>CM037845.1:17010729-18494896 GCA_021234535.1 Stichopus chloronotus | reverse complement strand
TTCAAAGAAGCATAACGTTGATTTGAATGAACACTCTCAACCACTACATTGTGGTATTCTACACTTTTTTGTCGTTATGTTAGAAGAATTTGAGATCATATTACGAATTGACCAACTGAGAGCTATTTATTTTCCCAGAATGTTTGAATGGCGTAATTAAAAGCCATACCAAATTTTGGAGATGAAATTTCAATGTTTTTACATTTTGGCTATATATATATATATATATATATATATATATATATATATATATATATATATATATATATATATATATATATATATATATATATATATATATATATATATATATATATATATATATATATATATATATATATATATATACAGAAAATAAGACCACCACTTTACAGCGCAAAACATCTCAAGTGTATTTAGGTTGTAAAACACAAATGAACACACAAATGAAGTAACTTCACTGACTTCCAAGTTTATTAAATTATATTATATATAATATATATATATATAAATCAGTATCAGTATCAATATCAATATAACTATGTTAGTTGAACAAACATGGCAATTTTGAAGCACAACAAAGTTTACAAGGAAAATTGCATATTTCGGACAGTCCTGTGTCCTTCTTCAGCACAAACAATTTACACAATTTAATGTTGAAAACAATTTTCAAACACAACAGACTGCACACGCTTATATGTAGTGCGCGCTCGAAAAACGCAACGATATACAATTAGTGTGTTATGAGCCTCAATTCAGTGCGTATTAATTATTACTGTATACATACTTCTTTACAGTGTATTACAATTAGATCAACTTACCCGTTGTTATAGTTATGTTAACTTCTGACTCAATGACGTCCCATCCTACAAGACTTATGTACAAGAACAGAAAGAATCCACAAACAACATCCATTTTAGTAATGAGTCGACATTAATGAAACTAACACTGTCTTCAATATCTGAAGTGACTTAGAAAAATTTGAATTTGATTTCATTGTATCAAATCCATGTTCATGTCTTTTGGAGTTTCCTTACAAATTGTTCTGATTTGTTTCCGCAGTCAATTTCCATCTATTTGAACGAATATACACGGATACAGTTATAGGCTTTCATTTATTTTTTTTCAGTATTAATGCATTAATAACCCCAAGTCAAAATGCGGTTTGTGTGTGCAAACAATGCATGTTGTAAGAGACAGGTTATTTCTTGGAGAAAAAAAAAATGAATTTAAACCGTCGCCCACACTGTTGAAGAAAATCACAAATCCCTTCCAATCACCCAAGAAATCCGAAATCAATATTGATAAACGCATCACCGACCTTCTCAATGTGCTACATCATTCTCGGAGATTGCCTATTTGACATTTACTGCCTCCAAAGCTCTCAACTGCCATGCACAAAGCCTTTTATGAGTATTCACACGGTAATTGCGCGATGAACCTAGTAGACACGTTAATATCGTTTTATATATTCTGATGCCGTTCGTCATCTTATTTGCCTCCCTCTATTTTCCGAAACCCCATTTGATAACTAGAACTGCATTTGCCCACAAATACGCAGAATTGTAGTGCGTGGTAGGCTAAATCCATGTTGTTGTAAGCCAGTCTCTGTGGATCCACTCCTCATAGGAGTTAGCATTTTTTTTTTTGGGGGGGGGGGGAAGCAGTGCCGTTTCCTGTCGACCCCTTTCCCAATCCATTCTTTTTTTATATCACGCTAGACGAAACAAAAATTCCATTGGGTCTCTCTCATAATGTTGTAAAGTTGCCGACACTTATCGTTACTCTATACCGTATGTCACACAAGCCTGTACTGCTGTAAGTTTTAAAGAGTACTCTAGTACTAACTGTATATATGTCAAAACTGTCTTTCTGTTTCACCACTGAAATAGAACATGAGAGCTGTACATGATTCTGTAGAAGGACGTCATGTTGTAACCACTAAAAAGCAGTGAAGCAGCACACAATTCTGCCACATCATATTTAAACACAATGGCGCTGTATTTCACACCAATTTGGAAACAACATTGACACTCCACGTTTATCACCTCATTGGAAGAAGGCCGAACCACATTTCATAACGTTTTCTGGAAATTTATCCGCAGGGCTCTCTCATCACTTTAACTCCTTAAATTGTTCTTGTAGTCGTGGTATTTGCTTTTCCTTAGTAAATTTTGGTTTGAAGACGGCCATATCTCGCACTTACTGTTATTACTAAAAGGTTGCGCATGCATATTTGTATGAACTAAGTTACATCACGCGCAGGTGGGGCGTTATGAGCCATACAAGGCTCAACAAAAGAAATTGCTGGTCGACAAGTAATGACAAGATTGTAGTGCGGCGCACTACAATAATCAGCAAGGTATGTTACTCCAGTCACGTGATGTCTGCTCTCCGGCTTTGCTGGAGGAGATTAGTGGACTCCGAATCAGTCTTCACTCACGTTCCAAATCATTTGGTTCGGTAGTAGCCCAGGCTCCGATCATCTTGATCGTATTTACTGTTTTGTATTCGCCATATGTATTATCGCTTTTGTATTAATGTGAAAGGAATCTATCTCGGTATGGGGGCCTCGTTTTGTGTTGTTTTCGTCAGTAAGTAATATTCATTGTATTCGTTTCTGCCTTGTATGTTGTGTTGTACTCTCGCTGGGTTTAGAAATAGAACTTGAAATATACCCACTTCCTTTATTTCTGTGTCGTATCGTTGAGAGAGAGAGAGAGTTTCAAGGTTCTCTTATTTAACCTACAACCATCCAGGCCGCATCTTGCAATTTTTAAGTATCACTACTACTACCAATTCTCGTTTGCAAATATTTAGATGCCCCGATATCTAGCACTGAATAATTGTTACAATATTTCGCTTTTCGACAAAAAGATAGCACAGTATTCTCTTGAAGATTAGCCTCTTTAAAGAACGAAATAGAACGTCAATGAAAACAAACGAAGTGTACTATTAGTCTATTACTGCAAATTATTGTGCCTCGGTGCGCTTAGGAAAATAACCACTTAAAGTGTTCTACTTCCAAGGTTACCATAAATGTATTGGTTAACTGGCTCTTGAATCAGTGGTGAACGTGCACTATCATATAATGCTTTTCTTTAAACATGTTATCCTCTGACTGATTAGAAGCACAGTACGCCCTTATATATGTATGAATGTACGTACGTACGTACCTACGTACGTACGTACGTATGTATGTATGTCTGTCTATCTGTCTCTCTGTCTATCTGTCTATCTGTCTATCTATATAACGTAATAGTAATAGTAGAAGTAGTAGCGGCACTAGTAGTAGTACTAGTACTCGTAGTAGTATTTACTTTATCTCACGCCATCCGTCGAATTTAATCATCTTTAAACTCGCCGTTTAAAGACTAAACAATTACTCACATCATCTGGTTTGAATATTGTCAAGTCCATTTTATTATTTCACCAGCCATGCCAGTTCTTTTTTCGTCCATGCTTATCTATTGCAAAATCATATTTTAGTTTTGTGCGGACACGTAAAAGTATTGTATTTGAGTTCCGCGAGTTTGAGTCACATGGTTTGGAATCAGAGACAAAAGCTGAATCCCATGGTTTAGAGTCACGTGTTCATAAGCAGGATGGCAGCATATGTGTAAGTTGGTTCAGACTTCACTGACACGACACATGTAGTGACCCGAAAATACTAATCACATGTTGACTCTAACGCCAGTCACCTCTTTCTCCGTCCTTCATCCTTAGTCAACACACAACAAACTGAGAACTAACAAATTTCAGATAAAATAATGTTTGGATTGGTAGCAATTGGTTGGTGGTAAAAGTAAGATTATTTCTCATTATCTTAATCTTACTTTTATCATATTGCAACAGCTAACCTGTAGTACTTTTTGTTTACAACATGAAATTTAATGTGGTATTGAAACTTTTATTCAATTCGTAATATTGTGTGCACTCACCGAAAGTGCCTTGTGAAGTTGCTGGCAGAAGCGTAACTAAAAGTTTCATCTGAATTAAATGGAGAAGGTGGGTTAGCACATGAAAGAGATGACTTCCGGAAACGTCATGGTTTGGACAACCATTACTATATATGCTGATGTGGCAAATTCCATTTCAAGAACAATACCGTCGGTTGGAACGTAGCACACCAAATAGCCAAAATAGTACTCGACAGGCCCAATTTCAACGTAACAGGGAGCTCCCCTTCTGGAACTTCTAGTTACGCAACTGTTACACAAGTAATAAAATGTTTCTTTCAATACAGATTGTTGGTTATAACGTGGTCAATCGAACAGTTGTACAAGCAAAAGAGCAACAAAAGAAAATTGACATTCGGTGTTTAGCACTTTGAAGCAACAGAACATGTATGTTACATAGAGGTAACTATCGTCTTAAAGCCAGCTAAAACGGTACTTAAAAGTACGCACAGGCATGTGTTTGTTCCATTATACACGGTCACCGTCCGGAGTAAGTTAAGTTTAAACAGCGGGAAATTATTGTTATAACTACTACTACGACTAAAGGTACTTCTTGAGAACTGTATCTTCAAAATGCAATTTCTGAAATAGTTCCGTGATTTCACTGTAAAGAATTGAATTGGTCATAGCCACAGGGCAGTGAAACATTGAGCTCTATGGAGAGGTAAATCTGTTCGTTGAAACATTCAAAATAGTGATGAAAAAGACGAAATTTGATTCCATGAGTCTCCAACTAAAATTGATCGTTCCCTGTGGTCATACAGACAAACTCTTCACCCAGTCACAAGGGAACCATAAGGAATATTGTTTCTACCATGATTAAACAAAATTTAGTGTCAAGTAGGAGTAAATTTTTGATTTGGGCTGCGCGACAGCGGATATGCTAGTCGTTTTGATACAGAAAGTGTCTGCATTTTACAAAGAAAGAGACGTTAGAATACAGCTCAGAGAGATATCAAGTTGATTTAACGAGAGTGTAATCAATTTGAGTTCCGCTTACTTTATGATTGGACTGGCACACATAATTATAAAAATTAGTTGACGATGAATGAACATTACATGATGTTGACGAGAGAGAGAGAGATGACTGTGAGATGACACAGGCTCACATAGTGGAGACAGAGGGGCAGAGTGAAATTTATAGTTCAAAAACAAAATCGCCCGTGTTGGCCTCGTGGTTGTGGACGATTGGAAACCACGCCGAACCGCTGAGGATCTCTTGACAGGTGGTGACGTTTATAAATCAGAATCGTAGAAACCGTATGCAAATCCTCACCACCTATGGTTGACCAATCCTGCAGTAATTATTGCAAATTATCCGTCCGTGTCAGGGCACACTTCTTCCATTTTTTAGTGTGACTTATTGTCTAAAATAACTGACTGATGGAAATAAAGGAAAGGTTAATAAACTCCCATTGGAATCTGAGATGCGAAAGCCCGTATCAGTCATTATATACATCAACATCAATTTATAGAAATGTAGTAGGCGTAAGTGGGAAATGTTAGGATTTTAAAGTTTAGCAAAATTCCGAGAAATGACCGCAGGTGAAGACCCCACTTTCATGCAAAACAGAAATGAATCAGTAGAGATTAAATGTCAAGACTTAGATTAAAGGTCAACGAGTGATCCAAGTATGGAATTTCCAGTAAGTTCTCCACGTATTTCATAAAGACAGAACTATAATAAATTCATGCTCTTTAGTTTCAAACAGTAAGGACCAAAATGAAGTCTCATCTTCGCAAGTTGTTACGAAGTCTCACCATGTCGTCTCACCACTTCTTCGTAGACCTTGCGTGACCGTTACTTTGAGAGAGAATAGACACTTTTTTGTCAGACGTCGACTGGTTTTATGTCAATCCTTGACTTACAAATGCCGAAACGAAGCTGCAGTCTAGCAGATATGTGTGATAATGAAAATCTTAAAAGTTTGTGACGTTATTGGTCCCAAAGCCTTAACCGTCCATTAATCCATAATGAACGTCACTTGTCTCAATCAGTTATCGGATTGATCCTAATTTAGAACAGGGCACGGACTTTAATTTCAAGACAAATTTGGACATGTGGCAATGTGGGCAGATGGCAAATGTGAAAACTTAAAATATCAAATTACTATTAAATACTTACTGTAAGCTAGGTGTTTGTGAAGTGCAAATAGGGCTTGTGTCGTTGTAGAATTATCCTATAGTCACCTTAAATAACACTACACACCATGAAAATGGTTTCACTTGAATTTGCAAAATTGTTCGGTAATTTTAATTTGCCATAGTTGCGAGATCTGTCGGAGTCGACAGGCCAATCTACGGTAAAAAAATAATAATAAAAAAAATGTTGGCAGAATGATGAAAATATCGTAAACATCCATTGATAAAGAAAGTACAATTTGTGGTTTATTCCCCCATTATGGACAAAAGGTAATTACCATGTTCATGCCCACGTGATATCAGCACTGCAACTCCTGCTATTTTACTGGAAAGACTGAATTTATACTGAGTCAAGCAAGCTCACAAAAGGTTAGAGCGTGTGGAAGTATTAAGTATGCGAGATAGAATCATTTTTCAAATCCCTTGCCAGCTGTAATGGGCGACTGATGTACACAATGAACACAATATGTCACAGTAAAGTAGACTAATAATTGGAGGATGTAAATACATTTCACTGTTTTGGATAATGTCAGAGTCGTGCAAATTTTGCAAATTTTTCTTCTTTTTTTTTTACCGAGGCTAGTTTTGTTTTATATAATAGCTTTTCGCAAGTGTGTTACATTAATAGAAGGTTCCGCTCGGATTAGCCCAGTCCATGGATTATGTATAAACTTTATGTCTGCACGTACTGGGCTGGAGCAAAAGACTGGAATCATCATATGTCCATGTGTTTGCTCTCAGTCACCTCAAATGCCTTATTTATATTATTGCCTGAATTCTTCACCAAAGTGCTTACATTCTCAGTAATATTGATGCATACTACTTATGTTATGTAATCAGGGACAGGAATCACTGATTATGTGGTAATTTACAGCAACTCTTTTACTTTTGACGCAATGTGTGCAAAAGAGTTTTTTTTTTAATGGTTTAGGTAAAACAAGATTTCTGTAACACCTTCGTGACAACTAGTTCATGAAGTGGCTATCCCGTGCAAATGTTTGCAGACTAGCAGCCTTTATTAGAAGATTCATTAAAATCACCTTTCATCCAGAAGGCACTAATTTTATTTGTAACATACAGTAATTTCAGTGGTTAACTTCGAAAGCCAGAGTATGAAATGACTTCAAAAATGATTTCCCGGGGAAAGATTATTTTGCTTAAACATTTTTTTTTTTTGGTAAACTTGGACATGTAACATATTGATGGCCAACCTCAGTGAGTGGCATTTGTGTTTGCAATTAAATGTTGCACGTATTATCGATAGTCAGATAAGTTTTACCAAGAATGCTGTAATACGTACTGCACCGTAATAACTTAACATGACATATGTTACAATCCAAAGTGATACCTCATACAATCGCTTATAAAGGGGGTTCCATGTTGTTTGCGACAAACAAGAATCAAATATTTCATTTTATTAGAGGGAGAAAAAAAAAAACTACTGAAAGTTGAATTTTGCAGACTAAGAAGCTACCCATTATTGCAGTTTTGTATGTTATTTACCTTAAGTTAAGCTCAAAGATAACTATGCCATGTACGGCTCTTAAGTTTTCGGTTTTAGTACATTTATAAAACAGAAAATATCACAAACTTCATTGGCAGGGATATAGACCCATATTTAATAGGATCGGAAACTTCCTACTATATAGTTAACACTATGTCAACTTTAAACGAAGAAAAGAGTATTGAGAAATCTGTAGGGCAATCTCTTACAATCGTTAGCAGAAGATATCACTTTTAATCATGGACGACTTCATAGTTACTCATGCATCTTTCAGATTAAGATTTTGCTATTATTGTTACAGATTATGCAGAATGGAAAATTTCATTTCAAAATTTAAATCCAATTTCAATTTCTTTGTAAAAAAAAAATGGTTATTTTTCCCTAGTGGAAATAGGTTTTGAGTTTTAACTTGTAACATACAAACAATAAATATTTTAACAAATTAGAAATTTCTATTTAGTTGAATTGATTTGGAAATATTATAAGTACTGGGCGAAACACTTATCGTGGTTAATGTCACAATAAATTTCTAAAGGAAATTTGACTTGACGTCGGGAAGTTTGGGGAAACTTTCCTACTTTCGAACCTCCTAGTGAATATCCCAGCTTATCCACTGACCAATTGATGCTGTTTTGTGGACCCCCCCAGTTGATCTTGGCTTTTAGGCAGCGTTTGATTTGTTTTCAGATACAACGAAAAAAGGTAACTCATTCTTCTTTTTCTTTCACATGAAAAGGTGAGAATTCCAAGTAAACAAATAGAGCGTAACGTGAAAGACCAATTAGGTCAAAAGTGAAACTGAAAATCAAACAACTAGAGAGGCAGGAACGTGCGTTTTCTTCCACGCTGGGGCATCTCAAAAATAGTAATTCGCTTTACGTGAGCAATGTGGCGCTTATATAGTGTAAGTTGTCGTAGATTAAATCCTATGGTACATTCAGCCATCCCCATTGCCAAGAGCTGGATATGTCACGACATCAAAGATCGTTGAAGGAGAACAAAGTTCCCTAGATCTGATAAATAAAACGTTTTACCACATGCTAATTGTTTTTATGATGATGGATATATTCAAGGCTGGGTACTTACAGCTTAGAACAACCGGGAAATGTAGCTTCCGGCCATCTACTGGTTTTTAATACCAGGAATGTTTCCTTTCCTTGTACTCTCCACGGCTATGTTGGCACTCCAGTTCAAGATAATCCGACCGGCACGCAACTTTCACGCACCCCCATACATACATCTATTTCTTCTGCTCGTGATGCAGTATACAGTAATTTATTGTGACACAATTTTAAAGGCATTAAAATATGACTATTGTACTTATCTACAGTTAGCCTCTCAATGTGACTAGTGATTTGTCATTATCTTTACATCAGGTAAGGCGGTGAAGCTGCAGCTTGATGAGATCATATAATAATGAAGTTTATTGTGTTGTTAAAATAGATCCATCCGAAGATACATCTGTCCGATATTTCCTCGTTTTGAACGGCATTGTAGATGTGTCTGCATTTGACAAATCTCGTTATTATCTTTGGGGAGATTCAAATTTCCACGGTGAAAGGGAACCTATATGCCTATGATCCCCCTGTTTTCGTAACGTCACTTCATATCAGCCATTTTCATGGCCAGTTATGCGTGATGAGAGACAGGATGTAGTAAAGCGTAGTAACGTTGTTTGGAAGTTGTATTCAACATATACTTTTGAGCAACACGCAACAGCTGAAAGTGCAGACATTTTTCCACATGTAAATACATTTCCAGTTTGTGCATATGGGCGTGCATTATCTGTATTCTGTTGTGTTTTAAAGCTAAGGAAACTACGTAGTTTGTATAAAAAGTTAGAAATGTCAGTAATATATTTGATAGTAATTTGAATAAATTTAGTAACACGTAAAACCACAAGTGCGTAGCATCTAATCTACTTTCCACTTTAAATTTTAATGTTTATAGTAACACATCCAAGTTTCATCTTTACGAAAGGGTGGGAGATGGGTGAGGGGAGTTAAGAGAAGGAAAATGGGCTGAAATTTGACGGGCCTGCAAATTAAAACAATTCAAGTAAACAATGAAAGAAAGAGTACTCGGAGAGTTATTATAATGCACGTACACAAGATTCTGAGTGATCATAAATTTCTGACAGAGAACTACACTCTGCAAGAGCTGTTTTCTCAAGCAGTAACATTTTTCAACAACGAAATTTTCTGTAAGATATTTATTATAGCTATTCATAATAATAAACACAAATATTTGTTTGGATATAAAGAACCAAATGAACATATTTTTCTATCACAACATTGCTTGTGAATGTGGCCAAGACAGGTGCAGTGGATGAATTGAGATCCAATCCCATGGTTAATATTTGAAAATATTATACTCAAATGCATGGAGTATTGTAGCGTTAACAACGTCACCGAAGCTCAAATTTGATATCTTGTGATTAAAACAGTGCCTAGGACATACATCATTATGGTTTTTGACAAGCATATTTTATAACCATTAATTGACTTTCAAAATTACTTTTGACCTTCATGGAATGCAACCGGTTGTTTATGTCTCAATCTAACTCACAAAAAATGAGAGATGTAGTTCAACGTCACGCTGAAAAGATATTGAGCTTTAAAAAAGTATTCACTACACCCTCAAGGGCCCAATTGGTGAAGTTGATCTACATTATAACGGCATAAACATTATTCACCTCAAAGTGGTAGAGCACATGTGCATACATATTATAAAGGCACTTACTATTCTTGTGAAATTGTTCACGAGGTTTTTCTAGTTATATACCAGCTTACTTCATGTAATCATTGGGCTAAATATAAACATTATAAGTATTCTAACTCTGTGCTGTCCACCTTCCAGCTAAATATCACTTCAGCTTTTTAAAGATCATCTTATAAATATATGTAATCTGATCCCCGATAAATGTAACTAAAGTATTGCGACCCCCAAAATGAACTAACTTATTTAATACCATTCCCCTACGTATTGTGTATATTCCCACACTAAATTTCCATTCTTAAGATAATGCGTTTTTACGGCTTTTGTACTTTTAACCACGTTGGATTTCACATAGCAGTTCTCTTATATTGTATTTTCGAGAAGTAATTACAAATACACGGACACACCCGTCAGCAAGACTATCATTGAAACAAAAATTCAAACATTTTCTCCTACCATTGTTACCTAAAACTATCCTTAAGTGTACTAAGTGTTGCTTAACTTCTACAGTCTATGTAAACAGATTTGATGAATCACATTCAGTTGACAAATGTGAGTAAAGGAATAAGCAAGAACAATCTATGGTCAAAGGGAATATAAAGTCCGCTCCCATCGCAACATAATTTTTATAGTTCAATCTGTTAAAGTAAAGTCACCTATATCTCTGACTAGTGACATGGTTTTCATTTACAGAAGAATCAGAAAAGGAAATGTTGATGTGCTAGAACTCCTCACACTAAATGGTTCAAGGGAACTGAAAGGTCTCTTTGAAGCATACTTTACCGAAGGTAGTCTTGATGACATAAGTCATAATTCAGATTTAGATCTTATTGTACCAGCCAATCTCTAATCGATATCTATTTGGAAAATACTTAAGTTTAATTACTGAAAGACTGCCATCTGTAAGTGGTTTCAAGAAGTAGGATTTGTGTGATTTCAATACTGAAATTGTTGCTACTGTGCGTAATTCACACAACGTTATTTTGAGGACAACGTTTTGTGTGTCTAATTCTCTTCATTAATTATCTTTTGTGACTTTTTGTGATTCCTTGCTTATCTTTTCCTTGGATTTTATGGCTATACTTAAGCACGATTAAACTTAACTAAAATGAGAAATAAATACTTTCTACGATCGTACCTTTTCATCTAACAATTCATACACAAAGATGCTCTTGTAACACATTTTTTGTGACATATATTTGTAACATATTTCATATTTTACCTCGGCAATGACTCTTCTACTAAATGGTTGTATTCCCGTCATTCGTAGATACTTTTCGTACAACCTGCACTACAACGTCTAACATTTCCCAATCATTTTGTTTCATTCTGTTGAATGACTCATCATCCTCAAAGTCTTGTAATGATAATCGAGACATCAAGTAAGCCCTCTTCTTGGTAGCAGCTTCCTGCGAACGAGAGAGAGGAGGAGTCCACGTATTACTCATATGTATTGATCATTAGAAGTTTGAAGAGAAGCACTTTGTGTTATTTTCGACACTTACGAAAACGAATTGGTCTTTGGTTGTGCTGAGTTTATAATACTTGTTGTGAAAAAGTCAGATACGATTCTCCTTTTAGCGAAAGCTAATAAGGAAATGAGAACAACCTCTCCGTTGTGTCGACGTAATCTCAAATTTATCTACCCTGTGTGCATTCAAGCGAGTAGTGCTTAAAAACGAATAATGCAAGACAGTTAAAAGCAGGGTACAAATTACGAGTGACAAATTACAGAATGCTGAATTCACTGACCATTACTATATAATTGTGCCTGTTAGGTCGGGGAAGAGGGCTAATGGGCATTTGCATAGCATGTAGCAATACTTGCTATTGAAGAAAAAAACTCAGTGAAATTAACATCATTTAATAAACCAGGACAAGCATAAATATAACTATAAGTAATAATAACACAGAAGCAGTGTAGTGGCAGAACTCAAATAACGCAAGAGAGTAAGAAAAAAGGTATCGTCGTGACTACTGTGTTGGCAAGATGCTCTGAAAGCATCTTTGGTGCTGGTGGCTGTAGATTTTACATTGACATACCTTCCTTCTGAAAATATTCCCATTTTCTATTTCTCTCTTTCCATAAACCATAAACAAATGTTCATAACATTCTGTAGCATGTCTGAGGGACTGCTCATATGGTCAGTCATGCAACTGGCACTTTATGGAGACAAAATGGTCAGTGTTTAATTTTTTCAAGATTATTGATTGCGATTATCTTGCATATTTTTTATTTTTAAGCCTGCATAAGTTCTACGTAAGACCATTTCTGTTCAGACACTGACATTTCACTGAAGAATATAAATACATTTGTTACAGCCCTACATTCAAAGTACCAAAAGCTAAAACTCAATATGAATATAACGGGTTTGCACAAGGACACTGAGATTTCCAGATAACGATATTTCAAAGTCTTTTGCTTTGCTTTCGTATATACATTTTTCTCCAAATATAGTATCCTCAATTCACATCTACATATAGATGACAATATTCTAGATATTCGCATTTTATTTGTTACATGATGTGACGTTATAAGGATTAATGACAAAAACTATGTCTTACCCCCTCTATTATCACAGAAGATGTTGTTATGTTACCATGGACAATACCATTATCATGAAGGCATTTCAGTGCCTTTCGAATGTCAGATTCGATGTCGCTTGCACACATATCGGACAGAGGAAAAGAACCGTTCTTCATCAAATTTGTCAGAGTATACTTCTGAACCATCTGTGCGTTCAAGGCGCAAATCAAACGATTTCTTTTTCGAAAGCCATCCAAGAGAATCTGCAACCCATCTTGTTTATTTTCTGGAACAAAATTTAAAGTCGTGTGTAGTAGTATCTCATGTTGGATGTAACCAAGAACTTAATCATCGGCTTTGACGTATGGAAGCTTCATTTAATTTAAAAGTTGTTGAGAATTCGCAGGCTTGTGATTCAGCTGCAGAGTCAGGTGAGCAATTTCAATAGAGCCACGGGTTGTGTGTTAATAATTTGACAGACTTTTTTACATATTCACTGTTCGGTATTTTTATTATATTTCCTGGTCTAAGATTTTAAGATCAAGATTTACTCTTGGTTTACTTTTTACAGTTTTACGTTTGTGATGGATATCAGGAAAACAATCTTCAAGCTAACCTTATTGTGACTATACAAAATGTCAAGAAATGTGATGTTGCAGTGTCAAATGTTGCCAATCAGTTTACATAAATCATATAATATTCAACACTATCGACTAATGCCCACCCATGCAAAATACAGATAACATTTTACTGAACTGTCTTCACTTGGTAACAATTAAAATACCATATTGTTGTATGTTATTTTTTTTTTCAGCCAGTTCTACATTACCTATTTCAGTCCTTACCTTCAGAATTAATATTTTTATTCCCAGTAGTGACTGAGATGTTTAAAGACATTGTAGAAGCATCTCCACTCACTGATGATTTGCGTTTACTTTTGTTCACTCTTTTGGTGGCTTTGACCAACAGTGTGTAAAGGTAAGGATTCAGGGCTGAGTTAATCGGTAATATGAAAACAGCTGTCACGGCGTACATATCCGCTGGAATTGTGACCACTCCACTTAAGGCTAAGCAACCCATTAGTATAATGGGCATCCAGCACACCATATCTGTCACCACCAGATATGACATCTTTGCTGCTAGTTGAACTTGTTCATCCAGTTTTCTCTGTTTTTCATAAACCGATGCCTTTTTGAATTTGACAGATTGTCTCGCTTTGACAAAAATCATGACGTAGCCGACTAACATACTCATGAAGCACAGAAAGTTGAGGACGATAAATATAAAAACTGAGTACAACCAGCCTGGCAGAAAATCTCTGGTCAAGGGTAAGGCGAGGCAAACGTTTGATCTTCCATAAAAACTGTCACCAAAATAATGCAGAGGTAACAGTGGGGTACCGCTGATAATGAAAGCAATGAGCCACACAAATCCAGAAACAGCGTAGGAAGATTTGAAGCGGAGTTTTCGTTGACTAAATGGAAAAACGATTCCTTGAAAGCGGTCAAATGTGATCACTGTCAGAAACATGACAGAGCCTTCGCTACCAAGAACAGCAAGTAATCCAGCAAAGTTACAAAGTTTACCTGTGCGCCACATTTCAGAGTATCTGTAGAAGACATTACGGAAGCTTAAATCGGCAATGGCGATAATCAGCATGTATACACCAGTGAAGAGATCCGCCAAAGCTAGATTTGTGATAAGTATTGGTTGTGCAGGATTTTGGCGTGTGCTTTTGGTTAGCTCTCGTCTACAAATTCGAAGAAATATGACAATTCCATTCCCTACTACTGCAGCAAATCCCAGAACCCATAGACCAATTCGTAAGAAGCGACTCTTCATAAGATCCTCGCAGCTTGAGAAGTAACCTGCTTCTGGTTGGCATTCAATTAGTGTTCGGTTTTGTTGAAACAAGCAGCAGAAGGAAAAATGATCGGAATATCTGTAATGAAAGCATATTTTGTTTCCCACATTACATTGTTCCGAACTTTTTCATTTAATTTAGTCTTCGATTTTCTGTGATGCCCAGTTGGATGGGAACTATAAAGACCCCACCAACAAAAAAGAAAGAAAGAAAGAAAATGGAAACAAGCAAGACTGTCACTGTATCCGAATCTTTCATATCTTTGAATAAATACTACTTCCTAGAAAAGTATACACTATACTTACAATCTGTTTATATTGTCAAGTCCTCTCACAATATCATCACTCACAAGAGATAAGTTTGTGTATTGGATATCGCTGAAAAAAAAAAACACCATGGTATAGCTATTTTTAGTCTGTCACGTACCACTAAATGAAAGAGTTTAAAGCACTTGAAGCACCTAATATTTATTCGTCAAAGCTTAGACTGGCATATCCTTTAATGTATACTGTGAGAACTTTACTGTATGAAAAAGAATTAAATGTTATATTTTCAATTCTACACAACTTGCACTAGTTGAAATTTCACATTTTATACAATGAATCAATTTGAAAGACTTGATAATATATATATATATATATATATATATATATATATATATATATATATATATATATAGATATATATATATATATATATATATATATATATATATATATATATATATATATATATATATATATATATATATAGATATAGATATAGATATAGATATAGATATAGATATATATATAGATATAGATATAGATATAGATATAGATATAGATATATATATAGATATAGATATAGATATAGATATAGATATAGATATAGATATAGATATAGATATATATATATATATATATATATATATATATATATATATATATATATATATATATATATATATATATATATATATATATATATATATATATATATATATATATATATATATATATATATATATAATATGATAATGCAGCAAAAAAAAAAAAGAAAAAAAATGAAAGAAAATGCTCCAGTGGATTCTTTACAGTGTCACAAGCATATGGAGTGGTTGGAATGGACTCTCTCCTAATGTCGTGAGTGGGTTGCCTTTTAAGTTCCTGTGGAGATGAATCAAGTAGAAAACTGCATTATGACTATCAAAATCAACAAATTAAAGAAGATGACGTGGAATGTCAGTTTATACCATTTGTAACATTTATCTCTCTAATACCCATCATTTTTTTTTAAACGAATTTGCTTATCGTCTTCATTTCTCTTTGATTCTTCACTTTTGTAGCAAGCTAGGAAATGCGTTGTTTCAGACAGAAATTCGCCTAATTTTCCAAGAAACTGCATTATTTTTGTGTGATCATTTGCTAATGTCGCCTATTTTTTAGATAACCAGCTACTACGTACTGGGGTGACTCTTAGATATAATTCAACTGCTTTTTATTCGAATGCAATTAACCAGGACACTATGTAACAGCATTGCGCAATACCTAACACAGGTAAAGAATTCGAAAATGAAGTTAAAGTAAAACTGCACGTAACTCCTCTATAGTGTACTGCACTGTTACCTGTAGTACTAGTGTTCATGTTTGTTGTTTGCTAGGCGAGATGCACAAAGCGCGTTGTGTCTGTTGCCGAATGTAAATTTCTTTTTAAAACTTAAGTAATAAACGCATTGAATAAATGAATTTAAGAGTTACAATTGGGCCTAGTTCTAATCAGACAATTGACTACCTGTTTTAAGTTACTACTTACCAATGCTATGGCCAAAATTTCAGGCCGACACTATCCCTATCTTTACAGTGAAATATTGCAAACTCAATTGAAATATAGCATAGACAACTACTGTCTGCTGTGATAGTTTGGCAAAGTTGGATCAGGCTATTGTGCAGATTACTATATAGGGTCACTTGAGTGTCTTGTTTACAATTTGATACTTGTTCGGAATGGTAAGGTTAATGGTCATTTTGTAAGTAACGGATATTAATTAGGTGTTTTCGGCTTTCGTTTCTATCACGTTGAAACGATTTGCTACAGATTGCCTGGTTCTTTTTCACATCTTTCATCGTTTTGGGGAGGATATTGGTAATTTTCCTCGTCTGGTAGCCTTACTGTGAGGTAAGGTGACCGAAAAGTACTTGAGAACAATCACTGACTGACACTTTAAGTCTCAACACTAGCACCGCTATCCTGATCAAAAGTAAACGGGCCTCCGCGGACATGATTTTGGGCTACTACGATGATCCCTTTGTAGGGGTGTAGATTATTGACCATCACACGGAGTTTCTCTTTGTTGTAGAGTGCAACAAAATTTCAATAGTTATGAGCAAATATGTGTGCAATTTTCCTCTCTCTGTGTTTTTTTTCCACGATTTCGTTGCTTTCTTTGCAATAACTTTCTTCATTTTAATGAAACCCTTCCCTCTACTAGCAAAAGATGTCACCTTCAGAGATATTGGGATAGTCAATTAACTAGGCCTTTGTAATGGTACAATGTGTGTCGATGGTTTGTATGTACGCTGTGTGCAGTTTATAACACGTACAGTCGAGTGCTGCTAAAATGACATTCTACGAGGTGTTGTATAGAAAAGAACGTGAAGGAATTGACAAGCCTAAATAAAAAATGTGAATTTTTAAGGTGAACATGTTGTCATATTTTGCATATAAACTCTCACTTCCGTGACACGCTTTAGTGCAGTGAGCAATAGAGTGGCACTAGGAAATGTTATACTTACAAGTATCTAAGATTTTGAAGTCCGTTAAAGATTCCACCAGAGAGTGATCTGAGTAGATTTCCTTCAAATATTCTAAGAGAAGAAAAATTGTAATTATGCCAGACACCTTTATCTTCAGATTCAAGTTGAACAAGTACTAAGTGAAGAATTAATAAAATCATCAGTTTACTAAACAGCAACTCGACTGAACTGCAACTACGATCTGAACTTTTTAACCACGTATATGATATCTGTCCTAGTTTTGAAAACACTTTAATGCTATCAATACACTCCATTTAACTCATATTTAGAGTACATTGATTGAACCGGTCTTCACAAAAAGTATACGAAAAGTATTAATTTTATTAGTTTAAAAGTCACCAACACCGGTTCTCCAAAAGAATCCTTTGCTATCAAATTCATAAATATGTGGCATGTGTAGAATAGCATGTGTAAATGGGCACTCTAGCTTAGAAAATCTTGTTTTATCTGAAAACTACTGTGACTAACTGTGACGAACAGCCACCAAAGTATCCAAAAGAAAAGAGGAACATTAACGTCCAGTGCTACATTTTCATCGCAAGATAAGGATAAGGTAAGTACTCTGCTATTCTGTAGCATGAGTTACTTTTCTATGGTAAATGAAAGTACACAGATTGTTCATGTTAAGCGTTTAGTGGAATTTATGACAACGCTCAATAAAAAGAACGGCATTTGACGTACAGTAGTCAAACCGTCTCAAAATGTTTCATCAGTGGGTCTGACGTAGCCAAAAATTCGCAAACCCCCGATCCCTGAAATGCTCTGACAACTCACTGAGTAGCTGATAAGTTAACAGTTCAGTTTATTGGCCTGTATCTCAACCATCAAACAAAGCACTGACATATGTTGAAACAACGGGGGAGTCAGATATGAGAAGATTCATGTCATTCATGATAACTGAGAAGCAGATCGAAGCATCAGTGATGAGAAGCACCAAATTGAATGTCCAAGAACATGACTTTCAAGTTATAGCTAGTCACAATAGACTGTGGAAATAATGTATTTGTGGGCAATCTTTTCACGACACCTACTGATGCAATTTTAATGGCATTATAGGCACAACCTAGTAAATCTGTTAATCGCAGTACATTTAACCCCGCCGGCCTAGAAAAGATTCTTTATACATATAATGCTTACAAACTTCTAAGATTGACATTGTCGGAAAACTCGTTGTCACAAAGAAGTGAGATTCTATTACTGGTTAAGTCACTGCAAAGAAATCATAGCAAAAAAGCAAGTGATAAGGTTTTACAAGTGCCTAACTTGTTGAGTTGGTTACGATTAATTAATCAATCATTTGCATGCGTAAATAAAAACTCAGGGATATCTTAAACCACGCATACCATCCATACATGTGTTGTCCGTGGATCATCCACAGTAGTAGTTGAAAAAAATGAAGACTTTAAAAGGCTTTAAACAGTAATAACACTTCAAAATAATAGTCAGTTACCAAGGATAAATTGGTCCGGTGTTCAAAGTTAGCCTGATTTGACCCTCGGAATACCAACAATAATATTTCTTCTCTCCGTTACCTAATATGCAAATTTGTTGAAGTTACACAACAGATGTTAACTATCATGGTGTTTTATTTTAAACTAAGACAAAATGAGTAGGTTCGGGGCAAATATATGCTATGCTCGTAGAAACAGAGGAACACATGAAATTAGGATATGAAAATTTCATACAGATCGAACTGTAACACTGTCAATTGATAACATGTTAAAAGAACAGAAAGTCACACCTATTAAACGAAGCACAAGCGATAAAGATGAAAGAAAAATGAAATTTATCTTGATCATGATAACTTTACTCACAGTTCTAGCAAAAATTTAAAACGGCGGACATCTATGTGTAACACCTCTAGTATGGACCTTGCTGCTGATGTATTACTGGTGTCTCGACTTTGTCGCTGTGGAACCTTCATTCCTTTGAGAATTCTGCAAAGAAAATAACCAACCAGGGTGCGAGAGGCATATGCCAGTAATATATTCTGTTAAGGAAGGACACGATAAAAAATGGAACTTAATCAACAGAGTTGTTAACATCCTACCAAATCTCCATTTTCCATCTGCGTATCTATATGAACACTATTCATGTGCAAAAAATAACAAAAGAAAAAGAAGTCCGTCTTTACCGCCACAACATAGTGTACTATTATCATGAACTATTTGTCTTTTGGTTAACAGGCCTCCTGACGTCCATCATCCATGGTGAGTTTCGTACAAAACACGCACAAAATAAAAGCAAACAGCTAATACACCCCACTGTCGACCACTCTTGCCTTAGGCTGTGTTTCTTCATATGTTATACAAAAGAATAGTAAAATGATAGCTATACAGATCAAAGACGGATAAAATGTTTTAATCCGCGTTAAATTATACTGGCCGTAACTGTGGTAAGTTCAAAGGAATTTTTTTCCTTCTTTTTCTTACCTCCATCATATGACCTACTCTTTAGGAGAAAACCGTGAAAAATTCTAACATTTTGCAGATTTAACATTTGGCATCGTGAGGTTTGACGTTTTAACATCAGTCACTTTCTTGAACATGAGTTGTATCTTCTGCTTTATCTGTATGATATTAACATAAGTCTCTATTTTCATAACAAGGACATTCAGACATTAAAGTACTATTATTTAGTGGTTTTCCCCTTAGTAGCATTTGACCTTTGATATAATAGGTCCGACAGACAATATACCCTTATTCTGGGGATCTATCTACGAAGTTTAAAGTTTCTCCCACTTAAAGTCTTGAAGACACACTTTGACTTGTGCCCACTGTGGAATTCCCAAGAACACCCCTTTGAAACCCCTTTTGCCCCTTGCCGGATGCAGTAACCCAACCCATGTAATTTGTATTCACTGACAGTCCCAGTGACCCACGTACCACAAAGAACAATGCAATCGTAACCAGTTGAGTGTCATGTTTGGTTACCAAACAGCTCGTTACACAATATCGCCTCCCCTTTTAATGCGCACAGTCAATATTCGATAGTAATTAAGGAAATATATACAACTAGTTAATTTACCAAACAGACATCAAAACAGAAATTTCTATTGTTATGTCATCCAGAACTTCCGCCAAAAATGTCTGATCAGGAACACCGTTTAAAGCCACAAAAATTCCATTCAGGACAATGCGAAATATACGTTCAACTACACGCTTCGAGGAAATTACAATGATAGTTGGTTAATATAGATCTTCTTCATACCAGGACATTATCTTTGAGAGATGAAAATGACATTTAACGTTAGCTAATGTGAACCTATCTACGAGTTTTCTTTAAAAACCTCGTACGCAGCAGACCAGACGTCGCTTGGATAATATTTTTTTTTTAAATAAACCGGACTGCACAATATACGGTAAATTTGCTCCCCGGTTGCTGCATGCACTGATTAATAACGTAAACGTAACCGTTGCTATGTTATTTCCATGTCCTTTCCTTTATTGAAAAAATAAAAAAAAAAAATGTAAAAAACGTCGGTCTGAGCTGCTTTACGTTTCTGAGAATTACTAGACAAATATTTAGCCCGTGTGATCATAACCTAGTGGAACAAACAGCAATAGTGAAAACAAATGTGTAGCACAGCTAGCTGCTAATTTAGTAGTTATCTTCGGCCAATTTACTTTTCATTGTTTAAGCTTAGACTTTTGGGAAGGAAATCCCTGTGTCGTAAAACAGTGTGTGCTACACAGTTTCCGAAAGAGAGATTATGACAACAGCACAATGGCATTATCATTTATTTATGTCAATAGTAGCTATGTTTTCACATCTCGCCATATGCTTGTTCACATACATCCACTAAATTTTCTGCGTACATTAGGTCAGTTAAAAATCAAAATCTAACAGAGAAAAATCCCCTGTGGCAACAAAAATTAGGATCAAATACAGCAGACAACGTTTTATATCGGTATTTGTAATGCGTTTCCTAGGTCAGGCAAAAAATCTTAATCGTCCAGAAAAAAAGTCCACCAAAGTGGCACTGTGGTAACCAAAGATTAGAATCAAATGTAAAAGACAACCTTTTTACCCACAGTTGTAAAACTGTAAATGTGATTACAAATGTAAAGTTATCCAAAAAATGGTGAAATATGTTTCATTTATATTATTCTTGTTCTAACTGTATACTTACAGCTGTTTGGTAATGTTTGGGAGTTTTGAGGCAAGATGTGGTCCCCATTCAGCATCAAAGCACATGAAAGATACACCAGAACACTCACAGTCATCAAAACAGGAGTCAATATCTAATAATAAAAGGGTCATAACCCAACAAATTGAGCTTCCCTGAAAGTGTACACAATGTAATTGTCATATTTATTGTATTGATCCATTATTAGTATTACTTTTATTATTATCGTTATGATTATTTTTGTTATTGTTATTATTATTATTAATATCATTATCAGTATCATTACCATTATTATTATCATTATTATTATTATTCTATTAACCATTGTAATAGGCGTTAATTCTACCGATATTCAAATACGGGGCACAGTTCAATGACTCAATTTTAAACACATAGAGCTATAAAATCTGTTGATGAATGTTGTAAGTACAACAGTATTTGTCGTAAATTAGAGTTGCAATTGATGTTACAAGACATTAAGTTCCTTCCAAATCTGAAACTGTGAATCCCAAGGGAACAGCAAGACATCATTACGTAATATAACGTTATAATTGAGACAAAGAAAGGGTGACAGAGCATCAGAAAAGTAGTGAAAATAGAACACCATTTGCCTTTAATTCTTAAGTTCCAATTCACTTTGCACTAGATGACTTGACGGAACAATTAATGTGCCCGTAATGAGAAAGTGAGGAAGACTGGTCCTTTTTTTTTTGTATTTCACATAAAAACTTTCAAATGCGACATAACTGACATACTGAGTTATCAAAAATTTCGGAGAAATTGAAATCTCTACCAACTAAGGTGCAAGGTACTTTTCTGGATACGACACTGTACAGTAAATATCAGACACGTGGTGAGGAAGAAAAAAGTTACTATAATAAAGTAACTACTTATATCAGTAAAGTATACAACGGATACATACAAGACTTCTACTCAAATTAGCAAAAAATTAAACAAATAGCAATAGGATATTTGGCCTAAGGGAGACTATGCTAGGTGATAGTTCTTTCAAAATACGTCCGCACAGGTTTCTATTCTATACTTTTTAAAATGTAGTTCTCGTGCAGTAATGGGAGTGCTGCTAATCTACATTTGTATCTAAAAAAGTATGCATCATCAGCAAAAAGAAGAGTTTGAAAGAAATATCATGAAAATACAAACCACAGAATAATTCATCATCTCCTTCCTTGCAATGGAATATTCCATCACATACATCGTCCTGGGGTAGACAGGTTCTTTCGCCATGGCATTTGTATGAACCTACTTCACATGAGTATGATTCTGATGAAAAAAGATCACAGTCTAGAAGACAGTCAATGTGATTTCTGAGGATGTCTCATAGATAAAGTAATATGTGTGAGGTCGCCATTTCAGAGGTAGCTTGTTTGTTTTATAGTGTTAAGTGACTTGATGAAAAACAACAACAACAACAACAACAACAACAACAACAACAACAACAACAACAACAACAACAACAACAACAACAACAACAACAACAAAAAACAAGGAAGAGCCTCTCCTAAAACACACTGTAACTCACGCGTTAGATCCAGCATGCTAAGACAATAAAGACAACGTTAATAGACTATGGAACGACATACTAGTGATAATAATGTACGTAAGATAATTTTGATTCAAAGGATATAAAATAAAGACATTCCATATCAGCTCCTAATGTAACAAATGCACAACAAACAGAAGGAAAAATTAATTTTTCTGCTGCAAGTGGGTAATACATCACTCATTTAAAAATTGCCGTTTGGTCAAACTGCCATGCCAAGACGAACAGTTTTGTTCTTCTGACCTTTCTAAGTTTCCAGCGCAGAACCGGAGCCTTTGTATTATGGAACCATTTTCACTAATCCCATATACATCATGATTCAACTGACCTAATCAAGAGTAGCTGGTGTCACAACCTCTCAACTGCAGTTTAAGCTATCTCGATATGTCATAAAGGGACCTGAATGTTACTTTGAAAGCTATGTGTTTTGAAATTCGTGCGTACAAAACCTCTATAGAGTTGTTCTTTACATGCGTAGTGTTCTCTTGACCCATTGAATATCAATAGTGTTTTCTTTTTTACTGCAGTTTGTGTGCATGATTTTTCTTATAATACTGGCTCGACTATACATGGGTTTTCATCATCCAGGAGGAAACTGATGAACTTATCAATCTGTACAACCTTGTGACAGCAAACACTGTAAAATCCATAATACCACAATTCTGTTCGTCTTCTCCATATTGGCAATCAAATTCTCCATCACATCTGCTTCTCTCTGGAATACAGTAAGACTCAGGACATTTAAAGTGGTCCATGGGACACACGAACTGCTCTGTGTGATAAAATATGGCAATTGTAAATCTGGTTATAGACCAAGAGATAACAATGGTTTAATGAAAACGATTGCGTAAATCATGCAGCAAATAACAGTGAGGTCATCACACCACTTTGTTTTACGTTGTTACTGCTGAAAGATTTGTTACACTGGTTAAAGATATGTGTACTAACTGAGTACATGGAAAACCAAACAATAATAAATAGTAACATAGTGAATATTGAATATGCTGATCTCCTCACATTATTCATAGCTTGCAGTCAACTTACACTCTTGAAACAAGTGAACATGTGAAGCCTACATTTTAAAATAAGCTTTCTCCTTATTATATGTAAAATATTTCTTAATGCAATGGTCACGGTCTTCTCACGTTGCCTCAGTGACATGCCATTATCAGTTTTTTTTTTAATTTGTAGTTGTCAGCTTGACACAAAAATTACCCTACATTATACGTTGCCTATATTTTGGTACAGTATTAAATCTCTTATCATGTAACCAAGAGTTTGATCAATGCTTAATAATCTTTGTATTGGTGGACTCTGGTTTACTTTGCAATGATTATTCTTTTCGTGTTATATGTGTGCTAACTTCTATCTTCATTATTTTGTAGCCTGGGAAATTTGTTCATATTTTTTGGCCATCTGTAATGGCATCTTTTTATCTGAAATGGTAACTACTTATCTAAAAACTTTTATATGAACATGTTTGTTTATGAAGAGACATTTGATAGACTGTGATGATCTATCTATTAGTCCTTAAGTGCAAAACTGTCATAAGGAAGGGATCAGACAACTAAAACGTAAAGCAAATGAGACATTAATGAATGATTGAAGATTGTCAGGGGACAAAAGGAAATGAAATCAAAGAGACAAACCACAGTTCATCAGGTGAGTAGCGTCTCTACACCCCCGCATGAAACCATATTCGTTGTACTCAAGTATGCATTCAATGCGATTGCTCACACATGCTTTATTCTTGCACAGTATATGTGAGGATAGGTCACAGTGAAAAGGTTCTTGCAAATAGTCTGAAAGCAAATCGAGCATACATCATATTGAAAAGTTTCTTGTAACTAATCTAAAAGCAAATGCAAGAGATGGGTCTAGTGTAAGAAGGAAATATCATATCACGAGAAACTTTCATTTTCATGTTGGAAGCCAGACTCATTTTGTGATTGCTTTATTGAATAACTTATACATCTTCAGGTGAAAATAAATCAAACATCGCTTTAAGTAGTACTAACCGGGTAACTGTGTTACGTTAAACATCACTGTGAGGCTGGGTAACCTATACACCGAAGTGAAACAACGTTTCCTGAACATAACCACAGATAAATTGTAAACACCTATCAATTTCTATCAAATAATTGTTCTTTAAGAATACGAAATTGCTTTAACTTATCACGTTGCCTTCTATATAGATGTAGTTCAAACTTACTGAAAAGGTAAGGTTTTGAAAAGAAACAGAATAATGTAGGGTAAACTTAAGCTGGGATGGCAGTTGACGTTAGAATGATTGAAGTTAATGATGCTGAATGACAACATAATTATTTATGATTTGAAGGTATCTACTAACAACATGTCTCCGGTTCATCTTCCCATCTTTTTCCAGGACAATCACGGTAACCATCACAGTATGTATCCATTGGAAGCAGTTTACCAGAAAAACATTGAAAGTTTCCAATCGAAATGACTAGTGCAATGGGAAGAACGGCAGAAAGAGATGTAAGTATTTATTCAATTTCATTAACAATTCCTTACAGAGAGTAAAACATATTCTTTCTAAAACGTTCTTGTTATGATATGGATAAGTGTCTGTATACTTGAATAACGGTCATATATTTGATGGTACTGTCAAAATAGCCACGTTGGATTAAAAATACAGTGAAAGAATGTTTTCACTAATTCGACCTTGGAGTGCTGAGTTGTAACTTTCATTTTTTGGCGGATGATAATAATAATAGTGATGATGATAAAAATGATAATAATGACAATGATAATGTTGATGATGATAATGATGATGATAATGATAATGGTAATGATAATGATAACGATTACGATAATGATAATGACAATGAAATGACAATAATAATAACAAAAATAATAATGATAATGATATTAATAATAAAAATAATAATAATAAATGCGGCAAGTAGTAAAAATTCTAAACATTTTCATGTCTTGTATAAGAAGAATATTGAACTCCTAACTTCCAAACCAGAAACTGTGTAATAAAAATATTGTTTACCACATCCAATCTCATCCGACCTATCGTTGCAATCTTTCTTTAGGTCACAATACTTCGCCATAGGAATGCAAAGTCCATCACTACAGCGGAATTCATGAATGGCACACGGTGGATAAACTGTCAATAAAAATGAAATTGAATAGTTTGAACTAAGGTAGTGCCATGACAACCGAAAAAAATCTAAGATCATCTCCCACATAAAACTGCACAAAACTCAAGAGGAATTATATTACTTACATATATTTAAAAAAAAGTTGCAATCGTTCCATTCACATGATATTCTGCATATAAATGTAAAACAAAACAGTCACATAAACTTAAGACTTATACAAATAGGTGGCGTCTACGTTCGGACTGAGTAACAAGCAGAGCAATATGTCTGGATTCCTTTGCGTCAGTTGGCAGAAAGTGGCCAAAGTTAGCCCTTTTTTTAGGGGGCCTGTGTGTATTCCTGCTTTGTTTATATGTTAGTGCGCTTTTTTTAAGTATCATTTTTAGAGTAACCGACTTTTATTAAGCCAAAGTGTTAACAGAGGTTTATTAATTTGTTCGTTAAATGCTACCAAGTATTCATGCTCCATCACAGGAACGGACTGATTGAAGGATTGAATAGTTTGCAATGCTAATTACTTAACCTACTCTGCTCAACTTTTCAAAGGTCTGAAAATTCTTAACCTTCAACAACTTACTAATTTTAGGACAGGTATTTTTATTTTTAAGGCTTACCATAATTCATTACCGGCGCCCCTTCAATATAATTTGGCTCTCGCAGTTAATGACAGATATGACACCAAACGGAAAAATAACTTTAAACAAAACTATGTAAGAACTAGAAAAAAAAAAAAAAAAACTTTGTTTATCGACTGTAGGAGTCAAACTTTGGAACTCACTTGATGATAAACTGAAAAATTGCAAGACTTTGAATAGTTTTAAAAGTATGTACAAACAACAATTATTGTCTACTTAAATTACTCTTTTATTATGTTAGTTCGATGCATTACGCCTATTTCGGAGTATCGTTACGATTATTAACTATTACGGTATTACGCAATTGTCTCGTGTAATGTTAGTGTTGTTTTCATTTCTTTCTTTATTTTCTCTTTTTTTCTGTTATAGGGGAAACAATTTATAAATATGGTACTTCTGTTTTTTCCTTTTCTGGCGTTTACTTCTTGTTTGATTTGTAGGTACTGTATATAATTGATACTTTGCTGGAAATAAATTGTTTCATTCATTCATATCGTATGATTTGTAACCTGTAAATGACTATGTTCTTGTCGAAAATGGTTTGTTGTCTCAAGCGCGTCTTGTAGATCTTTTTTTGGAAATATGAACGTTTCATTAGCTCGGTTGAAGTTAGTTGAATCGAGTTTGAACAAGTTCAAGTTAGTGGTGGTTTTCCACCTTACATATCGATGTAAGCAATAATTGTTGAATTCAATCAATTTAATAGGGTTTCAATTGTTTAACATTGCCTAACGCTTGAAATTGACATGTTCATATACTCATTTATGTTGTTAGTGTATGTATTTACCGGGGTCGATGTTAATTGCATTATAGGACTGTCATTTACTGACTGGTGTACTGACCTTGGGGACCGAGAACCTCATAGGTGTTCATCTGAATGTTGCTGTTACCCTCGGTCACAGTAGTAACTTAATAGTTGTACAATAGTTTTTGCGTGGGTTATTGTGTAGTGAATTAACAAGTTTTCATCAGGATCGTGCATTAGTAGAATAGACTCCTTTTGAGGTGTAGTTCAGTTGCACATTTCGGTAATAAGTATGGTTGCAAGCAGTTTAGTTTACAAACCAAATGCATGCACCGACGTGTGTACATGGAGGTAAGGGCACAAGATAAGGACTAAGGGTAGCATATTGTATCAGTTTTGCAAGCTTCAGGGATTTAAAGGGGGTTGCTGATATATTCAGACAATAGATTGCTTCTTGTTGTGTTCTGTTGACGTCTCTTTACTCAAAATATTCTTGACCACTTCTTTGCAAAACGGAATGGTGATCAGTAAAACGATCCTCATACTTTAAAGACCGGCTGTGACTTTTTTATTTATTTAATCATCCTATCGACCCTACCACTTACCACATTCAATTTCATCACTACCATCTGTGCACTGTTGGATATGGTCACAATAAAACGAAGCAGGGATACAACTACCATCCTCACAAGTAAACTCTGTCTCTGAACAGGAAACATCTGCAGAACAATAACATTAAAAGTAAATATTCCATTGCAAATTTGTTTTGTCAATGATGTGCGCTAGAGATATTCTCACATAATTATGAAAACCCCGAGTTTGTTCGTGCTAGTATTTGTGGTGTTATGTATACAACGAATACATTAACAACAAGATATTACACCTTGGACAACGATTTTTCCCAACAGATATAAGTATCAGCTCTAGATGAATTCTGTTAATGATGCTTAGCATGAACGGACTCAGTTTGCATTGAGTATTTGGTGTAGATTAAGACATCATTAAGAGAACACTCACCTATCGGACAGTCCAATTCATCACTTTCATCAGAGCAATCCGAATGCCCATCACATTTATAAACAGCAAGAATACACTCCCCGTTTAAGCAACGGAACTGCCCTTGTCGGCACTTTTGTTCCTCGTCTAAATAGTTGAAAAGAGTTACATAACAGTTAGGATTGATGAGTATCACTGAAGAAAATTCAATCAGTTTACCATGACAGAAGTGACCAGGTACAAGTAAACAATGTTACAACTAGCTAGATGAAGATGCAGACTGAGAAGACGTATATTAGTGCATTTGAAAAAAATATATATATCACATCATATGTGTCATTGTAACTAAATATGAAGTATTGACCTACAAGTCTCCTGTAAATAGTCCCTTGTAATACTGTCAATAAGCTTCCTAGTCCTAGGCATGTGCCTCTGTAAACATAAACAAAATAATGCTGTTACCTTTTCTTAGATCAAGGGCGGTTGGGCGTGATGTTGACGCTACAGCAAAAGGAGAACAGTGGACATACCAGTGAACATAACGTTACAGTAAGCATAACATTTAGAAGAGTTTGACACTATTTAAGTACCGAAATGTTACCTGACATTTGCTGTTCACAAAACTACAAAGTAAAACTTCATTAAATGCCATCACTAGTAATTAAATTACTAAATAATATGTCAAACATACTCAGAACACGTCATCAAATGTGTTCCTTTATTCACTATTGTAAGAAATAGCATCAGAACTAGCCAATGCGAAATTCAAATACAAATATTAATCAGAACTCAAGAATAATTAGTGATTACGAAGACAAACAGTCTTGTTGATCACAGTTATTAACACTTATTAAAACGGAAGTGGACTATGATAAATATCGATGTGATTGATTGTATTATTCCAACTTTTTTTTTTCGTACACAGTGTAACAAGGACCGCCCGTAGTTATTAGCGAAAGATTGTTACTTTTAAGATTGTTGATGTGTCATGTTTTATGATTATACATTATAGTAAATCGCAAATACCAAACACTACTACATGCATCAACTTTGACCCCTGGTGAATCAAAGTGATCTTTCACCGCCAGAAACCATAGTGATCTTGAACGAACTCATTTTAATTGAGAGGCATATGCAACGCCGGTGATGTGGGAGAGTGGACAAAGGTGGTGACATTATAAGGAAAAACCCTAAGCAAACTTGATTTTCTTTTCGGTCACTGACCGACTCACCGTTAGATGTGTTTTCAATCCAAGAGCTGTCTACAATTTTCCCATCTAAATTTACCGTCTAACAAAGATGCCACATGCGACTTTAAAGTATGACATAGGCAGTCACCTGACGTCGGGTTGTGCTATAAGCCACAGGCTTACATCACACTTTTGTGATTGCTTATGGTCGTTGTATAACTCCCCTTGAGAACCTTAATAATTGTAACTAATAGTAAATGGAAAACCTACAGATTTTGTGTTTACGTTTTCAAATTTTCAGTCACTGAGTAATTCTGCAAATTACAGACTTCACAAAACTACAGTATGCCAAAGCACACACACATCAGTGTTGAAATTGACATGAAGGATGTTTCACTTCTTTTTTGTGTTATGTTGAAATTGGTAGTACTAATGAAAAACTGAATGCAATTGGAATTGAAGCACACGCTTTGAAAGGTTTTGTACATATTTAAAAACAAGTTCGATGCAAAATTTTGTTTGTTTGGCCTTTATTTAAACTCAACATGTGCTTAAGTTACATTACTAGAGGAACACAAATGATGTGTAAAACGTACTTTATGTGTAAATAAATTTAACTTCTACACTTCTGCAATCATATTAATGTTAGGATATCCAGTCTCCATTCAAGACTAATAGGTACCATTCTATTTAGGGGTGGAATTACTACTAACAGAATAACAGTTTTCCTAGGCAGCATACATAAACAATAATCGTTTATTGCTTTATATCAAAGATACATTTCCCTAATAATGTCGTGATTAAATACATCAGTCAGAATCACATGGATTTCTCCACAATCTGTTAAAAATATCTGTAAACGTGTATTTTGTATGGTGTAAACAGATTAGCCAATTGGAAAAACCAGAAGGGTGCTAGTCTTGTTGATTGTAGCACTGAGTGAGTCATAAATTTCCTTCAGTTATGCTGCAATGGAAACAAACTACTATCGCTGTGTGATAACTAGAGAGGAAGTGGATTTTGATGTTGTCACATTATTATGTCAAATCTGTGGGTCTATGAGTCGTTTCTTACACAAGAAGAACAACGAATAATGCAATGAAAAAGCTAAAAGAGAAATATGGCATAATATTAAGGAAGAGATGAGTCCCTTCAATATTCTATAAATAATTGGAATGTAAGAAAATATGGATGCACTTTAAAGCGGAACATTAAAATTCGGATATTACATAACTTTTGATAAGAATGTGATCTTTTTCACTGCCATGATCCACACAAATGTCGGTTGAAATTTATCACGTTGCTATCGCTCTACCTGAACAGAAAGCCGGAAAAGTGAGATACATTACAGCATTGTTACCTGTTGTCTCTACCAGTGTTTCTCACCTTTGAAAGCAGCTTCTTTTTGACAAAGAAACTGATTAGTGAAATATTCTGCACAAGGAATGTCATGCCAGTTGCTGGTTTCACGATAACTCCAAAACAGTACGGTAGTGCACCTTTCCAGTTCTCCTCCATCTGGCTGAAAGTCATTGTATGATCTGAGGACAAAAATTACGTTCCTGTAATTTCAAAATATTGGTAATGACAGTTCACTGTTACAAGTAATGAAGGGTGATAGCACTAGCATTTCACATAATTTGAGCCTACGCAGCGTTACACTGGATCAGATTGTAATTGACAGTCCAAGACGTTTATATGATAGAACAATATTGATTATTAACATACATATTTCTGAGCAATATAATACATCTTTGCAACAGGTTTAGCAGTCACTCACCCTGTTACCCTCCAGTCACTGTATGTAAGTGGGTAACCATTGGCCCATACATGTCTATGTCTAGTCTCATTCAAAGTGAGCCCTGATTGATTAAAGTCCAAAAGACATGTTATTAAATGTTTGCCAATTGTAAGTATAGCTAAAGACAGTTACAGAATGTAAACATACTTCGACAATGGAAGAAAGTGAAAGATTAGAAAAAGTTAGAAAATGGCTTATGGCAATAAAAAAAGTGTAAAGGTAACACAATGGAACATCAGCGAAATAAAAGGCAGAAATGTTCATGTGTAGCAACGATTGATCGATTTTGACTAGAACAAAACAATTGAAGGACAAGTCACATACAAACTGTTTTGTTCACATAAACCGTTATTCCACCCATTTGATATATTTACCAATGTAAACGCCCTTCTCTGGGTTTCCGTCTTGCAAGATGTATTCCTGGACAAAATTCATTTCTTCCTGACTTCGAATAACAACTAAAGAACTTTCTTGAAACTGACATGCATTTTGAGCTTCATGCCAATTGACCTCCTTGGTAAACAGGTTGTAGCAATGGTTATTATTGTATTTCCAGCCATCCATACATCCAGATCCTATCATGAAAATATCAAACATTCGTTCCAAGAATGAGGTGTCTTGAAGAAAACATTGGCCTTACATCCATATCGAAGAGATATGGGATATCAACGACATTGCATAAAAAGCGCATTTCATCTCAATATTTGATAAATTCGAATAAAAGTAAAACATAACAGCCTCTTTATACATGCGTGAAGGTCATCTTTCATCAATCACATCTGAGATGTAAATTTTATTGCAGCTATTCTCATTGATGTTATATTGAGGGTTGAAATAATGTGGGTATGTGTCCGACATAGGGCCCACGCTATTTTCAATTCAATCTTTCGTCAAATTACTGAAAATACTGAAGGATGTTTTCTACTTTACAAAATACTTAAGGATATATTCTACTTTTGCAATTGCTGAAATTTTGATATTTTATGGATGAGGCGATTGTTGACATTAAGATTGCATTATGTCCCCCGTTCAATTTACCCGGGAGCGATATATTAAGTTCTTTATTTCTTTTATACCGGGCATCCAATAGTTTTCCTGATTGAAATATCTTTGCACACAATATGACTGAGTTTAAATTATTACCCATCTAATACCTAATACACAGATCAACATACAACATGTGGAAGGCCTTTATTCTTTAATTGAATGAACCAGAACCGTTAACAATACAATCCGTGCGATAATCATGATAGTGACAAGACTGCCTGGAAGTAAGGGCCGATCTGAAAAGGTATAAACCGTGTATTCAAACATACATCACTGAAGAAAGTGCAACTCTCAATCATAACTGCCATATGCAAAACTTTCAAGCTCCGACAAATCTTACAAAATTACGATATCTCACCATGAGCATCCATTCCTCTTGAAAATCTTCTTTCATAGTAAGTTGCATAAAATAAGCCACGATTGAAACGTATAGTTAGATCATTTCTATCACTCTTAAATTTTCTTTTGTGTTCCTCGATGTTGGCATTGCATAGAATGGTCTTTGTGTCCCCAGATATAAATTCCAAGTAATCATATTCACAGTGAGTGGTAGGAGAACTAACGTTAAACTCTTTGAACGTTACTTCGATGTAAGTACCGACTGATGTGCGTATATTCCATTCACGATCTAGGCCACTCTCGTGAACTATAGGATAGTTTGGACTGACGATAACAGCAGATGGAGCAGTACACGTTACCACTTCACACGTTTTTGAATCACTCGTCGGAAAGAATCCACAACCTGACATATCTACAGGAATGTGAAATCAATGCAAAACTTTATTTGGGCCACCTGCATTAATTTTACCAAAGCCGATAAGCTATGTTAAATAATGCAGTGCTATACAAAAACCGAAAAAAAAAGAAAGAAATAAAACTCCAAAGTGTTATTTTTCTTGTGACACGTGTTAAAGTAATATAGGTTTTGCTTCTAGTAAACAAAATCGGTATCAAACATACGGGTATGAAAAGCATGACGAACTGCAAATTTGCAGAAGTGGAATATATATGGGACGTAAAGGGTTGCGACCCGATTAAGAGATGTGGCTATTTCAAGGTGACGTTTTCAAGTCATAATGCTTATTTCAGGTATATTGCAAGGTGTTTTAGTTTCAAAGTGACTGTGTTGGCAAAAAGTAAAATTGTTGAAATTCTATGTCAAAATTCTGGCAAGGCTTTTACTTGCACTATTCAGTGAATTGATGAAAATAAATGGGTCTCATGTGGTCAATACTGTCATACAGTTCCAAGGTCTTCCTTCCTAACGACAAAGTGTAAAATACTACAATGTAGCGGTTGACAGTTTCCATTCAAATCAACCATGTCCTTTTTGGAACAAGCCAATCAGAAGTATACTAGTTTTGAATATTCAGTTGGTCAAAACTCAGGATCACTGACTCGGCAATAATGTGATCAGTTTGTTAGTTACTAGTAATTACAGTGCTTCCTTTTGACCAAATACACTCCAGATGTCGAGCAAGAAACAACGACCTGTGTAGTATATATATGCTGGTGCACCAATGAGACTTGTACTGTTGTATATTTACTATGTATGCGTTTATAATGAGAACGGTTAATTTTCAAATGTGATTTCTGTATTGCACTGTTTTATACCAATGCTGTTGCTTTTCAAAGCAGTTACTGGCATTTTCGAACATTAAAAGACGTAGTATATCCATGTACAGCCTCACGTGAATATTGAAAAATTAAGAAAATGAGGACAAAAGTTGTCTTTTGGTTTCCCAGTACACACGCAGTCACATTAACAAGGATGTTATGGAATTGTTACTACAATAAAATATTTAAGGCATCTGGCTAACTTAGGTTACATATACTAGCTGTGGGAGTACCACCTTCAAAAACCTGCCATGCTCAAATCTTTTAAGCCGCTGGTGGCTTAAAAGATGAGCTTGACGTGACCGTGATCTTGTAGTTTTAACACTTTTAGTTTTCTCATCACATGTAAAATATTCAATCCAACATTTATTGTGCCTGCCAAAAAAAGTGATCATTTTTTTTCTCTGCAACCTGCCACTCTTCGATACAGTGATTATTTAACTTGAAACTTGCTCTGAGGGTTTTTTCTAGCTGTAAATGGACAGTACACTGACATTTTCTGAAAGTTAACTAATTTTGTTTTGCCTTAGCGATTAGTTCTTACTTTGCATGGAAAATGTTGCATTGAATCCTGATGACGCCTGTTGCACACCTGTCTTCAGACTCAACCAAAGAGTGTTACTTGATGTTAAAATCGATCCGGCTTTTTTACCACAGATGCTGGAAACGCCTTTTGTACTACACATGTTTACCAGTTCAGTATAGGTTTCTCCCAAGTCCAAAGATTCACCATGGATACAGGAAATATCAAAGTTTACAAAAACTAGAGAGATTGATGTTCCAGAACTCATCTTGATATTCCATGTGCATTCAAAATTTAATGGAAGAGCGTGAGGAAAGTTAAATGTAAGGATAATACCAGATTTTTCTGTGTAAGGTTGATAAGGACATTGGAGGTCACAGTTTACAACACTACAATCTGAAAGGAAAAATAAAAAAAACAAAAAAAGCGTAAATTTGAATTGTTAATCGCAATCAGGTAGAATGAGTTCTGTCATCATCATAACAATTATCATGATCATCATCAACACATCATCATCATTATCATCATCATTATCATCATCATTATCATCATCATCAAAAAATCCTTGCCAACATAACTTCAGGTAATGAAACGGTTGGTACTTATGTTACTTTAGTATATGAAGTAGCAATTTATGAAAAAGTATAATACCATCTGGGAAAGTTCTGAAGGCCCGCGGAAGAGTTACAACCTTTAACACAGACATGAAATTAAGTTCAATATTTCTTCCTTATTATGCCCTTTCGTATACTATACTACCCACTTAATAAAAGTTTCAAATCTTTTTCACCCTTCCAATTGGCTTACTTTTATTATACTGTCATATTAGCTCTGCCCTCTCAGAGGTATTAAGCACAAGCTTATAGGATCCCAGAAGAGTTTAGTACCGTGTAGGTTTTCAAGTTGTCCCCTGATATCTACATGTTGCTTTTTAAGAGTCTTGTGATAACGTTCAATTTATGTGTATTCAATATTGATCAAATAGGCACTGTGTTCATTGAAAAAATGTATTTTAATTTGATTAAAGTAATATCTTGTAACGTTTTAAATTGTTGGATTATTACATGTAAGCATGTTTGGTCACATTCCCACACAACTGACGGCGACCCCCGCACACTCTAAATCTCCTTTAAGCATAAATTGTGTAGACATGAATGTTGCAACGGTAGTGTAGTACGCTACACAAACAAAAAAAAATAAAGAAGGTTGGACATAGCATATGGAGCCATTTGGCGTTCCACGATGAGCTAACAAAAACAGAGAACATGTGTCAGGAGAAATAAAAAAAAAAAAACGAAACCTGAAACATTAACCTTACGTTCGTCGATCGATCTTCTCCACGTAGAGAGCAAAATCCCAGGAGTATATCACAGGGACTTTAATGGACAATCTTAGTCATCTTCACACAGAAAACAATAGCATTTCTATTCCACGTGGCTTAATCTGAAGAGGCTCGATTGAAACAACACTTGCGTAACTGGATAAGTGATAGTGTTGAGAAGACAGTCATATTTTTTTTTTTAATTTTGGCAGTCCTACAGAGAGAGTTATCCAATCAATACGCCAATAAGCAAGGAGTTGTTATTTAGATGGAGGCGGAGAACGTAAAAAAATAATTACTGCTAATACTTTAAGACCTACCAAATCAGCAAAGATAAGCCCCGCAGTTTGCTCAGTGGTATTTCCTTTTTATATTTGGAGGTTCCACTTCAATAGCATTTATAAAGCCACATCATATAAGGCAATAAATCTTTAACAAGTAGCTCTCTCAAAACAATGATTCAATCTAGAGGGTTTTCAACTGCCAACATTTGCAGAGGAATTGATGTAAAACTCGAAAGGAGTAATTAAGGAAATAAGTAAATATACATTTGACTTCTACCTCAATAGGGGATCGCCTGCTAATGAGATAAAGGAAGCAGGAGTCTATTGTTTTTTATTTACACCTATACATGATGTTTCCTGATGATTCATTAAATAGCCAGATATATATTCTTCTTGGTTTTCTTAATGTTTTAGCAGATTAGAAGTCAGAGAACTTACAGCATGTCCAAAGGTCGTTGTACTTGTATCAACTATACAATGGGGCTTGTTAAGTTCTAAACGCCAATGAAAAGGTAAATTGGTCCTACCTGATACAATATTGAAAGGCCCGGGGTGTAAGAAGCTTGCATTCAATTGACCTATTTGATATCCAATGAATATTGCACAAGTCGTGGCATAAAATATGTTTGTTTGTGATTTGTATATTTTGAATATAAGGTAAAATATAGATCTTGTTTACATTGCCCATCCCATTGTCCCTACGGTTAATGCTATTTACTCACCAAGATCTTGAAAGAATACCTCCATTTGTAGAAATTTTGGCATATTTGCAGACAGTTCTCCAATATTTAAAGTAACTGTCACATTTTCTGATTTGGGAATAATGTCAATGTTTGTGATATTTCCGCAATAAATTCTTCTATTTCTCTGTATCTGGGAGTCACTCTCTTCAACTATCAAATTGTCCACGCACTCTGCGTTTGCCAGTTGTCGAAGGTTGACTGATAACAATGTCAATCTGATGAGTAAGCAAACAGCAAGAAATACATTCTCAAAGCAATCGGTGAAGATCTGTTTGCGTTATTGTTTTGTCAATCAAGCCTATCATCAGTGGCGGCGCTACCTAGGGGGGATGACGGGGCATTTGCCCCTCCAGATTGTTTCCTTGCCCCCCCCCCCCCAGCTGCCCCCAGTTGCTCTCACTGTCTTCCCAATCAGATTTTGTACTCATCCAAAATTAATTTAATCACAAAACTAAGTCTTGGCATTGGACTGAATATGAACAGCTTCCGGGGAACCATGATTGATAAATGCCTAATGTATGTTAAATTTATGTTATGCAGGCTGCCAGTGTTCAGATCATGCCCGTAGCCACTTCAACAGTGGGCCAGTCTGGTCAGACCATTTTTTTCTGGAATGTTTACCGTCCAGCGTAACGGAAGGGCGGGTAGGTGGTTGTTTTCCTAAATATTGGAATGTCGTTGTTCTCCTAACTATAGGAATGGAATAAGCCTATGTGTGTGTATGTGCACTCGGTGGTACCGAGTAAATGTGAAATGGTACTCTCAAAGAAAAAAGTTGGGAACCTTGGAGTACGGTCAATCGAAAAAATAAATAATAATAATATACAAATAAATAATATACCTCTCTCGGGGCTTAATTTTCCACCCAGAGATATACTAAAACCTAAGAGCTTCCGGGGGCTTCTCCCCCTGGACCCCCACCGGGGCTTTGCTCCTGGACCCCACCAGGGGCCCTAAGGCCCCCACCCGCAAGGCCTCGCGCTTCGCGCTCGGTTTCTCGCTGGGCGCTAAAGTCTTTGCCCCCAACATTTTCCTCTGCCCTCAGTTCCCCCCCCAAGTCTGACTTTCTGGCACCGCCACTGACTATCATATACAACGTCATTGGCGTGTCCTGCAAAACCCGAAGCCAGCGAAGCAAACAATTAACACTGCTATAGGTTATTTTTCTCCCCAGTGCAAACAATTGGACCACAAAAAAAAAAAAAAAAAAACATGCAGGAAATTACTCGTAAATTGGATCTAATTCGGCCTTCGAAAATATGAACACAGGATTTGAGGAAGCAGCTCTAGAATATTTAACATCCAGTGACTGTGTTCCGCAGCAAACAAACAGTGAAACCGAGAAAGATAATCAATAGACAGATCCTAGTTTTCAAGGTCACAATCACCCTGTCTCATTCTTCAATATAGCAAGCAATTTGTACAGATTTTTGTTGACATGACTTTCGTATTTTACGAGATCATTTGATTAAAGTGTGAACTTAAATATACGATTTGTTCAAGTATTTAATGATGTATACCCATCGTAGGTGTGATGTTTCTTTGAACGTGCCATATTTCCAAGTCACTTTATGATGCACTTTCATCAATTAATGTTGTCATGTTTCTCTTTATACGTGTTTCTTACAAAGTCATCTAAAGACGAACACTAGTTACGTGCTGAGGGTGTGAGTTAACCTACAGCAGCAATTATCTTTTAAATGACGGTTCAAAGTGATTGGGTCTCAGGACTCTTAATGGTGGTGAGGGGAATGGTCCTAGACATGCTCGAATATGATGAAGATAATCGAAATATTCCATTTTGAGATTGACAATAAGAGATTCATAAAACAATTGCTTCACATTACGATTCACATACGACCTGAGACAAAGCATGTTTGAACATGGATTGTTTGAAAGTTAATGTTCATCATCAAATGAGTTTTAATAAGACACGGTCATGTAGAAACTTAACACATTTATCCAATGATACGTGCACATTATGAGATGACTTTCGTACGTCATCAACTACCAAACACGAATCTCCGTCAATATAAACTGGTACACATTGTGATTTGTACTCCAATGGATGTAGGTCATGATTATAAAACAAGGACGGTGGTAGCAATGTAGCATCATACCTTATTTTTCGACCAGTCCGTGCACTTAAATGGAATTTCACTGATGTCAGATGCTGAAACCAGGGTGGATATCCATACCACATGATGAATCCTCTTTCTTTGTAAACTGGTTCAACTGGACAGATCCATTTTCCCCCATTAAATGAAGTTCTGGTACAATTAACGTTCAGATCATAAGATTTGGGAATATCTAAGAAAAAAAAGATAATTCAAAATGTTCGTAAAAAACAGGAATCGATAAATTGTTTCTCAAATGAATCATGAACCATCCATTGTACGCAACAAACAACTGTTCCTTTATCTAAATATTTTTGAGTTGACATTTTATTTTTGTTCAATCTTTTTGTTATTATAAGGAAGAACGAAAAGTCATCATGCAACATGTACCGTGTAAAATCATGTTAAAAATTACGCTGAAATTGGCAAGCTATCTTACAATAATTGCACAGGGTTAATTACAAACTTTTTCCCTTTTAATTACATGCCTAAACTATGTAAGTTTGCATTTGCCTTGATATAGACCATTATGTTTATGCTTTCATTGGTCAAGGAAGGTACTGTACCTGTTTCACAGCCATACGGTAGTACAGTTTCGCAATCAATAAGCGCAATTGATTGATTGTTTCTGAAGTAAACAGGACAAAATCCCTCTTCCATTATGGTATCTCTCCCTAAAATCCACATGCCATCTACGGAATTGCTAGATATCTAAATGTACGAAAAAGTTAAGGGCAAAAGAAAATCGGTGTAAGAACGTCAAATTATTACCCTTCCATTGTAAGAAATTATCAACCAGTGAAGAAGTATTACTTTTCTAAATTTTACAATTTACTTTTGAAGTTAAATTTTTCAATCATTTACTGTACTTTCTAAAGCGGCAAAATACTACTATTCGTTAATAAAAGAGAGAAGCAAATAAGAATGAACAACTTTCAAGACATTTCAATTGCCATAACGACACTCAGTTTAGGAGTTGGTACAGAGAATAAAAAAAAACAAAAATATTGTAATAGTTTTCTAGCAATGCAGCTAGTTTATAGGAATTTCACACAACTTGGTGATGCAGTCCTTGAGATAAACTTAAATGACAAACGTTGAAAACGAAGCTACTTTCTGATGTAAATACGTTCACTTATATTGTACATATTGTTAAAATCTTAGCCTTGTATCGACTTTTTCTTTTCTGCTTGTGCACATGGTATCACGGTCAAATGACACATGGTAGAACAGACTATGGGGGCAGACTGACCACAAAGGCATTTGGGCATTATCCGTTAGGCTGGTGACCTCGTGGGTTGGTAGAACGAACAGCCGAGAAAACAAAAAACAAACATATATAACAACTCTTTATCACAAAGGTTAATAGGTGGGCAATAGAGCTATGGTTAAATCAAATAAGCAGCGGTCGAATTTGAATGAGCATCAAACTCGAATGGAGGGGCATCGGGATAGACCTGATCGACCACAGTGAATCAAATTTGTAATGTTAAAGTGACCCCGAATCTCTGGTCTATTTAGTCCTGCTTTTGGTTTCCGTTAGAAAACGCTGGTACGGAACAAATTTACACGATGCACTATCTGGCTAGCTGCGCTAACTTTAAACTTGGCTAGTGCTTTCTGAAAATTCATCAGAGGTTGGTCCGTTCATTTACCTACATTTGTACATTTCCCTTCGATTTATATCTTATTTTTACATTTTTTTGTTGCAGATTATAAGTAAGACCGATAATAATTGAGATAATAAGTAAGAAAAAAGTTAAAACGTCAATCGGTTACCTCCAGTCGGTTACTACAGCTGTTGGGAAACTTATAGTAATGGAAAGTACAGTATAGACGGTATCAGGCGCGGAAAAAGGAACGTACCTTCTTTCAATTAGCAATGCATTTAGTCAACTGCCTACGTCAAAGAAATTCTCTCAGCTGAGACACAAGTATAATGAAACTTGCTAACACAGCAGTACGTACGTCCATACTAAACAAAAATACTCCGAGATTAATACCCTATTATAAATAATAACTTACGGTCTTCATGAGAATACAGAGATTAAGTAAATGGTAAATCGTAAATCTACGAAAGCGTAAATCTTAACAATGTATGTGGGATGTAAGCGTAAATATTACATGTTACTATGCTTATTCTGTGTATAGTTGATGTATTGTAGTGATATTTTTTTTGGGGGGGGGGGGGGGTGACAGTCTTGGTATGACTGTCCCAGCGACGGATGTTTACGTTGTTGACAACACAGAGCCAGCGAGCAGAGAGAGACGTCAGGACAGAAAATCCAGAAAAAAAGAGAGAGGTTTCCTTTGGTTTAGCGATCAGAGTTCCATTTTATTGATAATTCGACTAGCACACTAATTAGGCAATATCAATGATTGGAAGATTGAACACAGTTACATGACGTTGACAAGAAAAACGAAGAAAGGGGAGTATAAACGGTGACACAGGCCTACGTGATGAACAGGGGTGAACGATGTTTACACTTTGACGTAAAACTTGACAATGTGGGCTTTGTGGCTGGCGCTTCATAACAACTTCGGTTAAAATAATCGTACACTCACAAAAACGTAAAGTAAAATAAGAACTCCATAACTTTTTGGTAACATTTTACACACAGTTAATGTAATTCTTACATTATGATATAACAATTTTACTAAAATGTAGTCAAATTTACAAAAATTATGTAAAATTTACAAATACTGCTTACATTAATTTTACATAAAATTTAGGGAGTTCTTATTATACATAATTTAGGTAAATAATTCTCAGAGTGTAACAAAATTCTATTTGACTAACGTGATAAAGGTACAATTGCAACGAATCTGAACCCAGCAAAATGAAAATAAAGGAACCAAATCAAAACATTATAGAAAGGATGTGAAATGAAAAGAGTTCTGTGAAAGCAGCATATTTACATTGACTAGAGCTAGCCGCTGTGCAGGACAGAGTTATCTTAGTGTTATTTTGTTTGTTGATGTTCTGTTCAAATGGATGTATCATATCTCTTAAGAGAATGTTGGCATGTGTTTGATATAGTTTCCACTCATAGCTTATTTTATGGTGTATTTTCTTTCAGCATTTGACAATATGTAACAAAGTGTAGTACATCCGCTCTATGAAATTTCATGGTGTGAAAAAGTCAAGTCGCGTCAGTAAAAAAAAAAGGGAAAATGAACTTACCTCATGATCAGAGAGTACGTAGGCCGACGATTCAGATATAAGACGAGCATCTTCACCCAAGCACTTGTTAAAAGTACCTTCCCAAGTATCACCATCACTTTCAAGACTAAGACACAGGTTATAGTCATCAGTTCCCCTGTTTGTTGATGTCAAAGAGCACAAAGCTGGAAGCAGTAGAGAGTATATTATTCCAGTTCTGTATAGCACGAATGGAGAGTTGCTATCTACATGACAGCTTCTTACCCTGGCCACTACCCTCAACGCTTCCACACACATATTTCAAAATCTATCTTGCATACTAACTGGTCGAAAAATTGTCCCCTGAGCAGCACCAACTGCATACGGAAATAATAAGGTATGTTGTTTTTAAGTGTTTTCTACTTTACTGAAGACACATAGTCACGTTACAAATAAGTCTGTGATTCACTCAGCATTTGTCTTGATAAATTCCTTTACACAAACCTGCAATAAATATAAAATAAAATCGTCTACTTACATACACAGGAATATGTTTCAAGTGGATCTGGGAATTTCCCTTCTGGACAAGTACATTTGTATGTTCCAAGTAAATCCAAGCAATTTTCAGAGCATTCATTGTCCCATTGTAAACATTCGTTTATATCTGTTTAGAAGATGATAATGTTTAAGTACTTCACGTTAGGGGAAGTTACACTACGGCGACACGTCGGTGTGTCATATCTTCGTAAAAACCCCGTTGATCATTTGCGTTATCTCGCTGTGAATCCTACAGAAAGGACATATTCATCTTTCTAGAGATCTCACTTTGAGATGTTGTAATTAGCGGGTGAATTAGCGTACAGAATTAGCGTACAGAATTTACGTAATTAGCGTACAGAAAGGACATTTCTCTTTCTAGGGATCTCACTATGTTACAAGGTGTTGTAATTAGTGGCCCCGTCACTTTGGTTGTTCTGTATCTGTTTAAAATTACCATTGGAAATCTTATATGATTGCAAATACGATCTTTGGTTGGTCTTCTACTTTTGGAAACAATTTGTATAATTGATTAATTAAATTGAAATAATAACACCACGGATGTTCAAAAGGTCACATGTATGAAATCTAAACGTCCTTGATATAATGGTGAGAAATTCTCCTGATGAAAAAAGAGGGAAAACATTACCTGTTTCAAGACTTAAAAAAAAAAAAAAAATGTACACCTATCTTCAAAATATTCGGATATCAAAATTGTCTCAACATTTCTGTTTGCACTACAAAATGTTGACTGTCCAATAGAGCATATGACCAACAATCACTCTCAAACCAATGTGCATAAATATGAAAATTATGGGGCGTCAACATTTTGTTCCTAGTAGTTGAAAGTATTTGACTTTCAGTGCCATCATGCGACAATGTTTCAACTCATATTCTAGGTTAAAAAGGGTTTGTACGTCCAACACAAAGTGATGCTGACACATTCTACAGTAATGTAATACTAGATTGAAGAGAATGTTGCAGAGAAATAATGAACTCTTATCGAGCAAACCCTTAAAGGAAAAAGGGAAGGTTCTTCTCACTGAACGTTTCACTCACAGGATTGCTAACTTCATGTTTATTAAATATTTCAACCCACCCATTTGACAAAGTGTTCCCGTCTGTGTCTCGGATGAAGTACAAGGCTGTATCTCCCATGCCAAATTATTTAGCAGATCCAGAACACTGCAATAATCTCCATCTTCAGACAAATCACTCATTGGTGAGTCTTCCATAAAAATTTCAAATACTACAGGTGTTCCATCTTCCCACTTCAAAGTAAATGAGTTCTCCATAACAATTCCAATGCGATAGTATAAGTAATCATGTATTCCCAAGAATAAAAAAGTACGTTGAATAGCATTTTGTTCTTCATCTGACTTAATGTACGCTGGATGACTATTGCTTTGCAAGATAGTTTGACAAGCATTAGGATGGTTGCTTTTTACAGACATGTAACAACTTCCATCTATGATAAGACCCTCGGAGCTGCAAACATTTCCTGATTCTAAAAGGAAAAGAAAACAAGTAAAATTTTTCCAATCTGCAAGAAGAAAAATTGTGTGACAAAAATAGACAGCACAGAATGACAATTTAACCATGTAGGCTATGACTAAAGATTTCGTTTGTTGTTTCACTGCTGTTGCTTTTGTAAATCCTGTACATAATAAGCACACATGGTTCTCAATACATGCCTTATGAGCTGCTTTTTGGTATGTCAGAAGAGCTCAAGTAGCAAAAGGGACATTACCTGAAACCATTTCCTAATAATAACAACTATAAAGGTGCAAATGGCTAAAGGGATGTAGGATATACCATTGCAGTCCTCTATGCAGGAAGCAAAGAGGGGATAGTAGGTCATTATATGCATACCCCACAATGAAATTAAGGAACAGCAACACCTTCGCACAATTCAAGCACTAGATTCAAACAGTCGTCATTCTTACGGTGTGCACTGTCTGTACACCTGCACCACAATCTAGCAGAAGACACCTAAATGTACCTTGAATATTGGCAATATCGTGTACACATGATTTACTCTTTTGGTTTCCACGCATCTTACATCATACCTTGAAAATTGCATCCAAATACTTCTATTCGTACACATGCATATCTATAGCGAGTTTCGTACTGGATTAGGAGTTGGGATGCGATGATTGGTCGTTCAAGGTTGTTGATTACCACAGAAACATTATCATTATTGGCATCAAATATCTGTGGACAAATAGTAGGGAATTGACGCGATACATTATTAGCCATGCCGGGAAACTTATTTCGAAACATTAGTTAACAGCAGTGAAATGTTACACGTCTTCAAGAAAGAAAGTATATTTCAGTTTCATTCATTAACGTAAAACTCAATAGAAGTGATTATAAGCCTAACGTAAAAGATCTAAGAGATCGGCTAATGTATGATAAGAGGAAAGTACTCAAGTTTGTTCAAAGTGAGTTCACACGAACCTTTTAAATGTCCTAAAGTAATTTCATGAATACTGTTTATAAGAGGATATGGATTACTTGGCATTTATGGTTTGTAGTTCGAGTATAATTAGTAAGTACAACTCGAGGATTTTCTTTCACAATTGTTTATCAGTGGAACGTTCTTTTTTCGTAAGATAAATGTAGCTCACCTGTCTGATTTTATTCAAAGTACAGTTTTGAAGGTATCAAGGTAGAAGAGAAACATTAAAACAAAACTGAAAAAAAAATAGCAAAGAGTCATAACCACCATGGAAATCTCAGCTATCTCTCTAAACTGGATTACAGAGTCCTGAAAAGTCCTTTAACATTATGACAAAATATGTGGACCAATAAACGATAAAATAATGTAAACAAATAGTTAAATATACTACGGAGACGTTCCAGATGTCACTTTTACTATTAGGCGTTCTGGTTTGCAAATCTCAACTTTAGATTATGCCATTGTGAAACTAAATGAACCTGAAGTAAAGATGAGACCTTCAGTCATGTTCATGAGAACAAGTGTTATTTTAACACTTCGGTAACCACATACCCTTCGCAGCAGGGATTTCCCCAGGGACCCTGGACAGGATCAAGTGCCACAGTGACTGTTCAGGGCACGGTTTATGCAGTGGCGACATCAAGGTCAGAACAGTCAGAACACCCCCAGTCCCCAAGTTGTCCTTCCCTCTACAAGCTCAAAACAGGCATGATTTATGCTAGCCACACACAGATTGCGTATATCCTAGTATGACCATCTGCTGTAATGTATAAGTTTGGAATAAGTAGCCAAAAAAAAAAAAAAAAAATGTGCGGACTTGTTTGTGTTAATTATTTGGTAACCTCTGTGTAACTTACACTTTTAAATTAGAAATCTCAAATTTCCATTCATATTGTCTGACATGGAAAAGCGAGTAGGCCTCAACAGGGTTGATGAATTTTATTCCACAGTTTTGAACACAATAATGTACATGCTACTGTGAAACTTTTTTATATTCATAGTTGCATCCAATTTCATCCATTTCTGTTTGAATATGTGATGGTACATAATACTTGTATTGCACCTTTCATAACATTAGACACCTTTCTCCTTAATACACCAATTATTTTCATAACTGTCTTCTCTTCTACATTAAAAAGAGTACTGCACAGTCAAACATTTGTTTACAGGTCTAATATTGATGTTGGGTAGGCCTATGGAAATAAATATTCCTTAAGTTCCTGAAATGATAATAGTTCAGATTGAATTCATTTTGGGGGAAACACAAGAAATGAGACAGAAAGGATTGGCACAAATTACACTACAGCTTAATGCAGGTTCTCCTGTAGTTTTATTGTTCTTTGAACGTACATTGCCACTGCAAATGTTTGTTTTCAGTATTGTGTTAAGATTGACTTTAAATTACTATTTGAATGTCATACTTACTATATGAATGCGTCTGATAAGTTTTGTTTTTCAAGGTTATATTATCTTTCATACATTGCCATTCCTGCACATTTCTACTTTACAGGTGTTTTATACAGATGTGAAATTATAGGCATTAAGTGAAGGTTGACTTGCTCATGCTGTACTTTTGAGCAATTTAAATAATTTTACAACATAATAATTAGTCACTTTACCCGGTTGCGCCAAAGACTGTCCTCTTTATAAAAGTGTAACAGACTACATGTAGACTACAGTATATTAACTGTTTATTATGTAAATATGTCATTCAACCTTCTGTTTTAGGACGTGTAAACATTTTTAAATATATTGCTATTTCCTTTTAGTCTCTCTTTACATGTATTCATGTTGTCAACGTAGAGTAATAGCCTAATACATGCAAATATTAAAAATCGTTGCACTGAAAGATGTGATTTGAGCCAAACTTTACCTATTTTGAAACTGTATTTGTCTCCAAGAGATATGTTAAGAACTCAGAGCTTCCTGGGGCTTCGCCCCTGGACACACCACCAGGGATCACAAGGCGGGCCCTTGGATCCCACCCGCGATCAGTTTTGCCTTTCGCGTTCGGTTTTGCACTTTGGACAAAATGTTTTTGCCTCCCAGGATTTTCGTTGCCCCTCAGTTGCCCCCCAACGTTCAATACTCTGGTGCCGCCATTGTGTTCATGGAACTTCTTCTGCGCACGTGGAAATAATTGGTCTGTTAGCTAAACCCAAACAATCTTCTAGCTTACTTGGGAGATAGTCATGGTTTGCATGGAAATATTGTTTGAATTGTGGTTTTAGTTAGATAAAGCACTGAATTGTCTGGATATAATGTTCCTCTGATCTCCTGTATCTTTATATGACACCTCACCTCCTCATTTCATCAAATAATGATTACAATCATGCTTGTTAAACGATACAGCACAGTTTATGAAGGTATTTGGTGAAAAAAATATGTTAAACAATGAAAAAAACCATGAACAAACACGTTACATTTTTAACCTTTTTGTCAACTCTTTGGTACTTTAGTCGCCAACCATAGTCCGAAGATCATCTGCATTTCAAATTAATTTCTTCACGGCAGCACAGCGTATGCATTTTGACAAAAATGTTTTCAACAATTACATTTCATAGTTTTGTACCGTAAAACGTGGGCAATTATTCACACCAAAACTTGGACAATTATCATCAGCGTCATGCAAACATGTTGTTGGGAGACAATTTCAGATGCCAAGCGTTCCCAAAATATAGAGGCATAAATGGCTGCAACGTTGATACGTTTATACCGTACCATTCATACTGTACATATAAGCAAGTACAGAAATCAAGAGGTGTTAAGTACAACACGTGTACACGTATAGCTACATCTGTATATACCTTTTCTGAGCCGTCCAGGTTTAGATATGTTTTCCACGAATTGTGGTCTTCATGGTCTCCCTTGTACATTAGTTTGTATTGTGTGGCATATACAGGCGAATCTCTAAACACACCTCCCTGTGTTGCTAGTGCAGTGATGATATGATTCTCCAGCAGGTTTATTGAAATATTTCCACTTTTACCAGGGAATAAAGTTCCTCCTATAAATTGGATCTCGAAAACAGGACTGTGAAATAGTCGATGGCTGTCAGATGGGATACATTCGCTTGATTCTGTTATTTGATAATCTTTTATTTCTCTGGATTCCATTCCCAATCTCTTGTAACAAACTGAAATCAATTTAAAAAGAATGAAATAATGTACAGGACACCAAAATGCAGATGATTTTGATGATAAATTTGTAGGAAAAATACTTACGACCTACGTAGTGTTATACCGTCACTTCAGTAGAACACCAGTACGATATCTTAACAACAGTGAAGTCACAATTGTAGCTGGTCACCTAAAATATAACTATGCCTGCAAAATATAAATCAACACCCAACTACATAGCCAAGTTGCAAAAAAAGTCTCCATCTGTTCTACTCTTACCTGTAAGCACATAAATTAAAAGAAATTGCACTAAATATGTCACAACTATACATAAAATCTGGTATTTGACTGGACCTTTTTAGCTTTGATGAAAACATTAACGTTTTTTTTTTTTCGATTATGCCGATGGATATTTAACAGTAATTCGCACTTGAAGAAGGAAACCACACGTTCAATTTTTTAGTAATCATTTTTTTTTTCTTAAACGGTATCGTTAATTTCGAAACGCTTACACCAAATAGTCCCTTTTAATCTCTTTACAAGGTTCCACCAAAGAGAACTGCTACATAGTGGAAAAGTTATGTGCCAGTTACATTAAATTCAGAAAAATATTTACAATTATAAACAGATATGGCTGAAAAATGTCTGCTATGTCACCGATCAATCAAAAATATATGATGTGAATTAGTTCTTTTCCTGGGTTCATGATATAGGGATTTATGTGTGACACCTGCATAAACCGTATCCTTCACTAAATTGTTACAGACACGCTTAAGTTATACAACAAGAAAGGCCACAAGTGCCTAAGATTACCAGATAGATCTTCATCTAACTAGAAGCCTATACATCAAAATGAGGGCAAAGTGTCCAAAAATGAATTGGTCAACATCATCTTGGGGGAACTCAGATGAAACTGTCCCTCGTAAAGTTTGTTACGAGTTCATTCTCTGCAGGTTCACAAAATACCACAACAGGGAGGGAATATGGCACGCTTAACATCTAAAACAATTATGTTAGGAAGATTCTTCTCAAAGAGCATTGGCTTCTTCATTATTTCTGCATTATGGGGAGAATGGCCATCAAAACAATGGAGGGCACAGTTGACATCTGACCGTACACCACAATGTCTTTAATGTTATGAGGAATTCGTGTCGAAGATTCTTAGAATAACAGACACTACATGCTGTCAGTAAGGGAAACAAATAGTGTTTATTATACTCAAAAACAATTAACACTACTCTCTCCATTACACTTGATTAAATTAAACAGCAGTTCATTCACTCCAGTCTCCATATTTCATTTCTAAACATGTACTAGGTAGTCAAATATAAGTTTTATTGGTAGATCTATACATCATATCCCAGCGATAGCAGCTAATGCAAAACTTCGGTAAAATTTATACTTCGACTATGAAAACGTGTTACCGAAGTAAACATTTATTGAGTCACCATGTAAACTTATCGTAGAGCTCAAAATAACATCGGCAACAACTTATGAAGAAGTTAGGTCTAGATGTGAATGTCTTGAGTTGACTAGGTTGCCAGAGGCTAGACAAAAGTAATGCACCAGCAGCCCAGATTGACATTATCTAGTATAAATATAATCGGTGAGCTCCATAGCTAATGACACTTAATATGGTGTGCACTTACTAACAAATTTTAAACTTAACTTTAAAAAAACAGCCTAGGTGCAATTTTCACTTTTATTTTTATATTTCACCAGGGCCTGATTATCTTGTTTTCAAAATATAATCTAACAAAACTATTCTTTAAGACCTTATTTACTAATATAAGTGGAAACTTCTGCTCAAAGTATACAAATATACTTATATGTAGAGAGAAAGGAGAATGTCGAATGTGAATGTTGGTGGTATTCATTGCATGTCACCAAAAATTACTTTTCCGGTTTCTGTTATTCTATTTGTCTTCAATTTCATTTGCAACCTTTTTCTTGTATTCCCTGCTTCCTTTTAACTGATTTCTATTAGTAGAGGCACAACGTAAGGAATGTAAGAAATGTTCTTATTTGTTACAGTAAACTTATTTTACAGTTAATTTATATGTGAACATTGCATTACATTTTGAAACTGTTCACAATTTTATTTTTCATGCGAAAGTAATGAACACTTGCCAATGTCTCGAACATTGTGACTTACGAACCCACCAAGTATTTAAAACATATCATTACAATTAAGTTCATCTGTTTAGAGTGAATGTTAAATATGCTGGATCTTTCTCAACATATCTACAAGTAAATAGATGGCTTCAATTTTTCAAAGGTCGTATTAAATCGTTATTTTCTACACCATCCATCTCGATAGGAATTCAGAAATATCCATTTTAAATACATTTGAACAAAGTTAAATCTTACCTTGGTAATGACAACCAATAAGTTCAAGTTTTATACAAGCTTCCTGCTTCCATGTCTTCGGATGTATACGAAAGTGTAGTAAGGTTATTTCTTGCAACCGTATTCTGAATGGGCTACTGAGGTTACTCAGATTTTGATGAAATAATTTCTAAGATGTAAATGTAAACACAGTTTCCGTAACCGTTTGAAATAATCACACACAGTAAATTACAAAAAAAAAAACAACAATAAATTATTATTATATCATTAATTAAATGTATATAACTTTTTACTTTTTGATCTGTTTTTAGATTGACTCTTTTTGACATTTTGTCTTTAAAAAAATGAAAATATATGTAGACTCGTAATCTCTACCTGCGGTTCATTGTAGTCATGCGAATGTATCCACTTGAAATTTTTTTCAACGTTACTCTTTTCATTTGTCGAGTAAGACATTTGAAAACCTGTTACTCCAGATGCCCTGCTCTCACATCCTTGTATGACGACAGCACGCAAAGTGATGGGATGGTTAAATGAGAGCTGGGGAGACAGAAAATAATTGCACATAGGAAGTAATACCACATAAAATAATCGGAAAGTGGTGGTGCATAAATGATAACGTAAATAGAAAGTATGATGTAACACACAAATTACACGCCTAGTATTTATGGACTTTCTACACCAATATTTTTTTCTTTCCGTCGTTTGGAAGTAATAGTTAAACTATCCGTGCACATTATGCAAAAAATCTTAGTGATTAAATAAAGGGTAAACTATAAATGTACATTATGAAAAAAATCTTGAAAGAACAATAATCACTCCAAAAAACTTTACATCTACAAAAAAAGAATGGTTACAAACTGATATTCACTCAGTCAATCACGCTTCATCGCACTAAATGATGCTTTAGTATGAAGAACTGATGAGAAATTGCAGTTACGTAGCTTTCACGTTCAATGGTTAGATGGATTAGATGAAACTCTAAAACTACCTAATTACGTAATTTACCTGCAGCCACGGTGCAGGATCGTCAGCAGATGGAATCCAACCCATGGACTGAAAACTGTAAATTTCAAACAACCTAAGTCGACTTTGAGCAGCTGTGTGTTCCTCGTTGAGAACACTAGACGCACTAAATGCTTTACTGGAGAGCATGTCTTTGGAAACACCCAGCGGTTTATCGCAGTCTAAAACCACAAATAAAAAGATACAGAATGTGAACTATGATGGAAGGGAGAGTATTTTGAGGATTCCCCTGCAGAAATACTTAAAACAAATTATGCTGCTTACATATAGTGTTCAGCTCTGCAAGGTTTACATTCTTGTGTTACATGATGGCCTAGTAACATGAATTCTTCTATAATGGCATGTAACCAATTCAAATAATAATTCAGTCCGAAGCTTTCAGTTTGCTGACTGTTTAGTCAGTGTATTTTGAAGAACTAAGTAGGCCTACACGCAACACGCAATCAGTTAATCAGAAGTAAATCTTTTTTTTTTTTTACTTAGAAACATGGTTCGTATGACCGTATATATTTTTCGATGTTTTTCACTGAGGAATGATGACTTCATGTTGAAAACAAATGTATATATCAGAAGAATGGATACTACTGTGAAAGTTTACGGAATCATGGTATTTCTTAACTAATGACATATTTTGTTATGAATGACACCGCCCGGCCTTGTGCAATTTTGAATATGTATTTATTTAAATCAGAAATGCACTTCAGTGTATTCATTGCACGATCCATCTTCATTGCAAATTTGTATGTTTGAATATTTCAGTGTTCTACCAATTTCCATTTGTACTCGACTTAACTAAATGCAACATTTTAAATGGCATGATAATGATGTTACAAAATGGCACAAAATGAGCAATTAAAAAGATTGAATTAGTATGGTACTCTATATTTTCTGAAATTATGTTTCAAATTTTTTGAAAGCCACTTTGTGTTCCACATGGTCTTGGTACCTAATCAAAGCTTCACCAAAGCTTTCCTTCCGCCCTTGCGAAACCTCTTCTTTCTTTCTCTCTCTCTCTCTCTCTCTCTCTTAAAGCGCATATTCTCATTCACTTACCATTATCGTGACATCCAAGAACGTCCACTTTCATCGCAACTCGATTGTAATGTGAAACTGGAATAATTCTGATAGAGGATGTTAAAATTGGCTGATCCAGTGGTATCATCACTGAACAATATGGTTCAACATTGGCAATGTGTGTCTAATGTAAGTGTAGGAAATGAAAATTCAGTTCAGTGTAACTTTATTTCAATCCCAAATCCAATTCGATGACAAAACATAGTTACTAAAATACAAACAGTAATGTAAAGAAAGGAACATATTGTGAAAAAAATGGGAGGTAAAAGATGAAATGATGAGATGAGATTATGGAGTGGCAACTGAAACTCCTGGGAGCTTATGGCGGTTGACACCCCTTAACATCAGAAAAGACAAGAATAGAACATATACAGAACTAAAGGGAAAAAGCAAACATGAAATAAAAATCAAACAAACAAACAAACAAACAATTTGAAAATGCACTGAAAAGAGAAAGGAAAAGAAAATCAAAGGTAGTTTGCAATGACATAAGATTTTAGCATTCTTAAAACTAAAAACAGATTTACACTTAGTAATCTCTGGGGATAAAATATTCCAGTGTTTTGGACCTGTAAATCTGGGACTGAGTTGAGAAGACCTAATACCTACATCAGGTTAGTGAGAATAAAAGTTAGACTGATGATGATTGTGACATATCGATGGCCAACCGTGACCTGTAATCACTGTGACCTCTGTACGGCACAATCACTTGTGACCAGTGAAAGAACAGAAATGACCCCTTTTGTTTTGAGCTTTTTGGGATCTTCCCAATTCAAATTCTGTTCTTTCTCAGAAAAACATCATAACTAACACAAATTTACGAAAAACTAGAATATTCCTAAGCTTTGTAAAACAGCAGAGCATCCACAGATATTTCTTATTTCAGTGTTACTGTATGCAACATTATTTATGGCTCTCAGCTTGATTGATGAAAGATCGTGACATAAAAAAAAAAAAAAAAAACATATTTGTGATCTCCAATGGCCTATTCCCCAGTCCTTGTCAGTGCAACTCATTTTATGTAATCACTATTGTGATTGATACATTGTAGGAAATGCCATGGCATGGGATCGCTGGGATAGACGGTGGATGGGTCATCAGTTTACTTTCTGTTTTCTTGCGTATGTGAATAATTGCTATTAAATGGTAGTAATACTAGTCAGTGCAAACTAAAGGTATTGCTTAATTAAGTACAATGTGCTTACAATTGGGCATTCTGATAAGTGTAAGTCTTGTCTCCAAGTCGTGGCTGGGTGAAGCTGTTCAAGTCATGTCTTGATGGGAAAAGCTTAAACTGAGTTTACATTCCAAAAGGTTGAACGATCACCATAGACAATTCTTGCAGATGGAAAGTCATAATGACAATTAAGGAACCATGCTAAAGTTTGCCTATTAGCCTATAGGCTATGATTAACGTAAGTGGTTTTACTTTTCGTCAAAAAAAAAAAAAAAAAATGCAGATTCTGTCATCTATGTCATTGAAGACACGGAAGCAATTTCGATATCTAACCGCAGTACTACCCATTCCACAAATTCACCGACAATACTGCACTGAATTAGTCCCAATACTTCAGGCAGAGTGCCCCACCCTTTTTAGACAAGACGTAAAGTTTGGGCAAGGATATTTGAAGATTTAAATGTCAAGAACATACTGCATGTGTTTAATTCCTTCCCTTGCAACTACAGGTAAGCCCGAATTTTATCAAAGATACAACCGGATAATGAAAAAAAAAAATATCACGGTCAGGGTAAATTTTTCATGACAAATAATAAACAACCTGTCATAAAACTTAATTTCGTGACTTATTCAGGCAGCTGGAAACAAAAGATTCCAGAATTCCCCAACCTCATTTCACAGACTTGCCGTAAAAGTAACGGAATTACGATCGAATGTCCAGATCCTTCAAAAAGTTGCTCCAAAATTGAAAAACAAGAAGGCAATCCACGGAGTTGCGTATCCCATCGCCAACATGAATTTATGTCAATACAGTCTTAAACAAACGGCCTGCACATGGGGATTTTTAATAGTTTACTGCAACCACATGTCACAGACCTAGAGACCTAGATGACTAGTTACAGAAAGCTCGCTGTAGTTAGTTCCGAGCACTGATTCTAAATTAGAGCAACATATTCTTCAAACATAAATTGGAAGTAAGCAGAAGAACCGAACATAAAATTTGTATCTACTGTGAGGTACTCTAGCAAGCTTCAGGCTCAAGTAACGATAAAAATAACGGTCCAAAAGTATCTGTGCATATTATGCCACATAACACAATTATTGCATTGGGTTAAACTTATTTCATTCAGATTAGGCTTAGTGTTTAGAGTTAGGGGCAGGATATAAGAGCATCCCTCTATGGGGTCATTGCACATTATTCTCCGATATACCGGTGCATATTTTGGTTCTGCTAAAATTATTGTGTGACTTAAACATAACGTTTGCATTATTGGTAGGATGGTTCAAAGACTTAACCCACAGGGGCCAGTTCTGCTAAAATTGTTTTGGCAAATTGACCCGAATGTCGGCTTCGTTCATTTTAACAAACAATCATCAAATTTCAACAATTTACTATAAGAATGATATACTGTATCTGCATCATTACGTTGGTAGCTTTCAAGATATGGTGGAAATACCAGTTTTGGAAAAAAAATTGGATTTATTCCTCAAAAATCAGCAATTTCACTGGATTTAACTTTACAATAATATTACGTTGAGCAATATGTTCTCAGGTAAGTCTTACAAAGTTTTAAGTTAATTGGTCTTATAGTTCTGAAGATATGTTGGAGATACAAATGTCGAGTGAAAATTGGTTTTATTTTTTTCTGAAAAGAAATCAGTTAATTTCACTCTTTCTACTCCAAATGTGAAGTACTTTGAATATTACATTCTAAGGTAAGTCCATGCAAAATTTTGTATTAAATGAGTAAATGCATCTCAAGATATGCTGGAAAGTACATAATGTTATCCAAGTAATTCTATACAAGTTATTCCTTATGTATAATACGAAACAATAAGTGATATCATTAAATCTTTAAAACATGTCTTCCGTTATATAAATGACGTCTCGAATTTATTAGTCACTCGCAGTTTTTCGGCTATTTGCTGACATCAATAAATCGAATTCATGATAGTTGAAATATATTTTTATGATCTTCTATAGAAGTTGCATCTTCTCTAGACTTGTCTTATTTCTCTGTTTTCGAGAAACTGTAATTTTCAATAGTGATCTCATGCAATTACCGGGAAGTACTTTACACTTCAATAAAAGTTTTCCCATAAACTCCAGTAATTTTCACTATGACCGCAAAAAATAATCTAGCGGTAGTTTTAACCTACTCTGAGTGACCACGATTTTTTATACAAAAGATTAAAGCTACCTGTTCAAATGATCCAGAATATTGATACTGAAATTCACCCCTAGAGTGTTCAAATTCAATGACAAACTCCTTAACCCAACCAAAGTTGACATCATCACATCCAGAGACAACGAGCGCTGAAACAAAGAATCTTCTTTCTCCAAAGTTTAGCTGAAAATAGAGAAGAAAATTACTTTAAATTTTCATTCATACCGTCTTCCGCTTCCTAAGTGAACTTGTGAACGCTAAACTGAACCGAACCCCCAAAGCCAATATAGAATAGAGGCAATAGTTAAAAAATATGGGCATAGAGGGCGAAAGTTAAAAAAAAAATAGGGGTAAATATGGGTGTCAATATCTGAACTGATTAAGAAATTGATCACTTCGGTGTGCATGCGGGGTAAATTGAGACTGATTAGCATCGGGGTGTACTTTGGTGTCTTACACCCTGTTACCATCTAGCTATTGTTGACTAGAATAATATTTCGTGAGGCAATGTAATATCAAGGCATGAAATGTGTGTGTTCTAACTAGCATTTTATCAACTGATGATAACGATCTGCTTGTGTATCTAAAACAGTCATGACAACCGTGATATGATGACTCTCAGGAAAAGAAAAATTGTCATTCGTATGCTAATTGATTAAGACTAAACTTTTTTTCTAAAATGGGTACACCACCCTCCATTTCACATGTTATCAATGGCATTGGACAAAGGACAGTTGTTACAATTGTTGCTATGGAAGTGCTAGACCTTTCATTACGACTTCATTTGTGACAATGCATTTCATGTGCTAATCACCAGATAATCATTTGCAATCACTTGATATATTTGGACCTGTGTTGCTGTATATGTATCAGGTAATGCAGTTCGCTACTTCTAAAAAAAAAAAAGAAGACATTTCTGCAGAGTCACTAACAGCTGGTGTTGTATTCTACCAAATCGGTATCATTAATCTCCAAGAAAAAGTTGTTCTGAGGAGGTAAAGACACAGCTAGACACAACTTCTGCATTTTTCACTGCAACTTTGTTATTGTTATCATGATGAGTAACAGAACAAAATTTAAAATAAATACCAAAATTGTGTAACACGATAAGACTTACCGTCAATGAATCAGTATTGCTCTTTTGAATCCAACATACATCACCTCCAAATTTGCTGTGTAAGTATGTGGGCTCTTGCATGTCAGGATTTGTCATGAACCCTTCTGATAATGTGACTGGAAGAGCACATTCTGTTTAATTAATAAACAATAATTGTTAATAATCATCTTGTAGGATGAATTCATAAGAAATCTTCCCTCGCAGAGCTTTATTGAAATGTTTTCTTTACAGGCTAATTGACTGATAATTTTTGCATATGTTGAATATCGCGATGATGTAATTTACTCATTTTTACAATCAGGTCTTGCTCCAGAAGTATATCATCCTAGTGATCACAGTTAGAGAAGGTTTATATGCAGGTCTATTATTTATTGGTAATTCAAATGTACAATGCTATCTGTTCTGGTAGCTACTCACCATTTAACGTATCGACGAAGAATGGTTCGCATTCTGCACATTGAGAAACAACAACGGACTAAATACCATTATATTGAAATATTTTATCAATACTTTATACCTAACAATAAGCAACATATTTGTTTTTCTATAAAAACATTTTTTTTTTGAGGCAAAAGCATGTGCACCAACAGAACATTGTACGAGGCACATCCAACTCGTCATAAAGCTGAAGAAAACATTCATATTTACTTCACTCCTCTCCTGAAGAAGAATGAATTATGCTTCCATGTGTTGAAGTCTATTTTGGTACTTTACCACCTGCCCTCTTCCTTATGGAAGGTTAAATATGTAGCTTTAAAGCTACAAGTCCTCTTTCATTTTGGATTACATTTTATCCCTAATTTCGGATTACCTCTATTCAAGAATCTGGATGACAGGATGTTCGTCCCAGGAATTTTATCAAATGTGACAGGTATGAAGTTTTAACTTACTATTGTCAGGTTTTTATTTTCACCTTTGTCTAGACCCACAGGACTTTGACTGGCTAGGATAAGTGTTCTAACATTCTTATTGCATGTGCGTCATGTATACATATACCACATATTGTATATCATGTATACCAATACTGCATATGTGTAGAAGTTGCACGATAATCCTACAGTATTATGCACATGTTAAATGCAGTGCACAGTACAGCATTTGTATTCAACTGTGGCGGTGTAGCTGTGTGCATTACAATTAACCCGTTACACTGTGAACTACACAATCTTTTGGAGAAGCTTCATCCAGTTTAGGAAATCAGCCGAACAGAGGTCCCACTATACCAGAGGTTCTATGGGAACCGGATGCTCAATTTGGAACTGAATTTCCTGATAGAGGTTCCACGGGAGCTAGCGTACACATGGGAGCCAGGTGTTCGATGAGAACCAGAAGTTCCATGAGAGTCAGAGGTTCCATGGGAGCCAGATGTCCAAGGGGAAGTAGATGTGCCATGGGAAAAGGAGAATTCATGGGAATCAGATGTCCAATGGAAACCAGATGTTCCATTGGATTCAGAGGTTCTTGGGAATTATCGGTTCCATGGGAGGCAGGATAACCATATGACCCAGATGTCCCACTGGAACCAGAATATCGAATGGGAAAAAGAGGTTCAACGGAAACCAGAGGGATCCAGATGCCCCTTAGGAACCACAGGTTCCAAAGGACCAGGACCAGAGGTTCATAGATCAGGAACTCCGTGCACCTGAGTATCTTTGAAGGTCATTCGTAGAGAGCCAACCACCAATTTCCTCTAAGCCGGAGAACATACAGAAAAGAGACTAAGGGATAGTAGAGACTTTTTGGATCTACAGTGCATTGTGATAGGTGAGGGACCAGAGGTGCTAAGTAGATTCATAAATCTCTTAGTATAAAGTAGGAGCTGAGTTTTAGAATCCTACAATTCTATACATACGTATATTTATCCTCACCATACCGTAATACAGTTAACTGCATACCTTCCACCATTTGGAAAGTGCTAGTCAATCGGTTTGCAAAGAAGAAGAAGGTTGGTAAGAGAATAGCACTTGCTAAGGACTATTCGGCTATTTAATGCCCATTACAGTTACTCTTTTCACTTCACCAACTCTTCTCTCCTATATAATTTCCCTAATCGTCCATCCAACAGACATACAGCTTCCCGCATGTTTTACAGTAAGACGATGCAAAAGTTTGTCTTCACCTAGTTACAACTGCAAGTTGAGTAACATAAAGACGGATCGTAATATCACTATAAATTTTACCGTTAGGGAATACGAAAAATGTGAAATGGTCAATTGATCCTAGCCTGTAATTCCGGTTCAAAATAAATTTCTCAAAACATTTAGAAGTAAAAAAGGGAACCTGTAGCCTAAAACTAGCATATTGTATTCCTATATCGAAAACATGTATGAGAGGTCGATTAGCAGCTCTTCACATTTCACTTGCTGTCTTCCTGTGGTACATGTGTGATAACAGGAGTGTAATGTGTGTTTGTGGATGACATACGTTTTGTTGTTGCTTGCCCATAATTTTCGTAAAAGTCATTCACTATTACAAAAAAAATAACATGACTGGTAAATCTAAAAAAAAAAAAAAAAATGCTCAAATAGCACCATTTTACAATCTCTAAGTAGTGGTTTGGAATAGTAACGTTTCTCACTCACTTTTATAGGTTTATACGAGTATTTAAGTCGGGTAGCAAAACATATACTTGTAACTCAGAGAAAAGTTGACTTTCTGCCTTTACTCAACATGTGATATTTGTTAAAAGATTCAGTACCTGTGACTTTCCGAACGAACAAATCAGTATCACGAAATGTATTCTCTAGTACCCACTCCAACCGGCCATACGTATTTGGAGATGCATGGTACCATCTGCAAGCTGGCTCATAGTCTGGAGGGACTGCTCTTTGATAACTTTAGAAAATTCAGAAATGGTAAATACAAGTTTAAAAAAAAAAAAACTTTTATTGTACTGCAGTGCAATGCAATTACCAAACAACAGTTACCAGGACATAAAACATTGGAATATGACAAATGTTGTCATATTAATAATGATATCATACATAAACCAAACCAGGACTAACCATGAATCGTTGTTAACGTATTCCTTACAACGGCAGAATAAATTGACAACGATAAATATGTGAGAGTTTTGAAAGGAACGATCAAACGGAAATTCTCTTACTTCGACAGTTTGTCATTAGTAGGCGAATCACATGAACTCAGACTAAGTCGATAGTGATAAAGTTGTGGAAATTTTGCAAGATACAATATCATATCAAGTCATATAATTGGCATAACATAGTTGTAGAATAGTTACTTAAACTGTTAAATAGAACTTTTGCTCTTTCTTGAATTAGATCTATCCATATGACTATGTACAAAAACTAAAAAAGAGAAATCTTGAACATCAAGTTGAGTTTGTAACTCACTTTTGTTTATTGTATGTCACACATGCAGAATTTTGAAGTTTGAGCATTGCCCACTGGTATGTAAAGGAAACATGACATATTTGAAAAGAAAAGCTGGTCAATTTAAAGAGAAGAAATAACTTTAAATGTTCCGACAAAGGTTACTTGAATTTGGTCACATGTTTTACATGCAGCCACCTTTGCTATGTGCTGAAGATAATAGATTGTCTTCACCCAAATTAATATACTGCACACCGAATGTAATGTTAGCCTACGTATACCTTGATGTGAAATTGATCTTCGTGTACTTAAGTTGGCAACCTGGTACTTATTATGAGAGTCACCTCAAGAGCAGTTTAGATATGAGTCATTTTTCACAGGATTTTCAAATTTTAATTAGCAATTGATGATTCTAAAGGTTCACCAAGATTATCAAGCTTATCCAATTTAGCAGTAAGTTACACATATAATACATACACCTCGAATCCGAATGTGTTTCTTTTCATCAACCACAACTGCTTGTAGCTCGTGTAGTTTGACAGTTACTCTGCTACTCATACATAACTCAAACTTCTACTCAACGTAATGTGGTGCCACTTTAACGTCCTTCTTATAAAATATTTTGCATGCAACGCTTTGTAATTTCGTTTTTGTAGACCTCAATTAATGTTTAACGACGTTACCACCAAATAACCTCTTTTAAGTCAATTCCTACAGTTGCCTTGGGGTAACGATTCCGAATCAGCGAATGTTTTTTTGTGTGTAAACTTAATGCCTTTAAGTTAGATCCCACTCTTATATCCCTGTTTTATAGAGCAACAATTGAGACTGTACTTACATTTTGTTTGTCAGCCTGGGCAGGGAATGCAACTGCCTATGACTTGGAAAAACTCAATACAGTAATTATGAAAGCTAAGAAAGTGTGCCAGTCAGAGACTTTAGGCTCAATTGAAAAGCTGCTTAAAAGGGTAACAGGTACTATAATTGCATAGTTAATGCTGCCTTATCATCATCCCCTGAAAAATAAAGTTGAATTTAGCAAACTTACAGGGAGGGCAATTGTTACCAAATGTAGGACGGAAACATACTGAAGACCGTTTTTACCACGGGCTACATTAAGTTTTGCCAACAGTTTTATAAGGAAGTAAGGGCATTTGTATATTCATTTTATGTGTGTGTTTTAGGTACATATTTGTCTTATTAATTTGCATTTTTATTTTTTGACTGTATTATGTGTTTCTATATGGATTTCCTTTGTTTTTCTTATGTTTTATGTTTATATGATGGTATAGCAACAAATTCCTTTTATGGTCAATAAAGACCCTGTATCATATAAACTTACGGTATGTTGTAAATTTACACACTGAATATGATATCATTCACAACTTAACTTATATGGCGATATTGTCCTACCAGAAGGTATGGCAAACACCTAGGCACATGTACAACCATGCACAAACATGTAAGGGTGACTTGAAAGCTACTTCAGTGGAAACGAAAAGTAATTTAATGATGAGCATATGGCCACTCAATTTCACACACCCACACACACACGCACACACAAACATTGAAAATGGTATAGAGTAACCATTCTCAATATAAGTCAAAAAGGAGAGAAATAACAAATCAATTCAAATGACAACAAAAAGGAAAACAACAAGTTAAGAACCTAGTAAGAAATTTGAGTGGTACTACGGGAAGAAGATAATAACCAACATTGAGACAGCAATAACGTGCTACTTTGAAATTGGTCGTAGTATTTTGAGAGGAGTTGATGCAATAAGGAGAGTTACTATACTAACAAATTAATAGACAATGTAAAATGACAATGATAAAAATCTTCAGTCAATACTAAGTATACATGTTTTAAATGTACAGTTGGTTGATGGAAATGCATTAAAGTGATTGCGTGTGTACTGAAAAATAAAAAAGATACGATTATGTTTGATCTTAACTTTTTCTTTATTTTTAAATGTACACGGGGGGTTGTACATGAACGGACTATGTCTTTCAATGAAGGAAAATGACATGAACTATTTCGAAAAGCAACGGGATTGGCATGAAAACAGTAAAAAAAAACAGAAAAAAAACCCAGAAAATTAACGGCTCTTACTATAACCGCCTACATAATGAGTATGCAACAGTACAGGCCTCACTAGTGTATCAAAAACATACTACTAAAGTCCTCGCTCCTTGGTAGGTATCGGGAATTGTAGAATACAAATAACCTATGAAATGAACACAACCTTGCCCGCGGCGTCAGTGATCCTGAGTTGTTAGCTGAATATCCAATACTAGTATACTTCCCATTGGCTTGTTCAAAGAAGCACACCGTTGATTTGAATGAAAACTGTCAACCACTACATTATCGTATTCTACACTTTCTGTCGTTATGCTAGAAGAATTTGAAATCATATGGCAAAATTAACCAACTGAAACCTATTCATTTTCCCAGATTGTCTGAATGATGTAATTAAAAGCCTTGCCAAACTTGTGGAGATGAAATTTCAATGTTTTTACTTTTTGCGTACGCACGTAATCACTTTAAGACATGAATGTCGTTTGCGTTATAGGCTTATTAATTTACACGTTTTAGCAATATGCTCCTCTCCACCTCCCTGTGTGTGCAATATACCTTTAAAGTGTGTCATGTATAATGGACAAAGAGAAGTAATAGACTTTCAATTTACCCTGCGTGCTTTGTTCACAATAATTAATTGAAAGGGGAAGATTTTTACCATATTTAAGAGATTATCAAGTGTTTTCAGTCAGTGATAAATAATATTCGGCTAGTTTTCATTTATTGGTATATTCATGGGATTGTTGTCTTTGTTTTGTTACTACGATGAGGGACATGCACATGCGCATGAAAAAAAAGACAAGCACAGTCAAGTGTCCGTAATAAATAGACTATATTAAGCGATCCAAGGAATTCTACCTAACCGTGTGCCGATCAGTCATCCACATCGATTAAAACTTTATCCACTGATATCTTAATTTCAGCATGTCCTGTAGAAGGAAATCAATTAAGTACACCATGTACATATACTCACACAAATGAGGAACATCGGAATGATTTTTCGTTTAAGCAAGCTTCTGCACAGTCTTCCTCGGTGACAGACGTGCCAGAGAATCCATTTGATTGAGTGATCTCCCCATTAAGATAATCGTCAGAACTTGACGCATACCATCGGAAATTACCAGCAACTATATTGGAACCTTAGAAAAGAGACAATTTTAAAGGCATAGGATAAAATGTATCATAGAATCAAGACTTAATTACTTGTATTAATTAGATGATGTATCGGTACGACAGAAACCAGGTACAAATGAAAACATTGCGTAGAATAGAATAAGATTTTAAAGACTTCTAAAGAATGTGTTTTTTTTTAACTGAGATACTGATAATGTACTTACAATGATGAATATGACAATAGTTCCAATCAATTGAATTGTTTGGCAAGCTATAGAAACACCAAGGTTTTCTTCTACCGTCTGGATTACGACAAAAGTTCTCAGCTGTTTCTGCAGTAGAAGTAAGACGGAATTTCAGCCCAGGTTTTTCTTTTCATTTCAATGACAAATAAGTAAAGCAACAAATTTCAAACATCTTGTCCTCACGCTTTTACTTAAACAAAACACCGGGTTTTGATAAATTTCAACTAACGTTGCACCTTGATCGCTCGCTGATCCGACTCTTGCAAATGAGTTGTATATTTAGTACACAGTATGAACGAAAGTTTGTTTTATGACAAGGTAATTCTTACATGAAATAAAAGAAAATAATAGGTCTAGTAGTTTTACTTTGAATGTGATATATTATGGCCCTCAATATAATATTCTTTAGTATGTCTTTTATGCCTCTCCTAAACTTTGAATCAAGAATGTTGTTGGTTGAAGGCCATCAATATGTACCTGCAGAGTCCAGAGAGACATTGATAACATTCGACCGAACAACGATCGATAGATTTATGATAAAAAATGTTGAATAACATGCCGTATGGTGGTCAAATATCTAGTTACAAAGTTTATACGATAACATACCAGGTAGGTTTTTGCTCAATAAATGAGGTGGAACAGTGGACCAAGGAATGCATTGGAATCCGTTTTCAGTGTAACTTGCACTACCAACATACGTTGCATCATTCTCGTTGTAACAGCTAGATAAATCTTAATATTGGTAATGTATGAAAAACACGAAAGTGAAAAAAATGTTATTCTTTTCCTGAAACACCAGTGAAGAATGTGATAACAAAATATTCATATGAAGCGCATCTGAATCAAATTACAACAATAACAACCAGGGTTGATGTAAACCCTCTTCGTCATCAACGAACATTACCTCTTTTCATACTTGTATAGGAATAATGTTTTACTGTCAAAGAAGTAAGTTTATTAACTGTAAAGATACAAACAGGTTATTGGTTAATGGTATGCCCTCACTCTTTTGGTATGATGCTGTTGGTCAGATAAGACCGACATCAATTTCCATGGCAAATAAAATTCTCTTTACACCAGGAAAAACATACTGTGCGAACTAACGACGGTCTGTTGGGTATAGGACAAATTTGAAATTAAGAGATGAGGACAAAACAATTACCTATACAAGATGGTTGCACACAATTCTGGAACAAGACAGAGTTGTCATCCTTCTTGGTGAAACAGAAAGGCCAGTTATAATACAGGCTGACATGGCGACAAATATTTCCAGGCAATTCTTTGAAAGAGAATCCGAGAGACATACGTTGTGTTGTTTTTTTAGTGAATGAATTAGTAATTGTTGCCTTAAATGATTGTACAAAAGTATGAAAAATTTGAAGAATTTGAAGAATTTTAAGATTTGGGATTTTTGTTTTTCAAAACATATTTTTCTTTTTCAATTTCCAGAACTGGCTTTTATGGCAGTGACTATAAATGCATTTTATTGGAATAAGAATCAAAAATAGTGATGACATGCAGGAGAGTTGGTATAGTAATGTGGTCATGGGCGTTGAAAACGAGATCAACTCTTGCACTGCCTTGTGTACTGGAGTCATTTCATCTCTCTACTTTTTTATACTTCTATACTTCATACGGCTATGTTAATATTTTGTTGACTATATGTTAACAGCAGTAACATTTTAAATTGGTAATTATTTAAGTTAGAACGACCTGCTCAGACATTGTGACCATTAAACATCCTTTCAGTTTAACAAACGTGTATGAAGGAAGACGACATGAAATTTAATAATAATAAAAGAGTGAGAAGTAAACGTTAAATTATTGCTCTCTAGGGTTTAGAGTAAATGATTCAGCTATGCTGCTTTTCCGCTGTGTTTGAATGATTGCAAAAATAAAAGGTCGATCGATCGAAGTCAATAAATGTCATAAAAAAAGAGAAAACATTTTGAGAAAACCTAACATTTCGTATGTGATATTGTCAAACCTTGATACAAAACTTCAATATCTCACCATTTTTCATTAGGAGTTAAAAAAAAGGGATACTGCACCAAATCTGATCCTACATAACATTCACAAACGTTTAGTAATGTAGGAATGATATAATCATTTCATGTAAACTGGCCTTAATGAGTATTTAAATGAGACATTATGGAGGCTCTTATGTGAATGACCAGTAGTTTGAGAAAAATATTTATCTGCATACCGACATGGTTATGTAAATGTGCAATATTTATTGTCATTCTACCGAGCATTATTATGTTCACTTTGTACACACATTGCACAATCTACATTCCTTACCTTTCGTTCGTTTATTCATTCATTCATTCATTCAAGCATTCATTCATTCATACTTATATTCTTTCTTCCATTCTTTTAATCTATTTATTCATTTATTTATGCATTCATTCATTCCTTCATTCCTTCATTCCTTCATTCAAGACATCAACTCACTTCGTGTTCGTAAAAATGTCACTTCTTGCCAAGGCACACAATTACCCTCAGTGGTATAGTTTATGGTAGTAAAACCAATACTTGCATCAAAACAGTCTCTGAAACCAACTGTGGAAGTAATAGGACACGGCAAGGAATTATTGAAGTATGGGTTATTATTTACTTTTGGCCATTTGACCAGTTTGGTAAGCACTCTTTGTTGGTAAGCTAAATTACAGTATGTGATTTTATGCAGAAAGTAGAAGTTAATCAAATCAGACTGGAAGATACATCCTACTCATAATTGCAATTATTTTATACCTATAGAAGACTGCACCAAAGTTACCAATAAGGTATCTTGATAGACTCAATTGTAAATCAAACATGCATCTACTGCTTAAGATACAGTATAGTGTTGAAAGTTTGCACATTAAGGTTTAGGTTTTGATAAAGTCTGATGATCTACTTATTTTAAGGAACGTAAGATCCAGTGTATCAGTGTGTTAACTTTGAGCAAATTAGAATTTGAACAAGGGATAACCTACAACTGCTTTGCAATTTACAAGCCATAAAATGCATGGCGAATTTATGACTTTTTAACAGAATATTCTACTTATGTTACATTCATTGTGACTGAATAGGATAACCTCTGCATTCAATACTAGCACGGTGATACTTTAAACCAAAATAACTGGAAGTTTGGGAAGCTCCACAACAGGTTTCATGTCCTCACTTTAATATATCAACACGCTAAATTGGGTATATATTCAATTTTCCATTCTTAGAAGAGCTGTATTTACTAAGATGTTATTTTCATGTTTGCGGCCATTACATCATAATCCCACATCAATTGGTCACTTGTTATTACAATATTTGATCAGTATACTGTATACATTAGAGGTGACTGCAGTCTGAATTTTGAGATATTAATTTTTAAGCTGTAAACCCATATCAACATACCATTTTAATTACAAAGGTTACCAGTATTTCCAAGGCAGTACTGATTTGAGATTCAAAAAGAAAAAACAAAAACTTGCATTTTTGATCTTCATCAGTTCCATCGAGACAGTCAGGTAACCCGTTTGTAATCCCCTCTAATCCAACGCAATGTTCATCTCCACATGTAAACTGGTGATATTCACAATGGGCTGTAGATTAACAAAAATGCTTGCAGCAACATAAGATAACCATGCTTCGAGTGATGTTAGCAATAGACGAATTCGTAGCTTCTTCATAGGAAAGTAGTTTAGGATCAGGTAGAGAAATAAATACCATTGGTCAACTGGAATCAGGGGTTTTACTTCATGGAAGGTAGCTATGAACATCGCGAGCTGATGACACAGTAGATATTAGATTTTCCTTACGGTATCAATGAACTATTTACTGTGTAAGTCATGCATGGCAGAGACGACTCCTTAAAAAATCGAGTGTCAGTCTTAAAAATGCAGTGTTGGTACTTATGGTACTAAAAATGAAAAAAATGTCAGCACCTGAACATGCCAGTAATAACACATTAATACATGCATTCAAGTATACCATGAACTTAGTAAATAATATATTACTGTACATAAAGATTTGGTAATCAAGTATATTCCATTTTATCTTTCGAATGAACTTATTATACGTTTAATTGTGTATAAACGCTACTGCAAAACAAAATGTTGTCCTGAAAATTTGAAACTTTGTTACATTCTTGACCGTTGAAATCATTGCATACACCGAACTAAAAGTGTTTACAATGTTTGATTTAGTACTGTGTAGATGTGTTGAAATTCAATTTAAATTTCAGTTAAGAGATATTTGTAGCAAGAGTGTGTAGATCACAAAAGAAAATTATAGCCTAAATCTAATTGCTCCCAGTAAGACGAAAACAGTGATAAATATGTCAACAAAAATAAGATGTAAACAATACAACAAAAACAAGATATAAAGGACAACACCAACTAGTGATGTATTTTCCAATTTTTGTGATTCTAGTGATCAAATCAGAAGCTTTCAGAGTTGATAATTTTACGCTTACTAATGCTAAATACGAAAAGCACTTACAAAAAGTTAAAAAAAAAGTTAAATGGGAAATGTCAGTACTACATTAGCATCGGTGGTTCAATGTATTTTGCAATTTGAGCGTGATTGCTGATCTAAGGTTAACCTCGTGATTACCAGTGACTTGTTTTAAGCCATAACGGTGATATAAATAAATTAATATACCATACTACTGAACGCCGAATAGTGCAGGTTGGGAAAATATCTTACCTGCTTCAGTAAGGGTAATATTGAAACTGAAGGTAATGGGAATCCTTTTTTGATGAATCTGAATCCAAACTGCCTCATCTCGAACGTTTAACCTTTCTAGGTAAAAGTCAAATCCAAGATGAATATTTGAATGGTTAAAGAGAACACTGGATGAATTTTCGGGGTCCATTCCTTCTCCAATGACTATGTAATTCTCCTTTCCATCAACCCCCTTTAATTGAATGAAGTCTAGTCTAATTACAGTCACTGGAGATTTAATTCCTGGCATCAAATAAATTCCAGTCCACAAACATGCTTTATTTTGTACGAATTGTGTGATGGTCCGTTCAAATGGCAACAATATATTTTCTGCAACCGTTGTGCAGTTGTCGGGTAGGCTCATATCTGGAACGAAAACAGAGGTCTCTAGATGTGTCTACTTTGCATTTGAAATTCCATTATGTGAAATATAGAGCTCTTGTTTGCAGAAAACTTAATGACTCCCACAGTAAAACCAACCATAACCACACGACTGACGTATATCCAAATCTGATGTATCTAACCATTTTAAGTTCTAGTTTAAATTATCTTCATCTAGTTCACTTTTTTATCTAGAAGTAAAAAAAAATATTTTCGTAAGAACTATGATGCTTGTAATAACAAGATGAACTACAATTATCTAACAACTATATAATCCAACTATAACACAGACATGGCAATAGTTTGTTGTTATTTTGCAAGATAAGTTTAATTAAGACATTCAAATGAATAAATCTTAAACATGTGTATTCCAGTGGCGGCGCCAGGATGTCAGACTTGGGGGGTGGGGCAAAGTGAAGGCAGAGGAAAATGTTGGAGGGCAAAGGCGAAGCCCCCTGAAGCTCTGAGGTTTTAGCATGTCTCTGGGTGGAAAATTAAGCCCCAAGAGAGGTCTATTATTTATTTTTATGTTATTTATTTTTTCGGTTGACCGTACTCCAAGGTTCCCAACTTTTTTCTTTGGGAGTACCATTTCACATTTACGCGGTACCACCGAGTACACACACATACACACACACACATAGGTTACATACACTTCCATTCCATTTCTATATTTAGGAAAACAACCACCTACCCGACCTTCCCTTATGCTGGACGGTAAACATTCCAGAGAAAATTTGTCTGACCAGGCTGGCCTACTGTTGAAGTGGCTATGGGCATGATATTAAAACTGGCAGCCTGTGTAACATAAATTAGGCATTAATCAATCATGGTTCTCCGGAAGCTGTTCTTATTCAGTCCAATGCCAATACATAGTTTTGTGATTAATTTTGGATGAGTACAGGATCTGATTGGGAAGGGTGAGAGCAACTGGAGGGGCAACTGGAGGGGCAAGGAAACAATCTCGAGGGGCAAATTCCCCCCTTCCCCCGGTAGCGCCGCCACTGGTGTATTCTCTGATTTTTTCTGTTTTAATTGGTAAGAAAAGTAACACGAAATTTATCATTCATACCTTGCAAAAATGTCTGTAAATTTACAGAATATTAAACAAAGAAATATTCAAAAGCAGATATGTTGAAGCAAATATTTGCAGAAAATGTTTGTATTTCTTATTTATTTTTTGTTTTTATTTTATGGAAATTTACAAATATTTTTAATAGTGTGTCTTACCTGTTATTGATGTGACATGAGCTATAAATCCTATATGGTCAGGTTTTGTGATCTCATAAATCAAGGTTAAAGTATTAGATGGCCATTTTATTTCCATTGAATCAAAGATTGTAGCATATCTGTGGGAAAAAGTTATCATGTAGTCAGAGCCGATGAAAAGATTTGAATTAATGAGCCAAGCTTCGACATGGACCATAATCTTTGTATGAAGACGACCAATCACAATCCACAACACCTTGTCCACAGAATTGCCATTGTGATACGGATAACCGGGTGAGGCAATGAGAGCGCTTTCTGATGCTTCCAGAAAGATATCTGGAGAAAAATGAAGAGAAGAAAACAATGCTGAGAAACAGTTAATGAAATATGCACGGGCTATTTTCCACGCAATAAAATTTCCACTGCAATGTGAATCTGCAATAGTAAATTGCATTGTTTACAAGTAACAGAAAAAACTGTCTTGTTCTATACGTCCAACTTTTGTTGAAGTTGACATCTTTTTTTTACTATTGTAACAGGACAACACATTACAACTTTACATTGCATTATAATTGCTTACTTATTAATCAATGACATCAATTCCTGCAATTTATGATTTTTATCAATTAATTACTGCTTAGTTTGCATACAAGTTTCCAAAATTGTTCCTTGAAGCTGAGAGATTGAATCGAAATACAGGTAGTTACTCACGGCATTGGTTTAAGGAGAACTCTTCACATTTTGTCTTGTAATAACATGTGTCATTTGAGTGCTGATTCTTATCTTCATAAAAACATAGGTTTCTTGTCGTATCTGAATGAGATAAAAGTAGAGATATTACCAAATCACAGAGTATATATCTTTGTTTTCCATAGAAAGTCTACATAAGGATTTGCTCTTTTATTAGATATGTTGTGTGCAATAAAATCACAACTTTCGCTCAGTCCAAATTTTGAAGTTTAACAACTCTGCTCCCATCTGTATATAAAAAAATCTTTACCCTCACCCACCCATACAAATGAACTGAAACACTATCAATCAAGTATAGATAGCATAAAATGGAAAGTTGGAAAAAAGAAATGTTAATTAAACTTAATTAAACACAAGTATGAAATCATGCTTCGCCATTGTTGTGGTTTACATAGAAAAGGCAGTAGACGTACAAGAGAATCACATGCAGAGGAAACCGAACCCTAACATGTTTCGAGAAAATCAATAACCACCATAGAAAAGGCGCTCAATATAATTACTTGAAACGTTTCTTTGGGTTTAGATGAAATCTATTTCGAACTGCCCAGTCACTGAACAATAGTATCGTACGATATTGTAACAGGATCAGTGTGGCTAACAGATGAATATATAAAATCAAACATGCATGGTTTTATCACTACATGAAAATGGTCTGTAGTACAACATATGTCCAAAGGGAGATGCATGGCATTGCAATTATTTCACATGCATAAATGGAGTTAATATCACGACAGCTCACCCTATGTGATATCCAGTAAACCATTTTAAATAACACAGTTCGACATGGGTTGCTTTATCAGCTGCATTTAATTATATTTAAAACATACCCGAATACTCCAAAACCGTTACATTAATATGAAAGCCACGGTTTCTTGGATTTCTGGTAGACGTATCAGCTGTTGTGAAGGTCACCCAGGTATCTCCATGAGCAATAAGAACATTTCCGGATAAATTTCCAGATAGATCATGCCTCACAGGTATGTCGATGCCATGTTTGGAAGTGGTAAACTCTACCTTTACTAAATCAAATTCTTCATGCATCACGAACTCTACCAGCTCAAACCTCAAAGATTCCAAACCTTTTACTTGTATATGCCAGGTTTGTTGGATTGAAGAGGGAAACGATGCAGGGTAATTTTTACTGATGAGTGAGATGGTATCACCTGCAGATAGCCGAGCTTTGAAAACAATAATACAGTACATTTACGTTCACGTATCAACCTAGTCCCATATTTAAAATCAACGCTATCAAAGAGAGAAGATATTCCGAGGGTAAATAACTATCGTATTGCACACCCAACATATCTAGTCCATCAAGTTGCTTCACAATCACGCTGTATCAAAATATCTGGAGTAAATCAAATTGAATGTAGTGTGAAACAGGTTATGGGTTCCTTTTTTACTAAATGCACATGATACCAAGTGTCACAAGCGAAAACTTTTTATGTACACTTAACCGTAGAAAAATGAGCTGCACATACACAAAAACTATCAGATATGTTTACAAATAAAATAATCACAACTGACGCAGGTGATGAGTATAAAAAAAATAATAATTAGTATATTTCATTACAGAATGTACTCACGGACAGATGAAATATTTATGCCAGAAATTAATGCTTTGAAACCACGATGTTCAACATTCGAATTAGTTGAGAATGTAACATTAAGCGTTTTGTCGCTGCTAAAGATGTAAGAACTGTTGGCATCGATGTTACCGCCGAAAGCAATCGGAACTCCGTTGTTATCTAGTCCATTTGCTATAGTCACGGTATCACTTCCTTGTTCAGTTTCAAAGAAAAAAAATGTGACTGAAAATCCACTTTCACTTGTGAACAACCATGTTTCAAGTAAAGATGGAAGGTACCGCTGAGGATAGCCTGTCGACGTAATGGTAATGTTATCACCAATATTCAGATGGTCTGTTGATAAACGTCAAAATGAGAAAGAATTCAGTTACTTTAATTAGATATGTTCCATCACACATATTACAGAGGAATAAAGGACACCGACTTCTTCTGTTCATATTCACTGACAGAATCGCTAAAAAAGCAATCGGATTATCCTGCAATATCGCCATTTGTTTAAAAATGCTTATCTCTAGCCACCAAGGAATATGCAAGCTTTCATATAGACGAAACGTATAGATTGACAGCGTTCTGACTTCTGCTATCTCACCCAAAGAATGATAGTACTTTGTCTACCGCACATGAAAATCATCGGCACGCTGTGCATGTTGGGTTTACCTTTTCTTGTTCGTTTCTAATGAAAAAGCGGTAATGTACTAACACTCACTAAAAATGTTTCGTATCCTGAAAGTATAGCTAAGCACAAGCCATAACCTTCCCGAACACATATTAACTTGTATTAGTCAAATTTGTTTGCTTAATTTGTGTGTGATCGAGTAAGCGAGAAAATGTAATAGAGTCATCTTTTTTGTCAAACCTTTGCAATAAACAATACTTACGAGAGAATGTTGTATTTCGACCTATAATTTCTGCTTCGAAATAGAGGTTTTCTGGTGTTGAATTACCCTTGACTGTCACGGTGAGTAAACGATGAGGAAAGGCGTACGTCCCTCTTGCACTCACTCTGCCACTATACTTAATACATCGAACAACATTGTTTTCATCCTGTCCATTGCTTATTGTTAGAATTTCATTTCGTTCTCCAATTTTCATGGAAGTGAAGTTCATCAAAAATCCCCCATCACTTGTAAACGACTGCTTATATGGACTTAAGCAAGGATAATCCCTGAAAGAAATAGTTTCTCTTTCCCCATTGTTAAGGTGTTTTGCCGCTGGATAGGGGAAAAATATTTTGCAATTAACGATGAAAATGACACTAAAATCAACATTTTCATTATTATATAACTCATCATCATATCTTTAACTACCAAAGTAATACTTATAGCCCACTCAAACACTTTGCTCCTCAGCAGCACTGAATAGACTCTTAAAAATTATTTTAAATTAATCAAGAGTATAGAAATAAATCAAGAGCTCTGTATACATTGATTTGTTCGAAACGACTTGTAATGAGCGGGGCGTGTTAGAATCAGACTTTTTTGGGTGGCAACTGATGCTGGAGCTTTAGACGGTGTTAAAAAGATGGCACATTACAACTCATTATCATACCTTTACAACTCATCATCATACCTAGCCGTTTCGAATGTCTAAAAATTGAGAACGGCTGTTTTAAGGGAATTCATTCTGCATACCGTTTTCTTTTTAAGTCGTGATAAGAATGTCATTGTAGTAGAATGTTGAAGTGTATGATTTTAGTTATACTAGTTTACTTCCACTCTGTATATTGGCCTAATTTTCACTGTTGAACGTTGCTTGAATAAACTTAAATAATGCACTGCAGACCACTCCTTTAATCTTGCAGAGGGTTTACCTCATAGGTTACTCGGTGACAGTAATGTTTTATTATTAGCAAGTGACAATATGATAAAGGACTTTCTCTCCCCACAAAGAGATTACCAAATATGAATTTGGACTAACAAAGTAAGAAAAATGATGCTACACTACTTTTACTTAGATTTTACATAGATTTCCAGATATTAGTAGACGCTAACATCATAGTTATGAAATTATCTTGAGAAGTTTACGAAGTTTTGAATATGTATTGCAGAACTGCCATATCGTTTCCTATTCTCTGTTAGAAATAATACTTTGTGTATACATGTGAATATTTTGTTCCAGTTCTCACAGTTTATGATCAGAAGTTCTATAAGGCTAAAAAAGAAACTCATATCTCCAAGTTTGGACGAAAGTCTTATTTGCTTTGGAAGTAGACACGGATATATGTTAATGTATATTTTACAAAGTGGACAGTAATCCGAATAAAAAAAAAATAGTAAAAAAAGTAAAAAAAAAAGAGAGTAATCAAATAATGTAAGATAACTTACAGTTATTCCCAGCTGCTGCTGTGTTTGCGCCTGCAATCACTGCTCGGAAACCATTTGGTTGCGTCGCTGACACGCTGTTGCTAATAAATGTTACACTAAGAGCGTTATAACGAAATAGATAAGTTTCATTGATTTTGCTAGAATCATGTAACTCGACTCTGCAAGCGCTAGTGTTTTTTTCTGGACCATTAGATATCGTTACAGATCCACCAGATCCTTCCAGTTGTAGGAAGGTAAAGTTGCTCAGAAACCCAATTTCACTGAGAAACAACCATGTTTCTTGTAGATTATGCCTGTCCAGATAACCTCTCGACATAATGGTCCTTTCTTCACCAATATCAAGGCTGTTTGCTATAAGAAACAAATTTTTCACAAAAGGAACAATATCAGAGAGCATTCCTCAGTCATGGATCAAGATGTAGCAGAGGAAGAGACATTACATGCCAAATATTCCAATCACATTTTTAACATAATTCTCACACTGATTAAACAAATTTTTCACATAATTCTCACACTGATCTAACTAACGATGCTAACCTTTTTTCAGAATCTAGGCATGGTTTAAGTAGTTTTGTGTTAACGAGTCTCTCATCATGTCTACGTTAAGTTAAAATATGTTTGGTACTCAATCAATTCAACAAAATTTATAATAAACGCAAGGAATGTAACACGCTGTGTCATGGTATAAATATTACTCAATGTACAGCTCAATCATTCAAAGTTCTTCTTACACAAGAGCAGCACAAATTTGAAACATGTCAACTGGATAAAAGCTATAAGACACAATATCTTCACTGTATTACAAGCGCGTCCAGTGAACAAAAGTTCAAGTGAGCCACTTTATTACATTCGTTTTAAAGTGATGCTTATTCTCAACGAGAGACAACCAATACAGTAGCAATGTTGAGATGCTGAGAAAATGTTGACTTGTTAAATAGGACGGACTCATTTCGTGAATCCGTATGTAAAACCACTCTATAGTGAGCCATTTTCTATGCAGACTGGAGAGGCACTTAGACTTGAAAAACCTTTGCCAAAATTAACATGAATGAACCGCGATCTGCCAAATTTCTGCTTTTCCTTTGTAGGATCTATACATAAATCATGATACATCACGTTACTTTACTTTCGTACGTCATGCATTTTTTTTGGGGGGGGGGGTGGTGGTGGGCATCTATGCAGCTTCTCCCTGATTTCTTTTAGCATACAAATTTTGGCAAATTTTTATGCTATGTAACATTTTGAGGCAGTTACATGTTTTCAATAGGTACGGGTTCTTTAGACCTACATGAATTGCCAATAGAAAGATATTGTATTTTGTTTATTGAGTTTTGTGGTCGATAATTTAATTTATATAGATATTACTAGTGTTATATCAAGGTGCAGAGATATTTTTCACAAAATTATTACAAGTTTATGTTATTCATTTTTGACTTTTTTTTCTTCCTTTGGTGCCTCTTCATTTTGTCTTCATATCCAATGGGCGGTTTGGTGTAACTACACTATAGTCACTCTTTATGATCGCAACAGCCATTGAAAAAAACTAATCAATTCTTGGCCTGTTTTGGCCTAAAATATACCCACTAATTTTATAATAACTCATAATTAACATAATGTTTTTCAAGACCACTGCTTAGTGCACAAATTTATTGCTCACTCACCGAGGACAAAATGTTCTCAATACCGCACATGGTCTGCTTCGATCTTCCATATGGAAATCATTAAATCAAAAAATATATATAAAAAATATATAAAAAATAACGTAAGAGATTTGCTCCAATACAAGGAAATACCGCTGGTCGTTGATAAATATGTATTTGCATATGCGGTGGAAGACCAGTTTAATTTTGAGTTCTGCAAGATGACACCTTTAGGTTTATTGATAGTAGCAACGTACACCATTAAGAAGGATATACCCATCCTTCACAGGATAGCAAGGAGATCAGCTTTCCACCTACACATATGTAACGGCTGATCTGGCCTGAGTTGAGTACTAGATGAATCGCCTAACAAAGTAAAGAAATTCCACAGAGAGCAATGAATTGAATGACACAATTTAACGTCAATAGAAGGAACCGATACTTACAGGCAGATGCTGTGTCATTGGCAGCTACTATCTCCACACTGAAACCTCTTTCTGTGACAGAAGAATCACTCGTGAATGTGATTGTAAGTACACTATAAATAAAGTTGTAAACATCTTTGAAATCAATATAACCGCTCAGCTTAACGGAATGGAAAGTAGTTCTTTTGTCAGGTCCGTTAGATATATATACAAAATCATAGTCTTTCTCTGTTTCAAAGAAAGTGAAGTTGACCAAGAATCCATTTTGACTTGAAAACAGCCATGTTTCATGCTGGTCATTTTGGTATTCTTCAGGAAAGCCCGTTAAGATGACGGTCTTTTCTTCATTGATGCCAATATGAACTGCTGACGAAATATGGTAACGAGAACATTAGATGCATATAAATGCAAGACATCAGGTGTGCAATGGATTATACATGGCATAATAATTTACTCAGATTTAAAGGGAAATAGGGCGTTTAGAATACCCCAACATGACATACTAAAGAAAATAACGGTAATCATTGTTAAACCATTCAGTGTCATCAATAAACATCTACCAAAGCTTCATCTCCTCAAAACATGATGCATGTGACGACTAACGGAAGATGCATCATTTGAATTTTGAAAAGTTTGGGTGAACAAATTAGTGTTGAGCCACAAATAACTGAATTTCTGTCTGTGAGGAGCTTATTTCTTGAAGAGAAGGCTTCTGTCCTTCCTTATTTTGAATAACCTATCATTCTGCATCCACAAACGTTGGTTTCAAAAATATGGATGTCTTCTCTAAAAGTAACGCCCTATTTCCCTTTAAGTCCTGTAATATGTGAAAAATTTGGAGCCAATTTCATTGACAAAATTGGAAGTAATCTCCTTCCATGGTGCAATGTTTCAGTACTACCAACTGGTATGGTACCGTTTAATATTCTATGACGAAATCGGATGTAAAAATTCCCTAGCCTCCAGTCTAAGGATAAAACCGGAGTTGCTAACATGATGCTGGCAGTTAATGAACATGTTTTTTACTCAATTTCACTCAATTTCACTACGAGTAAATACTGCAGTGAGCACCGTAGAAAAAGAGCAATGAAAATCTAGTTGATGACACATAAGACGGTCATTAAGCAGATTCTTGACAGACAGTGCGCCATGCTAGGTTCACATTTACATTCATAAATGCCTGCAATGAACTCCCGCAACCTGATTGGCTGAAACCCAATAGAACCCTGTTTCTAATGGTATTAGAAACTGATCAGGATTTCAGTAAGAAGAACAGCAACACGATGAGCTTGTATCACAGATGATGCCACAAAAATCGCTACTATGGTATCATACATTACAACATGGACTATTACTGTTGTGCACATATTCTAGTGTAGGTACGAGCAAGTGTTTGTATGTTCGGTCAATGCAACAGATTAACATAGGCATTGGTTGTTCTCATTCCTTGCACTGAAAAACAAAAGTGACTTAAGGTCACTCATTAGATCAGCCAAGCGGAAACAATTCTGACATGTTTCAAAGTGGGGACCTACACCTTATCATCCTAATGCACAACAAATTTCCCCTAACTCAGCAACAAACCTACTGTGCCCATGCTTGGCCTGTTTTGCCTGTTGCTCCTTCTGTGCATTTCTGTGCTTTCAGCACATCATTCTATGAAGTCCGATTGCAAGTGTAGAGAATGCAGACATTGGTTCCAAATCTAACGCTGCATTGACGGGTCTTCACTTTACAACATCTAAACGAGTGATGGCAAGCCTAACCCAAATTCTGAACGATGCATGAGAGAAACCTTTCGAACACTGCCTTCTAGGATTGTTTACTAATAGAACCATTTTTGGCACTAATCGTTTTAACGTGTTCCTTCATCTTTATTGCTATGTGATGACAACCTACTAGAAGCCTAATGCTGTGATCTAACACAAGATTACTCGCTAAACGGTCACCTGTTTCCGCATGGAAACGAAGTCACAGTCATAATTGCGCAATGAGTCAAAAGGTCACTTACAATCTCAAATTAGAACGTGTTTTTCTTTCAGATGTTATTATTTATCCAGGAATTTGTTTAGGAATTTTTCACTGTTTAAGCAGATTATGATATCAAACGTCTAGGCCTATACTGTCTTATGTTGCAACGAGTACGTGTTTTTCTCTATCAGTGTTGAAACCCAAATGCTTGACAGATTGGGAGAATTTAATTCGATCGTCGATAATTTGCCAAAAAGACACGACAAGTCAATTGTTGGTACACATTTGTGACGTCATCATGGATGCAACGGACCTCGGCTGATGCCTTTGTCCTCTCACCCTCCATGATGACCTCGCATCCGCATTTTCTTCTCCTAATTAACACGCCCTCTCTTTCGATATCCAAGGTTATGCCAATGAAATATTGCTTTGTGCAATGAAACATACAAGCAACTTGAACACCTTGTGATGTTAGTCATCCACCTCGTCATCACTGTCTCCTTAAAAAGCAAGGTAGTAAAAAGACATGCGCAGAATTTACAGAAATAATGAAGACAGGCTGTATTGGGCAAAACCTCCTCAGATATCTGTTTTAGATTTTAAGGCTTCAGTGTGTCTCATTTTCTCCCTCGGGTTATGATATGCAATCAAACAGAATATGAGAATGTAACACATAATTAAAAGGAAATTTTCATAATGAATGTGCCACTTAAGGTATGAAGTCGAGTGCATTTAGTTGACTCTGAACGGCTCATGTATTAATAATGTCGATCCTTATTTGGAAATACAAAAAAAAAGAGGGCAATCCGCGGAATTGTAGCAAACCCCTACCTCTGCCTATAATCATTCGCTCGAGCGCATTACACGTATTATAGTCCACGTGAGTATTATATTATAGTCGATCGATTTTGATCAAACACCCAACGCCCTACATTACACAGAGTGGGTTAGTACACGTAGTTATGTGCAGCACACTCGGCCATGGATGTGCAAATTACGTCCAAGTGTTGGGTAAGTGTAACGGGGACTCGTGCACATCAAAATAATATTCCCATGCCTATCGAGGGTGCGTCAAAGTAATCCTTTCATTTCCCTTATTGCTCAGATCAGTGCGCCACCTCTATGGGCGTTCTGTAATAGTTCTACGAGACACTTCATAAACGTACTTAAACAACTCAATTCTGTAATAGATCAAACACGTTCTGTAATAGTTCTAGGAAACACTTCACAAACGTACTTAAACAACTCAATTCTTTGGTTAATGTATACACGACATGTCATAGAAAAAACATACTGGGTAGGAGCATTTATCAAAAGCATAGAAAATGATACTTTTATTAGATAAAATCACTTAGTCCAACATGTTATGTTGCACCTCGTACTAATAGGACCTACCGCACTGTATTAATCATGATATCATATGAATCATAATCAGGTCCCTTACAACCAAGTTTGAAGTTCATTAGACTTACTGTCAGAACTGAAATAGCGACACACTTTTCAAAGCATTTTGCCGATTACAGACTCAACATTTGGCTTCTCACATTTGACCTTTGAACACATTTGACCTTTGACCTCTCACAACCGAAGACGCTTCTCCTCTAGTTCGAGTTAAAAAGTAGACTTTTGCGTCTGCAGCTCATTTCTTCAACACCCCCCATTCTTATCAAATAACAGTTCCTCGATACAAGATAAAGCAAACAAATCTAATTGCCTGAATCCTTCTTGCTGCTGAGGGTACATCGACTGAAAAAGTAAGATTGCAATCATCAATATAGCATATTGCTGTAATTAGAATATAGAGCTATTAAAATTGTTGCACGGGAACGGATTCCCTCGTCCGTAAGAAAAAAAATGATATGAATTTCACTGTGTAATATAAGACAATATTGTCCACAATATGTTGTGCAGAAAAGTTACCAACGGCAAAGAATTTTCGTCCACGTTGAATAAGAGTATCATACAACATAACTGTGCATTAATGTGTTCCACACATACCTTCAAAGGGATCATCAGAGCAGACAACGCCGGCGTCTTCACTGTGTACGCAGTTATGTGAGGAAGTATAGTTACAGCTCAGCAAGAAGAACTCTTCACCAGTACAATGTACATCATTTAGCTTAATATCTCCTGTGCCCATACCAAAGTAGGCACTATGTAAAGCATTAATTGCGGCACTGAAGCCCAACTGACGACAGACGACTTCGGCATCCGGTATGTCCCAGTCGTCGTCGCACACAGTCCCCCAATCTCCATTCCAGAATATTTCCACTCTACCAGCACTTGAGTTACCTCCTGCTAATCGAATAGAACCTTCAACTGGAAATTAAGGCAATGTAAAAACGATTTACATCTATGAAACATTTATTATATAGCACCGTCAAGGGGGCGAGTCAGTGATATCAAGAACGCTACCATTACCAGGGAAATACGTATCGTTGATCTGGGCTTAAGTTAATGTATTTAATATCAACATTAAGCATTCATCTGATCTGGATGAAAGTTAATGGATTTAATGTGAAACAATCCATACTGTTAATTATTTATACACTTTTATTTCATATTGTATTATTTACATACTCTTATTTAATAACAAAATGTTTTCCACACTTCATAGGAGAACTGTTTCTTATATATAAACAGGTTCAAAACATACCTCCAGCTGGTTCAACAAAGCAGACAACGCCGGCATCTTCACTATGTCCACAGTTATGTGAGGAAGTATAGTGACAGTTCAGCAAGGTCAGCTCTTCACCAGTACAACGTACATCGTCCAGCTTAATATCACCGGTACCCATACCAAAGAAAGCACTGGACGGGGCACCTAATGCCCCACTAAAGCCCAGCTGACGACAGACTACTTCACCATCCAGTATGTCCCAGTCATCATCGCAGACAGTGCCCCAGTCTCCATTCAAGTAGATTTCCACTCGACCAGCAGTTGAGTTTCCTCCTGCTAATCTGATGGAACCTTCCCCTGCAAAAATAAGACAATGAAAAGCAGAGCTTGTAGCTTTGAGGTTTCATCCTCAGTAGAGTATCTATACAAACAAGAACCGTTGTCACTTATATCGGAGTAACTTAGTGAGACCATCTATATATGTATTAGCGTTCAGGCATGATTTCTAACTGTTGAAAGAAATATCGCATGACTAGGACTTTTACGTTTCTTTAAACTTGTAATATGAGCACACCCCTAACTGTATGATACCTGACTTTTGGACCTTTGACCTCCGAGAATCCCTGATAATCAAACGTTTCAAAAAGTAGTACATCGTTTCAAAAAGTAGTACATAACATTTGACTTATGCACCTTTAAAACAATTCACTATCACTTGCAGAATGAAACTGAAACTGCATTACCATACTTCGTTGCATCAATCTGCTGAAGCTTTCCTACACAATGTTCAAAGCAACTGTACAATTTTGATGGACAGTGAGGGATAACAGACAATCTGGAAGTCACAAAAGCTATTAAAAGTGAACATTGTTGCAAATTAGGGGTTAACAGTATATTGTGTAGATCAACCATACTGGTAAACAGACAAACACAGTTTCTCTTTAAAAGTAATTGGGAAACTAATGCAACACACTGATGACATGTAAGCAAAGTAGATGATATTTTAAACTTGATGTTTAAAAAACCTATACTGGTAATTGCTTTTAACTACAACATTTTTCCACCTGAATACGAATGTGGATTCTTTAAATGTTTCATACACACCTCCGACTGGTTCAACAGAGCAGATAACACTGGCATCTTCACTATGTCCACAGTCATGCGAGGAGGTGTAGTTACAGTCCAGCAAGGTTAACTCTTCACCAGTACAATGTACGTCACCCAGCGTAATATCCCCGGTACCCATACCGAAGAAGGCACTGTGTAGGGCATCGATTGCCCGAGTGAAGCCCAGCTGGCGACAGACGACATTAGCATCCTGCATATCCCAATGTTCGTCACAGACAGTCCACCAGGCTCCATTCAAGTAAATTTCCACTCGACCAGCAGTTGTGTTACCTCCTGCTAATCGAATGGAACCTTCCCCTGCAAATAAATTAAAAGGTACGAATTACATTCCCTTGAAAGACAGACGTAGAATACCTAATACTACGGATAATTGACGAATGTCCATAAGACCACTACTATGTGCGTAATTATAATCGTTATCACAATTGTTCTTAACTAGATTCTCACTACAGCAATCAAAAGTAATTACGTTTTCTTTTGCATTCTTCTTACACCCAGTTGTAGATTTTCAACTGCCGTATTAATCGGTCGGGAGTAATTTTGAGAGATCAGATTGATATTATAAGATATAAGCAAGGACTTTTAGGCATGATTTCATGTTTTTCATCTTTTCGGAGGAATGCTAGAGAAATTTAGAAGAATTAAAAAGTTTTTTAAGTGTTATATAAAATGAGAGTCTAACTTTAGCTTTCTTTAATAAATTAAATCCAGTGGAATGACAAGCAGAAACAGATTTTGTAATTCCTATGCTGGAAAGGTCACGTCGTTGTTCGTTTTATATAGGCACGTGTTATACTGTAGAATTGTAACCGCCAACTTAAAACATCAAATATTAATTTTTAACTTTTGGTCTTGATGCCACTTGGTGTCGCGTATCACAATACAACATCTAGGTTGTATGTCAGAACATTACAAGTAATTAGTGTCTGTCTATTTCAGGAAACTACACTCTGGTTGACAATATATTGGACTTTTGTCTCTTTTTTGTCAGTTTATTTGCATACGATAACTTGTTAACAACGTATTTGTTTATGCAAATTAAACAGTCCTTCCACGCGTTGTTCTACTTTCTCTGAAAATGTTTGCGGCTAAATACCTTACTTCAAAGCATTGTTGCTAGCGACCTAATTGTCTAAGGAATAGTTAAGTGAAAATGACGTTGCTAGGTGAATGATATTGAATTGGGATCGCCCAATAATGGAATGACATATCTTTGAGCCAATTAAACCCCTTATCTTCACTGGATTTGGTGGGTCCTAAAGTATTAGCAGTCAATACATTTTCCGTCCTATCTCCTTCTAATGACCCCTGCCTGTTCAAAGTATCGCTCTGAATACAAGTGTTGTTTCAAACATATTTTTCCATATGTTCCACACATAGGCCTACCTTCAAATGGATCAGCAGAGCAGATTACACTAGCATCCTCACTGTGTCCACAGTTATGCGTTGAACTAAACTGGCAGCTCAGCAAGATAAATTCTTCACCAGTACAATCTACATCATCCAGCTTAATATCGCCGGTGCCCGAACCATAATAGGCACTGTGTAGGGCACCTAGTGCCCCATTGAAACCCAGCTGACGACAGACGACGGCGGCATCTAGTATGTCCCAGTAGTCGTCGCAGATAGTCCCCCAGTCTCCATTCAAGAAAAGTTCCACTCGACCAGCAGATGAGTTACCTCCTGATAATCGAATGGAACCCTCCTCTGGAAATAAAGACATTACATGTGCGACTAACATCTCTTGAAGTTTCACTAGAAGTAGAGTGCCTACATGCAAGGAAGTGATGCACCGATGTCCAAGACCACATCATTACAAGTGAAAACATTATTTTTATCATCAACGATGATTAAAATTGTTTCTCAACAATGCTTGTAATATCATCTTTTTTAACATTTAGTACACAATTCCCTGGCCTAATGACTTCTTACCGTTAATGTCAGATGACCGTTGTGTGGTCGTACTGTTAATGGTAGATATTCAAAAACTGTTGTATTATAACACGACAACACAAGTTTGACGGGTCGGCAGATATTATTGCGGTAAGGATGGTTGTAATAGTTTGTAAAAAGAACCCAATCATACATGTGTACTCATGGCGCAGTGGGTCAGAGAACACTTTAATGACTACTTCAGTAAGTGTTATAATCATGAGTCCAATGTGTACTGATGTTTCTTTCACCAACATTCTCTGTCCTCTACAGCTTCACGAAAAAAATAGTATAGTGTATGAAGGTCAAGAAAAGAAAAAGCAAAACCAACCAAAAAGAGGGAAACACGGCAGCTGTAACTATAAATAATGGCAATATCCACCTTATAGTACCCCAAAATCGTGCCCTACTTTTCTAGACTCACCCAATCAAAGCAGCCCCCCTCCCCTTGTTCTTGTCTAGCAGAGAATTGACTGTGTTACAAGTTACTAACTCAGAGCAATTTTGATTGTGTAATGGTGTAAATTTATTCGCGGTCAATACTGTACGTGCTAGGAGAATAGGCTGCATTTGGGCATTCAGACATTTCGGCGTGTGTGCCCCTATAATAGGAGAGAATGTTGAAATAAAATGTGGAATGAAGAATCCTTTTTTAAGTTCTTCTTAAGCTGCAATGTGAACAAACGTCTCACTTAATGATATCTGATAACACTTTTTGAACTGCACCCCTTAAAATCGTGTTTTTTGCAAAGCAGTTCACATCCTCTATCTTTGAAGTTATTGCGACGCAATGTTTACGAGATTTCTGCTATGAACATAGTTACGTAAAATGTCATGGGAATGATTGACTAAAGAAACAATCTGAAAAAAAAGTTAAAAATGTCAAAAGAAGATGAAATCAAACTTTTTTATGAGAAAAAGTGCCAAATTTATTTTGACAAGAAGAAAACGTTTTCGCTTTGACATATTCATGAATTTGTAGATATTTGCAGAAACGAAAGTGCAGTCAACCAGTTAGCATTTTCTTGCAAATAGCACTACCATTTTCCAAAAGTTCTGGAAAGTTTGCCTGAATAAAAACAATTAAACTAAACTTTTCTAAGAATGAGACATAAATATTGCCACTGAACAAAATTCAAGATTTGGACCGAAAAATGAAAATGCCTTTTTTGAAAAATGAACTTTAGAAAATGTTACCAAAAAAATCAACGTTAATACGTGCCAATTAACGCGAACGTCTTTCGTGCTGAACAATTCATAGGTCAAGATGATGGTGTTATGTCAGTTGGGTACGATTTAAACAAGGGGAGCACAGCCCACTAATGGTAACCTCTACAACTTTATAAAGGAATAAAGGTCATACAAAGTTCTGATTTCAGACAAATCATACTTCAAACTTAAGACGGATCACTACAATTAGTGAGATGATGACATAAATACTAAACTACATGGGAATATCTTCAGGACTATATTCTATTTTGGTTATCTATGGAGTTCATTTAGCGGGATGCTGGGTGAGTGGCAATATTGTTTTCCTTCCTTCCGTAACTTGCACCACTTTAGTCTTGTGGAGGACTATATGAGAAGATGCCCCATCGTTCGTTTGTGTATAGACGCTCCTATGCAGGTGAATCCAGCCCCTTAGACAGGGGTAATACAATGCATGTTTAAGTCTTTGTATACATAAACCAATAGGTTTCAGCTAATGGCATACAGTGAACTGCATGAGAATATTCTTTGAATCAAAATTCTGTTTAAGATAACAGGGTGTCACTTCAAAATAAACTTGATTATTTTGAGTACCAAAGTTTAAGTTTATAATTGGGAAGATGAATGACATAGAAAGCAGAAAACAAACACGCATTTCGTACAATAATATGAAATGCTATTCAAACCCAGTTGTGAACAATACATATAATTACAGGGAAGATAAATCTGATCAACATATTCAGGGTTTCAACATTATCACCTCGTAGCTGCTGCTTCCATTCGAAACCGATAATCATTTGACATATTTCATAAACCATCGAACAATTTCACAAAGAAGGAGCACATTTCGGTAGTTAGTTTGTACAAACAGCCATATTTTGAGGTAAATCCAAGACATCCCTTTGAACCTGTTATTAGTTAAATTATAAGCTATGCTTTAAAGGGGTCGATGACATCCTTGACGAAAGTTAATGTTTTGCAGGGGAAAAAGGCCAATAGTGACTAAATACCAATCACAATTTGTTGCTGTTAACTATATGTCTTTCAGTTTATTGGTTAATCTTTAACTTGCTTCATTTAGAGAGATAGACAATGTTATTCCTGGTGACTTTGGACCAGACAATTATCTTAAACATGTTCTGACTGTAATGGGACGATAAATCATTATTTTTGAACGATTGTCTTTGAAAGGGCTTTTAAAAAATATATGTATACCACAAATTGTCTACAAATTTGTGTAGTATTGTTATTGTTTTTATCAATTTAATTTTATCTACTTAATCGATGGTACTTCTAAAGAGTGAATCTGCACAGTCCGAGGTTACTTAGCAACACGGAAATGGACCCAGAATGATGAAAGACAACCACGACAGATATGCAGAAATTTGCTTTCATATTACATGCTACCTGATATGGCTGGAAGAGTGATTGTGAATTAATAAGTATATTAATTTATTATATTACTTACAGTATATTAATTTATAACTGAAATTCCCTGTTCATTCCATGCAGTACAACTATAGTTTATAATTATAATTAGTCCTTCGGAAATTAAAATAACTTTAGCAATTATAATAATTTTAAGTATTCCTTCCCTTTTTATGTTTTGTTTTTCTTTGTGTATTTCATGCATATTATATGCACAAAACGCTTCTGTAAAAAAAAAGCAAAAAGTATGTCAATACTTTATCTCTAAAAGGGATACATTTGAAAAAGACCACCCTGTAAAAGCATATTCCCACATACAAATTAAATGACGACAAAAACTTTCAGCGCTCACGAAAGGTAAAAGCCACACACACACGGAAAATCTAGACAGCTGAAACAATTCATACTAAGCAATTATTCTCGTTGAATTCCATATATACAATCGCATTATTTTCTTACCTACTTACCTATTATTGCAGACTCATTAAACTGTGATTTGACAAAATCCAATCTTCTGAAGTTGATAAGCACAAAAAGAAATAAGCTGCAAATTGCATCCATTTAAAAAAAAAAAAAAAAAATACAGATAAATCCAATTAATATCGACTGAAGTGACTAAAGGTGAAGTGACTAAAGATGGATTTAACGTTCATGTCAAAAATAAGTGTAATAAAGTAAGGATTTTGTTCTCTGGGCCATGCTGATGCATTAAGCCATGACATACTTATAGCTACAAGACTAACGTCAGCGATCCCTCAGCATTTGGTACACTATTGTATCAACAGGGCAAAGAAGATTCAAACAACACCAAAAAAAGAAAATTGTTTTCCTTTTTACACAATGGATTCTAGAAGTTGCTTTCACTGCTGACGAAAACCACGTTTCCACATATAAACTGAAGATCAGAAGATCAGAAATAAATATTGATCAAGGTCTTTGTTAAATAACGTTTTTAACAAAAAAAGATTATAGTTTGCTACGTCATTCATGGCGGTATTTTCTTTACATTTTCTGCCCCAGATTCCTCAGATTTTCCAGATTATTTGTTTCGTTAGTAACCACACGATTATTTTACTGCAAAGTGAATTTTTATTGACGCCTGAATACTTTTTATATGTTGATATTGACTACATCAAGATAGCCAAGTGTAAGCACGAAGATAAGTTACTTAAATTATCAAACAAAAACACACACAGGACACGAATGAATGGCTCTGTTAGCATATTACTGAAAATATTTGTGCCTCAGTGCTCTTCTTAAATATTCATTTACAGTTTTCTGCGGCCAAATATTACACGCAACCATACACGTATTGGTTAATTAGCTTTCGAGTCAGTGATGGGTGTGCAATGTTTGATTACGCATTTGCTTGTTTTTCACGTGAATTACTCTGAACATCCTTTATAACTCCATCTGATTAAAAAAATAGTAAAAGTGGATCCTGCAATATCCCAGCTTACATCGTCTCGGTCTCAATATCTATCTCTCTCTCTCTCTCTGTAATGTAGAGTGCTCGATACTGAAGTAGAGCTGAATTTACACATAAATTAGACGATCACAACTTAAGAATTGTGCCACGCCAATTGTCTGATGATCGTCCAACCGTAAGGCTCGTATGTGAAACACTGTGTAACAATGCAGGTACTATACTATGTACCTATACTATGGACCAATAGGTACATACGCCTGTAGTAAAATCACCACGCGGATGTTAGGTCGATTCTTCTTCAGTTGCCTTTCAGTAGCAACCCTTTCCCATCCATCATTCAACCAGCCGAAAACTGGGAAAGTAACAGATACGTGCACATCTTAATTACTAATAAATAGAGCCTTAACGGCATTAACGGCATATCTTTTTTACTTTCTGCAATGCCTTGTGGAGTTGCTGTCAACAAGCAAAAAAAAATACGATTGAATGCATGGAAGTTTTTCCTATTTATAAAAAGCCATGGAAGACTCCTGTAGTATGGGTAGTATGGGTATTTTAATAGATCTCCTGTCTTTAATGACACCCGTTGTCAAATGAATGAGTGATTCCTTTCAAATATTTAAGAGAGTCGTTGTTTGCTTTTATACAGGAGAGTCTGAATGTCACCAAATCGGATCAAATTTGATGAAAAAATGATTCTGCATCAAGGAATACAAGTTTTCAGTATCTGTTGAATTACATTTTTTTGCACCATGCTAACACATTAATTTATCACTATGTTTCAAGGGGTGTGTGTGTGTGTTGGACACCAATAAATTCAACAGAAATGTAAAGATAGATGTACTTCTGATAGATTTAAATTAGGCTTAATTTAGAGGTATTGTTTTGCATCACTCACTTGTACTGTGAGTGATCTTAGAGCAGTAACTTGGCAACGACTGACTAAGTAGTCAAACACTTAAACTTTTTAGTGTTATTAATTAACTATACTTTAAATGTTTAGTATCACAGTTTAGAGAATTGTTGTTTAGATTACTCCAAAACAATTGTGAATGTATCCAGTGTTGTTGATTGTTGTTTTAGAGACTCATTTTTTTGCAGAATAAACTGGAAAACTGTTGAACATATGAAATATGTAGTTCTTTTGTTTAAAACTGTTGGTAACTGCTTACACAACAAATGGTTGCTTTTTCATTTACTAGCTATGGTCCTGCTTACATTTACAAACCTACAAAGTAGTGCGGAAAATACATGGTACTTAAGTGAATTATGCACAATACAGCTTTCTAGTTTTTTTTTTTTATAACACTAAATTAAATGTAACAGATGTACCAGCATGAATTTACTCCATGAACTTAAAAACTAAATAGAGACATTCAAGGGCCTCTGCCGTATGCAAGGTACCGTTCATCAGATTCGTTAGTCCCTTTATATCATGTGATCAGTAACGGTCTTGCCTGTCATCGCACCTAAAACTGGTTAAAGCTACTCCCACCATACAAATAACGTCTATAATTTGGACGCACCTAAAACCAACCTTAAAAGAGGCTTTTAAAACATTCGATGAAGTCCCATGGCTTCATCCATTTTGGCGTTTTTGAAAATATATAACACATGCCTTTTTTCGATTTCAATAAAGTCTTTCCTGCTTAGGTATAGGCAATATTTCTGACCCAATATCATTCACAAGCATTGAAAATCCTATCCATGATCTGCTCTCGGATGAACTGATGTGGTTCATCGTCTCTGTTGGTGACCATTTCGCAGGGATATTTCTGCAACCGAAGTAAATGAAATGACTAACGATAAACACTTTAAAATAGTACTACAGTTGAAACCTATTCAAGAAGTGAAAGTCCGGGCGAACTTTGATATATAGAGTAATATTATTTGAAGTGCATAATTGATTGTGCAATGTACGAGAAAATGATAGAGAATTGGAAATTTGTGATCCACCTGGGATTTTTTCAGCCAGAACGAAAGTGACCGAGAATAAAAAAAGAAGTAAATCAGGTATGAGGAGGGAGTGCGATGGGTCGCTTTGGAAAGTTTAATGGATCAGTAGTCGTAAACATTTGTTGAGTCCATTGGCGTGGGTCTTGAGTTGGGGATGAGGCGGATTTCCGATCTTTTTCAATTTTATACTTTTGGAGTTGCAGATTGAATGTTGAGCCTGAAAGAACGAGAAAAGGTTGGGAATGTTAATCGAGATGCTAGTGACATTGTGTTTACAAATTTGACAAGGGGTTACCTTGCATGGAGTGTTGCCTATGGAGAGATCAACTGGGGTACGAAGTTAAGAGGAGGTGAGTAGACAAGATTGGGTGGTTTGCGTAAAGCAAGTGTGGCTGGGTAAAGTCTTTAGTCAGGTTGTGGTCATGTCCAGACACAAAAACAGAGCCTTAAGTGGATCTGATTAGGGGAGGGGTGAGAGGTTGGAAATCTAACGTGAGGGGAATACTGTCGGTAACAGATCTTACTTTTTATTGTTAGAAATCAGTTCTGTTTACACTAATACACTGTTTTTGTGGTTTACTTCTTTAATTGCTGAAAGGGGTAACCGCTAGAAATGTGTGGTAATTTTCAAGTTCAAGTAAAAGTCATTGGAGTCAAAGCAGAAGTCTAAGAAATTTACTGTACACTATGGATTTTGTAAGGTGTATAGGGTGGTATATTGTAGTGCAGGTGGAGTGATTTCATTGGGCTTGTTGTAAACACTGGAGGGTATTTGGAGAGAGTTATTATTTTGGACCATACATATGAAAGGGATGCTTTTTCTAGAAACAGCCAACGTGAATCTAATGCTATCACGGGGAGAGTCTACATGTAGTTTGAAAGCTTCTCAAGTGAATCATCAATATATCGATGTTAGTGTGGGGTTGGACTCAGAGGAGTCAAAAATGTCGCCCCGAGTTAATCCATGAAAATACTGGCATAGCTGGGTGTCATTTTCGTGACCATGAGAGTTCCTTTTGTCTGTAAGTAATATTTGTTTCTACGTGAAAAATAGTGCTTGTTGAGAATGGCATCAACAATCATGTCACTAACGGTAGTATGATCAAACGAACTTCAAACTACCCTTGTCAGTTGGCACTTTGGAAGGATTTTTTGCAGCTGTTTTAGATTTTGGTGTACAGGAAACAGTTTTACGAGAGAGCAGAATTGAGTTCTGCGACGTCCAGATCTGTTAATCGCAAAATGTCCTTCACATCTACATCAACATATCAGTTGGCAAAATATAATCTTCCTCAAGAAGAAATTTTAAGTACTTTAGACATGATTGCTATGAGATATTTTGACAATCAGGATCAAGATTCAGTGTATTATCATTTTATCTGTCTTCAACGTTTGCACTTAGGTACTGGTAAGATAAATTTACAACTAGTAAGTAGGAATTACATATATGTTAGAATATTTGAGGTTGAAAAAAACTTCATTTCAATCTATTTGCAAGGAATTGGGAAGGTTTTAGCGTTCACTTTAGGTATTACATAGAAATTAGGACACTGTATTGTTAACTCGAATTGTGAACCTTTGTATATCATTCGTTTCCTCTAATGGTTTATATCTTTCTATTTTGTCTCTTAATTATGTGCTCATTTTGGAAGAGATAACCAATTGTCTTTCATCACGCATGCCGAGGGTATATCACAGCCAAAACTGAACTTGTACAAAGTAATTTCCTTTATTCAGTGTCCTTGTAGTGAACCCAATGTGAACTGAGAGAGCAGTCCATTACAAGCTTAATCCACAAGATGTATGCGTATGTCTTACATTAACGTTTAATAAACAAAAATGAGTAGTCCTTATTACAAAAACAAGCAATAAACTTTTTGGATTAGCATTTATTTCATTCACGTCAACTGTTTATATTTAAGTCAGGTTTCCACATTCAACTGGTCACACAGTAAGTAAAGAAATAAACAAAATCCAATTTGAAAGAACTGCTACATGCTAACGGATAAACTGCAAAACAGTTAAACTACAAATCAGACATTTATGAACGACATTCCTCTTTAGCCATAAATTTTATTTCATGAGCCTATAAATATCTTTGTCACACAGATACCTTGATTTCCATGAATCTTCTGTGAAACATTGGATACTGTATAGTCATTGACAAATTTGTCAGATTTATGTACACATACTTATTTCTTTTGGAATGTGGCATGAGTAGGTACTTATGGTATAAAACGGCCAGAAGGCTCTAGTCCTGTTCATAATCACAACTGTTCTCCACAATGAACCGTGTGTCCTCATTCTTTTTGAAGTTCTGGAATGAAACAGTAGTAGATATTTCAGTGACATAAGTACCCTTCAAATCTCTTAACTTTTCAATCGTTGAAATCAGTCACTCTGGAAGTTACTTCATATCGTTATGCTACCCTGCAACTACTTTAACATTCTTCTTCGAAAACATCCGTCAGACAAGAAGCAGACCTTGCCATTAGTCTAGTTGAAAGTTTTTCAGAAGTAGTTTACACAATGCAACTCAATAAAAAAAAATGTTGAAAAATGTGACTTATATTAGTAGTATGATTATACATATTTTCATATTTGCAAGTACACATGCACAACATAGACACGTGTATCTGAGCACCTGCGCGTGCATGCGTACACATGAAGTGTATGTTCATCAAACTTACACTTAAACACCTCATAATATAAAAGGGGGTAGTGGGGTATGGGCAGACTTCAAATCTGTCACTTGTGCCCTGCAGCATTTGGGCATCCCTTGTGCCCTCAATGCAGAAATGACGAAATACCAAAAGCTATATTAAGCAGAAACCTCAAATAACGTGTTAGATGATAAGGCTGCAGTGTACCTTATTTTCTCCTTGAGGTGCCAGGTGTCAATATGTAATTAAACAGAGACTGAACATGTAACATTCTTCGATTTATCAGATGAACCAAATATTTGCCAAAATGTCTTAACAGGCATTCAGTCCAACCTCACCGTTTTTGTCTGTTTCACTGAGGGCTTTTTGTAAAACCCTCATGGTTTTTGGATTTTTTTTTTTTCATTCACACTACGATGATCTACATGGCCAATTCGACGTCGTTCTCGTGAAGTAGTTTAGGTGTGTGAATCCAATGCCCAGGCTTTCTTGAGCTGCCTGTCAAGGAATGTTAGGTGTCATGTCGATATGCAAAACATTTGTAATCGAGCATGAAAGAGGCTCTGTTTTACAGTTCTGTACTGTCCTAGCAAGATGGAGGTTTGATGTAAATTTCAGATGTTACCCTCGTGAAGCAATTATTATTTTAACATAAATCAGTAAGGAATCATTCAAACATAAGCACACAATGTTAAACAAAGAAGTGGACAACATGGACCATAGAGATTCATTTAAGTGACAAAATGTTACAAAATCTAATTTAATCTAATTTACAATACAATTATTTATTCCTGAAAATATTTGTTTTCTTTTCTATTTTTTCAGTAATTTTATTTTCCTTTAAGTTATATTTTGCCTGGACCTCTGGCCATGTGGTTAGGATTCTTTGCAGTACCAGTTATGCTTATTGCCTTTCCTCTTAAGTTCTTCAAATTGTTGTCATATGTTATAAACACTTATTTTGTTAACATTTATTCCATCACTTCAGTCCAGTCATTTCAGACAGGTACCTTACTGCAATGTTTGTAAGCGGTTTTTTTTTTCGATGCCTTGGCATTTCCTTTGGAAGTGTTGTTGAATGTTGTATGTCACCAAAAGATAAATTTCAACACTAATAAGATGAATTCACTTTACATATTGTTAAGAGATATGAACTTGTCCTCTCAAGGTATTCTAGGTCTATTGTTTCTATTTCCATTTCATGTTATATTATAATTACTTCATGTATTTCGCCAACGATATCTTCTAAATATTCCTCTAACGTCTAAATATTCCTAATCTTGCTAAAGAATTACTCATGTTGCAATTATTTATCTTGCATTATACGGGAGACGAAAAAATAAGCCCTTGCACTCTTTATATATTCTAGTCACATTATAATCATTTCATGTATTTTGAGCGAATTATCTGTACTACTTCTTCCAATTTTTTCCAATCCCGTTCTTTCTTTCTGGTGAATGATTCCTGTTCCAATTCATTTCCTTCCCAACAGAAGGGAAACACCAAGAACGCCCTCCTGTTTTGAGCAGCTTCCTGAAAGAGAGCGGGAAACGATGAAAATTGATTTCGTCTACTAATGCGAAGCGCAAAACAACACACGCATATTTCGAAGTTTCCAAAAGACCTACGTTTTATCTAGATAAATCACACAATGTTTTGAATATGATGCCATGAAAAATAGCAATAAAATGACCTGCTCAATTACCTAGTGTAATGAACTCACTTAAGGGAAAAGTCTATTAATAAAATCAACCAAGCGGTAACATATATTACCTGTATTCAGTGCAGGTCTTTAAATATTTAGAAGCATTAGAAGGTAATTGTTTTGTAAACCAATTTTCGAATCTCAGAAGGTGTGAAAACCTTTTTCCTGTGATATTGTCACCGGGCACTGTATTATCCGTTCTTTTCTTTCTATCTGGAAAATAACTACTTAGGACACAATTAACAAACGTACTTGGATCTTAAGAGGTAAACAGCTTTATCATAAAGATAACAATTTATCTTACTTTGACACAGTCACAAAACATTTTCTTTCCACTCTTACTTACACTTTCTCTAATAATGACTCAAATAACATTTTACTTAGCAGGAATCTCTAGCTGTGTATTAAGAAATAAAACCATTTCACGCCAAAGGGATAGTAGACTGGTTATTCCATTAATAAAAATGATTACTTGATGCAAAGCTTCATCCAATGGCATGGTGAAGACGTGGAAAGATTTGACAATGTCAATGATAACACACTGTTAAATAAAAAGTAGTATCTTACTCCTTCTATGATTACAGAAGATGTTGTGATTTTTCCATGGACGATATCATTATCATGAAGACATTTCAGAGCCTTTCGAATATCGGCTTCGACGTCACTTGCACACAGTTCTGACAACGAAAATGAGCCATTCTCCATCAAATTTGTCAAAGTATACTTTTGAAGCACCTGTGAGTTCAAAGTGCAAATTAAGCGATTTCTTTTTCGAAACCTCTCCAAGACGAGGCGCAACCCATCTTGTTTTAGTTCTGGAGAAAAAAAATGAAATTTGACAATTTGTTATTGCCAATTGGAATATAAACAATAGTATTTATGCAAGGAATTTGTCCTAACTTTTTATCTGTCGATATGATTCACTGCACATTTGAGAAGTTGACTTATTTCTATTAGCAGGTGAACAAAAGAATCCTGAAAAAAGTTTTTACCCGTTATGTACCAAATGAATGTAAAAGATGTTGAGAGAGACAAGTTGCTATGGAAACAAGCAAGGAATAACGTTCTTATACAGAGGGTAGGGTACAGTAAGAACACAAAAGAAGTGCTATTGTTGTAGTTGTCCATGGTAGCTAGAACATCATATAGGTCTCAAATGAGTAGGGGTAAGTCCCATGATTTGGTTATTTCATAATGAAAAAAAAAATCAAACACTTCATTTCATGATTCACGAAAGAAAAAAAAAATGATTTGGTCATGTAAATTTAGCAATAAGTTTATTTCTTGAACCCCTGTAGAAACTCTAAATCTTTCATTGGTTTACTGGAACGTTGAAGTTCCTGCGTTATTAATACTAAGGTTAATGCGATATGGCACATTGCTCAACTTCAGTCAAGGATAAATTGAGACTACCAATCCTCAGGCCAGTACTGCATCAATATGCAGGTTCATGACAGTGAAATAAGATGCCCGGGAGCGCAAATAGAGATTATTTTTATCGTTCCAGTGGCATATATAATTTCAATAAATTTTCCATATCGGGGTAAATAATTACAGTTAATAATTAACTAAAAACCACAAACTATTTTCTGTTTGTCGAACTTTTTGTTCCTCACAATTCTTTGCGCACAGTCAAAAGATATGTAACAAGTACGAAATGTTCATATTTGCTTATGGGATTGATGCTAACATTGTAGCAGTATGCAGAATTATAAATATAAGTTTAACAATTTAAAAACAGGAAATGACTTGATGAATACGATATTTAAACTTGAACACAAAATATTCTAACTACAAAATAGACAGGGATTGCACATTCGCAAGATTTCGCATTTGCCTTCACTGCTTGTGTTTATTTCGCTATAGTTTGAAGGTCGCATTTGGGTTAATAGGCTGGTGGCACTTAGGTAACAGTTTGCATTTAAGCATCCTACCTTGGAAAACTGTGCAAAAAGGTATGCTAAAGACAATTATAGTGAGAGACATTGAGTGACGACTAGACGTCATAGTATATTGTGGCTTGATTTCTGCTATTATTTTTGTTCAAATATATACGCATTTGCGTACTTTATAACATCTCAGATGAGTACAGTGGACTGATACAGTGATAATACCAGTGTTAAATACAACCAACACATTTCAGAGGATGGTGACCACAGTCGTTGTGTAGAAACATGTTCATATCCATACAGTACTGATATCACAGGGTTAAAATTGTTAACAGGAAAAATGTTATGTATTACAATTTCTCAGGAATGACACTTAAGATCGTCTAACAAACCATCCCATGTCATCTCTATTATGCTTCGACACAATTCACAGTCAAATAAATGTATGCAAACGTTAATTGTATACTAACACAAATGTAACTTATATCATTTACTTAATAATGATGTGTGATATCAACTTTACCTTCCACATTCGTATTTTCCATGGCGGTTGTGGCCGTGGTATTAACAGAGGGTACAGAAGCATCTCCACTTAAAGATACATTGGATTTATTTTTGCTTGCTCTTTTGGCCGCCTTAACCAGCAGTGTATAAAGGTAAGGATTCAGCGCTGAGTTTACCGGTAAGATAAACACAGCAGTCACTGCGTACATATCAGCTGGAATTGTGACCACTCCACTCAGGGCTAAGCACCCCATTAATATAATTGGCATCCAGCACACCATATCTGTCATCACCAAGAATGACATCTTTGCAGCCATTTGAACTTGTTCGTCCAGTTTCTTCTGCTTTTCAAGAACTGAGGTCCTCTTGAATTTAACAGATTCCCGAGCTTTCACGTAAATAACGACATAGCTGACTAACATCACCATGAAACATAACAGGTTGAGAACAATAAATATGAAAACAGAGTACAACCACCCTGGCAGGAAATCTCTGGTAAGAGGTAAAGCGAGGCAAACGCTGGATCTACCATAGAAACTGACACCAAAGTATTGCACGGGCAGCAGAGGAGTACAGCTGATAATTAATGCAAATAGCCACACAATTCCAGAAAGTACGAATGAGGATTTAAAACGGAGTTTCTTTCTAGTAAATGGAAAAACAATCCCTTGAAAACGATCAAATGTTATAACTGCCAGAAACATTACAGAGCCCTCACTTCCAAGCACGGCAAGAAATCCAGCAAACTTACATACACCACCTGTCTGCCATTCCTCAGAGTATCTGAAATAGACACCACGGAATCTGAAATCGGCCACAGCAACAATCAGCATATATATACCTGTGAACAGATCTGCCAAAGCAAGGTTTGTAATGAGTATTGATTGAGTAGGATTTTGTCGGGTACCTGTTGTGATTTCCTTTCTATATATTCTTAAAAATATGACAATTCCATTTCCTACCACTGCAGCAACTCCTAAAACCCAGAGACCAATTCGTAAGAACAGACTCTTCATCAGATCTTCACAACTTGAAAATTGACCAGCTTCTGGCAAGCATTCATTTAATGTCAGAGTTTGTTCAAACAGACAGCAAAAGAGAAAGTGGTCAGAATATCTGCAACAAAAAGAAAATTTTTTTTCCAGAATGCAGTGTTTTTTTTTTTTCTCATAGTCCCTGCTATTACATGATTGTGTAAGATGTCTATCAGCATTATGTAGGGATAATATAACAAGAAAGCAAGAAATAATCACGATGTGATACTTTATATACGTTTCATATTTCACCGCGACTTAAAAATGAGAAATGAATGTGTTATAATATACTTACAAGTTGTTAATATTTTCAAGTCCGGTAACAATATTATCACTGACGTTAGACAGGTTTGTGGATTGGATGTCACTGTGAAAAAAAAAACAACAATAATTTTAAATGTTGTCAGTATGTTTGTTGCCTTAAGGGGATGGTAAAACGTTTATGTCATATAATAACTGACACAAAACAGTAACAAAAAATATCATGGTTACATATACTTTCATAAATATTTAAGGAAATCTTACGAGATAAAACAATGTTACACTTCTAGCCTCAATTCTACGGGAATGTTTGTCATATGTAAAATTATCTAGTAAAATGGCTATACAGTGCAAATACTTGCGACGCGATTTCATAAAAATTTACACAGACATCAGACTAGTTCAATTGCAGCAGCCTGCTGTGTTAGCGCAGAAAAATTGAAGTCCCAACTTACAGTGTCTCAAGGACATGGAGTGACTGAAATGGAGTATCTCCAACTTTGGTGAGTGGGTTTCTTTTTAAGTTCCTGCAAAAGCAGAGAAGAAAGAAGGAATACGATTATGCCTCAAATGTAAAACCTAATATATATTCCTAGACATCAGGTTGAATGGGAGTGTGTTCCATACCTATACCCCTGTATATTCCACATGTATTTAGAAGAAATGTGAACATCCATAACTTTTCAGAGTAATTTCCTACATTTCTTACATTAGATGTGGAGTTGCTACTGGGGTAAAAGATGCTTACCTCTGATCTGACAAAACAAAAGAAAATTAATCCTGAATGTTTTCAGCTTAAAATGTTTTGTTTCATACTCTGAATCCAAGCTCCCATGGTATTCTCTTGTGTAATTCGTGAGGTAACCTCTTGTTTTATGTACGATCAAACAAAAAGTTCATGGGGATGAAGGTTATACTTACAAGTATCGAAGGTTTTGAAGTCCTTCGAATGTTCGAACAGAGAGAGACCTGATTAGATTTCCTTCCAATGTTCTAACAAAGGAAAACAACAGTAGATGTATTGAGGTTTTTCCTACACAGAATAAAGTAGCAAGACTTGTGTAAAAAAATATTTTAAATTCTCATTTTACCCTGCTACTTTGAAAATAATTGTGTTGCACTGACACGTCTTGGCATCAGATTGTTTCACCAGATAGTTTCAAGATGATATTTTATTCAGTGTGGTCTGAGCCAAGTGAATCGTAATTTCAGCATAAGACTGTGAGGTATGTTGTGACACCGACGCACGAATACTATCGAGAACACACAAATGAAACAAAATCTACATGTAAATTCGTAGCTATATGCTTGGTCACCATCATCATGAAGGTGGGCATGCCCTCAGAAGTATTTTTAAGGATGCAATAACAATGCCGACAATATTTTAGAATTACTGGACGACAGTACATGGGAAGATCTCTAGGAACAAACAAACAGTTGGTTATATTTTGTGGATTATGCGAACGGATACAACTGAGTACATAATCGTTTGTTCATACACACTTGGAAAGAATCCTCAACTCCTATTAGCCCATTTCAGTCAGGTGACCATGGACTAATCGCTGATAACCCAACTGGTTAAGCCACGGTCAATCATTGACGGATGAATACAATAAAACTGTAGATCGACAGGGTGTTTTCAGTCTGCTATATCTTGCACAAAACAATGGCTAATACAGTGTTACTAGTAGCAGTAACAGGCCTTCACTAGGGATATACCGTTCGATTTGAAGATCGTAGTTCTAAGTTCTAACGTTGCCTATGGGCGCCTAGGGCGTCAGACTTGCTCAAAAGTAAAATGTCAATGTAGGTATATCTACGTGACAACAGCACAGTATATTATCACTGGTGATTCTGCTGACGTAGGGTAATCATCAGAAATGTGTCGGGTGATAGCTTCTGAGGTACATTTTGAACACCTTAGAAAGTTTGTTAGCCTACAGGAATTAGCTTTCCTTCTTTGTAGAATTATGTTGAGATGTTAAAAAACAATACTCTATGCAATAAAATCGTAAAGAGGACTAAGGACTGCAATACATCGCCACCTTGAAAGATCTCCATACAACCACCGGATTAATGTTCTTATGGACAGAAAACTCCACAGCACAAATAATTTAGACCTCTTGATAGCCTAGGCCCTATATGGTAAAAACAGAGAAGACCTTAACGAGTTATCCCAAACCAGCCATAAAGTGATCTTACAGCAATGTTTTGACAGTAACTTTTTGTCCATTTGCAATCCTTCTTGTTTGTTGATCTAAGTTAGGCCTTCTTCCAAAATTTAGCATAGCCTACTGAGATCACTTACACTCACGCACACAAGTCTTCCACTTACTGCTGCTGTCATGAATGAGAGTAAGTTTTTCTCGAAATGTATATTCAATAAATCTGTCACTGTCTTTAATCAGTAATCAGGCCCTGTAGCTGTACAACGCTCTGCGGCACGCAGTTACGTACACACTGCACAGTGAATACGCGTACACTGAACCACAGCATGCACGTATTAGTGAACACTAAGAGCAAACTAACTAAAGCAGGCATTGTTGCTATGTCGATTGTTATTGTTATTATTTTTTGTCTAAGTGTTACTTTCTGTTTCGAGCACAAATATTGTTGACATGTTGTAAATTTGTTTCACTTTTCTCGGGGTTCCTTTTCAATAAAAATGCAGTTATTTAAGAACCACAATCCTTTCTATTTTCGTCCTATTTCTTTTATCAAAATCTCTTTGGTATGTATGTGCAAGGTTAATCAATTTTGGTTGTGCATTAACTGTAGTATAATGCACTCTCGGGGGTTAGTGCTATTGCCTGATGCACTCTGTCTGCTCCCTCGTGCATCGCTTGCATTAAACCCGGGGGTCAGTGTTGATTAACCTTTAATTAATTATAAAAAAAATTGCACAAATATAAGGTTTTGTGGTTTTTTACGTTTTTTGTGGAGGTATTGGTTTCTTTGTCATTATTGTGTTTTGAGTTTCTATTTTATCTGGCATGAAAGTGACTCATAATCTTTCTTCTCAAGTGAGACATGTGCTTTCCCAGTTCATCTTACCTTATCTGTAGCTCAACTGACCAAACCAGTGTAAACAAAGGTCAATGACCTTTGTTTACACTGTTGTGAAATCCAATCCGATGAGGATCATATTCATCCTCAAATTAATAACTACGAAAAGTATGTTATATTCATGTTACACTCATTAAACGATGAATTGCAATACAGACGAACAGAAACAACCGCATCATATGAGCATTGAAACAGAATTCACATTATACTAATGTGTACTAATCTGAGTCAGATGTTTTTCTTTTCTCCTCAGCGACATACCCTTTACTGCTGCATCAAGAATAACGAGCAAATTTCCAGATAGTACTTACAAATGTCTAAGATTTACATTTCTAGAGAACTCGCCGTCAAGTAGAAGTGAAATTCCATTACTGGTTAAGTCTCTGCAAGCAAATAATGTAATACCGTGATTTTGTAACACATATGTTTTTATCTGTGTGTTACGGCTGCAAATATTTTTGGGCAATGGGTTTTAAACATTACCTTAGGGCTCAGCAACAATCTATATGAGCTCTTATATGCGTTGGTAATAGATACCATAGCAACATTCAAATTGTGCGCTTTGTGAACCATTACACGAAGGGAGTTTTACAGTCCTCAACAGTGTTTCTAGCATGTTGTTTCATTAATAGTGAAAAATCGCAAGTACCTAAATAATTGACTTAATATTGAACGATATTCATACTTAAGATTCTTAAGGTTATGTATCGATATTTAAACCTGATGTTATAACAGAAGACTAAATAACTAGTAAAATGTGACTCCACATAATATAAAATTATATGAAACGAAGGAATGTGGTAAGACCAATATGGAAATTGTTCTTGTTCTCATTTGGTCGGATATAAGACGTAACCACTCTTAAGTAGACTAATACTACTTAACACTTTACACTGTCAGAAAATCATTTGGAGGAAAAGAAAGGTAAGAATGCTATGCGTCTACAAAATCTCCCCACAGAAGTTGCAGATTCAAACCGTGAATGAAACTTTCGTTGGAATTGCTCTTATCTGTTATCTTGACTTAGACAATTTGATAAAACGATGAAATATTATGATGTGGAGTTGTCGGTACGTTGTAACGTAAGTAGTTTTTCATCTATGGCTATCACATATGCATTTGATATCAATATTTGTAAAGAAGGAAGTATATGCGTCAAAAATAAAATCCCCAGGCCATGCAAATTTTCCTTTGGTCTTGAAATAAACGTAAAGGATAACACATGGTACATCACGCGAGTCTCTATTGACGTCACAAATGTTCATAATTAGCTAATGTTCATCCATGATGGAACTAAAATACCTTCATCAATTTACCTGTAAAATTTGTCGATATTTGACGGAATTCAGTGAAATTCGAGGCAATTTTGTCAGTAATAGAATCGGTAATCCGAAATGTCATTTTCATATCATTACTACCTTAAAACGAGGGAACACATTTACTCACATATCTAATATAAATTTAAAACGATGGAGATCAAGGTATAACACATATTGTATGGTCCCTCTTGTTGCCGTAGTGTTACTGAAATCTTGTAGTTGTCGTTGTGTAACATCCAATTCTTTGAGAATTCTAAAAGAGAAATTCGAATAGAGAATCAGAGACGGTTGTGTAGGAACTCAGCGACACTCCGAAATCAAAGATACCACATGCTCGTTATATAATTGCCATAAATCCGACATTGACCTTTGGTAAAAACAAGTCCTTGTAAAGTATCTTGTTACAGATAAATGACAGTAGGGATAGAGTTGGGAATACCTCGAACATGTCATCATCAGCAGAGTTAGTAAAATAAACGGAACTGAATGATTACAGACATGATTGAAATAAGTCCTAAGACACTGGATAACTACGTTTCAAAGTATCAGAAATATTGTACACTACTAGACTTTTAATTAACTAAATAGTAAAATGCAGACTAATTATGATTCAGAGACTACAGATGAGTCATGTTCGTCAGTCCTGCTTTTTTTTTTCTCATCGTAACTCTGCAATAGTTCCAGATCCTCATATTTAGAATATGACAAGGAACACTTTTTTATACCATGAAGCTACTGTGTAATAGCTCTATAGTCAAATGCTATGTTTTAATATGGTGAAATCATGTGTCCAGTGTGCAAATTCCTCTTGACCAAAAGTAGCTATGATAATATACATTGAGCACATTAAGTGGATGTTTTTTGAGTTAGCATGATATCCTGCGTATCCAAAGCAATGCGTTGTGGTTGGACATTTGTTGTGGCTCCCCTTCACTCTCGCCTCTCCACCTCTCCCTTTCTTGACCATACAGTTTACAACACAATCAGTTGAATACAGGAAAGGTATTACAGGCAATATTAGCCTTCGAACTTATGATGTTTAAAGCCTACCTTGGGAATCAAGCTGCCACTCTCAGGGATTTCTTTAATTACAAGTGGTCTCATCGCAGTCACTTTTTATGATATAAATTAGATGGAAGTTTAGATCAAAGCTGGTAAATGAGGTATCTTGAGTATTAATACGTGTCGACGTAGAAGCCAATATTAAATTGAAAAACAAGATCACACAAAAAATTGTCTTTACTTGGCACTGGTAAATATATGTAACTAACAAAGAGTGGAGACATTGTTTTATTGGAGAATCCACCGTCATGAATCTCCCAGAAAAAAGAAAAGATAAAAAATCTGGAAATATTGTGAATCAACAACCTTTTGTAAATTTGAGCTTTAGTGACAAGTCAATAAAGTCAATCTCCAGACATTTGAACGTGTTAGTTTGATGTGTTCCATATACTTAAAATCATACAATTCATCGGCACTGCTTCTCTGTACAAGAATATATGTACTGTTAAAACCTGTTTAATTGTATACTCACAGCTGTTTCGTAACGTTTGGTAGTTTTGAAGAATAATCTGGTCCCCATTCAGTTGCAAGGCATATGAAGGACACACCGTAACAGTCACATCCATCAAAACAGGAGTTGACATCTGATCAAGACAAGATATTTTTTGTTAAACTAATGCCCACTGTGTTCTTTATGTAGCTGCCGAATTCTGTTGATTATGTTGTGTTTCATCCCAGACAACAATGTGCCATATCAAAAGAACTCCATTGAACACTCTCTATCTATTTTGTTGAATAAATTCCCAGCATGACAGAAACACGTATCTGGTAACTATGAAAGAATGTCAGTCACTGTGGTTTGTATGTTTACGGCTAGAGAAGAGAGCAATGTGTCTATTTGTCTTGAAAACGATGTTTAGCCCTAAAGGAGAGCTAGTTATCCCACAATTGCACGATTATGTCATGCAGATTGATATCAGTGCAGTTAAAGAGCTTCAAGGTAGTAAAGTGACCGTACATAGTCAGGATCACAAAACTTACTGTTTACTGTGCCATGAACTAAAACATCTGCTCTTAGACTTAGCAACATGTACAACGTGTTCCATCGACAAACACGAACCACATAGTAAAAAAATGAAAGTACCTCGATTATATCAATAGGCCTAGTTATCATAAGAATAAAAATAAAGCTGTTCAAAAGCTGGAGTACGGTCTTCAAAGGAAGAGGTTTTTTAATTACAAGACCACGTTGCATAGTATTTTATAAGATATATATATATAAGATATAAGAATCTTTATTGACCATAAAAGGAATTTGCATAGTATTTTATAAGATATATATATATATATATATATATATATATATATAAGATATAAGAATCTTTATTGACCATAAAAGGAATTTGGTGCCATTTCATCTCATAAAACATAAAACATAAGACAAACAATAAAAAATCACATACAAACACGTAAAACATGTCAAAAAACTAAAAATGGCAGGTTATAAGATAAATATGTATCTAAAACTACTTATAAAATGAATATGCAAATGCCCTCACTGCCTTATAAAACTGTTGGCAAGACTTAATGTAACCCGTGGTAAAAACGATCTTCTGTTTCTTTCCGTCCTACATTTGATAACAATTGCCCTACCTGTACGTTTACTAAATTCGACTTTATTACTCAGGGGATGATGATTAGACAGCATTAACGATTCAATTTTCCTACCAGTTACTTTTTCAAGCAGCTCTTCAATTGAATCTAAAACCTCTGACTGGCACACTTTCTTAGCTTTCATAATTACTCTATTAAGTTTTTTCAAGTCATAGGCAGTTGCATTCCCACCCCAGGCTGACAAACAAAAGGTAAGTAAAGTCTCAATAGTTGCTCTATAGAACAGGGAAATAAGGGTGGGGTCTAACTTAAAGGCATTAAGCTTACGTACAAAAAACATTCGCTGATTCGCCTTTGAAAGAATAGAGTGTATGTGAGCATCCCACTGTAACTTATTAGTATTCGTCAACCCAAGGTACTTGTAGGAATTGACTTGTTCAACTGTTTCACCATTTAATACAATGCCTGCTAGGCTGGGGTTGCCTCTGGTACTGAGCCGAAAGTCGACGATAAGCTCTTTTGTTTTAGAAACGTTCAGTATTAAATTGTTATCATTACACCAATTTGCAAAAGTAGATATCTCATTTCCGTACCTTACTTCATCACCATCATCCCTACCAATGAGACCTATGACGCATGTGTCGTCAGCAAATTTTACAATTTGTGTATTTGGTTGAGTACTACGGCAGTTGGATGTGTAGAGAGTGAAGAGAGCTGGCGATATTACACAACCTTGCGGAGCGCCTACATTAGTTACAATATCTTTAGAAAATACTCCATTAACACACTTATGTTGTAGCCGGTTAGTAAGAAAGTCTAATACCCACTTGGTACATTGCATTCCTCGATATATTTTATCCAAATGTTTGTTAGTGCAATAAGTTACTATAATACTTCACATTGGACGTAATTACATAAACTGACAACATGTACATTTCGTAGGAGGTATATTTTCTATTTGTAGCAATCCTGTGATGTCTGTGTGGTTTCGGAACAGCGTCATCCATTGACTTCATCGTTGACGTAACTTGTCGCATCTTGTGAGATTTGCAGAACAGTAAATTGTCACATAAGATATTTAAACTTTATAATATGAGACTGCAGTCGTCTCATTTTGCAATTGCAAGAACCTGCAGGATTTGTTACTATGACATTCACGTTACTAACCTGGCCTTACGCGGTATTCTTGGTGATTGTCACAGAGTTTTCGATGTTCAACTTGTGGCGTATTAAAGTACATATATGCCATTTTGACTGGTTGTCTTCAGTTTGAGATTTCATATTGTAGATTATGCCTCATTTGTATTGTATATAAGTTTTAGCGTTTACGTTACACTTGTGAAATTGTCACATAGTAATCAACGCACAGAAGCCTATCAGAGTAGTTCAAGAAAGAATCATACTAAGGTACATGTGTCATATTGACCGTAGACCTACAAGGAAGTGTTGCATACACATAAAGACCCAATTTTCACGTATCTATGTTTTTGGAGTGCTATACTAGAATCACATGTAACCAGCCAGGAAAATAAAATACTGTAATACCATTGGCAATAAACGTATTTGGCAACTTTTTGTCTACGGTAAAGTTCCTTAAAAACACTTGTAGACAAAATACGATATTATAGGGATGAATGTATGAAGATATAAGTTCTAGCTTTTACGTTACACTTGTGAAACTGTCATATAGTAATCACCGCACAGAAACCTATCAGAGTAGTTCAAGAAAGAATCATAGTAAGGTACATGTGTTATATTGACCGTAGACCCACAAGGAAGTGTTGTATACACATACAGACCCAATTTCCACGTACCTATATGTTTTTGGAGTGCTATGCTAGAATCACATGTAACCAGACAGGAAGATAAAATACACCGACCGTTGAGTTTATGTCTGTAATACTATTGGCAATAAACGTATTTGGCAACTTTTTGTCTTCGGTAAAGTTCCGTAAAAACACTTGTAGATAAAATGCGATTTCATAGGGATTATTTGAGCAGGAGGGATGTAAGTTTAAAAACTTTCTTTTGAACTGAGTTTCCTAAAGGAACTATCAAATGTGTCAATATTTTAACAGAATATTTAGCTGCAGGTACAAAGATGATGCCCCTTTTATGAAACTGCCCTTCTAACTTTATTTCAGCGGTAGTTCATGGAAAGTACCAGGTGATTAGTAATCTATACAGATCGAATATGTACAAAGCTTTGTAAATATGAGCACATGTATACATTAATGTTACACAACACAAACCACAGAAGAACTCATCATCCCCTTCGCTGCAGTGGAAAATTCCATCACACACATCTCGCTGAGGAATACAGACGTTGGCACTACTGCTATGACACTTATAAGAACCGACTTCACAGGAGTATGATTCTAGTGAAAGAAAAAAGGGACACAAACTGAACTAAGAGCACCCTTTGACAACAAACATGGTCAATAGGATCAGCCAGAAAATTGTTTTTACTTATTAGGAAGAAACAGGCAATGATCAGAGAAATTGGAATTCAAAGCAGGAAGCTTAAAACGTTTAATATCATTTTACACAAAAACAAAAATAACAGTAATTGTTAATTGTACCCCCAAATACTTTCCGTTCTATCTTTCAATTCTTTCTCCGAGTTGGGTGACATCATTTAATACCTAGTTTAACAATTCTGATATGCTTAGTAACGTAACTCATTTACACTCCTCCCTTTGAATTGCAATTCAGATTGTTTAACCTATTGTCAAACAATTTGATGCACTGGTTCAATACTGTGAATCAGCAACTGAAGGATTTTACTGTTGTGGATATAGGATACCAGATAAGCAAAACATTACTAACTGAAGATGCGATAAATGCATTTTGGTGAACGATAAATTCCAATTCACCTTAAAAAATGTAAATAAAGGTAAGACCATAAAAGGTACCAATGCCCAAGTCACAGCTTTTCTTGCGAGTTTTCTTACTCAGGTATCTTAATGTTGCTTCAGAATGGCTGTTGTGGTTGATTAAGGTGCTGGTTTCTGATTTTGCATGAACATTCCAGGGCTTTGCCGAGAGTATTACCATCCAATACACTGTATTTTTATTTGTGGACGGTATTTCACAGACAGAAGCATACCCTAAAACTTCAGGGTCACAATTGATAATTGTCCTAAAGTCCAGTTTGAGTACAGGCGTTTCGTTACTACACTACTATTCACTAAACCACAAATACTGTCATCATGCGTATCATGAATGCTTTGGATTATCAATTCGCATTATCTTCTTTCCATCAATACGAAAGCACACAATACCACAATTCTGCTCGTCCTCTCCATATTGACAATCAAGTTCTCCATCGCATCTGCTCCTTTCTGGAATACAGTACGATTCGGGACATTTAAAATGGTCCAAAGGACACATAAAGTTTTCTGTGAAAGGAAGTATTGGAATATTGTATCTCGTCATAGACTATACACAACCATACTTCAAAGAAAATAACCACGGAAGCAAAGTAAATACAAAGTAAATATTTCCATATCCTTGCATGAATATAGTGATAGTAGTATAAAGTAATATCATACAAAATATAATACATGTTATACAAAATCCTTAATTGAGAAATTCCTTTCTCCATATACTTAGCCTACATCTTGATATATTTGTTTGGATCTTAAGTTATTACTTTCGATTACAGTCGGAGACGTGACATGTGATGGTACATTAATGTTCGGGTGCCATTTTGTTTACCATTTCGTACTCTTAAATTGTTATTTTTGTCCCACAGGGGTAACAGTCTTTATCTACAGACAACATAAAATAGTTATGAAACGAAAAGAAACAAACCGCAATCCATCAGATGGGTAGCGTCTCTACATCCTCGTAAGAAGCCATATTCGTTGTACTCAAATATACATATGATGCTATTGTTCACACATGCTCCATTCTTGCAAAGTACATGCGAGGATGTATTACAAAGAAAGGCTTCTTGTAAATAGTCTGGAAGAAAATCAATACACATCATCTTAAAGGAAGCTGCCACTTCATGTTGAAAACCATGAATATTTTAAATAGTCCTGTCCTAGAAAGTCCTGAAAGCTTTTTTAACACATAAAAATACTGTCTTGTTTGAAGAATATGCCAGTTTGTAGCGTGTATCGGTCATATGGGGCTACTAAAATTGCTTCGCTGACGCAGCTAATATGCAAAGTTGTAAACGTAATTATAGAGAGTATGTTATATATTACGAGCACAACTCATTAAACCTTTTTGAAATACGTTCTTGAATAAACTGTTTTTTTTTCTTTTCTCTAAATTTCAGTTTCTTTGTTTCAACTCCCTGATTTCACAAGAATGATTAACGATAATTTACTGACCACATGTCTCCGGCTCATCTTCGCTGCTTTTGCCAGGGCAGTCACGGTAACCATCACACTTTGTATCAACAGGAATCAGTTTACCAGAAAAGCATTGAACATTTCCAACCGATAAGGCTGTAAGAAAGAGAAGACTGACAGAAAGTGATGCGATCAAGACTCCTAAATATCAAATTTCATTGCTCATTTGAAAAGGTGCATATTATTTTGATAACGGTCTTGTGATGATATAACAAAAGGCGGCAATTGAAATAAGTTCAGTTGAAATGAATTGTAATCATTAGGGATGGTGAATTTTCTGCTTAACAAGTGTAAATCAACCTAAATTTCCATCTTGATATTATCTTTTGATGTTTTGAGTAAATATACAGCATTGAGGTCATTGGACGTCCTCATTCATATTACAGCAAGTTCTGGTCATTAGAAATAGCATCCATTTTGGTACCGGTTCTGCTATACACAGAGGGATATGCAATCACAATGTGCATTGTAACTATCAATCAACGACTATCTACTTTCTCATTTTTTTTCCTCGAACATCTACCTATACGGACATAGCCTATACATGAGCTTGTTTCCAAACTGTTAAACATATTTTTAAATTTGCAAAATAAATTATATTAATAAATTGCAATTATAGTGCAAGATCATGTTCCGCCAGCGGACCTCCCGCGGTCTTCTTTTCACTTGGCCACCGACAGATATTGGGGGCTGCGAATAGTGCTGAACAATATTTACCACACCCTGTCTCATCTGATCTATCGTTACAATCATCCTTCAGGTCACAGTGTTTGGACATTGGAATGCAAAGACCATCATTGCAGCGAAATTCGCCATTGGAACACGGTGGATACACTGTAAATAAAAAGGATAGTGAAATTTGATTATGCGTCACATTCAAACAACTTGACGTCTTTTACTTAACTTGACACATAACATCCTCAATTCATAGGCAAAATGTCTATGCAATTGGTCAAAATTATTTTTAGAAGATTGCAGTAACAATGAAAATAATAACAAACAGACTTGTTAGTAGTAACTAAAAATATCATTTGTGAGATTGTAAGTCTAAAGGAAAAATCAACTTCTTATTTCAAAAACCATTTTATCAGATAAAAGATTAGTCGGTACGACTAGCTAAGCAATGCTTACCACATTCACTTTCATCACTACCATCCGGACATTGCTGGATAAAATCACAATAAAACGAACCAGGAATGCAACTGTCATCCTTACAGGTAAAATCTGAGACTGAACAGGAATCATCTGAAGTACAGGAGGAAGACAATAAACGTATTATGAGAAAATGTGATCAAAGATGCATAACATCCCTCCAATGGTCATGTAAAGTATTGAACTTGCTAAAAATATGCTAGCTTGTATTTAGTAAATGACATATTAAAATTCAAGATATATTACCGTGTCATGTCAATGTAATCTTTCATTACATAAAACATTACATTGAATCGCATCGATTCTGACATTATAACAATAAACGTCTTACCTATTGGACAGTCCAATTCATCACTTTGATCTGAGCAATCCGGCTGACCATCACACACATACACAATAAGAACACACTCCCCAGTCAAGCAACGAAATTGTCCTTGTCGGCACATTTGCACTTCATCTAGAAATTTAACATAACAATAAGTGATAAAAGTCTCGGTTGACGTGTACAGAAAATTGCTTTATTATACCTCGACAGAAATAAAAATGAGCACTTTAAAAATAAACTAAAAACATCCCGTTTGAATAAATTAAAGTGCAATTGAAAAAAAGACAATTATTAGATATCAAAGTTTATTTCCGGTCCGTTCATGATACCGTAAGGTTAATGTGCACTATGGGATGTTCGTATGCAAAACCATGATGGTCATTTTCAAGAAATTGTCCCACATACATTAAATAAAACAGATTTAGTTACCTTTTCGTATGTCAAGAAAAGTCAAAAGTGGAATTGACTCTACAGAAAGAAGAACAAGAGAGCGTAGTAAAACTAATGGACGTTGAAGTAAAGGTGAAAATTGTAAACATGTACATTCAAGCATGAATCGGAGGTATTGTACGTATACCAGTCGAATTTCAAAACAAAATGTAACTCATAAAATAATGGCGGTTCTACAACAGAAAATTGAAAGGTAAGCAGGAAAACCCCTGAATGTCCCAAGTGATAATGGTCAACGTGTGAAAAGTTACAAAAAGTGGTTATCATTAAGAAATAGAGAAAATAAGCATGCAACAACTGGAGTCTATTTACAGACTTACATTCCGACTTACATGAAGCTCGGAAAAGATGAATTCGCTCAGCAATATAAAGCAACAAGTAAATACTATTCGAAATAAATATATACTTTTCACGTCCTAAATTATACAGTGTCTAATGTCATTAAGTATATGACCCTTCAGCTCTGAAAGATACCCAAAGAGAAACATGATAACATCCATGTAATGGGTTCCATGTAATATAACCAATTTCTCACCATTGAAAGTAACATCCATTTGACAAAGTAATTGATCAGTGACATATTCCGCACAAGGAATATCATGCCATGTTACTGGTTTCACGGTAACTCCAAAACAGTATCAAAGAACAGCTTTCGAGGTCTCCTCCATCCGGTTGGCGTTCCTCGTATGATCTGAAAATCAATCCAGTTTTGAGATTCTTACAAAGTGTAAAAATAGACATGGTAGCTGCAATATGAACTTAATAGTTTTATTCTGAATTTAATCAGTTCCAATTCATTAATCAGCCAATAAGAGCAAGCTGTTGTTGAAAGTCGAGTACGTTTTAGACAACACGGTTTAGGCAACATCTTGAATTCTTGAATTGTATGGTATTTGGTGCAATTTAATCGTTGAAAACGTTACGATACCCACTAATTCCATTAAAATCCATCAAAGATTAACAATTCTTCAGGCAAATTATTGTTTCACAGCTGCATCGTGAATAAATATTGGCTAGGTGTGAAAATCTGTGACGTCAGGAAATGGATTCCTATGATATGTGCTATGTTAATCTAAATGAAACTCAATGCTTCCGTAATTAAGAGGCAATACATATTGACACTCTCCAATACTCCACGTCATCTGTTTTGCATTTTCTTAACTTTAGAGTAACATTTCAAAAACGGTTCTAGATGCAACCAATGGATTTTCACTCGGGGTCTTACTGAGCAACTTCGGAATTAAGCTAGATCTTTTCTGGATGCGTGTCACGCAACCTTTAAACCACTCACCCTGATACCCTCCAGTCAGTATATGTCATTGGGTAACCATTGGCCCAAACGTGTCTATGTTTGGTTTTATTCCATGTCAATCCTGAGGACAAGATATTCAAAGAGTTTATTATTTAACATCTGCCAATTAGCCAAATAAAGTAAACATACTTGAAAAAGGCCTAATCAGAAAGACTATTTGCTAAGACTGTTAATAGAGGTGAGTTACAGGACATAGAAATGGTCACTAAAGAAATTTCCAAGGATAACAAAGTTAAATAACAATAAAATATCCCCATATGACAGTATCCAGCTAATTATGGGCAATGCAGTAAATGGTTTATGCAAATATAAGTGAAACATCGGATCATCAGTAAAACAATGTAAACAAGATTTATTTATTGCAGTGCAAGTCCAATAGGCAAAAATTGGTTTACTTTGGCTACGACATAACAATATGCAGTGTAAGTCACTGAAATTTACTGTTTTAATAAGATAAATACATTTTATTTCGTCCAGACTGACACACCAATGTAAATACTCAATTGAGGGTTTCCTTCTCGCAGTATATACTCTTGGATAAAATCCATTTCTGCCTGATTCCGAATAACTGCCAACGAGCTTCCTCTTGACTGGCAGAATTGCTGTGCTTCGTGCCAATTGGCTTCCTTGGTGAACAGATGGTAACAATGGTTATGACTATACTTCCAACCATCCATACAGCCGGTCCCTACGATACAAGAGAACATGATTGTGGTAGGAGAATGTGACACCGGGACCATGACATTACTATTATAAAACAGCTCCTCATATTGCAAAGGATGTAAAACAAACACTAGGCAATTTGCATCGATCTCTACCTAATGTTAACCTTTTAGCTGTAGTGGTCTGCACTGAGTTTTTTAATAATTGAAGAAAGATGCGATATCGCCTTCTTCTGTGCACAAAGTCGGAGATCCGTTGGAAATGCAAACATGGTAGTGTAATATCGACAATAAAAGAAACGTGTTTGAATACCAATATTTCACAGATATGTTAGTGTGACGTAGGTAGTCACATACTAATTTTGTAAACATGTCACTTTCTTTCATGATACACATTGTACATAAAATTTAAACGTTCTTTCATCGATCTAATGTTGGACAATAATGCACTGCGAGTGTGGTCATAAAAGGTTGTTTATGTCAATACCCGTAGATTGAGAATTGCTTGGAAAGAATTAGAGTAGAGCTTTTTTTCAGACAGAACTTTCTTGTTATTGAAATTTCAGTTTATACGTGATTGTTTACCCTCTAACGTTATGTCAGTAGTTAGTCAGTAGTTTTCCCCAATTCATTTATGATTCGAAATTTACTTAATCAATGTGTAACTCGTACAAAGACCTACATGCTCAAAGACGTTATTCATTTTTAAGAGACTCCTTTAAATCTTAATTTTAATATTGTTTTCCGCAGGACATTTATATTGTAATGTACGTGTTGATTAGGTAAATGATGTTAAATCCAACGTAATATTACAAAAGCTAACAATAAATCAGTTCAAAACATGTGGTGCAGCCACAAATTGAACTGAGCAGACAAGTGCTCTTAATAATAAGACACATGAGACACATGTTGAACCAAAATATTGGTGCCTAACGTGGTACAGTTTCTTCAAATTAATACATTGTAGTGAAGTTCACATAGTGAAGTTCATATGGAAGTCTGTCAAGTAAATCCTTTACGCAGTTATGTTAAAAACGTAAAAATAAATTTTTCACAGTTTACGTATATCTCTGACTTGCACAACATATCATTTCCATTTCTGATACGTTTCAATATTATCTCACCATTGGAAAAACTTCCTGATGTGAAGCTCCTTTCTTCGTAAGTTACGAAAAACAAACCACCTTTAAGGTCATAATTAGACCTTAGATACATTTTTAAATCGTTTCTGTCACTGTTGAATTTCCATTCGTGTTCATCTATGTTAGCATTGCAGAGCCTGGTCTTAGTATCCCCTGATATAAATTCCAAATAATCCTCTTCACAGTGAGTGGTGGGAGAGCTAATGTTAAACTCTTTGAACGTTACTCTGATGTAAGTGCCGACTGACGTGCGTATTCTCCATTCACGATCTAATCCACTCTCGTAAAGTAAGGGATAGTTTGGACTAACAATAACGGCAGATGATGCGGTACATGTTACTGCTTCACGCGTTTTCTTATCGCTTGGAAAGAATCCACAGCCAGATATGCCTGCAGGGATGTTAAGTAAAGTCATTAATGAAGCAATTATCGGTCAACGGTTATCGAAGCATGCTTTGATGTGAACGGAACAGAAATAGATTTACATTAAAGAAAAATAAAACGATTGTAGAACGTGCAGATAATAAATTTCATGAGTTAATTTGACTTGGATTATCAGTACAATAACAAGTGTTGAAATGAATAATCATCATTATCATTATCATTACCATTATCACTACTACTACTACCATTATTACTACTAATTATTATCATTATTTTTATTGTTATTCTGATTATTATTTTTATTACAATTTGTCTTCTTCTTCTTATCATTAGTATTACTTCTACTACTATTGTTATTATTACTATTATTATTACTACCAATACTGTTCTTGTTGTTACTATTATTGAGAGCTTTGCTTCCAATATTTATTTACACAAACTGGTATCTAAGAGGGCGAATGTATATAATACAACTACTAATATTTCTCAAATCAATCTCAAACTTCTCTATATTGCTTATAAACATGTGACCACTTTTCACTTGTTCTTACTTTGCATGGAGTATGTTGCGTTAAACCCTCTGGAGTCCCGTCTCAGACCTGTCTTCAGATTCAACCAAAGTGTGTTACTCGTTGTTAATATTGACCCAGCGCTTGTTCCACATATCACATGAACATCTTCTGTCTTACTCAAGTCTATCAAGTTTGGAGTTGTCTTTTCTGCAAACTTCAACGACTCACCGGAGGTACAAGAAATGTCAAAGTCCACAAAGACTAAAAATATCACTGATCCAGGTCTCAACTGGATATTCCATGTACAGTCAAAATTTATTGGAAGCACCTGGGGGAATTTATACGTCAAAATAATTCCAAACGGGTGTGTGTATGGTTGGTTACGACACTGGAGGTCACAAGTATCAAGACTACAATCTAAAATAACAAAAACAATATCAAAAAAGGTTCAGCAAACTCCTAACATCAAAATATATACGTAATATGTAGACAAGCATGAGCTTTTCTTTCTTAGTGGAACGGTTCTTATCAATAAATACCTTGAACATGTGTGCGATCAAGTGGTACTTAACGCCCAAACGTAGGAAAGCAAAAGCTCACACGGGGAGCAAAGTCTGTTGGCCCATCACGTCACCACCTCCCCCCCCCCCCCTTCCCGCCTGGGAGATCGGTTGTGTTCGTTCTTAGTGAGTAAACAGTCAATTTCACCTCTTGGTTACATGATAACAGTAGTATTCTTACCAACCCAGTGAAGATAAGAAAATAAGAAGATAAGTTCCCGACACTAAACACTGCAATGCTTGATTATGACCTCGCTCTTAAACAAAAAAGTCGCCTGGGCATGTAAGGTGCCTCACTGAAGAAGGGAAGACCGAAACGTACGTCCTGGGAGAAATGGAGCCCGTTTTTAAATACGTAAATTTATATCTCGTTACTGACCAAAAAGCAACTACTGTCTCAAAATATTTGTTAGAGTATTGTATAGTCAGCACGTCATTCGCGCACACTTTCTTATGGATCAGAGTGCATCATGCATTCATGTATTTCAAAGTTTTGTTTCTTTGAAATTGTAGTCAAACCTGTTACCGTGTGTGTAATATCATATTATCTTATTGTACAGAAATTCATTAGATTACTTCGAGTGGCTTGTCTCACGTATTACTAATCTTTATTATGATTGAATATGTGTATGCAATAATGTTTGCCTGTACGTGTCAAATGTGGATACAGAAGCGTTTATGTTTTGAGAGTGTAAGATTGTTTTTTCTGATTTTCTTTATATTGCATTTGCAAAACTAAAACCATTATTTATCAAGAGAAAAAGAGTTTTAAAACTTAAGCCATGAGAGCATTCAACCTGGTAAATGCTTGTCACAGGTGATCCATAATATAAAGATATATAAAGATATATATTTCATATCAGAAAATGTATGCAATGCCAATCAAGCGGGATGTAAATGCAGCTCACCCAACCTTTCAGTAAGGTCATCGATGTAGCCAAATATTTCAGATGTGCACTACAGTTCGGTTTCTTACCTCAGTCCACAAGTCTCGGTTTGTTTGTAGGCCTTTTTTATATTTTCTCTCAATGTGTTTAGTTTCTCTGTCATTCATCTTTAAATGAACGCACAAAGGACTTCAGTCAATATACCTCATATCTCTCCACTTGGTATATATAGTGTGCACAATGTAAGGGAATGCAATACTGTTCAGGCCTCATTCTGTTGTCTCTTATCAATAAAAGTCAGATTTGTGATTACGGTTTAAACTTGGGTTATTTGGAATATCTAATGCACTCTGTAGCATAGCACACCATTCTCTGATATCACGCAATAAACAAGAGAAATTTTTACATACAGATTGTAACTGTAATGCGAACACTAAGGTAAAAAAAGTTAATTTCTATCGGACGAAAAAAAGTGAAGAAGTATATTGTTTACACGGTTTTAGTAAAGGAGGATATAAAAAAAAATAGAATGTACGACAAAACTGGATTCTAGGTTACCTTTGTCTTTGACCAAAGCAACTACTTCGACAAATATTCCCGATCTTGCTTTCAAAAATTTAACCTAACATCACACATCTCATATTTTAATAAAGACATAATTCACAACGGATTCAATCAGATTGGCATACCTAGAGTGATGGTTACAGAACTTTTACGAGACCCATCATAGACAAATTGAAACTTACCAAAACTAAAACCAATAAAATATTAGTAACGCTTTAACGTAAAAATAATTTCTCAATCCCCCCCTCCCCCAAAAATCACAAACTATGATAATACCTTATCTATGTCTATTGAAAGCGTTACCAAATGATGTTAGACAGACATAACTAGATGAAATTTATACTTCTATGGATTTCTATGAGAAACGTTACCTTTGCCTTTAAATGAATCACATGAAAAGGATTAAGATACTCTTAAACATGCTTACCAATGTACAGCCTGACATAGAAACATCTAGGTGAAGATATATCCCTAGCCGACTAGATCAGCTGGCATAGCCCTATAGAGAGGTATTACAAACTGTACAAGATCTATCTTTATAGAGGAATTTAGAGTCACCGTTAGTGAACTAAGATGTCTCAATTAATGATAATTAGTGTGCTCAAAATCATTCTCTGAAAAGTATGTTAGACTAAATCAATAGGACCTTGTCTGATTATGACCACGTTTTTTTATTAATGGTTGTGTAAACAGTGTAAGTAATTGGTGCATATTAGCAAACAACAAACTCACTAAGAAGAATATCGGGTTCCGAAGTACGCCACGTTATGTGAGTGACTTGAAAATCCAAAAAAATGTTACAGGAAGGAATGCCCAGCGTGAGGAATCAAAGACAAAAAAAGTCAATTTTTCTTGCTTCAGTAGTAAAGGAACCATTTTTGTTTTCTAATCTGTCATTTCTTGCCAAGTATGATAACAGCCAATATCCTCTGTAGTTATATGGAATACAGCTGAAGGAATCCTAAGGATTTGGTGCCTCATTGATCTTGAGGCCTATATTGTTTTTAAACTTGTGGAATGGAATCCCAACAAGGTGATAAAAATATCCAGGGCTACGGGGATAGCAGCACGATACAGCACGGGTATTTTTTGTTTCAATATACTATGAAAAACTGGATTCTTACCTGCGTTAATGCATCGTGGAGATAGGGTAGAAGATCTACCGTAAGCAACAAGTCGCATTTGGTTTAACGTTAGGCGTTAATTACGCAGTATCTGCAAATTGTCCAAACGTCCCGGTCAGAAGAGCTTCACTCAAAATTTATGCACGTTTCCATCCATGCACACAGCTGTAATTATTATTTGTTTCTGCATTTTGAAAGAATTTTCCTTAAAACTTTACTTTTTATTCTTGACAGAAAGGAGTAACTTTTTAGCTTCTTCGCAAAAGCAAAAATAGGGAACTGTTTGCTGATAATTCAGCAAGTAATTGGTGGTGTAATATCTGAATAATCTCTGCCATAACCTTCTGCATGACCTTGTCTTTGTTATTGATTGCTGAGGGCCTTAACAGAACGTAGTCTCATGAAAATAGAAATAAAGCAACATAATCCCATGTCTCTTGTCAGAATCGTGCAACTACTATTATTGAAACATTACTTGTCATACATTTGCAAATATGGAAGAAACTCTACTCTCAAACTTAATGCAGATTGTGAATTACATTTTCTTACCCAGATCTTGGAAAAACGCTTGCATGATGAGAAAGTCAGGCATGACTTCAGTTAAAGCCCCGATATTTAAAGTAAGCGTCACATTGTCTGAATTGAGAGCGATGTTAATATTTTTGATATTTCCACAGTATATCCGTTTATTACTCTGTAGCGGAGAGCCACTTTCCTCAACAATCAAATTGTCTAAGCACTCGGTGTTTGTCAATTGCCGAAGACTGACTGATAATAAGGTTAATCTGATGATTTAAACAAAAGAAAAACAAATAGTATTGATGCAAACGTGAACAACAAAAACTATTATCCATTTAATTAAATTATTTGGTCATAACACCATTAATCAAACATTCGTTTTGATGTATACTATCATACCTTACTTTCCGACCAGTTCGAGCGATTAGATTGAATCTCAGTGTTGTCTTTTGCTGGAACCAAGGTGGATATCCATGCCACGTTATGAATCCGTCCATTTTGAAAACAGGTTTATCAGGGCAGATCCAGTCATCTCCATCAAATAAAGGTCTGCTACAAACTAAGTTTAAATCATAGGTTTTGGGAACATCTACGGAAAGATTGTTAAAGTCAACGAATAAATTAAATAACAGATGCAAAATCTTAGCAGCTCCCTAACTATAAGTTTACTTGCTAATAAGAATAATTATAACATAGAAATAATATATATGTAATAACACATACAAAATAATAATAATCATAACATATCATTTATTTTTATTTCATTATTTTGCTTAATTTGTGTTTATATATTTGTCATTTCTCTTTGGATGGGGACCATTTGTCCTAAATGAAAAGCAAAATCATGTCATTAAAATATACACTTGGACTCATACTTGAAAGAAGTGTGTTGTACAATTTACATATACGATGTGATGATGAAGGTTACATAAGGATAGCATTTTTCTATTACGGCTACATCTATGTTGTCCAATAAACAAGGATGTTACCTCTCTCGCATCCATGTGTTAGGACAGTTGTACAGTTTCTTTCTTCAACTGACTGACTTCTATTGTTTCTGATGTAAGCAGGACATAATCCATCGGCCAGGGCTGTATTTCTACCTGATATCCACATGCCCTTTAAGGCATGTTTAGAGATTTATGACAATAAGTGATTAAATGCAAGAAAATTAGATAACAAACTTAGACGTGGGAAGAAAGATAAGGGAAGTGTTAGATCGATCTTGTAAAAAAGTACTATGATCAAATGAACATAATGATTGGACAGTACAATAACGACTATTGATAAATTATTTCGGTTAAAGAAGTCTCAGAGATGGCAGTTTCAATCCTAACACTTATTCTTTTATATCAACTTGAACTATTGGTGTTCTTTTAGATCGTCCGGCAATCGTGTATATGTATCAAGAGAACTATGACTTGAGGCTAGATTTAAGTATATATCTTCAATAACTTTAATTTAAATTGCATTTTGTTGCAAATCATATCCTCAGCGAGATTAACCGTTTGAATATTTGACAAGATATGGACATTCATTCACCACTCGAGGCAATCTAGACACATACGTGGGTCAACTCAGTGACTACTTTCATGTTATTTATATAAATTTTATACACCCATATTTGCATGTGTGCCTTTTCACCTGCCGTTATTGAAACACGATGACTAAGTTGAAATATTTTCTTGTTCTTTTTCTGCTTGTAGTATTTTTATTCACACTCAGTTTTATGCTTTAAAATGCATACTAGCATCGAAAAGTTCTAAACGGTTACAAAAGCATTGTCGACAAACCATTAAAAAATCGTTTTTAACTTTAAAGAAAAGTACTGTGAATGACGGGTCTTATTTAATTGTTGCTGCAAATGTAGACATAAGCAGTCACATGAAGGTGAAATAAATACATTCATGCAAAGAGAAACAAAATTGACCAACAGAATAATGAACTCTGAAAGATGAAGCAGTCATATGAAAAACAAGATCTACCATAACTGCATTACATTACCCATTTCATGAAAGCTTATGATTTGCAAAATCAATTCGTGAGCGGAAAAGAGCTCATCCCAGTCTCAGTCCAGGGAAAATGCAAACCCTTACACAAGAATTCCACAGGTCTCAATCAGATCACAAAAATATTTCTGGTCCAGAAACATACGCAGATAGACAGTGTTGTTTTTGAGATCCATCACTTCTGAGTGGAACAGTGAAATAACGCATTCAGTGTTACAGTGGAACTCAAGTTTACATGCCCATGTCTGTCACACTCGGCAGTGTATTATTAGCAAATTTAAATGCCCAGGTGTGCAGGAAACAGCCTAAGCCTACTAAGTAAATCACAACCTCAGACAGACTTCAAGTACAGTCTCACGCGAGACATCAGTGAAAATGTGGAATTAAGTGAGAAAATCGTATACAGTTAAGTTACATGAGGATGACAAAAAGCAGAAAAGTGACGAGAGATACGATGACACAGGCCTACGTAGTGTATAGAGGGCACGACGTTGACAGTTCAACGATTAATTTACCAGTGCGGGCCCTGTGGCTGACGCTTGGCGTCGTGGCTTCCCGGGGTAGATGGTCACGAGATCTACGTGACAACGTTGACCAATCATAGAGCAAAGGATTGTCTATGACGTCATATGCAAATGGTCGCCACCAGTGATCTACCAATTAGCTAAGTATTATGAAATCTTTCTACAAACAACGTCTAAGTGTTCTATTTTTAATGTTTACCATGTCTAATCTGATTGTCCGAGGGGAATAAAGGAAAAGGTTAAGGAACTCTAGAAAACACCGGAAGACTGAACTTTGTATGACCCTTTTGAGTACGGTGGCGTAGAATAATCATCTTTATAATAAGAATAAGAAACATAAGAACACTCATTTGACTCCCTATGTGGTTGTATGTGATTTTCTAGACACTGAAGATATAACCTTTTCTTTTTAAGGAAGATGCACTCCTTTTGATACAAGTAGGACTTGATCAACGTACAAAGATTTGCATCCAATTGGTAAAATGAATGATTTTACAAAGTTACAAAGCATTATATACATTTGCTTTTGGCAAAATTTGTTGCCTGGTTGCATTAAATGTATTTTAATGGCCCGACTTTCAACTTTTGTATTTATAAAGTGAATTTGAAGTTAGAATGAACTAACCTTATGACCGATGAACATGTAGGCAGCTGACTCAGAGATAAGACGAGTATCTTCAGCAAGGCACCTGTTCACAGACCCTTCCCAAGTGTTAACTTCAGTTTTAAGGCCAGCGCACAGTGTGTTATCATCAATACTCTGGTTTGTTGATGTTAACGAGCATAGAGCTGAAAACAATTAGAGTACGTTCACCATATACCCTACCATATACCCTCACCAAACGTATCCACTGATCACAAGACACACACTACCAAGTGGCCGGACTAACTAATGTGTCAGGGTGTACAACAATATTGATTTTTTTGCTACCTGAGGTCGCGGTCCAATTGAATGAGGTGTCCCATTTTTTTCACTTTTGCAGAATCTTAGATGGTGTCAGAACATCCATGACTTATTCCTATATTTTTATTCCATATTATTATTATAAGCAGGAAGTGATATTGAAAACAAAATGGGGGAGTCCGTCGAGATACCCCGGTGTCCCACCTCAAACCTCGTGGTTAATACAGAAGAGAGCCTTACGGTTAGAAGTTCTAGTGATATGAAATTTGCACAAACAAAAAAGGTCAAATATATTTTACCGCCTAATGTTTGCCACCATTACGCGAAGAAAACTTGGTTTTCTTCTCAAATTAAGTAACAAAGTTAGTTTACTGTTTCATTCCAGCGTAGCGGCACATCTTAGCTGAAACAAACATCATGTTTTTAATCTTTTTAAACATTTTGTTTGCTTTGTTTCTCAAGCCTGACCAAAGGTAACAAAGGTGAAATAAAATGACTTAACTTTACTTACATTTACAAGAATACGGTTCGAGTGGATCCGGGTATTTGCCTTCTGGACAAGTACACATGTATGTTCCGATTAAATCCACACATCCCTCGGAACAGCGATTGTCCCATTGCAAGCATTCGTTTATATCTGTTCAGAAAATTAGAGGTCAACAATTTCAATTCATGCTTTGTTACCATCTTCTAGACTCATCAGCTTGACAATTTATCAATTTATCAAAAAAGTAGGCGAAGAATTGTGCTCATGTAACGTACATAATTCAACTTTTTCTTTGTTAATGAAACGCAGAAAGATAGTGGTCCTGCTGTAAGACTGAACACTTTCAGACATTTGCCTTCGAAGAAATGTGTGTTGATTATTAACGAAATTACCTTACGTGGACAAGTGTATTTATCGTGCCATGTAATGCGTGATAAAGTAAAAACATAACTCACGATGATACCACGACTCTTCAAAGAAAAGAAATATAAGTGTAAGCAGGGAGTCTTTCAAGAAGACGGGGAAGGCTGCAAAGTGTTTGGTAATCTTAACTAACTCGATCCGGTCCGGAAAATAAGTTTTCAAACTTACCGAGTTGACAAAGTGTACCTGTGTGTGGCTCAGATGAAGTACAATGTTTTACCTCCCACTGTAAATTATTTTCGAGATCCAGAAAAACACAATAATCTAAATTATCAGACAAATCTTTCTCGGATAAATCTTCTGCAAAACCATTAAAAATCACAGATGTTCCATCTTCCCAAAATAATGCAGATGAGTTCCGCACAATGACTCCGATGCGATAATATATGAAGTTTGGTATTCCCAGTAGCAAAAAAGTGTTGCGGATAGCAGTGTGTTCTTCTTCTGATTTAATAAACGCTGCATGACTGTTGCTTTGAAAGATATCTTGACAGGATTGTGGCTGGTCGCTACCCACAGACAAGTAACAAGTATCATCTATTTTATGGCCCTCGGGACCGCACACATTCCCGGTCTCTGGGAGAAAAAATGTCGTTGAAATTTCAAACATTGGAATGAAATTTGATATATGCACAGCAGACACCTATTGAAATTTAGTATTTCGCACTTGGCAGCAAGTACGTTCCACAGTTGCTATTTGGCAAGAAGAATCGAAAGTGAAAAATATATTTGCCAAATATAGTACGATGCAATTACATGCAGATATTTTCTGCCGATTGAATTGAACGTAAAGGAGTAACAACACATTCTTTTACACATTCTTTCTTCTTCGAAAAGTTGGTCTTGTGTTCAATTGTATAGATAGTATCACAGTTATACATTAAGATACATACTTTCAACATGTACCCTCTTTCGGAAAATACCTTCAAACTTGCATCCAAATATTTCCATCCTTAAGCAACCGTATACAGAGGAAAAATAACAGTACTCGATTTGAAGCTGGGACGCAATGATTGGCCGTTCAAGTTTGTTGGTTACGACAGAAAAAGGATCATCATTACCACTGAACACCTGTGAAGACGTAGCACAAATGCAACTATGAGCAGAATTTCATTTCTGGTTCAGTCATGCTTGTAAAAGCACTTGTCAGCGATAGAGAATGAACATACACAATATGCGTGTCCAAACAACAAACCATATTTTTTTTATACAAATAAAAGTTCAAATGAAGTGGCCATGGGCAACATTCCTAAGGGGACGAGGGGACACGTCCCCCACGTTTTGATAGGTGGGGACATAATATTAAATATCCCTCCTAACCACATTTCGTTAAAGAGAAATGTTTTGGCTTGCTTTTTTAATTTTAGGGATATTGTAACAAATATTGCCTACAGGTTTTGTGCGTGAATGATATAATCGCTAGGCATTTATCAGCCTAGCGATCATAAAGGTAACTCTGTGTGACCTATTTGGGTGTTCATATACCAAGGTTAGAATCACCTACACATACCAAATGCCACCATCTTCGCGCGCAGTGTTAACTTTAACGTGCTATGTTAATGGACAAAAGAAGGTAATGGATTAACTGATTGACCTTGTCAGTCGAGATTAAGTTATGAAGAATACGTTCGTCGATTGTGCACTTGTTGTTCCTTTTGAAGTAGCTCGAAACTAAGGGAGAAGTTACCCCAGAGACTTCCCTTCCCCTGGTACTTTACATGGAGTAACGGTAATTTATTTTTAGTTTGTATAGTACAGTCTTATTTACTTTGACTTTTTATAAGTTTCCATTTTCTTAAAATTCCTTAATGTCCTACATTTCATACAATTTCTGGAACAGTATGTTTTTTGAATAAAGAATTTCAAGGCAAGGGGAAATCATGTCTAAAGTGGAAAACGTCCTTCGCCAGCTCATAGTAAAATAAAAGATTTGGCTAAGTTGAATCCCATGGATACAACATCAAAATTTCAATTAAACGAAAAAGGAGAAGTGAATGAAAACTGGTGATCATATATTTGAATAAATTGTCGATATACACTCAAGACCGTCGCGACCGGGGAGGTCCCCCCTCAAAAAAAAAAAGAAAAACTGTGAGCGACTACAGTCGGAAAGTTCCAAATACTAGTTAGAATGTGAGGTTACTTGGTACTTGAAAAAAATCTTCATAACTCTGAGACTCTGAATTTGACTCACATTTCAGTCTGGGAGTAAGGATAATCAAGAACTAAGACATACCAGTTGAAATTTTTCATATCGCAGTTTAGCTTATTTAGTGACTTCAAAAGAAGCCAAATATTGTACTATGTTTAATCTTTCTTTCAAGTTTAGCTAGTAGGTAAAAAATCCTCGAAAGGAAATCTCCTCCTTTACAACCCTCTCACAGATCAACCAATCCTCTTCTCATGCTTTCATCTATCAAAATACTATTGTATGGCATCTGGCATCTATTTCTCGTCAATGTGGCTATCATTTTCAAATGTTATCGGTACAGCAACAAGTTCTACTTTGCCCTGCAATCATCGACGGTTGTAGCAAACTAAGGAACAACTGTAATCGATGAGAAGAAAAATTGTTGGAATCAATTTTACGAAAACTAAATTTCTCGTTGAAAAAATGACTGCAATAGATACAGAATATTGCATTAGATATTGTTTAAGGTCACATGCTAGTTGAATTTTTTTCCAAAAGAAAAAAACTGTTATCATTTTAAAGTAACTTTTGAATTGTTGTAACTGTTGAATTGACTTTTCATGAAATAACGATAGGATAAATATTCTATGTAAGAGCAATCCAAATTAATAACATTTTTCCATAGAATGATATTTTCTCAGTAAAATGAAAAATTGCAGATATGAGAGCCCTGTCTCAAGAATGGGTACTTAAAGCCCACAACATCAGTGAAGTGCCTTTTTCTGACTATCGGGGAGGGGTACACTTCGAGCGAACAATTTGTAGCCCTCCACTTGTGGAGTCCTGCCCGTAGTGCGCCCAAGAGTTTTTTGCTCTCAGGTTAGCCTTCATACATGATATTGATGACGTATAAGCAAAATATGCCTGCAATCATTAGGAGGTGCTACGGTAATTTATGTTCAGTATATTGCATTCACCTTCCGCCTAACAGATGATTTTTTCCTTTTTCTTTCGCTGAGGGATATGAACCACTCTCCCTGAGATGTTTTACTGGAAAATTCCTACATCTGTATTACTCTGTTTTCATAGATGAGGTAATTCATTGCAGCCCTACGGTTAGATAATCCCGCTCAGTAATTAGAAAGGAACAAATTCGTTGAACCCCCCCCCCCAAAAAAAATCTAGGAGTCCCTTCGTCTAAGTGCTCACCCCCAAATATTTGCAAAGAGTACATAGAAAATGAAAAAGACTTACATAATTCTTGTATCACCCCACCCCCTAGATTGAATAATCATTTGAAGGAAAACTTTAAAAGGATATTAGTTTTTCAAGTTCTTTGACCCAAATGTTTTTAATCACTTGATGTGTAGGTTATCCTTATATTAATTTAATCCTTAGAAACACGCAGGCTATGAACAAGGGCATATTTTGCATTTAGTAAAGTAAATGAGCAGTAAGCACTTACAAATCGTCGTTCAAACATTCAGTAGGAAGACTTAAAGGAAAAATATTGTGATATGGGTAGTACAATGTATAATTGACGGCAACACTACATGACATGTTTGACTTCACTACGCTTTGACACAGGAATACACTCGTTGCCATTCTTTGATGAAATACAAACTGTATTGCTAGCTTTGATGAAGAAATGAAAGGATTGTTTAGAACACTAATTCTAGTGTAACTAAAAAGCAACAATTCTTTGCTACACTAACTTATATCGAATAAAACTGCTTCTTCCATGAAGTGGAGCAGAAAGGTTTGTTAATACGATGTATAAATACTATATATTTATTCATTATCCAACACACGTTTCTCGAATTAACCGTCCAATAAATAGATGTGTAAAAATAATGTCAATTTAACTGTACCTTATCTGAGCTGTCCAAGTTTAGATATGTTTTCCATGGTTTATCGTATTCTTTGTGTTTCTTGTAAAGCAGTTTGTAATGGCTCACATACACAGAGCCATTTCTCAAAGAATGTATACCTCCCTGTGTTGCCATTGCCGTAATTACATAATCTTCCAGCAGGGTTATTGTCACAGACTGCGTTGGTGAACTATTTCCAATGCACCAATTGGATATAGAAGCTTGAGAATCGTACAAAGCGTAATGTATTTCAAAGACTGGATCTCTGAAAAGTCGAAAGCTGCTAAGTGACGTACAACCACGTGATCCGATTATTTGTACATCTGCTATTCGTCCAGATTCCAGTCCTAATCTCTGATAACAAACTGTAGGAAGAATTAATTGATGATACTTTGTTTTTCATGTCAGCTGCAATCGTTTTACTGATTTTCGAAGAATGCATGATAATTGTGCGTTGAGATCTAAGTGGCGCATGCAGAATTAATGAAAACTGTTCATCGGTAACTTTTCTGTACAACTTTTCTTGAATATATTTTTTTTATAGTAGGATTATTTTTATCATAACAGATCAAAGTAGAAAATTAAATAATAAAACATAGCGGACCAAAGATATACAGTTTGACGTCAGTATTTAAATTCAGTAGTCTGTTGCAGAGTTCCCTACAAAGCCATTTTCAAACAGTTTAATCATGAGACTTCTAAAACTTAACTGTAACAAGTGTTAAGCTTTTTTATTTATTTTTCTGATAGATTGTTGGGAAAACTAGAAATTAAGATTCCTCTAGGCATATTTGGTCAATTTATCAAGAACATCCAGGTAGACTAGTTTCCAGAGAGAAGCCTGTGAACGAAAGCTATTGATTGTTTTCTTGTTTTGAAACTTGCAGATGGGATATGCGATATTTCTTCTAAGCTTTTTGACACACAGGGGTTGCAGGAATTTCATTTAAACAAAGTTGTATCAAGTTCAATCAAGATTAACACAAATCAAAATTGTTATAAGGAGGAACTCTTTGCTGAAAATAACTTTTGCTCATTATGTACGATACCTGATATACAAAAATGACTTTATTGCCCTCGGAAAATGATGCTTAATTAGGTTCAAGAACTACGGTGACTACACTTTTGCAAAATTGCAAAATATTTTGTATGGACTGTTACAATTTTATCTCTGTAACGTAGCAATAAATGCCAAAGTAGGCTAATAATTAAAAAGAAAGTGAAATTCTTCAAATAATTCAAACGAAAATTGAAATGTTTTGATCATATGCGTATTGATCAGTTAAAAATAAGAAAATGTCCTTTATTTTTATGGTAAATAAGAAGATATGATATTTTTGGAAAATGTCTGGATATGATTATGACATAAGCTGTTCCTAATGTCAAGTTTAGTTTGGCACGTAGATTTATTCTTATAACTTTAAAGACACTAAAATACGTAGGCTTTTGTTTACATTAAATCAACGGAGAATTTTCTATTCTTTCTTTCTTATATTGTTACTGCAATGGTAACATGGCTCTAATGTTAACCTTCCGTTCACTAACCTTGATAAGGACACCCCACAAGTTCAAGTTTCACACAAGCTTCCTGGTACCAAGCTTTCGGATGAATGCGGAAATGTCGTAAATTTATTTCTCGTGGCATGAGTATTCTGATTGGCCTCTTGAAATTATTAGCATTTAGATGAAATGTCTTGTAGGAAGTAAAAGAAAACTATTGTCAATAAACGTAAAAGAAAGTTTTCAATCACCAAGTGATATGTCACTCAAAAAAAGTCCATTCGTCCTTCTCAATATTGGCAAACGTCAGTTGACTTATTCATGCTATACAATATACGTTACCTAAGATATCATATAAATGTACTGGGAGAAAGTAAACTGAACACGTTTGAATAGTGTCATCAGATAAATGGCGAGAGGGACTTACTATGTGAGTAAAACAAGATTTTACATTAGATTTTACAGTTTAACTAGAGCACGTGGTTACGAAAATCGCAACTGTCCATGATTGCTCCTGAGAAAGGTAATTTAAGAAAGTTCCAGCAGTTCCCTGATGGCGACTGTAGACTATGGTTCGTAGCGCGGTATTGTAGATATGTGTATTGTATTCGCAAAGCGCTTATGGTCTCTCCGGAGGGACAGCTACCATACACGGAGGTATGCGAAACACAGAAGCAGTGATTATCGAGCTTGAATGTACAGTGCACAGGGAGTTTAGCGTACTCAATTCCTCATTTGCAAAACTATCAAAAACATAAGTGCCAAATCCCAACCTAAATCTACCATTAAAACTCGTTCATGTTTACATTATTTGCCCAACACATTAAGCGTCACTTTTGCTGATTTTACTTTTAACCACTTGACCTTTGACCTCGTGGCGTCATCGATATTTTTGACAGATTTCTTGCATCGTCTTCTTTTCGAAAATGGCAGCTAAAGTAGAAATATTCACACATAGGGATAATTCTAAAATATTATTTTTTTCGTTACCTGTGACCTTTGACCTATGACAAAATCAGCATTGTAAACACTACACCTATAGTTATACACCTATAGTTACACTAAAGTTCATCCTAATTTGTCGTTTAGGAGGAGATCGTGGCACACGTTTCAAAGCATTTTTCTTATTGAACTTTGATCATGAGACACCTTCCTTCGTACACACACACACACAGAGCTTTGTTTTCCATTCATTTCGAGGACCTCATTGACAATGTGCTTTCTTTTGTTTTTTTCTTCCTCAACCCTTACCCTTTTAATCCTCGATCCCACCCGAAAACAAGGGCGCACACACAGACATTTGGACACCCCTTCCCACCCCTAACACAAGTGGGTAATCCCGATCAATGACATTTCTGTACCTCGAGTTACCCCCACATTAGAACTACTGACTCCTCAAGGTTAGGTTGAATACCAGAAGGGGTGAAAAGTGGGCTGCCAAATAAGTTGGGGGACGTAACGGCTCACCGAAGTACAATGTCTCATTTCTGTATACTACGTGTAAGGATCAGGAATTGGCATATAAATATTGCATAAATACTAAATTCTGGTCTATGACAGTATTTAACAATAGTGTTAATTGTTACAGAAGATTAATAATTTACCTGTGGTTCGTTGGTGTTAAAGGAATTAATCCACTTGAAATCTTTTGCCATCGTTTGCTTGTCAGCTGTTGAGTAAGACATTTGAAAAGCAGTGATCCACGATACTCTTCTCTCGCAGGCGTTGATTATGACACTCCGCAAAATAATGAGATAGTTAAATGACAGCTGAAAATAATAAAAGTCATCCAAAAAATAGTGATATTATATTAAATAATGGTAAATTGAAACATTGTTAACACCTACAAATAAATATCAATTATAACCAAATATAATACTTAGGTTATGCTCAAGTCATTATGTAAATAATGCCATCATGGAACCTACCAGACACAAACATAGTGGGCGTTGGTGATTGTTCAGATACACATATCCACCGCGCACTGATATTCCAGTTAATTTCTGTGGATTTTTGTTTTAAGATTTGGAAGTAACTGTTGGCAATGAGTGATTATTAGAATCGATAAAACTGACCTGAAGCCATGGTGAATGATCTTCCGCAGATGGGATCCAGCCCAGTGTTTGCAAACTATGAAATGAAAACAGCCCAAGTCGGCTTTGAACAGGTGTGTGATTTTCGCTGAAAACACTAGATGCACTGAAAGCGGAATTAGGGAGCATGTTGTTCGAGGCAACCAGTGATTCATCGCAGTCTAGAACAAAAAACAAAAATAGCAAATTTTATTTCAACCACGTCACAGATATATTTGTAGAATCTAGTACATACCTGACTCCTCCAATGAGTTGCATCTGTACATCTGTATACCAATGATAACAACTTTATCCTGTGCAGAGGCCTAGACAGAAGCCCAAAGTAGGATCATGGCCCACAACGAGTTTTTCTCTCTTTTCAGTTGAAAGGTGACGGGATAATTCTTTCTTTTTTTGGTTTTTGAGGGAGTGCATCTTAGGGATCACTATATACCAGATTTTTCTTGAACATTTTCTTGCACATGGGCCATTGACGGACTTTTTTTTTGCTTGAAGTTTTTTAGTTTAGGGATTAAAAAAATACAAATGACAGCAGCTTTATCCTGAACATGGACAAACACAACAAACCCAAAGGGGCCTTGTCCCAAAACGACTTTTTTTAACTGATAGGTGCATTGGTAAAACGCTTGGTAATTAAAAGAGTACATCTTAATGAAGGATACCAAAATATCAATGAAATAAACTTTCTTGTACATTGTCATAGACAGTAGCCCAAAAGAAGACCATGGCTAACGACGAGTTTTCTTTTTCAGTTGAAGGTGTATGGATATTCTTTTTGTATTGAATAAAGTATATATTTGGGATCACACAATGCCCTTTGTAACATCTTTATTGTTGTGACTTCTTAAAAGAAACGTGTTAAAGGCCATGAGCCCTTTTGGGACTACTGTGTGGGACCTTGTGCAAGAAAAAGTTGCTACAACTACAATTGCTATCATGATGAAATTGTTCCTCTTAAAGTCTGTTACATATTCATTCTCTGTTCCATGATGCATTTAACACCTTACAGTGAAAATAACACACGCTGCAGTCTCAACAGTTATTTAAGGATTGTTCTGCTCACTAGAGCATTTGTTAATTCATCATGTCAGCATTAATTACAAAATGAATGCCTAAGCACTAGAGAGCACAAATCAGGTGAAAACATTCCAGTCTGGCATGTTATCATACCCCACACCGCCTTTGATGTCATGACTTCATCGTACTAAAAAAAGTGCTAAAGCGTTCAAAAGACCCTCTTTCATGCCTGATTACCCATGTATTACGATGGACATGACACCTAATACCCCTTGCCAGACAGCTCAAGAAAGCCTAGGCATTGGATTGACACACCTGAAATACTTTAGGAGAACGATGTTTAATTGACCATGTGGATTATCACAGCATGGGGGGATTAAACTGACCTAAGGGCATGACAATTTGCAAGAAGTTGAACCTCAGTAGAACAAAAGAAGACTGAGGTTGGAGTCAACCCCATTTTAACGTACGAATAACGGCATGTGGTGAGGTAACTACGTAGAGTTGCTTAGAGAAATCAATGAGTGATTGTTTACTCACCGTTATCGCGACACCCGAGAACATCCACCTTCATTGCAACTCCGTTGTAATATAAAACTGGGAGGATTGTAATTGTTGATGTCCAAATGGGTGGATTGAGTGGTATCATCACCGAACAATATGGTTCAACATTGGCTCTATAAGTCTGTTGTGAATATAGACTTCAAAACACCTTACAAATGTATACTCGTATGCTCAATGTAAAGTATGGGCATTTTATCTCATATTGACATGACCATATCACAGTGAGATAGCATGATAACAAGGAAACAGATTTAAAGTATTTACTGTGGTTACCGGCCTGATGACTAATCTCTTGAGAGATCATTTTGTTGCACATTGTGTCTAAATACCACGTTGACACGGTTTTGAAACTTTCGTATTCGTTATTAAGTGACTTTCACTCCTACCATACGTTAATTGAAACTATTGTACTTGAAAAAATATCCACGTTATTTAAATCACGTGTGCAAACTGGCTCCAATGCAAGCGACTGTGTAACGAGGTCTGCAGTATTAGGTATCCCCATTACGTTCATTAATATCACTATAACCAACTTATAATTAGGCCTCGTCGTTGAATAGATACCTGGTGAATTATCAACTCCTACATTGATGACTCATAGATTCATACAAAGATGAATATTCCGATGGCTGTGATGATGATAGCAGCTGACACAAACATTTCCAATTACAATTCAAAGGGAGTTGAATATACCAGAGAGTATGTCCCATATATTTTTTTTTTTCACGACTAACTTCCTGAAATGACTTTTTAGGGGGGAGTTTTGTGTAATATTGTAACATAAGTTACTGCTAATTCTAGCATCTCCAAACTTTAAATATCAATGTGTTAATGGTCTTTGTTGGCAGCAGATTTTGTTAACTCAAATGTATAAAAAATGATGAAGTGCAAATTAACACGAGATTCAACAAATATTCATATGTAGCTAGTTGTAAGGCAATCACAGGCATATCACTTCATTACCAGACTTGGATTTGCATGTGTGAGCCGTAGAGGTCCACTTTCTCCGATTTGTAAACGGCGGCCGATGCATTAAAATCGGACAAATCGGCAGGGCGCCTGGTCAAATGTGACGTAAGCGTTAATTTGTACACTGAAACGATGGACAAAATATGGCCATTGTTTATGCTTGCTGTAACGACGACAAAAGTCTTTACATTTCATATTTTTTTTCGGAGTTTTTGTCTTTGACTTGAATAAACATCGGTCACATTTCAGCACAGTTTTGCTTGTCTGTCGAGTCAGTCCTCCAGATGAGCAGTTTGTACTACCTGTGACAGTTAGAACTACAGTATATTATTGGCAAGTCATGTGATATTGTAACCTTCAAGCATGCATTTCATTTTAAAATTAGCTATTGATTTTGTGACCTTGACTTAAACTAATTGATCTATGAATGGTCATTTCCGCTAAACCCAGCAGTCAGCTATTTTGCAATGTGTGAAGTTCCTCAGACGTAAACCAGTGTGGTATATTTAGTAGTCGGACAAATGTGCTGTATAAAATATATGTTAATTGAAGGTACCCAATACATCACTAAATTGCTTTTTGTATTAGCTGAGAATGCAATACATAGCTGCAGACAAAGTTTATTGACTAAATTTGACAAGCAAAAGTCAAACTTACCCCATTAGATCCTTTCCCTTGATATGCATATTTATGCATAAAGTGTTCAAACTGAAGTCGAAGCTCTTTAACCCAACCAAGACTCACACTACCGCATCCAGAAACAACGATAGCCGAGACCTTAAATCTCTCTCGTAAGTTTAGCTGAAAATAGATAACACCGCAGCAATACTCTAATACCTCCTATCACTGTAGGCTGGTTGCAATGCTCGCCAGAAAGCAGTTACTGTCACTCAGGCTTTTTCCTCTATTATGCGTGAAGACATACCAGAGTCTTATCGAGTCTGATATGTAGGGGTCACAAATATACTAAGTGATGCTATAACCAACCTTCCACAATCTAAATGCTTGCATATCTCTGACACACGAAACAAGGATATAGCAAGTAATGCTGATATCACAGATCATCATTCTTCATTATATACAAATTCAGATTAAACCTGTTTCTAGTTTATCTTTTGCCTTCTGCAGGTCCGCTTTTAACTTTCGTCCGTGATAACCTTTTATGACCCTTGACTAATAGAGACATATCGGAACGTTCATGGATATTTCGATCATTAAATGTCAATTTGCTTATAAATGTGTACTGGACTACACTCTTGGACAAATTGAATTATTCTGAATTTCGATTATGAACATAAGAAGTTTAATCTTAATGGAGGGGGGGGGGGGTATATGTGTATGTTTTGTTGAAATCGAGTGATCATGAATGAGTAGACGATTTCATGGTTTTGTATGCAGACAGAATGGTTTGTTTGACATTTCCTGTCAAATGTTTGGTAGAACGTAGGTTTCTTAAACCTACACTGTCGGACACTGTTGGTAAGTCCATGTCAGCTTAGATGGCTTCGGTTGGATTCACGGTATGACCGGCGTGTTTTTCATTGCTCAATTTTTCATTTATAAATTCAAATGTCTTTCAACATCCCTTCAACAATCCACCCTCCACCAGTTCTTTTGCAAACCCATGAAAACACCAAGACGTGTACAACCAATCAACCAATAACTAATGGTGATACTGAGGTAATCAGTCATTCAACTATTTTTCTTTTAAATTAATGGGAGGGCCGTGACTGGGACTTATGAAGGTGGGGTGGGACGGGTCATGATAAGATTTTGCTGTACATATGAATATAGTACCAGATGACGTCCCTACGTCAGGAACGACAATGTAGTTTTTATCTCATCGCCCTATAGGGGCTAGATGAGATATTGTAGTCACTTGGCTAGTGGAGCTATATATTATACTGTACACTCATGGGAGATCGGTTGCCATGGAAACGCTTGGAGTGGATGAGTAGCAATACCCCAGGGGTACCCCATTGTAGAGTGACCATGGATACAGGAGGATCCTGTTGGATGGTATAAATGAAAATGTGTCGGTGCCAATGTGTGTGCGTGTGTATGCGTGTGTGTGTGTGTCTGTGTGCGTCCGGACCTGTCCAAATTGTGGTTTGAAAAGCATATGAGCGATTAAGTGGAAACTTGGTAAGGTTGTGCATGATGCCAATATGTGCAAGATGTATTAGTTCAATGGTAAATTAAGTCAAATTTGCTGAGTTTTTAGAAAAAAAAGTCTATTTTGCCCCAAAATTTGCTATTTCCAGCATATCTTGAGTATTTCAGCATTTAGTGTAAAATTTTGAGAATGAAACATTTCAAGGTATACCACTTTTGTAGTAAAGAGAGTGAAATTTGCTGATGTTTGAAAAAAAAAGCCACTTTTGCCCCAAAATTTGTATTTCCAGCATATCTTGAGACTATTAGATCAATTAACTTATAGTTTTGTTAGTACTTACCTGAGAACACATTGTTCAACATAATATTGCTGTAATGGTAAATCCAGTCAAATTTGCTGGTTTTTGAGAAAAAAAAAAATTGAACCAAATGAGAGTAGAAAATTTTAAGGTATATCACTTATGTAGTAAAGAGAGTGAAATTTGCTAATTGTTCAGAAGAAAAGCCAATTTTGCCCCAAAATTTGTATTTCCAGCATATCTTGAGAACTATTAAACCAATTAACTTAATGTTTTGTAAGTACTTAGCAATAAACTATTACAAATTTCCATATGCATGGCCCTGTATTGAAATCAATGTGCATGTTGGCGATGAGATACGCAACTCCGTGGATTGCCCTCTTGTTTCATAGTTACTTTGACTTGTGTCACACGTACAGTGCATTACAGAAAGTATGGAACTCGGTAGCAATTCCAAAACCGGGACCGGATATCAATATGATAATGTAACAGAATGCTTTCTGCTGAAAAAAACTTAAACTTCAATTAGGAATGCTAAATAAAGAGAGAATGATAGGAACTCACATTGGTTTGTAAAGTTCAATGTGCCGCATCGGACGTGAATTAATTCCGTTTGATAATGCAGTTATTACTGTGAGCATCTGGGGTATGTAGTATATTCCTTAGAAGCAGTAAATCAGCATTTTTCATCTTGTGATACCAGTATGATTGATTTGTAAAGTATGCATTCATTTGGACGGTCAGCATTGAACGTTACTCTATACAGCTGATGCGATTGATACTGTGCTTTTTCTCCACAAAACCATGTCATATTGCGATGCAATTTAGAGCCATTATACTGCATGGGTCTGCAGTTGTGGAAGGGGTGGGACCAATTGTAGTTGTCAGCTGGTCACTGTTTTAAGGGAATTTCCACAAGGGGAAAGGTTTCATTCTCCTACGTCCCTTGTGGAGAACACTAATCCTGTTGATACGCGTAGATGATACATAGATGACTCAAACTCCTTAGGTCTCTGTCGTTAACTCATATAAAGGAGATTCTACATCCAAGATACATTTTGATATGGGTATATAACAGTTTTCGCCTAGGCACACCAACGTCTACATAACACACTGTTTTTACAAAAGCAAGTCTCAACCCATGCTCTCTATCATAACGATTGGTCTTTGGGAATGTTCCTGAACGGTGACTCTGTGAACAATAGCAATATCTTCTTAACTGCCATTACATTGATGGAATGCCATTGAACAAAGGGCTATGCAATTGTGGTCCTTTATGGTGCTATTGCATCGTTTGTAGGCGGAAGGAGAAATGCTTCACTGAGAAATGTTTCTCTTACATTGCTTGGATATATTACAACTTATATCAGAGTTTTCATTCATTATCATCATACTTTGCTTCCTAAGGTATTCGCTACTAATTTTCCCATTCCAAAGCATCTCTTTATAATACACTGTCCTGTTTGTTTACATAAAGTAGGTCCACCCATGCATATCCAGTGCGTTATGTATGAAGTTAAACGTGTTTTTTATTGTTAAGTTGATAAACTTTTTGAACATATGTGTCAAGAGGAAGCAGCTTTTTGGAGACTTTTTATGTGAGATTTGGTTCGGAAACAGTGAAATCTACTTTGTAATTGGAACCCATTGATTATGTTGTAACTGATGCCATATCTCTTACTGCAGTATTTAAAATTATCTGAGTGTACATTTGTATGGCTAAGAGCAAGTGTCATAATGTTTGACCATGTCATGCCATGCTTTGGTCAAATGAAACATTTGGCACAGCAATATTGTATCTTTCGTGCTATTGGTAAGAATCACGCAGGTTACATAGCATTGCGTAATTAATTTGCTACAAGAGAGGTAATTGGCACCTCAAAACACTCTCTGTTTAACAAGAAGTCAACCAAGATGTCATGAAACACTATATATGTCTGTCCAATAAAAATTAAATTGTAAAGTATATTTACTTTAAACGTGCTTTTGTTTTTATTTGAATAGCCTTAGTCTTGTTGAATTGTCAAAGTTATGTTTATGAAGAGTGTTTTACATATTTGTAAGTCCTTATAAGGCATAAGTTCTATAAAAGGTATGATTAATGACAGAGTAATTGCCTGTGTGTAATGCAGCGTTCAACTGTGGTATATATCATTCATTTGAGATTGCTTTCTCAAGTATCTATTTTTAGATATAAAGAAGTTACATTTTAATTATTTTCCCATGTTAAGATATCATAATTATGCGTTAATACGGAATAAAATATCTTCACGGATTACCGTCAATGTGGTATTGTCGGTTTCGGGGTACCAACAAGTATCGCCACCAAATCTGCTGTGTAAGTATGTAGGCTCTTCCATGTCTGGCTTTGTCAAGAACTCTGTTGATAAAGTTACTGGAAGAACACATTCTGCAATTACAGAGAGAAGATTAAATAAAAATATATAATACATAGGCCATTCATGTAGTAAAATCCTGAGAGAAATATTAGCTACATACCTAATGTAATCAAATAATGAAGTTCAGAATCTTGTACAGCAAGGCACAGGAGATATTGCATGGATAGGATTTTCATTACGTGTTGAGTGTTCTTTGTACTTAAATAATTCAAAGGGTGTCACCGGCAGCCTACACAAACACTTACCAGGTAGTTGATCAATTCTGAATGGCTCACACTCTTTAAAACAAGAAACAAAAATAAAATTTTTATTGGTCACGGTCTGAAATATCCCTATGTAAAATCCAAGAACCTAACAGGGGCTCGCAATTAATAATGTGCAGCGGAACCCACTGGAACACTTTCGGTGAAATGCTTTATAGGTATTATTGCAACCAATTGACACAACCATGCTTAAATTACGAGTCGGAGTCATCGACCCATAACAAAAGTTAGGTCAAAAAAAAAGAAGATAAAGGTCAAAATATCGTATTAACGAAGTTGGGAAGGGAAAAAATATTTAAAATAGTAATAGACGCTTTCGTTGCCAAATGATATCTAGAAGTCGAATAAATTAAAGACACGAAAATCAGTAAACATTTTTTATTTCCTTATTTCTGTTGGTTCAAAATACATTTTCATGACTCCACTTAAAACTTACTTTTTATAAAACTAACATATATCTATATCTAATATCAGAAGTCTTACTTCTTTTCATAAGAGTTTACAATACAATGAATGTGCAAAGGCTTCTATTTGTTGCTTGCTTTAATCCAAGCAAAAAAGTCACTTTTCTTTGGAAACAACATGAGTCAAAGAAGTACACATGGATCAACGTGTTTACTGATAAATCACTTCGCTATAAATTGCTGTAATATTTGTCCAGATAGGCAATTAATGGATTGAATTGACAATCACTGACAATCGAGTTTCAGATACTGAAAATAAAATTTGATATGTTCGAAGTAGAATTTCAGATTTTGTGATTGGATTTATTTTAAGCCATAGCAAGCTATAAACTTTAAAGATTAGTCAAGGGGTTTCCATATCTCCATCCAATGTTCTCATCTCGAGTTTAGATTTTTATATATTTTACTTACAGAACTTAACCGTTGATAATAGTGAATTGAATTTTAAACTTGAATTTGACATCTAAATATCTGAAATTTGTTTTCAATTAAATGACAGATATACTGAATTCAATTTCAGATACATGCAATTTAATTGAAGATATCTCAAATTTAATTTGAGACACCTAACATATAATTAGTGATATGTTTTAAAGGATTGTGGATGTCTTAGATTATTTTCGGATATCTTGAATTTATCTGTAATATTTCATACGCATTATTAGAGATACCCGCAGTTCAATTTTAGATACCCACAGTAGCACAGAATTTGAGACATCTAAAGTTTCTGTTTAAATGCTAGAGCAAAACGCGCAGAGAGACGTTCTCCTAGCATTGCAATGTATTTTAATATGAACCTTTGTCTTCATTTTATATTCTAAACGTTTATCATGAAATCAGGTTTCCCACTAAATCGCCTGCTTAAGAGAAATCCCCAGGCCGGCATATTGGAGAACAACGATTTCAGACGACCACACATGAACCCATTCTCATTTTATTTATAGTAAACCGAAACCACACTGGGTTTTGCAATACAGCTCCTGTATGCAGAAGTAGAAACGTGGAAGATTTACAATGTGTGTGCAGCTTTTTTGCCAACGAGGCATTGTTTCTAGACCGCAATTGCAACAGACCAATGTAATTCAAAATTACCAATCTTTTCATTTGTTGCTGAATTGAAAAGCTAAGTATGCTATTAGCCTATGAATACGGTATAAAATCAAAAGACTATTACTTTACTTAAAGGTGAAACAAGTGTCCTTACTTGTTTTGCATTTCCAACTTTTTTAACTAGAATCTTTTCATTTACAAATAGTAACGTCGTGATGTCTAAACGTGTGTCTAAACGTCAAAAATATGATGTTACGTCATTTATATATGGGAAAAGCAATCGATAAGAGGCCAGTATACCTGTTTCTAATCTAACGAACAGATCAGTATTGTCTCTTCTATTTGCTAGCACCGACTCCAACCTGCCATATGTGTTTGGTGAAGCATGATACCATCTGCACGATAACTCATAATCTGGAGGGACTGCTCTCTTATACCTCATGAAAAAAGTAACAAATGTAGCAGACTTTAAGAAATTGAGTTAAAGACTAGGAAAGTACAATTGATCACATACAGATAGTTTATGTAGCCACTCTATAACAAAGTTAACTGGCATAGATCGATGTATTATTATAACTAGCAAGATCCAACTTGATGCACACTCACTCTAAAATAATTGTACTGGCAATAAGGCTGTAGACCGTTAAACTTACAACGACTTTCGGTGGTAATCTAAAATAGATATTGTTTTTCTTTTGAACGTGTGAGCGACTGACAGAAGGTAATGAAAACGGATGCGCAATCACCTTGACCGGTTAATAAGCCACGTGCTCCAACAGTAAGCAACCGGGATTTGGCTGCACTTATAATGAGACAATGATCATTTGACTGAAGTGTACTGATGGAGTCTGTTTGGATCTCATCACATTAGTCTGGTTTTTAGAAACACACAATGACCCATAGGATTCTAACATAACAGGGCCACTTCAGTGTAGTAGTCAACTACAACTCTACCTGCTCATCCCCTGTCAACCGGATGAGAGACATACACTGGAGAAATACGATGTATGAAGCGTTGCATGCTATAGAGTAGTCGTAAATGTTTACGATCAGGCATCAGTTCCGATTGCATCTGTGTCATAATCAGCCAATCCTAGAAAAGTGGAGTTTTGCTTTACAATGACTCGCTATCTGAATCATGATCATCGATAAAGGCCTGAGCTGATTAAAGAAACCTACTGAGCAACTGGGGAAGTGGGAAGATAATTACTCTCTAGAAAGTGGCCCAATCGCCCTGTTGACACTATTGCACATGTAATGCGAGACTGCTCATTGGCCGACAAGGGGATAAATCAGTGCCAAATATATTCGAATAGGAGTGACTTTTATTACTAGTACTATTGTTTAAGTATGGAAGAATTCTATAATTTTGTAGTTTGAAATGAAGAGACTCTTTCACATATATTATGATTATTGATGTCATTCATTCTTACCATATAGCATAGTAAAATAAAGCAATGAGTGCAGTTTGGGCTAAATAATTTTTTCTCATACAAAAATGAATATGCAACAACTCCACATGTGTATTAAAGACATCAATGAAAGATGTATTGCCCAATAAAACGCAACCTGCAACATATTAGAGGGAGTCCATGTGCTACAAACATACTTACGTAAATGAAAGACATTTGAAGGATGGTTCGTTTACACATGCTTCTGCACAGTCTTCTTCGGAATTTATAGAGATATCTGAAAATCCATTAGACTGGATGACTCCTGGATCAGGAAAATTGTCAAAACTCATGGCGTACCGGCGAAATTTAGTAACCACAATATCACAACCTTGTAGAAAATATAAATATATATATACGTATATTTACAGATATACTTATTTACAGATAGGCAGAGTGTCACGCTTTTACATTATTGTCAGGATTAAGATGAATTGTTGCCACTCTGAGTTTCAGGCTTTCACACGATCGTGTTGCCCCTTGTTGTGAAACTCAGAGTAGAAACAATTCATCTTAATGCTGATATAACATAGCTCTTAGCCAAACGCTACATTGAGCACTTTCTCTACCGACAAAAGCCTTGCATATAGTATAAATATGTATACGCTAGATAGTACGATAGCTTAGTGGTTAGAGCGGTATAAACGACGGGCGCTAGGTTAGAATCCCAGTCAGGGCTTATTTTTATCCCCTTTTTTTCTTTGTTAAAAAAGGCTCAGTTAAGCCAATACTTTATCATTCATAAGCTAGTAATTTTGTGATCGTTCTTTTAAATTAATTATCTTAATAACTTTAAATGAAGTAATTATGATATGATTCTTAGGCATACACTATGTAAATACTGTTGCTTACGAACTGTGTTACAATGGTTCCACTCCACTGAGTTGTTCGGAGAGAGATAAAAACACCATGGCTTTATTTTGCCATCTGGATTCTGGCAGATATTCTGAGAATTGTCTACAATGAAAATGTGTAGAAATTTGATTCTCAGTATTTTTGAAGGGGAATAAGGCGTTTGTTTTACAGAAACAACCATATAGTTGATATCAATGCCTGTGTAAATAAATTGATAGGTTATTCAAAACAAGGAAGGACAGTATTCTTTTTTAAGAAAGTTTTTAAAGGATTTTCCCACAGATAGAAGTTCAGTTATTTGTTGCTCAACAATAATTTCTCAAAATTCGAATGATGCATCTTCCGTTTCTCATCTCATGAAAGAACGTTTGAGTAGATGATGGGGCTTTTGATGCTTTAGAAGTTTATTGATGAAACCCAATGGTTTAACAATGACAAAAGCTATCCCCTCTTTGCTTGCTATGTTGATGTATTCTAAACGCCATATTTCACTTTGGGGAGAAAAAGTGAACATTAGACAGTACACTAAAAAAGTAAGATATACCTCTTTCTAAAATGAAATAGAAGACAGACAAGGATGTTTTTTTTTTGCCTGTGTCCCCCTAAACCCAAAAGAGCTTGGTGGCGAGAGAGAGAGATTGCAATATACTGTAAGCAACATGTTAACTGTAGTACCAATGTTATTGGAAGCATAAGTAAACTTCCCTTTATCATTCATTTCTGACCTTGTCTGGAGAAATTGAGAATTTATCTCTTCAAAGTAGCGTACTTGGGTAGATACCAAGATACAGCGAAGTAATGATCCTTCTTGTAACTGGCTTGAGTATTCATTGGACATTCACAATGACTTGGAATAGTGATAGGATCTAAATTTCTTGTAAACACCATTAAGAAGCTAGCATGAATCATCTTACACTACGTGAACTCTTTACAGGGAAGTCTGTATCGTTAGCGATGAACTTAAGTACATTCACTCGATAAAGCCGTCCTTTTTTGTGATAATTTGTGTCATCGGTAAAAAAAAAAAAAAAAATCATTAAGAATTTGATACATGAGTGAACATGATTCAGTGAAGTGATCTACAAGTAGCTTACATTCCCGTGGCTAACGAAGTACTTTGGATACATTCCTACAAAGTTAAATATCAAACCCTCCTTAGTTTCTTTTAGCAAAAAGTCTTGGCTACATTGTCGCTTAGTGTACTTTTATTCACACAATTTGTAAACTGTACATGAAAAATAATATACTTCAAAGTATCATAATAAAATGAAACTTACCTAATAACGATACGTTATTTGAATTGTTAAAGAAATATGAAGGAACAGTTGACCACTGAATGCACTGGAACCCATTTTCAGTGTAATTAGAACCATCTGCACGAGCTCCGTCATTGGCGTTGTAGCAGCTACCTGGGATATAATCAAGGGAAGGAATTTAAATAAGTAAAAATGTTACTTTTTGTCAACATGACTGAAAATTCTCATATAGCATTGAAAACAATGAGACACCGAACGAAATCTGACAACAGTGTGTGAAACAAAGCAAGATATTAATTTTCCGCGCTTTTTTGTGTGTACTTGGGGTGTCGGTATGAGTCAGAGAAATGGAAACAATCTATTATTTGAATGTAGAAGAAATCGACAGTTGATGCACAATGCATATTGCTGCTTGCCATTATATTTCATCTATCGTGAGGAACAACTATGTCGTCCCACCTTAGTGTGATCGAGTGCAACTTGCCATATCAACTTGAAGGGTGTTAATGTAATTCTCTTTACACTTACAACTAAGGTGACATTTGAAGAAGATTGAAAAGAAAACTCAGTTAAGATTAAACCAAAGATGGTCATTGAATACTTACCTAAGCAAGTCGGTTGCAGGCAAGTCAGGTATGAAAGGGAACTGCTTTCCGTCTTTGTAAAACAGAACGGCCAATTAAAATATATGTTGACATGACGACAAAAGTTTTCTGGTAAATCTTTATATGTAAAACAAAGATAAAAGTTTCACGGATGTTAAGGGGATATATAAAAGGGATAGTGGAGACTATGGGATTGCTTGAGAATTGCTTAGGATCATATTTTAATAAATGCGTATCCCTATCGTTTGAGGATGTTGTAAATAAGCCTATGTTGAAGAAAACGCTTTCGGTTCAAAGTTCTCTTTATCATTCTGGGCAACATTACTTTAAGTTGTAAGATGTACATCCACTGAATTATTTTTATCAGATGCTCGTGTACTTACTCTAGCTTTTATGTAATGCATCAATTACTCACTTCGTGTTTGTAAAAATACTACTTCATTCCAGGGTAAACATGTGTCTTCAGTAGTGTAGTTTATGCTTGTAAAACCAGCATTTTTATCAAAACAGTCCCGGAAACCAACTGTAGAAGAAAGTGCACAAAAAGAACTTTTGAGATGTTTAAGATAACCTGTTTCCGTTCTTACATTTTTGTTTTCTTAACTTCTCCACGTCCCTTTGAAAGCCCTCCCTGATCTTTGAACGACAATTAAATATCAACAAACAAGTGTGAAAATAGGGAAAGAAAACACCTTAAGAAGAACAAATGACAACTCCGTACATTAATATTACTTCTCTTTTTGCCAATAGCTGTAATACATGCTAGAATCTTTTGGTAGTAAATACCACAAATGACTGTTAACTACAAACTTCCTTCCTGCATAGAGTTTGATGATTGACACATTCCTTGTATAAGTATACATATATGCTGAACATAAATATATGAATCATTATTCATATTCTTGTGCACGTTAATTGTAATCCAAGTGTGTATTAAAGATTTAAAATATCCTATGGATCTCTTTGGGCCATAAAGATAAGAAAGAAAAACTTGCATGTTTGATCTTCATCACTTCCATCGAGACAGTCAGGAAGTCCGTTAGTCACCCCCCTAATTCCGATACAATTGCCATCTCCGCATTGAAACTGATGACTTTTGCAATGAGCTGTGACAAAGAGAAAAGCCTTTGCCTCATAAGTCAATTCCACCAATTTTATTAGATACACTGGGGGAGGGGAGTTGGAGAAGGAGTTAGGGGCAAAGCTGGTAACATATTCACAGACTGTAAAAAAGGTATTGTTGATTCCCGTTTACTAGCTGAATTTAATTACCCTTGTTCTCTTAAATTTCCGTTGAATGATGAAAAACATTATTTTTGTGGAATGCAAGTTGCTGGTCTATTGTTTGCAAGTTTCTTCTCTGACACAAACCTAGCCGATGAATATATGTATGACTTGTAATCGCGAAGCAGAGTAAGTGTACTCCATGAAACACTGTACATTTTTGTCACAAATTTATTGTAACTGCGAAGAACGTTTAGAAGTATTCGATTGTTCAGGAAACATGTTGCACATCTAACAAGTGAATCAACATTCCAGACCGATTTGACGATCATGTGATGCCCTTGGTATCTTTTCCTAAGAATAATATAAAAAAGAAGTATGCTGTTTCTACTTGGAGTTGAAACCAGTAAAACTTGAAAACCAAACTGTAAATTGTATTACGTTAACATCTATATATACTGATGCAATTTTTCATGTATTGCCTGTACCAGTGAAATGAATCGGGGAACGACATGTTTCCCCGATGTGATATTCATCAAGTTAACTCCGTGACTTAACTTACCTGCTTCAGTGAGAGTAATATTGAAACTAAATGTTATGAAAATTCTTTCTTGATGAATCTGAATCCAAACAGATTCATCTCGAACAGTTAAACTTTCCAGATAAAAGTCAAATCCAAGGTGAATATTTGAATGATTGAAGAAAACACTTGATGTATTCCCTGGATCCATTCCTTCTCCAATGGCTATGAAATTCTTCTTTCCATCAAATCCCTTCAGTTCCAGGAAGTCCAATCTTATCAAAGATGCTGATGTTTCATGCGTCTTATAAATTCCAGTCCACATACATGCTTTATTTTGTATAACTTGTGTCATGGTCCCCTCAAGTGGCAGAATAATATTTTCTGTGACGTGTATACAATTTTCAGGAAAATTCAAATCTGAAATAAAAAAATATTTTTTTTTTTTTTCTACGGACGTCTAGTGCATAGTCCGTAGTCTAGTGTAATATTATGCTGCCACAATTATAGTCCGGTGATCTGAATTGGGAAAGTTCAGGTCAATAGTTTCCACTTAAGACTAATATGGTCGCTAAGTTTTGGGGCATTTTGTAATATGTTTGTCCACGTCATAACTAACATTACCACCGTAACAGTTTAATTTAGTACAGATTTAACCAAATGAAAATATTTAGTACAAGAGTATACATATTATTTCTCTGCACCTACAGGATGACTTGATACATCCTTATCAACACTTCCTTTAATGGTTATAGTGCAGTAAATAATGACAAGAAACGGATATCTTACCTGCTACGGACGTCACATGAGCTATAAAGCCAAGACTATTGGGTTTTGTGCTCTCATAAAACAAGATCAATGTGTTAGATGGCATTACTATTTCTATGGAATCAAAAATTGTGGCATATCTGTGGGAAACGCTAAACGTGTAGCCAGAACCGATCATAAGATTTGAATTAACCAGCCAAGCTTCAACATGTGCCAATATCGTAGTATTGGGACGTCCTATCACAATCCACAAGGCACTGCGAACAGGATTGTTAACGAAGTGATATGGATAGCCGGGGGTGGCAATTAGACCCTTTTCCGATGAATCCAGAAACACATCTACAGGTTAGATTGAAAAAGCAATATATGCAATAAATATAAAATATATATAAATAAGCAATAATGTTACAACACACATTTTTAAGTGTATATGTCAAGAAGGTGTCTTTGTATCTGAAAATCTAGAAGCTTTTTTCTCCAGTTAACAGTAACCATTGTTTTGAGTAAAACATTTGTTTTTCATAATACAATACAGTAATGGTAACAGTAACAGTATTATGTTACACGTTTACGTGTTACACGTCTGTATAAAATTGCTTGTTTTCAATGTTGCTCAAAGCCAGTGCATCACGAACAACTGTAAATGATTGTTGTTACACTGAGCGAAATCTTAATCTTTAGATCTTGTAGTTAGATTGACATCAAAGAATAACTAGATACACTATAGTTGCACTATAGTTGTAAGAAATTTAAAACGTTCAAGTGAAACACGTGCTGTGCTTACTTAGTAGAAATTAAATGATTGAGCACAGTGTCAGTTGAAAAGTAAAAATTGTCACCACTAAGAAGCTGTGATAAACGTTACTGTGTTATTAATGAAATTAGAAATCTCTACCAACGTCTGGAGATGCTTTTGTTTTCTTAAAGAAGACTGTCTTTCTGACTGATAGTTGTTTTTAACTCGGTAGCTCGACAAGTTGCATTTGTTTGGAGATGTCGACTTAGCATAAGTCGGTAACTCTACAATTTGCAAAATATAACTTATTCTATCACGATAACTTTGCATGCCGTATGTCACCCTTTGCCCGCCGTAGCTATTGAAACATTGTAATGTAACTTTCAAAATTTGTTGTATACACGAAGTTTGTTTGTTGCATACATACATACATTTGTTTTTTAACTACCTGCTGTAAATGGTACCCTAATTCTCAATGTTATCTGCATTCATAGACAACTCTGAATTATTACACAGATCATTATGGAATGATTGCACAAATGGTTGATTCGTGTCAACTGTTATTAGACGTGAGGTTAACAACAAAATATTCCACTTAAACAAAAATTTAATAACGCTTTCTGAGGCTGAAGGCAAACACCAGTTTATCAAACATAGCTTCTTAGTCTTATGACATAGTCGTTAACTTTATAAAATCAACTCACTTTTGGTCAATTACATTGATAAATGTTGACTTTCGATTAAAACAAGGAACTAAATTGATTCCACCCTCTATGTACGAATAAATCAAAGACTATACTTAAAGTCCCTTCCGCAGCAAATGTGATGACCTCCTTTCCCCTTTTTTTTCTTTTGTTTGCACTAGGGGAAAAAATATAACATAGAGCTAAGAACACTAGACTTTTTGACAAATTAGTGCACCCATCTCGTAAACAAAAAGGGTAAGGTTTTGTTAATGTCAACAAGATCAAGAGTTTTGTTATGGTGAATAAAATTATTATGAACGGGGTAGAGCACGGAGAATTTTAAGCAGAGCAAACAGTGTCTTTAAATTTGAAAGTACACTAAAATTGTTTATATAGTTTGGTGCTGGCAAACTACTCGGTACTTTAGCGAGGAAGGTCTGCACTTACCATTATTAGTTTCACTTAGTATTACTATGCACAGAGGTATCTGATAAAGGAGTAAATGGTGCGTGAGATAGCCAGTCATTCTCTTTTTGTCCAACTCTAAGTGATATAAATTTTATGAGTTTTAAAGGGACAAGAATAAAAATTGTTTTCTTACAGTGATATGAATTTGCACCAAGGTCGCAGATGTTTTTACTGAACAGTGAACTCTGTACTTACGACATTGGTTTAAGGAGAACTCTCCACACTCTGTCCTGTAAAGACAAGAGCTAATTGGCTGGTGACTAGGATCTTCGTAAAAACATAGATTTCTAGTTGTATCTGCATTTACGAAAGAAAAGACCTCAATCATGTTTACAGCACATACATCTATCCCTGTGTTTTCAGACAATATCTACAACCAGTGGCGGCACCGGAGTTTTGAAAGGGGGGGGGGAGGGGGTGGGCAACTTTGTGCAATTGCAAAACGCAGTGGGAGGGGTCTAGGGGGTTCCAGTGGGTGTAGTCAAGGGGCCCGCCTTAGGGCCCCTGGTGGGGGTCCAGGGTCGAAGCCCAGAAGATAGGTGTGGGTATAAATAGGTATAGTTTGGCTCAAATCGTAGCAATCACTGTAACTATTCTCAATGTCTGACTGTATTAGGCTGATTCTCTACGTTGGCAACATGAAAACTTGTAAAGAGAGACTAAAAGCAAATAGCAATATAATTGAAAATGTTTACACGTCTTAAAACAGAAAGGTGAATGAAATATTTACATAATAAATAATGAATATACTGTATTCTGCATGTAGTCTGTTAGATCTGAGAATTTATCATGTCTCTGGAAGACAAATACAATCTCAAAATAGGTATAATTTCGCTCAAATCACATCATTCACTGCAATGATTCTCACTATTTGAATGTATTAGTCTATTCGTCCACGTTGACAACATAAAAACTTCTAAAGGGAGACTGAAAGGAAAGAGCAATATAATTTAAAATATTTACACGTCTTAAAACAGAAAGTTGAAGAAATATTTACATAATAAATAATGAATATACTGTAGCGTGCATGAAGTCTGTTAGATCTGAATTTTAAGCATGTCATTGGGAGACAAATGCAATATCAAAATAGGTATGGTTTGGCTCAAATCACAACGTTTCACTGCAACGATTTTCAATATTTGAATGTATTAGGCTATTCCTCTACGTTGACAACATGAAAACTTGTAAGAGAGAGATGCTGGTCATATTAGGATATACGCAATCTGTGTGTGTGGCTAGCATGAATCATGCCTATTTTGAGCTTGCAGATGGGGAGGACAACTGGGGGAGGGGGATTGGGAGGGGGAAATGCCCACAATCTATGCCGCCACTAACTATAACAAATTTCTCTGCTGCTATTATCAAAGGGAAGCGATTCGTTTGAGTACTGAACGGAGATATGGAGAGAAATGTAAAGACACAAGCTCGGTCACAGGACGTCCGCCGTCCCAAGGGATAGAGCAAATACCAATGTGTATACACACTAAATTACATTTCTGATTAACGTTTTAAAGTTATCTTTAGCTGTGAATCCATTGCATACACCTCATTAGTAATGGAAGATTCCAACAAGAATAACTTTAATTGATGACCACGTTGAAATGAAAGATAAATGAATGAAATTACGATATCACAGTTACCTGTCTACCATGAAACAATAGCTGTGGGCTAGCACGGATAAAAAAGGTTACAGTTCAACAGTTTCATGGGAGGATTGAATAGTAAACAGGGGAAAGACCTTCAGTGCGGTAATTCCTTAAAAAAAACAGACACAAATTTAAACATATTTAAACATACCTGTATACTCCAAAATCGTCACATTTATGTGAAAGCCATTGCTTATTGAGCTTCTTATGAACACATCAGTTGTTGAGAAAGTAACCCAGGTTTCTCCATGGGCAATTAGGAAATTTCCGGACATATTTCCATGTAATTCGTGCCTTACAGGTACCCTCATGCCAAGTTTGAAAGTCAAAAAGTGTACCTTCATTACACCAAATCCTTCACTCATCTTGAAGTCTACCAGATCAAATTTTAACGATTTAAAACCCTCGACTTGTAAATGCCAGGTTTGTTGAATACCAGACGGGGGAGATTCCGGATAATTTCTACTGGTGAGTGAAATGGTATCACCAACATTTAGCAGAGCTGTGAAGGGAATAACACAGTACAAAGGTTATACGTTTACAGTCAATCGGGTATCAGTCTCACGCCAAAATCACCATATAATGTAATAATGAAGTGTTTATGTAATAACTTGGAAAAAATTGGTGCAAGTGAGATCCATTGGGTTCATCTAGGTCAGCTGGGAGCTCTAGGCCTTGGCTACGACACAGGAGGTAGTCTTCAATGACCTGGAAATCCTCGTGGAGTTGCATAATCTTCACAAACGTTAATTATGAACACTGGTCGGTGAAATTATAAAGATTGGTTACCTCACGGAATGTATGTAGGGCTATTACTAACAGGGTTCACATGGACAACAACATGGGTCTAGGACTATACACAGACGAATCCTCTTTATAGTTATCTTCTAAATTAATAAACTGAATAAGGATAGAGGCAAAGGCCTCGGCTATGGCCAACATACTGCAGGTATGCTGTGACTTGATCATGATGTAACATATTTGATATGAGATAAGTGAAGTTAGAGGCATGGTATCCTATGGTAACACTACGCAATGGTACTACGAGATAGTTGTCTCAGCGCCAAGAATCACGTAGAACCATATCATTCGTTCCGCCAATATCATATCAAAGTCTACAAGGACGAAGCTCCCTCTTACGAGCGCGATGTACAATGTCACATTTGCTTCAGGAACGCTAAAGAGATCAAAAATACTTAAGTTCCTTCAGGTTCGGGTCCAGAAATGAGTGATCCGAATGTTGGCGAATTTGTTGTACGTTAATTGTTTGAAAAAAAAACTCCAAATAGAACAGAACGTCAATTTAAGGTCGAACCTGGTAACTAAAAACCGAGCAAAATGTTCCGATGAAAAATGCAAATCTCTTTAGCCTAATTTTTTTCGAAATTACAAAGTAAGCCGATTTATTTAATCAAAAAAGGAAGAAATGCGTTATAATTAGGATTTTGAACTTAGGGCCGATCATCCCCAATAACAAAGATCTTTCAACTGGCAACAGATTTATTTGTTATTATGCTCCAGTGGAATTCCGTATCCTCCCGTACCATTCTAGACCACTGGTCAGCTCATTCGTATTTATTGAAACTGTTGATTAATAATTACGTAAGGTGTTGAAATTGTCACTCTTAAGGTTGAAAAGTTGTCACATTAACAATAGACATTATAGTTACCCTAATTGGTATATTTAGAGTGATACATATTAAACGGGAACAACTATTACTTGGTACATCTATGCATGGGCATCACATGACAAGGGACAAAATTCATTGACGTCACCTGAAACGCACAATGTGAGATGCACATACAAAAATATTGCTCAATTGTATCTTTACAAAATGCAGATTCATTACATCACCAGGGTAACAGCAAGTAATAATGGTAAAAATAATTCATGGATATACTCACGTACAGAAGACACATTGAAACCCACAATCACTGCGTGGAAACCTCGATATTCAATTCCAAAATTAGTTTCGAATGTTACATTAAGTCGTTTGTCTTTACTAAAGATGTACGAACTGTTGGGATCGATGTTACCACTGAATGTAATCGGAGTGACAGGAACGTTATTAGGTCCATTGGTGATAGTGACAATGTCGGCACCTTGTTCAGTTTCAAAGAAAGTAAACTTGACTAAAAATCCACTTTCACTTGTAAACAACCATGTTTCCAGTAGAGATGAAAAGTATCTGCTAGGAAAGCCTGTCGACTTGATGGTAATTTTCTCGCCTACTTTAAGGTGGTCTGAAATTAGAGAATCAAAACTAAATTTGGCAGAGTAATGACCTTCCAGAAAATACAAATATGTGGGTGAAGGCGGGTGAAGGCGGGTGAAGGCGGGTGAAGGCGGGTGAAGTACTATGAATTAAAATAAGAACTAAATAGAGAAATAATAACCGGGGTTCATGGAAAAAAAAAAAAAATGTTAGATCTTTGATATACGATGTTTTTTGTTAGAATATAAAACAGTTTTATATTATACATTATTCAAGTTTTAATAATGTGGTTTAGCAGTAGGTTTTAATCCTGCTATAGAAATTATAATAAAGCAAAGATTTTTTTTTTTCTGTTTTGCGTTTACACATAAAGTATAAAAAGTGAAAGCACGCACAATAATTTTATTCATCTTTCATTACAGTTCACACAGTAGTAAAATATGGCAGCCAAGGTAATTGCAAACCTATGAATTTCCACCCCCTTAATCTTAATATTCACAGCATAAACAGCGCAAAATACGTATGCTTCATTTTAGTACTTGTTGAAAGCTCACATTGATAGTAATATACAAGTATGCAATCTGAAGTTAAGACAGCGTGATGATGCATTTCTTTAAAACTTATTGCTTTCTGACATATAAACACCAATAGTTAATTTAGTTGTACTTGTTGCTTGTAACATCTTCTTACATCTTCTTTTATTACCATGTTATTTCAATCAGTAATCTACTTGATATTATATAACTTTAAATCCAGAGTAAACGTATAGCTGATAGTACTTTAATATATCTCTCGCATGGTTTAATATTGTAGCCTTTTACAAGACCTGCCAAAAGCATAACCACAAGATAGGAATATCGTCAGCTAACAGTCAAGGCAACACACACGGTTATTAACTGTTATAAATAAATGAGGAATTTTATTAAAATAAGTTATAAGAATCTTTAAGTGTTGCATCCTATACTTTCCAATAAAATCAATAGCTGACATTAAATGTATTGGTAATTTGTCAGCAGTACTATTTGAATTTCCAATTAGTGTTAGTTAGCGTCAACGTCTCTTGATAATTGAGAGATGTTGATATCTATATATTATAATGTCGAACAAACTACAAAACTTACGAGAGGATGTGGAATTTGCACCTGCAATCTCTGCTCGGAAACGGTGGTCCGGCTGCCTCGGGTTGCCCTCGAGTGTTATGGTGAGTACACGGTGATGAAATACATAACTACCTTTAGCAATGTGTCCGCCACTGTACCGAACAATTCGGGTTATGCTGTTTTCATGCGGTCCATTTGTCATTGTTATAACATCACGATCATCCCCGATTTCGAATAACGTGAATTTGACAACAAATCCACCGTCACTTGTAAAGAACCGTTTGTACGGCCACAAACAAGGATAATCCACCAACGAAATAGAGATTACTTCACTGGTATTAAGATGATCTGATTCAAAAGTATAAATATACCAAAGCAAACTTGATAGTGATTTCAATATTATACGTCAGTCATCTTTAAGTTAACTTTAAGACAAGTTTAGCGACGCACATATCACACATAGATAACCAATCACTCAAATACTACCGAATACAGCAAAAACAATGTCTAAATATTGCCGTATAGAGGATACTCTTACTTCGGTATCAACGGAATGAAATGTCATGTTAGACGTTTCCTTAGAAATACACTACTGTGAAATATAGCCAACCATTTAATACTATGGAAGTCTGGATTTAAGAAGCCAAGATGTACATATCAGCATACATTTTTTTCATTACACAGTTTCAGAAATGAAAAAGGCTTTGTTTTTACGTTTCGTACTGTAATGTTTTGAGATTGATACGATTTTTCTTGTATCATTTAAAACGAGCATAATCAAGATGCTTTATGGAATTCGATGGAAAAATTCAGTACTCACGGAGTGAGGTCGTGTTTACACCTACAATCACAGCCTGGAAACCAATCGTGTGAGTCATCGAACTGTGACTTTCGAATCTTAAAATAAGATCGTCATACTGATATACTGATATATCACCCACGAAGTTATCATCATTAAACTCGACTCTGCAAACTTTCGAGTTGTCATTTGGGATATTCAGTAATGTCAAAACTCCAAACAAGCTGTCAGTTTTGAGATGGATCAAAAATCCATCTTCACCGGAAAACAACCATGTTTCCTCTTGATCGCCCGAATCAGCGTATGCTGTTGACATAATAGTGAGTTCTTCATCTATTCCTATCTGGTTAGCTGTTTAAGAAATGATAAAAATGTAACAACAAAAAAAATAGAATGTTTTACCTCATGATGTTGCTATATCTAAAATTACACTGAGAACCTTGGACCAGAATAATACAACTAAATTCACTCCACATCTTGACAAGACACGTTTTTTTATTTAATATTTTCCGGAAAGGAAAGAATCTAAGGTTTGTATGTTAAGAATTCATTAGTTAATTTATTCCAAAAGCAAATGATTGTTTCAGTGTTTCCTTGGAAAATTTGCTTGAAATAAGAAACCTTGGTACTAAATAACTTGCCATGCTTACATTCCCACCGTGAATTTGTCTTTTCATGGGAAACAAAATTTATATTGCCGTCAACTTTAAACAAAATATCTGTGTCGTAAAAAGAAAAGCCCCCGTTAACCCAGTTTCGTAAACTGAAATGAAATTCTCCACAGCCCCAAAATCTTTTGGATGCCATTGAGAGGTTGAAACAGTCAACATATACGTATCATTGCGCAATCGGCAATATTTACCAGTAATAATTTGTTACAATATAAAACCAAAGCACATAAGGGACATTTCATTCAAATATTGTTGTAGAAATCATGACGTAATGCTATTTAAGCTATCATATCTTTTTACATCAATATTAACCCTTATCCTGGGTATATGATGACTACAGTCTTCTATTGTTACTTTATTCAGTGACCCTAATATCTAACAATTTCACTCACTATTCACAGGAAAATTCACTTTTCATATTCCAAGTAATTTGGCGACCTATGTGCAATGTAAAAGCCTGTTTCTGTCATATAAAGGTAGCGGTATTAAATCAATCACGCCATCTTTCATGAACGTTTTACAGGCTTAGCTGCCAGTATCCCAGAGGGGCATTCGCCAATGTGCTTGTGAAAGAATGTTGATATATTATGACATGTGAACAATACAGAAGTGCCACTTGTGACATCTAGATATTTTGGACAGAACCAAAGATAAAAAGTGTCTTAATACTGTGAAGCATCATTTCCTTCATCTCTTTAACGGTACTTTGTTATAATATGAATTACGCACAAATAGCTGTGTCATGGTGTGACTTATTACCTCCACAGTCAGCATTATTCTTCTATGGACCTGATAAGTTCAACGTGCAAATACTTAGAGAACTATAAAATTCATGTGAATGGTTTTATATTCGTAGGTACAGAGGTGATGCTCTGAGCCAGTCATTTATAACAGATGGGAAGAATAGTTCCGCCTCCGAGTTTTACCGTCGAATTTCAATTGCAACCGTCCGATCTAAAATGCAAGTGCATGTCCTTTTTTCGATCATCTTAATGTTTGCTAACATTATTCGTGATATGGTATACAATAAGTTCAGCAAAAGAAGTACACTGAAATAAGTACATTGGATACTGGAAGCATGGGCATTACTTAAATGACTATTCTTCGCGAACTTGTCACAAATGACGGAATTCCTATCCCTGATTCACTGTAAATATTTTTGTCATTAATAAATGTAATCTCAATTAGGTAGAATGTTCTATTAGCTAAGTAAATCAAGTGATTAAAAATATTTACCACTGATGTGATACAGTTTTTTTTTCAAATGCAGACTGTATAAAGGAGACTCTTCAGGGTGACAGTGGAAAGACTGTCCTGAATGCCTGTGGTCAACGAAAAGACTTTACCAAGTGGAAAATACAATTATCCGAATGCTTCAACTTATTTTGAATAACAATAATACTTACATGCAGATGATGTATTGATAGCTACAATCACCATTTGGAAACCTCTTCGTACGGCACTAATGTCACTTCTGAATGTGACGGTAAGGAAACTTTGGTTGAAAATGTACACATCGTTGAAATCAATGTCACTGCCGCTCAGCTTAAGGGTACGGAATACGTTGTTGTCGTCTGGTCCGTTCCTTATACTTACAAAGTCATACCCTTCTTCAGTATCAAAGGAAGTGAAGTTGACCGAGAAACCACTCTCACTTGAGAACAACCATATGTCATTTTGGTTATTTTGGTACTGGTTTGGAAAGCCTGTAGACATGATTGTCTCCTCTTCATTAATGCCAATGTGAACTGTTCAAGATAATGCACGATTAAGAAACCACGTACCGTTTCGTAGGGATGAAAGGTATTCTGTGTATTGCGCATGATAAAAGTTCCCACCACCTCCCCCCCCCCCCAAAAAAAAGAAGAAAATATGTGGGACAGACTCTTAGGGGGCTTAGGGGGAAGGATCGAGCAGACCGTATCGCCAGTTCGTTATCATCTTTTATTATTGTATCTGCTAAAGAGTCAATGCGCATCTGTATTTTGATAACACATTAAAGCAATAGATGTAAGTCGTTGATAGGATTTAGAGGTATAAACATTTGTTGCGATCATTTTATATGCTTTTGAGTTTTCTTTACCGCAAATAATTCTGCTTGCCAAAATGTTACAAACAAATTGTGAGAGCCCTTAACGTTTCTGGACTCACAAGGAAAACCATCCAAAACAAGAAGGAACAACATTTTGCGGTTTTTGACAACGTCCCTCCCATACAGATTTATTCTATTACTGAAAATATAAAAGAATGATCAGAATCAGTAATATCTACTTGCTAGGTTTACCTGTCTCAAACCACTCTACGCAAACTACCCCAACATCTGCATTGTGACTGCATGAGGTCTCATCAGCATAATGGCAATCAAGGAGCATGTATTCCGTTCCTGTACAGTCGACATATTCCAGATGGATGGTGCCATCTCCTTCTGCAAATGCACTACTCAAACGTGCATCCGAAAGCGCGAAAGTGAATCCGAGCTGACGACAGACAACATCGGAATCAGCCAGATCCCATCCCCAATGGCAGATAGTTCCCCATACTCCATTTAAATATACCTCCACACGACCAAATGTTCTGTTGCCCCCAGCTAAGCGAATAGAACCATCGTCTGTCGAGTAAGGAAGATTAAATTCACTCTTAATATAGTATTCATTGGAGGAAACAATGTAAAAATAGTAAAAAAAGGGACAATGCCATGGTTGATAGAAGGATTACAATGATAAAAAGGGATAAAATAAAAGAGCAGCATGCTGAATTTTTTCGTTCGTCGCTAAGAGCAAAAATTTTAGAGATAGGAAAGTTCAAGGGCCTAATTGTCGTCGGTGAAGAAATAAATATTAATCGACAATCGTGGAAAGTGAAAAGGTCCCAATGCATCTTTGAAGACACAGTGAATATCGAAGCTTGTCAATGGCCACTAAAATTCCCAATACTTCCTTCGCTTCTATCCATATTTATGTATATTTTAACTTAAATGACCACCTGACCATTTAAATTGTATCAGTCTGTAGTACTTACCGCTTACTACAGTCACGTTAGCCTCTGATTCACCAAACTTCAATTTTAAGAGTAGGATATACACCAGAAGAAGTAATCTGCGGGCAGTATTCATCTTATAAATTTGTTGCACTTAATCCAGTTCAAAAGCAAATTTTGACAAACATTCACTCTATTTTGAAATAATCAATAAGTACTGTCTTGCTGTTTCTGAAATCCATGTCAATATATCTACAATAGAACAATTTTGGGGCACAATTAATGAAACTAATGAACAAAAATTACGATATCCGTCCTATTATCATAGGACCTTCCGAGATGCTAAATCATTACGAGAGAAATGCTGTCAGTAATGAAGCCGTTATCGTATGCGGATGGATGAAATTAATTACAGTTGAATCACTTTTAATCAAGCCTGTGGTTTTTAATTATTGTTGTTAACTATCCTCACAGCTCTCCTGTCACACAGCTTTGAACTGGTTTCGAAATAGTGCTTTATTGAACGATTACATTCATCAGTACTTGACTATTCATGTACTCTGTACTTCCTATGACATCACCAAGGTCGTGCAATATTAACCTGTGAAGGTGATTAAACATGGTTATTAAATTCTATAAATAGATGATAAAAATATGAATTGCATTGTTAAGATAAGTGATTGTGCACAAGTGCCCTACTTTTTTTCTTACATGTGCGCATCTTGATTTGCCTTATTCATCAGTTATTTAACACGTAAGTTTGTGTTCATTTGGGTTTTTCCTCATATCCGTGTTCACAGTGCTCTGCGGTTGCAGGAGTACAGTGCAGCACAACTGAGCAAGTCTAAATGAACCTGAGAGATGTTCAATATCTCATATGTGCATACTGAAATCGGTGTAACGTCATATGACAGGTTATTACGGGATGATCAACACAGTAATTTGTTTTCGACTCTGTTAAACCAAGTACATGCCACGTAATGAAGCCCAAGTCAATATTAAGTTGAAGACATATTTGGCCCTTTTCACTCAAGATAGCCGTATATGAGATGAATCTTGAGCTTGTACTAATCTAAAAATTCTTTGAGTCCTTTTTTCGTTTAGTTTTAAGCTTTAAGTTCTAATCCTTTGTTGAGAAAAACCATCGTCTGGTGTCCAATAACCATCTATAGTCACTCAAAATTCAGGCATTGTTTTTGTCCAATGCAATATTCCTTTATTTTCTAGCAGTTGACGATAATAACCTACAGGCAGGTACAATATTTGCAGAAAGCAATGTTCTGTGGAGCATCGATATTTAGAACTAAAAGACATTTTACAATCCGTAGAGAGTCTGTACTAAGAAATTATGAATATGTTACAATTTGTTAAGTATCAATGCCAATCACTAACATAAATACAACCTCAAATTGTTTAAACATAACAATTCAACAAAAAACTGCATTTCATCACAAGCAGAACGTTTGCAATGCTATGACCTTTTGAAACACTCACTCGTTATTGCAGTTAAATTAAACTCTGATTTACCAATTTCCAGACCTATTTAGGTGAGTTCACATGGGAAAACCTTAAGATAATCTTGGATGAAAAAACAAGTCTAACTGTGACCAGGCCCAAAATCCAAACCCGAACTTCCCTATTTCTCGACTTCATTGATATAAACGCTGCACCCCCTTTAACCAGTCGGTTCCCTGACATTCCGCTTGACAATTTTTCACCCTCGTACAATTTTAATGGACCAAGTAACCTTGACAATCCCTTCCTGAACAGTTACAACCCTGGCAATTCACAGCCCGGACAATTTTCACTTGGACAATTCCTATCCACCCTAAACGTAACCCCTGTAGTCATGCGTCATTTGAGAGAGGCTTAATTCTTCCAGAGGGTATTGTCGGCGTTGGAAATATTTCCGGTGGGAATTGATCGGGAGGTTTCCAATGGAAATTGTCCTGGGAAATTTGTTGTGGTAGAATTTGTGCCGTGAGGAGTTGTCCTGTCCTAAGCAGTCAGCCATAGCATCCGCTTTACTTTGGATCGGTGCTGAAAGTATTTTGGCGCTTGTGCGAATAATCTTGGTTTATAGTATATACACATTTCCAAATATGTATTTATATATAATGCATAGGTGATAAACACTGATGCTTGTTAGTGCTTATACTTACCCACTGTCAACCTTGTCTGAGACAATAATGACCAATCCCTTCAGAAAGTATAGGTTCATCGTAGTATGGATATGTCGTGATGATAACAAAACACGACTAACTGAATTTCGTTCATATGTATTTGACTTTTTTTCATAGCCAGTTTAAGAAGTCAAAAACAACAAAAATGAATAGTGACCAACCCTGCAGAGAAATTGTTATTCCATGTGATATATGTTGCATAACTTTATCAGCTTACTTTTTTTTTTGAGAATGCGAAACGGATGGAGAGTAGGAACTCTCTTAAACATCACAATCTGATATACTAGGATCAGGAACACATCCAAATTCAGATTGAGAATAAGATTCATAATCAGTATGTTAAAGTGAATGTTTCAATCGAATGTTCGAGTCGTCTCCCATCTTAATTTTGTTTTGTTTTAAGAGAAAACTGGGGTAGAAAGAAACTCGAAGAAGGAAGTTTAATCAGAAATGCTATATATGATGTACCTTGTTTAGAAAAGATTGTTTCGATGAGAAACCACACCATGTTGTACATTTAGTTAGCCATGATTGGCTCTTTCAGAAGGTGGTAACTATTACTGATCAAATTTATGTCACTTTAATGCGACATATTTTGTTATAAGGTTCTTCGTTGCTATGATTTCAGATTAGCCCTGTAAACCTGCACTTACTTTAAAGAACGCCTCAAACAGCAAGCTCAAGGATTACGTGAAAGAAAAACACCTAAAGAAGTTGTCTGTGTAACATGTTGCCAATGTCTATGTTGGAACGTCATTTTTGTAACGTGTTCTTGTGTTGTGAGTGTTTGTGGGGGTGGGCTATTTTATATTTGTTAATTTTTCCAATTTCATAACATAAAACTTTCGTAACCTATTTACCTGTTGTGTTCTGCTAATTAATGATTTCTTCGTCACTCCTAAAGTTTTAAGCTATTTAATTCATGACAGTCTTTATTTATAATACAACGTGTTATTTGATAACACCATTAAATGTTTTCAATGGCTACCGCTACTATTTTTTAGTTTCTTTAAATTGGGGAATTAAGTCACGCGCCAAATGTGACCAAATTTTAACGCAGTTGGAGATGATTCAGAGCTGTGGCAATAATTTAAAATTTAATTTATATATGTATTTATAATTTAATTTATATGAAAGATCACAGCTCTTGTGGTGATTATTATGGCAACTAGAACTAATACATTGTAATGAAATCGTTTTATGCTGCCTGACCTTCCAATTGACTTATTGTTAAAAGAAGCTTGTATCATTAGTTGGCGAACCACATTCATTCATTGTTTGTCTTGTTTACTCAAATTAACCCTTAATGTCATTCATGTAATAAGAAATCAGATTTTGATTAGACCCTGATGTTTCCTGGTGGTTGTTTTAACACGACATGAAATGGAATGAATGCCAATAGTATGAACATATGTAACCTATGTAAACAATGAAAGAGCCGTCATTACGACAGTAAGAGGAGATACGAGAAGAGCACCCGTGCCGAAACCATTTCTGCTTTTATAAGCACTTTATTGGTGTTAATATTATGCATGTATAAGTATATGTGTTATAACATGGTAACACATGTTGCTCAGCAAATGCATTTGGAAGCAGTGTGTGTTAGAAAGTCTTTGATTGTAACAAACTAATGTATTTTAAGCGAACGACTGAAAATGAGTCTAAGCTACTAATTTTTGTCCTGCAGTGGCGCGAACCAGAGACCAGGCCTGACTGCAGGAACGAGCATTGCTGCTCACTATACGTCAACTTAGGCTTATATGTTGAGTGATTTGTGCAACGTTCATTGAGAGCCATAACAGTGTGGTAACTCTAATTACTGTACTGTAAAGGTCATTGATGTTTTTTCTCATCGACCAAGCTCTAAGTTAGACTGCGCTCTTTTTCTTTTGCACTAGTTTTTGTTTAACCGATTAGTCGTGCTGAAACAAAAGATTCTGTCATCGCAGTTAGTATCGAGCTTTAGTTGGATATCTGTAGCTCTGTCGTCTGTCAGTGTGTAAGTTAGGCCTAAATCATGCATCTCACATTAGTGGTCAGCTTTCTCCTTTAGATCGAGGATTCTGAGTTTTCGTCGTAAGTATAAACCTTCAATAAGAAATATGTCACGTTATTAATAAAAATAGATCGATTTGCAATCCTATTGCCCTAGACTTTTTAAACTGTAGGCGAAAATGTGAATGTTGAAGTTTTTGTGTCGGCTACCATAACAAATGAAGGCACGAGTCACTCAGGATTTAACGTTAGTAGCCTACAATCCTGTAATCCTACTGTAAATCAGTACAAACAAACAGTACTACATTATACATATCAACAAACAGGCCCGGCCCAATACTCACTATAGTCACTAGTAGTACTATACTAAATATCTCAATACTAGTCTCTCATCGAATGTGTCCGACGCCCGTAATCTGTATTACTCTAACTTGTTGCAAAGCCGTTACAGAAGGTGACGTTTGTCTGTTCTCGGTCGATATTGCCAAAGTCGCTTAAGCACCTCAAACCATTTTTTTTCTTGATATCAAGTTGGCAAGACAGGGCTGCAACTTTTGCAAGACGTAGGCTAGGCCTAACTTAGGGCCAAGTAGGCATAGGCTTACGTTAGAACTCCCTCGGCTGTACCCTCCCTTGGTAGACCTAGGCTAATGTAACAAGTAACTAGGCAAATTAGTACGCAAGTAACGTAAGACAGTGACTAACGTAGGCCTAGACCTATAAACAAATGGACGTGCTGTAGGCCAAATGCCCAGCCCTTGGCCTTATCGGCAACATAGGAGTTGGTAGAAATGTTTTTAACGAATAACGTTAGGAGATGCTAGCCCATACTTCATAGAAATATAGGGCCTAGGCCATTGTTAGCGCCAGCCTATAACAAGTTGATGGTAGGCGTACTCCTAACTCTGGTAATGCATAGGCCTACCTCCCAGTCCCAATTGACTTGAAAAACCCACTTTTCTCCGTGCAAAGATATCAGCAGGCTACAGTAGGCCTACAGAACTGATTTCTTTTGGCTGTACCTAGAGAAATTGTGTTGACTGGTTTGCCCAAGAAATGCTACCATTTTGCGTGTAGATACTTCTAAAATCCCCTCTCCTTGTCCCCCTCCTCCATGCTGGTGATCCAACATTAGACAGACCCACATCTAGGCCTATCCTCTCAGAACTTGGGAGCGATGTAACAGCCACTAACTTACCCTAGGCACGTCAGTTATGCCTAGGTCTAGATAAAAACTGTTACTGTTGCAGTACCCTACCTGTATTTGTTACTCCCTGGATGGGTGACGAATATACTATAGTCAAGGACTGCCAACATGTCCAAATGCGGCATGTAGAACTGCTTGCGGCACCTAAAATTATTTTGGCGGCACCTAGGCCTAGTAAACAGAGCGAACCTTGTCATCACCAAGGCTTAAAGTTGCCCATGTGGCACCCGATATTGGTTTTTTGCACGTGCAAACAGTTCACCTACCTTATGTACGCTGTGAAACCTGCCCATTTCCACCCCGTAGGACAAGCAAGTTACTCATTAAGCATCTCACACTTTAAGTGATAAGTTTGCCCTGGGAATGCAATATTAGTACCACGATAACACCAGTGGAAACATTGCAAATGCAATAAATCTTGGCCAGCAATTTAGGTCAGTTATTCTCAACCTGGGGTCCTGGGACCCCCAGGGGGTCAGTGAAGATTGTTTGGGGGTCCTCAAAGGGCAAAAGGGTCCGTGGAAAAAATAGGGATCCATAGAAAATGAAACCCAGTCTATTGATCAAATTTTTGTGTGCTGCTTTAGCCTAGGCAATCATGCAACTACAGTAACCATTGTAGCCCTTGAACAGGGCTGTACGTTACCGTATGTAACATGACCTAAGCCTTTTACACTCCTCATTACAGCCCTTGCGCCACTGACACAAATTTGTAACATTGCACTCACAGTAGTAGTTTTGTTTTTCTTACCAAACTTTACCAAAATGATCTTTGAAAGTGAATCCACCTTTCAGCATAAGCTCTTAATGAAAATATGATAAGGAAATGGATTGACCTGAAACACTAAGTCAGTAACACTAAGTCAGTAACGTTCACTATAAGTAAGTCAGTATTGCAGCTTGTCATGCAGTAGCCTATTTGCAAGCCTTTGAGGAAGTAAATGATGCTGAATTTTGATGTTATATGCTTTAAATCATCATCGAAATCAGTTTTATCATGGGTGATCATATATCAAGATATCATTTACAGTATCATTTAGTTGTAATGAAAGAACTGTCAACTGTGTGAATCATTTTTGCCGATTTTGGGGGTATTTTGTAGCAAAAAGATTGATTAAAAGCAGTGCAAGAGCTGTGATGTGGAAGGTAACACACAGCCATATTCAAGGGCTAGCGGTTAGTCTTAAGTTAGCCTAAAACCATTGATTTTTGTTGCATTTGCACAGGAACATGCAGCTAGACCATCATATGCCACAAACATTCCCCTAAGCATCTCATTGGGTTTCACTAATAGGGCATATTTTTGGTTTTGATAAACAGAGAAACCTATGCGGTCATGATGGTGTTTGTGACGCTTGTCTTTTGCACATGATATGTCAGGATAGGGATAATGGACACTTATCTGATATTGGTTAGCCATACCCTATTGTTTTTGTGGCAGTCAAATATCATCTGGGGTCACCAGAGGTCAATCACTGAAAACTTTGTGCACACAGTATCTCTGTGCGAGAATGATGTGGGTTGTTCATATTGAGAGGAAGAAGCACATTGTTTCTCTTGAGGTCAAAGGTCATCTGGAGTCACCAGAGGTCAAATTTTTGAAACTTTGTGCACATAAAACCTCAACTTGGGACTGTAGGTACATCTCATCCTTGATGTGTAGGTTGTTGATGTTGAGAATAATTGTAGGTATTGTTTTTGGTGGAGATCCAACTTGGTGTGGGATCACCAGAGGTCAAACTCCTTAAACATTGTGTAGTCAATCAAAGTATAGTTTATAGAAATGATGGATGTTTTAGTTTTTATACTTGATTTCTAGGTGGACCGTAGTTAGGGGCAAAAACTTTATTTTTTTAGGGGGAAGTGAAGCCTCATTTGGGTTGCCAGTGGTGAAAAATCTGAAAATCTTTTGCACACAAAACTTAGGTTGAGAATGATGGATACTTTTCATACTTGATGTCTGGGTTGGTTGTATTAAGAGAAAGAACCCTCTTTGTTGTGTTTGCAGGTCAACAGTTATCTGGTCTAGAGGTTTGCCACTTAAAACCTTGAGCATGCAGTATCTCACTATCTTGTTTGTGCCATACTGTACAGTAGGTCTAAGGTCATGTGAGGTTACCAGAGGTGAAATTCTGAAAATCTTGAAGTCACCTAGGAGGCTTGAACATTTTTGCGTGTTGATGTGTCATATTACTTCGAAGAATCCTCTTATCCAATACAGGTCAAGTGCCATCTCATGTTTGGTAGGGCTTAAAAACTGAGCATCATCTGAACACCATATCTCAAGATCTAGAGCCTTGGATGATTTTCATGCTTTTTGTATTGGGTAGATGAAGTCTCCGTTCATGATAGATACTGAGAAACATTGTACAGTACCTTCATATTCACCTAGGGTATTGTATGCCTTTTTGGTCACTTGTTAACAAAGAAACCTTACTGTATGCAGTCAGGTTGGCATTTTTGTATGTGTGTATGTGACGGATTGGAATGCAAGGTACGCTACACGATAACTCAATAACCATGTGCTTGATTTTTCTCACACTTGGTGTTTGTGTGTGCAGGGTATGTATATGACATATGCAAATGTGCCCTATCATGTTTGGTGGAGGTCAAAGGTCATTGGAGATCGTCATAGGCAAAAATAAAAGTGAATTTTAGGTGCTGTAGTTCAATGGCCATTTCTGAACTGTGACATAATTTTAGGATAAGATAACATTGGGAGGAGGAGAAAATACTGTAATAGTAGTCTCATGAAAAGGTAAAAAAGTAATTGTTATTGATATCTCTCAAATGGAACATTTTAAGGGGATGACGTAATTAGAAATCGGATTTTTCTATTTGAAGTGCATATTCAATTCAATTCAAATTTATTTCTCATATGGACAGCAAAACACAGGAGGGCAGTTGCAGTACATAGACAGGTATTACAAACATATGAAGGACACTAGAAAAAAAGGAAAATGTCAACAAAGCCAGTGACCACTAAATTAGAAAATCCAAAAAAAAAATAATAAATACAGTAACAGTACAAATGTGGGAGAAAAACTGATCCCCGAGGAATGATAACCTCATTTGACCTTTGTGACTTTTTTTTGTGATATCTGGATAGGTCTTGTTAAATGAAATCAAAATTTTAATGATTCTACCCTCATACAGTATGATGCTCCTAACTAAAGTTAGTGACATTTCAGTGAAAGCTTATGAAAAGTGAAACTTCTACAGTACTGTAATAGGCCTTCTATGCACAGGCACGACTTTTGCAGTTCTATGGGTGTGTTACTGTATACATGTTAATTTGGACAGATGATACCTTAGATGATACCTTACATGAAAGTAAGTGCAGCAACACAGGTTGTGCTGAATACAGACTCTGGTTTGTACTGTATATGCACATGTGTGCATGTTGTTGCATCATTGCTATAGAAGGTACACACATACAAAGCTAATGTACTGCACCTTTAATTGTGTACTGCATTTACAAATTATAGGCAATTCTTCAAAATGGTCAAAAAGTCCCAGTTACCTTAGGAAAATTACCTGGTTGACCTCCATCTGTTTACCACCAAAAGAGGGGTGAAAATACTGCAACAAGCAAACTTTGATATATGATATAGTACTACAGGCTGCTATTGACCTTTGTGAGACTACACTACTTACACTACTGCAGGGCACTTTCAAACCTCTTTATCTTATGTTGTTGGGGTCAAGTTTATAAGTATCTTTACACAAGGAACCATGCTGTTGTATCCTTGGGCTCTTTTTACTCCTGTAATAGCAAGAGGTACATTAGCATACTTTCTGCGAAATTGAGTACATGTACTTACAGTAGCGGGTGATTTTGCTCAAGTGCTTATTTAGCAGGTGTCTGGGTACAGTACATAGTCACTTGCAACCAACTATATTGGTGACTAATTGTAAGTCTCTGGCCATACCCCACTTTACAATGCAGAGCAGTATTGTTTAGTCCAAGGGCAGGATGCCATGTCCCTTCATTTTGTTGTTGGCCATAATTCAAGCCCTATGTATATATAAGCACAAACTTGAACTTGACATGCCTCTACATTAACATGCCCTCTCCCTCATACACAACGCTGCAACAGTACCACAGCACAGCCAACTCACAACCAACTAGCGCTTCAAAAAGAGTATGTGCTGAGGAACAGAAATTTACAGATGTTAAGAAATGTGCCTTTTTATGAAAAGAGATTATGCCTTCCTAGGCCACTGAGTTGTAATTTGCTCAAGTCAACCCTTAAAATGAAAGGAAGTTGACATACTGCAAAGGAGACATCCTGTAAACAACATGGAAAGGTACTGTAGTGTTGGGTAGTGAAGTTATTTTGTGGTTTCGATCAAAATTGTATCATAAGTTTGTAATCAATATCATAGTAGCGTGTATGTACACCTTTTTGTGTGACCTTTACACCTTGCTTACAGTATAAACAGCTGATGTCTCATTAACAGAAGGTTTGACCATTTACTGTATTGAGTACTGCACAAAATCCCTTCATTTTTTTCTTTTGAGGTCAAGGAACAGCTGAGGTCAGTAGAGGTTGAGATGTGGAATCTTGTGAAAACAATGTCTAAATGCAATGCTTGGAATGATCTCATATTGTGTGTACCAGTAACAGCATTATGTCAATTATATATAATACAAGATAACCTACAGTTTCTGTGGTGGTTCAACTGAAGTCGAAATGTGAAAACCTTGTAAGCACAAAATCTTAAAGATGCAAGTCTGAACTGATCTCATATTAAATTTATCAATTATTTTAATTATATTGAGTACAAGAACACTCATTCCTTGGGGGTGAGCCCAATGCCAATGTGCGGTCAGCAGAGGTCAAATCATAAAAATCGTATCATAATATGTGTACCAGAAACTTCAGCTTGGACTGATCTCATCTAGACAACTTGAAGACAATTATAGGCATGATCGTGTCACCTGTGTGTATTTGTGACCATTTATACTGAGCAAATGGAGGGAATGCTTGAACCAATCTTTTGGTTGTAACTCAATGTAACTTCAGTAAGCAAAGGAAAGAAAAAAAAAGGGAGAAAGAAACTCATGATACATTTGGTGGCAGTCGATGGTCATGTGAGGTGTGCAGAGATGAGATTGTAAAAATAAACGTACTGTATCTTGAAGGAAATATGAGATTAGTGGGTTCATGTTACAGATTAATAGAAAAGGTTGCAACAATGGTCATTTTGGTCAATGGTCACTTTGGTGGAACTCAGAGCCTACCATTATACCAGTCAGAGTTTCTGTAGTATGAAGAAATACTTAGCTGCCAAAAAAGAAACTAGGAATGTGAACTTCAGGACGATTAGCAAGCCTGTACCTTCGCAGAGGTATGTACCTTCTGAACTTCTCATTCAAGTGCTTTATCGATTATGGAGTCTTCAGCATTGATAGTTCTTTAACTTCAGTTACCCCTAAAATCATTCTATTGGCTAATACATAACTGTTTTGTTTGTGAAACATGGGAGAGCAACTCCCTCTGTCTTTCAAGTTGGTTGACAAACTTAGACTGGAGCTCTAAGCCATCATGTAGACATCTTTAAATGTGTCGGTAACATAAGTTGTTGTATCACATTGAGTAGTAAAATTTCATTCTTAATTACATTAAAAGGTAATTTGAGGTCAAATAGGATCAAATTTTCAATTCAAAGGATTGATGCCTTAAGTTATAGCACTATCATATCCCATTTGCACAATATTCATACCATGTGCTCTGCAAAAAATCACTTAGTGATTAGTAATCTTCTATCATTTGGAGTATAGCCTACTGTTTCTCAAAGAATGTTTTCATTTGGTTTTAAGTGTGTGCTTACTGCTTACCCTACAGTAATGCTGACAGTCAACAATTTTTCACAGTCAACAATTTTCTAGCTGTTGTTTACTCACTCATCTCACAGTTACTGCAATAAAAAAATCACACACATTTGACATAATTGTCTCTTGAAAAAGTATATCAGTGAATCTCTGCTGTCTCTATTGTGGAGGTTATTAAGATTCCTGTTCTCCGATTTAGGTCTAGTCTGTTTCAGGTTGCTCAATACAGCTGATTTGCTGCGAGCTGGGTGGGGGTTCTCCACCCCTCACAGGATTTGGGGAAGTGGCTATTGGCTATAGACTGGAGGTTACACTTTCATCCATTGGATGGGAGCGATAAATGAAGCACGGGGTAGCTTTGGGTTAACATTGTGATTGTCTGGTCTGACTCTTGCCTTGTAAATCCTCTTGACACTTAATATGGAAAAGAGTAGGCAAATCTTGCAGATGATCATCCACAATTAACATGGATGGTATAGGGTCCTTGATGTGCCCAAGTGGGCTTTCTGATCTTCAAACTTTCAAATTAAGAAATTATCTGATTGATTTCTAGCACCCGACTCGTTTGGAATATTTATTAAGACAATCCATATGAGAACAGTAAGATATTTCCTGAAAAGAAGAATGGTGACTTGTGTACAAAAGTGTTTGTGTCTTCTGTAACTGCTCTCCTGTGTTTCTCTGTCCATATGAGAAATAACTTTGAATTGAATTAAAGATGTGAGAAGCGATGGTGGAGAATTCCTTTCAGAGCTTAATAAAACTGTGTAGGCCATGCTCACACAATATTCAAATTCTGTTTTACACATGTATACAGTACTTTAAGCAAAAGTTTAATGTTCAGAATGTCTACTGTCACTTGATGTCAGTGTACCTTAGGATCGTAACTTTGTTATCCAGTGTGTTCTAAATGGAAAGTTGTTTCAAGTTGAGACATTGTTCATAGCTAGTGTAATATTTTGTACTTTATCCCAAGTGTTTGTGAAGAAGTTCACATAAACTTAAGTCAAGGGAGATCAAATTTTGAAATACCTTTTAAGTTGCAATCTTAAAATCAGTTTCAATATGCAATTGATGTTTGGTGGTATGATGATCTGTGGCATTGTCTGTGGAATTGAAAATTTATTCTAGGTCAACCAAGGTGGCAGCTCATAAACAGAAATGACGAGAACTGTCGACTGTTCCTGTGGAGATGGTCAGTTGACATTCAACAGAGGTTGACGACATTGGGTGTATGCTAGGGTAATGACAATGTGTATCTTGTATGGAATATTCAAATGGATACTGTAGATGTGTGGAAGCAGAAATTTGTATCATGTTGTAAGCATTACCCTTCATTATGGACTGTTGTGTTTGTTTTCACCATGAGACTTGTACAGTCAAATTGTGTTGCACATGTGTCCTCACCCAAATTATGACAGATATTTTTGCAGTACCTTTGAGTTATTAACTCAAGTGTGACTGTGTTAGAAATGTAGGAATATAAAGTTTTCATGTTAAGAGATACAAAATAATGTACATGTTTTTAATTGGCCATTTTGCATATTGTGTGATGTTGTTTCATGATGTTTCAATACTATGCTTTTCTTCATTTCTTTTGCTACTGTAGATGCCTAAACGATTGAAATGGAAGACTGCACACTGCAATGTGACCAGTTACTCTGTGTCACCGAGGAAACGAGTTCAAAAGAAAAAGCACTATAGTGAAACAAGGTTAACGAAAGTCATTTAATAGATGGTGCTATCTCATGTCAGCTCATCCTGTCATCAATAAATAAGTAGATGAGAGAAATGTTTTATGTTATTCATTTTGGATTGCCTTCTCACAACAGTTACAAGACAAAAAGGGGGAGAAAAAGAACTACCATATGAAAAACAACCTTAATACATCCTCTCCATTCTTTTGTCATGTACCAGTTTGTACATGTGGAAATATGCTTTCTCTATTTATCAGAAATTTTGAAATATGAAATTGGGTGTTTATACTACAGTAGTAGACTTGCTGATGAGAGAAAAAGCTTTCATGTTTGTTCACCTTTCAGTGTTAAACTTGCTTAGATTCTTTTTTTCTCTGTTTGGTATTGATTGATGTTAAGTGACTACTGCAATACTGTATGCATTGCAAAATAATCAGTGTAAGTAATCTCTTCTTTGCACGTTTTTAGAAATTAAGTTTGCATTAAATTCCTTGACAGGCAGATAGGTACTTCTAGCATATATTGAGTAAGCATAAGTTTTTCCACTTTCTTCCCCCAAATCAGGTGTAAGCATGTCTCCTTAACAGATTTGTGGTTAAAAAATGATTTGCCAATGGTAAATTTAGTCAGAAAGTTTCCCAGTGGACAGAAGCATCCATTACCTTTTGAAATTGTCCTATCTTAATGTCCCATAGATAATGTTCATGAACAGTCGTTTTATGCTTCTCAATCCCTTTTGCATGGAATGTTGTGTGGTACAGTAGGTCATCAGCCTTTGCCTTAACTCTGCAGGTAAAAATTGGTGACCTTTAACTAACGATGTTCCATGTGCAAGGCTATACAGAGGCATACGACATACTCATGAATATTGCTTATGTGGCACCAACATAAGACAAAGCAACCTATAATGTGTCTACTGGGGTACTTCATAACTGGGTTTTCCACTGCCAGATCTTTTTTTGTCGCAGATCTGTTGAGGAGATATGATTATACCCAACTTGGAAGGAGAAAATGCAATATAAATGTAAGATGTGTGTTTAATACAACCTAACCTCCTTTAAGTAGTCTTGGCCATGTTGCATTTCCTGTCAGTAACAACCTTTGGCAGAGTGGCATTGTTTTGTGGTTTTCAATTGATATCTCTACCTGAATACTATAAGCTCATCGCCATGATGTAAGCAACAGTCTTGCAGACTTTCCCGAATGAAACTTTGCCTTAATTTCATCACTGCTTTCACATACTGTACCTGTAACCATGCAAGAATAATTAACTTTTGTTTACCCTGTTAGACAATGTAGCCAGTCTGTTGGAAAAAAGTTTCCAGCATCAACAGGGGATCCAGAAGTGCATGATGAAGCTCCTAGTGACCATGCAGCTGGCGTTTCATATAAGTCCAGACTGACAAAAGAAAAAGAAGCCTGGAAAACACTGAGGCGAGACCTTACTCATGTATTTCAGGAGGAAGCTGCTCCCATGACTTACCACTGCCAGACTTGCAAGGAACAGTGTAGCAATATCATTGTATGCACTGATTGTCATGGCCTCACCCACTTTTGTGAACTTTGTGTGGAAAAAGCCCATGAAAATATTATGTTTCACCATGGAAAACAGTGGAAGGTATTATGTTGAACTTCACTGTGAATGTCAGTATGAATGTCAAATAATTCTCCTTTTTTTGACAAAACCCAACTATTTTGGCAAAGAAGTTTGAAACATTGATCACATTTGATTTTGAGTTTTTGAGTTAGTCCCACTTTGTGTAGTAAACTGTGTGAGACATGGTAGTGTTGCCTGCACTAGGTAATGTGACTGTGAACAAGTAGTGCACAGTAGATGAAGTCAAAGAACCACAGAAATCTTGTTCTTAATTTTCCTCGCAGACTTAATATCAATAAGTAAGAGCGCCATTTTAAATGTGGACAATGCCAAAGAGTTGTGATGTGTACTTCCAGTTGAGTGTAACCTTTCTGTTATCAGGCCAAACTTTAAAAGAGTGGGAAGCATTGAGTCTGGAGGGTTTGTCTCCATTATGTTGTAATACAAAACAACTCATGAATATGCTATTCCATTTAATAAACTGTAACATTCTAAACAGGGTATTGCACTCATTGCCAACTGGTGTCTGAATTTTTTTACTCCTGTCAATTTGTCAAGAAGGTATGACTTGTCCTGGTTAGATTCTTTGAGTGTTGCAGTGTATGATAGCAAAACACCAAATTAGTCACTGTTGTTTTTTTATTTTCTTTATTTCTGAGTTGACTCATATACCACTGCTGTTCTTCTATCATACTGGTACTGTTATTCTTCGTTTATGGATTATGTGCATAACATAATACTTTAAGAATCATGAGTATTGTACGAAGTGGTGATAAGTGATAACCCCCTCTAAGGTATACAACATTTTTCATGTAATAAATATTAGTTGATATCAAAGAGTTGATGAAGATTTGCATTAACCATTTTTGTTGTTTTTCTCCATTGAATCACAGTATAGACGGTATTATGCAGTAGTAATTGCCTTTAATGGTTATTCACTGTTGTGGAAGTGAATATAGAAGTTTTGCATTTTCTCTTTAAATAGAACACATACTTTACTCCATACAAGATTGGTCAGAAAAGAATATGGAGCACCGGATGTCTTTGCAGTAACCCATACACTAAGCAGCTGACAGTTGTTGACTTCAGAGGTATGCATTTGTATTTACAATATGGGGTATCTACATTATGGTCAAAGTATCAGATGATGGTCAGACTTCAAAATCAATGTGCAGACTATATCATCCTGTATCACTAAAGGCCCAAGAGTTGAGCTTTCAGTTAACCTGTAAGTGTCAAAATCAAAATATGCTGGTGGTATGTAAATACCCCCTGTGGGTGAAGTACAACACTGTTTCCCATAAATAAACCAAGTGATAGAAATCAATTGGTAAAATTGTGGCATCGCGTAGTGAACGTGGAGAGATTTTACATCCAAGACCAGCATTTACACTTTATCCACTCTTGGACATCAAGTGAATGCTGTGTTGGTTAAGTGCAAGGATACTGCATAATGTAATATAAATGACCAATCAAAAGTAAACACAAGAGGCAGCATGAACTTCTTGTGATTCATGTGTTTTGCAAGCTTTGTAACCTCTGACAAAGTTTGTAAAATTAGCTGACAATCATCTTACTTTGAGTATGATGTACATTGTACAAATGTACATTGTACATGATGTACATTGTACAAATGTACATTGCAAGAACCACATCTATTTTGAAATGATATGATAATGAACACGGACGTGTCTGGGAGTTTGTGACAATGGGCATGTTGATGAATTTCTGTCATGAGGTAGGGGTCCAAGGGAAGGAATCCCCTCTTCCTTTCGAGGAAATTCAAATAATCTTGTACAGCGTTACACTTGTGAAGTCAGTGAATCTGTTTCAAGGTGTAGAAATGTTTCCCAACAAAAGTAAGCATTTTTTTTTTACCCTACATATAACGTACAGCACTGTATGTGCTTCCGTTTTTCCTCTGTAATGTATTCCTGTATAATTGGTTTAATTGCACAACTTTTCATTCAATCGAGTGAATATAAAACATTTACTTCATTTCAGTCAACAAACAGTGACCTTCACTCAATGCCAAATAACATGTTGACACTGTCCCATGAGACTAGGCTGTGCTAAGGTACAGTATATTTCTGTGTGTGCATGTGTAGCACTTACTTTGAAATTACTTATTTGCTTCACTCCTCACTTACCTGTCTCAATGCAACAACTGTGCAGAAACTGCATGGGAGTGCAGCAACTGCACTCACATGCATCTCTCCAAGATGGTAATCTTAAACAACGCCTTTTCCGCCCTCCTTTTTAATACCGGACCAGCACTTCCTTCCCATTCTGCCATCCTATGTGCTAGGACTGTGGAAGTCTCGTATGAGTCATGTGTGTTCTTAACATTGGGATATCATTCATTTGTGACTCTATCTGGTTTTTCTCGGCTTGCTTTTGGGTGTTGAACCAACTTCTGCACAAGTTTTTGACTGTTTCACTAAGTCTCCTTTCTTTTAAAAGTAAAAATTCTTATGTGTTTGTGTAAGGCCTAGTTATGTGTTTTTCGTGCCCTTTTAATTGTACAGGGTGTAGTTGTGTGAAATTGTTCCCAGATGTAGCCTTACCTTCATTTTGAAAATCCTACACAGGACTATCCTTTAAGCTTACACCGGGAAGCCTTTATTGTCCATTTTAGGGCTTGTTTTTGTTACTGTTTTCCTTTTTCCAACCCCTTGAGGGATTTCTCAGCCTAGCTTCCTGCTCATACTTGGAGGTCTCACCTTTGTTGTTGTTACATTGCTTACTTGTGCCCATTTTCTTTGGCATAGTTATATGCTATATGTGTACTGCCTGTTCATTAAAACCTTGATCATTTGTCCCCCTCATGGTCAAATTTATATATTTTTGTCAAGTACGGATCCTCCTTAATGATCCTCTCAGCATGAGCTCAAGGGCAGTTCTTCATTGCCTATCATGTAATTTTTTTGACTTGGAAGGCTCTGGGATGAGCACCAGCAGTGCCCAAAGTGTAGGTCCTGCTGTCAGAAGGATCCTTGTGCCTTTTGCATAGATTTTACACCAGCCCAGTGGGCTGAACTTTAGACATGTCTAGTTGGACAGAGGAGCAAGCTGCAGGCACAGTAAGACAAACTCCCAGCATAAGACCTGCAGGTTTTACTGGAACCTCAAGCCAGTTCTGAGGTAGGAGAAGCTGCAGAGAGTGGTCGAGGAGAGTCTACCACCGCAGCTGGAGTGCTCAGATCTGATTACATAGCAAATCCACACTCGGTACTGGCATTTTCTGGACCCATGTCGACCGAAGGGAAAGAAGAGTCAAAACCTTCCTTTGGCAAAGGAAAATTCGATAGCGAAAAGGAAGCGCAGCCCTTGTACATCTCAGACTCTGCTAGAAGCAATCAGACTGCCCCTAACCCATGAAGCACCTCCAGATCAAGCTCAACCAACAGTGACCTTCACTCAATGCCCTATAACATGTTGACACTGTGTCCCATGAGGCTAGGCTTTGGTAAAGGTATATTTCTGTTTGCATGTATAACACTTACTTTGAAATTATATCTTTGGGTAGGCAAGTAATGGTTATGGGTTAAGTAACTCATGAGCAATAAGGAAGGCTATGCTAGGATACATCTGTAACCGTTCAGTAACTTCATAATGATCTCTGTTTGAATTTCTCACAGGTCAGCTAAATACAATTTCATTCCAGTTCTGCTCATGTGAACCAGAGTGCTGTTCACTTCTTCGATTTGGGTTGTGGGGTATGTCACCTACTGATCCAAGAGTTGCAATTGATGTGAACCTATTGAAATTGCTTAGTGCACTTCAGTTGGAATGTCACATCTCTACAAAGGGCTTTTGGAATACACTTCAAAGTTTGAATACAGAACTAATTGAAGAAAAGAAGGTACTTTTTCTTTCTTTACAAAGATGCAATTTTCAGATCTTTATTAATGGAATGAACATTACATGCCATATGTAAGCCACGCACTTTAGTTTGAGGAGTTAATTATTTATTATTAGCATTGGGTGGGCGGTAGTTGATTGCTCTGATCAGATTGTATTTTATGAGAATTTGTTTTTTTTGGAGTGTATAGACCTGTGGTTGGCATAGCACGGTGTTGGTGCTCCAGTTTTATTCATTCTAATAACATTGATGTAGACTTCTTGATACTAACTTTCATTGCTGAAACATTCCCCTTGATGTAACATCTTTTATATTGTAGAAATACTACAGACTACTAATAAGTGAAAGCATGCATGAATTCAGAGCTTTCCAGTGGAAATCAAAAACTTTGGAGGACATTGTTCCCAATGCAGACAAAGGAACCACATGTCCAGCATGTCCAGTGGTAGGTGAATCAGTAATGTTAAGTGAAACAAATGACAAAGTTCAGTTAGAATACCGAGGTATTGTAGAACATAAGCATAAGTTAATGACATTTCCTTAGTACTTGTACTTCTCATTTACAGTTTACCTTGATCATTGCTAGGGATTCAATGTTTGGTCATTGTTATAGTTCTGTTGTTTCCTGTCAGACAGAATTTAAGTGTGCTGTGTGACTGTCATGTAGCAAGGTTATTACATTGCTCCACAACACTTGAATAATTCGAGTTTTTTGTTTAGTATAGTGTTTACTATATTCACTATAAAGAACATCCAATTAGAGTGGAATTTTCTCTTGTAAGTGTGGGTCAAGCTTTGTATATTAGTTGGAAAGATTGCTTTATACATTTTTATTACCGTTTAATTCATTATATGATTATACTTGATACATTGGATTTTATGTTGCCTTTATGTCGCCTACTCCCTTTGCGGATAATTCAGTGTTTTGGACAATGACATTTGTTTATGATCTTGTACTGTTCCCTCATCATGCATAGGGAGAAGGTACAGCAGTGATATCTATTGATGCTAACTTTGGACTAGTGCGCAAGAAGAAGAAGGATGGCAGTTATGAACTATCTGACATGAACCATTACTTCTTGGATCAGTCGAAGGTTGACACATTTGTTTCATCATATGCTGATGGGAAGAATGAAAGTGATGATGCGGTAATGCTTCTTTAACATTTAGTACTTTCTTTTGTTTGCTGTACTACTGTTGCATGTAGTATATTTGTGATTTACATTTAAAGGTCATTTACCTTACTTCAACTTATTTCATCTGTCACTGTAGAATTGCAGCAACTTCCATGCTGGTAATAAAGTGAGGTCCAAAACATCTTCCAAACGGTTGGATGTAACAGGAGTGTTTGGGGCTTCCTGCCGACATGAAATCCCTTTGTTGTTCCTTGACATGAGGCACGGGGAACGGTAACTACACCTAAACTGTCTAATTGCATCTTTCCATTTTACATAATTATATCAAGAACTCCAGATATAGCAATACCTTTTAATGCAAGTTTGTGTATTATCTAATTTCTCTACAAGAATGATACAAACTTCTTCTCTTTGGTGTAATTTGCATTTTGATTTGTTGTTCTTGCTGTCTTTGTTTTTTTGTATCTAATATGAACTTTATCTTCACTTGTGTAATTCATGTGTTGTTTTCTTGTTGCTAGAGATTGCAAGAGTCTGAGCGTTTATCAAACTGAACTGACATTTTCTTCTTTTTCCTCTTACAAATTTCAAAGGCAAACAAAGAGCTATTGAAACTTTTGCACAAAGATATTTGGTTATTGCTAGCAAAAGCATAAAGAAAAAACATTTTGTACTCTTAAATAAGTTTACTCTCCAAACTGCTTCTCTTACAGGCTTGCCTATCCTGTATTTCTATTAAAGGAGATACTTCAGAAGTACAATGGAGTGAATTTATTTCTGATGTATGACATTGCCTGTCTCCTATCGTCCCATCTTAAGGTTGGTATATTTGTTATTTCCTTTTACACATTTCTGATTCATGCTAATTGTAGATTCATTGTTAGTTGTAGATGACTGTATGCATTAGTGCTTGCACTGGATTTAAAATTCAAACCCGGGTACCTGATGTCCGTAGTCGGTCGGGTAGCTTGGTAAATTTCTGTTAGTCTTCAACTTCATAGTGATGTCTAATAAAACACTTCTCTTTGCATATTAATTGATGTTACACCATCTATCTCATCTATGCTTGTGACAGTGAAGTCTAGTCAGATGTATCCTGAATTCTGTCATGCATACAGTATATGTTTGTAAAACTTTGAAGCCAGGTAGCAATTTGAGAACTGGGTCTTGTCATCGTCTTGACATCGTTGGGTACCAGACACAAACACCATCATGTATGCAATATTCTGTAACACATATTTTCATTGCCATGTCTTGCTTCTCTCCAGAAAACCAAGCAGACAGAAGTACTATCAAGCATGTCATTGGCAGTCCCAGTATTCCATGCCTATGGTCACAAGGCTTCATGCCAGGTAAGGTTGTCTTTGTCCAAAAAAAGAAAAAGGTGATCTCCTATATATTAATTCAACATGCAACATGTGGTTGGAGTTACAAATTTTAGTGCTGTTGTATTAGCCTGTGCTGCTGGTTGAGGTATGTCTGACTACTAAGTGTTCCAACCCTTTAATAAGGACAGAATGTGCTATTTAAAGTGACATGAACTAAAAAGTAAAAAGATGTACCTTCCCTTAGTGACTAGTTGAATGTCCCATCTGGAATGTCACAATTTTTTTCTAATTTTCCTCTTTATCATGAAAATTTGGCTTTGAAGCCTTTATGCCCACAACATTCAAATGTTATTGTCTCTGTACTTGTTTTGAAGGTTCTTTACAATCCTAGAAGAGTTCCCGGTATTGGATTAAGTGACGGTGAGGTAATGGAGAGACTGTGGTCGTATCTCCGGAGTTTTTCCAAGGTTACAAAAGAGATGACAGTTTCTCATCGTCATGATCTTTTATCCCATGCGTTGTTACATTTCGCAGCACAAAAGTGCCAGAATATTGGTATGGTTTCCTCTTTTTTTGGTTTGTGTTTGAATGTTATAGCCGGGGTTAAATGACTTCAGTATAATGTCTTAAAGAGAATTGCACAACTTGCAGACCAAGCATATTTTCCTTGGTTACTTTCTGAATAGTAACAAAGAATGGTGTGCTGGACACATCTAAGTATAATCTCCAAAATGTGTTCCAAAATGTGTTTCGAAATGTGTTCATAGGCATGACTGGAAAGTTCTCATCTTTGGTGAAGGCCAAACATGAATGAATTGCATGCTGTGAATGTGTGCCTTTGCCCTGAATGAACAAAAGGTTCCATATTGTCCTTAAAAATATCTAAAACAATGAAGAGGGGGGTAATCGTTGCTGTGCTGCATATAACTGTTGATGTGGTCACTCGATGCTTATAGTTGTTACAATGTATGTACTCTCTGGAGAAAATCATGCTTGGTTCAATGTCAGTCTTGTATGTAAGTGCAAATCAAATTCCTGAGAGGTCCTTGTCTTAGTAGTATTTTTTTTTTTCAATTATTAAAAGATCAAATTTTCATCTATAGTTGTCTAGCACATGGCTACCAACAAAGTCAGATTTCTTTGACATTGCAGGTATCAATGCCAATGTGAGTGACTTATCTTCATTTGGCATGATGAATTGTCCACATTGTGTGTTAGGAAAATTGTGACCAGTGTTTTTTCCTGTGGCATAACTGCATGCAAGTAGATGAAGTGTATGTGTGTTCTTGAAGTTCTGATAACTGTTATTTGTTGTTTTGTTAGAGGATTGTCTTTTTGTATAAATAGGAGCATCAACAGTGCTTCGTCTGAAGAAAGCTAACAGTGTTTACTCTGATGCTCCACTACAATTAAGCAATCTCCAAGCAGAAGCTTCGACTCTTCATTGTGCGTATACATATCACTTCCTATGTACACCATTTACATCATTATCATACAAATGTGCTTTACAGTTCCAGTTCTATGCAATTTATAGAATCTAATTGCAAATGGATCTTTCTTCTGATACCTAACTTTTAAGCCCAAAGGCATGTCTTCAGACTTTCTTGGTGGTAGCTGTTTACAAGCAGTGTACTAATCAGTATACTATGAACAAACATGCCATCAGTCTGATAAGAATGATGACAAATGTGTCACTTGTTCTGTTGATAAAGAGTTGCCTAAATGTTACGCTATTTGGAGGTTCATATTTGGGGCCATTTCTCAAAGACAATACTGTATAATAGCAAAATAGATAGGTTGTATAGTGGGCTCAGGTGGGAATATTAGGATTTCTATAACATAGCTATTGTCAATCTCTGCTTGTTACTTGATAAATGTTTGCTTTTACATATTGAGACTTTGGCATTCACTAGATGTAATTGCAATGTTTGTTAGTGCATTATAATATCATTTTACACTAAACTATATTTTGTCATATCTGCAGTAATAACTGAAGAGAAAGATATTCTAAAATGGATAGATGAGGAGAAAAAAGTTCATCAGACCAAAGCTTCTAGAGGTGATTCACTATCATACTGTTCCCAGAACATTCTTCATAGTATGGATAAAAACGATTTCAACTTTTATTTGCAGATCAAAATAGGTGCAGTATATTTTGTGTCTTTATAGCTAGTCACTTGTAATATATCTGTAAAAGAGCTTGTAAGAGCAAAGTGGAAACTGTGGAACCATTACTCGTTGCTTGAGGTGCCATTGCAATTTTCAGGTTTTCAAGAGGAATGTAAGAGTTTACCCTTCTAAAATGTCTTGTCTCTACTGCAGCTTACAAAACAACTTGGAAGGAGGATTATGTGAAGGACTTAAAAGCAATGCATGCAATAAGGTTTGTCTAATTTTTTGTATGAATCTAATGAAATCTTCTGCGGTGTCTCGTCTTTTTTGGGGGGGGGGGCCTGATTTGAGAAATTACTACACAACAAAACACATCAAGTCAAGATCCAAATTAGCAGGTTTGCAGTTCTCATTTGTTTCATCACTGTTCATTTTGTCAAAATTAATGTTTCTAAACCGCTAATTAAAACGTGATCAAGGTGACTCAGGAAAATTATGTATGTGTACATATATCATAATGCTAAGACTGAAAATACACACAATGTACACAGAAAGCATGTCATTGACTTATTCATTGAAACACTAGGAAAATGAGGTACAAACTGGCATAACATGTGAGGTTTCATTCAAGATGTCTTTTCCAAAACTGTATCAGATTTTCATTTAAACACATTACGATAACTAATCTTGATGTTGTCATTCTTTGCAGAAGCACATTTCAACAACTAGATGATGGAGACAACATGGTAGAGTACACCAGAAAGGTTCACCGGTAAGTATTCTTGCAAAACATCACAAATAGGTGATACTCTGGTTTTGCAATATTCCATTGAACATTTTATTTTTTCCATATAATCAAATCAGTAGGATTTATCTTAATAGCTGATGAAACAGGTCACATTATGTGCATATTCTCAATGTGGACATGAAGTGACCTTTTTCTTCGCCATGATTAGTGGATCCTTTGCATCGTTGGGGCCAGTAACACTTTGCATGTTACTCTGAAACTCTAACTTCTTTAAAGTAAGAGATTTTAAAATCCATTGCTTACATATTAAAACAGTTTTTACATGTATTGGCCATATGAGACATACTTTGTCACCCCTATAGATTGAACTTAAAGCTTCTGGAAGTGGAGAGGAAGCATCACATTGCGGAGTGCTGGACTGCTTCATCCCAGTTATTTCAAGCTGTGGAAAAAGAAATAGAAGACCGGGAACGGTTGAGCTTGATTTGTCGTCTGCATGGTCTTGCAACTGAGCACCACTATTTTGTCCATTTGAAAAAGAAATATGCAGGTGTGATTGGCTTTGAATATCTAAAACCATCTGAATGATTGCAAATGATTGGTTCCTGAATTGCTTCAGTACAGCATTAACTCAACTATGTATAACTGCATAAAATGACTCTCAGATGTACTACATTATGTCTGGTCACTAATCATGCACATTTTAAATTGTCTGACCTTTTTTCCTAGTATGACAGAAACATTTTTGTTTTGTGGAAATTGTAATACTTCAGTTAATATATATGAATCATTTTTTCTTTTAATTTTCTTCAAAGATGGAGAACAAAAGATTGCATACCGGATTTGTTGTCAGATAAATTCGACAACATTGGCTATAAGAAGAGCCTGCATGGTGTATAATTCATTTACAAGCAAATCAGCTGTGTTGCCTGGAAGAATTGACATCACACAGGCAAAGCAGCCAACCAGCGCCCTCTATGATCACTTGATATGTACATATGAAAGCTATGTAAGTGAAAATTACTATTAGTTAAAAGGACCCATCAAAAGTTGTTTCATCATGATCCACAAATTTAAAGAAACAGTCAGTTCTTGTTGGCCCAAAATCCACAAAATGTAGGTCTCAGTTGGATCTCAAGTCCATGATCATTTGATTTCATTGTTTGAAGTGAGATGTACTGTTGTAAATGCTGAGTCATTTCTTTAAAGTTTAGATGCAAAATTGAACATAGCTTAAACTTTAATCCCATTTTTGTGCATCTGAAAAAAACAATATTTTTTGCAGAACTAGTGTAAGATCAGTACCGAATATAAACACCGAGGGTACTTGAACAGGCTTATATTTCAACCAAACCCATGCTTTAATTCCATTATTGCAATTTTTGTTAAACTGACAGCAGGTTGCATCGCTTTAAATATACTTTGGCTAACAAATAATCCCAACTTACCCAATGTCTCTTGTTGAACAAAGCCTATTGTTGGGTCTGTCTTTGCAAAAGGCACCATTGTTTATGTATGTCATGTTATGCAATTTACATTAATCGGAAGTGAACTTATTTATTTGTTCTTTTCTACAATAGGACCACTTTGTGCCTAGCAAACTCCAAAGAAGTATTATGGATGCGTTCAGCTTACAACAAAGGGCTTCTGAAGAGATTGCTCTTGTGAAAGAAGAGATGAGAAGCATATATAAGTTTTACTGCAATCAGTATGACATATATCAGTCATCTTGGTCCACGTTAAGTGAGAAGTTGGTCTCCTCTAGGTTAGACAAAGGAAAGCTGTGCATGTTATCATGCAAAGTTCACAGTCTAACTAGCTTTATTCAATACCTTTATTCACTTTTTTCACCTTTTGTCACAGGGATCCACCTGCCACCAATTAGCAGGACTTCTGGTGATGATGAAGACTTGATAGGAAAAGTTGAATATGCAAGCAGCATATCAAGTACTGAGTCTGAGTTAAGTGACCTCAGTGACTCAGAAGTCATCTAGTATGTTCACTGTGTACACAAGGCTATGAATGAATGAACGAATGTATGTATGTATGTATGTATGTATGTATGTATGTATGTATGTATGTATGTATGTATGTATGTATGTATGTATGTATGTATGTATGTATGTATGTATGTATGTATGTATGTATGTATGTATGTATGTATGTATGTATGTATGTATGTATGTATGTATGTATGTATGTATGTATGTATGTATGTATGTATGTATGTATAATATGTGGCAGATACTGATATGTGTCAAGTACTGACCAATGGACGCAATTTTTCATGAACTCCGAAATGGTACACTGCAAGGTTAACCTTTTGGTTAACCTTCTGGTAAATAGACAGTTTTACTTCTCAAATACATCTGGTGTAATTTTGTTACAGGAATATTTGCTTACCGTGTTACGTGCATTAGGTATGTGAAAACTCTTGATGATATTTGCCATAGTTTCCGTGGTCTTGAATGTTTGGTGGTATTTAAGTTTTCCTATTTTCAACATAGGTCAACTGACAAGTGGTAACTAAACAATAGCACTGTTCTAACTTTCAATGCAGCTTTCAGTGCAGCTACATTAGCATTCATCAGTGGGGGTCTCTACTGGTATTTAAAGGCAAAAACTCATCACCCCAGACAGTTTCAATTCTCCCAACCACTAACTCTAGTCCCTCCTTAAGCCTGTCTAAAATTCCTCCACAGGTGTAGTCAAAGCAATGGATCCCTGTGTATGCTGTGCAATGTGAGCTACTTTGCATCTTCCACATTTGCTGTCAATCAAAGAACAGAATCAGTTGAAAATTTTGCTATCTGCAAATCAAAAATATATCCTAGAGTGATGAATTATTGCCTTGATGTTAAATGAGGTCTGCATGTGATTTTCATGTTGATGGTCATGTATTATAATGTCCACCACAAGTAAAACCTTACACAAAGCAAGCACCCATTGTAAGTGAACACATGTGATGTAATTCTCCTTCCCTAAGTAGCTTAAAGATTTTATCACATTGTTATCATGGACTGCTTTTGATGACTTGCTTTTACAAGCAATCCATTTCCTTTTTTTTTTCTTCTTTTTCAATTTGATTTGTGTGTAAGAATATTCAGGTACTATTTGTTTCTCATATGCGATAGATGTGAGTTCTTTGTAACTAGTAAGATTTTCAATTATTAATTTACTTTTCCATTGTTATTTGGACATTAAAACTTCGCCTTAGCATTGTTTCTCAAATGAGTGGGGGGGGGGGGGGTAAAAACATTCTCCCAGCCCATGAAGTAATATGTATATCCATGGTATCAAGGCCTTTTGTCATGTTATGAAGCCTCATCCAAATTTGTCATTTTACTTTTACTTGTGATATAAGTATCTGTCATTTGAGATTATGGGGGTTTTACTGTAGAAATCATGAGATCTTCAGGTAGGAGAAGTTCTGTACTACTTCTTAAGTGACTTAAATGTTATGATTTCAAGACCTTTATATGAGTAGAGAGCATGTGTCGCTGGAGATCATCAACGCACTCTCATCAATATCTGCAGAAGAAGGTGCATTCCAAGAGATAGGTGTAGATGTGTGCATTGTTGTTTTGTTTTTCATCACTGTTTGCAGTAACAATGTTTTGTTTTTACTGGAAATTTACATACAAAATTTAAAAGAAAAAGTTTTTGAAGGATTATAACTTCATTTCAAGCAAATGCCAGAACCTTTTATTCTCATGTTACTTGCTCTTGACCCTCTGAATACCTCTTTCAGTAGAAACTCTATGATTAAGAGTGATTGAGAGTAAAACGTTAACGTCATAGTATTGTCATACTCATATTCTATTTCACTGTAGTGTATGATTTAGCCTGATCAGAGAGGTACTACAACAATTAGCAAGCCTGGGCCATAAAATCACACTAGTACAGGAGTAGCTTTCAAAGCGGGATGTCACAAATTGCTTGTGAACGTGAAGATAATGAATTGCAAGGTCACTCAGCCTTTGTTTTACAGTATTTGGTTAAGTTGTATCGTGGTCATTTCAGTTAAATAAATTGACATGAAATATATTCAACGCTATTACAATGAAACGTCGTGACTTCCACAGCTCACGTAAGAAAACTTTTAGCACTCCAAAACCATGTGCAAAACCATGTTAATTGTGACGAGTTTACTCCTCATTGTAGCAGTTTCATTTATTTATTTATTAATTTTTTTGTGCGTGAAATGGTTCGTTTTAACCATTTTCCACATTCTGGCGGTCTCAAACGCTGACTGGTAGGGCCCGCCTATGGGCATGTGGAGTATCTTTTGTTACAGGCACATGCTCCTACGATTTCCTGTGGAAGATATGCCACAGATTAAGCGTCCAACACGCCACCTACGTAGACGGATTTTATCGACACTCACAAAACTATTTGAAGCATGTTTCCTAGGTAGGGAATTGAGTACGAAACACATGTACTCAAATACAGCTTGTTGGTGCATGGTGCGAATGGCTTCCTGTTTCGACGCCTACGCCGATCGGTTGTATCTAAATCACACACAACACCGTAATTTCAGGCACATGTCCTATGAACTTTCACAGCAATTCTTTTTGGTTTAGTATGTAGCTTGTCGATGCATGGAGCGATTGGTTTCCATTACGCCACCTACATCGACTAGTAGTATTTACACGATCCACAACACCCTTTGTCGCTAGCACCTGCCCTAAAAACGTAAACGCGAAACATGTTTTATACGGTAATGCATCTTGTCGATGCATGGTGCGAATGGCTTCCATTACGCCACCTACGTCGACCAGTTGTATTTGTGACAACCAAAAGCAATTTTTATTTAGAATGGAGCTTGCTAATGCATTGTGATTTCATAATGTAACTTGTTGACGCATGGTGCGAATGGCTACCATTACGCCACCTACGTCGACCGGTTGTATTTGTTTCAGTCACAACACACTTTATTGTTAGCATATGATGTTGAATTCGAAATTGGGCACCAAAATATTTCCGAATACTGTTTGTTGGTGCATGGTGTGAATGACTTTCGTTGCATCGACCAGTTGTATTTATATCATCCGCAACACACTAACACTGCATTTGAGCCTTCAGCACCAAACAAATATTTTAGAGCACGGCTAGCCCTTGATGCATTTTATGAATACCGTCCACTACGTTGATGATTTGTATTTCCAGAACACCATTTACTGCTATCACCTGCCTTAGGTGCTGTGGTACCAGATAATTCTTTTTTCTCTCCAGAACCCTGCTTGCTGATACATGGTGCGAATGGCTTCCATAACGTCACCTGTTCAGTAAATTGAGAGCATTGCCGGTATGAAATTTGCATGTACTATGGAAACTCGGCTGACTGGACTTCGAGTAAGAGTAATACGGGACAGTTTACATCTGTGTGAAATTTAGTCATTCTATTTTCTGTCCACAGTTCTCGAATGCCGATTTACGTCCTACCTCTGATTCGAGTCTCGTTTATGTACGACAAAGAGGAGACTTGCCAAATCTTGAACACTGTATTAAACAAATGTTATTGTGGTGTTAGTGAATTAAAATATCTACACCCAATGGCAAGTGTGTAATGCAAGTTGTTCTTAATCATCTTTGAAGCAGTGGTGTGTTTGAATCCGTGGGATTACAACGGACACGTCATCTGGGCAAGAAACAGAACCTATACCATCTCATAGTGATGGAATTCCTATCTCATCCAACGACCAATAAAATGTTTGGTCAGTAGACCAGTACCCCTCCCCAAACCAGGGTCAACGAGAATTTAGTGGTACATTTTTTTGTATTTGTCATACATATTTCAAATTTAATTTTTGTGTAGGATTTTCTTCAGTTGTTTAGTCCACAAGCGCCGCAATCACTTTGCATGTAATACACGGCGTCGTAAAAGGCTATACAGGCCGGTCGCTTTATGGATAATGTAAATAGAACGGGAAAGCGGTATATCGTTGACGAATTATCTTTGAGAAAAAATGCCCAATTAGCACCCCTCCCCTCACGAAGTTCTATGTTCCTTTTTTATTTGTGATATAATTAGTTGCTGGACAAGTAATCTGTTAAGGGACGTGAATCGGTTAGGTAGCTATAAGTTACTAACCACCTGAATCGGTGCCGGTCCGCGCTTCCTCAACATGAATATGTACTCAGAAAGATCTGATTTCTTTTGGAATGTAATTATTAATCTCTGTTATCCAATAACAACTTTTCTTAGTAATGACTTTAGCAACTGCCTGAATTATCATTCTGTAATGTGCGATATAACGCTGAAGAGTTTCCATTTACCCCCACCTAATGTGTGTGGTGGGATAGATCACATATGCTTTTATTTGAGGTCGATTTTACACATGACTAGATAAAAACTCTTAAACCAAAGTGCTATATGTGAGAGAGTGACTGAATTTCGAAGAGAGATAGAAATATAAGTTCGAATGCATGGATATTAAACAGCCACATATAATTGCTACTAGCTTTGCAGCGTAATACCTCTTCTATCACAAATATTTCGACGATAATTACAATTTCGTTTACACATCCTACTGTGCTAATATACAACGAACGTTTTATGGCAGCCGTCTACACTTACGACCAAGAAAATGAGAATTAAAAAAATGAGCTCTTATTCAAACTTTTTACTTTCTAGTTTTGGACGGAGAGGCAATCATGTAAGTCTATGTAATATCGAGATCACATCGTGCAACATATGTGTTGTTCGAAGCCGCAGACACAGGGTAGGCCAATCTGTTGTCTGTGGCCAAATCGCGTCCCCTCCCTGAAGGTATCGTGCCGGAGTTGAAACCCTTCCTTTGAATGTTAAATACATTAAGAACAAAGCAAAGTAAAGAAAGTATAGAAAGTTACAAACATGTAGTCAATGTAAAATAAAATTATTGAAAAAAGTAATGAAGAAGGAAAGTACGTATACTTCCTAATTCACAACATAAATAGAGTTAACAACAGTGAGTCATTGAAGAACTTGATTAATCGTAACTGTGATGAAACAAACCCCGTTACTTTCATCATTCGACTAATGCAAAATGTTGGACTGTCATAAATTCACAGCATAGGTATGACATTAGAACACACTAAATAAAAATACTTGTAGGAAATAGGTTTCATATCACATAGGTATTACATAATCAGGGAGCTAACTGATGAAAGCAGTAATGACTGCTGTAAAAAATAATACTTGCGGCCAAAATTTGCTTCCGTAGGCCTTTAAGACAGGTTAATGTACAGGATCTAGTATAGCGCACTCTCTATGGGCCACATACGTTACGTACGTGACTGACAAAATTTGAAAACTGTCTACGGTAGCTTGTATGTAGGTTGTTGCAACTGACTTTGCATATTTACAGAAACCATCTTTGCATGTCATGATTTACAAGAATATACCACAAAAACCTTATAATATCCGAGATAGCAGCGTTGAAAAATTTGACTCCGGTTTTTTTCAATTGAGGTTTGAATCAATTTCCAACCAGAAACTGGAAGAATTTAGATTCTATCAAGCGCGGATCTTTCAGAAGAGGAACCGCGACAAAAATACTTTTGTTGGATGTATTTTATATATACTGTGGCATGTTATAATTTCGGCATATTGACGATTTCTACAAATAACTCAATTTGCATCTCTGTTCCCAAAACACCTGTCTCCTGTATCTTGAAATGATTTCGTCAGTTTTACTTATTCAATAGTTCCATGCTTGTGCGTTAGCACATTTGGTCAAACAAACCTCTAGGAATAAACTCAGTAGTAACTGTTTTGATAAGTTTTCGTTGTTCAAACACTATAGGTGCACTATTTTATTTATTTATATTATTTATTATACTGTCAGATCATCATGGGGAAGGAGTCAGAACATATGGTAGAAGAATTGTTTGTTAAAATGTTGTCTTAAGACCAACTTAAGTATGTGAACATGCATGTAGAAAATAAGTGATTGCCTTAATATTCTATGATTACGGTAGTAAAATGGTTTCAATCAAACAGAAGCCCTTAGGATCGTTCACGTGTTTTTTGTCTTTGGTCTTATCTTCAAGCTCCCACTAACTTGACATTGGGGAGATCGAAGTAAATATGTATATATGCATATCTCACTTTTAATATACAGAAAAAAATGAAGAATAAAAGTGAGTATCAAAATGAATATCGGATATCACCAGTGACCTGTTGAGAGAACCACAAAACCAATGTTAGCATGAAATGCGATCACCAACAATGCTGTAGTCAACGAGGGACAATAAATGTTTTGTAATAAGTAAATGTAACTGTCACATGTGTCATCATGAAACACAACCTTGCGCGTATTTTTCAAATATACCAGGGCTGATCAGTCAAGTGTAAACGGGTTGAAACTTGGTTTGAACACAGCCGTTTTAACCACGTAGTAGTGCTGATCAAAACTGGTCAAGCCTCTTTGCTGTGTAAATAAAGATCCATTCTAATTAAAGTAAAGTAAATACTTTCCCTGTTTAGCAATGGTCTATAACGAAGATTCACAATAAATGAAAGATCATTGGGACTAATTTGTAAAATCCCCTCCCTCACATAAGCCCATGTGCACTCATTTGAAGCATTGACAAGTCTGTTTGAAGTGAATTTCATTTATTGATTTCATTTAATGATTTCATACGTGTGTGTGTGTGTGCCCTTGTTTTCGGGTGGGATCGAGGATCGAAACAATAGATTTTAGGTCCTCTGTAGAAAATTCAATACATTTCTCCGGTCCTCTCGAGATTAACAATAGACAGTCTATTGTTAAGGTTAGGGTTCAAGTGAGGAAGAAAAAAACAAAAGAAAGCACAATGAGGTCCTCGGAATGAATGGAAAACAATGTTGTGTGTTTGTGTGTGTATGTGTGTGTAGAAATGTACATGAAATGACATACCTGCAGTGACGTACCTACATGTAGTATAATCACTGACAGCATGGTTAGATGGTCTTCAAGCAGGCTAAATGTTAAGTGTATGCTAAAGTCATCTGCGTAAAAAATATTTGTGATTGTTTAGCTGAAGTGACACAGACCTATTAAGTACTAAAATACCCGAGGTTGGGGTACCCTGATCGGGGCGGGGGCATGGTCAACTGGATAAAAGGTTCTGATGTCCAACCCATCGCACCCCTTCAAGTTGCAGTCACTAATTGGACGTTTCTTATGGACAAACAACCATATACCGTCGCTACGTGCAAACGCGAGATTGTTACGCGGGCAAATAATCTCAATATTATAGCGGAAAAAGATAATTTATGAGATGGCGTAGACGTTATGCAAGGAATCTTCGCATGAGATGGCACCATTGGCTTAGACTCCTGATATTAAGGGCTTTGATAGGAAGTGCACTGTATCGTAATAATATGACCAGGGGTGTAATTAGTATGGGGCACTGTAGATCACGTGTCCTCGAAGAGAGTATGGCATGTTCAGTTTTTTAGAAATAAAAAACTTAGATATATTACTCTTTCGATTGTCATTGCAAACTAGACAACCTTTTTGCATTTATTCTTGGAACATTTGACAAATACTAGGGAGGGTGGGGGGATGCTAATCATACCTTTAGATTCCACTTTTTCATTGGTTGATAATGACCTATTTTAAAATTGAAAATAAAAAATAAAATTGGGGTAAGCGGTTGAACATTATCTAATGGAACGAAGCGACGCAGAGCCAGACTGGAGTTGATTTTTGGGACCAAGTGGAGGAAAGCATGAGTTTTTTTTTGCATGCACCCGTAGTAAAACATCTCCGACTTTTAAAAGATGTACTTTTAAGTAGTAGAATTGATGTACTAAGTTTTAAAATTGACGTACTTTTAAATAGTAATATGACAGAATATTGGTTCGTATTGACAATAACTTTATTACTCTTGTCATTGGCAACCCAATACTTTTGCGGGGATTCATTACTTCTTTTTTTAATTCAGCGTTAGGATTTTGAAAAAAAAATAGAGGAACATTGTTTCTAGAATCTATGACATCGTTAATATCCAAGATTTTAACTAACAGTTTGGGGAGGCGTACTGTCAATGCGTCCTGCTTGAAATAAATATCCGATCATCCTGCTGCGGGATTCCTCCAGTAGTCACATACTCGTATATATACTGCGTATGCAACTGGAGCACACACTATGGCCAATCGAATCCCCGAATCAATGATTTTTCACCATTATGAATAGCTTATTTCAATTGCGGTGTTACTCTGTTTTCATTATCGTGAAAACATCACGTTTGTGAAGCCGGGAGTTTTCCAGTACCCCCCCCCTTCCCTCCCACAGACACACCCTCAGTTTAGGCGTACCAGTCCTCCCCAACTCGTCAACTTATCATCCTTTCCTCCTCTCTTCGTTTTTTATTTCTTTGCTCTCGTTTATTTTTCAACATCATCCATCGCATCCCCCAAATTTCTGGGGGACCCCCACTCCTACGCCACTGCACTGGTAACTAGCTGGCATAGTTATATTGTCACATCAGAAATCATTTCTAGCCCTGTGTTGTTTATCTGACCACGTAACAGGCTTTCTTTCTGTGTCATTTGTATTTACTAACAGAGACAGATCAGCCCAGGACAGTGATATTCAACCTTTTTCATCAATAGTGCGTTGTCCTCGAAGTCAATGGAGGCTGCTCATAAGTCATCTGATGTAGCGGTAGTCGATGTGAGTATTCACATGAACACGGTACATGTATCCTGCTCAGGGCCCCTGATGAAGAAACAGGTCACATCAGTGTCAGGTGTATCGAGAGTCACAACAGCACTGTTTCTGTACACAATAGGTCAAAAGGTTACATCGCGTAAGTGTGGCAGTCACCTGCCGCATTTACGTCCTACATTTCTCACTTGAAACGACACTGAGGAAATCGAGTATAAAACAAATAACGCAGTAAGGGAGTATTCATCATGGCCCCAGCAAATATGAAAACAACTAAAAGGTATGTACAGCATAACGTTTTAGGCCTATATTACATAACGATTGTGTGAAAGAATTACTCAGTAAGCCACTGAAAGACACTTAGATCTGGGCAATTTGTCCATTTTCACTGCCATTGACTGACTTATTTTATTCAAGAAGTAGCTTGGCAGCTTGGGAAGTTGGCATACACAGTTGGCATACTATTATTACTGGTTCCGTTTTATGATACTGACACTGTATACGTATTGCTGGTACCACGTATTTGATTAGTCCATTTTTTCTATACCTAACGGCATACTTATGGCAAGAACAAGGTCGGTGTATACCAAATGTTTTTTTTTTTTTTTTCCCCATCCTTCATTACATTTCGTATAAAACTCACATTTATATCGAGATGGCAGATAGCTTCTCATTCGATTTGAACAGTTTGCATTGCTTTGCTGGTGTAGCTTGAGCCGCGTGATTTAGCACGAGGGAGAGGGTTTACCTCCAAATTTTAGGGGGGGGGGGCGGTGGCTGGCCGTGGAATTTTCATAATTTGCGGATCGCCGTCTTGGACAGGAGGGTCTAAAGGAGGTGATGAAATGTGGCAAATGACCTAAATATTAAGCGCAGTTGAGCTTTGAAAAACCAAATGGTTACACCTTTAGCACATCGTTCAGTCATTAACGTAGACGCAGTGAAGTGAAAAAGTGTGTTCAATATTCTATGTAGGCCTATATATTCTCACCATTCATCACAGTTTTAAGGTTTTAGTAAGTTGAGAAATTTAGGTGGGAAGTACTAAATGGAGCTGTCCGTGGTGACGCAGAGGTTCACTTTCCTCCTTGAGATCCATGCTCCAGAGGTAAATCAATGCTGAATCGATCTGTTGGAGAAGTAGATTTAATTTTTTGAAATAGTAGATGTAGGTGTATTCCATAGAGTGCTAGGTTTGTTTACTAGACCCGGCCAACTTATAGAAATAAGACAGCATGAGGGACGTCACCGGCTCCTGCGATATAATTTCGATCATTTTTCGCACAAACTAGAGAGGGCTCCTTTGAAATTTAACTCCGTATATTCCCTTCGTATGTACGTATGGGTATTTCCGCATGTAGGTATATAAGCAGGGAGAATTAGGTGTTTTATTAAGTGACCCCAACAAGTCACAGGTCTTATGGAACGGACTGCGATCAGTAGTGCCAGCCACGTTAACTAATTTTACCTTCTATTTCTTTCTATACATTGAAATTACTTTAAATAGAATTTCACTGGAGTAAAATCCCCCTTAGACTAAATGAAATACCCTGGTAATTCCGTTTAGTGCATTCTGAAGCTTCACCTATAGGTACCCTGGTAAAACAAACGTTTTTTTTTAATATGTCATGTTGTGTTATGAAATGTTTGTATTTAACAAAACTTTACACGTTTTGACAACGTCTTTTTGTTAGCATAGGAGTTACACTGATACCATAAACCTCTTTTAAAAGGACTCAATGATTTGATATCATCATTATGTTGATAGTAAATGAAACCATTGCATATCACCGCTTCTAATTCGTTTCACTACTCATGTATCTATGCTTATACAGCGACTGAAAATGTGAGAAATGTAGTCATTTTTTGTAGAGGCGGATATGGGTGTATGGCTAATTCCGTATCGTAAGAATTGACTTGTCACAGACTTTAACACTCTTTTGTTTCAGTTGTGTGCCATGTCAGATAATTAAAATCTCTTAGTGTGACAATTTACAATACCCGTTAGGTGTACGTAGTCAAGTATCATATTTTATGAACCACTTTTAATGAGCCCCTTTTAGAAATACCAACTGGTTAAATGGAAGATGTAAGCTATTTCACTTACCACACAATTCCAGTCAAGCCTACCATGTATTACACTTAACTAAAATTTTAACTTAATGACGTCTGTTTCATTTATGTGGAATATAATTAATTTTATCTAAATGACATTTACTTGAATTTCACTTAAGTTAAGAGGAATGAAGAATAAATGTTAAAATGGCTTGCTACGCGGCGGGTTGATATCACTGAGAAGAGTCACCATCTGTTGGCGAGTAGAGTACTAGAAAATCTTGGACAAACGTGCATCATTCTAGATCGCGTCAGATGGCACTCCGCGTACTCTTTTCTATATCATTCGAGGGAAGTTTGATTAAGGGGCAAAATCTGCTTGATTTATTACGGATAAACTGATAAACACGTTTGACGCTATCGTCACCAGCGGCGCTGGTAGAGTGAAAAAAAGTGAGGGGTGGGATATTTCATGGTTGTTATGTTAGCTGCAATCCGAGTCGTGCGATGAAATGAACTTTCCTTGCTCCAAACGGTTCCCGGTTCAAAGCCCCAATAAGGTTTAGGGGATGAGAACCCCTGAAAGCTTCTAGACCTAATGGACCAGAATGGGAGATGTTTTCTTTCGATGTACTCTTCACACGGGAGTCCCTCGTATATTAAACCGGGCAGATTCAGGTCGCCACCACATTGGTATTTTTTTTTTTTTTTTGTAGATATCGGAGGAATATCTTTCCTGAGAAGAAAGGGGGAGGGGATGAGTACTGACATATCCCATTGTGACCACGAAACTGAAATTCGATAATATACAGCAGATATCATTCTTGGGAATTTTAATGGGCTCTACTTCTCTGTGTGTGAGACTGTTATGCTTCATCATTTTATGTGTTCACTCTTGCAATCCCCCCCCCCCCACCAGCATTTGGGGCTGTTGGTCCTTGCCAATTGGGCCCAATGTTTATAATTGTACGGTAAAGTAAAGTAGATGATGCGGATTAACAAAATATATTGCCATTAACAATACATAATAGTTGCATAGTAACCTATAATAATTATTTTCTTATATAGATTTCAACGAAAAGAAAGGAGTACACTTGCTTCAAAACCGACAGCATACAACTGCTTTGTTTCTGATTACATCAAAGACTTTACCGGTAAGTGTGATACCTCGCAGCCTCATTCGGCTCAGTATAGCACTAACAAGGCCTGAGGCTCAGGCTGTGGGTTTTGATCTCTTGAGTATGTCATTGTTTGCTTGACTCTATCACAGACATGTGCCATGTACATGTCAATTGTCTTTAATATTATCACTTTCTATATATGCGATACGTTGATAGGTAAAGTGAACGACGAAGATAATAATAGTAATAATAACTAGAAATACAGAGACTGTGGAACATTTCCGTAGTAATCGGTGCATTCGAGCAAACAACAGCCTAGAATGACACTTACAACACATCCATGGTAACACAAAGTTTATCAAATCACCAAGAAATTGATACTACAACGTAAAATTATGTTTATTTCCTTGTTCATGTTATCAGCTACCTTCTTTTTTCAGGAACGTTTGTTGCCTGTCTATTGCTCTACATTTTACTGTTAGCTGGAATCCTATCGGAAAGGTTATAGGCTTTTCCTAAATTTATTCTGCTCCCTCTTTCTTACAGATCTATTTTTAACCTTCTTTAGTATTCTTTATTTTTTCGTAATGGTGATGCTGTCCATCAGTCCATATAATTTAAATTTAAATTATAATGCATTTTGTGTACATTATCTTATACAAAGTTTATCTATAATGAATAAACTGATAACGGAACCACAATGGTGATTAAGGACTGTGTTGACATAAATTAATCAAAGATATAAAGCGCAATATTGGCCAAAGTAACATGTTACAAACTGGAGGGAGAGGCACGCATGCCACATGTTGGAACTGTCCAAAACCATCAGCATTGCAATTTTTATAACTGGAGAATACAAAATGTAGTTTAAGGCCTGTGATATTTTAAAAACCTCTTAAATTTTGTATAAAAGTAACTGGTTGATAGTGTGTGCAATGTTGACATTTTTATGAGTATGTATTTGTTTGCTATGATTTCCTTGTACCTTTTTTCTTACGGTGTAAGTTTTAGATATATTAGTAAGTCTTAGATATGTTAGTTTTCATATTACTTTCCTGTCTCACTATTTGTTTCTGTTGCTTAGGGAGAAAGGGAGTTGCTGGTATATTGATGGTATATATCATGATATTTTATTTCTTTTAGTGAATTCTTACTTTGTTAAAAAAAATTTTCATGTTGAAAATGTAAGCACGACTACATCATCATTCGTGTGTTACATAACACACGCTTATGCACATGAATTCACACATTAAACAAATTGCCTTTAACTGAACAGATGTTCATTATCATGAGATAACCATATATTGCCGTTCTGGCTTTTGCAATTTGATATGTAAAACGAGTCAATGTACATTATCTTGTTTCCCTCTCTACGTTTCATTGTGAGGATTTCGAGAGGTCATTAAACCTGTGTATTATGCATTGTATTGACCATGTATGTACCTACTTGTTCTCTTTTATTTCTTACATGTTCGAAGATACATTGAAATGTTAATTGTGTTTGTCACTTCGGATACTCTTAATGAGTGAAATGTCAATCTAAATAGTGGTTACGTTTCATAATATTAAATGGAAAATATATCAGTTATTTTAAGAGGAGTTACTGTGGGTAGTAAACTTCCATGTATGTGAATCGTACATTTCGTCCTTTTTTTCGGTAGGTGAAGGCTTATCCCTGCAGGGTGGATCAAAGGGCGACATCCTTCGGAAGGCTGCCGAGGAGTGGAGTCGACAAAAACGGAAAGTTGGAAAGAAGTTTGCCAGAATCTCTCAAGAAAGGACAATGAAATACAGTCAGCTGAATGTGAGCCAGAGAAGAAAACAAGCCCATGTGTTGATGAAAAAAATTAAAAAGTGTGTAAGTTAAACTGCTAAGCCTAATTTGCTTATACATGTAGTCGTGTATACCTACGTTAATTCACAACGCTGTTTATATGTAGCTGTATATTTTACATTTAATGTGAGTTTTATGAAAGCTGCATGATGAGACGGTTTCCCACGGGCTAATCCGATGTGGAACTACTATTGTTCAGACTATACTATGACAGTTCGCAAGTGTCCATTTAGCTAGATCCCTCGAAGTAGGGGCCTATCTGGCGTGGTTTCGAACATTAAATAATGTTTCGTTTCACATGGGTATAGTGCAGGCTTGCTTTTATTAAAAATGTGGAGAAAGAGATGAGAACACAAAATTAAAAGCATAATAGTATGATGATAGGTGTCACTCTTTTTTTTTTTTGTCTTCAGTATGTATGCCAATTACAACAATGGGAAATTCCATGGGAAAAATTGACCCTATCTGTCTAGACGTGTGCGTCATCGTCTGTGAACATGAAAGAACAATGTATTTTGAAGTAAATGGTTATACTCAATAACATGTTAATATCAGGAAAGTGCTGACTATGCACACACGGATGCTGTGGACAGAAACTTTGCAATGCCGCTCATGTTCTACCTCCACCCACCGCACTGCTCTTTGTCTCTGACAAGCAGCACACAACCAGTTATAAAAAGGAAACCGTCGTCAGTGAATTGAACTGTTGTAGACTATACATTGTTCTTTAAGTACGTCGTCACGTGGGAGATACGGGGTGGGTGTGGCTTTTAATTCTGAAAGAGAGAAACCTCTTGTTTCCTTCTTTATTGGTACGATCTATCTTCTTAATAACTGTAAATGTTACACAATGTCAGCATTACATCGTGATTTGTCAATCTACTGAACAGTGCCAAGACACATAACTGTCTTTATATTGTTGATGACGTTTTTCATACCGACAGTTACGTCGCCTCGCATGCTACGTCTCTGGAATCGTACTTCTGGTTCTCCGCGAATGTTGACACAAGATTGGTACCCTTGTCGGAAAAGTAGATCCTTTAACCACACAGTTGGCGAACATGCGGATTAGTAGAGTTCCGGTTCGCCCCGCCCCCCACGATTTGTCATGATAACCGTAAATGTTCGTGAGCGAAGGGAATAAAGCACCAAGACCAGTATTAGGTTTCAGCAATCAAGCCATAAATCAAGATTCTGGCTCAATAAAACCATGGAAGAACTACCTCGGAGGTAGTACTTCAATGCGTTTACATATGTGCTGGTATATCTGCTATACCTATTTTATGCTCCTTCATTCTTGCAAATTTAATGCATGAGTTTGACTATGCAAAGCACACTTAGCTTTCATAGAAGATAATACGAGAAAACTTCATTAAATCTACAAGGGAAATTGAAATCTGTGCTAGAGCAGTAAGACATGAAAGTACAGAACAGGGCAGAAAAAAAGAGACAAACTTACACATGAGAAGAAAAAAGAAAGTAAAAGTTGACGAAACATCAACAGCAAAGGTCAATGCAAGCACAAACTTAAAATATAAAAGTAAATTACCCAATCAACTTAAAGTAGGGCACTTGTGAAATGGTTCTGCCATATATGAAACAGTTAGGCTATAGCGAGTAGGCTATATACCGTCAGAAGGCTCAAAATATTTTCCTCTGAAATTTTCAGGAATTTCAATTGTCATTCAAGCTGGAAAAAAAACAAAACAAAACTGATGTACCATATATAAGCGGAGAGTGAGATCATGTCTGCCTATTGGTTAGGGAGAAGGAGGTCGCGGCCACCACTTCCATTTTTTTCTGTAAGATCATAATTTTCAAGAAGTATCCCGGTAACGCCTAAACAGACAGCGACCTTAATAATAATAGGCCTATAACAAGAATGATGTTTCCTGGTCAACTGCTAACCTAGCCTAACCTGCCTAACCTAGTACACGAAAAAATATAGGGCCTACGTCAGTAGAGCAAAGTGGGTTATGTCATAAAGTTTTATTGCACTCTTGCCTGTCTTGCTGGAATGGACCATTTTTTCCCCCTTGCGCTTACATACTGTGCTTGAAAAAGGTATGTAAGAATAGTTTCTGTTATCCACAAAGTTCCTCCACTAGAGCATCCTAATTAAAAAATCAATTATGGTTATACAGGTCTAAATTGATATGATAATCACTTGGTAATAACATTATTATGCACGTTATCTTTCATGTCTTTTGTTAATTAAAGGCTTGGTCTTGAACATCTGATTGTAAAGCTTGACTGTTCATGTAACTTTTAATTTGACTGATTTGTGGTTATAATCACGGCCAAAGGTCGTTATTAGTCATAAGTAGGTCAAATGCTAATTGATACCGCACAAACAAACGTGACCTTAATTGATATAACAGATCATAAAAATGATGCATATGGCTATATCCTGAGCGGTTTAGGAATTTCAAAATCGCCGCAAAATCAATAATGATTTTGTTCATGTACTGTATCACGTGATTGCTTTTGGAAGTTACCAATGTCCTCTACGATGTTTGACATCTCTACCTGAAGTTGATAGTAGGTTGATTATAGCTGTTTCCTGAACTATGCTAAGAATTATCGGCAAGCATCATTAGAGCAATTTACCCAACTTCAGTTTTTATTTCAAGCCTCTCTCTCGTCGATCGTGGCTACGTCGAATTTGCCATGCAAATTCTGATTTCTAATTTTGGTTTCATAATTCATGCTTTTTCTCTACGTGTGCCTCAATTAAAATCCAACACAATGTCAAAATAGTGTTATTTTATATATGTTATGCTACCATTCATATACGACAGTATTATATCTTGAATGATACACCAATATAGAAACCTATGTCTTAAAATAATGAAATTCAAAATATCTAACTCTTGACATACTTATGCTCAAGGAAAAAAAACATAATAAATATATTCAGGCGTTAGAAAAATAAAAACAATAGAAATAAAATGTCCTACATCACAAAATGAAGCAGTGAACAGAAAATTGCTAAATAAATTCTCTCTTTACAATTAATTTTTTAACTTCAAATTCTAACGAAGTTTAATTTGCAATATTGGTTTTGCAGGTTTCGAGCCTAAGTGAATGCGGGTTTCATACACTGGTGGTATCTATAGATGGCACCAATAACCAGTACATGGAATGCCACAGTGACGTATTAGCAGAGTTTCTGCGGGAGAACAATATTATGTGGCAGTTGACGAGTCACATAAGCAAACATACGGAAGGTTAGACAAAATAAGTGTACAAGTAACCGGCATAACATGTAATGACTGTAGGACAGAATTAAAGAGCATTAATTTGGAACAATTCATCCGTCGAATTAGCCCATATTGCCGCAAATATTGCTTTGATACAGGTTACCGTTTACTTTCAGCATGTTGTGTTGCAGACTTTGTAAAATGCTACCGTTAAGTTTTTAGGATTTTTCACTAGGCCAGTGGCGTGACAGCCAGTGCCCTCCCAATACTCTACATCCCCATACCTAAATGCTCTCCAACTACTGTCGTTTGTCAGGAATAGTTATAATTATTCTATTAACTGTAACGTTGAAAAACATTAAAGGGGCTCATTTGAGTCTTTATCGATAGTGTGTTACATTCTTAAGGATATCCTACGGGTGCGAATACATGACAATGCTTAGTAAGCATGAGTGGTCAAATTAAACATCCAAAAGTGATGAAAAAAAATCTGAGCTTTTGACCATAACTTGTACTGTCTTTGTGTTCATAAATTAGTACCACTGTGAAAATGTCTGCTCACAAATAAAAAAAAAAAACGAACTGAATCCTTAATTACTTACTTATTGACATTCTTTTGTATGTGACATCTGGAAAATCCTCTAAGTTTGAGCACATATCATTAGTATGTGAAGAAAACTTGACAGGTTTAGGAAAAGTTAGTGAGTTTCACGGAACAACTCGAAGGAATTTCGGTATTTTACAAATTTAAAATTGCAATGATGTATACTTAAGGGATAAGTTATATGTACTAGCTCCCGTCTATGTTTTGTAGCAGTGTATTTATTGTTCAACCTGTACAGCGACAGTGCAAATGAGCAATGCTATCATACCAATCGGAAAACCAGTTAGTAAGACTGTAAACATAACAGAACCGATTAGGATTTTATCAATAACAATCCCCATATTTTGTGGTAATATATTCAGTTCCAAGAATACTGTGACGTATGTATGGTTCTCCAAGTTAACTGGAGATGCCTACAGCCTATTTATCATTCTTCTTTCCAGAAACTCACGTTGCACAGGATTTGGCGCACTTAAGAGGAGAAGTACAACATATCTTTAACGAAAATTATTGTAAGTTTCTTAAAATGCACTTTCAACTGAGTCATATCAGTAATTATTTAAAGTTAAAAAATGAAAAGTAGAAAAGAAATTCACAGGAAGAAGTAGGGCGACGAGAGCCTGTAGCCTATAGAGAGAGTTTGAAAACTGGCAATCATATGCAAGTATATAGGCTATTACAGCGTATGCCTAACCTAACGATGTATCCATCTCTTGTGTCCCCGCAATGTGTCATTTCTTTCTCTGTAAAATTATAGATGATATTTGCAGATCAAACATGCAATATAAAAATATATAATCTCAGCTGCTTACCTAACACAAATGTCAGGTGACGCTGTTCATTTTAATTTTTAATGGGGCTGGCCTACTCCAACTTTGGTAAGATAATTGATTGAATAATTTATAGCTAATATTGATGTACTTTTATCTAGTCATGAATTATTTTTGCTGTGAAAAATCCATGAATTCGGTCCGAATTTGGTGAAATGCGTGAAATGCGTGAGTCTCACGCTCAATGTGTGAGTGTTTTGCAGCAATAAGCACTTTTTATGTGGATGTTGAATTCTGCAATCTGCAAATTATCTGTGTCCTCGAAAGAGCATGCATAAGAGTCGTAATTATTGGGTTTGTTACCGTTGGTTAGTGAGTGTGGCCATACACTAGATAGTGCGTTTAATCTGAGTATAAATATCCTGTTGACGTTGACCTGCATTGCAATTATCTCATAGGCCTATCGACCTGATTTTGAAGGTAGGAAGAAGGGACCCAAATTGTTCAAGTGACATTGGGGAGATCAATAATGACTCTTTGTACGAGAAGGGATGATCGGTTGGCAGAACGACCAAAGGATAGAAGGAAGGGGCGGTAGTACTTGCCATGACTGTGTACTCGGAATGGCACCATCAGCTGGCCGAAGTATCACAAAGAATGTACGGCCTCAGAACACCTCCCCACACCTTAAGTTCAAAAACGGCAATTTCATGGTGCTTTAAGGTCTGTGTACGTAGCCTTAAAAGAGAAATCTCATGTTTTCAAATTCACGATGAACAAAGAAAAAAAAACTATGAAAAATTGTATACTACACATCAGACTGGTTGAGATGATACAAGAATTATGAGTTATGCATCCTCTTTTATTTATTTCCAAGAACTTGGCAAAAATGGTGGTGGAGAGTTGTGTGAACATATTTTTACCAGTTCAATTTTTCATTAGGGTAGGAGCCATCAAATTCACCGTTTCGGCCGCAACTGAGCGTGAAGGGAAATTGTTTGGACAAAAATGTTTCTTAGATTACAGAAATGGCACTTTCGAGTCTCCTGCTCTACAAATAAAACTTCAGCTAACTTCTACAGGACACTGGTTTGGAAATTAGTATATCTAAGAAAATATAGTTTAAATATTTAGATCACAAATTGTGGGGGGGGGGGGGAACTAATGAGTTAGTGTGGCACCCATTAAAAAAATATGGGGCGGGATATGTTCCCTACCCCCTCTGTGTAGACCATTATGCACGAACTTGTGCTTTTAATCGTACATCTAATTAGCCATTGTGATCATATAATATTCTCGCCGTATTTTCTGGCTACGTTTTTCATGTAATGGTATAATATATGAAGTAAAGTAATAATAAAGGGAGATCAAACTAAACGCACTTGAGAGAGCTTGTACCTTCCTACTGTCAAAAATTCTACTTTGAATGCATGCGGCAATCCAGATTAATAAGAACATTTCTCTATTATAGCGTCATCAGAATTATAATGTATTTCTACAATCTGAACATTTTGTTTCCCTTCTGCTATAGACAAGAACTCAGGGAAGCCAAGGATCAGCTACAAGGAAGTAGACTGTGGGAAGGTAACGGGCACAGGCTTTCCTTGTGGCTTGCAATTAAAGCGACCAAGTGCCTATGGAAAAAAAAATCTTCAGCTTCTTTTGCAACATAAGGAGGAGCTACTAATAAGAGGTAATTTGCTTGGCTTGCTCCTAGATTCTAGGATCATCTCTCACTCTTTACCCTCTCTGACTATTTGTGAAACAGAGAAACTCAGTCGATAGGAATCGGTGTGACATCTACAATGGTAAAATTCTGGAGACAAGAACTGAAAGACTTCGAAGAATTTCATTCCGTAGAACCACTAGCTTGGACACCTGTATCCGTGTAGAAGGTCTGCCAAATATATTACCATTGTTCCATTCCCATTACCTCTGTTATCGACGTTTAGTACATTACATACATTGTGTATTCTATCAATTGATAAGTCCCTTTCTTTCCACACCACCTGACCTCAGTTCTCTATTAATTCTACTAAAACATATGTTACATTTCAGTCAAGAATAGAATGTTCAACGTAAAAAAAAAGAAGGAATGATACCAAATGTCGATTTAGTGTTTAATAATGCTGTGTACTAATGCGTGACATTTTACAGATGCGGGTGACGAACAAAGTAACACCAGAAATATAGAGGTGGTCGAGGAAGCTAATTTTGAGGCAGGTAGGTATAAATACAAAGCCATTTTATCCGTGAATCTAACAAAATTGCAACTGGATTATGATTAACACGCTCTTAATCATGCGGTAACCTTTAATTTTCTTCCGTGTAATAAAATGGAATTACGAATCAAATGTTTATTAAATTGCAGATGATACGCTTGATGAAATAAGCGAAGCTGGACCAACGTCAAATGAACTCTCTACAGAAACAGGTTGGCTATTGACAGATTACTTCACTTACTAGTGCTTTCGAAAGAAGTGTAATTTGCTTTTGCTCAAGGTTATGCTGTGTAATATCATGAAGCTATGGTGTATACATTTAACACTTACTAGAAACATGTAATAATTTATTTTTAATTTAAATTTACTTTCCTATCACTTATTGTTGAAGAGACTTTGAGCAAGATTAGTATGCCGAGGTGCATTTATTACCACACGTGTTTCAGTCATGTAAAACACACTTAATGGAATACATATTCGAGCACAAATGTATTTTTTACCACAACACAAAAGTGTACCATTGGAAAGCGTAAAAATGAAGAGTTAATCTACATATACATTGAGTATAACTGTACAAAGTGCACCTATTTATCAATCAGCACAATGGGTACTCTTCTCATTTCCGTAGTGTTCCTTCTTGAAGAATGTTTATAGCAATATCACCTACATTTATACTAAGTCCCATAAGTAAAGACGGAGATCAATATACCACTATAATGATTATGCACATTATCATATCACCTTCTATATCGTATGTTGCATTGACTTCATTTATTATTCCAATTAAAAAATTCAGTCCATGATTTGCCTATGTACCGATGGGTCATGTTTTATCCATGCAGTTAAACGATTCTAACAAAGGGAGATATTTGAGCGATAAATATATGAACGATTTACTTTTATTCTGGGGCTACACATCATGCTGGAAGATCGATTACCATGTATATGTAATCAAGACAAGCTGAGGTTTTCACTTGAATTTAATGGGTTGAGGTCTCTGTTCTCTCTTACCTAGATGATAATGCAGCCCAAGCCATCTTGAGAAATATTCAAGCAGGCACTCAACCAACCGATCTTATTGAAGGTGTGTATGTGAAGAAAATGTATTGTAACGTATGAAAGTGCAATGTATCATGTTTTTATAAACTGCAACTGAAGGTCACTCTTAATAAAATTCATGAAAAGTTTTTCGTTTCCCCGTTGCAGAATCTGTTTTTGATGTGGAAGAAATACTTGCATCAAGAATCAGAAGCAAGAAAGTGCAATACCTTGTTCAGTGGGTAGGATACGACACACTAACTTGGGAACCTGCCAAGAATATTTCGAAACGACTAAGGGATTCTTTCCGTCGGCGATGAGAAACAAACTTTTAACTAGCTTATTAAGTTATTATTCTAAAGTTAATTAAAGTATTATACATTTTATATCAATCACATTAAACGCAGTCGATCTGGAAAAGCAACATTATGCCTCCTTATATTTAGAAATATTTGGCTAGATTCTCTGATTTCAGATTTTTCTTCAGTTTTAAATTTTTATAACTAAAAACTGAACTGTTAATTCAAATAACGATTTGGCAGGGCGTAGTCGTATCACTGTAGGGAAACAAACATATCACTGAGAGGTACAGCTAGTAAGTGGCGAGTGTATTTCCCTGCATTGTGTTTGAGGGGGGACTCAAGTGGGACGAACCGTCGCTCGAATACTAGGTAAAATTGTGGACTATCTTAGCATACCCAAGATTTCGCACGGAACGTGCCAGAAGGTTTGTACGTAAAATTACACACATCTAGATCGCAGGAAACGTTCTTGTTAGCGTTCTTTCGCTCTCAAAACGGCTACTATAGGGAAGAACGGGAGGGGGGATGCATGGCCGTCCGACCATCTGGTACAACGTACGAAGTGCCATCATCGTCTTGAATAATGCCAAGGCCTAAGTGAGACAGAGGGGGTCTACCTCATTGTCGCAATATGCAATATGATGTTGAAATAAGTCTTCCAAACAGAAAAAAAGCAAAACATGCAACTAGTGTGTTATCGATTCAGTTATATCGCATTTCCGTAGAATCATAGACACACGATAAATTAATAACGTTCCTTTGGGAATTTCTGAAATGCCATTAGTAAGGCATGCAGTGAAGTTCTCCTTTAAAATACAGTATATATAACCTAAATGCTTATTTGCAACGCATCGACATAAATTGTCGAAAACAACCAATACTATATTAAGTTGTTATGGATATGGGACATACCTTCTTCCCCGAAAACGCACTCAAATGTCCGATTGCGAAAGGTAACTTTGAACAGACTTTAGGAACACCATCCCTGTGGGAGTGCGTGAGTAATCATGTCTGACCAAGTTCAGTCCAAATTTCTCAATTTCTTCCAGCTCCGCATTGTCTACATAATTAAAGCGAAATCTATGGACTAGCTTAAGAACGACCTGCCCAAAGCAAAATACATCACTAGCAAAAGAAACTGGTTGAGCACCCGAGGCAACAAATGAGGGCAAATGTGAGAAACTGCTTGATTTCGACTGAATCACATTTAGACATGTTGCATTAGATACATGGCATGACAGGCTAAACCCAAATATGAGGGGAGTGACGTTCCATCCAGGAGAAATGCATACACCTATATTGTCAGCCTTTATGTTATTATGAAGAATAGAAGAGGAATGCACGTTGCCCAGAACAATTGAACATTTATAAAGGATTTTCCTAAGCAAGTTTGGTGAAATGTCATCAGCCTTTAATTGGCCAAGTAATTTCAGTTTTCCTTTTGTTATGCATACATCTTTCATTATGACAAAAACTTCATTAAATATGTACAATAAGCACAATACTTTTGGTGTACCCATAACTTTCATTTCCATAAGATTATTTATGTTGGAAAATTCAGCGGAAGCTGACGCAAAGTCGGCATGTCTTTTTAAAATAACCTGTTCTCCAGTAGCTAAGTGACCTTCAAAAACAGTACATCGCGCAGAAAAACTACACAGTGGTCTAGTTACATCAAATGTTACGTAAAATGGATCGGTCTCTAGTGGAACATTGACATCTGTCAGCCATGGGCTAGGTCTGCCAAACAGGTCACGTTTCATAGCTGCTTCAGCAATGTTTAGCGATCTCTGAGAGATATGATCCTGTAATTTTCGGTGGGTACATGAAGCGTGTTCCATAGTGAGTCTTGCATTTCTGTGCAAAAGGTGGCCAACTTGTTTTTTTAATCCTTTAATGGTGTCGCTTTTCTCTTGAATTTCGTCTTCTGAGTTTTTGGTAGAAATTGTCGTTTCTTGTTTTTGCGCCTTCTCGAAGGGCCATATCCATTTTCTTCCCTGCGGTCAAAAAGAAGAAGTTAGTTGTCATGAATCTATGTAAAAAAGAAAGGGAAACAGATATATGAAACATTTTAACAAGTGTAACATGTTGTATTCAAAGGGTTTACAAATTTTTATCTTGTTCTATTCTACCTTTGAATATTAAAAGAAATTAGTGTGAGCAGTTGAATATTCAGATGATGTCATTCAGTAACTTTTGAAACTTACAGCAGGGCAGTGATATTTGGTCATTCTAGATTTGCGAAGATCATCCAACTGTTTCTGAAAGACAAAGGTAAAGTAGGCATAATAGAAAAAAATGTTTGATCTAATTTCAGCATGCCAGAATGCATGGTGTGACAAAATATTCCTTAAAAAACTATTAAGGTTATTACTAGGAAACCATTTTCATTCTTAATCTTCTCGTGTCGAAAAGTGTTGCTCAAGCGCAACACAACAATTAACGCAACAATCAACTTGATTTTCTTACATAATTACTAATTATGTAGGACAATCACCCAATCAAGTTGGTTGTCGTGAATCAGAGCTGGTCGTCGACAACGTCACAAGAAACCACAGAGATCACGGTCAATTAGACAATGTGGCTAGGTTCTTCTTATATATTCATAGTGTTAGTAACTCTGTTGGGCGGAGAGTTTTAACATGTCGTATTGGACGTGAGACGTTCATTTCTAAACGTCAATAAAGTATGAATGAAAATCTTTGGAATGGCTAAGATAAGTCGGAAGACATGTTTCTTGCATGGAATTGCTCTTTTATGGTTCGAAAAACAATCGTTCAAATACAGAGTCATTCCATCATGTATCTCCTTCCTTAAGTTAACGTCAAATTCACTTAACAGAGACAAATGTGATTACAAACTATCACTACATAAACACCGCTAAAATACGATTATTCTGGTGTAACGAATGTCACTGATCTCCATATCCAACGAAACATCATAAAGCTTAATTAAATGATCTTCATCCACAATACAAGATTAGAAAAGTGTTACCGTGTTCCACGTATTTCAATAATTTTATTACCTTCGAGGCGAGTTTCATGGAGCGTATTTTTTCTGTCATCTCTTCGTTCGAAAGTTGAATCTGTGAAGACATGTAAAAGATAATCTTACAGTTGCAAATTAAGCGATTGCGATGATGATTATTATGAGTAGCATATAGCTGTACAATCTGAGTTGAGTTGATAACTTTATCTCTTTTAAATATCCGCGTGTGTGTCTGCGAAGAAAATGAATCTTTACGGTTCTTCGTTCAACTCATTCCGCTGTTTGTCCATTAAAGTAACCATTTTAGTACATTTGAGTATTATATCATTGAGGGGAGATGAAAATTTTGAAACAGTACTCTTTACATAACTGTCAACTGTAATCGCTTTGCGTAATAGTTAAATAACGCTCTACATACGTGCCCAAAGTAAGTTTTGAACTTACCACTGACGTATCACTTCTATTTTCTGTCAAATCATCTCCATGCGAAATTCTTGTTGGCTGATAAAGTGATGTTGGAAATTGAGTGGTCGAAGAGTATCATGTAACAAAATAAAACAGAAACATGGTTAATACTTAAAGTAACAGTTCTGTGCGTATTTCTATACGAAATGACACATTCACTCTTTTCACCCATCTCCTTTTATAATTTTCCAAATCACAATAACGCTTGAATGACACAACTGACATGAAACAAAAATAAAAATGAAAAATTACAAGATGCTCACCTTAGCAACTTTATTAAATTTTTGCAACAACCGTTGTTTGAACTTTTTCTTTTGTCTGTAGGAATTAAACTTTCTTGAACCCATTATTTCCTCGGGTGTTTCCTGCAAATAAGAAAGTTATATGATAATTCATAAGATTTTTCATAGTGATCCCACAGATTTTGAATAAGATTCAAGATAAAATGTTAAGCAAAGGTGTCTTACACACGTACGTGATTTCTCTCCAGTGTTCTCTTTTCAATAATTAGGCTAATTGCTGCACCTAATTATTGCGCGTGGCACTGTACTGTGTGTACGAGTGAAAAAGTGAACGGGGAAGGCTTAATGTGGTTCCTTTAACTTCAAAATGTGACATCGCTCGAAGTCTGTATGAGCAGCCAAATTATTCAGCAAAGCCTGCTAGAGATTATTGATGATATCGTTCACATTTATAATATGGAGTATTTCACTCGTTATGGTAGACATGTGTACCAGATATGATGATACAAAATTGTGAAAGTGATTCAAAAATGTATTTCTTTTCAACAATTTCAACAAGGTAAAGTTGACACATGTGCAGATCACACTTTATGTCAACTATGAAAGACATGCTATATATTACAGTACATTTCAAAGTTTTAATTGAATAAACGTTTTATAAATATAACCTTTGACGTCAGACCTAAAAAGAATCACCATGTTTTTAGGACAAATTGCATTTTGGTCAACATTGCTGAAATAGTATAAAACTTTCAAACAAATATCCACAGGTAGAACAGCTGAGAGAGGCAAGATATTTGGAGTGTAGATGGCTTCTCAAAGGTGCACGAACTTCATGGTTTTTACCTAATGTGAGAGTTTATTTCTGTCGATCAAATATCAAAACCTTGTAAACAGGATATCTTAGAAAAGCATTGGCAGATCTCATACTTTGTAAATAGATGTAACACAGTAAGTGGAAGAAAGCATAAGTTTTTTGTGGAGATAAATTGCTATATGATATTAACAGGATCACATAGTTAAATCGTTGTATACAAGATGTCTCGAGAAGGGATTTCTTTGAAAGATCTCATGTTAGTTATCTAAATCTACCACATTGAGCAAATGAATCACATTGTACTGTACTTGATTAGGATCATAGGTCATTTTGGGTTAAGAGTGTTGATAATGTAAACCATTGTAAGTATGATCTCATACGTCATGTAAAGCTGTAATGCATCTTTAAATATAAGGACGTAAGTTTTGGTGGAGATCAAAGGTCAATGGTGGTGAAATAGTGGAAACGAGTTAACGCGATATTTGCAAAGGAGAGGTCTGACAGGTATCTATGTCCCTATAGGTAAGATGCATCATACAAAATTAAAACTCTAAACGGTTTTCATCCCTTTATTAATTGAAAGTTATTCACGCCAGAGAAAATCTAATAGGATTAACATCAGTAGCCTTCCCGTTGTATTTCCTTCTCAATTGCACCTCCCTGCTTTGACGGAGCACATACGTGACATATAGGTGTAACAGATTGAGTGGAAAATGCTTAATGTTTTGGTAGAGATCAAAGATCATTTGGAGTCAACAGTGATCAAAATGTGAAAATCTCGTATAAACTATATCTCAAAATGGGAATACATTGCTTTTTTATCATGTGAAATTGTTCCAAGTTGTGTACCTTATCGAGTGCAAAATACGTTATTTGGCGGATGCCACTTGGGTAAAAAAGGGTCAATTTTTATAATTATGTATATTTGGAACTTCAACGCAGGAAGCTTATTCACATCTCTTGTCTGGTGTGAGGGCGTTCATATTGATTCACAATGACTATCAGTGACAATTTGTGTCAGTAAATCGAAAGTAACGGTCATGTTGACATCATACACTACCAGCACCTAACCCTGTATTATATGCTATAGCAACACTGACCTGTGATCTTGACCTCGGTCGACAGGACACTACATGTCATACCCAGGTACTAACCTACCAAGTTTTAAGCTCATCCGACTTACGGTCTGGAAAGAGATCGTGACACACTTTTTAATTTTTTTGCGAATTGACCTTTAATCACGTAACCTTTCATCTCATGACGTCATCAGTATTTCTTAAAAAATGTAGTATTTTCCACTTTCCATATATGTAGTTTTATAATTCTAGCATATTTACACAGGGTTAATGCTAAAAATGTGTTTTTGGTTTTCTTGATCTTTGACCCATGACCGTTGACGTATGACATCATTAGTCGAGGTGACACTAATACTACATACCCGAGCAACTACCCAATAACTTTGACGTTCATTCTACTTTCCTTCTAAGAGGAGATCGTGACAGACTTTTTAGACCATTTTTTGTTTCAGATTTGACTTTTAATTACGTGAACTTTGACTTTTGACGTCATCAATATACAAGAAATCTGTTATTTCAATCGTTTTAGGATATTTGCACATAACGATTTTGATTTTGTGACCTTGACCTTTGACATCATCAGTCTGGCGGACGCGACATATACGGCACCTACCCATCAAGTTTGAGGTTCATTCAACTTACTGTCTAGGAGGAGACGTTTCGGTTTCTTTCTCGGTGATAGGTGGGTGATCTAAAATGTAGTAGGCCTACGTAGACTGAGAGAAAGAAGGTCAGCTGGCAGGCTAAGCCCTAGAACTTAACAGGCTGTACGTTCCGTTACATACATGACCCACTTCAAGGGGAGTGTAGCGCTTCTCAGAGGCGGCATGTGAAGGAGCACACAACCCTACTCAGGGGGTAGCTAGTAGTCCAACTTGGATGGACGACAGATGGAAATCGCATGTAGATGTATCAATTTAATGCTGACTTTTCAATCCGTTGCGTCCATAAAAAGTGGTTACGGCAAGCCCTAACCACATTTTTCTACTTTTATTTTCGACCCCATTTGAGAACAAAGACTTTTGACCGTCACCAATAACATAGTTCTTGTACTTAATGTGGTGCACCTACATACCTAGTAAATATGATATCTGTTCAAACTTTCTTTCTTCAGATATCGTATTCACAAGGTTTTGAAAATATTGACCTCAGATGGAATTGTCCTAAAAAAGCAATAGGATACTATACATCCACATCTACTATGCCTTGAATGTTTCCATGCTTCATACATTGAAATATAATGTTAACAAAGTTAACAAAGGTTTCCATGATTCGTGTCTTGAGATACCGTGTAAATTCAGCTTTTGGCCTCAACCAAAATCAACTTAATTCCTTTTAATTGATACAATGTTACCATGTGAATGCAAATTTACAGTGATCTCTAACGCTAGATATTTTAACAACGTTATCAGGGTTTTAACTCTGGTGACCACAGATTAGCTTTCACCTCCTTGTAAACAATTGGGTCCTGCCACTTGACGTAAGAAATTCACGTGTTACGTATCAAAAGTTTTCATGATTCCCATTTTCATGTTCTATATTATTAAACTTTTCATTTGGCTGGTGGTGACCTAAAAACCTCAAATGACCTTTGAACTTCACAAAATCAATATAGGCCTTCTATTTGATATAAGGCATTCACATGGTAATTATACAAAAATACGATATATGACCTATCGTGTTAACAAAATTGGCAATATTTGACCTCTAGTGACCTCAAATGACCTTTGATCTCAGTCGAAAGCTATAGAGGTCTCCTACTTGTCATAACAAATATACAAAGTAGATAACCTTTCATTGATTCTTAACTTGATGTTAACAACGTTTTCAGTGTGTGATCTCACGTGACCGCAGATGACCTTTGACTTCCGTTAAAACAGTACGGTCATTCCACTGGATGTAACACATCCACATGCTGTGTACAAAAAGGTTTCATGATTTGTCTTGAGATATCATGTTACCAAACGTTTCAGCTTTAGACCTCTTGTATCAGTAGACGACCTTTGATTTCCACTTAAAACACCTGTATGTTTCTTCTGTATTGAACGCACTGCTATGTTAAGTATTGGTTTCCATGATGTTTATCTTGAGATATCACGAAATTTTGACTGCTTGGTCCCAGGTGACCTCAGATGAAGTTTTAGGTCCACCACAAGCATATGCAGCAATACGTACGGAGTGTGAGAGACGTAAGTATTTTTTTAAAACAAATATCGTGTTATAACTTAAATGTCACAAACACAAAGACATACACACGCAATCATAGGTCTCTGTTTTCATCTCAACTAATTTACGTCATGGAAACCACACTGCATTTCCGCGTGTCTGTTGTACCTAAACTGCCTAGTAGTGCATGAAGGCAATACCATTAAATCATTATGATCACACATGAAAGGAAAATGTTGAGGTTGCTATCACAAACTGAAAATCAGTACTTGCATCGATTGCGCAATCACAGAAACAGGAATGGCAAATTCACACGTGCACATACGTCACGACTTCTGATATCACAAACAAATCCAACAATTTTCATGAGAACCTAACAAACTTACCGGAATTAATACAACCGGTTTAGTCGATGATCTCAGAGTAGTCACCACACCCTTCGATTTCTTCGAAGTTTTCCCCATATTTCTCAAACTACCAAAATTCTCTTGAACCCCAAAACGTTGTAAACACATCGGGATCTTACACGCGACTAGAATGAAGAAGCGCGTTTTTTACATCAAACAAGATTCATAGTCTTAACTGTCCAGTCGCTGAAAAACTACACACGTAAGAGTTAACTATTGATCTATTTAACACATGCAGCAGTCAGAAGCAACGGGTTTTTAACACATGTTGCTATATTATAACACAAGTGCAAATACATGCATAATATAGCTAACTTTAGTAAGCTTTTAAATGCTGTTTATGGATTCGGCACGGGTGAGAAGAGCCGTCCACTGCGGTACTCACATACTATTGCAAATATAAAACTCATTCCATGATTTGCTGCGTTGGAATATTACCTTTACTTAGGTATATTCTACTTCCGCTAGTTTTAAAAGATTATTTGAACACCAATTGTAACAGAATGAATGGCAACGGTATGAACCTACGTAACCTGTGACCTGTTACATCCTGTATATGAATTCTGTTTAAGTTGTCCCTTGTGTTTACAATCTTCACATGAAATTGGTGTAAAGAAATCCACCTGTCAATAGACATTATGTTGATTTTGAACACAACATTGATTTTCATTAGACCCCCTGATATAATACAGTAATATTTTTATCTCATCGACCTATAGGGGCTAAGATGAGATATTGTAGTCACTTGGCTAATGGAGCTACATATTGTACTGTGCACCCATGGGAGAACAATTGCCAGGGAAACGCTTGGAGTGGATGAGTAGCGACACCCCAGGGGTACCCCATGGTAGAGTGACCATGGGTACAGGAGGGTCCTGTTGGGTGGTATAAATGAAAACGTGTCCGTGCCAATGTGTGTGTGTGCGTCCGGACCTGTCCAAATTGTGGTTTTTCTACAATACTTTGAAAAGTATATGAGCGATTAAGTGTAAGCTGGGTAAGATTGTGCATGATGCCAAAAGGTCCAAGATGTATTAGTTTTATTGTAAATCGAGTCAAATTTGCTGATTTTTTAGGAAACAAGTAAATTTTGCCCCAAATTTGGTAATGTAAGTATATCTTGAGAATTATTTGAGCATTTAATGGAAAATTTTGCATATCACTTCTGTAACAAAGAGTGTGAAATTTGCTGATTCTTTAGAAAAAAAAATGCCCAAAAAATTGTATTTCCAGCATATCTTGAGAACTATTAGACCAATATATCTCAATCTTTGAAATCTTTGAAATTTGTGGATTTTTGAAAAAAAAGGTCAAATTTTGCCCTCAAATTTGTAATTCCAGCATATCTTGAGAACTACTAGACCAATCAACCAAAAGCTTTGTAAGTACTTACCTGAAAACATATTGTTTAACATAATATTAATGTAGCAGTAAATCCAGTAAAATGCCAGTGCTGATATTTGAGAAAGCCAATTCTGCCTCAAAATTTGGATTTCCATCATATCTTGAAAGCTAATTGAGCATTATACGCAAAATTTTGCAAGGCCGTCCCTATGAACACATTAATGAACATACAGTATATTACTCTTACAGTAAACTGGTGAAATTGTATGATTGTTTGGTCAAAAATAAATAGAGCCAGCATCCGCGTCAATAGACACCACCATTTAAATATAGGCAAAACTACTTTAGCAGAAATGGCCTCTGTAGGTAATATCTTTGAACATTCCTGCCAATTAAGGGGCAGTTCTTGTTAAGTCAAACAATAATTTTATCAGAATCAGGTCACAGGTAAAGAGGCGACTAATATTCAAATAACCCATATAGGGATGCTCTTATATCTTGCCTCTAACAGTGATCACTAAGCCTAAACTATATATATGGAATAAGACAATGTTATAATTGTGTTATGTACTGTAGCATAATTTGCACAGATACTTTTGAGCCGTTATTGTTATCATTACTTGAGCCAAAGAAGTGGCCCCAGGCTGTACGCTTGAGCGTACTACCTTACAGTAGATATCAATATTACCATTTTCTTCTTCATTTTCTTTTTCTGCTTTCCGCCATTTTATGTTTGAAGAATATTTTGCTCTAATTTACAATCAGTGCCCGAACTAGGTCTCTGTGATATGTGGTTGCAGTAAACTATTACTAATCCACGTGTGCACGCCCTGTGTTGAAATCAATGCATGTTGGCCATGACATACGCAACTCCGTGGATTGCCGTCTTGTTTCTGGTAGTTACTTGAACACAACATTATGTTGATGTAGGCATTATGTTGATTTTGAACACAACATTGATTTTCATTAGACCCCCTGATATGATGCATAATATGTTCTCTGGTGGTTTCTGAAACACAGCAGGAAATGTGTAGAACTCATTCCATGATTTGCCGTGTTGAAACGTTACCTTTACACGGGTTTTTCCGTAATTCCATTTTTAAATGACATTTGACTATAAACAAATAACCAATATGACCTTATGACCTGTTAACTACAATATATATGAAGTGAGTTAAAGTATCCCTTGTTCGAATATTGTGTTTACAATCTTCACATGAAATTGATGAAAGAAGTCAATCTGCCAATAGACATTATGTTAAGAATTTTGATTTTGCAAACTTAACCCCTACATTATTACTGTGTTGAGAATTCCATTTTGACAAGCACAAATTACGTTTTCCATGCATCATTAAGAAAAAAATACTTATCAACGGTTACTTAAAAGACCCTGGGATTTTGCTTTCTCCCTCAAATTTAATTTCACTTGCCTGAATTCACGCTGAAAATACATTTGCCACCGAAACCGTTTTGACAGTCTTCCACAAAACCTACATAATCATTTATACCTATCCTTAACAAAAGTCTTCATATTCAACACGTTTCCTAAGCATTAGATAGATTGCATCTTTAATCTCTCAGAACGTGGAGCTATTAGAGTAACAATTGTCAAGCTTAGAATCAATTCATACATGTTTCTGCCGGTAACAGAGCCGACGCATCTTCTACACAAGAATAGATGTGATTAAAGAATATTTGGACTCGAAACCGTACAGCTTCTAGATACTAGTAAACCGTATTACAACTAATGTCATCATTTATTCTAAACGTCTGATGAGTAGAATGACTTTCAACAAAATTGATCTCTTTAAACACAGTTAAGAATGTATTTTGTAGCATCAATTTTCTCCCTGCTGTTCTTGGAAACTGAAGCCCGTACCAAAAGAGATTTAAAAATTAGGGGACTGTCTATATACAATGGCCGAGGAGAATCAAAACCATCTATAAATATTTTAGACATTTGTAAATGGCAAAATGGCAAAAATGGCAAAATTAAATAATGTTTCAGAAATGACAGGATTGCATGGGTTTTGTGTAGTGACTGGTGAGGACCAAAACTTTGTTCTGCTTTTTTTTTACTAGCGGGAGAGAGAAAACCTCGCAAAACTTTGCTAGCTTTACCTACATTTTCTCTTACTTTACAGCTGGGGTAACCACGTTCACCGAGATTATGTTTCAAAATATCTAAATTTCTTGGAATGTCCTTTTCCTATGGGCAAAGTACAAGGAAAGCCTGATCATAGGCTATATTATCCAATATATGTCTGCTATGATAGGAATCATACAAGTTTTTGAAACTAAGACTCTTTTACATAGGCCTACAGATCAGTAGCATACAAATCTAAGTAACCAAACGAACGTAGTAACTGTTTGTGCTCCAGGATTATGCTGCGATGCCCTTTGGTAGAACTCCATTTCTGAGGCAGGATGAACACTTGTTTGGCTATTAGCGTAAGTAAATTTAAGTACGTTTGTGTCCATTTTTATTATGTTAGTATGTCATAAACGTATTTTTAAGCTTATCGTAAAATTGCAACTAGGATCAGTTAAGGACATATTTGATGAAAGTATCCCTGTTGTGCAAATAGTTGAAATCCCACCGAGCCGCTCAAGTCTGCAAATAAAATGTAGTGCTGCCGTGGGTCAGTGGATGAGCGTGACTATGACGAATACAGCTTCAGCAAGCACAAAGTCATAATATCTGTTAAAATGCATTGTTTCAAAGAGTTGTGATCGACCACACTTATTGTGACACAGGAAAATAGTAGGATTTATTATAATTAACGTTTCAGTGAATCTTGACCCTATGCTACGTTTACGTCAAGATGCTTATTAATTTTTGCCTTGATTTTGTGATATTTACATTTGGTATTATATTTAACATTGATATGTGTTACATGTGTACCGTTAGCATTACATTTAGGTAGCAATATTTAGCGGTAACATATGCGTTTTTGCGTATATGCTCATCCATTGTGCGTTTGAGCGTGTATGTTTTACAAATGTAGCTGTGGCGTACTTGTGAGTGAAACAAGTAAGCAAATAAAATGAAATAAGAATGCCGAGACCCTAACACACTTTGACCAGCATATAGCCTACAAGATAATAAAGTTTTGTCTAATCCTTTACCTCACATAATTTACGTTTGTCTTGTCTTTGTGTTAATGAACATTTTTTTCCTTGTCGCAGGCGAATGGAATGAACGCAAGGAAGACATTGTTAGGACAAAGCACTTGATAATAGCTTCATCATTCAGAGGGAAAAAGATGAAAAATGATCGCCACAAAAGTGACAAAGACTAAAGTTTGTTTAATACTAGCAGAAGAGATATGTGGAATCTTGTCAGTGAGCTGCATGGTTTTAGCATATTCTTGGAAGGGGGAATGAATCTTCCACGGTGATATCATTCAGTTTACACAAAATCTTGTGGTACCATCTCACTTAGTCACATGGACTCTCGGTGAGGACCACGGCCTTGATGGTGATGGTTGAATGAGTCCAGATTCCAGCATGGGCTGTTTCATTACTAACAGGTCTGGTATCGATTTCGTCTACTATGCCATCGAATGCACAACGTTCAGCTTACTGCACAATCTTATGTTCGAACGTACGACCCCCGGTACACTTAGGGAATTTTACCGCTAGTAACTTCTGCATGTCCTAACACCTAAGGACCTATAACAGGAAGGAATGCACATAAAACTGATTCATAATCGACACACACGAAACTTTGGAATCTTTGGAATATGGAATCTTAAATGTATCCTGACTGTAACTAAGTCTTCCTGACGTCTTATCATTTGCATCATACATTTTAAAAATAACATGTTCAAGGTTCTTCATCTGCCATAATGTTTAATTTTGTGTCCATTTTTCTGGCAACAAGGAAGAACTGCGAAGTCAGACACATACTTAAAGGAGATTCTGCTCCTGTGAGAACAGCTGTAATTGAAGGCAATGAAACGAAAGTTACTGTAAGGTTGCATTGTGGAGAAAAAAAATACGCATCAGAAATTAACCCTGGAGATCTTGTTTTATTGCAATAGGTTGAGGTGCACACCTCAGGGAAGAAAGCCGGCTTGCTATGACAAGCAGAAGGACAAGCAAAGTAATGAATGTACAACAGTGTTTAAGCACAAACAAAATGTATCTTACCCCAACCCCATAATGTGTATCTGTATCATTTGGCCTTACGTTCATACAACCAAAAGGGGCTATATGCAACAGCAATTGCTGCCAAACGTATTAAAACCCGAGTTGTCAGATTGATATCAAGGCCAGTCTTCCACATTTCAAATGAAAGATGCAAAAATGTACCCGTGGTAATGCTGAGTGATTTTGTATTGACAGTACAACACTGCTGAGCAAATATTGATTCCAATATTGATTACAATACGTGGTATCACACTGGTGATGGAACATGTAGTAATACTACTGCTATAGTACTACAAGTACAAAAAAAAAAAAAATCATTGGAGGTACATTATTTCTCCAGTTTTAGGATATTGATGTTGTTCTCCACATTTATCCAAACACAACAGGGAAAAAGTTCCGTACTTTAGAAACTTCTGTAATTACATGAAATTGTTTCATACCATGCTAATTTAATAGTCATCAAAGCAATAAATGAAATTGCAAGGTACATGAAGGAAACATTATGTATATGTTATGTTTACTAGTAAAAGATTTACTACTGATTCCTGTTTCGCTACATCAAATTAGTGGTATTTGCGCACTAAATGTAGTTTTTTCCTTAAGTGTCTATAACACGCACGACTACAGTATGCTTTTGAAAGCAAATGAAGTTCTTCTGGTATTTGCTTGTCGCTGATGAAGACTTATAATTGAACCTCCAAGTGCTATTGAAAAATGCAGTTAGTTTATTTAGCTCGACGATCTCGACGTATCCAACTTGTATCTTGTACTTAGAGCAATTATTGATTTTCAATTCCTCTTGCGCCATCGAGTTTTAGGAACAAATTACTTTCTCGCATAAATATTGTTGAAAACACAAGGTGTACATTATGGATCTCACGACTAGACATTAGCAAACATTTTTTCCCCTTTTTCGTTTTTTTTTTTCTTGGGGGGGGGGAGGGATATTGTATTACGTCGAATTTTATTCGAGATTTACTTACTTATTACTATTTACAGCTCATGTTGACAATTTTGTTTTTACATAAACATTTGATTTAATGATTTAAATGTTGCTTTCTATTTTTTCCATGATTTTCTTTGAATATCTCTATATATTAAAACCCAATATTAACATACAAAATGCATGTTTTTGATCAAGGAGATAGCTTGAGGTTCACAGACTTGTCATAAATGATGATTGTGTTGCCACATTTTTGTTTTCAAATTCAAGCAAGCACAGTATTTATGAAATTTTCAACGTTTATCAGACGTTTTTAGTGAAAACTCCCAAGATGAGATTAATTTTCCTACAAGAAAATGCTGATAATTCCATTATCTATAGCTTTCTTGCTGAGCCTGGATAGGGCGATGTCCAACAATCTTGGATGGGCGAGGTGATTTTCATGTATTTTTTTTTTACGTTTAGCGTCAAACTATGCTGCAGCTCCTTTAAGCAGTCTTCTAATAATTGTCAGTTCACAGCTAATAAGGTATTCTGGCTGGGCCAATGTAACAGGCACATACTGTATTTCCGTATCATCCCCCGGTGTCCTCTCACCCTGGCTTATGCTCAGTAGGAAAACAAATCTAGCCACACTAGAGTCACACTTTGAGTCTCTTGACCTCCTCCAAACAATCACTGTGATTCCATTGCCCAATAACAAAAATTGTGCGACTAGATATGTTCATATCCATCGAAATAGTTTCCAAGTGCTCCCGGAATTTATAGTAGCGGATGCATAATGTACGATTCTTTCATCATCTTAACCCATCTGCTATGTATTAGCATTTTCATGGATTTACATTTGCTCTCACTAATTTGAAAAGCTGTAAACATTGTATCTCCGTTTCAAAACAGTTAATGTGCAACTCATAACACCCAGGAAGTGTCGTTTCCGGCCATCTAGAGAGTTTCTGTACGCTCCACGCCAACCGACGCTGGCGCTCAGCTTAGATAGTTACCAATAAGAATGACAAATATAAGGTCAGATACATTGTAATCAGGATGATGTAAATGCTCAGCCACGGAGAATTCTTTTTGGTTTTCGATAAATACTCATTAAGTGGTTATTAAACCGTAGTCTAAACTTTGGGCAAGCCTTGTTGATGCAAATGATCTGGGGACAATATAGTAAATAAACCACAATAGTGTGAGTGGCAATTTAACTTCTCAGATGTCAAAGTAATATTTGAGACCTCGTGTGAAAAACTAAGAGATGGGTCGAAATGTGAGCATTCCAAGCACTTGTTTTGATTTTCTTTCTTTTTTACAGGAGGTGGTACCATGGAAAAAAAAAAAATTAAACGTATGAAGAAATTTCCGACATAGTGTTGGTCTTATGTTGAGTTTTTCAAGAGCGGGGTCAGAGACAGAAATTCCACATTAAAAGAGAACATGATAAGTGACACGGTAAAACAAACAAAGAAGGAAATTACAAAAGCAAATTCAGATTCACTTCTTGTACATCTAAAATAGTATATATCAATAATACATAAAACGATTATTGGGGCTTATTATTCTTATTCACAAATAACCACAGGTAAAGATCAGACACGCGTACAATTTCGTAGCTAACACAATGCGAGAAATCCGAGTTTAAATTTATAAATCTTACATCAAGGTTTGTAGTACAAAGAAATCCAAGTCAGGTTTTAAGGAACATAACCGTTAGAGTTAATTTTTTTTTTAAGTGTTTATCACTAACGTATGACACGTAGAAAGTAATTTGTATCTATTAGATATGTTGATGAAGATGTTAAAGGGTAAATAACTTATGACACAGCCTTAACGTTGATATGTCAATGTTTAACACACTTATGAATGCAAATAAACATAAGGTTATATTAACGAATCAAACATTGGTCTTAAAAGTCCCTGAATACGCACTAAGTACTACGACGATTTCGACAATCAAATAATTAAAAACATTTGTGAGACAAGAGAAATTATGAAATGGGAAAATATTACCATGATCTGACTCAACAACAATTAGCAGTGGTTCATTCAAGTGTATAAAAAGATATTACAATGCAGGTCTGTAGTTACATTGTAGAATTTGTCCAGAGTGATAAACGTTCTTTTATTTTCTAAAAACGGTTCTGTTTTGAGTGCTTGTAAAATAGGGCATATTTAAGATACAACTTTTGTTTCCGTTTTCATCGCTTAGTGTTTTGTTGCTTTATTGCCAAAATCGACAAAAGTAATACATGTTGAATATTAATTTTCGTCATTTAAAGCAGGTAAATTTTTGTGCAATGTTGTATTATTATACCATATATATTTTGAGCGAAAACTATTTATTACAGCATCTAAGTTTTCGCAATCTTTTTGTTTCTTCCTGTTCAATGTCTCTTGATCTAATTGATTGTCTTCAACGTCTTTCGATTGGAAGAGCAGCACCAAAAAGCCCCTCTTATTTTTAGTAGCTTCCTGCAAGAGAAACGGGACAAATTAGAATTCTTTTTTAATACCAGAATATACTAGTTTGAGGTTTGCGTGCACTGTGCAAAGCATCGCGAACATATACGTGGGCGCTTTACAAAGAGTCAACCTTGTCACTGAAAACGTCATGCCACCCCAATCGACTGAGATGATAATTAACATACTGCATAAAAACACATTATCAAATAATTTCAACTCACTAGTTTGAGATTCGAAGAGTAACATTTGTTAATCATAAGACTTCAATTCCAATATTTACGTAGTTGTACATCACCACATAATTTGTTTTACGTAACGAATGGTGTCACAATATCTTAGTTACGGCCGTCTCATAGGAACTTATATGATGGACCTTTTCCTAGTTATGATGGGACGAAATAGTAATAAACGTTTACACAGGAGTAAACAGTAGACTAAATTGAACAATAATACATCGATTATAATGACGTTGGCCAATATGCTCTTTACTGTTATAAAGGCAACTATTAAGCTCATCTGGAAAATGTCTGAAACTGACAAAAAGCATTAGGGTAATGAAAGTGATGTGATTACAATGATTAATGATTAGCAGCAACCTCTTACCCCATCGATGATTACGGAAGATGTTGAGATGTTACCATGGACGATATCGTTATCATGTAGATATTTCAGAGCCTTTCGAATGTCGCATTCGACGTCACTTGCACACATATCTGACAGAGTAAATGACTCTTTATCCATTAAATTTGCCAAAGTATACTTTTGCAGACTCAGTAAGTTCACGGTCAAAATCACACGATGTCTCTTTCGAAAGCCATCCAAGGCGGTTTCCAATACATCTCTCTTGAATTCTGAAACAGACATAAAGCACTTGCTAACTCGAATATGTAACTTGTAATCTCAAATTAGAAACATAACTCCAACTTTTATTTACATGATAAATGATTTTGGTTTCAGTGTAGAGAAAGAACGATCGCACTTAAGGAGTTCCGTGATCAACAGCTCAGTAAAAACATGATTGAAGGATAAGAAATGCGTTGCCAGTTGCATAGATGACAGTTTGGCAGCTACATGGTCGTAGGGAGGCAAGTATGTATGTATTAAGGAACCAAATCATATGTGCAAGCAGTCTGACACACATGAAGCATGAAGTCCCAGAGATTGCAACTTTTGGTGGAGGTGCCTGTACGTGACATTGTATTTTTCATTTTCTTTTATCGAAACTGTCCGGCGTGTCCGAAGTATCTGGCCTTCAGTTCAGTAGCTGTGAGTCCTATGAAGGATCTGACGTCCGTGGAAAGGGGGGGGGGGGGGCTGGTTTTGGAAGGAAGGAAACATTGGTAGGTCATGGCTACATTTTTGGTGCGTTGACGTGATACAAGACAGACTTTTTTTCCTTTCCTTCTACGTAGGTTAGGCCAAGGACAGGCTAGCAGGTAACTGAACATAACATAATATTTATCTCTATAAAACTGCGCATTCCTGAATTTATAGTACCGGCGCAATTTACACACCTTTTTATGTTACATTGCAGACTTTTCGGTTACTGGTGCCCTGTCGGTCAGGAGTACTGACATCGAGTAAGATTTGAGAACCGCTTCGCACATTAAACAATTTGGTTTAAGCTCTAACTGTGACGTCTTTTGAATCTTCTCTAAAGCAACTTGTGCATCTCTCTGTGAGTTCATCGGACCGTTTCTCCTTTCCGAGTGGTTTGTAATTCCGTTTCACTATTTTGGTACTGTGTTAAAGGGTTAATACCCGAAACATTGTGTTCTTTCTTCAACTTACACTTATTTTGTGCCACTCATTTCCTCTCCTATATATAACGATTTGCCCACTCTGGACATAGCAAAGACGTAGTTAGATACTAGTGACATGGTACTCTCCAACCACTTGCGACTATTTTTTTCGCTTCTGGCCCCTTGCGACTATCTTTAGACCCTATAGCAGCTGCACCTAAACTCATTTCTTGGCTATGGTCTTACTGTTCCGAAACATCCGTTTGTATTACCCATCAAGCGTTTTGTACGTCTAAAGCATAAAGACTGATTACTGAATTTTGAAAGCTATTAAGCTCTGCACTGTGTGAAGACTGAAGTTCAATAGCACCATGCCTCCTTATGTACTGCCAAGACTACTCCACTTACAAGTTTTTATTTTGATGTAGCAAAATATCAGCCAGTAATACAGTTACGACTACATTTGAACAGTGCCATTTGCAGTGGTTATCTTCGACAAATAGGACCATTTTCTAATGAAAAACCAATCAGTTTGTGTAAAACAACTCAGTGTATTCAAATACCATTTGATGGAAAAATATCTTTACGAAGAGCAAATTGTGCGATGAAGATATGTCTAGCACCCTTGCAATTCTTGCAGGGTTTGGAAGACTTCTTTTCTAAACATAAAGTCTGGAACATAAATTTATTGAAAAATCACCTAATACTGCACCAATTTGCAACTATGGGCATCCTCAAATATCCAAAATAGTTTAAAGGGAAAAGGGAACCTCTTTCCCTCTACCTCCTCCACACAGGCGATCATTGTCCGCGGTCCATTAACGTTGATCACGCAGGGTCCGTGGAAAAGTTTAATAACCTGGGTGTAGATAATCTTACAATCAACTAAACAGTCCCAATATTTTACAAATAAAGATTTTCTGTTTTGCACATGCAGTTAATATGAAAAATGTTTTATCTTTCTGTATTGGTAAAGCCATAACATACCCGAAGAATGAGACGAATAAGAAGAATAAAACAATCTTCACTGTAAACAACATGTGAAAAACTCATAAGAAGTAGAATGGAAGCCATTTAGAAAGTGTTTACTAAATACAGTCGAGTATCGTTGATTGCCAACTTTGCAATATTATGTTTTGATTCGTGTTTACCTGCCATCAATGTTTCTTTTTACAAATGTTACTTACTTCCTCCATTAGTACATCTATTCCCATTGGTTGAGTCGCTGGAAGAGGCTGCAAAATTATCTCCACTCATCGATGCTGTGTGTTTACTTTGGCTTGCTCTTTTGGTAATTTTAACCAACAGTGTGTAAAGGTAAGGATTCAGGGCTGAGTTTATCGGTAATATGAATACAGCTGTCACTGCATACATATCAGCGGGAATTGTGACCACTCCACTCAGGGCTAGGCATCCCATCAATATAATAGGCATCCAGCATGCCATGTCTGTAACTACCAAAAATGACATCTTTACAGCCATTTGAGCTTGTTCGTACAGTCTACGCTGCTCCTCAGGTATTGATGCCATCTTGAATTTCACAGACTGCCTGGCTTTGACATAGATAATTATATAGGCGACTAACATGGTGGTGAAGAGCAACGAGTTAAAACCGATAAATATAAATACTGAATATGACCATCCTGGCAGAAAATTTCTTGTAAGCGGTAAAGCTAGGCAAACGCTTGATCTGCCATAGAAACTGGTACCAAAGTATTGCAGGGGCAACAAGGGAATACCGCTGATAATTAAAGCAAGTATCCAGACAACTCCGGACACCGTATAGGAGGACTTACAGCGTAGCTTCCGTCTGCTCATTGGAAAAACGATCCCTTGAAAGCGGTCAAAGGTAATGACAGCTAAAAACATAGCAGAACTTTCGCTGCCAAGCACTGCAAGAAATCCAGCACACTTGCACATTTTACCTGTCTGCCACATTTCAGAGTATCTGTAATATTCATTACGGTAGCTGAAGTCGGCAATAGCAATAATCAACATATATATACCGGTAAGAAGATCTGTCACAGCAAGATTTGTGATAAGTATTGCTTGCGTACGATTTTGACGGGTGCCTCCAGTTAGATCTTTCTTATAAATTCTTAAAAATATAACAATGCCATTGCCTACAACTGCAGCAACTCCCAGAACCCATAGACCGATTCGCAAGAAGTGACTCTTCATAAGGTCTTCGCAACTGGAAAAGTAACCTGCGTTTGGAAGGCATTCATCTAACGTTTGATTTTGTTTGATTAGACAGCAGAAGAAATAGTGGTCAGAATATCTGTAATGAAAAGAATGTTTTTTTTTTATATTTATATATATATATATATATATATATATACATATCTTTTTCTGGCGGTACTGATATCCAAAATTTGATAACTTTCATTCACATTGCCACTCTACTTACAAGTGCTTGATATCTGAAAGTCCACTGAGAACAGAGTTGCTGGCACTCGACAGCATTGTGCACTGGATGTCACTATGGATAAAATTTTAAAAATTGGAGGGAAAGTAAAGTGGGGTGTCGAAAGCTGCAAAATTTCGTGCATCTTATCAAATTCAATGCTGACACCAGAAAAATACATTACAAAGATTTCGACAGGCTTAGCTTTAAAAATGTCTACTTACAGCGTCACAAGCATACGAAGTGGTCGAAATGGAGCCTCTCCAACTTTCGTGAGAGGATTACCTTTTAAACTCCTGTAAAAAATATAAGTAGTATAGATGAGAAATAAATGTAGTATAGATGAATCGTGGATGAAATAGTAACTAGGGTATTCCATAAGCTTGTAAGACGATCACATTTTTGGCATGGAAGATATTTCAGTATTAAGACAAATTATTCGAAAGGTCATCCATTATCTCAATTAGAACGTTTGTCTCAGTAAAGGTTTGATATTAATTCCGATAATGCCAATAGTAAAATCACATTATGATGAAAACATCTACGTTGTGCTGCAATTATCGTGTGGCTAGATGTGATCTGTTCACCTCGATAGGCAGGCCAGGAATGCCAATCCATGTGAATGTTTCTTACAGTTAAAAGCAAATGCAAAATAGGATAAGGAATAAAAAAATAGAGCACTGTTTTTGAATCAATTTTTCGCATTTATGAATGGAGTACGACCGATTCCTACTGTCTTAGAATTATGTCATCGTCTTTCTCAAATTAAATTCTGGACGAAACACCCTGATATTAATATCTTAAATTGATTTGAAGCATTCTGAATGTAACAATTGTTTATTTCTTTCTTCTCACTTTTGAGTCTGGTGGGTCACATAAATATAAAAGGCATACTTACAAGTATCTAAGGTTTTCGAGTCCGTTAAAGGTTTCAGCAGTGAGCATCATGAGCAGATTATTTTCCAATATTCTAAAATGAGAGACAGTACAATAGACCTAAGGACCTGTTTTTTTTTTTTTTTTTTCTGTGTGCACTTGCTATCTGCAGTTTCACTACAAACGGAAATTCACTCTCTTTTAACCAGGGAGATGCAATTTCACCTGTCTGGTTTAACCAAACTGAAAGACAAGTATAGTTTCAGAAACAGTTTGGCAAATGAGATACATTGACCTTAAATGAAGCCAAGGGCCCCTGTAATCGCTTTATGAGTGCGTAGGCAGACCCGTATCTTGGGGCCAGATTGTTTGGACGAACCCACCCCCCCCCCTCCTCTCACACAAAATATAGAGTTTATCTTCGCGTATGATAACCGACGGTGCAACATATGTAATGTGCCCCACTACTGAAAAGCTGCATAATTGCCGAGTAGTTGTCCTCGGCTAACAGATATGAGTAGGTTATGCTACAGGATGGACTTCTATGGTAACAAAATAAGGTGTTTAGTTTATAAAATCCTTCGTGTGGGAAGAGCTACATTGTGAGGATTTCATTTGTTCTCCACTACTTGACGGAGATTTACTATCTTTAAATGTCAACTAAAAACAATGGCGGATAAATTCCATACTCAGCTGAAAACAGATAAGCACAAAAACCACACATACGGTATTGCAGAGTTTGTTGTTCTTGAAGTGTCAAAAATTATGATCACATTCAGAGGTCATATGCTTGTAGAAACATGATGAAACCGTCCTTCAAATCTGTTACATGTTCATCCTCTGCTTGACTACACATTACCACCTCAGGGAGAAAGTAAGACACACTGCAGCCTTAACAATTCTACGAAAGTTATTTGAGGAGCTTTGTGCTCAATGGTCCATTTGCTAGTTTACTGTTTCTGCCTTGAGGGCAAAATTGATGATTATACCCCACCGCAGCCTTTAATGTCATGAGGTGTAGAACTTAAGGACAGAAACTGCATGAAGTTATAATCAAGGATTTATGAAGCAGTTGCACAAACAAAAGATGTATTTAGGATGCATTGTGTATTAATGATGCACTATATTGTCTTCAAAAAAATATGTGTTTAAGGAATAATTAAGATTTGTCCAGACCTGCGCTAGTGTGTTTCATTTTTTTTCTGCGTCAGCAGCTACGTAAAACAATGGTCAAAGAGCTTAGTTGTACTTGAAACTATCATGGATGCATATGTCATGCGACTCACGTAATTAATGATTACTACTGATTTGGGATTAAGATTCCTTCGAAAAGATGTTCAAATACAGAAAGGATCAGTACTAAACTTCGGAATACCTCCGAGATTTCTAGTGAAACGCCATGTTCTCATCACCAAGAACCAAGATATAGAGTTCTACACCATGCTTGACACATTATTAATATGATACAGCAAGATGAACGTAACAAATGCAAAGAAGAAGTATATACATCTACATACACATTAACTTACACCCTTATTAAGTTTAAACTACATTGAAATTCATTCCTTACTACTAATGTGTAGTCATTTTTTGCTGGACATTTAATAACTTTGTAGATGGTCAATGAATAACATTCAAAAAGTGATACTCACAATTTTCGGAGATTCATGTTTTCAGAGAACTCGTTGTCGTACAGGTGAGAAATTTTATTATTACTTAAATCTCTGCAAGTTAAAATTACACAAAATTGCAAAACTTGATCAAGCATTTTATATAAAATATCTTCTTAGGGATGCGGAATAGAAGTCATTTGGTTCTTCCATAGGAGTTAATATTAGGACCTAACTCATTCATTTTTTTTATGAACTTTGGCCTGTGTACAACTTTTGTAAAGTGACACAAATGCAATTATCATAAGTCAAAGTTTTGCATCCATACTGATGATAAATGCAATGATTGCTAAGGAGAAAATTTGGCAGAAAACTCAACATTATTTAACATAATTTTGCAAAATCAAGCTGAATGCCTAAAAGGTAACATTATTTTACGTAGACACTACTAATATAGACGTAATATATCATACAAATACCAAACGGACAAGTAGACGGTAGTTAAACATGAAAGATTGTTTGATAGGCAACCATTAGGATTTTAATAACCATTTTGTTTCATTTTAAACGTAGTTTTTTTTTTTTTTCAGTAAGACAAAATTGGAAGCACTAACCAAACATTTTTTTCTAATACATTGTGATCATTATCAGTGACATTTAAAGCATAGGTCCATACATCAAGAAGAAATTAGTCTTGCAAACTGAATTGATAATATTTATTGGACATAATCCAAAATATTCATGAAAATTTAGAAAAAGATAAACAAAGTTACTATGTTAACTTTAGTTTGGTGAAGAAAGTGGAACAATATGTACTTACATTTCCAATACAAATTTGAAACGACTGAGATCTAAGAATAGAACATCTTGAATAGAAGTTCTCGTGTTATTGACTTCTCGTGGCTTACGCTGTGGAATCGTTATGTCCCTGAGAATTCTGAAAAAAGGTAAATGTAAAGGTGTAAAGCGACTAGTCTGTAGTGTGTGAAAGCAATTTGAAAACTCTATGCTACCAAGCTGCTTTGAAATATGTAACACATTTATAATAGTTTACATGTACATTTTATGAAAACTGAAACAAGTGTCTGTCATTTAATGTAACTGTGAATGATCAGGGTTGGTTCTTGTGACAGAAACACATATGGAGTCTTAAATATTTCACAACCATATTGAATGCAGTAGATAGTAATGATTTCGATATTCATAAAGTACTTACATCTGCGTGGTTGTGTTTGGTAATTCGAAAGCAAAGTTTGATTCCCACTCAGTTGCAGAACATATAAAAGACAAGCCGGTACAGTTACATCCATCAAAACAGATTTCTAAGTCTAATAAAGTGAACATATTTTGAAACTTAGTATTTTTTGGTCTTGTAGTCTATAGAGTAAATTACAGATTGTTGATTTGTGAATTAAGTGATAAAAAATACCTTACTTATATTTGTGTCTCACCTTTGAGCATAGTGTTTGTGAAATCAATTGTCAAATTGTTAACAAAACCTAACTTCATCACCTTTGAACTCAACTCACACACAACTCCAATCGCGTTTCCTAATACGTTTTTATTTTTCTGTTTTTCTGTTTCTGCATAACAATTCAAAGTGATTCTATGATTGTCTCTAGCGATATTTACACCTTAGTCAATCTTGGAAGGACAGTCTTAAGGTAAGGAGTTCAGGAAAGGTGATTGAAATTGAATCACGTCATGAAGGGGGTAAAATGATTGTTTTTGTTTTGTTTTTTTTTGTGCCCTGTAAATGGCAAACAAGAGCCATTTCAAGTATACAACACATTTGTAACCTGTGACTTTTGATCGTTTCAGTTGGCACATCTAACGTTTTTTTTTTAATTTATGAATAGTCCAAACCAAAGAAAAACTGATGTTGTTTTTTATTAATCCTTTCATGTTTTTACACAACTATCCTCCGTTACTTTCATGAAGTCAAGCTCAATAAAATGAAAAATGCCAACCAACACTTAATTAACATCCAAAGTGAACAAATGTACAGTGATATTTGCTACAAGTACAAACCGCAGAAGAATTCATCATCCCCTTCTTTGCAATGAACCATTCCATCACAAACGTTATCCTGGGGCACACAGGTTTTCTCGTCACTTCCATGGCACTTATAAGAACCCTCAGCGCATGAGTAATTACCTGTTCAACAAAGAATCTAAAGCTACATTGGAAAGATTAATCCATAGATCGGATCTTATTATATATGCAAATGGAAAATTACGGTATTCTAGCCATTAAACAGCATTACATGATTATTTTCAAGTACATGAAAGTTTTGCTTTTCATTTTTTTTTTTTTAAGTTTGTGAAATTGGTAGTTGCACCTGACACCGTACGAGCTTTAATACAGTGATATGAATATCTTGCATACAGAAAAAATATGCACCGAGAAAAGAGCACTTTGGTGAAACGTTTACTTTTGAGTAAATTGCAACAAAGACAATTTTATCTGAAAAAGTGATGGTATCACTTTTCAATGACTTGTATGTAGAGAACACTTCCTCATTCAGAGAGAAAAATGATACCGCTTCAGGCTGATAAAATCAAAACGCACAGAAGAAAGGTAACCCTTCACCAACATCTGCTTTGGATGCTAAACAAATATACTTTCAATTTTTTTTTCTTTTTTTTTATTTATCAAGTATTTGTGAGCAGACCATATGTATGCATTTCATAGCTTTCAATCGCTCATCATAAACACTGTTGACAATACTTGGAAAATTAAACTCTCTGACTCCGTTGAATTTGTTCCTTATGCTTATGTCACATTTAACCCGATCCCCTACGTATTTGTCGGATTTCTAGGCACCAGCGTTTACAGATCGGATCAAAATCGGCCGATATCGCTCACACATTAAAAATGGCCACTACCCACGACCTGGGTAGTGGCCGGTCGGTGATGGGCCGATTTTTCTGGATATATACACAATGTCATGAACTCCAGACGGTGTCCAGACAGGTATGCCACCTAGCAATTACTGGGCGAACAAAGACCGGGATCCTGTCATAGGCCAGTCGGTGCATGCGAGATATCATTACATGTGGGAACTCTGCGCAACTCATTCGCTTCCCAAAGGAACTCCATGAGAATAGCGAGACAAAAACAGCGCCTATCCTCTGACATCCCTGTAAATTGCGTTGAAAACTCTGGACTCTTGCTTGCCTCCACGGTACTTCCTAACAGCTATCGTTATTGCTTTGGTAACAGCATAAGGTATTCATATGCAGGCGCAAAGAAAGACCGAAGCCCAGAAGAAAGTGGTGCTTACCTGGGTGATAAGGCGACCCCTTGGAACCGTAAATCTAGCATAAACATGTTTTATGTCAGTAAGCAGTACAAACAATGGCATGTATAAATGAATATTTCCAAATTGCTGAAAGAGTTTAGGCAAGTATCTTCGACTTGTTAGATGTTACTCTAATGGATAATTATGCAACCAAAGTCTACTCTCAGGGAATCCATATCAAGAACCACTTGTGCCGAAATGATTATGAGAAAGGGAATGCATATGGGCCATGAGTAAGTTGCCTTCCTAAGTGAAGAGAATATTTTCCAATGCATGTTTTTCAAAACCATGCCAATATCTTGTTCCTTACTTAAAATATTTTTTTTTTTTTTTAAATTGAAGTCATCTCCTATCCAGAAGTATTACCAGTTGCATGAAGGTTACCAAGATATTTAACAGAGGCAAAGTATTGCTAGAATTTGTCTCAGATTTTCTTTTCATTTGAAGCCCTCGTGTAACTTTGAAATTTCACATTTAAAAAATTGACACTTTAAACATTTGGATTGGGTATGTTTTAAATGTATCCTAACAAATTGTGAAAATTGACTTCACGTCTCTGAAACTTTTGGTAATGTTTCTTTTAAGACAGTTAAGTTTATAGAGAAACGCAAAGGATATTTCTTTTAATATTATTTTTGTAAATTGTTTCATCGCATAATGGTTCATACTACATCATACTGAAATACGTCGTGCTCTAGTGAATAATTGGCTTTGCACGATTCATCACGTTTTTACCATTTTTTTTTTTATTAATACACGGTAATGCATAATACCACAATGGTCCTCGTCTTCTCCATATTGGCAATCAAGTTCACCATCGCATCTGCTCCTTTCTGGAATACAGTAAGACTCGGGACATTTAAAGTAGTCGAAGGGACACATGAACAGTTCTGCGAAATACAAAATCAGACAATTCATGTAAATATATTCTATAAAGCAACTGAAAGCAATTTATTGGTAACGTACACAAAAGATATATTCATTATATTTGCATGCATCCATTCTAAAGGACATCTGCGGGGAAGTCTGCATATGCCTCTAATTAAATAAGACAAATGATTTGATCAAAGACAAATGCAATGAGTATAACGATGTGTAGTCTTTTTATACAATATGCTAGAAGAGTGATTGCAGCCATCAAACATCTTTCATCCTTTCACTGTGATTGATAAAGACTTCAACTCTTATTACACGCAACACAAAATAAGGTTAATGTAAGCCATCAAACCACAGTCCATGATGTGAGTGGCGTCTCTACACCCGTGTAAGAAACCATATTCGTTGTACTCAAATAGGCATCTGAATCTATTGTCCACACATGCTCCATTCTTGCAAGGTATATGTGAAGATGCATTGCAGTAAAAAGTCTCTTGTAAGTAATCTGTCAAAACAATAGGAGAATGAACAGCTGTTCACAGAAATGGTTATTGATCATAAAGAAAATCATTTTCATTTCATGGAAGAATATTATAGATTTATAAAAGAAACAAACTTATACATATGCAACACGTATCTCTGAATCAGAATCACAGGTCTATCTACTAAAGAGTGGGATATGTAATTCTTTAAAATTGGTACTTCTTAAAGTAATTAGAATTTATGCACATACATATAACTAACAATTAATGTTAAGGGTACAGCTTACATTGTCATGAAAAAGTATTGTGATCAAAATGAAATAATGATCGACAATCACAAAATCACTGATAACTTTCAAGCTGTATCGTTTACTTCAAAGCCATTTACCACATGTCTCCGGTTCATCTTCCCAGTTTTTACCTGGGCAGTCACGGTAACCATCACACATTGCATCAAAAGGAAGCAGTTTACCAGAAAAGCACTGGAAAATTCGCATAGACGAGACTGTGGTAGGGCAAATTTGGCAGAATATCATTTGGATGAGTAATATTTCCTCAAGGTCAAAATTTAATAACTCACTCACTTCTAACATTAATGCATATCAATTTAGAACTCAGGCGTCTAATAAATTTCTCCGCATACCTTTTAAATGTCATCACTTAATATATATTGAATAATGTGACTTTCACCAAAGACCAATAACCAATGACAGTATAATCTGGTGGTTTAAAAGGCCAAGATGAATACTGCAAACAATCAGTTTCTCAGCAATTAACAACACTTGTACAGTACGACACGCTAGTTTAAAATCGACCTAATATAGATATATAGCTTGAAAAACAACAGTGGTGTCAAGATTGTTCACCTGAAATTGAGACGCCAAGTCAGTTGACTTCAGTGAAACACAAACGTATCGATGCAGATCGCACAAACAACAAGTATGGAATGTTTGGCAAGTGCTTATCGAAAACTTGTTTGGCCGTGATTCATAAGGGGTGCCCAAAACGTATTTTCTCAATTAGAGCAGCAATAACAACTGCAGTGAAATATATTAATTGCCAATACTATGTCAATAATGACAGTGATAATATTAATTACTATTTGTTTTACTGACTAAGATGCTTCCGAAAACAGGCTTTAAGGCCTGTTCATTTCGTAAATAGACACACTAGAATATTTAATGAAGTAAACAACATTTACCACATCCAACCTCATCTAATCTATCAGCACAGTCATTCTTAAGGTCACAAAGTTTAGACGTTGGAATACAAAAGCCATTGCTGCATCGAAATTCGTTGTCAGAACACATTGGATGCACTGTAAATGAGGGAATAGAAACACTAATGTGAATTAATTGATCATTAATCTCCCTAGAATGACAAAATAAATAAAACAAGGGTGTTTTTAAATGTAACTATATTTTTGAAATGTATTATGAACTTTCGATTTTACGTCAATGCCTTAATAAAATTTTAACAGTTTTTATTTCTAAAGTCTTATTTTCTCAACTTACCACATTCACTTTCGTCACTATAATCCTTGCAATGTTGGGTAAAATCACAATAAAACGAGGCAGGAATACAACTACCATCATCGCAGGTAAACTCCGAGATTGAACAGGAATCAACTGTAGATTAACGGCAAGGAAGCACATATTACGATTACGTTACGTTACATGCAACGATTGTTTGCCTCTTGGAATTTCTTATTGTTACCTAGGATTAATAGTATCAGGTATAAATATATGCACAATGGGATATTAACTACGACATATTTTAAAATTTCTCTGTGGTGTACGTTTTGAACTATATGAAGAGAAGTACCGCAAAAGTGATAGCTCTTGTACCCTATCTACACTTCAGCTTCACATCCCTAGGATTTCGCACAGACATTTATCATTTCGCTATTTTGCAAGGTTAGTGCAATTTTTGGATCACAGTATTGTACGTAATCACTGATGGTGTTCAATATGACATCAATGAATGCGGAATGAGTGAAACCTTAGAATATTAATAGAGTGACAAACTTACGTGATGATTTTACACATATGACGTAAGAAGCACATGTTGGAGTATTGATCGAATTAACCTTAAAAAATTGAAAATAGCAATAATTTTCTTCAACTTCCTTTAAACGTTGACCATTTAACAAACTTTAGCTTCACAATTGCGCCATGAATGTAAAAGAAAAATGCAAATTTTAAAAGCTAAAAAAATGCAAAAGTGATTTTTTTTTTTAACGTCAAGGGAGCGACACACCTGATATGCATTACGTAATCACTAGCTTATTTAACCTACACTTTCAGGACGATTGGAGATTTCAATTGTATCTTTAGGTTTATTTTGGAAGCGTGATTTAGTGCCTTGTTCAAAAATATTAATATCATTTACCAATTTGACAGCAAGGTATAAAGTAATTAAGAAAAATATATGGGCCTAAAAAGAACTGCTGACACTGCGCAACACTACGCATCATCGTTCTTTGATTTTCAATATTGCTTAGAAAGCCATATCACAAAAATGGAGAATACTGACGCTTTATCAAGCTTTCACTCTACAACTGCTGGATGAAATGAGCCTTTTGCTAGATTCATGTCACTTTTGCGTTTAAATTACAACTTCACTTTGTGGTACAAAACGACTTTTCTGAACAAATAGGTAGTATTTGTCGGAGGAATGGAAGAAAAATCTGCAAAGAATTGTTTGAATATTAAAATGTGGAACATTTACATTAAAGTCAAAGCAGCATTATCGTTAATTTCTCCTTATCCGATCTTGCAAAATTCACCATTCCATTGTACCAGTAAATTTGCACTTATCTGCATGAATTTCACCAGAGAAGTCTTCTTACCTTTTGGACAGTCCCTTTCGTCACTTCCATCCGAACAATCCGGATGCCTATTACATATATAGACATTCAGTATACACTCCCCACTCCAGCAATGGAATTGTCCTTCTTTGCACATTTGCTTGCCATCTCAATATTTAAAACAAGGGTAAATAGAAGCAGATTAATGGATGGCGTTAATAACATTATATCAGTACATTATAACAAAGCTAAAATAATCTTGAACATGCAATTCTTGGGAGGCAGTTATTGAAGACCAAGAACTCATCATCATAACGTTTACGAAATAAATATATGTTGGATGAAATACCTATTTATTCTTGCATGCATCTATAGACGTGGTGAACATGGTAAATCTTTGTTAAAGAAACATATGCGTTAAAAAGAAACCGTTGTTACCTTTTCTTATTATTAAAGGAGTAATTGATTCTACAAAAAATAAAGAGAAATTTGAAAATTATGAGTTTTTTTCGAATGTCATATAAACATTACAAAGGATTATGTAATTGCTTTTGTATTTTTTTAAAAGAAATCCACAATAACGCAAAATTCTCCTTTCCAGTTCATTACCTGTTTACGTTCCTATAACAAAACTTTGCAAAGTCCAATAATGTCTTGTTCAATGGGGACAACAGATATGCAAATCGCTCATCGTGTACACCCGTATATAAATGTGCTATCACACGTTACGTTTGAGTATATGCAGTAAACATAAACATGAAATAGAGAGACAGAAATTCATTTAATGTAACCTGATCATGCCCATTCCTTTAATTCATATATGACACATCACAACTTACATTGCTACAAGTACTTGAACAAAATCGTGTAGTCTTTATAAGAGGCTGATTGTGAACGTATTGTTAAAGTATGGATTTCTTCCAACAAAACTCATTTACTAAATCAGAAGGACAGCCTAAAGAATTGAAAATTTCTCAATCACGGGTCACTAAAGTTCCTCAGCTCTTCCATGACATGGACCTATAGGTATTCCATTAGCTATCAATGCTCGTGTATCTTCTTTTTAATTCACTCGCTGTGAACCGAACTGAGAATAGTGAGGGCCATCAATATTGCTTTCTAAATATTGAGAAGAAAAACCCGGATAGTTCGGTGTTATATTGTACCCCTTGTTAAGTTTCGCAAGTGGTTTTACATTCCTCTTACCCCTTGCTTTAGTCTCCATTTGACACAAGAATTGATCTGTGATATTTTCAGCACAAGGAATATCATGCCAGTTACTAGTTTCACGATAACTCCAAAACATTATGCTTGTACAGCTTTCGATTTCACCTCCATCGGGTTGGCGGTCTCTGTAGAACCTGTAGAGTTTCATAACTAAAGGAACTTTATGAAGGGCTGTTAGTGTCTTCAAGGTACAAAATTACATCAACATACCATTATCATGCTAATTTGTTATCATTGCACTATAAAATTTTCATGTAAGTACAAAACTTGTATCTGATATATGATACAAACCTCTTGGATTATTAGCGAGAACTTGTGTTTCGCGAGTTCACGACATATGACATTTCTGATGCAATTTCTACTACTCACCCCTTTACCCTCCAGTCGGTGTATGTTACTGGGTAATCATTAGCCCAAACATGTCTACGCTTGGCCTCTTTCCAAATTAAACCTTTAAACAAGGAAATAAATAAAAAGTTATGAAACGCATAGTATTTCGTTCGGGAGTGAAGATAACTTCATTTAAACATTCACCTAATACCATGGGGTTTGACTGTCGAAAACCTTCAAGCCAAAATAACATGCTAAATATGTAAAGCGGTGAAAAAGTAAACCTGTCACTGAAACTGAACAGCAAAATGTATGTAGAAAATTCGTTGCTGTTTCGTATAGGATCGTAACAAGTCAAAGAATGGATATATATCAACAAAGTTTACGCAACAGAGTCAATAACACTCTACAGTACCTACTTCCGGGCACTGATTCTAAATTAAAGTCAACTATTCTTCAAACATAAAAAATTGTGGTAAGCACATATATAGATAATATTCATAACCACTGTAAGGTGCTGTAGCAAGCTTAAGCCTAGCCTTGGTGCCACTACAGTACTTTGGCTCAAGTGACGATAGCAATAGTTGCTCAAAATTATCTGTGCTACATAACACATTTATAACATATGGTTAAACTTATTCCATATGGGTTAGGCGTAGTTGTTAGAGTAAGTGGCAGGAAATAAGAGCATCTCTTAATGGGTTATTCGCATATTAGTCTCCTATTTACCTCTGCAGGACATGATCATTTTAAAATTATTGTTCTAATAATTGGCAGGAGATTTTAAGTACATTATCCGCAGGTGGCAAGTTCTGCCAAAATTGCTTTGGCTAAGGTTAAAAGGTGGTGTCTATTAACCCGGATGCTAGCTCTATTTTTTTTACCAAACAATCACAAAACAAATTTCACGAAATTACTGTAAGAGTGATATACCGCATCTTCATTACTGTATCATACTGTATTATTCATAAGAAGGTCCTTGGAAAATTTGGCGGGTAATTCTCAAATAGCTCCCAATATGGTGGAAATACAAATTTTGAGCCAAAATTGGATCTTTTCCTTAAAAAATCAGCAAATTTCAATGGATTTACCATAACAGTATTATTATGTTGAACAATTTGTTCTCAGGTAAGTCCTTACAAAGGTTTAAGTTAATTGGTGTAATACTTCTCAAGATATGTTGGAAATACAAATGTTAGGGAAAATTGTCTTTCTTTCGCAAACATCAGCAAATTTCACTCTCTTCACTACAAACGTGATATACCTTGGATAGTGCATTCTCAGGTAAGTCCTTGCAAAATTTTACATTAACTGTTCAGATATATTTCAAGATATGCTGGAAATACGAATTTGTGGGCAGCATTGGCTTTGACTAAAAAATCAGCAAATTTGATGTACGGTAATTTAAAATACAAACAATACATCTTGGACATTTTGGCATCATGTACAACCTTACCAAGTTTAAAATTAATCGATCATTTTTAAAGGTATTTTGGAAAAACCATAACTTGGACAGGTGCGGACGCACAAACACACCGTCTCACACCCCAATGGCAACCGTTCTCCCATGGCTGCACAGTATAATATATAGCCAAGTGACTACAATAGCGAAGTGACTACAATATTTCATCTTAGTCTTGTAGGGCGATCAGATCATAACAATCTGCAGTACTTTTTCGCATGCAAATGTCTTTGCTGACATATTTACCTATGTAAGTGCCCTTCTGGGGATTTCCCTGTTTGATTATATACTCCTGGACGAAATTCATTTCTGCCTGACTTCGAATAACTGCTAACGAGCCCCCTTGATTTTCACATGCTTGCTGTGCTTTGTACCAATTTACTTCCTTGGTGGTCAGGTTGTAGCATTGGTTATTATAGTATTTCCAAGCATTCATACAACCAGTACCTAAAATAATAAGATAATTGGCGTTAGTTTGCTCTCGGTAAGTTTTGTGCGTCAGTGATGCTAAGTCACTATTGCAAATGACAGGGAAAGCATGAGTTGGACTTGACCTAAATGTTCCCCCACCCTACAGTCTCTTTACAACATGCAGCAACTAATGCGGCATTGTTGCCTGAAGAGTTTGTAACCATTACTATACAAAGCCTGGATTAGTCTGAGCCGTGATGACCTTTTTCCCCGGTGTCCGGTGGTGCTGCACTGCTTTGGAAATTGCTAACTTCATTACAAATTGTTCGCAGTGCACGCATATCCATTGCAAGTTACGAAACTCATGGGGTAGACGATTGGAAACTTTTGTACCTAAAGAAGCCATGCTGGCCCAAACAGTTTTTTTTTTTTGTCTAAACTGTAAACTACATAGCTTATATAATCCCATAAACTGCATCCGTATCGATACAGATATATCTCTTTAGGTCAGAACAACCTTTTTTCTGAAGTAGCAAAATTACATGCATTTCCGAAATGCCTTTCAGTAGCTTCTCGGTACCCTCAGCATGGATCTTTTATTTATCAAAGTTCTTCAATGTTCACTTGAACTTCGGAGGCAAAACACGTACTCATAAATGTTATCTACAGAATTTCGGCATTAAAATGCTACAAATAACTGTTTTTTCTTCTGTTTGTTGATAAAATTTCGGCCTGAATTTGTCATTGGCAGATCAATTTTACACAAAATGGTAAGGAGATATGCTTATGGGAAGTCAACATCAATAAACTTCTAAAAATACCTATGATTTCTTTTTGTCAGCTGAGACACTTTTTAAATTTCAAATTGACACATCAATGTTACAAAATATTGAGGAGGTATGATTATACCCGATTTTGAGAAGTAAATACAAAGTAATGTCAGATGCATATTAAAACTATTTATCCTTCTTCACGATAATCGATCAGCATGAAAACTTGTATGTTAACATTTATTACAATATATGTATTTCCGTTTTTTCTATAACAAATTATGCATTGAAATATTCAACACTAACTTACCGATTGAAACCTCAGAGGTTGAAAAATACATTTCTTGGTATACTGCCTCAAACGAACCGGTCTCAAAATCATAGTCAGTCTTAAAGTGAATTGTGAGTTCATTTTTGTCACTCCTAAATCTGTGTTCATGTTTTTCAATGTTGGCATTGCATAACCTGATGCTAATATCACTTGAAACGAATTCTAGATATTCTTCTTCACAGTGAGTTGTAGGAGAACTGATGTTAAATTCTCTAAACGTCACTTCGATGTAAGTGCCGACTGATGTGATTATGTTCCATCTACAATCAAGTCCACGATCGTAGTGTAAAGGATAGTTCCGGCTGACGATAACAGCAGATGGTGCAGTACATGTTACCGATTTACACGTTTGTGACACACTTGGAAAGTAACCACAGCCAGATATGTCTGCATGGAAGTAACATGAGTGCATACATTTGGAAATCATTATTATTTTTAACTAGTCCGAAAACGTAAATGATGTCAAATGATTTTCAACCACATAAAACGTTCATCAACGCTTCTTCTCAGTAAACATTATAAGGAAATGTTACAGTTATCATGGGGTAGCCAAATACTATACTCGGGTAGACCAAGTATAATACTGGAGGTTCAGACAAAACATGAAGATTGATTTCAACATTACAAAAATAATCTTTCTTGAAGGGACGTATGGCGTTTACAATACATCATCGTGGCATAAACAGTGTTATAAAAGTGTTCAAATCATTGTCAAACCATTCAGGCTAATAAAAACAGCTTCATTGTCTCAAACTCATAATGGGTTAAGTATTACACACCACTTGAAGTTTTCAAAGTTTAGGTGAACAAAAGTATTCATGAGCAATACCCAGCAAGCAGACTATCTAGGACCTATCTGGATTTCAACTGGGTAAGATGGTGTGCACATGTACTGCATTAGATGGATCCCGGATGGATGTTATGTGGGCTACATGGCCTACGTTAGAACCATTTTACCCATATGGGACCCAGGTGAACTTCGTCTGGTCAAAGTAGCGCAATTTGCAATTTAATTCCACTTCCAGAAGTTGTCTTTTGTTCGCTTCATCCATGGCCTAAAATATAACACTTGTTCAAATTCGGCACTGGGCTCCACTTGTTAGGAAAGGTTGTATGCTTCACACTGTTGAAATCAGCGTATAAAGCTATATCACAAATACTCATTAATATTCATATTTGTCACTTTATTCCGATGTTTCGGGTTAAATGTAATTCATTCTTAACTACATGGTAATTGCAAGGTATTAGGGTTCTTGATGATTTTGCATATTGCTCAATTTTGGTGACATGTGTGCCTAGGTTCCTTGCCAATATCGCTGTTGTTGTTAGTAAATAATTAACAGTTTATAATAATTTTAAATTTATAAGTGGGTTGTGATTTACATGAAATAATTAAATGGGTTGTGATTCACATTAATTATATTGCAATAATTTGCATGTCCAGCCGTTGAGCCCAACTTGCTTATTTACTTTTTCAATCTCCAACGAAAACAAGCTAGCCTTCAATAGATCGCTTATGCATAGCGCAATATTTTGCTTACATGCAAGAAAAACATTAATACAGAAGCACTATTCTTTACACAGAAACGGATTATTGAAAATGATGATACTGGACAGTGTATTCCATATATAAGCCATACAAACCTTACCCAAATTGGCCAGAAGGGCCCAAGTGGTCCCCATACGTGCAATCAGGGTTTCAGTCATTAGTTTTGGGCTCAATTTGGCTTTCCCATCTGGTCCCATTTACCAGAAAAAGCTATAGCCATCTTTGTCCCAGATGCTTTGTTTGCTGGGCAACGTTCTGTGAGAACCGTGTTTGTTGAAAGAAGGCCACCTTCTTACCTTATTCTGAATCATCTATTATTCCGTGTCCAGAGATTTGGTTGAAACATACGATTATCTTTGTAAAACCAACGCCCTCTAAAGGACGCAAACAGTTTCTTCTTTGTTCGAATTTTATTTTATATGTTAAGAACGTGAAAAAAAACTTTTGTCAAGAAAAGAACACTGACTTACAGTGTCTGTCCAAATTTGTGAAACTGCCACTTGGTTGAGTTAATTATGTGTGATAATCTAACCTTGTGTTTAAATATTGCATACCAGTAGCAAGAAATCAAAGGAAAATAATTAATATGGAGACATAACACTAAATGCATCAACCCCACACGTACAAAGGATTTCAAGCTTTTACGTTAGCTATTGCATCAGTCAATTCCTCTAATTCTTACTTTGCTTGGTGAAAGTTGCATTAAAGCCGGATGACTCTCGTCGCAGATTTGTATTTAAGGTCAACCAAAGAGTGTTTTGTGATGTTAATATTGACCCAGCTTTTTGCCCACATATATGTTTCAAGGTGATGGGGTCAGCATTATTGATCTCTCCAAATACAAATGATTCACCGGAAGTACATGAAATATTAAACGCTATAAAGACTAAAGAAACCGTTGTTCCAGGGTTAAAGATAATTCTCCATGTGCATTCAAAATTTATCGGAAGCAGCTGAGGGAAGCTGAGGAGTAATGATATTTCCTGATGGATCTGTGTGCGGTTGGGCAGGACATGGTGGGTCACAACTTACAACAGTGCAATCTGCAAAAAGAAAACAATAAAGTCATAAAATCATCTTCTAATATAATCTACAGAAATGGGCTTTAACATCTGATAACACTTTTAAATATCACTTATATAGGAAAGCAGCACGGTATTTTATGAAATTTGTGGGGTTTGTACTTACAAGAAATGTAAGGAACCAAGTCGCTTTCCATTAGATAAAATAACCTCATTTCTTTGGATATATATGTATGTCTTCAAACTGTTCAGCGTAAGAGTTGAGACATTTACAAATACACTATAAAAATATAATTACAGGATCTTTAATGTAGTCTGAATCAAGCACAGCCGATGTCAAAAATACGACAGTCATGTCAACGCTGATAATTGAAAAATCAATATAACCAATAACCATTATCACTCGCCTACTGGTGCTAACTGCTGTGCATTGGCTACTTACCAAGATCTTGAAAGAATACGCTCATTTCCAGAAAGTGTGGCATATCTACAGACAATTCACCAATATTTAAAGTAAGAGTCACGTTTACTGAGTTTAGAACAATAGTAGTATTTGTAAATTTTCCACAGTATATTCCTCTATTAAGTGTTAGCTGGTTGTGAAACTCTGTAACAACCAACTCGTCCAGACACATTGTTTTTGTTAGTTGTCTAAGGTTGACTGATACGAAGGTCAATCTGGTGATTAAAGTAGAAAGAGACACTTGAAGGAAGAGTTAAATTTTAAACAAGTGTTTGTTACATATGTGTTTATTTTTCATCGATTTTTTTGTTTCAGTTTATTATTACCCCTGACAGAAAGAATAATCTTTTCATTTTCTTTAAAATGTCATACCTTATTTTACTTCCAGCTCTTGCCATTAAATGGAATCTCAAAGACGTCATGTGTTGGAACCACGGTGGATATCCATACCACGTGATGAGACCTTCCTTGCGGTAAACAGATTCATTTGGGCAAATAAATGTCTCTCTGTCATATGAAGTTCTGTTACAAACTAGGTTCAGATCATACGACTCTGGGAAGTCTAGACAAAGATTATTCAGAGAGCCCCAGATGCAGTTCTTCATCAGATCATTTGTGGTCCATTATTCATAGTTTAAGCAATACAGTGTGTTCAGTTTTCATCACTAGCTTCAACACTAACAATTTTGTTATTAGAATTCCTACTTTTATCGTTTTCAATAGTAATTTGTTAGCACATATAAGAAACTATATCATCCAATGTAAGGAATTAGTGTTTAGCACAGCGTTTTGTGCATATTACCTTCTTAGCACAAAATAAAATTGCATACATTCTTTTGTAAATTATCTCACTTGCTAACAGCAATTACTGTTTTTTAAAGATTTTTAGAAACTTTATTTGTCAGTCAGTTACTCTTGGTGTCAGTTAGTCTATGATTTTACCTCTCTCACAACCATAAGGAAGTACATTTCTGCAGTTTGTGGCTTCAACTGAATCAAGTGCATGGTTGTAAGCAGGACAAAGTCCATCTGTAATAACTGTGGTTTCACGTGAGACCCACCAATAATGTGCGGTTTGATCAGATATCTGAGATGTGAGGGAAGTAAATCAAAACGAAATCAGAACTGTCATGAGTAAAATAAAAATGTCACGGTATGAAAGAATAATATGGGACTTAACGACATTTGACTTTTGGTTTTTTTTTTTTTTTTTTGTTTTTCAGATTCTGCTTTTAGTGGTCTTGTTTTTTCTTAACTTGGTGAAGATCGATTGATTTGTGAAAGTCATTTATAATACCCCGTGCTTTTGAAAGAAGGACGTCTTAAGCGAAAGCCATCACACCCCAATATTTTAATAGCTCCGGTCACTGCTACATATAACTGTGTCAGAGTGGCACATATTAGGACTAGTCTTTGGATGATACTTCCAGTATTAGAGTGTACCAATACTACATACCTTGATCTCATACAATTGAATCAGTTTATCAACATGCAGTGATAACATAGCTCTAAAAACGATCTATAGGTACGAAAATCTTCCTACATGTATTACTATGTAATTATATAAGTATGGAGGTACTCCCGTGGTTCAATAGGAGCTGATCTCCTAATCTGATGCAAGACGAATTACATTGACTCGTGGAAATATCTTATATAATACCCGGTGCTTCTAAGAGAAAGACATTTTTAACGACATGTGTGTGGATAATACCCCCTGTATTAACGTTTACCATTTTTACAAACCTTAATCTCATACCACAATTTGATTCAGTTATCAACGTACTGTGATGACATAGGTCTAAAAACAAACTATAGGTATGAAACTATATATAAGTATGAATGTCTTTCTGTGGTTGAATTAAGAAGAGTGGGCAAAACTGCTTCAGTCATGTCCAGGCAAAAAAAATGCTACATCCTCTTGAAGAACCATTGACAATTATTCAGGTTCAGATCTTATGAACACTTTTATTTAACTGAGATTGAAAAGAATGACTTATAATGTGCGTATGTTCTTTTGTGGATGTTTGTATGCTAGTCATATCACCCCGACTACTGCTTAACAACAAATTGCATCTGATAATGAAGAAAAACTGACCTTACTATATTTGGATTTTTAATCTAAATCTAGTTTCAATGATAATACTCACATACAAAAAATGGTTGGCCGTTCATATCGGATAAAAGTACGTTATCCTGTGCATCACTTTTAATCACACAAGAGAAACGCTTTGTTGGTGTATGTGTGTAGGGAATGAAAGGTTTTATTCGTTTACATGCACATGTAGTAGTCACTGGACATGATACTTCAAAAGACGATATGCCATTCATATCAGATTTACTTAAATATTTGCCACGAAAGGCTCTGTTGTAATTTTATTTTTAATACTTTTTGCATGGTTGTGTGGTAGTCATTATTCACATTCCCCATTATTACAACTGGAGATTTAGCAGCAGTGTGATAATATTTCTAAATACAAACATGAAAGCATTATGTGTTTTTTCTGCTCCTAAGAAGCGACCGCAACAAACAGCAAAGTTAAAATGAACTGTTAGGAATACTATAGGAGCAATGATAGCGTGACAGCTGCTTTAAGAACTACCAACATTAGACCATGAAAAGATGGGACTTAAAATTAGAAAGAAAAAAATTAAGTTCCCTTACCATGTGATGAGAAAATTTGGCAGATCTATAAGACATGAGACGAGCACCTTCAGCTATGCATCTCTCAACAGACCCGTCCCAAGTATCACCTTCACTTCTATGCCCAACGCACAGGGAGGTATTGTCAGTACTCATGTAAAATGACATGAGATAACACGACGCTGTGAACAATTGAAAATATATGTATATGCCGGTTGATGTGTCTATTTAGACCTTTACCAATTAGTCCCCTATCAGGCTATTGTTGTGACATGCCCAATGACTTTCAGTGGGTCAAACATAGTTTTGATGGATCTCTCTCATAACATAGGATATGCTTGTAACGTATACTGTAATGTTTGTGTAATCTAGCAAGTTATGAATTATCCCACAGTGCTACATTTGTACTTAAATTTAGTGTGAACAATTGCCGATTACGAATACCCAATGAAATGATGATATTAACTCCAAACATTTTTATTATAGAGAAGGAAATTAACAAAAAGATCTAAAAAATGAAAGAGACAAACACAAGGAATTTTATATAATGTGCGGCAATTGCCGCTTACAAAGGAAAATAAAGTCACTGGAACTTCTGCCTCTATAACAATTTGGTACTACAAATATCTAGGAGATGGAGTAGATGAATATCTAAATCTTACTTGCATTAAAATATTGAATTCACCTGTCAGATAGAAAGTTGTACCGAGCACGATGTGAAACTTACATTTACATGAATACCGGTCTACTGGATCGATGTATTTTCCTATTGGACAAGTGCATCTGTATGAACCCAATAAATCCAAACATCCGTCTGAACACTGACTGTCGAACTGTAAACATTCGTTTATATCTATTCAGAAAATTAATACAAAAAGAAGTATTCTAGTATATTATGCCGCATACAATAGCAACATATTACGATTTAGTTAAATATATGTTATTTGTTATTTTATATTTCTTATATGTTTTACCAATTAAGGAAATTGCTCTTAGCTTGAAAGAAATATGTGTGGATGTATGAAGACATCTCTCGTAGAAAAGTCCGTGTCATCCATAAATGTATATAGAAGATAATTGATTAATGTGTTTGCCAAAATACGATGAACCGTGTGTAAAACACGCCCGCACTCTCACAAAATGTTTCAAGATTGTACATACACAAGATCGTCAAGAATATAAACACAAACTGATGTTACAAAATGCCCCATATATATCCAACTTTTCCATGTTTATTCATTAACCGTATACCTATAGATACGGTTTATTTCATAGAAACTCAAAATAGTTACCACAAACTATGTCTGGATTATTTTCTTGCAATTTACCAAATGAACCATCTTGAACGTGCTTAAAATACCTTTGTGTTTGACTAATTAAATAAACATCCACACAAACTTTACTGGTAAATAGCTTTTGTTTGCACTCACCTAGTTGACATACCGTAGCTGTCTCTTTTTCAGATGAGTTGCAATGATGTAACTCCCACTCTATATTATTTACAAAATTCAAAAACACACAATAATCTCCACCTTCAGACAGAAAGTCTATTGACAAATCGTCTGAAAATCTCCTAAATATTACAGGAGTTCCATCTCCCCAAGAAAATGTAGATGGACTCTCCACAGCAACTCCAATACGATAAAATATAAAGTTTGTTAATCCCAGGAGTAAAAATTTACTGCGAACAGCATCTTGCTCGTCTTCTGATTTAATGTACGCTGCATGACTATTTCTTTGAAATATATCTTGACAGGCTTTGGGATGGTTGCTCTTCACAGACATGTAACAATTACCATTAATGACGTGTCCTTTGGAACTGCATACATTCCCGGATTCTGTTGCAGAAAACAGTTTGAAAACAGTTTGAAAACAGTGTAATGAAATATATTTGTGCGAAATAAGAAACATAAAATTATCTGATGCTTATACGTGAATTTATAAACATGCACCTTGTCAGCAGTTGTTAGATAGGAATGTTGTGTAGACTTCAACATGGCCATACTTGTGCTCAACACAATGATGAACTAAATCCTCAATATTTCCAAGTTACTCAACAAGTATAACAAGATACACCTCACCGGGTATGTAGCATGAATACATCTGTCACTTGTAAACTTGATTTAATGACAATTAGGAGGTTACAACATGAAAATGATAATGAAAATGTATGTTGTAAATCCATGTATGTTTTTTATCAAATATTTACAAAAATTGCAGTTTAACAGTGATAATAGAATTGTAAGTTGAAAAGTATTGAGTACATTGAGATGTTAAAAAGGGAATATTTTGACAACCTTTAAAACTACATCCAAATATTTCCATCCGAATACACGCGAGTGCAAAATTGTCAGACCAGAACTCTAATTCAAGTTCGGATGCAATGATTGGTCTCTCAAGCCTATTGATGACCACAAGAAATGGGTCACGATTGGCCTCAAATACCTGCAATGTGTAAGAAGAGAAAAGGACAATCCACAGAGACTCCTGCGTCAACGAAGTAAACAATAGTGAGATAATGAAGAAAAAACAATTATATCATTTACAAAATCACGAACCTACCCCAATATACAGGTATTGATGAATGAAACACCATTTAATTATGCACTGCCTATTTAATACAACCACTAATGCACACAGTCGGTCGATAAATAGAAACACTACTGTACCTTCGTTGATCCGTCCAAGTTACTATAAGTTTTCCAACCATCATCATGGTCTTTTTTCGTGATGTAATGCAGTTTGTAATGTTTTGCGTACAGGTAGAGCGTAGAATTGTTTAAATACACAACACCTCCCTGTGTTGCGATTGCTGTGATAACGTGATCCTCTTGAAGATTTACAGACAGATAATTTGAGACCCAATCCCATGAGATCTTGCGTTCGAACACTGCACGTGAAAACAGTCGGTTATGATCATGTGATACGCAATTGCCTTTCAGTTCTATTTGTTCATTTTTTATTTGGCCAGACTCCATTCCAAGTCTCCTGTTACAAACTGAAATAATAGAAAAGTGTCTTATGACGAAAAGTTAAATGTAGTTTACATGGTAGTGATATTACAGAAGACCAGCTTAACAGTATTTACAGTATAGAAGTTTCAGAAGACACCATAAGCAGGTTAAATATGCTATGACGCAGAAAAATTTAAAATTGTTGTTGATAAATGCAGTAAGTAAAAATACTTCTTTTCCAGCCCTTGTTTAACTCAGTAAGATATATCAACGCATCAGTATCAAAATTCGTAAAGGCTGTGTAACGTGAAAATGACATTTTGGAATATTGGTTGTATTAATCGTTCAAAGCTGTTAAAATAGATCCAAATTCCGTCACAATTTATCAAATATCGACATTGTACATGCCTTACTGTCTAATACCTGCATCATAAATAACCGTTAGTTAAGTAAGCAAATTTAAAACGTGCCTGGTAATTGATATGTCTTGTGTTATCCTATGACTACTCACTTTAAATTTAGGGACGATTTCACGGACAATTTTACATCCTCGAAGGATTTTCGTTTTAATAGCCGGTATTTTCTTCTTTACAAATATTGATATTACTTATCAATATGAAACCCAGTAATTGAGAGGCATTAAATACCGGCCCAAGAAAGGAAAAACCGAAAGTGTTCAGCAACAACAAAGCCATCTGACTTCTAGATTCATGTCGCCTTTGAATTCAAATATGTACTACTTTTAGTGACTAAAATTCTAAGCGTATCTGGATTTACTGCAGCTGTTTGCAAGGTAATCCGCATCGACGCAGAACAAAGAGGAACATTCCATTCAAAGAGAGAAAAAAGATCGATGAAAAGTAACCAAAGTTTGCCTACATTAGCAACAATATAATGGTTTGATGCAAATCATGGACTCTCGAGAAGATCAAATTAGGTTATATGATATGAAGACAATGTTCTGTTATGAACCTAGGTTACTTAGTGATCAATGGCACTGACCAGCCTTTTGCAAGAAATATATAGACTCATTTTGTATGAAGAATCATAGATGTTAAAGTTGTTGGTAATGAACATAAAACAGGTCCACTAAAAGACCTTCTCAAAAAATTATGAAATATTCTGTGGCCCATGCCAAACACTCTTCATAAAGAAATACACAGTGCAGCTTTTGTATCACAAACAAGTGAGACAATTTTCAAGAACTATATTACAATGGACTAATGTAAATATTTTCCCTCATAGGTAATTACTGTTAAATAGCAGTACAGTAAAGGTCAGAAAGAAGATTGGCGGTAAAGTATCTCATGTATTTTTATCAAGTAAAGAAGCATGCCATCTTACCTTGGTGCTTACAACCAAGGAGCTCAAATTTTAAGCATGCCTGATTCTCAGTCGGATGTATACGAAAATGCCGTAAGATAATTTCTTGTGACAATAATATTCGCCTCGGTATGATGGATGTGTTCTTACCATGAAATATCTTGAAAAAAGTGAAAGGAACACAACAAAAATTTAAAAAAAAGCACTGTAATCGTCTTGCCCAAAATTGCTTATACTATCAATGGATATCGTGCGATGCAAAGACCCTTCACCAAAATGCATGAATGTATTTGGTGAAGAATGTGCAACTTGTAAAATACATTCTTATCTACTTGTGGTTTTTGCTAATATAATATAAAATATATAATTTAATTAAATCTTAACAATTAGACTGAACAATGGTTGGTAACTGATAATATTTCTGGACCTTGGGTTGAAGTTTCGTAGTCATTCGACAGGGCGACTGTAGCTGTAAATCCATGACAACCACCGGAAGATAACGCTGGTCTCTAATCTTTAATCAAATCAGATCGGTTTTTCGCTGTTGAGCATCACTTGTCAGATGGTTGACTCCTGTAATTGTCAGTGTTCACATATAAACGACTACATCGGTTAGGCTAACAGTATGAATAATGGCCGTTGAATACTGTTGGCAATTATTACAACGTAAGTTAACTAAGCAAATTGGCTGGGTACAGAGTATGACAGAGTCATCAGATCGCGGGTTCAAAATCACTGAATACAAGAGCGACTGCATAACTTTGTACAGTTACAAAACTTCACGAAAGTGACAGAAATGATTCTTTCGATAAGAGCTTAGAGAGGTAGATTGCCTCTGAGAGCGTAGATACAAGATTGACACATCAAAGCAACTTTACGAGATCGACGTTCAATTCTGAATCATCACAGCATAAGGTAATAAAACTGACCTGAGGCAATGAATGTTTGCAACAGGTTGAATATTAATAAAACAATGAAAAAGATGAGGTTGGAGGGACTCTCATTTAAGAGCAAGAGATAAGGTATGATGATATTTACGTGCATGAAAGTTTTCAAGAAAGACTTCGCAACGACTTGAAGTTTGTTTCATGGATGCAACTCATGAAATCCACCATTAAAAGGCCACTTTGATTACTGCCAAATCAAATATTGGTTTTGAACTAAACATTTAACAAACATTTAACATTGTGTACCTTAAAAGATATCTGACGGAAAAAATGAAATTGAACCATGAAACACCCATCACATTCATTTGCATTTCCTGTACGTTGGAACATTCATCTTTCAATTTCAATTTAAAACGAGACTTTTCTTGTCCTCAACTTCAAATACACGACATTTTGAGATCACAAGGGCAATGAGATTGATACTGCTCTCCATTTACATCCATCGTGATTGCTGATCTATTACTGATTGCAGAGACTCTTGGATCTAGCGATCTTAGTGGAACAGCGCTAGGTCGGAATGTGAGAGGTTCCAATATTCTGGTCGCAGGATTTTTTTCGTTGGATTCCAGTGCCGGAAGTAATAGTTATAAACCTGTCATCATTCGTGTAACAAAAGTCTCTATTGACTATCGATGTCCACACTTTGACCAATCCTTGAGTGTTCGCAAATCGTTAGCTGTCATTGATTAAGCAATGTAAATATCACACTGAGCATTAAAAAGACATTAAATCACAAATAAAAGCTAAACTTACGTCGGATGCGATCTCACCACTCAACGATCAACAACTCAGCACACACAATATGTTGATGAACCACTGACAAGCTGATATTCTATGTCTTGCATATCTTCAATTCGATAAGATCTCCATTCTATGGTTAAGTGTTGGTAAAACAATTGAACAGTATGCACCTACGTACAGTAAGATCATTGTGAATTGGATAATTGACATCTACTAGAACAGAGGAAAAGGCATTTCGAGCAAGTATTCCTCTTAATTTACAGTCTATACCGCTCGTTTTCTTTCTACCGAATCACGATCTGTATTGGAATGTTGCTTTTACGTCGATCTCGGTCTACTGCTTTGGACTGGTCGAGGCTCTCGCACTCCAACGCTAGTAGACAGTCTACCAATTTTAAATTACGGGAATCCCGTTTAAGACTTCCCTGCAACCCCGATTATGCAAAAGAAACAAGGCACACGAGGCGCTTCTAGTGCTAACTCTACTAGGTCTTGTATGACGTCTACGGGGAGGCTTTTCTTGCTATGAAATGTGAATTTCAGCAGCTGCGGTTAGATATCTCGGAAAACGTTGGGTTCCAGTTGTTTAACTCACTCACCAGGCCCTCGATGACCACGTCGCACAGGTGATCTTCTCTAGGTCCCTTCTCTGTTGTTCGATCTCCGAATGTTCCTTCTTGAATCAAATGGTTTTCGTTGATGACCATAGAACACCTACAGCATCTCTCCATTCTCGGAGAGAACCTATCCGTTGTCAATTTGCGGATAGACTACACAAGGAGGTCACGTGTAGCGAGACCCATGACAAGTCGTCGTTTCGCCAGAACCCGGCAAAGACTTACATCCCACAAAGCAATCATAACGGGCAAACTCCTATCGGTCGCGGGAATAACAGTGACCATTCGGCCGGGATCGATGCTTCCGCCACCAACTCGAGAGATCGCTAATGAGGAGGCCTAACTTCTGACGCGGACCTTGGCAAATGGCAACTTGGCAATTGTTAACCTTGCGACTCTAGAAATGCCCACTTCATGTCAGGCCATCAGGAAGTGGTGGAAAGCCTCAAAAGTTTGGCCGCCTAATGGACCACACTCAACCCAGATAAGTACGTTGGACTAGTAACTTCCACATTATCATCGAGCTCACCCCCCCCCCCCCCACCTTCTCATTTCTGTGAAGTATCATTCTAATATCTCCGAATCCGAATCAGCGACTAGTCACTGAGTCGGACATTGAGGTGTTGCTCCGCAAAGAGGCAATCGTTCAATAAATTGGTAAGAGAGACCTCAGTCCACACCCCTTCCGTTCTGACGAAATCGCTTCCCCAGAGGTCAACAAACCCATTCGAGTGACTAAGTCGTGAGGTTTCGTCACTTATTACTGGTTCTTGGTAACTCCTGATGACATAGATGCAACCGCGTCGGTTGCTAAACTGCCGGGCTTTCCGTTAGCCAGACCTTCTGGACAGCCTGCCCGTCGTTTAGTTCGGACGGCCTCTACGCTCTGTTTTGACGATCTGCCTGCTCCCTCAGTTGCTAGCCAAATATTCAACTTAAGCGCCACTATTATCATATCGGATCCACTCTGTTGATATTTTGTAGGATCCTGGTAGCATGTATGCATAGCAATCTGAAAGCTTGTAAACTATGGCAGAATTTTAATTTCTACCTGTGCTTCATCTGAATCGACAAGTTGTATCCACTTGAAGTCTTGTACATTCGTTTTCTTGTCAACTGTTGAGTAGGACATTTGGAACGTTGTGACCCATGATCCACTGCTGTCACATCCTTGTATTAAGACATCACGTAATAAAATGAGATAGTCAAATGACAGCTGAAAATAAGGAATAATAGTAAGAAATAAATATAATATTATGTAACTGCAAATAAATGTAATATTACTTATTCCTTTCCTCTCTTGAAGTGCAATTTTAGCAAAATTTACATTTTGCAATAAATTAAAGTAACATGGTAATGTGTACTTACTTTGTTATTGTTGTTGTTGTTGTTGTTGTTGTCGTTGTCGTTGTTGTTGTTGTTTATACATGAAGTAGTTGGATAATAATTACTAACAATAATAAAGAGATAGGAACCAGAGAGGTTTGCGCCTAAGGTAACTAACCTGAAGCCATGGTGAAATATCTGAAGCAGAAGGAATCCAGCCCATGGACTGGAAACTATAAAACAGCCGCAGTCGACTTTGATCAGGGCTGTGTTTCTCATTGAGAAGACTAGATGCACTGAAAGCAGTTTTAGGGAGTATTCCGTTCGAGACACCCAACGATTGATCACAGTCTAAGAGATATAGAGAAAATCTTGTTATCCATTACCTGTCAACCTCAGAGATCAGAAAAGTTTGGTCTATTTGCTACTTAACAAAGTGAACAAAGTTAACCTCACTAGAAAAATAATTGAATCATGTCGTACAAGACCACTGCATCAATATTAGGTACACTTTACAGATGATCCTAACCGGCAAGAAGCACGTTTCAGTTGCTATGTCGGTGGAGAGCAAAGCGTCATGACAATCAGAGAAGATAACTTTTTTGCTAATTTTATTACAAATGAATTTATGTCAATGAAATATATGTTCTGAGTATGTTAGAAGGTCAGTGAAAATGGTAACATTAACATGACACATACATGTATTAACACAAACGACCCGGATGAAAAAGGAAATTTATAGAGGAGTAATAGCAGGTTATAATAATAAGCACCTCATTTATCATTTTTTACCTTGTTTTCCTTTTTTATCTTTGAACATGGCTGAACGTTGTGTGGTCAAATGGAATCCTTGTAAACACATGTAAAGAGGTTCATAATCTAGTTCATGCCGAAGGTAATATGTTGGGCCATTAAACTCCATTTTCATTTTGATAATGATACAGATGATGCTGAGATATAATAACAAAGTCATTTTAACGACATAAGACACTTCATGCATAGGCAACACCTCATCCTTTAGTGCATATACAACCCTTAAAAGTTGGTGTTGACATTTCTAGCACATATATTTCTTTAAAGGAAATAAATCAGTTTTATCTGCAAGAGTACATCCAACTGTTCAGTGTGCATCCAACAAGTCCGATCAACTAACTTGGTTGATATCAACCAAGTTGAGTTCAATAAGGAGCAGTTGATACAGTGGAACAAATTATGTGAAACACGGTTTGTACTTCACGAATCCAACAGGCAAGGATAACTTTATTATCCATTAACCTGTGTTCATTTTAACCAACCATTGCCTTCCTTTGGTGACATTACACATCTTTCTCTTCCTCCTGTTATCGCAATGAATATTCTCTTTCACTTACCGTTATCGCGACATGCAAGAATATCCACCTTCATCGCACCCTTCTTGTAAAGTGAAAGTGGAATTATTGTCATTGTTGATGTCAAAACTGGGGGATTCAGCGGTATCAGCACAGAACAATATGGTTCAACGTTGGCTTTGTAGCTCTAATTTTAACGTGAAAGAGATTAAAAAGTAAATACTGTTTTACACTGGTTTTCCTAAAGCGTCCTAGAGGATTATTGGACAAATTGGGCTGGAGAGATAGCTTCGTGGTTAGAGTTTCCGTCTTGCAAATCAAAGGGTCCCCGGATCAAATCCCGGTGGAACCACTTGGAAAAATTTCTGGGGATTCAAATTTGACTTGTTCAGTAAAGCTGTTTACAGTGGTGCTGAGGGGGTTATTTGGGTTCCTGTTGTCCGATTTAGGTCTTGTCCGCTTCAGGTTGCTTGGCACAGCTGATGGGCTGCTGAGCTGGGCAGGTTCTCCACCCCTCCCAGCCTTTGGCAAAGTGGCTAAAGAATGGGGGATACACTCTCGTCAGTCGGATGGGGACGTTAAATGGCGGTCCAGGGAGCAGGTATGGGTTTGCATGGTTTGCATTGGCGTTGTCTGGTTTCACCCCTACGTCGATATCCTCTGGACACATATCGAAAAGAGTAGGTGTTCATCCACGATCAACATGGTATATGGTCCTTGATGAGCCCATATGGGGCTTCCTGATCCTCAACTTTCAAATTCAAATTTACTGTAATATATTGAAATGTACCAGATGAAAGCAATTGTATTCTATTATAGTTTACATTTTGATCAAAATCCTTGATGTCGAGTATACCAGTCATTAGCCCACTGTACTTAACAACATACATGCAGAGCAATCTATAGCAATTTGCATTTCTCTTATACTTGGTAACAGTTACTTATTTCAAGAAGATTGTTCTTCTGGCTCAATAAATTCCGTCTTTAAAGGTGGAATTCATACACAAACTCAAAGCAGAAATGTCATATCGAAACCAAGTGAAGCGACCACGATTTTTGTACACCCCCTGGAAAGTTTTCCCGGACAATTTCAAACGAACACCGGGACAACTTCCCTTCGGACAATCCCCACCCAGGCAGTCTCTAACTCGGACAACTCGTGCTGCTGCATTTAGTACTATACAAATGTAAAGAAAGGTATGAGATTGTGTTGTTTTTGTCTTTTTTCAGTGAATATGGTATTTTGTTTCAGGTAAATACATAGACTATACATACACCATTTATTCACCTAAACAGCTGATACTTACAGTTACTTTCACTACATCAATCCCGTTATCTTCGTATAGAATGCTGAGCTCTTTAACCCAACCAAGGGTGACGTCTTCGCATCCAGACACAACTACAGCCGAAACCAAAAATCGTTTACTCAAAGGGAGCTGAAAATAGAACAGTTACTCTCATGATCTGTGTTCATACCTGTTCAACTGTTCTTATCATTTTTGAAAGTGTAGTGTATGCATTGACGTGCAACATGCATGTAGTAAATATATTAGTTAATTATGTTGGCAGGAGAGGATTGGCAATAGGGAACTGATGTAATGTACGTTTGACAGCTACGACACGTAATATATAAGATATTAGATGATTACGTTCTATCGTATCTTACCGTTAGACCATTACCCGGTTCCTGTGAATACCAACAAGCGTTAAGTCCATATTTACTATACAAGTAGGTATCATGCCAACTGCTCACAGTATATTCATAGAACTCCCTTGATAACGTTACTGGAATGGTACATTCTGCTGCAGGAGAAGAGAAGTAAACGTCATTCTTTAGAGCACAATCTAACAACGGTTTTTCCCAAGCAACTACAGCCACTTGCAAAGGAAAAATTCATATAAAGAAATCCATTCTTTGCTGATGTTGTTAAATCATGGCAAGGTGTGTCGTTTAAAGTTTCAGACACTCAATTTGATAATCAAATTATTTGGAATAATTCTTGTATTAAAGTCAATAATAATATTATCTTCTATCGTTTTGTGTTTGAAAAGGGAATTACTTACATACGTGATCTTTTGAATCGTGAAGGTACGGCAATTTTTTTTATAATGGTTTTATAAATAAATATAATTTACTGCGATGTTCTTTCACGGTATATTTGGGTATTATAAATGCGATACCGGTTCATTAGAAAGTTGCGTTTAATTTAGATGTTGATATCATTGAGAACCACAACGAACATCTCTTACATACTTTAAGGGCCACTTTATGTGCTTCAAACAAATTATAATCTTTGATAATTTTATTTTAAACTTAGGGTGCAATATAAAGGCAGTCTTAAAATGGAATAATTTTTTTCAATATGATGAAAAAACGTGGAAATCGATTTTTCGCTGTCCCTGGTATTCTGTTCGTGAAGTTAAAATTCAGTTTTTTCAGTTTCGTTTTATTCACCGTATTTTTAGTACGAACAGATTATTATTTCTTATGAATTTAATTGAAAGTCCCCTTTGTACCTTTTGTAAAAGAAGAAAAGAAACATTAGATCATTTGTTTTGGAGCTACCATATAGTATCTTCTTTTATCTTAGACGTAGAACAATCGTTTTTGGATCGTCAATTTACTTTTTCAAAAGAAGATATTTTCTTTGGTTATTGTAGATATATTAAACATTCATTCAATTTTCTTATTCAGCATTTGGAGTATTACATATTCCAATGTAAACCAAAAGGCGAAATTCCTAACATTAATGAGTTTTGTTACAAACAAATATTTCTATTAGAGGTTGAAAAACAGATTTCTAAAAAGAGCAAAAGTAAACATTTCTTTCATTATGATATGTTATGTATATATATATATATATATTATGTATATATGGTCGTTTAATGTACAAATTACTTAATGAAGAGACATTTCGATGTGTATTTCTTTGGACGTTACTTAATACTTGTATGCATATTTGGATGCTTATGTATATATTTGCTATTGAAAAACACTTAAAAAACGATGATCAATAACCGGAGGTGACAAATAAAAAAAAAAGAATTAATCCAGGCGAAAACATAATTAAATTATACTTACGAGGCAAATGATGGAAGTAGAATGGTTCGCATTCTGTCATTGTAAAACAAAAGTGTACACTATGTTCTTAAAATGTGGTAATTATATGGGCATAATGAAACTGAACTAAAGACAATAAAAACATGACAGCTTGAGAGTTGACTGGCACACCTCATTACGTAAGAACGTTTCAGAACGTCGACCAATGTTAGCCATAACAATTAATAATATAGAATAGAGCACCATGTGAGTGACCATGGTAACGATCGTCTGCTATTTTCTGGCATGGTATTGTCATGCTTTGTAAAGTCATCTCACAGCATTTGAAATGTGGTCATATTTAATAAGATGCAATGAAATTTGAAAAAGAAAAGCAACGAAAAAAAAGGAAGTAATTCGAGCAGTACAAGTATGATATCACAACCTACTGAAATTAATCATTTACATTGAGTAAATAAGTTTTAACATCCAATATCTCAGCTCAGAATTATTTTGTGAAGATGGACGTTGGAACATTTGTATTCATTTTTAAGCTTTTATATATACACAACTAAAGAAATGAAACATCCCTGTTTTTACTGATACGCTCAAATACACCACAATAATACAACTTCTTAAAATCGACAATGGATAAGTATCCTGCACGTCAATGTGAAACAAAACGGTGTGCATGACCTGATGACTGGAATCCCTTCATATCACATCATACATTGAAAAACAGAAGACGTATATATTGTTTTCCTTCGGTATTATTCATAGGTTGTGATTATTCTCTGCGTAACAATCCGTTCATCGTGCTTGTTGAATGTTGATACATACTTTAAGAGCTACATTAACATTTACATACTACACAGTATCACTAACGGATATGTTTTGAAATATGATATCTTTTTCAAACACGACGTGAAATATGTTTGTCTTTATGAGTTTTCATTGGTGGTATGACTGTCCCAGCGATGAATATCACAAACGTCACAGAGAGTTCTAATTACAATAAAGGGACGCCAGGACAGAAATCCAGAGATTGAGAAATCGATTTTATTTGGTCGATCAGAGTTCCAATTTATTTATTGATTGGAGTGGCACACAGAGGAGATGAGATCAAGCTCATGACGTTGAGAGGGAGCAAGTAGTGGATACAGCACAGTCGGAGAAACAGGCCTAAATTGTTAAAACTGAAGGTGTTGACAGAACAACGCCAAGATTACCAGTGCAGGGAGGCTCGTTGCAGTAGACGCTTTCACGGGGTTGAAAGTCACGAGTTCAAGGATGACGTTAACTCATCAGAATCACATAATCGTATACTTTATGAATATCGTTGATACTCATGAACTGACCAATTGTAAATTATTAATATTGCAAGATCTTTGCACATTGCAGTTCTTGCCCTTTGCATTTCTAATATGTTTCACTATTTATACTGACTGATTAAAGGATATAAAGAGAAGGTTAATAAACTCGGCTAAACACCGGAAACTGATCCTTGTATGACCTCTGAGTACGGAAGAGAGCAACGTTTACCATGAACAACATCCCTCTTCCCCTTTTAACATTTTGTTACACAGTAACGCTGTCGTGAAGTCGCGGCACATCTCATTTGCATGTGAAAAGTGAAGTCACCTCGAAGTCGCCGTAAAAAGTTACGGCGAAGTCGCTGTAACTGGTCTTTTGTTTACAAGGGAAATGTTTCACAATTGCCGTGTTGTCTTCACGACATGGCAAAGCAAGGCCTTTGTTCGCTTCAAATCACAAAAGATGATTATAAAGGTTGACTGCATTTGTACAATCAAGACATATGTCACCATGTTCATCGCAGAAACTTTGAGGAGCATTTGCCTCTAAGAAAACATTAATGTTATTACTCGATTCTTTCTCAAGAATATCTTTCAAATGGAAAACAACCTGAATATTTTCCCACTTTGTAGAATGTCTCACTTTGTAGACTCGACAGGCGCTCTGCAGTCTTAGCTCGTTGTAAAGAATAGTGTCTACGTCAAGCATTACCTTTGACAAATGTACAATTCGAGTCTTCATTAGATCTGTATAATCTTCATAAGAATGAGAAAGACCTGCCATGCATAGGACTTAAAGTACCTTTCGTAAGACGTGATGGCCTCCTTCCAAAAATTGGCTCGAATGGACTGTAATTTCCCAAATATGGTGAAGCATAGGACTTATAAGCATAAACTGTAATAGGTACATATCGTACCCATTCAGTGTCAAGTTCAATTTCATAATATTCGACAATGGCTGAATGTGTTTCTTTACTTGCAGAGACCCATGATTGCAATCCCCTATTAATTTCTTATCAATGTTGAGAGCTCTGCAAATTCAACAACTTTTTTGTAAGTGAGGCTGCTGTATCAGTGATAAGTCTAGAAGGAGGACCTAAAATCATGATGAAATTCTGGTACAACGCTTCAAAAATGGTTTCAGCATCCAATGGCTTAATTTGCAAGTACACCAGGTACTTTGCAATTTCTTCACAAGCGACCATAATATGTTTGTAGCTAGCCTTCGGAACATTCCAGTCTAGACTGATACCGTCAAATGCCAGGAGGGTTATAGGAATCTGGGATACGAGCAGGAAACATAACTTATCTGGCTTAGGCTGGAATTCTTGACATCTGAGAAATGCTTGTACATAAATACAGACACATTGAAATATATGCATGGAGAAATGTTGACGTAACATCAAATATGTATGCAAAACACCTTGGTGACAACTCAAATGATTATCATTATGTTTTCACCTGATCAATCATATTGTCTCGAATGACCAACTGTAATGTTGTTCTAGAGATATTCTTCGGATGAAGAAACCCTCGAAAAAGAAGACCATTGCAGAGAATGTAATTCTCTACTTTCTTAGAAACTGTACGTGCACCTTTCGAATCTGAAGGCAAAATATCATGAGCCAAATAGTCATAGACTGATTTAAAAAGTGGGCAAGACTCTTGTTGAATTTGCAATTTATGTGCATTGAATGGTAAAGGCCTGTCTACACAGGATGCGTTCCGTTCCATATACACACACGCTTTTTTTCCTCATCCTTCCGGATACGCCAAGACTCATGACTGTCTGTACAGGATACGTTCACACTACGTCAATTTCGATGTGTCACTTTGAGATGCAGTGTGCAGGTTTAATGACATCGCAGTTTTGTGCAAAAAAAAAAAAAATGTTAAATTTGATTTGATTTGATTCCTAAACACAATCAGTTTGTCACAATTTTTCCAAATTTGTACAAAATTATTCAGAGTGGGTTTATCTTGATGGATTTCAGTCAGTGGCGTACCCAGGATTTCTCCCATGGAAGTGTAATGACATGCAGTATGTCGCGTGATCGTTGGCCTGGAGGAGTTGCCCTAGTAGGGGGGGGGGTGTCCCCTTCCTCCGTTGAAGGCGTTTGAAGAATTAGGTGTCCCTGCATGCAATTTGGTGAAACATTAGTTACCTTTTGAAGTAAAATTTGTGTTAAAAAGTTTGCGTACTTTTAGAAACAAAAATAAATCGGCATCAGTGAGGGAATGGCCTAACGGCCTTCCCATGTCACGCCACTGATTTCAGTGGATTCATTGGGAAGGAGATTTTCTGCAGTCAGAGTCTATCATTTTCAAGTTGAGTAGCCCAGTCGAGTGAAGTTTTTTTTTTTCCCAGATCGCTTGTGGGGGCGTTTGGAGCGCAACGATTGAGGAGAAGGGCTCGATCCCATAAGCCGCCGAAGCTACATGTTCGTTAAAACATCATTAATTTTTGCTTGAAAAATAGCGGGACACGAATTCAAACCTTGAGGTGATCTGCTAAAAGTAATGCTTAGAACATGCAATACCTGTAAACTTCTGTGGCCTTTCACTCAAACGAAGACAGACGAACGCACTCGTTAGGCCTACTGTGCTCAGGACAGTGGCCTTGGAATGATTTTTCTTTATTGTTTCCATTCACTTTGAAAGTGAATTACTAAGACGTTCCATTCTGTTATTGGAAATATCTGTTACCTCTCTTTTCTCTTTTTTTTTTTTGGGGGGGGGGGGAAACACTGGAGAAGTATATGTATATACTTAACTACCAGATTATGTAAAAGCAAGTTAGATTAATATTCATGACCGGTACCGGAACATTTCATTCAATTGCTCCCTGAAACTAGGCATCATTATTTGCGAAAGGCTGCACTATGCATCAAGTCAAATATAGCTGGAAGATTCTTTTATTTTCTTCTCTAAGTTAGCACACACTTTTAGCAGAGACAAAGTTTCAAAGTTAAAGGAGTGATTATTAAACGTCAGTACCTGTTTCTCTTCGAACGAACAGATCAATGAATTCAAGGTGATTCTCAACAACCTTTTCCAACTGGCCAAATGTGTTTGGAGAGACATGGTACCATCTGCATGTAGCCTTATAATCTGGAGGAAGTGGTTGTATATACCTACGTATGGAAATATATGTGTATAGACCTTGATTAGCTCTATGCAATTCTTTTTCAATTTTCAATTTTAAACTGATTTTACATATAAGAACATATATACAACTAATAATAGTTGTTGAAAAGTTCTTCCTTAAGTTTATTTTTAAGACACTCTAAAGATCTGGCAGATTTAATGGATCTAGAGACTGCCATAGATTGTGGCAATAATTGTTACGAAGCAATTTTACAGGGTGAGTGTTATGATAACTCACACTAAATGTATTCAAATAGAATATGCTGTATATATTTGTTATTACTTTAGTTAAATTAAAAAAAAAAACAACAATATGATATATATCTAAAACTAAGCATCAATATTCATTTGGTTCTAAGTTATTCACGTTTTCTAAGGACAACAATTGCGACCTAAAACTACTTCATGCTTTGCCAGTGACTGGACATAAATCAACATAGATTACATATACTCACGCAAATGACTGACATTGGAAGTGCGTATCATTCAGGCAGATCTGTGCGCATTCTTCTTCCGATAAGAATGCCCCAGATGCATCATGTGAGGGTATGTAGTTCAGAGGGTAATAAATGTCAGTCTTCGGGTACCGTCGAAATTTACTAAATGTATTGTTGGGACCTTTCTCAAAATACAGCAAACGATACACAAAAATCATCTTATTGTCAGGTGAGGGTAAGTTTCAACATAAAAGACAGCATCATAAATTTCATGGTTAGATACAGTGGACATACAGGGGGGTTAGATACAGGGGTCATACGAGATGTGAAGTTACCGTATTAAATAACTTAATATTATCTCTACAAAATTTTGCGAATGTCCAAAGTACCCACCGAAGGTAATGTGATACGGTCAGAAAAATGTTAAAATGTCAAGATAACGTGTGACAAATAACTTAATAATTATGTCGACAAATGTTGCAATTGTCGAGACAACGACCAACGCTAACTCGACATCTGAGAAAAAAATCTAAAATTTCCGAGGTACCATATCGCATGTCCCCTTTGGTCCGGGTATTTGCATGATTTATGTAAGAAACTAGAGAACTAGAGAACAGAAACATTGGACCAGATCTTAAAACCATTTACTTTGTCAACTGAAATGCTGATTCTTACATTGATGGACTTGGCAATAGTTCCATTCGACTGAGTTATCAGGCGAAATATAGAAGCACCATGGTTTCCTTTTATTGTCTGGGTTCCGGCAGAAGTTCTGAAAATAATCAGCTGAAGAAATATGACAGCGTGTTTGTTATACTAAATATCTCTAACTATAAGAGCTAGAAAAACAAAATACACAAACCATCTAAATAACCTAGAGATTGCTTGTTTATAAACTTTAAAAAAACAAAAAGCGGGGCTCACAAATGGATTGATAAATTTAGAATTTATTTGCATTCAAATCCGAGGCTTAAACATGTTAGCAATATATATAAATACGGATTAGTGTATTTGAATGAAACTACTATGAAGCAAAAAGCTTTAGATCATACAAAATTGAAAACATTTAAGACTATTGAGTCGTTAACATCGTCCTTTATCGATTTCTTATTATGATTAACATGCAATGCAGTTTTTGTATATTAAATTTCTTATTTAGAACATAACGTCATCACACTATCCTTGTAGACTAAGGACAATAATAGTCAGTGGGTCAGTCAATTATGGACTTACTAACGTAGATGTACATTATGCAGTGACGGTAGTCGGTCAGAACGAACCAGTTATGGAGTGAATTATACCTGACTAATCTACTGGAGTGCTATAATCTGATTTTTCGATCATCGTTTCTACGTAATTTGGTGTTTGCTGATTGCTCAATTTTATTGTCAAAAGTTTTACACTGATCATGCTCTTTATGCAAGGAATACACATAATGTGCTAGAATCATGTCTCAAGAAGACCTTTTCGGAATGATACAAAATGACGTGAGATTCAGATGTACCACAATGGTTAAGGTATTTGCCTCTCGAGAAGACATAAACATGTATAATATCATGCGGGATTGGATGCCACAGCACAGCTGTGCTGCGCTTGTCCGTTGTGGAAAAATTACGTTAATTGTATCCTGAATACCTTCACGGTTGCAATGTTACACAAATGCTAGCTAACAGTCTGGAATATTGACACTTAAGAATGTATACATTTGCTAAAGGTCTGTAAATTTTTCTCTACCTCTGTTATCCTTGTGAACCTAGAATGTACAAGTTTGCTTATAAATTTGGGAGAATAAAACCTAATCCCACTGAAGTGAATACTAAAAGGTGAGTGTGTCTGAATAACTTTATCAAATGTAAATTAACTTACAACTTCGAGACATCTACAGCTATCTTCTCCAACTTTTTCTTATACCCACTTATAAGCTGAATGGGCTTCCCCGATCACTCAATCAAAACCTTGGATATTAATGATGTCATCGATACTTTGAACAATGCTAACCCCGATTTATAAAAAAAGCAAATCCTCAAAAGGGTTTGTTTGTCAAATTCAACTAAGGGTATTGCCAATACGAATATATTCGTATTGATAGCACTAGTTAAAAGCACGTCAATTCTTCGAAATGATTAAAAAAACGTCAAATCTACTATTGCAAAGTACGCAATTTTTACTTTTTTAAGTTAATATGTTTTAGTACTGGAGTATGCAGCAAGCTCATATTTTATCAAGTGTTTTCTTTCGGAAAAAATCCCAACGGGTTCTGCGTCGCTTCGTTGGGTTAGGTCATGTTCAACCGCCTACCCCAGTTTACACTTCTCAAGCTTAAAGTACAAAAGTGGGGTCTGAGGGTATGTTCAGTATTCTCCACTGTTATTTGTCCACTGTTTCAAGAATAAATGAAAAAGGATGTGTAATTCTTGTATCATCTCAACCCGTCTGATATGCATTCCCAGTTTTTTTACATTCATTTGGATCTCATTATTGAGAAATTGCAGGCAAGACACCCCCATTTCAAAGCTGTGCACATACAGCTTGGAACATCCGGGAAGTGCCTTTTACGGCCCTCTGGCGTTTCAAAATGCCAACGTTTTTCGAAGCTAAAATTTTCTTGTACGCTCCGCCCTTACACATGGTGGCCCTTTCGTTTGGATAGCTCTGCAGTTACTCGTGCAACACTTATTTTTGAGGTATGTGGCTGCAAAAAGTCAATTTTGCATCGTGTTTGGCAGCTAATTAAAACGCAAATGATGATTTTAGACAAACAAGATGGGGGGGGGGGGGTGTTTAATCCCCTTAGACCTCTCATCATGCTGCATGTCTGTGGACTGATTAATTTGAATCCTGGCTTAAGCCCTAGGATGGGAACACCCACTCTCCTTATATCCCTCCCATTGGACAGTCGTCCAAACTAGAGACGATAGTTGATTTTGTCCCCTCACAAAAAGTAACCTGGTTACGCTCCTGTGGTTGCTTGCTCCTATCTGTTTTCTTTTCACCGTCCCATAGATGTGCAAAATTTCGGCACACTGTTCTCCGATGTGGCATATTGGTCTGGTAAAAGTATATGCTGTGGAAACACCAGCTTGCATGAGAGATTTGATATACATTAAGTTTGCAAGGGAAGTGGTAACCGTTCCTGCACTTTGAATCTTTCAGGAGCGATGGTGCACCACTGTGTGTTCGAATCATCACTTTGATCAAACCCAGTGGTCATGTAGCCTAAGTCGGATTAATTGATGCTTAGTAAAAGAACGTTTGGGCATTTGCGTGAACATTAGTGTACAGTGTGCCTCAAATCTTATGTCCATTGGCATTTGTGATTTGCTGAAATGCACTGTTGGTTACTAAGGTTTGTATGATGTCGTCCGTGTGACTGTCTATCATTGGTAGCTGGATTTCAGTGATATTTGCGGCGTTGAGTAAAAAAAAACTGAAATTGATTACAATATTTTAAAACATTACTGCCATCGATTAGATTGAAGTCAAGTTTGTCATTTGCTAGATTGGATGGACACGATTGAAATACACAAACCAGAAGACTTGTTGGAGACCATTGCATCAAAACTGTACTCAATATTTTATGAAGGAAATTTTTATTTAACCTATAACATTTGCCATTAAAGGTTTTGAAGTTATACCATCTACGTCTGAATTCAGGTTGATGTTACCACATTGGCCGCCATAAAATAAGGGAAGTACATCCTGCGTTTATTCTTTGGTAGGAAGTAACAAACACTTTCATTTTCCTTGGTGTTAGTCTATTAAATGCTTACAATTAACGCCACATGAAAATTCCACCCTTGCCTTAGATGACTGAAAATTGTACTCCACATGTTTATGCAATTCTCATCTTGTTAACGCTATAGGATCTCTTTTGTATTTATTTATATAAACCGTACATGCTAGAGTATGATTAACTTACATCCGCTCCTACTAGAAAATTTATCATCACATAATTTCAGAGTAAAAATCCTGGAGGCATATTTTGGTTCACCCTCGCTCATTAGCTTTTAGAAATAAGCAATAAGCAATCCCTACATTTCTTATACCTCTTGAAATCAGACCAGTAGATGAAAAAGACTGAAGTCAAGTGCAAATTCTTGGAATTAGTGACAGTGTCAATTCCACAACCACTAACTTCCTCTTCCAACCCCTCCCACAGAATGCGAAAAACTCCAAGTGTAATCAAAGCACTTGACGCCTGTGTATACTCTGGTAATGAGCTACTCTACATCCGTCGAATTTTCTGTCAATAATTAGCGGACCAATTAAGAATTTTGCTCACATCAGGCCAAAATGTAGATAGTGGTGACTACGCATGAAGGTAATTGAAGTGTCTGCAAGATCCTCCTCATGCTCTTGCCGGAATATGAGTTGCAGATTTGTCAATGAAAGTGAAAATTCCGCAGGATATGTCATAGCCATTACAAAAAATAAGATGGCAATCCTCGGAGTTGCATCTCATCCCTATCGTTGTCCGTTTTCATTCGCAGTTTTACACGTACTTTATGTATTATTGTAGATCGAGAGTTTGATTAAACACCCAGCGCCTTATATTAAACACGTACATAGTGCATATAGGTACAGTACATGTAGCTAGGCGCAGCACATTCGGCCAATGATGTGAAGATAACGCGCAGGTGTTGTGTAAATGTAACAGTCATGGGGGCGGGTCAAAGTACATATTTCATGCAATTCACGTGTGCGTCAAAGGAATCCTTTGATTTCCTTTACTTCTCAGATCAGCGCCACCACTCTGCCCGTTTTGTAATAGTTCGCGGAAACAAGTCACAATCATTTGCATTACTCGATTTCTTTTCCCGCCTAAATGTACTATAAACCACTCAATTCCTTGGCTAGTGTATACACGACATGTAACATTAAAACCTGGTGAGTATGGGCATTACCAAAAGAATGTAAAAAGACAACTTAGTAGATATAATCGCTTAATTCAAGCATGGTTGCATGGGTGGAAATATTTAGTCACATTGTATGAAAAGTAAAGATATAATAAATTATGTTGCACCTTATACTACCAGAGGCCCAACCTACTGTATTATGTGCTCTATTGACCTATGACGTCAACGATCCAGTGAACAGTAAATATCATAATCTGATACCTATAACGACCAAGTTTGAAGATCATTAGACTTACTGTCTAGTAGGAAATCGCAACACAATTTTTCCGAGCAAAAAAAAAATTGACCAGTAAATTCTGACCTTAGATATTATTGAGAGACGGCGCAATTTCAGACCATGGCTCACCTATCTACCAAGTTTCATCCCCATTGGTTTTGAGTTCAATGAGGAGTTGAGACCCAAACTTTGAATCGTCAAATATGAGTCCTGAACTTTGATTTCAAGTAACAAAGATTGACTGCTATGCCTTCTAGTAGAGTCTGAATTTTGTGGAGCCAACAAAAATGTCGAGACAGTTTCATTTTCAAATATTTAGAAGATAGATGCATAGTTCTCTTTAAGATTTTGTCAGGTGAACTTTTCCCCTACCGTCACTTGCCATACAAAAAGCTCCTTGACTTTAGCGGCAGTGATTCATCGCCCCAGAGGTCTTTATTTTCAAAAATTAACCTAAAGCAAGTGAGTAATGCATACTTCGCTTCTCCCTTCTCTAAATAGCTCTTTAATGTATTTTTTATTTCAATCCTCAAAACACACTTCTCTTGACATATGTAATTATCTCTTAACATCAGTCTTATTTTGATTATTATTGGTATTCTTATGACATCGAGACGTATGAATTTCTTGCAAATTTTGTGACAGCTGTATGTCACAAACCCGTGAGAATTTTGTAATGAATGGACCTATCAGTCTTTTAACTTCGCTACAATGAGACCTGAACAAAGCATTGAGAAGGTCATGGAGATATGAATGGCTAAAATTGCCAAATGTCTTTGAAATAAAAACGAAACGTACTTACCAGGAAACAGTTTGTTAATTGAATTGTTTAAGTAATCAATTGAAACGTTTGACCAGGATATACACTGGAAACCGTTTTTAGTGTACATTGCACCTCCCGCATAGTCTGCACCATTACCTGTATAGCAACTTCCGTACGCTGACGAAGAATTTCAAAAACAAAAACAGTCATTTTTTATTATTTTTTATTATTAGATGCAAGTGGATTATTTTGTATTTCATGCATGGCCCAACATATCGCAGGTACAAATTTTAGTTGAGCCCCGAAATAGCCTCAAACTCTTGAGCAGGTGCACGTTGTATTAAATCAGTGTATACAGTTACGTCACGAATACTTTGATGTTTCTGACGTTGTTAGTATAATCAAACGCTAAATTATAACTCCAACAGAAAGTCACAATACGTTACCCTCGTGGCTTCGCTTTATAGTTGTTTGCAGACGGGTTTTTCATTTGTGTGTGTGTTTTTCTTAGTATTGTTTGGTCTTGACGTTTTGATTCCCGCTGACCGAGTCACGTAAAATGATAATTTATTTCTTACGATGTTATCATAATCAAACGCTAAAATATTACTCCAACAGTTTTTTTTTTCTTTATAAACAAATGAACTGCCGAGGGTTGACATGTGAGTCCCATACGAGCCATCTGGGTACTGGTTATCCGATATAGGCTCATGTGGGTTACCCATCTGAGTCCCATACGTCACCCCCTTATACCCATCTGGGCCCAACAAATAGTGCTTGCTGGGGAAAAAAGTCACGTAAAGACTCAAAGATACCAGAGAAGAGATAAGCATCCAGTAATTACCTAAACAAGATGGTCGCACACAAGTCCTGAAGAACGGAGGCCAATCTTTATATTTTATTAAACAGAATGGCCACTCGTACAAAATACTGATGTACCGACAAAAGTTTTCGGGTAAATCTGTTAATGATAAACCAGAACAAGTAAATTACATCGTTATCTCAATGATCATTGTCTCATTGATAGTTCCCATTTTTTTTGCTGATGTGTATAATAATTTGTTCCTTACGTTCATGACAAGATAAAGTATATTGCTATTGCTTCTAACATTTTGCCTTACACGTTCTACGTTCTTATGGGATGTAAGGATGTAAATCCATGGGGTAACCATCTAACAAAAGGAATTGTTAGCGTTGCAAGTAACATATTCAAAACTTACAGAGAAGTAAAGTGAACAGGTTGACCACAACAATAGGACATGATGTATCAGTACACTCGCTTCTTCATACATTCGCTTTTCTCCACCTTTAAAAGGTGTAAAAAGGTGTAAAAGGTATAACCTTTTCTCAACATTTCTTAGTATGCCTCTTACTGTGGATGGTTTAAAAAATCCAGGGCAATAGAGGAACATATATCATCTGCTGCTTTTACATTTGTGTAACCTGAACTTACAAAAACATTTCCAGCGATGAAGATATCGTACTACTGACATAACGTACACACCATGATGATGCTGTAATGGGTTTCCAAATATAACTTACTTCTTGTTTTTAGAAATGAAACATCCTTCCAGGGTGTACATCTCGCTTCTGTTGTGAATCCTATGCTTGTAAATCCTGCATTCCTATCAAAACAGTCTCGAAATCCGACTGCGGGCAGAAGGACAAAACGGCCAAAAATGTTAAAAATATAATTGCATTTCGCAGAAACTTTTTCATGAATCCCAAAGAAATTGATATAATTAATTACAACGTATATATTGTTTGTTTAATTTATTTTCTACAGTACATAGATTATATAGGCATCACGTAAAATGGTAAATTAACTGTTGTATGCCCAAAGAGTTCCCTCAGCTGTCGAAATTGTATCTCGATATAAACATCATTATGACACTTTATTTGTTATTTTGAAATATGACAGATAGTAAGAACAACTTGCATTGTTGATCCTCATCAGTTCCATCTAGACAATCAGGTAACCCGTTAGCCGTTCCATCCAATCCTGTGCAGTGACCATCTCCACATTTAAACTGATGATTTTCACAATGAGCTGTGAACAAGACGTGATGCTTATAAGGTACGGCATAGTTACAGATTTCATTTCACAAAAAACTGTCTAGTATTGCAGAAGGCACCAGCTGATTGAAAAATGGTTTATGTACGGCAAACAGTAACCCCACAAGAACATACATCAGTCTGAGTGTACGACTAGAATTATTGGCAATCAGTATGCAGATCTTTTTAAGCAGTTTCTTCGTCTTGAGACATAAATACTCCTACGGCCAGATAGTGTAGTATTCAAAGTGTATAATTTTATAACCTGTTCGTTAATGCGCTGTTCAGTTTTGCTATGTTCATTAGCGTTCCATAAACGTGTAGCTATCCCAGAAGCATGTTACGTTACATATTCATCGTCCCAGTTTACCTAGCACAGTAGACAATTACAGACATGTCATTTACATGTAACATTTGTTATCACAGATCATAATAAAGCAGACACATTCGAAATGATATGTCATTCACCACACAGTGTGAACGTTTAGGTATTTCACTTTGGAAACATCTGAATGTTGTAGGTCAATCAGCCTGCGCGCAAGGTTACAGATCTTGAAATCTCGTGTGATCATTCAGGTATTGTTAGGTTTTAAGACGATGAACAAAATTTAAAGTAGTTCTTTAGCATTATATAACATAGAGAAAATTATACAGCATGGGCCTATAGAATATGTAGCATCCTTTTCCATTTTAATGCGATTTGTTTAAATACTACAAAGGATGAAAAAAGATACATCAATTATGAGTTACATGAACCTCAGCGTAAACTTCAGCTTTGACTATAGTGTAGACACCTGCATATCATGGTTTTGTGTTTGCTACTTGTTTGTGGGTGACTTGTTTTTTTTTTCCTGCAGTTTAGCGTCTGGCGGTGACGTTTTGATTTCTCAGTGTTAAACTGGTCAATTAAAACAAATAAAACAAAGAGCATATAAGGACTGCTGTACATTAGATTGAGACAAGCAAGTCTGGACTTAGACCTCGAACAGGTTGTGCCTTCCGTTACGTGGCGTACGCTCATTACACTCAAAGAGCATTGGCCATGTTACTGAGCTCACATTGAAATAGCTCTGTTCGGGGCCGGTCGGTAGTACATTTTCTATTTCAAACGAGGAGTGCCTACTACCTTACTACCTTTATTCCCACTACCTTCCCATTTTTCTATGTTTCCATGTAGCATATTTCTCGTTTAGATATCCTGCTCGGTGTAAACGTTCAAAGGAGGTATTAAGGACACACTTCAAACGATAACATGAGAAACATTAACGTCAATGCCAAAGCCGATATTATACTATATATTATCATCCCAACAAGGATGATAAGATTTGAAACTAACTGCCACAGAGAGCATACACTTATCACTGATACAGGTAACGTAGTAAGTTGTTAACCTGTTAACCTGTTGTGTTCTATGTCAATTATTGAATGGAGGGTGGATTCAAAGCATATTATATTTATAACCTTCCACATACAGAACTTCTCTCTGCAGAACTAAATTTCTTACCTGATTCAGCAAGAGTAATTCTGAAACTGAACGTAATGAATATTCTTCTTTGATGAATCTGAATCCAAACTGAATCACTTCGAACATTTAACCTTTCAAGATAAAAATCAAGCCCAAGATGAATATTTGAATGGTTAAAAAGAAGACCGGATGAATTTCCTGGGTTCATTCCTTCTCCAATGGCTATGAAATTTTCCTTCCCATCAACTCCTTTCAATTCATTGAGGTCCAATCTTATGATAGATGCAAAAGCGTCAGTTTTTGGTATTTTATATATTCCAGTCCAGAGACATGCTTTATTTTGTATAGTTTGTTGCGTTGCTCCTTCAAGCGGCAGAGTTATATTTTCTGTGATGTCTATGCACTGGTCTGTAAGATTTCGATCTGAAAGAACGAATCATTGCAAAGTTTCTACATTATTGCTTTTAGTTGAAGATGCCTTAACTGTGAAATTCAGAAAGGAAGAAAAAATTCTAAATTACCACACAATGTGATAGTCTTACTACAACCGGTGCTACTACAACAAAACTGCTTTGACATTTACAAAACCTATTTCCAGTGTTGCGGAGAGTTTGCTCAGTCTGTTGTTGTCCTAAAGTAATATTAAATTAGCAAAAGCAGTACCTATGTACATTGTTTCGTTCAAATAAAACAATGACATCATTCATGCAACCATTTTCATACACTGTTACACAGATAATCATTACCACCTTAACTCTTTAGGTAGGAAGTAACAATAAAGAGAGAAGGAAGGACGTGACCTACGGTTATTATCATGGATAATCCTGTTTAGATCACTTTAAAATCAAAATAACGAAATCTTTACATCGGCTGATGCGATATGGATATTTTACCTGAAATCGATGTCACATGGGCTATGAATCCCAGACTGGGGTAATTTTTTATTTCATAAAACAAAGTTAATGTATTTTCTGGGCACATTATCTTGATGGAGTCAAGCACTGGTGCAATCTTCTCAGAGAAGCCAAGCCGGTAGCCAGAACCGATCATTAGGGTCGAGTTAATCATCCAACCCTCCACATGGGCAACCATCTGAGTGTCAGGACGTCCGATTACGATCCACAACATGGTGAAAACAGGATTGCTGGAATGGTATGGGTAACCAGGTGAGGCAATGAGAGCTTCCGCCGATGCCTCCAGAAAGACATCTAAAGAGTATAATTGAAATGCAATATTGACCATTCACTTGCCCTAGGCTGCTCTGTTCACTTCACAAATAAAGGTTTGCGAAAATGTCATATCAATATGAAGTTCGACGTCAACCTGACGTTGAATAATTTCGCTACACATAAAATGGTCTCACGTTTATGGAAGGGTAGTTTCCTATTAACCATGCAGTTAATTCCATAAACTTAATAGCTTTCTCTCTCGAGTTTTGTGTTTTATGTTCGTCCTCGTCCTAGTGTAAATGTTTGACTATATGTGGGTGTGGTTGTAATACTTTCACGTCTGATGATTTTTCACAAGCCTTCAGTTTTCTCAGTGTGATGTTTAAACTGAATTGGTAGTTGTTATAAAATGCCTCTGATTGCATACCAAGTTCTATTTACGATTCCATACTGAAACATCGGCATGGTTGCTTTTACTGTGCAATTTGCGACATTACCTGAGTTCCTTTTATAACACATCTTAGTTTTCCCTGGTCGTGTGTATTTAGAGGTGATAATTACGCCATGAATCTCTTCAACTAATATTCAATATCTATCACAACTAAGTACCAGACTTTCCAGTAAGAAGAATATTATTTACACATGTGGACTCTAAGTGGGCAAGATGGTGCCCATATGTACCGAATGTCCATGTGGAGTATATGAGCTGCGTTCGTACCTCTTTACCCATATGGGACGCGAAAATATCTCTATCTCTGCACTTCTTCGATTTTGTTTCATGCATGGACAAGGATGAAACTGATATGAAGTCTGCACTGGATTCAAACTGTTAAGCAGATTGCATTGTTTCCACTTTGTAAAATCAGTGTGTAAAGATAAATCATGAATACCTTTATTGATATTTTTTTACTTCATCCCGATTTAGAGGGTCAATTGTAATAAGTTTTCAACCAAAAGTTAATTTTATATATTGTGGGATATTATGACGTCAGTGCAAATATCGTTGTTGCTGATGTTGTTGGTAAATAAAGACAGCAGTTGTGACTCTCATTAATCATATTGGGGTCATTTTGCATATATCGAATAAGAACAGCTTGCTAATTTACTTTTCCAATATTCTACTAAACCAAAAAGTTCTTAAGAGATTGTTTGTACGGTAATCTTTTGTTTTGTTTGTCATTCCTTACAATGCAAGAGAAAGATACACTTTTTGTGTAAATGGACTAAGGAGAATGATGTAGTGCTACTCAGATTACCCATGTATCACCCATATATAACTCATATAACCCACATTACCCAGATGGGTTCCAGATGGAGTCAACGGTGAAAACGACAGCTGGTTGCCGTATAAGCAATCTGGGTTCCAATATCCAACTTGGGTTCAATGTGGGTTGAATAATTCTGAGTCTAATATGTCAGACTAGTTATACCTATCTGGTGTCCATCTGGGTGCCAGAAATTAGCTTCCTGGGTTGAAACTTAATTTCTCATATTATTGGGCAGTATTGCAGGTTGCCATTTACATTATGAGATTTGTCTTAGTAATAAGCAAGTTTGCACGGCAAGGTCACATGTTGAATAGGGCACCTTTTGGGGGCAAACACCTTTCGTGCACACGCAAAGCTTGCTAAGATTCTACAAAACTGCTTATCATACAAGTGCTTAACTATAAAATGTTTAATTTGAGCTGCAACATAACTTGTAATCCTATAGAGTTCATAATTTTAACGCCTAGGTATATCGAAGTTAGTAATAGAGAAATGCACAAATGGAAAAACTACGCAAAACCACCCAGAATCTTTCAAGAAGATTCAAATCAGATTTTTTATCAAACATTTCATGTTTCTCTTTAAAGTTGTTGCGTGTGTAGTCAAAAAGGAAAAACATTGAAATCCCATCTCCAAAGTTTGGTAAGGCTTTTAATTGCACCATCCAGACAATCCGGGAAAATAAATAGGTCTCAATAGGTTAATTCTGGGATATGATTTCAAATTCTTCTAACACAACGTCAAAAAATGTGGAATACGATATTGTAGTGGTTGACAGTTTTCATTCAAATCAACGGTATGCTTCTTTGAACAAGCCAATGGGAAGAGTACTAGTATTGAATATTCAGTTAGTCAAAACAACTCAGGATCACTGACGAAGCAATGTTGTGATCAGTTCGTAGGTTACTTGTAAATACAGTGCTTCCTTTCACCAAATACTACAATTCCCGATACCCACCAAGGAGCGATTACTTGAGTAGTATGTTTTTGATACACCAGTGAGACCTGTACTGTTGCATATTCATTATGTAGTCGCTTATACTAAGAAACGTTAATTTTCAAATATGATATCTGTTTTTTACTGTTTTACTGCCAATCCCGTTGCTTTTCAAAGTAGTTACTGTCATTTTCCTTCATTGAAAAGTGCAACGCCTACACGTCACAATAAAAAAGGGGGCCGCATGGGGTCCGGTTAGTGGCCGGTTAGTGTTCGGCCGGTTTTCTGGATATATGCCCAATTTCATGTACGATCCTCTGCCTTGCTCCGGCCGGTACTTGTCCGACATTCGACCGACTCTCTTCTGTTGCCCTTACGGTATTCGTTAGGGCAACGATTGATTCTTGAAGACCAGACGGTGTCCTGACGGGCATCTGTTAGACGCCCGACGATCGATTGCAGGGCGAACAACGACCGGAATCCGGTGGCATTGGCCCGTTTGTGCATATGAGAAACCATTACATGAAGGAATTCTTCTCAACTCTTCGCTTCTATGAGAAGTGAGTTGAAAATAGCGCCCATTCCTCTAAAAGCCCTGAGAATTTCGCTGAGAACTATTGTCTCTTGCTTGCTTTGAATACTTTGTAACAAATACTGCTTTGGTGACAGCACCAAAAAAAAAAAAAACAAGGGCGCAAAGAAAGACATAAGCCTACAAAAAGGTAGCGGGTGGGTAATTGTCTGATGAGGCGACCGTTGGGAAGAGGTGGGACCACTCACAACCCTAAAGAGAAGATAATGCATAATTCAGATAAGTCTAACAGTGTTGATGACATTCTTCGATCACGACAACCGCGAATAATGCCGTCGTAGTCTGTCATTCCACTGCATGTATTGTACCTATCAAATGTGAAATATGAGAGGACCGTGTTTTGCAATGCTTATGTTAGATTTATTTGAAGGAGTAAATATATTACACCAATCTGTTTCATAGAATAATTGCCAAAAGCTTATGTTTCTCTAAAAATGGTAAATAAAGCCTTCCCATGCCACACAAATATTTGAATAGTAATGTCCAAAATTAAGTTAGAAATGACTAATTTTGGAGATAATGACTATCGTTATCAGCAACTTTCAACAAAACTGAATTTTATTTTGTAAAGTAGTGAGGTCTTACATGCAGAAAACGAACGTGTACAAAAAGATAACATAAAAAGAGATCACAAATGAAACCTCTAACTTTAAAAGAAACAAAACTGAACAGTGGCAAAATGAATTTTGTTTTCCTTGTTCAATCTGGAGTTTATTTCTTTTCTACTTGTTATTCTATGTACACTTCTCATTTCCATTGCTTTCTTCTTCCCTCTTATCACAGCTTTAATTTAGCGTTAATATTTAGAATCACAAGGCAACATGTGAAACAGTTGTAATCACCTAAGTGTGACAGAAACTTTAATATCGACTTTACAATCACCAGTGGCCGGCCATTGATCGTCCGTGCTCCAGGCGATTTCCGGCCCGTCTCCAGGTAGTTGGCTAATCGCCGTGCTCGACCGGTCCGATTCCGAAAAATGACCCAATACCCGACAGGAGATCTGCAGGCACCCGGCCGATAGTGCATTAAAATACGTCGGCAACTAATCGTATTAAGCCCATCGAGACTTAATTGTGACAGAGCTATAGCACATTGCTAGGCTAAGGCGACGGTCATACTACAAAGATATATCGTATTTGCATGGTAGAAACTTTAAATATTAGTGGTGTTCTATCAGTATTTTTCTTCATGTTGGTCACCGTGCATCAGTACAGAGCAGTCTTCCTGTTAGTTGGCCAAATTTATTGTAATCAAGTCTACGATCCAAAGAAGGCATTTGTTGAAAAAATCTTTAAGTATTGTTTAATCTTATTTGATGACACTTCAGAGTTGATTTGAGAGATCTGAGAGAGATGATTGATTGACGTTCTATTCCAACGTCATGCACATATCAGTTTATTAAATCATGTTATCGCTGTTAACGATAATCTGTTAATCTATTAACGCTGTTAATCTGTGAAGGCTGTTAAGCTGTTGACGATGTTAATCTGTTAACGCTTTCGAATAAATATCGTGAGGATTTAACTTGGTTGAAACTTGCAAAGTCGAATTGGAACTGAATCATGTATCGCTATAACCTACTCTTCAGGACGAGAAACTGCATTTGTTTTACAGAGTGGCACAAACAGCATCGACGTTTCATGTGTGCATATAGAGACACTTCAAGTAGCTCCTAGACCACTGACCTCCGTGAGCAGTAATGATGCCGGGAATGTTACCGGATTTATGATGTATAATCACATTTATTTCGTTTAGTTCCACGAAATACTTACGACATTGGTTAAGAGTAAACTCATCACATGTTGTTTTGTAGTGACATGGGCTTCCAGACTGCTGATTATGATCGTCATAAAAACACAAATCTGTAGTCGTGTCTGCAGAACAGAAAGTAGAGTTCGAAACTTAATACTGCTACAGACCGAGGTCAAACATGTAATTTACAAAGACATCGAAACATATTTCTCTGCATGTGCAGTATTAATAAAGAAAGTATTTAAAGACTCTTTCACACTTCCAAATTACAAACTTCATTTTGCCCACTCAGTCAGCTTATACCTTCATAGTTCATGCCGATCCCATATGAATGAAGTGAGTTGAAAATTTCTTCTGTCTTTTAGCACTTGCATTAAGAATATCTGTAGAATACTTTTCTTATATACTTGAAATCTTCTAAAAACAGCTGTGAAACCAGTTGTTACTTACTAATACCTCTTGAGGCCTGTAGGATTTCTGTTCAAACCTGTTAGTATACATATTGACACCATTAGTACCTGTTGGTACGTACGTGTTCGTACCTATTAATACTACCCAAGTACCTGTTTAACACGTACCTGTAAAGAACCTGTTTAACGATATTAAACTGGAATTTTCTGCTGGGATAAATGTCAGTTACTACCATGGCTGAAACTAAACTCAACACTCAACACCTTACCCTGTTTTGTAGTGACAGTGTAACACCTAATAAAAAGGTAGTTGTTGCTTGCCTCAGAACTAACACGTGGATTCCAAGTGCCCACTTACTGAACCATAATTGCTCTTAGAAAATGTTTCAGGGATGTGGGGGTTATAGGAAAATGAGTAAATACATTGAGAGTTTGACGATTAAACAATTTTACGCGATGACGCTATGTACAGAAAACTTCCCACACTTCAATTGTTACAAATACTTCAGGACACAGAGAAAGAATTATATCAATTTAAACCTGTTTCTGCATGCTTTCGAAAGTTGCTCTAAGATGACAATGTAGCACTCGAAATCCCTTACCGATAGGCTATCACCACATTGACCTCACATCTATAAAATGAGAATGTTGCACAGTGCGTAGAATCTCAGTTCTATACTGAAAAAGCCCGTCGATACAGACACAAACCGTTGTGAATTCAAGACTACATTGCGCAGTTAGGAAAATGAAAAGAAAGGTCTAATTTTGGAAGAAATCAAGTTGAAGTTATTTGATCACGTGCTCCCTTTTAAATGCATGACAAATTTAATTTTCAATTACTATTTAAACATACCTGTATATTCCAGAATCGTTACAGTTATAAGAAAACTGTTGTTTCTTGCGTACCCATGAGACGTTGTATAGGTAACCCATGTATCTCCATGAGTAATTAGGAAATTTCCTCCTGATAAATTCCCACTTAGTTCATGTCTTATAGGTACGTCCATGCCACGTAAAGTAGTTGTAAAGTCTAACTTCACCAAATAAAATTCTCCATACAACCAGAATTCTTCTAGGTCAAATTTTAAAGATTTCAGGCCATCTACTTGTATATGCCATGTTTGTTGGAAAGCAGGTGGAAAAGAGTAGGGGTAGTTTTTACTCATAAGTGAGATGGTTTCACCGACATTGAAGAGAGCTGTGGGGAGAATAACACGCATAAACTTCTACGGTTGAGCAACCAATAATTTCAATTTTCAATTTCAATTCAATTCAACTAAACTTTATTAAAATCAGACAACGAAAACATGAGAACATTACAAAGATAAGCTATAAGTGATTAAGGAGTTATACCAGAAAGCTAATTAAAACTTGTACAAGGGTAGAAACGCCTAAGTCAAAGAAAGCTACCTTTCCATACCCACCAGTACTTTTTTTGTAGAGAATCAAAACTTCGTTTAAAACCATCAACTACTGAAACTGGGCCATACATATTTGTCATGTGTAACACGTTATTTCAGTCCCCTGTCTAAAGTGGAACATTGAAAAATAACAGAAAGGTACACCTCTTTATTTTGACGTTGATAAAATAGAAACTTAGAAGATATCAGTTATCAGTTATCCGTCGTACAAACAACTTGACTACATGGTTCCACATATCTCCACAGAGATTCACATATCTCCCTATCATTTTGGAATGTTTTACAAAGAAGGTTGGAGTCGAATCCAATGTGTATCATTGTAAACAGTATTGGATCAAGGATACGGATACAAGGATCAAGAATCAGGATACAGATCATGTACAAAGATTACGGATATGGGAAGCCAGCTAAACTCATTTCATAAACCAAAGTCATGCAATCATTGTGTTGTTTATGGGATCAGTTGAAACCTACAGTGCTCGTAACATGTTGCTTTTTATTTCTATATTTAAATAATTTACCCTTTATAATTCTGTCACACATATCCAACATGTGGTTACTCCGTAACAAGGACATATAAACATGCATGTAGACAGTCAAAATAATCGTATTATCATCAAATCACAACCATCTCATATCAAGATAAATGGTTTGATGGTTTGATTTAACACTCAATTAGAAACTTAAGTTACAATGCATAGCATACATAAACTCACGGATAGCTGATATGTTGATGCCAGCAATTACTGCTAGGAAACCACGTGCTTGATATTGAGCCAACCCAACAGTTGAGAATGTAATGTCAAGTATTTGATCGCTGCTAAATATGAATTCACTGTTGGCGTCGATGTTACCACTGATCGTGATCGGAATATTGACACTGTCAGTATATACTCCGTTGGTTATAGTCAAGATGTCAATATCTTTTTCAGTTTCAAAGTAAATGAAGTTTACTAAAAATCCGCTGTCACTGGTGAAGACCCATGATTCCAGCAGAGATAGAAAATGTCTCTCTGGCTTGCCTGTAGACTTGATTGTCATTTCATCACCAATTTTAAGATGATCTGTTTTTACAAAATTAAAAAAAAGGTGAGTTACACAGTAAAGACATTCTGTTAAATAATCTGTAGTAAAACTACAATTCTGACAGTACTACCCTACATAGAACGTAAGTTGTTAAATGACATCTAGCTACAAAAATAATAACAACTAATTCAGGGCCTTGAAGGGCCGTTTGTATCAATAACTTTGAAAAACGTGGTTTATTATAACATAGTTCAGATATATAATTTATTAACAAATTACTCGAGGATAAGGTTTGTCCAATTATCTTCCAACTGGTGACACTTGCTAACACCAAACATAACTTGTTTAAATGCCTGTCGTGTGCAAATACCCCCCCCCCCTCCCCACCTCTTTCCTGTAGGTACGTGTGCATGAAGAGACAAACGTCAGTGGGGATATGAGTACGAATGAAAGCACAAAGCAGCCTGCTGATAAAACAGAAACGTTTTACCTTGTGGTGGTATAATCATGGAGCTCCATGGTATAATATGCTCAAAAAATGGACAACAGTCAACGTCACGTCCTCTTTTTCAGTTTTTCATCTTTCCTCTTTCAGGTCAATGACACCTTGTTCATGTAACAACATTCCAAATAACGAATACATTGATCTTATTTCCTCATTTTATTGCTACTAGCAAAACAAAATGGGTATACTTACGATTAGATGATGTTGCATTGACAGCTACAATCACAGCTTGAAAACCACCCTCGGTTACAATTTCATCACTTATGAATTCGATAGTAAGTACCTTTTCACTGAAATTGAACATGTCTTTGAAATCCACTACACCAGTTAGCGTAATTTTACGAAAGACAGTGCGGTTGTCAGGTCCATTGTTCATATGTACGAAATCGTAATCTCTTTCAATATCAAAAAATGTGAAGTTGACAAAGAATCCACTTTCACTTGTGATATGCCACACATCATTTTGGTAATTGTGGTATGAGGAAGGAAAACCTGTGGACACAATGATCATTTCTTCGCCAATGTGCATATGACCTGTAAAAGAAATGTGTTAAGGCAGAGTTAGAAGCCAAATTGTAACAAAATCGAAACCGAGAATAAGCACTGTGTAACAGAGGTTGGCGTATATGGGATATCATCCAAGAAAAAGCATGAAAATTAAAACGTTACAGTTCAATGGAACATGTGGTGTCGATTGAAACTCAGAAGTGTTGTCATATCAAGCTGACGTAGGCTGGCCTGAGTCTTTAAATGTTTTTTTTTTTTCCTGACATAATCTGATTTATGATGAATCACCATTTACCATTTACTATCTACTACATCTGAAATTAAAATCAGATATTATGTTTTAATGTCTAAATCATCATAAGAAAATTGATTTTTTTTCTCTCCTGTAGTGGTTGAAAACAAAGATGTTTTTCAAATCTTCACGGTATGTACTTTTTGGTGTCAAAAAGGGACAGATTGTGAAGTCGGAATGCCTTGGTACATGCATATTCACTTGTAGAAGAAACTTAAAGATAAAATTAAACTCTGGCAAGTGCAATACACTAGCTTTGATTGATGTGGCTAAACCAGTGCAATAAAGATGAATTCCTCCGATTTTAACTTGTGTAAACCTTGTTTTGACTGAATGAGTTTTGTTTGTATGATTGGATGTAGTTTTGACCGTATGAATGTTTTGCAAATAAAAATAAAAGGGATGCAGTTTCGAAACACTTCAATTGACAAATAAATATGACTCGGAATATTCATTTCGTTGACGTCACTTCTCGCCCGAAGAGTGCCGAGCTGCAGAATTCAATAAATGCGAGTCTCACGATGACCGCACGATCACCCAGACCATCTTCCCTTAGAATAATTCATCAAAATTCAAAATTCACCAGACTCGTAAGTTACTCCATGACCAAACCCGTTTTTGATTCATTGCCGCAGGCAGGGGAATCTATGCAGTCCTGATGTCGTGTGTGTGTGTGTGTATATGTGTGTGTGTGTGACGGTTGCTCGTAAACACTCTATCTCAAGAAGGGTAACTCTGAGTAATTTCATTTTTGGCATGTTGGCTGCCCATATTGAGTACATGATCCCTATTGTTTTTGGTGTCCAAATCTTGCATGTTAATGAGTTATGGGGTAAAACATAAAAAAAATTTAAAACTGCCATAGTTCCTTATCCATGGGTCAGATTTGTTTTAAACTTGACAAGGTTGTCTATTATTAACAGGTTCAAGACCCTGTGAAATTTAATGCTTATCAATAGAGAGGAAGGGATAATTCTTCACTATAAAACAATAATAATAGCCTAAACACCATTATTGTGGTTATTATAAACTACCGTACAAATATATATTGATCTACATTGTGCAATAGAAGGTGTTTATTCTCTCCCACACAGTTCACTCAATGGGATTGTTCCCTACAGTACTGCATTTGTAACTTAGTGAGTAACTTCTAGTGTGGGGCTAATAAGTTGTCCAGAGAGAGAGTCTTGGTATGGGAGGTCATGGGCTCAGATAGAAAAGCATGCAATTGAATGTTAATGGGTTTATGAAAAAAATGAAGAAAATAAAAAAACCATCTGTTCTGTCATTTATTTGGATAATATCAATATCCAGAGGAACAGCTGGTAGCAGAACAAGGTTTCTTAACAATCAAATTGGAGTGCTTTCATCATATTTCACAATGTCGGAAAAGATGGAGGAAGCAAAAATATTGCGGAGGAATCATAACTTAGGGTCAACTTACCAGGACTTTGAGTGTGTTAAAAGCTACTTGTAACAAGGAAGAAATTTCCTGGTGGTTTACGAAGAATTTTGAGGTAATATGGCAGACAAGCTGAGTTCAGATGAGGTAAGGTTGAGTTATTTGATTCAACTAACAACAGGCAAGACTAGAAGCAGTATTGATTACTTGTGTGTTTCTTGGAGCTCAGAGATAATGTTGACTGATTGCATACCGTACTCATACTGTACTTGATGTGTGGGTTGTATGGCCTGGGTAGGTGATCCCTATTGCTTTTGGTGGACATCAAATGTCGCAGTCATTTTAGGTCACCAAAATAAAGGTCATTTTGGGTTAAAGGCTTGTGGTGTATCAAGAAAAATAACTGCAGTTGATCTTATACTTGTCATTTGAATAATTCATGTTTGTTGTAATATAACCATGGAGCAAGGAATCACAAAGTCTTTTGGCTTTCTGGTGTTTCTATTCATTATCATGTATTATCAAACCATTTGAATGTACTGTTTCACAAGATGAACTTGAAATAACAATTAATTGCTCAGAGCATGATCTGTGGATCGATGTGTTGCTGTCGTCGCACTTTGTAGGTATAATGGTCTCACATACTACCGTGGCCATGACGGTACGATATTTCGATGTTTCATTTTTTCGACATTTCGTTGTTTCGAGATTTTCATGTTTCTATGTTTCAACTTTTCGTTTCAATATTTAAATGGTTCGAGATTTCGAGATTTCTGTGTTTTGAATTCTTTGCTTCAGTATTTCGTTGTTTGGAAGTTTTGATGTTTCTGTGTCTTGACTTTCTGCACGCGTCACTCCCTCGAAAGGTGTCTCAAGTATTGTGCGAAACTAGTGCAGTCTCACTTTTTTTAAATCAAAGCTGCCTTGAGTGCGTAAACTAGGCTCCTTCCTTCCATCCATTTAAATTGTCCATCTCTACTAACTGCATTTTGCGACACAAAATTACAAATCGAGCACATACACATCCCATAGATGATCTTCGGAAAATAAAGTATTAGAATCAAGTATCAGACTGGTTGGCAGGAGTTTTCAAAACTATATGTTCTCCTTTTATCTCATCGCCCTATAGGGCTAAAATGAGATATTGTAGCACTTCGCTAGTGGGAGAACGATTGCTATGGAAACACTTGCAGTGGATGAGTAGCGACACCTCAGGGGTACCCCATCGTTGAGTGATCACGGATACAGCCAGATCCTGTTGTGTGGCTTAAAGGAAAAACGTGTCCGTGCCAATGTGTGTTCATATTTGTGTGGGTGTGTATGTGCCCTTGTTTTCGGGTGGGATCGAGGACCGAAATAATATGTTTTAGGTCCTCTTTAGAAAATTCAATAGATTTCTCCGGTCTCTCAAGATTAACAATAGACAGTCTATTGTTAAGATTACGGTTGAGGAAGAAAAAACAAAAGAAAGCACAATGAGGTCCGCGGAATGAATGGAAAACAAAGTTGTGTGTGTGTGTGTACGTTTTTTTTTTTTTTTCAGAATACCTTGAAAACCACAAAAGCGATTAAGTGTAAACTTGGTTAAGTTGTGCATGATGCCAAAGCGTCTAAGATGTTTTGGTTGTTTCATAAATTGAGTCACTTGCCTTTTTTTTTTTTTAAGAAAAGCCATTTTTGCCGCCAAATTGGTATTTCCAGCATACCTTGAGATGCATTTGAGCATTTAATGCAAAATTGTCCAAGCACTTCCCTGAGAATGTAATATTCAAGATATATCATTTTTGTAGTTAAGAGAGAGTATTGCTGATTTTGTGGGGAAAAAAGCGAATTTTGTCACAAAATTTGTATTTCCATTATATCTTGTGAGCTATCGTTATACGCAAAATTTTTTCAGGGCGCTCCCCATGAAGACAATAATCAAGATAGAGTATATCATTCTTACAGTAAATTGCTGAAATCTAATGATTGTTTGAAAAAAAGGAGAGCCTGCATCCTGGTAAATAAACACCACGTTTTAACTTTGGCCAAAAAAATTAAGCAGAACTTCCCCTAGGTGGGTAATGTATTTTTCTGGCAAATTATAAGAACGTTATTTTTAATTCAAACAATAATTTTAGCAGAACATGAATTGCACAGGTAAAAAGGAGACTAATTTGCAAATAAGCCGTAGAGGGATGTTCTTATATGCTGACGCTAACTCTTACTACTGAGCCTAATCTATATGGAATATGTTTAAGGCAATATTATCATTGTCTTACGTAGCATAATATGCACGGATACTTTTTAACCGTTGTTTTTATCGTTACTTGAGCCTGAGTAGTCGCACCGGGCTAGGCTTAAGCTTACTACAGTATCTTACAGTAGTTAAGAATAATACCATTTTATGTTTGGTTCTTTTGCTTACCACCATTTTATGTTTGAAGAATATTTTGCTCTTATATAGAATCAGTGCCCTGAACTAAGTACAGCGTTCTGTTACTAGTCCCCTACAATCTTGGACAAAATTGTTGGGACACTTTGTCGTACGTTGCAAACATAATACTGAATTTTAGGTGAGAGAATAACATGAAACCCCGCGCCCCTTTCCAATGTTGCGCTATAGAAGTGAATGTACCCTTTGAACAGCAATCCTATAGCCAACATTGAACGGGGGCGCTGGGTGTCCCAAGGTATTTTGTACAAGATTGTAGGTCTCTGTGACATATGATTTCAGTAAACTATTATAAATCCACATGTGCAGGCCCTGTAGTTAAGAATTATTTAAAATCAATGCATGTTGGCGATGAGATACGCAACGCCGTGGATTGCCTTCTTGATTTTTTTTTTATCTAATCTTCATTATTCATGTACATTACAACGAGAGGTGAAAATACAATGCCGTGATTTGAAATTTTTTAAACTATTAAGGACCTCACAAAACGAGCTGTCGAAAAACATGATCAACAACAGATCGAGGGCTTATATTCTTGAAAACTAAATCATAGATTTACACCATAAGAGAGGAAGTTCTTGCATCTTGCAGCTTAATTTTAGTAACAACATTGTCGAAAATGGGATCAATAAGTGCGTACTTAGTACTTAGCTTCCTTAGTTGCATCATTTAAATAGCGACCAGCATTCAAGATGATTAAAACATGCCAAATCCGAAAATCATAGCAAAATGTATTCTATCTTTAATAAACAAACTAATTAATATCAGTACGTTTGGGGGATATCCTCCAGTAAAGCTTTGATTTGGGAGATTTGTGAGTCCTTGACACACATAGGAAACATCAATTGTAATGTATTCAGGTCTCACTAGCTACATTATCAACATCCAGAATAAAACTTATTTCTGTGTATATCGAGAGCGTGAGCGAAACGCAACGCTGCTGTAATTCACGAATTAAGATTTTTTTCCTTGGCCCATTTAGCATGATGTAAACAACTTTTCCAGTGACTATTGCCAACAGGACATTTGTATGTGTGTGACCTTCACACGTAAACGCGTGAAATGAAAACTTGCTGTATCATAAATTTCTCGTTGTTGCAGTTTTTGTCAAAATATCACGTTCACTATCTGTCACTGTGAGGAAAAGTTTTTTTTTTTTTCTATTGCAGATGGGTTAAGTCCGAGGGCCCTGATATTGTATCCGAAATGTGTTAATAATTTTATTTCATTTGTATTTATTTTATTAGTTTATAGTGTTACTGGTATATATACATGTATATATATATCTATAGCTATACATATATCTATATATATATATATGTATATATATGTATATATATAGTAGTTAGTAAAGGGGGAAGAGTAGATAGTTGGTAAAGGGGATAAAATATAGTAGATAAAGGGGGCGCCGTGGTTATCCTAAACACCACCAACTACGAAATGGAAGCCCACCGTCAACTAAATGAAACCAGTTTCTACACCAGGCTTCCCTGTGATCCCACAAATGATTTTCTCAGAAGAAGTAAAACCATGATGGGCAACCTGTCCAGCACCACACGAAAGCACATACATCCACTGATCCCCACCACTCCGGCTCCGGGACGTTTTTACATACTGCCAAAAATCCACAAAATGACGCCGATTTAAGATGACAACAAACAACGAAGAATCCTCCAGGCAGACCCATTGTGTCAGGCAACGGCACTTTGACGGAATACCTTTCCGAGTTTATTGACGGATGTCTACAGCCCTTACTTAAGCATGTACCAAGTTATATTCAGGACACAACTCACTTTTTGCAGAAATTGCATGATTTTGATAATATTCATTGTAATTCTCTTCTTGTAACAATGGATGTGTCAGCTTTGTATACTGATAACCCCACGATGGGGACATACAGGCTTGTGAAGTGTTCCTCTCTAGAACTGGCTCTTCTCCTGAATTTATTTCAGATGTAAAAGACATTACCAAATTTATTCTCAACCATAATTATTTCACCTTCGATGACCAGTCTTACTAACAAACCCACGGCACCCCCATGGGCACCAAAATGGCATATGCTAACCTTTTCATGGCATATCTAGAAGAGCAGTTTCTAGATGAAACTATAGACTATCGATGTATTGACGATATTTTTTTTCTTCTGGCCTCATGGGAAACACTCCCTCACGAAATGTATCCACAAAGTCAACTCCTTTCACCAAACATTAAATTAACTTATGAACATTCTACATCAACTATACATTTCCTGGACCTTCAAGTGTCATTGACGACAGTTTGCATACATCTGTCTTCACAAAACATACATACATACGTACATGCATGCACTCATACATTCATACATACATTCATACATACATACATACATACATACATACATACCATTCAATAGTTTCCACCCAGAATACACGAAGAAATCTATTATCTATTGCCAGACTCTCCGTTACAAAATAATCTGCTCTGACGACAATAATCTAAACATCCAAATTAATGAGCTCACCAAGCAGTTCATGCTTAGGGGCTACCCTCTAAAATTCATGAGAAAAAATATCGAGAGGGCCAATAAAATTTCTAGACAAGACCTTCTGCAGTACAAATTTGCAACCCCACCTGAACGGATTCCCTTCACTACTTTTTTTCACCCCAATGCGAGAAATATTTGTCAGAGTCTTCGATCTCTGTGGGTATCCTCCAAAATGACATTGTACTAGAGGGCGTTTTTAGGCATACGCCCCTTCTGTCTTTCAAACAGCCCCCAAACCTCAGACAAATGCTTGTACGAAGCCAAATTCCAAGGCCTCTGTCAGGCAGACACTCTCCATGGAAAAAAAAAAAAAAAAAGTCAAATATGTCATCACTTCTGCACTTCATTCCCTATGATCCCCCCGGACTACCCTCCATTTATACCCTGGCAATTTTGACTCTGATTCTGCCAATATAGTCTATATACTTTTTGCAATTATGTTGGAGAAACAGCTCAAGGGATATTCTGTAGCCGAACACTTTTCCTCGCCGGGTCACACAATACTTAATCTTAAAATCTGTACCTGGAAAGGCAACTTTAAGAATGACGAGATACGTAAAGCTGAGGAGTGTAGGCTAATCCTACGCATCAATAGCCATACCGAGGGCCTTAACGGATTTAGGCATTTTAACTGAGATTACGTTGTAGGATAAATATATCGTTTGCTCCATTACTCAGGTCTCTGAGGAAGAGGTAGGACCTCGAAATATCAGACCACGTTTCTCTTACACATTATGTCGGTATTAAAGGCACTGTCATCCATTATATGGACGCATGTGATTTATGCTTTGCCATCTGTATTTATACACCAACCCACGTATTCTACTGTCATATTCTGCTGTCATATATATATATATATATATATAGATATAGAGAAGAAGATATTAGATAGAAGATGAGAGGTAGAGAGTAGAGAGAGATAGAGATAGAGTATATATATATATAGAGAGAGACTATATAGACAGACATAGAGAGAGAACATATATATAAGAGAGAGAGGAGAGAGAGAATAATTAATAGAGAGAAATAATTAATAAGAGAGAGAGATATATATATATATATATTATAATATATATATATATAAACATATACATACATATATATATACCTATGTATGGGTTTTACTGCTCATAATGGAACTTATGACTGATAGCCGTCCTCCAGAATTAGGACTAAGGAGTCCATGGGAGGATACAAATAATACATGAGAAGTATTACCAATTTGTTATTCTGATGAAGAGTTTTCTTTCAAGTGGGAAAAGGGACGTATTCTTTTCCCAAATTTTCCAAATTATATTCCAGTCGTACACTTGCACCTCTAGTGGCGACGCCAATGGAAACATAGCAGACATTGTGTTTTCATAGATTTGGTATAATTATTTTTTGATTAATTATCCTAAAAAAGTTATTTCTTTTCTGAGCATAATTTTAATCCATTCAAATCACATCCAGCATAAGATTATTCTAGTGAATGTAAAAGAATATAAGCAACGTCGTTCTCCAATTAACATGGTAAGATTATTAAGAATTTCTCAACACTAAGATGTTGGAGAAAGAAAATATTATAATCTCTCTTTTTTTGTCCAAAGGATATTGATAAGTGACCTTCAGAAAGACTGAAACAACAGCATACTCCATTTTTGTATTAATTGCAAATGAAAATTATATTTAAAAAACAAAGAAATCTAAGGCATTTTTGAAGCGATGTAACAAAAATAAATTGATGAAAACTTTTTTTAACTTTTCCTTACAAATCAACCTACTTGCAGTAAATTCCCCTTTACCCTCCTAAGTCAGTATTACCTAATTTGTAAAATGATCACTTCATAGAATATTTTGTTTCTGGTGTACTGATCTGAAGAAAGTTGTTATGCATAATAATATAAATGAATATAATTATATAAATATATTATATTCTTCAAACTATGATAGTATACGTACATGGAGCTTGTGATTTAACACAGGATATCTTTAAAGATCCATTACTACTCTGAGTTTCATTCGCTTTCTGTGACAATTATCGGGCGAAGTCATTGTAACTGTATAGACCAATACTATTTCTATCTCCTTTTTGATGCATAGGTTGCAGAGGCCTGATCTACGGTTAGCTGTGCTTGAGTTTTTAAGTATGTCCCATTTTATGGAGTGGGCCTAATCATTATTTTGATTTTTTAGCTCCCAGATGTATTTTGAGAGTTCGGTGTCGTTTCTGTAACGGTTACGTCTGAATGATTTTGTGTGGTTGTTGTTGCTAGTTTTAAACTGACAGCTTTCAAGGCCTATTTATGATGCGTTGTTGTTATTTGATGTGACTCTGTGATGTGACTGTGTGACTGATGTACTACAGAAACTTTTCAAACAAAATTTGAAAAAAAATTGGAGGAAACCTTTGCCGAAAATTTTAGGTGACCCTGGCTACCTTTTTTTATGTATAACTGTCAGTTGGTTTTCAGTTTCCTACGGAATCGATCATATTTTTGCTTTGAAAGAAGTGAATCTTGAATAGATTAGAGTCAAACATGAATGACTTTGGACATCGAGAGTAAGTTACATACACTCCTTTTGGAAAACATCAAATATAAAGTAGGGAGTGTTCTGTTGTTTTAGCTTTCACAGGTATACCCTTCACAAACGTTTAATTCATATGAGCTTTATGAGTAGTGTCAAAGTATCAGGTAAGCTTTGTTATTAATCTAACATGCGGCTGACGGCGGGGTTGCCATGAAGGTGGAGAAGTGTATATAGACCAGTTAGAAAACAAAATTTACAAACAGAGTGCAGGAAGAGACACCAAAGAGAACTGGATTTAATTTGACGAGGTATGTTCCATTTTATCGTTGATTCGTGTACATAGCTTTACCAGCCTTACTCTAAAAGTCCACTTTGTATTAAGTACAGAATTCGATTATGCGATGAACTAATCAGGCAAAGCGATAGGCAGAACTAACTACAGTGAAGCAAGAGATTCCCTTCGTGGTTTAACAAAGGTTGGATTAGCGGTGTTCACTGAGTTCATTGCTTTTGTTGAAGCTCCAAGCCTAAGGGAATGGAGTTGGTCAATGGTCACGCCACAATGTCAACCAATGGGAATATGAATAACCAGTCTTCGTAAATTCAGTCTGTCTAGCTATAGAAGCTAAGCTGAGCTTTACTTCCTAATGTTGTTTATTGTCTGTTGTAGCCGGACATGAACTGAAGGGAAAGGAGATGAATTTGCTTGTGAAAGTTACAATCAAATTTAAGAACTGTTGTCTCCTCCATCTATGAAAGCCTTTGATATACAGTTTATACATAACAGTAGTCCTAAGACTTGTTTTTTACTGGACACTTGAAGAGCATTAAGAAAGAAAGATTCTTTTGCCTGTTACTCGATATCTCATAGACTAAAACAATGTGTGCCACAACTACTAAATGGTCACATTATTATAGAGTGCTTGGAACTTTCCTCTATTATTACTGAAGTTATGCTGATCATTTACCTATCTTTAGATGAATTGTGGCTTTAGCATTACCTTCATAAACATCTCTTGTGGCAAGTAAATGTACATCCTATCACTAATGATTAACTACAAAGACAGTAGGGAAAATTTTTAAATCCCAAATGAGACCAAATTCTGCATATTACAAAAATATATTCCTTGCTAAATCACACTCCTTAAGAGCAAATCGTGGTGTAATGTTGACATTGTGTTATTCATCTAATACTTAGAAGAAATACGTTATGAAATCTGTACTCAAACTTAACACCGTTAACTGCCAATAGAATGCAATATTCCCAGGTTCATAATGTTAAAAGAAATGTCAATGTATGGAGTAGAATGACTTTAAGCTGGTGTATGAGCTAATGATTTGTCATACTTTGCCACATGAAAGTATTATGTCGCCTCTACAGAGAGGAAAAACACATTTTTGAGGAGGATGAAGAGTTAGCTTGGTGGTTAGAATGTGAGTCTTGCCACCACTACGTTACCGGATCAAATCACAGTTAAACCACTTGGAAATTTTCTGGTGCCTCAAAATTACTTATTTAGAAAAGCTGTTTGCAGTGATGATGAGGTGGTTATTCGATGATTACATTATGGATCCTATCGTCCGATTAAGGTTTCGTTTGCTTTAGGTTGTTCGATACAGTTAATGGGTTGCTGAGCTGGACAGATCCTTTACCTCTCCAAGCCCTTGGGGATCGGCTACAGACTGGGAATACACTCTCGTCCGTCGGATGGGGACTTTAAATGGTGGTCGCGGGAGCAGATTTGGGTTTGTTTGGGATTGTTGGTCGACCGCTGCCTCGTTACTCTCCGAACACTGATCCAAAGAGTTATAGAATTTGGCCTGGTGTTCACCCACGATCAACATAGTATAGGATCCTCGATGAGTTTTCAGACTGCCTGAATTTCAAATTCAAACTCATGAAGCTCTGTTTTTGCAGACATGAGTATTCATATCCATTCCCATTGGTCTCTTTGATTTCAAGTAACAGTGATTGACGTCTAAGCTTTCTTTGCGAGCCTGAATTTTGTAGGGCTAACAATATTCAAATATCTGTATTCTGTATATCTTTGTTGTATATATATATATATATATATATATATATATATATATATATATATATATATATATAGCAATAATTAAAAATGATAACACTAAACTCCAACAAGTAGTATCAGTTGCATAAACGTGTATTTAACGTTTCAACCTGCCCTGAGGTCTTCGTCAGAATGATACGTAAACTTACAGTGTAGAAGGGACTTGCTTAGTCACAGAGTAGTGGGATAAGAAAGCCATATCTTTGTTAAGACCAGTTACATGGGAATTAAACTTTAAAATTATCTGTTGTTCGTGTAGCTTTCTGCTTTCAGAATCTGGGAACGTGTCTTTAACGATAATACAACGGAGATCTCCAGGAGAATGCTTGTGGGCATTGAAGTGAGACGCGACTGGAAAGCCGGGAGGATTATTTCTGATACTATGCTTATGGTTGTTGAATCGGGTTCTGAACCGATTGGCGGTCTCACCGACATAAATAGCCTCCGGGCACTTAGAGCAATACAGTGTATTAGGGATGTTACAGCCTGTTAAAACCGATAATGTAAAAATCAACCGATAATGTAAAAACGACCGATAATGTAAAAAACTCTTTGAACCGATAATGTGAAAAAAATTTACCGATAATGTAGAAACGTTTGTTTACCGATAACGTAAAAAAAAAAAATACCGATAATGTAAAGACTGTTCTAAAGACCATTTCATACGGTCCTACGTACATATGTGTACGTAAGTGCGTATGTACGTAGGAATGTAGTGATATAATCACGTTTCAAGTTGCATCTCTACTAGCAAGACAATAGTCAGTCAAACTGATGTACTTTTACTTTGAAAATACGTTACTTGTAAAGGCAACGACAACAACAGATACACAAAACAAAACATTAAAAATCTGCGAACAGAAGAGCTCATAGAGGTTAAATGTGTTATATACGTTTTTATTTGTGTAACACCAGTCTAAAACTCACAAAATTAGATTAGTCCCCCATGTCTTTGTTTTTGTTTAACACTCACAAATACGCTGTTACTTTTGTGACTTCATTTATATAGGCCTACACTCACTAACCCGCATAGACTGCATACGCACATACACATGCACGCACGCACAGACCTACCTATCTATCTGCCTCCCTGCCTCTACGCTGTCGCACTGCCTACCCATTTACCTACCTTCTTACCTACATGCCTACGTACATACACACTTCCACACACACATGTACGTAGAACAGTATGAAATTGTCGATAGTACAGTTTTTACATTATCCCTAAAAAGTGTGTTACCTATACCTACATACATGTCTACCTACCTACTTATACACATTTACGTGGGGCCACATGAAATAGTCTTTAGAACAGTTTTTACATTATCTGTAAATTTGTTTTACATTATCGGTAAACGACCGTGTTTACATTATTGGTATTTTTTTTTTACATTATCGGTTCAAATAGTTTTTTACATTATCGGTTTTTTTTTTTACATTATCGGTTGTTTTTACATTATCGGTTAATTTTTACATTATCGGTTGTAACACAGCCTGCTTTGACCGGATAAAGTTTGGCTTGGTTTTGGAATTCAACTAATGGATTTATGTCAAAATGGTCGCAGATTTGGCATCGGGGTCTACGGCAGGGTATATTCCCCGGGGGACGACTGGGTTTGGTACGGACAAGCAACCGATGTAAATTAGGCGGTTGTTTTCTGGCTAGAACAGGGGGGCATGAGAAGGATAGAGGAAGGGATGGGTTGTTTTTGAGGAGCTTTCAATCGCATTTCACTTTCTGTAGGAAAGGGGTGGTAGAAGGGTTAAAACGGGTTACGAATGGAATGCGTTGGGTCTGTGCCGCTAAGTCCATCCTTTTCTGGCTTAACGCTGAATCGCGGGATATGCGGGAGGCTCGATTTATTTCTCTAGAAATTAGCTTGTACCCCTGTAGGGGTACCCGCAGTCCAATAGTGACTGAACGAAATGTCTAACAGCTTTCTCGTAATCGGCATCGTCAGAACAGATACGCTTAAACATGATCAATTGACTGAAAGCTATAGATCTTTTAATGTGGGGAGGGTGGAAGCTGTTGTAATTAAGGTAGGTGGGCCTATCTGTGGGCTTCCTGTACTATATATATATAATAAAGCTAAGAGGATCCCCTGTGTCCCACACAAATGAACATTAATGAGTGATTAATTAACTATTTCATTTGGTTTCGAAAGTCGTGAACAGATACCTTTTTCTTGAAGTCAGCGCTACTACATATGCACACAGTTCAAAAACTTGGGCACAGTTCAAAAACAAAAACAGAAAATATTCATTATCTTTTGACAGTTTTCAAAATTATTGGACGTGAGAGGTGACTAATTATACTGCATTGCCGTGTGCTTCAAAATCTTACCAAAGATGTCGACATCAACTCAATATGCTGTTTTAAAAAAATGCAAAGTATGATTCTTACATAAAATTTAAAGGCCTCATTAAAGTCCATGCAAATCAAACCACCTATGATTGTATGATAACAAAAAAAAAGAAAAAATATTGTCGATGTATCAACTTACCTCGGGTCACATTTCTGTAAGTCTGTGATCTTCCACTGGGCAGTCTCAGGAAAGTTATACATACAATAAGATATACTACAAAGCAGATATCCATCTCTGAAAAATGTTGAAATTCATACACGTAAGGCAGAAGCTGTCAGAAGTTCATTATATTAAGTAGAGATATAAAAGTAACGTGAAGCCAATGTTCTTGGAAACAATAACGACACTGTGCCATCTCAAGCCACATTTGTTTGAGCCAGGTAAATGACGAACATGCGTTGTGCTAACTTCTTTGAGAATTTTTGCCTCAAATATACAACAGGCAAGAACGAATCAGATTGAAGACGTACCCTATTATAAGATTTGTTTAATACCATTGGTGTTGAAACTTGTGACTATGTGACTTTCGAGAGAACAGACAGTCCAAAGAACAGTAAAGAAAACAGCAATCGGTACCGAAATGTCAACAACATGGTTATATAAAGCTATATCAACATTATAATAAGGCATATAGTGCGTCATAAGACGACGTCACCAAATTTTCAGCACATTACTAGCTCCAATATATACTACGTAGAATAACCTTACAATATACAATATTAATGTATCGGCATACTCTAAGCTAATGTGCATCAGTTATCTGCATGGCATACAAAGAAATAGTTTTAAGTATCGTAAAGCCAATTTCACCATTAAAGATCAGCAGTAGCTTCAGCACCTGAAGACATTATGCATGAGATGATTTACAAAAAGTGTGACATTATTTGAATTGTTGAAAGCTTGTACAAACACGTTATTCTTGAGCAGGAAATAAGTGACTTTCTATCCTTAAGAAACTTGCATCAGGTAAGAGGGTATTTCTGCCTTATCTTGGGTAATCGAACATTGTGTCTTGATAAATAATGGTTTTCAAACTTATTATTTGGGGGGGGGGGGTGAGGAAAACAGACACAATATTTCCTTCCCTTAAAGTTTACACTACAAGAAGCTGTTGTGTAATGTATATCTTTGTCCAGATTCGTTTGTGCGGTACGGTCACCTAAAGTTATCAATTTTCGAGAAACAACATTTCCTTTGCGATTAAAATCACTTTGTAGGAAACAATGACCACTTGGGTAAGTTTGGATATAGTTCAATTGTTATGTTGAATCATAACCATCCAGCATGACAAACTAGTCAACGAGGGGCTGTCGACACGTCCGGTCATATTATGAGTTACAGGATTGAGGTTTATTTCCTTTATACAAAACGATTCTGATGAAAAAATCATAAGCTCGCAGCGAACATTGGTAAATGACTAAAATTAAAATACAACTACACTTAGCAGGGAAGAATGACACAGTATCAAATGCATGAACTAATACAAAAATATTTAGTGTATTGTGATTATTATATATTTTGTATTGCGATTTTAAGAACGCACAAGAACTTATAATAGACAAGGTAGAAACATAGGCTTATTATAAAGACGTTTCTAGGACTATGTCTTAATTGCGTTCTTTATGTTTATGTCTGTTCAGTGAGCACTGTTGGCGATCATGTGTACTTGCATTTTTGTCGGGTATTGGGATTGTCTGTTGATAGAACGTCCTCCTTATGGATGATCTGGTGCATGGGTTTTACCCAGGAAATGAGTCATTACCCAAATCTCTGGAGAAGGGGAAAAGCCTTCAAAGAGCATACACTCACAAAACGTAACGGTAAAATAAAAACTCCATAACTTTTAGGTAAAATTTTACGTAGAAAATTTTATGTAGAATTTACATCTACTATTTACATTATTTATGTAAACAGTATATGTAAATTCTACATAAGTTTGGTAAATTTTACAACATTTTAGTAAAATTGTTACATACACAATGTAAGACTTAACTGTGTGTAAACTTTTACCTAAAAGTTATGGAATTCTTATTTTACCGTTACGTTTTGTGAGTGTACCTAACATGATAACTAATGTTCCGAAAGAGATATTCCAACCGGCTGAAATAGCACAAGAAGATGACGGAATCATCACGTCATTTAAAACAACTGTTATGAAATATTCTTCAAGATTCGTGAAAAGCTGACGTTCATACTGAGAGTAAACTGAATCTTGTTCCAGGCTTTTGTCACTTGTGAACTTGCTACTAAGAGCTTTGCAGGATATTAACTACGTATAAAATTGCACATGCATCAAAGCAATGTTGGAAGATTATCAAGGATAAAATACTTGAAACATGCCACGTAATCTGTAAGTACCGTAGAATAATGCCGAGGCATCTTCTCAGAATCTTCTAAAATTTTCATGACAACTTTAAGAAGTGTGACATATTGGTAAAATCTCACAGACATCATAGTGATACAAGAGTGATATGCCTGTATCATCAACAATGGTAGTCTGGGAAATCTCAAGAACCTTCCAACGACTCCTCTTTTTCTAATTTCAAGTTTTACGAAGATGCTGCAAAACGATGACATCCGTCCAGGAAAATAGTTGAAAAGTTAAGAAACTTTTTTTCATGCGGACACCTTTATTTGGTAATTTCAACAGCTTTCTACACACAATAAGAAATTTTACATCCTCTTCTAAGAAATGGCTGACACATGTTTCACTTGTACGAAAGCTTCACTCGATTCCTCGATTAGTAGGTTAATGTATTAACTTAAAAGCTCTAACTGCGAGTCCATTTGCAAAAGCTAAGGATTCCAGTGTATAAATAATGCACTTAAACAGCAGGGTGTAGTTTTGATTCTACCAATTAATGAATGGCTGTCCTAGGCAAGTTTTACGTTGAAGGATTCAACTGAGACCTATAATGGGTGTCATGTCGCATTATCCTTCATCCTTCCCTTTATTTTCACAATGAGAAGTAAACCATGAATATTCCTTCACTCTTTTGCATACAGAACAGCAAATGACGTTAACTAAGCCCCACTTTTTCCCCAAAGCACATTTCTCCTCACATTTGCTTTTCATACTTCCGTTCTGTCAACTTTTGTTACTCGTTGATGAAAATAATATTTTACTGTCTTTGAAGGAAAAATTCCAAACACTACTCCTTTATTCTTTAAGACTTTTCATGCTATTCACCGAAATTAGGCCTACATACCGTTTCACTCCGAGAAATACTTAACGTACTTCCAAGTCCCCCTTGTTTCCGTTGAAACTTTTCTCAAGGAAAGTTATAAGAATGATTTTTGGAGAAAGCGTTACAACATTTTATCTCTGGTTATTAGTTTAAGTGTTTGATGTTCATTTTTATTTGAATTACATCCAGAGGGGAAAATACAATGCTGTGATCTGAATTTTGTTCCACCTTTACCTTTAACGCTCTTTAAAAAACGAGCGTTGGCAAAACATCAACAGCACATTGAGACACAGGGCTTATATGTTGGAAGAGTAAATCATAAACTCAAAGGATAAGAGCGTAAGTTCTTGCATGTTATAGTCTAATTTACAGGATGAAGAAATTGATATGACGAGATCTTGCACAAAAATAGGACCAATAACTGTGTCCTTTGTACCTGGCTTGCTTAATTTTATAAATGCATGAGGTACGAGCATTTAAAATGATGAAAACATGTCAAATTCCAAAAAAAAAAAACAGCAAATTTTATGATGATACCTTTTAAAATATGGCTATTCTTTGATAAACCTTTTGATTGAGAGACGTACACTACTTCTTGACACAATTCTGAAACAATGTTAATGTATTCAGGTCCCGCTAACTACATTTGTGCACAGTTAATAATACAGTATGTTACAATATTGAAAATAAAACTAGAAACCGAATCGTGAGAGAAATGGCTGGTACTCACGAATTGTGAATTTTTTTTGGCGCATTTAGCATGTTTCGAGCAACTTTTTTTTTTTTCTAGTGACTATTGGCAACATGGCATTTGGGACAGTACTAGTGTGACTTTCACACGCATACGTGAAAATGCAATTTATCTTATTTTTAAATCTCTCGAGGTGGTAGTTTATGTCAACATATCACGTGCACTTTTTGACACTTTGAGAACAACATATGGTAGGTTTGCAGATGGGGAAAGTGCAAGTGCCCCGATACCGTATATAAGTAAAACAAAATATATATTAACATACGCAGTAAGTAAAGTGCTCGATTTAAAACAGACTATTATAGAATTGAAATTGAATCGAATTAACTAGGCATAAGCATTAAAAAAATAATTTTATCATCATGGTGCAGCTATACTTCGACTGAAGAAGATGCAGGTCATTTGGTTTTTGTGTTTGCCATGTTGTTTTGTTGCAGGTATTTTTGAATGCGTGCAGGTGGCTATCAAGTCAGAGCCTTTGTTTAGTGATGAATCTTGTGGTCTGTAAATGAGAAAGAAATTTTCTTGTAAGCGTAGGTTTCATCGTTTCGTGATGTTAGTATGGGGTTTTGCATGAATTCATGTTCAAACCAAATCGCTGTGCTCCCGTGTCCCCCCTCCCTCTACATACAATAGAAGGTCTGTCTACAGCAGTGCACAAATACCAAGCATCCTTATGCTTTTTCTGTAATAGTCTAGCTAGTCTACACATTTAAAGAGAGCAACAGTGAAATATCTCTGGTACGTTGAATTTTCAAGGGCTTCAGAAATGAAAAGGTTGAAACCAGTTGTGGTAATGCCAGTTGATTCTTGCAATTTGTGCCACATTGAGTTGGATTGATAAGCAGATGTTAAAATGTTTTTTTCTTCAAAAAATGGAACGATACTAATTAAAATTTACAATAAGAGTTTACAAAACTTTACTACTATCTTTGCTACTTTGAATTTCTTTAATTATGAGTCTTAAAAAGGACATCCTAATGTAAAAGAAATTAAATTGAGTGTATGAAATATGGTGCACAACATGGTTGCGCTCACAAGTTTAATCTTTTTACTGTTTTACATTTCCTTTTCTCTCTTCCTGTATGCCTTCGTTCGGTTTTGCTTCATTTGTAAAAATAAAAACTGACATCCAGTGAGAGGCTGCCAGCAACTAAAATATTGGTTATCCATGATTCCAAAATTGGTATGTTGATAAAAGTTACACATGATTCCTAGACTGACAGCGTTGTTAGTAGTCCGTCCATTGCATCCAAAACAAAACACATTGCATATGATATGCTCATGTATGTATTGATAGGTTCAGTCGTGTAACACAAACGTAACATAACAATGTGCACCATTTGATCAGAAAAAAATCTACTAGCCAATATGACGTATAAAGGTAACATATAAAGGTTTTAAAGCACATAAAGTTTGAATTCTATTCTTTTTAGACTTTTTTCTTTCCTTAATTTACACACAATAGATAACACTCTTGATTATGATTTATAAATTTTATACCAAAAGTCGTATGACACTAGAATGAATAAAACATACAAGATTCATTACTTGTTAACACAAAACTGAGATGTAGAATTAATAAAACATACAAGTCATTCATTTGTTGTTAACACAAAGCTGAAATGTGTACTGAACGTTCATGCTCCTATATGGGTACTAGTAAGAGACTTTAGAAACTATTCCGTCACTTCATTTATTTTACAAGGTGTCCATCAATTTAAACGTTTAAATCAGTCTGAAAATTATTTAAATTACTGGTCGATTCATTCAAAATTACGTTAGCAAGGAAATTTACTTCAACGCTAGTTTTCGTTTTTATCACTGGAACAGGCGAAATGTCAGCGTTATTCCATGTACATAAAGAAAAGTAATGTTTGGCATCGAGTTACCAATCTTAGATTGGAACGCTTTACCTTCAGATTTAAAATGTCAGTCACAGTAATATCTTGCTAACATAATTTCTGAAAATCATGACCAGATAATCTTCAAAAGTGTAGAATTAAAATGGGTATGCAAACTGTGTTAGAGGACACGACCAATGCTTTGACATCTGTGTTAGTGCTTCTTGGACCCTTAATTTTAAATTACTAAAGTGAAACAAGATGCCGTATTAAATATAAGACATGGGACTGTGGCTAACAATGTTAGCTTTAATATCAACCACTTGTGCAATGTAATTACAAATCGTTTCATTTGATCCATAAAAATGACATCAATCAGATCAAATTCATTATATTAAATAAAACAAAGGATAAAGGCGAGCAACTTGAAAATAGGGCGAACATATTGACACAGCCTGCCTTTCATGTAAAACAATATGCATAAAAAAATATGATATGATCATTATTGATAACAATCTTTTTTACAAAGAACTGCATGTCACATACTGACGATATCTAAAGTGACATTACTTGGGAAATCTCCGTTAATTCAAATGAAAAGAAAATTTTGAACGCTGTTTTTTTTTGTATCCTTTATTTAGAGTGACCTAGAAGGGTTTAACATCTCAACAAATATAATGTAGGGACCCTTAAAGGAGAAATAAATATGTTATAGGATACACAAATACAATAACACAAATACCTAATACTAGAGAGAATAAGTAGTAACTAATTTTACTTTGCGTTTCATTAACATATTGAAACAAAATATGCAGTAAATACAGATAAACAATATACAAATATATACAAATATTCGATATGCTAACATGAAATAAATACAAAATATATGATGCAGAAATGTGGTAAAAATATATGACGTAAAGTACTAAGCACCTTTTTAAAGGAAAAATGAGGTTTTGAATCTTTTATATAAACAAAAGATTTGTCCACTGTCCACCTTTCCTAAAATTTAGCTAGAGCAAGACGGAGAAAGTCTGATTCAACTCTTGTCTTGATTTCCTTCACAGTAATTCAGATAAGGAACCTGTTCACTTTGTTCGTCTTTTTGAAGGCATCTTGATTGCCAAATGACGAACTTTTGGATACAGAGAATAATCATCCAAAATCTATGAAACACTAAAGAACCCCTTATAAACGCTAGCGAACCCCTTGTTAAAACAGGTTAATATGAAAAGCGGGATTTTCGCTAGCCATTCTGTGAAAAACTTTTTTGGTCCAGTTTAGAACGGATTTTACTTTTGGGCATTCCCAGAAAGTGTGATTGGTTGTCTCAATTTGATTACACTGCTGCCATGGGCAGACACAATCACCCATATCCCAATCACTGATCCCTTTCCAACTATAAAGAAAATCATTAATCAAAATATCCAAAAAGGGATATCGTAGGGTAGACCATCAATACCAGGTGATTTTTTACGCGACGTTGAAGAAAGAGCATGTTTGATTTCGTCCAAAGTAATAGGATTATCAAGGCTGTCGATATCTTTATCTCGGGGTGTGTCATTTAAACAATTTATAGAATAATGGACACTGTTTTTACGTTAGGTCCTTGTTTACGTTTCCCTGCATTGTTTAACCGCACGATCCACTTACTGCAACACCTAGACATGAATTGGGGTTTCTGGCAGTTGTAGATGCAAATCAGAAATATTATGACGAAGTTTTAACTTTGATATGCTACGAGTGTGCACACTTATAACTGCATGTTATCAGAATGGTATTTTAACTAATCAAAATATTGGATGAAAATCACTGGAGAGCATTTAATAATTATATTTATATTGACAACCGAATAAGTACAACAAGGGAAAACCAGAGAAAATGCTACCGCACTCTAGTTTTAAAACGATATGCAACGATTTACATCTTTACATCTTGAATGGAGCTTATCACATCGGTCTTCTATTAACTGCTGTTACAGATCTGGTTCATTCTGTTATGTGATCGTTCATTTTTCAAAACGATTGTGTTGCTCGTGTTTCCAAATACTTTATATATTGGAAGCAACTTCTGCTTTGTTTGAAAGATTTTTCGCTTAGATGCTGTGATTAGTTGCATTGTTTTCTTTCCATTGTTGCAAACTGACATATGCCAAAACCGTTTCCTTTGAATTTTCTTCTCTTGCAAGAGGTAACTTATGCAACAGGTTTGTTAAATAGTTGCATCATTATCATTTGTATATTTTGAGCGAAACGTATGTATAACGACATCTAAGTCTTCCCAGTCTTTGTGTTTCTTGCTGTTGAATAACTCGTGGTCCAATTGATTGTCTGCAACGCCTTGCAATGTGACAGGAAATGCCAAAAACGCCCTCTTACTTGGAGTACATTCCTTAAAACAACACAAAAAGAAACAATCGTAAATTGCTTTGAAAAAATATACGGAAGTATACAACCGTGCAAAGAACCGTGCAAAGAATCAACGTCTATTAAAAGTTATTCTTCACTAAGGGTCAACCCTCTCATTGGCAACTTTAAAATTTCATGTCATAATTTTTCCATAGATTCAAGTCATTTGAACGGACTTTTTTATATAATAAGCAGAAAATTTGTTAAACATAAGAAATTTTGTTGGATATTTATTTAGCTAACCATCACCGTTTAATCCCTTCCAACTATCGTATTCCATCACGATGTCTTAATTACAGCTCTGTCGTACGATTTTATTAGATTAAACAATTGGCTGTTCTTAATAAGAAAAGGTATATAGTGATAATAGTTATGTACTGAAATGCTTTGGTGCTTAATTCACCAATGATGCGTTGATCGTAATCAAAATCATTTCAATCTTATTTTTTCTTTTTATGCAAACTATTTTCATCGTCTAAAAGAGGTTTTAAAGCTGGAATATAAGTTTTACAGGCAGTCCTCATCTAAGTTTGTTCTTCGGCGGTGTTTAAGGCAAGAAAAGAAAAAGTAGGGAAGAACATCACCTGTTATAGAATCTGACGGAGAATTATGCTTTTAATTGCCAGATATCTAAATATGAAAATTGGCTGTACATCTTTGTTGGCCCTACAAAATTCAGACTCTAGACGTCACGCACTGTTACGTAAAATCAAACAGATCAATGGGAATGTATATTAATATTCATGTATGCAAAATTGGAGCCTAAAAACAATATTTTTTGTAGTGGCTATAACATATTTGACCTTCAATGACACGTTTTCCACTACATATTCCCGCTTTAAGCATGCTGCAATGTTGTGAAAATAATGTGATTACAATCATTATTGATTACAGTAATCTCTTACCCCGTCTATGATTACAGAAGATGTTGTTATGTTACCATGGACGATACCATTTTCATGTAGGCAATTCAGGGCCTTCCGTATGTCAGATTCAACGTCGCTTGCACATAGATCTGACAGAGTAAATGAGTCTTTCTCCATCAAAGTTGTCAAAGTATACTTTTGAAGACCCAGTGAGTTCACTGAGCAAATCAAACGATTTCTCTTTCGAAAGCCATCCAAGACGGTTTGCAAGTCATCTTTCTTATATTCTGAAATAGAAATTAAACAATTTATATTGCAAAGATATTACACTTGGAAAGGGGGAATTTTGATTTATTTACATGATAAATGACTTTTGGTTTTAGCGAAAATACAATACAATGGCAGATAAGAACTTTTGTTACAAAAACGTGAGCACGAACGTCTTGGCATGATAGGAATCTCGTTTCGAGTTTTATGAAAGACCTTTTTGGAATCGACAGGTTTGTAGAGATCAATACCGCTTACTCGGAATTTAAACCTTGTGTGGTTTCCCTAGAAATCTATTCCTGGAACACTTCCATATTAATGATCTACGTAAAGGTATTAATATGATGCGAGTGTCATTTTCAGGATAATCAAACATCATTTTTAGCAACTTCATTTTTTTTTTAAACTTGGTAATAAAATTGGCTTTTAGGTGTGATGTGTGTGAAACTTAGCTTCCACGACTCGTCGTGCTGCCCCGAAATCCTAAAAAGTGACGTCAGATATGCATGCCAACAAACCAGATGTTCAATGTTGCACTTAGTGCTACAGAGAGCAGCATGCAGGACTATGCTACGTTGCCAACTTAAGTGTACGTGTATAGTCACTATACTAGTTGTTTAAGTGCATATCTAGTAACGTTAGCTGTGTATCCAGCTCATGCTAAAAGGTTAAGCCACATCCTAAATCATCACAAATAAATGACCAAGGCGTTTTGTTCTTTATGACAGTAGCAATATGACCTTGGCTTGTAGTATTCTAGAATTCCCAAGGACAAAACAGCTCTTTGAAGGCATTAAGCCTTCTCAGAGTCTGATCACTGTTAGAAAGCTGAATGTTACAAAGTTGGAGTGTAATCAAAACTAGTCGAATTTAGTCGATAGCAAGTCATTAATTTATTGGAAAGTCGAACATTGTAGTACGACAAAATTGGGTGTTATCACAAAAACTTCTTCACAGATGTATTCGTTGAAACTGTGAATACAGTACATTACGCCTAGCCTATGTACCGGGCTTTAGGTCAGTGTAAACGATGACGAGATTTCTCAAAGTATGACTGGCTGAAACAGATCCGGAAGATGGCAACTCACTATGAAGAATTTCCTACTTTAGCCGAAGCACTTGCACCTACACTAGTCAAGACGATTATGTAGATTGTGACTGACTTAAGATTCTGAATTCCATACAGAATTGCTCTGTTCGACAGATCAGAACATTTCTGTATTGTCTTAGTTCTTTTTATTTAACGCCATCTTGCACAAAGAAAACATATTGTTTACATTGAGGATGAAATTATTTAGGAGTTTGTGTTTTCAGCCGTTACTTAATCATTTACATAATTACTACCTAATTTTTATGCTTTTCATAACATTTATTCGTCCTTCATTATCTTACCGTAAATGTTGTGTAAGGAAATACTTCATTACTAACTAGTATCCGATATGTCCTTACACTTCAGAAAAGATACATACACTTGATATCCAACAAACATTGCCTTCATTTTGCAATTCCTCTCTTTGCCAAGCTCTTTTGCAAACTCTTTCCATGTATAATATTAATTGTAACTATACAGTTTTGTGTTCATACATGGTTTCACCACAAATGCCCCCTAATTGCAAAGCATTGCTTTCCCCTCTAGGTGAAGGTGATGCGTCTGAAAATCGCATCTCAAAAAATACTTCTATTCCATATTCTAGACTCCAATCTTTAAACAATGTATTAAATGTTTGTGTTGTCAACTTCTTAACTCCTTGTCTTATAATATCAGAAACTGAGGGTATAGTAACATCTTCAAATGCCAGCCAAAGTGACAACGTATCGGTATACAAGTTTTCACATATTTTTATTCGCTTGGAAATGTCTAACTCGTCTTTGTTAGTGTTATTGTTGCTTAGATCTTCCTTGAAGATTTAATGTTATTCTATCTGTCTTATCCTTGACCTTGTCAGAGGTCATTACCTCTTTTTAGCTGGTTTCGTTTGGTAGCGTTCCGTAATCACCCGTCAGTCTCGTTTGGTCCTTACCAATTATGTTGTTTAATTGTATGTATTTCTCTAAGTAATTGAAAGAGTCTGAAATATTTTTTTTAATCTTCAAAATACCTGAACACTTGACACCGACGTAAGATATATCCATAAAGTCCGGAAATTTCCAAAAAATAAATGATTTTTCAAAAATAAATGATAAAAAGTGAATAAATTTATGCCGTTGCTCTAAAAGTGATTCATAGGTCAACTCTGAGACTTGAATAACGTAAATACATAAAAAAAAATGTGTGCTTAAACACACAAAAGACAACTGCACGACAACCCATGATTTCGAATGTAGACTAAAATGTTTCAGTGTTAATGTGTTGTGAAAATTACAAGTCACCTCATTTGTGCAACAGTGTAAACAACCCCTGTGATTTACAAAATGCTTATTTTATTACTGCTAACACTAGAGCACAACGGTCAATTGCAACAAGAAAATTCTTCAGCTAATTTATAAGCAACACAGGATGATGGGATGGGATAACGAATCTAAAGCATATGTTTTAGAAGTATAGTTGAGTAACGTTTTGTCAATTTATATAATATATAGTAATATTGTTATCTTAAAGCTCTTGTTAACCTGTCATCAATGTTCCTTTACATACGTTGCTTTCCAAATGTTGCTTACTTTCTCCATTTGTGCATCTATCCCCAGCTGTGGTTGTTGTGCTAACAGAGGCTGTAAAAGCATCTCCACTCTGAGGGGTTTTATTTTTCCTTCGTCTCATGGTAGCTTTAACCAATAGTGTGTAAAGGTATGGATTTAGGGCCGAGTTTATTGGTAAGATGAAAACAGCAGTCACTGCATACATATCAGCGGGAATTTCGACAATTCCACTAAGAGCAAGACCTCCCATTAATATAATAGGCATCCAGCATGCCATGTCTGTAACAACCAAAAATGACATCTTCAATGCCATTTGAGCTTGTTCGTCCAGTCTGCGCTGCTCTTCAGGTACTGATGCCATCTTGAATTTCACAGACTCCCTTGCTCTGACATAAATAATTACATAACCGACAAACATGATCGTGAAGAGCAACAAGTTGAGCCCGATAAATATAAATACTGAATATAACCACCCCGGCGGAAAATCTCTTTTAAGCGGTAGAGCCAGACAAACGCTTGATCTGCCATAGAAACTGACACCGAAATAGTGCAGGGGCAACAGAGGAGTACAGCTGATAATTAAAGCAAGGATCCAGACAACCCCAGACACTGTGTAGGAGGACTTACAGCGGAGCTTCCGTCTGCTCATTGGAAAAACAATCCCTTGGAAGCGATCAAAGGTAATGACTGCTAGAAACATAACAGAGCCTTCGCTGCCAAGCACTGCAAGAAAACCAGCAATCTTGCAGACTTCACCTGTCTGCCACGTCTCAGAGTATATGTAGTATAGATCACGGTAGCTGTAGTCTGCAATAGCGATGATCAGCATATATATACCGGTGAACAGATCAGCCAAAGCAAGATTTGTTATGAGTATTGCTTGTGTAGGATTTTGACGAGTGGCACTGGTGAGTTCTTTTCTATGGATTCGCAAAAATATGACAGTCCCATTCCCTATGACTGCTGAAACTCCCAAAACCCATAAACCGATTCGTAAGAAGTGACTCCTCATAAGATCTTCGCAACTGGAAAAGTCACCTGCTTGTGGGACGCAGTCTTCCAGCGTCTGATTTTTTTCAAATAAACAGCAGAAGAAAAAGTGGTCAGAATATCTGTAATGAAAACAAAAATTTCTTTTGTATACGAAACTGTTTTATTTGAACACTAGAGTTTGATAACTAGCAATAGAAGTGATTCTACTTACAAATGTTTGATATTGGAAAGCCCATTTAGAATTGAGTCGCTGGCACTCGACAGCATCGTGGATTGGATGTCACTATGGGCGAAAAAGATTGACAATTAGATAGAAAGTAATACGTGAGAACATCAAAGCCCGTAGACCACTTATGAATCTGATCTCAATTGCTGTAAAGCTGTATAATAGCATAGCTCTTACGATATCTACTTACAGTGTCACAAGCATGGAAAGAGGTCGGAATGGAGTATCTCCTACTGCGGTGAGAGGGTTACCTTTTAAGTTTCTGTGCAAAAAATGAACTATGGATGTGACGGTGAAGCAATGAATAATAACACCAACATTACAAATAAACTAGACGTATCGTGAGGTGACCAATTGGTCAAGCTATAATTTCGTTTTGTTAAGAATGAGTAATATGTAGGAAATAAATTCTGAATTGAAAAGATGCAGTGTATACTGAAATGTTGGAATATCATGATGGAATCTTAAATTCAAAAACTCATCACCCCAGACAGTTTCAATTCCCCCAAAGACTTCAGATTACCAGTCCCTCCCTTAAACTATCTAAAGTTCATCCACATGTGTTATCAAAACAATGGATCCCTGTGTACGTTTTGTAATATGAGCTACTCTGCATCTTTTGAATTTGCTGTCAATCAAAGAGTACACTATAACTTAGAACCAGTTGAGAATTATCCTTTCCGGGAGCTAAAAATATAGGGTGATGAGTTATTGCCTTTAAGTCATTCATTTCAGAACAAACAACCCTATCAAACCATTGTGTGTAAATGCATGGATAATTGTGCTAAAACTCAAAAATAAACAATTGCCTATGTACATCGACATTTTGATCATGTGGGGAGCGTAATTCAATGTTTAATATTCTGACGTGACTGAATATGAGACGTGAGAACCAAAATACCTTTTTGATGTCGTGAAAAGTATATACGGAGCTTATTTTGTTTTAATCATATCGCACCTACAGTGCTACTGTAAACTGGAGTTTTAAGTGTAGATATTGAATTAACATACTAATCGACTCCAAGATATTTTGGTATACAAATATAATCAGTCATTCTCTCCATTTTTCAAATTTCATATTTGAATATTAATTAAGCTATTGAAATTGGTCAGTACAATGCTCACTCTTTATACAATCACTGAAATTATACCCCTCACACTAGACATTTTCATGGTACGATGAATAAAAGACAAACTTACAAGTATCTTAGGTTGCGGAGTCCGTTAAACGTTGAAACAGAGAGAAACTTGAGTAGATTTCCTTCCAATATTCTAAAAAAGAGTCAGCATAATTTACCTCTCAAAACATTTTTCCTTTTCTACTTGAGCTGGCAAAACCCTAACGAAAGGTACGATAAGCTGTATAATGAGCTAAATATACCCATTTCAAATCAACTTTGATACGTATTTAAATGCATAGCTGTGGTATATTTCCAATATTTTCTTTAAGTTAACGCATTTCGACCCTGTTTTTCATTTATCAGCCTTGCTGTGGTAGAACATCAATAAGTCGTAGCGAATCGGTAAGAAACTGACTAAAAGAGTTTAGATCACATGAAGTTTCATACAATTACAGAACGAGACATGTGCACAGCAAAAGCCTCTCCTTCTCATGGCCAACAATTACTCTAAGTAATTATGATAAGCTAACATATTTAAGATAACATATTATTAGAGTGCTAGTGTGTGGCGCAAACTAATATGCTGAAATGTAAGTTAATGACTTAATGACTTAAAAACTACATGAATATATTTGCAAACCGCATGCGCGGTGATATCAATGAATGAAATAAAACTTCTCAAAATTTAAATATGCCATAATATTGAATGAGAAAAGTGAAAAAAAAATGACCCAAGAAGAAAGTATAAACACATGTGATTAGCCTGACCTGAATCAACAAATAAAACCAGGCACTAGACACAAAAAGCATGTGTTGCAAGCAGTACATGAGTTCACATTAAACGTAATTTATGTATTAACAGAGAGAATGAGACGAATGATCCATTCAGCTACTATCAGCAATTATGCAAAGATGTAACATCCATGACAATACAGTACAGTGGAAATTTTTGCTCAAGTCATTTCTGAATGATAACAATGATACTTTTCAAAACATTCATAAATTGCGTAACCATAGGAAATTCAAATAACCACTCAGTATATATGATACCATGGTGAAAGCCACACAACGATTGCTGTCATGCTCTACATTAATATATGTAATATATTTTAATATATTACATTACACTACATTAATATATAGATATATATATATATAGATATATTCTCTATAGATAGCTCTCTATCGATATCTCTCTCTCTCTCTCTCGCTCTCGATCTCTCTCGCTCTCTCTCTCTCTCTCTCTTCTCTCTCGCTCTCTCTCTCTCGCTCTCTCTCTCTCTCGCTCTCGCTGGCGCGCGCTTCGGCTGGCGCGCGCGCTTCGGCTGGCTCGCGCGCTTCGGCTGGAGCGCGCTTTCGGCTGGCGCGCGCGCTTCGGCTGGCGCGCGCTTCAGGCTGGCGCGCGGCGCTTCGGCTGGCGCGCGCGATTCGGCTGGAGCGCGCGCTTCGGCTGGCGCGCGATTCGGTGGAGGGCGATTAGGTGGAGAGAGCGATTAGGATGGAGAGCGATTAGGATGGAGAGAGCGATTAGGATGGAGAGAGCGATTAGGATGGAGAGAGCGATTAGGATGGAGAGAGCGATTAGGATGGAGAGAGCGATTAGGATGGAGAGAGCGATTAGGATGGAGAGAGCGATTAGGATGGAGAGAGCGATTAGGATGGAGAGAGAGATTAGGATGGAGAGAGAGATTAGGATTGAGAGAGAGATTGGATGGAGAGAGAGAGAGATTAGGATGGATAGATGGATGGAGAGAGAGATTAGGATGGAGAGAGAGAGCGATTAGGATGGAGAAGAGAGATTAGGCTGGCGCGCGCGCTTCGCTGGCGCGCGCGCGCGCTTCGGCTGGCGCGCGCGCGCGCTTCGGCTGGCTCGCTGGCTGGCGCGCGCTTCGGCTGGCTCGCTGGCTGCGCGCGCGCTTCGGCTGGCTCGCTGGCTGGCGCGCGCGCTTCGGCTGGCGCGCTGGCTGGCGCGCGCGCTTCGGCTGGCTCGCTGGCTGGCGCCGCGCTTCGGCTGGCTCGCTGCTGGCGCGCGCGCTTCGGCTGGCTCGCTGGCTGCGCGCGCTTCGGCTGGCTCGCTGGCTGGCGCGCGCGCTTCGGCTGGCTCGCTGGCTGGCGCGCGCGCTTCGGCTGGCCGCTGGCTGGCGCGCGCGCTTCGGCTGGCTCGCTGGCTGGCGCGCGCGCTTCGGCTGGCTCGCTGGCTGGCGCGCGCGCTTCGGCTGGCTCGCTGGCTGGCGCGCGCGCTTCGGCTGGCTCGCTGGCTGGCGCGCGCGCTTCGGCTGGCTCGCTGGCTGGCGCGCGCGCTTCGGCTGGCTCGCTGGCTGGCGCGCGCTTCGGCTGGCTCGCTGGCTGGCTCGCGCGCTTCGCTGGCTCGCTGCTGGCGCGCGCGCTTCGGCTGGCTCGCTGCTGGCGCGCGCGCTTCGGCTGGCTCGCTGGATGGATGGAGAGATTAGGATGGATAGATAGATGGACAGATAGATGGACAGATAGATGGACAGATAGATGGACAGATAGATGGACAGATAGATGGACAGATAGATGGACAGATAGATGGACAGATAGATGGACAGATAGATGGACAGATAGATGGACAGATAGATGGACAGATAGATGGACAGATAGATGGACAGATAGATGGACAGATAGATGGACAGATAGATGGACAGATAGATGGACAGATAGATGGACAGATAGATGGACAAATAGATGGACAAATAGATGGACAAATAGACGGATAGACGGATAGACGGATAGACGGACAGACTGACAGACGGATAGACGGACAGACGGACAGACAGACAGACAGATAGACAGATAGACAGATAGACAGATAGACAGATAGACAGATAGACAGATAGACAGATAGACAGATAGACAGATAGACAGATAGACAGATAGATAGATAGATAGATAGATAGACAGATAGTTAGACAGATAGATAGACAGATAGACAGATAGATAGATAGACAGATAGACAGATAGATAGAGAGAGAGACAGATAGATAGACAGATAGATAGATAGGTAGATAGGTAGATTATTGACGTCTTTATGCATGCGTAACAACTGCGCACTTTGTCCCAGAAGAATCATCCTGATCATTCCTTACAAATTACATTACAGCTGACATAAATTTTACAAATGTCACCAAACACTTGTCAATCATACAAATCTCAAGTGTATTTCTTGATAAACTATTGCAAAACTTTGAAGGAAATCATTCAATAAAAGTTGTTCGATAATTTCATGTTTCCCCAAGAAAAAAATAGTGCGACACAATTTCTGCTCGATTTTTAAAGTATTATACCGTTTGCATTTTCTTTTTTCAAGCTGATTAATATTCTTACTTCTACGTCACTACTGCTGAATACCTGCTGGACAAGGTTTGGGAAACTAACACTTACAGTTTTCTCAAATTCACATTTTCAGAGAATTCGTTGTCGAGCAGATAGGAGATTTCATCTTTGGTGAAGTTTCTACAGAGAAAAACATGAAATCAATATCAAATATCAACCGAGAGACTTTGAGACAGCCATATAGACCTCTCACATGTGACGTTGCATTGATATAGTAAAACGCCCTTGTTGGGCAAAAATTGTTGAACTCAACACCAGCACCTTGCATCTCTGCCCTCCGATCTACTCGCTCTTAGCGTAGCCAGATTTACTTTTCATTTGCCTATCTTCAGGAACTGGTGCCCTTGTTTGTTGTGATGTGACGTCGCTGCAAGTGAATGTATTGTCTGTTCGAAGTATTTAATTAGAAATAGTAACATATTCAGTTGACGCTTTGCATAAAAATGTTTGGTTTGCATAGTTTTGAAAGCACATGGATGCAACTGAAGTTTCTAGGGTAACAACATTCCACCAACAGAAATTACTGCTTTGATTGTTTACATGAATCCATTTGCAAGGAAGCAAACACAAACCATTTCAATTGGGGTTTCCTGCCTCACTTGCTTGGAATATATAATTCTTTTACATAGATGAACAAATATAATCTCCACAACACCAGAAAGCTAGACCACCCTGGAATAGTAAACGTTGACATTTGTTACATAGAAATCGTGTAAATTTTTTTCAAAGGAACTGATTATCTTGCAGCAAAGAGAGAAAAATTGGGGCGAAATCAGAAGCTCTTAACGTAATGCGTTAACTTATTTTATCATGTCAGGAAATAGAGCCTTGCTTCCAGTGAATTTTTAAAAGTATTGGCAGACCTGGACAACAAGAGGTTAAACTTGCAAAGTACAGTATATTTAAAAGATACACACTGAAAGCTGACAATATTCAAATTAGGTGGGTTGAAAAAAATACTCACATTTCTAGCACAAATTTGAAACGATGGAGATCTAGAAACAATACATCCTGAATAGACGCTCTTACATCGGAGAGTTCCCTTCGCTTGCGCTGCGGAATGTTGACTTCCGTTAGTATACTGACAAAGGAAATTGAATGAAACACCAGTGCCGAAGCAGAATGTATCTTGGTAATGTTTTTCGTAAATGTAAAATGTAAAAAACAACCTGACAAAAAATTTTCTGCTAACCTGCTTTGAAAATTGAGATAAATTTACGATATCTGACATGTGCAATTGTGGCTTGTATTATGAAATATAGATCTTAAATATTGAAAGAACTTTTAGTCACTCAATATGAAGGTAAATGACCAAAGATACCGCTGGTTAATTTGACGGATACATAAATTTGAATATAACTGCAACAGTCTTGAAAATGAGTAATGTTTACAATATTACAACATAAAAGTTGTCCAGCGATTTGATAATACTCACAGCTGTTTAGTTTTGTTTGGTAATTCAGAAGCAAAGTGTGGACCCCATTCAATTTCATGGCACATAAAAGACATACCGGAACAGCTGCACCCATCAAAACAGACTTTAACCTCTAAAAAAGCCAAGAAAATTTAAAACCTCAAATGAGTCGAGTAAGTACTCGCTACTTTTTTTCGTTATGCTCCTGTTGGTTGAGTAAATAAAATAAGGCAGTAATTTGGGAAAGGAGAGAGCGGGGCTGAGGGTTCGGGTAAGACAGTTGTATTGGAATTATGTTGCGATGATGATAATGATTGTTGGGTCTTTAGATTTTGCTAAAGTGCACGGAAGGACTATGTTCAATGGAACGCACTTTATGCAGATATCGTAGCACTATTCCGATTACACAGGTTTAAAGCTGCTGGATTTGATATTTCTTCTGCTGGTTAATGTGCTGTACACTGCTGCTGCTCTCAAAACTAAGACACTAAAGAAAACAACATGAATTTTGTCAATAATATCTGTTCACCAGATATCGTGAAACAACTTCTTGAAAGGTAGATTGGAAAGAAAAGTGTCCAACACAGGCCATGTGACACTATGATACATCTTTAATCCCATACATTGCTGTACCCTTATTTAAGTGTCATCCCAATTATTCATTCCTTCAAGCAGACGGTAAAGGAGAATAGAGACTGTGAGTATTACAGTATTATATTATCAATTCATTCCACCACGTTTTCAACTTTTTGGCAGTCAAAAGTTTCAGTAGAAGTTACAAAAATGATGCCTATTCTAAGATATCAACAGAATGATGTTTCCATTGTAGATAGCTTGCCAACGTTCTACATGCAGATTAACTCGATGAAATATAAACTCTGGCTATCACATAATGGGCATTTGAATGTGAACACATGTCCAGAGGTTTTTGCTATAAATACAAACCGCAGAAGAATTCATCATCCCCTTCCTTGCAGTGAATTATTCCATCACATACTTGTTCCTGGGGTACACAGGTCTTATCGTGACTTCCATGGCACTTATAGGAACCCTCTGCACAGGAGTAATTACCTGTTCAACAAAGAATGTGAATCTGTATTCGAAAAAAATTAATCCATAGAACAGATCTAAATTGTGTACGTAAATATGAAAGGATTTTAGCTTTTACGACAACATGAATGTTTCTGATTCCATGATCCTTTTAAAATAATGTTGCACTAGCTGATAATTTCACCTAGCACCATAAGAACATTTCACATTGCCGTACTTCAATGCAAGTGATGTTAATATCTCGCACACAGAAATAAAATGCGCTCGCAGTAACGTGTGCTTGGCAGCAAAGAGAAAACCTGTCCACAAGTCGATGGTATCAAACTTCACGTACATATCATCCTGATTGTAAGATTATTTTATCTCATTGAGAGAAACTATAAAAACACTTCAAAATGTGACAACCCAGAAAGGATAAGTGTATCTTTAGAAATACATCTGTTTGTTTTGAATGGTGAACAAAATATACCACCACTTTTCATCTAAACATTACGTATTTGTTTGTCATCAGACCAGATTTATGCATTCGATTGCTACCACTGGCTCCTCAGGAACAATGTTTACATCTTTGCATGTCATACGCCCTAAGCTTTCTTGGGATGCTGCTTATCTGAGCACTGGAATCGTTTACACGCCCAAAACGATATATTTTACATGATTTAGAGATTAGAGTAATGCTTAAACTACTTGATTCAGTTTTACATGAACATCTCAAGGTCAGTCGGAGTAGAAACAATGGCAGATAATAAAGAATATATTCTGAATAACTTAAACAGCAGTCACCAGTAAGTTCTACGTGTAAGGTGTTACTGTTTTGTTTAACTATACTATTAAAAATACATGCATTCGAAACGCCTATCAAGAATTCCTTATGCTCAAGTGATTATTATGAGAAAGATAATACCAAACGGACAGAATTTTGTATTTGATTTATACAAGAAATCAGTAATACAAATCCCTAGAACTAAGTTAGTCTACCCTCATTTTTGGAAAGTCTCAATTTAAGTCATTCACTTCTTTATATTTTCTAGATCTGTTAATTTTAATACTGCTTTCTAAATTATTTCTGTGTATACTCGTCCATGACATAACAAAATGAAATACACACTATATCGTAGTCCAGAGAATAATTGGTTTCAGGATTTATCATTTTGGAAACAGATGACTCGATTAATGATTATTTACCACGTTATAATCAATACAATACAATGACTTATACCACAATGTTGCTCATCTTCTCCATACTGACAATCAAGTTCGCCGTCACATCGACTCCTTTCTGGAATACAGTAAGACTCGGGACATTTAAAGTGGTCCAAGGGACAGCTAAAGTCCTCTGAAGACACGAAAAGATAGTATACCATGAGACAACTATGGTTCGATAAATTTAACTACTATATCAACGAGTTAGTGAAACTGGAGTAGATTATGCAGTGAAAAGCGTACATTTTATTGCATGATTTTTCACTTTATCAGAGGAGTATAGTTGCACAACGCTGAAATATAACAACTTATAGCAAGGGTATTGTGTAGTTAGTATCTTCGAATTTTCAGCAGCTCCAGATTTTTGTTTGCGATCGGTTGTATGTTTTGTAAGGTATATTGCTAGATCACACGTTGAAGAAATTGTTTTGCTTTCAAATGTAGGCAATGTTTACCTATTTCGTTGGGGTTTATAAGTTACCTTTGGATGCAATTTCTTACTTCTTGGTGCACATATAACAATTAACTAGTAACGAGAGGAAAGGCAAATTTGATGTCATTTGTATGCATTACAATTAGGCCTACGGGTGAGGACATCTATGTGTATGTCTGCATGTGCTCCTTATAAAATGTGAAAAAAAAAGGTTTGAAGACAAGCACAAGAAGAGTAACGGATTGCTATATTATTTCATTACAATGTGCTAGAAGTTTCAGTGTGGCAATTCTAACTCCGTCCCCCTGTGTCAGATAAAAACTGCAACCTTTATTACATGCTACACTATATACAGTAACAAAATCAAGCCATCAAACCACAGTCCATGATGTGAGTGGCGTCTCTACACCCGAGTAAGAAGCCATATTCGTTGTACTCAAATATGCATCTCATGCTATTGTCCACACATGCTCCATTCTTGCAAAGTATATGTGACGATACATCGCAGTAAAAAGACTCTTGTAAATAGTCTGTCAAAACGGTGGGAAAATAAAAAACAGAACACAGAGACGCCATTGATCATATACGAGATCATATAGTTTGTCTTTCTTATTTTTCCACTTCATCAAAGAATATTAAAGGTTCTTGCAAGAAACAAAGACAAACATTGACATCTCTGGTGTATAGGCATGTTCGTTAAGGACTCCAATTCGTTTTTAAAATTTTTTCTTAAAGTCCTTAGGATTCATGCACATGAGAATAATCTAGTAAATGTAAGGTGTACATCTCAGCTTCTCTTGCAAATTATTGTGATGACAATCGACTAGTGATCGATTAGTACAAATATATTCATATCTGAAATGATTTGTTACTACAAGGTCATTTACCACATGTCTCCGGTTCATCTTCCCAGTTTTTACCAGGGCAGTCACGGTAACCATCACATTTTGCGTCAATAGGAAGTCGTTTACCAGAAAAACACTGAAAAACTTGAGGTGACGAGACTGTGGTTAAGGAAGGAATGGAAGAATGTGTATGTGGTATTTCGTAAAATTCAAACTTCAATCACCTATTTTCTTCTAGCTATTAATCAAAGACTATCAAGTGAGAATGCCCAAGTTTAATATTCTTTTTAATTTCTCTTAAATACCATCAATAAATGAAATGTTAACATAACAAGGGTTAAGTAAGTTAAATAGTATAATTTCCCTAAATACGTAGCAATACTCAAAAGTTGTGATTTCGTAAAATAACTACCGAATTAGGGTATGATAGATAATATACTATCAAGCTGGTTGCAGAGTTTGGGACTCAGTTGACTCCAAAACATTTGTCTTCAATGAACTACGAAAGTGTTAGCTACTTTCCATCACGATTGCACGGATGAGTTGAAAGTGCCACTTATGCAACAAAATTATCGACGAAGATATTTATTACAGGAAAAAAGTTGTTTAGTGACTAAGAGGTTTTCAAAATTTAACAGAATTTACTAGAACAGCAGTGCTACTGAATCTCAGTACTTCTGGTTGTTTAATGTTCCTTAGTAAGGATGTTCAGAAACAGTTCAATTGTTATTGGAAGTGTTAATTAATGAGTTGAAAACGTCAACACCTCTCTGTCATTTACTATTATATACCTCAATCACGACAAATAGAGGAGGACCTTAAACAACTACTGCCCAGAATCTGCCAAAACAAATGACTGATGCGTCTACAATTTATGAGAGTACCGTGTGCAAAAGTATGGGTAAAGGGCCAGGTTTTAGGCACTTGTTTTGGAAAATAATTTTCAAAGAAGACTTATTTTAGGTATTTTCTTCACAAAAAACTAGTAACATCTTTTGCCCATATGCAAAGAAGAGTGGTAGAGAAGCTTGATACATATTGACAATGGATCAATACCCTGACACAATTTCAAATGAATACCAGAAGGTTCAGCTAGTGTTATGATGTTTCTACATGTCATGTTTTGAGATAAACGTCTTACTTTTACTAAGAATTATGCTTCGAGACTTATACTAAAACTTTGCAAATGAAAAGGAACATAGCATTTACCACATCCAGCCTCATCTGATCTATCAGCACAGTCATTCTTCAGGTCGCAATGTTTAGACATTGGAATACAAAAGTCATTGTTGCATCGAAACTCGTTTTCGGAACACAATGGATGTGCTGTAAATTAGGGAATGGAAGGAAGGGAGATAGTGTAGTAAATTGTAACTTGATAATATAACCACAATAGTACCGTCTGATACAATGAAAACATAAAATGAAGACAAAATATCTATGTTTACTAACTTTTGTAATGTATTACCGATTTTGTTTGCACTTTTAACTTCATCATTCCAACAGTAAAAACGTTTTATCTTTATAGCTTAACTTACCACATTCATTTTCGTCACTATTATCCTTGCAATGTTGGGTGAAATCACAATAAAATGAGGCAGGAATACAACTACCATCAATACAAGTAAACTCCAAAGCTGAACAGGAATCATCTGAAGAACAACAAAAAAGGAGGAAATATTACATTAAAAATTTGTGAACGATCTAGTTTTGTAAGTTCCTTTATGACGTGAGCTTCGAAGTATATAAAAATGACAGTCTCCCATGTCTCTGCCTATACTAGCGATACTGATGTGAGTGACTCTCTTCATAACTCAGCTTTGCATTACAACGGTTTTGTGCCGGTGTTCCTCAGCAGCAATATCAAATACTTAATAGGACCAACAAAAACTACTTGTGGTTCGTAATCATAACTTCGCAAAGCTTTGCCAATCTAAAATTAGTTGATAATTTATGTACATGCTAAGTCGATGTCATTAGTTATAGTGTGGGATTAGACATCAGTGAATACAGTCAGTAACGACGTCAGAATATTACATGCATGTACAAATTTAATGCTTTTACACTATGTAGTTATGCGATATGGTCTTGAATTTTCATTAGGTGACGTATAAACTATCGTCTAAGCATAGCAGCAGACTTTGGTATGAAATGATTACACCAGAAACAACAATGTGTTACACTTGTAAGAGTAGGTAGAGGAATCTGTAAAGCATTGTTTGAAAATTGACCAGCCCTCTTGAAAATGTATTCACTGCAAAAGCAACATTAACGATTAATTCCCCTTATAAAGTTCCCGGAAAACCCAAATTTGTAATAATTTGGAAAAGGAAATTACCAAGGAATCCTCTTACCTTTCGGACATTTCAATTCATCGCTTCCATCTGAGCAATCCGACTGACTATTACAAACATAGATATCAAGAATACACTCCCCATTCCAGCAACGGAATTGTCCTTCTCTACACATTTGCTGATCATCTGAGCATTTAACGGGAAGTTACATAACAAAGGAATCGATGTATAACAATGAAGAAAATTGAATCAGAACACTGTCAACAATTATGCATAGATTTTTAAGCAGACATTATTCAATTGACACTATTTCAGGCAATTAACTATAAGTGACAATTGATAACAATGGATAATACATCAATACGAAATTAACTTATGTTGAAGTACATACTTGTGTTTGAATGGATTTAAAATACAGACCTGATGAGGTTACAGTGCATATTTGTTCAGAACAATAAACTATTTGCTTTTAAAGAGCAAATTTTGTTACCTTTTGCAATGGTTAAATGTGGAATCGACCCTAGAAGAAGGGAGAAATTTAAAAACATATTAATGAATGATTTTTTTAATCCTATTTCAATAGAACTAACGGATTTGTTACAAAGTTTTGCTCTTCTAGTTCTCGGCCTACGCATTCTTAAATAACAGAAATAACAGTTGCAAAGATCTTTAATACACTGAGATTGGCTATTGCACTAATAAAATTAACACATATCCTCATGGTTTGTTACAGTCTGCTCCAATAACGCTTTCAATAAGGGCGATCCGTATGCACCGCACCCACGTGCACCTATAGATGCTTGAGCTATCACCAATCATGCTTGAGTATGCGATGAACACAAAAATACAACAGAATAGCATAATTCATTTTCTGTATATAAACTAATGACATCAATTAATTCAGTTTACATAAAATATATCGTTACTTGTACAAGTAAGCCAATTGTTTAGTCTTCACGTAAGGATAATATTGACCGTATTATTAAAGTGAGAACTCCCTAACAACAAAATAATAACCACTACCCAAAAAGGGCAACCAAAAACAAATTCTATTGTCCTCAATCAAGTACTTGATTTTCCGAATGCTTGCCATTAAAACTTCAGCTCTTACATGACAAGGACCCATAAGTAATCTATTAGTTATCACTGCCTAAACTGCTGTCCTGCATTTTTTGCTCAATGCTCGTGTCCATTAATCAAGTATAATATTTGCAAAGGGCAAGGGAAAAGAATAAGTTCTTAAACGAGAGAGCTCAAAAAGACAGAAAAGGGGTATTCTTTAGGGTATTCCTTCGATAGCTACCAACCAAAAATATTACTTCAATTACAATTTCCTGAAAGTAGAATAGTAACAATTAATATTGCTTTCTCAACACCGAGAACAGGAACCAACAGAAAGTTCAGCGTTATATTTTTTATCCAAAATTGTTATGTGTTGGATTTTTACAAGCGTCTTCTCACCACTTCTTTCAGCTTCCATTTGACAAAGGAATTGATCTGTAATATACTCCGCACAAGGAATATCATGCCAGTTGCTGGTTTCACGATAACTCCGAAACATTATGATAGTACAGCTTTCGAGTTCTCCTCCATCCGGTTGGCGGTCTTTATGTAATCTGAAGATCAACGTAGTGGTGGGACATTTTGATAGGCTTTAACAGTATCTTCTGGGTAGTTAAATACACCCACAGATCACTATTGTGTCAGGTTTCAATCTTCACATGTAATACTGTTAACGGGTACTATTAGCAAAGTGTGTTATATGAACTTAATAGTTATTCCAAACTTTGGGAATATTAGCGCGACAACATGTAATGTTTTTTTTTTTTTTTTTTGCAAGTTACAGACATGTACATTAACGTCTCTTGTAATTTCTGTCACTCACCCGGTTACCCTCCAGTCGGTGTATGTCACTGGGTAACCATTGGCCCAAACGTGTCTATTTTTGGTCTCTTTCCAGATTAAACCTTAGCATATAGAAACAGATGAAATTTTGAAAATGTATTTAGTTCCTGGAAGAAGGGAACGTGTTACTTATTGCTTCAGTTAGTCATCGGTTGTCGTGGCGTTTGGTTATTGAAAAACTGTAACAACTAAACAATATGCTAAAGATGTGATTAAAAACTGAGTAAAAATAAGATTTGTACCTAAAACTGGTGGAGCAGTGACATGTATGTGTAAGGTGTTTTTCCTGTTATCCAAGAGTACAGTGACAAACTCCATTACACAAATTTACAAACCACTTTGTTATATACAGTTACTCTTACTTATTGGCACATTTACCTATATAAGTGCTGTTCTGCGGATTCGCTTCCTTTATTATATATTCCTGGATGAAGTTCATTTCAGCTTGACTTCGAATAGCTGCTAACGAGCTCTCTTTAGACTCACATTCTTGTTGTGCTCCGTACCAGTTGACTCTCTTGGTGGACAAGTTGTAGCATTGGTTACTATAGTATTTCCAACCATCCATGCAACCGGCTCCTACTATAAGGTAATTGTGGTGTCGGAAACATGTAAGTTTTATATGAGAAAAGAATTGACACATGGCATTCCCTTATGCCGATATCCTCAATACCTCCTAGAACGACCAAAGTTTGTGTTTTATCTAAAGATTCTGTAGTGCAGCTCAAAAAGTAGTATACAAACTAAGAAATCCTTTTGATGTCAATTTTCCTATAGGCTTTTCATTTATTGATATGAAACTTTTTTCCAAATTTCATTACAAAATATCACGCTTTGGTTCAATTACACTAACTATACATAGGTATGACATATATTATGTACAAGAATGTTTTTATAAGTGCAAATACATTTACGTTTAAATCTAAAGAAATATTTTAAGTATGAATACCATAACACTTCTTAACTTAGATAATACTGTCCTGGTAGGTGTTTGTATCACTGACGATGCAGACTGAAAATCATCCACTGAAAAAAAGCATCCCATTACAGCCTGCAGATTCCGTTACTGCTTTCAAAGATTGTACCTAGTACCAGACCTCATATACAAACACCCTACACTGATAGATCAGCCTGACCTTATTGTATATGCTCCTATCGTGCTGAATTGCACAATGAGTTGAAACAGGGAGTACATTGAGGCCATTTCAGATGTCCCTATGTAGGTATATTCATGACAGGCTATGGAACTCAGAGGGAGGAAGTATATAATCACTTCTTTAATGGACACTACGAGGTAAACATGATCTTGTCAGACGAAAGTAATGGAACAATTTCAACTTTTTAAATTCAAATATCCTTTAAATGAATATATCCTTTTTAGTAGAGAAAATTATGTATGGATGTATGAATAGCAGTAGTATACAATATATGAAGTACTTTATATCTAGCAATGTTATAAAGTGTTCGGTATCAATGAAGCAAGTTTTGCGTCCATCAAAATTCTCTTGAAATGAAATCTCTCATGGTAACAATAGGGCCACTGAAGTACCAATTTTAGCAATGTGGCTAACCAGGCAAGTTTGCCCTTTCTGAAAATATTTTTGGATGAAATCTGTTATGTTGTTAATTTGCTGTTGCATGTTATTGGGTGCCGTTTGAAAGTGCCGTTTCATGTTATTGGCCAAGTACATATGTAAAGAAAATCATCATACATTTGGCCCCAATAGATGGCTTAAATATACCGCTAAACACAGCTCACTGTAATTTGCTGAGTAGGTATAAGACTTTCAGCACTCATGAATCTGTGCATGAATAATTAAGTATAAGTATCAGGTACAAGAAAAAGTCGAAGATGAACACCTTTTCAGTTAGCTGATCATCCACGAAATTCCCACCCCCTCCCCTCCGATGATAATTCTGACTATGCCAATGTGCTATGCTGCTATTTGTTGAAATTGCTTATTTAGAGCTAGTTCCGTTTATCACTTACACCCTCACTGTCAATCACTGAAGCGTACAATTACTTAGCACTTATTTCAAATTAATTGCGTCTTAACTGCGTAATAAAAAACCGTTTCCTGAAATTGTCTACATTTTCTTACCGTCTGAAACCTCAGCTGTTGAAAAGTACCTCTCTTGGTAAACTGGGTAGAATGAACCGCTCTTCAAATCATAGTTAGCTTTAAAGTGTATTGAGAGATCATTTCTGTCACTGTTGAATCTGCGTTTATGTTCCTCAATGTTGGCATTGCATAACCTGATGCCAGCGTCGCCTGAAACGAATTCTAAATAATCTTCTTCACAGTGATTGGTGGGAGAACTGATGTTAAATTCTCTAAACGTCACTTCGATGTAAGTGCCCACTGATGTGCGTATGTTCCAACTACAATCAAGTCTGTGTTCGTACTGCAAAGGATAGTTCTGGCTAACAATAACAGCGGATGGTGCAGTACACGTTACCGATTTACAAGTTTGCGGTGATCTTGGAAAGTAACCACAGCCAGATATGTCTGTAAGAAAGTCCAATGACTGCTTATTTTATGTATTGCAAAGAATATAATTTAAGCTGACGAGAAAACCTAGATGTTTTCAAATGGTCTAATAATAATTTAAAAGTGGAACAAAGCTGTTTTGACGGAAGGGATAATTTTTTAAGTTTTCGTGAAACTCTAAGTCCTTCAGTACACTGACACATATTAATAAAATAAAAGTGCAGGCAAGATCAATGGAACTTTTGACACAAAATGAGGGTAACTTTCAAGGGTATAAAACAATATTTCTGAAAGGACTCAAACGCTTTCATATTATACTGGAGATTTTCATTTTTAAGGTTATGAAACATCCAAAGAATTTTCGTTAACATAAAGTAAGCAGGAACAACATTGTCTGTCCTATTAGAAATAATGCCTCTTTTTGCAACGTTGAGGTGTTGTGTTTGAATATCGTAAATCAGAATGAAAGAAGAAGACACAAATAATCTAGCGACATAAAACTACATGTGAGCAATCAACCCTGTACGTACACGTGTCATAAACTGTCATATTTTCTACTGAATCACTTCTACCAACTCTTACTTTGCTTCGAAAACGTTGCGTTAAACCCGGATGATTCTCGTCGGAGACCTGTCTTCAGGGTCAACCAAAGAGTGTTGTGTGATGTTAATATTGACCCAGCTTTGGACCCACATATGTTTTCCAAGGTCATGGAGTCAGTATCACCGATCTCTCCAAAAAACAATGATTCACCGGAAGTACATGAAATATTAAACTCTATAAAGACTAAAAAAACCGTTGATCCAGGGTCAACGTTAATTCTCCATGTGCAATCAAAATTTATTGGAAGCAGCTGAGGGAAGTTAGGTGTAATGATAAACCCGGGTGTGTTTTTGTATGGTTTGGTAGGACATTTCGAGTCACATCTTACAACACTACAATCTGAAAGAAGACAACATAATAACATAATAAAATCAGCTTATAATGTTATTTACAGCCTATCAGGTTTACTGTGAAATTTGAAAACACTTTTCTTTAATAATATACTCGAGATGATGTAGAGAAACATATAATATGTATTGTATTATATGATGTAATTATGTAGGTTTGGTTGAATATTTTCCATAGAATCAAAAAGATGCCACTGTTCTGTTAGCAATATGCTATCACTTCCATAAGCATATATGTGACCTGTTGCAACTGCATGCCTGCAGTATACATACAATGCTCATGGGTAATGTTGCATAATATTACATATAGTTACCATACGGTGCAGAAACCAAATAACGTTACACAGCATTATAGTCTTTTTGACAAAATATTTTTTTGCACGATGTATGAATGTCCACCAGTGGCAATTTAAAACAGATATCTAAAAGTACATTTGGATACTAGGGAAAATATTGTTCATAGAAAGCGGCATTGGTCTATTAGAAGAAGAGAACACTTCAATGGAAACTCTGCCTTCGTGATCACACTAGTTGTTGTCAACAACGCAACACTTGCTACAGCAGCAATTTCTCAACCACATCATCTTGTAACGCTGACTTTGAGGCTAGTATCAAGGAAGCACTATATGTAAAGAAGCACAAACTACACTCGGAACACACAACAGTATCATCATGGATTTTTTTATACACTCTCTGTATTTCGACATTTGCGTCGTTATTCTATACATCACTAGTACTTTTGCACCTTGTATTTCAAACTTCATCATGTATTTCTTTCTTTTGGCTGACGAAGAAGATGTGAAATCTTCAAAAACGTTCGTCTCTTTTTAAACGATGGGTTTTCAACACCTCTGTGTATTAACTTGCTCTAATATTTGGTTCTATCATTGTACACCCCACTCACCACATTTAGTTCAGAATTAGTCAATTTGTCATTAAAAACCAAATGACATCCATTTAGAGGAGATCTGACTTCATCCACACGTTTCGGAGTGACACCCCAATCCAGCCATCCAAAGTTATATTTATATCTCTTTTTTTTTTCACAAGGCCTTTCAAAAGATGTTCTCATGTTACATGCAGATACAATCTTTACTTCAACGGTGCCTGTGTTTCTATTTATAACAATTTCATATTGTGAGACCCTATGTAAAATCTTTCTCATTGATGAATACCCCTGTAAGCTAAGTCTTAAAAGCATTCCCAAAAAATCTATAAAATAAATTATAGTTACATACTTCTATTCAAATTAAGAGAATCTTGGAAATAAGATATAAACAAAAACGTGAAATTCTTCACAGTTGCAGTCAGTTTCCAAAAAATTAGCTTAAATTTAATTTTAGTAACACATTATTCATTAATATCATGTCCAACAAAATAATCTTCATTCGGCATGTTTTGTAAATCATGAGGCAATGCAACAATTACAATCAATAAATAATTAGATGTTTGGCTGGTAAAGTATGTCTCTGAAAATATCTTAGCACACAATACTAGTACAGAAAGTCTACCATTTTTTATTTCAAAACAGCTAGTATCACACATATACAGAAAACCTAACCACAGCCATGTCAGGGCTACCTACAAATATCGATGTGAATTAACGTCAATGAATGTAAAGAAAAGTAATCTGTGGTTAAGTTTCTGTTATTGTTTCCCAACAGCCCAGTATCTCTGACCTACCAGTGTTGATTACTGTAGATTTGCCACTTACCCAGACCTTGAAAGAATGCTCGCACTTCCAGAAATGTTGGCATGTCAGCAGACAATTCACCAATATCAATACTGATGGTCACGTTTTCTGAATGTAAGACAACGCTAACGTTTTGGAAGTTTCCACAGTACTGTCTCCTATTGGGTTTTAGGTGAGGTATATTCTCTTCGACAGTCAAATTGTCACGGCACTCTGTCTCTGTTAATTGTCTGAGGTTGACTGACAGTAAGGTCAACCTGGCAAATAAGCAAAGAGTGATATTTTAAGAATAAGAACAACCTTCATAGCATCTAATTTAAAAAAAACTTATTGTTTTTGAATAATCTTAACACAAACAATAATTTCGGTTTGCTTCATGATATCATACCTTATTTGTTGTCCAGATCTTGCAATTAAATGGAATCTCAAAGACGTCGTGTGTTGGAACCACGGTGGATATCCGTACCACGTGATGAGACGGTTTTCTCGGTAAACAGGTTCATTTGAGCAAATAAACTTCTGTCTGTCATATAAAGTTCTGTTACAAACTAGATTCAGGTCATACGACTCTGGGAAATCTAAACAAGGATTATTAAAGTGTTACAGAGGGAATCCAAGAACAAAAAAAAAGAAAAATTAATCATAATTTGAGCATTAAAATGTGTTTAATTCTCAATATTAGCTTAAAAAATAACTAAATTGTTAATATACTTTCTTGGTGTAAATTTCTTGTAAGTGCGGTTTATCCACAAATATACCAGGCTTTATCATACAATGAACACTGCATGGTATCGATGCTAACCACAAAGCTTTCGAGTTTTGTGCAAAGTTTTCTTCCTTGATGAAAGCATTTTTCGTTTGCTCCCTCTTTTTTAGGCATACATTTGTATATCAGTCTGTTAGTCTGTATCATTTAGTCGATGTTATTACCTCTCTCACAACTATACGGAAGCAACGTTTCGCAGTTTGTGGCTTCAACTGAATCACGTGCATGGTTGTGAGCAGGACAAAGTCCATCTTCAATAACTGTGGTTTCACGTGAGACCCACCAGTAATGTGACCCACTAATAATATAATCAGATATCTGAGAGGTGAGGAAAGTAAATCAAAACAAAATCAGAACAGTAACGACCAAAATAAATTTGTCACTGTAGAGAGAGCATTATATAATTTAATAATACACTTATTTCTTTTCAGATTCTGCTTTGGATTTTAATTGCACGTTTGAATTTGATGCAAGACACAATATGATATACATATCAATTTGGACTTGAAATACCATTCATGTAGGACTGTGTTGTAATACAGCTCGAGATTTATTAAATAACAAACACCTCGTGTGTGAGAAGATATCGACCATGGAAGTGATTTTTACCATCACTAATATTTATCTCTGTAGTCAGTTGATGGGTATGTTCTTTGCCCAAAATCGACCTCACACTATTTAGGAAATTAGTGTATAACCTTCTTAATAGTCCTCATTATTGCAACGACACCTTCAGGACCAGTATTATGATATTTCTGATTAGAAACAAAAACGTATTACGTGCCTTTTTACTACTGACGAAAATCCTCAAAGCAAACAGGAAAGGAAAAATTAAGCCCATGGAAGTTTGATAGCCTTGTATGATGATCCACAAAGTCACATATTTCAAACCAAGATGAGAATTATGAATTCAAAAGAAAAATTCAATTCCCTTACCATGTAAGAGACTATGCTGGCAGACATATAAGACATTAGACGAGCACCTTCAGCCATGCATCTTTCAACAGAGCCTTTCCAATTAGTTCTTTCAGTTCTATGGCCAACGCATAGGGTGTTGTTGTCAGCATCCTTGTTAAGTGGCGTTAGAGAACACAATGCTGCAAGCAATTAAAATTAGGCCTCTAGTCTTGGTGATGTGGCTATTTCATAAGGCCTCACCAATCCCATTTCAGGCCTTTATGGACACATCAGTGCATATCCAAACACATTCAAACCATGACTTAGACAAACATTATTTTGATTGATCCTTCTCATACATAGGATATACTTGTATTGTCTACTTGTTTTATCATCCAGTACATATGATTATCCGATAGTGCAAAATTTGGTTTTGACATCACTGTCAAGTATTGCTGAAATCAAATACCGAATGGAACAAAAAGAAACTTAATTCTGAGAAGAGACGCACAGGCCTATTAGAATTCACTAGAAAATAAATATATTTAATGAAACTAATCTCAACCGACTCTGCAACACTAGAATAAGATCATGTAGTGTGAGTTTATAGTGTATATGTATCAATTTCATTTCCCATTGTGATCTTTAGTTCACCAGTGATATGGAAGATTGTGCCAGATTTGATATGAAATCACTTACATTTACATGAATACCGGTCTGATGGATCGAGGTATTTGCCTTTCGGACAAGTGCATCTGTATGTACCCAATAAATCCAAACATCCGTCTGAACACTGACTGTTAAACTGGAAGCATTCGTTTACATCTGTTCAGAAATTTTGCGGAAAAGCGGATGTTTGTACTTTTTTTATGCTACAGTATACAAGTACAAAAAGCTAACCGTTTTTCTCTTCCATGTTATATGTTATTTGATCATCAAGAATGTACAGTTTGCTTTTACAAAGAACTATGCGAATTAATAGAGTTAGGTCTGGCATGGAAGTATGAAGTCCCAAAATGCATTCGTACAAACCATGCACTTTGGTACCTTGACTTGTGAGATAAAGGAAGCTTAATTTTGAAGCAAAATGTACCAAAGTGTCGTTATACCAAACATCGATATGATTAATAGACACAAATTGCATGGTATTGAAATATTCAATTTTTCCATGCATTTTTGGTCTTATAAGCCATGGCTATGTATATATTGTATAAATACAGAACATGTAATCTTTTTTTTTATTACATAAAAAAATGCCAAGTATTGCACCAAATTGTGTCTACTGTTACCTGGTGATTGAAAAATTTCTCAATACATTTGAAATACCATCTGAATTTCTCATAGTTCAGTCTAGGTGCAGTCTAGGAGTGACAATAGTAAAAAATTTGAAATTTTTCATATGTATCTCAGTCTATGTCCTTAAACGATGCCCACTGTTACACCAGAACATGCTATGTACTACCACTTTTAATAATCGATTTTCCTTTTCACATGACTTGAAGAATGGCATAAACGATATCCATCCTTCAAGGATGGGTACATTTAACTCAAGTTTACATGGGAAGTGCCGTTTCCATCATGTGGAGGTTTTGAAAAGCCACAATTTTATTGTACGCTCTCCGCCAACCAGTGTGTCGCTCGGCTTAGTAATCTCGCTGATTAATAACAAAGATAATTCGGACAAAAAATATCTGCCCCTAGCACCCGTGCACTTATGTGTTCATCCCCGAAATATTTGCCAAGTGCTCAGAGAAAAAAAGAAAGAAGAGGATGCGTAATTTATTACCACAATTTTCTCATACCCTCTAAGCCAACAAATAGAAAGGCTGCACCTAGATAGTTTTGACGTAACTCAGCCCCTCTCAATCCCTCCCCCCAACATCTTTGTTGTATCCCAGAGCCTGATAATGGCCATTTTCGTGAAGACTGCAACCTTTTAATTTTTGCCAACCTCCTGAGAAGCTATTCCTAGTGTCCGAAATTATCGAGGTGGTCGCCACTTAGTTGAAAATAAAAACACCCACGCCAGTCGGAATTTTCACCTTCACGCCACCCCATCCCCCCCCCCCTTCAAGATAAAACAATATCTGTGGCCTTGTCTTTAGCATAAAACTTTAGCATGTTTTGATTGTACAGTACTAATATGTGAGAAGCGAAATTTGAAAATATTGAAGGGCTTAATGGACCAAGACCATATCTGGTTGTTGTAAGTGATCATAGATACTCCCTGAGTGCAACTTGTAATTGAAACTGATACTTCCTGACCAGATGAATCTAACTTGTACGTAAGTCTATATTGAAAAACCTGTCGTATTACATGATAACATTGTCCAAAGTAGTAAGTGGGTCACGTAATCAGGCACTCGGTGACAGCATCCGATCGTTATCTCCCTCTTGTTTAGTCTTCAATATCATATTTTTTATACTACATAATGAATTTCAAATTAGAAGAAAATGGATTATTTCCTTAAAATTAGAAAATGCACCACTTTTAATTTGCACACAATAGTCCTTCGTTTCCAGGAGATTTCGGCTAAACGATGATCCTCACAAGGTCTATATGAAATTTCTGAAGTTTGAACTTACCGAGTTGACAGAGAGTAGCTGTCTGTGTTTCTGATAAGTTGCATTGAATTGTCTCCCAATTTAAGTTATTCAGAAGATTCAAAAACACACAATAACCTCCACTTTCAGAGAAATTTCCCATTAGTGAATCTTCCGAAAAACGTCTGAACGTCACAGGTGTCCGATCTTCCCAAAATAATGTTGATGAATTCAATGTAAAGAGGTTCCTCAGATCAATTCCAATACGATAGTATATGTAGTCTGGTATTCCTAAGAGTAAAAATTCACTGCGAATAGCATCTTGCTCTTCTTCTGATTTGATGTACGCTGCATGACTATTGCTTTGAAAGATGTCTTGGCAGGCATTGCGATGGATGCTTTTTACAGACATATAACAACTTCCATCTATTACGTGGCCATTGGAACTACATACATTCCCACTTTCTGTAAACAAATCGTAACAGTTTGAGAGAGGATGTAAGTGTTGGCACACTATCTAAAATCTTATGTCAACGATATTCCCACAAGAGACAAATGCAAATCACAGTTTAGGTAGGCAGTAGTAGACCCTCAAAGGCGACCCCAATGAAGAGGAGAATACAATAAGTACATGTATACCTCAGGGGTTCGGGTTAAAATTCACATACGCGTCGTTGCGTAAGTGAAGCTTCGTCGACCCCACGTTTTCATTTTCAAAACATTGCAATGATAGAAAAAAAAATGATAAAAGCAAATACTAACCGAACCATAAAGAACTCATTAGATTGCCAGGAAATGAATTATCCCATTTAAGGCCATTTATTTGTCTTTTAAGCAGGTTTTAATAGAATTCCGTTTGTTTATGCATGAACTTCAGTACGCTGTTAAAAATGTAAATTTACAGAAAATAAAATAAAGAAATACAAAAACGAATACAGAAATGTTCTGGGAGTTAGCTTCCAGACAATTTCTATAACTCGTATTTATTTCTTTGCTTTATTTTCTGTAAATTTACAGGCATTTTTTTTACACGGTAACAGCTTATTTTAATATACAACAGCCATCATTAATAGTGAAAAGCTCAAAGATGATGTTGAGCGATCTACATCACAAACCCCCATGTGTTCAGTCTGTAGTAACACTACCTCAATATTTTTCCCTTGTAGCCATGAGAGTAACAAGATAAATTGGTCGAAGTTCATTAATGTGACAGGATGACACCATGTGCAATTTGTAAGGTGGTTTTAATGTACAATACGCTGTAAGTAGGTAAGATAGAAAAGAGACAATAGCAATGCAACAAAACATACAGTCGGCCTATCTATATACGTTTCATTGCCTGCATTCGTACTGGCACCTAAATGTTAATGTGGTGATTAAAAAGGGATAGGTAGGCGTTAAGGAAACAGTGATTAAAAAAAGCAAACTTTGGACATACCTCGGTAATTACATCCAAATATTTCCATCCGAATGCATGGAAATGCGCTGTTATCAGACCAGAAGTGGAATCGAAGTTTAGATGCAATGATCGGTCTTTCAAGTTGATTAGTTACAACAGCAAAAGCATCATCATTAGCTTTAAATATCTGTGAACATGGAAAGAGGAAGAAACTATACACACAGCTTGACAGAAGTATACGCTAATCGTAATGATGAAATGAAGAATAGTTTAAGACGATATAGTTACCAAAGTGCCTGACCTCATAAAGGAAAGACATAGTTTCCCATTTACTTAAGACAGCAGATGTAGATATCAGCTACGACATGCAATAGGTTAATTCTTTTTGTACATTTTATTTCACATTGTTGCAATACATTGACATTCAATTTAACTACAAAGATGTCTTAAGTTTGTGCATTTGACACAAAAGATAATATAATAATATTACTATCTGATCAGGCTTAGACACAATCACATTAATTTACTAAAGGTAATACAACGTCATTAAATTGGTAGTGAAGTTAAAGGGAAATATGGCGTTTGTTTTAGAGAAGCTTTGGTAGATGTTTATTGATGAGACTGAATGATTTAACGATGATTACCGCTATTCTCTTTTGTTTGTCATGTTGGTGTATTCTAAATGCCCTATTTCCCTTTAAGATCCATTTTAACATAATCTATTTAATTATATGATGTTTTGAAGCACGCGTACACTGCTACATCCACAACGCAAGTAGGTTGCATTCTTGTTGTGCAAAATTCTATCATAACTGTACCTTCTCCGAGCCGTCCAGGTTAAGATATGTTTTCCAGATATCTTCATGACCTTGAGTCCTCTTGTAGCTCATATTAAAATGTTCTGCATACACCGGTACCCCATCAGCTTGCAAAGGCTTTTCACCCAAAAGACCTCCCTGTGTTGCGATTGCTGTTATTACATAATCTTCTGTCAGACGTATTTCCAGAAAATTCAGTAAGCTCTTATTAGAACTCGTTTGTGTGAAGATTGGACTTCCGAAGAGTCGAGGTCCAGCGAGTGTTGCGCATGTGTCTGATTCTGTTATTTGGTCATATCTTATTTGTCCAGATTCCATTCCAAGTCTTTGGCTGCAAACTGAAATCAATTTACAACATTCCTTACAGGAAAATCGACACATGTGGTTAACAAACTCCTTCATGCACAAAATAGTAAGAACTTTCACGTGATTTCCATGACAGGGGTAGTAAAGAAGGACAAAGTTTGCTGATGAAGTAAAGGTGTTATAGGAGATTTGCTAATGCGTAAAAAGACATGATAATGAATGGACAAAATTGCACTGTTGCTTGATGAATACATTTTTAATGATGTGTTTCACAATGACTCATCGGCTATGCTTTACTCAGTGAGATGTGTCATCGCTCTTAAGATGTAAACTCAAAGATAGGATGCACTTCTGATGATGGGAGAACTCATATTATCATTTGTTAGGGTAGTTAACATGAACCACCTGAAACGTTTCTGGTATACTCCCAGATGAGGAAGAAGTAATATAAATTTGGGGACTCAGGATATATTTTACATTAATTAAACTACACGTGGCAGAATATTGTACAGATTTTAGATTTCTACTCATTAGTATACCGTTCCAAAAAAAAAAAAAAAACCAAGGAGCATCGTTTTCAATTTGCCAAAAGCCAAGCACAAAGTAGTCAATTGTCAATTTGTATTACATACCAGCAAAATTAATGATTACACTTTTTTATCAATTGTAGAATAAACCAACAGCCACTGTGTACAACTTTTATCAGAATCTTTCAAAAGCAATTACTGAATCCAACTATTTTTTTTTTTTTGTCTTTCCAAACTGAGTTGTTTACCGTCAACAAGAACAAAGTTATTCACAATTGCATACTTAGTGTGGTAAGTGATATTGTATCCCTCATCTCCACTGCGTTGAGGGAAGAATAAAATAAGTTATAACACCTGCTTGCTCACAGCAACAGAAGTTTGATCAATATATCAATGTAACAGATCAGATTCAGTTATGTTCTATACAATTTATTACTTCCTCCTCTGTGGCAATTACCTATCATCTAGCATATTTTTTGCATGAATATGTGATGACTCACGGACAAAAAACACATATGGCATGAAGTTGGTAAGTCCACCTCGTAATCATCATGACACGATGACATATTCTATGTGATAATCATGAAATAATAAATGTGACATACCCAACATTTTCTTCCAAACAAGAAATATGCGACATTGCTGAACAAATAATTTTCGAAAGTTATGAGCTAGCCTGGGATATATTTTGCGATATATTACTTTATTCGTAACAGTGTGTGAAATATATCATATCTCAAAAATAAAAATACAATCTTTAAATCAAGTAAATGTGGTTTACATCTTACCTTGATAATTGCAACCCAGAAGCTCAAATTTTAAGCAAGCTTCTTTTTCCCAAGTCATCGGATAAATACGACAATGTCTTAAGTGAATGTCTGGGAACAATTGTATTCGTTCTGGCACACTGGATTCCACATAACGTTGAAATATCTTGCAGGATGTCAAAATGAATAAATGAAAACAAAAGTGAAATATCTACCAAAAATGTTCTTCAGCGAACTTTATTGATACCTAGGATTACTTATGTTTCAAAATGAAGGATAGATCCTACACCATCTGAGGCACTGACTTCTCTTAGTTTTTGAGTTTTCAAATTCGTTTTGATCTAGATCTCAGATATTATAGATATGTATCATTATTATTATAGATATATATTGTTATAAATCTATTATTATGCCGTGCAAGGATACTAATGATTTTTCCGCATCCGAATGTTCTACGAAGCACAAGTCCAGATAATAAAATGAAACAATACATAACTGGTTTTAAACTTCAGCCGTCAGGTTGTTGATAACACTAAATAAGGAGAGGTGAAAGACTACCAATCTGTGAGTCAAGGACAAAATATTTAGAAGTAACACTTAGTTGAACTGAGAAAATAATGGGGATTCCAGCTGTTTGTTGAGATTGGGCAGATCCCAGTTGAAATAAAGGCTTTCCCTGAGTTTAAGCTGCAGCTCAGTGGGTGACGAGTCAATTATTCCGAAGGAGCTGTGATCGCAATTTGCCTTGAAAGAGGGAGATTTGTGTAAGTGTTTGTAAACATGTGAGTTCTTATCGGATTTTAGAAGCTCAATGAGCCTCATTGAACCTGGAGTCTGCCATCTCTTCTGGCAATCACCTGCTGCAAGCACTCATCGGAAAAAGAATTTCAGTGACGTCCTCAAAGGGAACTGTCTTCAGTCCCCCGTAAGGCACTGAGTGCCCGGAGGAATGTGTGTGTTTGCACTTACAGACGCTGCCTTATTGTGTGTGTGTTTTATTATTATTATTATTATTATTTTTGTAATGATAAAATCCCGTGAAATATGCTGTTTTTTTAAGCCAATTTTACAGCAAAATTTGGAATTTCTGCAAACCTTAAAAGCTGTTATACCTATTAAACCTTTGTAGGGAGTTACTTGTGAGGACTTACCTGACAACCAATTGTTCAACATGATATTACGTTAAAGGTAAATACAATCTTATTTGTCTGATTTTATGGGGAAAAAAAATCAATTTTGCTAGATATTTTTTCATATAAAAATATAAATAAATATAAGTAAATAAAATATAAATAAATATAAATATTTGCACATATTGAAATACATGCCGGCTGAACAGTGACAGGAAATTATTAACTTCTACCTGTGCATTGCTAGCGTCATACATCCACGTGAAATCTTTTGCAGTAGGTCTCTTCTCAACTATTGAGTAAGACATTTGAAACGTTATGACGCTTGATCCTCTGCTCTCACAGCCTTGTAAAATGACATCACGCAAAATAATGAGATGATTGTATGAAAGCTGCACAGAAGAAATCAGAATAACGAGTAAATGTTGATATACATGCTAATGTGCGGTACAGATTACTTCTTTCCGTTATGTCTCTAAGTGTAAATTCACTAGAACTCGGCTCGGTCCATGGTGCCAACATTTGTCAATAAAGTAAAATGGAATATAGGGGCACATTAAACGGTTGGTTGTGAACTGATAGCAATTCAGTTATTCGTACAATCTTTGCTGTTTACAGTACATCAATAATCTTAGTGAGACAGATGGAAAACAAACAGACGTAGTGAATCGATCACGATGTAACTAACCTGAAGCCACGGTGACTTATCTGTAGCAGAAGGGATCCAGCCCATGGACTGGAAACTATAAAACAGCCGAAGTCGACTCTGATCAGCGCTGTGTGTTTGTTTGAGAACACTGGATGCGCTGAATGCGGTTTTCGTGAGTACGTTGTTCGACACGCCCAATGATTCATCACAGTCTACGAGGAAAAGTTTTAAATAGTCATTACCTATTATCTGGGGAAAAGCAACATTGTTTGTTAATCAGCAGATTTTGATATTTCCTGCTGGGATGTTGTTCACGTAACGAAAGTATGCTACTCAAGTATGCAGGAAAGTGGCCGGCTCCAATGAGGGTTAGGACGGGGGGTATTTGAGCCCAGTCAGAACGTTTCCCCTCAGTCCCAACAAATATAAAATTTTGACTAGTAGATAAATCGGAGTTCTCTGTCCCGAAAGAGACAAACAAGCGAAGCAGAGATTACTTGTGTGCAGAATATTCTGTTGTGGTACCTTGTCATCTGGGTTTATGAATCCGGTAGCCTAGCAACTGATGCACTACCTGGCAACGTTGGAACTTCCAGTAGGGATGAATCCCCAGGCTCGGAAACGCTAGACACCGTATCATCATGTTGTTATTTGTAGCTACTTAAGTGAATGTAGTGATTTTGAGCATAATATTTCCCCCAAGCGATCCGAAATCATAGCCAGCATACACTCAAATTATTTCGGAGATTAAGGGTTAACTTTACTGCAGGCTATTCATAGATTCATAGTGCTAACGGACTAACCCTAAGGAACGAGGACTCAGAATAATAAAGTGCACAGGGAAGATTTGTAAGGATGAGTGAAAAGAGGATAGATTCTACAAAGGTTAGGACCAGTTGAAACAATAAGCCAGTACTATGGTGACAATCCATTCCACGTGTTAATACCTCAGGCACAATTGAATACCGATATCTTTGCGATTAGGTCTTTGCGATTTTGGCGTTATTTGGAGGGCGTTTTGGCGCTATTGGCGGGGCGCCTGCAGTCGGTTCTCCTGCAGGATATAAGGTCATTGTCGTTAACTGCACGGGCAATGGGTTTATGTTATTTCGAAATTAAAATCAGTTCCGATGTCGGGTATCAGAAGGTCATAGCCAAAAATCAGCTGATGTCTCTACGATGTCTCAGTTGTTTTTCAGTGTAGCAAAAAAGAAAGGTTTTTTATGTTGATTACACGTGCATTTAATTAAAACCAATATATGGATAACGATTTCTTTACTTACAGATTTCTCATTTCAGACTTTTCTAATGAATATTCATAAGAGAACGTGATGCATATGCGCAGGTGTGTTACTGATACCCGTTAACAACATGATCTTAGTTGCAATTTTTGTATAACGGACGTTTGGCCGATAAAAAAGAGAAACGCGCAGAGTGACGTCGGTAAAGATCTACACAGATCTGCACATTAACTGGATTGGCTAGACTGCTTACCGCTGTGAAGCTACCAAAACTAGTCTCTGGGAGTCACAACATGGCCGACATGAAACGCCGAAAGGTCAAAACGAATCGTGATTTCCTGGATTAAATGTCATATTTATAACATAAATGCTCAAATAGTATTTTTTCCTTCTAAAATAAGTTCAGTTGCTATGAATTTGCAGTTTTACTCCTCAAAGTCTTTTAATAATGTTCAACAGATCTTTCAACTTACTTTGCTTACTTTGGTTTTGATGTTTGGAGTTCCATGTCGGCCATATTACCACACCCAAAGGCTAGTGTCCGTTGGCTTCACTGGAGACAGTCTTTTTAGTGTTTACTTGCTATTGAAATGAAACGCTTAAACCAATCCAGTTAATGTACTGATTTATGTAAGATTATTATATCAAAACTTTTGATATAATGTAAACCACGAGTTATTATCAGAACAGAAAGATACACTGTTAAAAAATCTCTGTTCGTGTACAGAAAATCTGCTGTCAATTGAGTTTCATGCATGAACAGCAAGCACGGGTATATGTACAGAACCACCCTGTATTTTTACAGAACTGCACTGTTAAAAAATTTCTGTTTGTCTACAACAAAGTTGCTGTCAATTGGGTTCCATACAAGAACAACAAGCACATGTTTATGTACAGGATGCCCCAATTCGGGTATAGGACCACACTGTATTTTTACCGAACTGCACAGTACATTACAAGATAGTTCATGCATATCTACAGAAACTGTCCTGTTAAGATACAGGGCAAGTTGTATTGCAAACGCACAAGTCTGTATTTTGACACTTTCAACGACTTTGTATACAGCAAATATTCAGTTGTTATATGGGGTTTACGTTGTATGTGACCAGTTTTCTCGTTGTGCTTGTACAGAAACGTTTGTGCAGTTACCATAGCTTGTCCATATATTAACAGCTTCCTTCTTAATGTAGACAAAATATTGTCGTCTTTACACAAATATCTGTTGTGCTGCAATCTCACCAGATGGCAAGTAAACAGTTTTCTGCTGTTCTGGAACAAAAGCATGGTCGTTTACGTACAGGTTCTCTTTCTTTTACTACACATGCCTGTTTATTTACAGAACTATTGCTGTCAATAAACAGGGGTTCCTGCTACAATACCATTAGGTACGCATACAACTGTGTGGGCAACACTGCGGTTGGTATCCAGGAGTAAGCTGTAATATGACAGCCATAACTGGTACCCCAAAAAGTTCACTCCCTTTGGCAATGACCTTGTGGTACACACTAAAGGTGTACAATGTACTAATTAGTGCGATGAATCTGTGCACCTGTATGGATACACAGATTCTGCTGATCAAATTGTGTACTAAACTGTTTCAAAAGAGTTGCTGTCTCAACAGCCATATTTTTTTCCCACACCATTTAACCTGAATAGATGACTTCCTAATTGTTCTAAATGGGCAGAGTATTTAAGTAGTACGACTATTTTCCTGGCAGGTCGGAAACAATCTCATTCTCACATTCTCTCATTCTGTAGATCTGAAGTTTGCTAGGTTAATCTTGCACAACAAGTAATTGAACAATGTTTAGACACCGTAAAATGCATGAATAAATGCAACTAAAAAATGAGATTATGTTAAACAATCATGTTCAGAAATTAATTTCCAACGCAAGCAAATTACAATGTGCATTACACATAAGAAAAGATAGGATGGGAGGAACTACCACTTGCAAGCTCAGTTTGTAGGTTTCCTATGGAATGAATGAATACAAGTCATTAGCTTTCATTACACACTTTCTCGATGCAAGCACTTCACCCACACAAAAGTTTCTATAGAAATCTATAGGAAAAAGTCCATATATAAAACTATATAAACTTTTCTATAGAATCTCTGTAGAATCCTGTAGAGTTTCTCTGGAACCGCTGTCAAGAACTCTAAAGAAACTCTACAGAACTCTATACAAAAGTGGGTGTCTACAGGAATTTCTATAGAAAATCTTATATAGTTTCTATAGAAAGCATTATAAGTTTGGTATAGAAATTCTATAGAAACTATATAAGATTTTCTGTAGACTGAATCTAATAGAATGTCCTACAGGGCACTCTACAGAATCCTATAGAGTTTCCTTAGAACAGCTCTATAAAACTTTATAGAAACTCTGTAAAAACTCTACAGAAACTCTGTGGAAACTCTAAAGAATCTCTATAGAATCTATATAGAAAAGAAGTGTCCATAAGCTTTTCTATAGAATCTCTGAAGAGATCTATATGATTATTTGAGGGTTTATAGGATGTTTTACAGTCCCAGTAAAAAGTCCCAGTAAAACATTCATTTAAGAATTCTTGCTTAAAATGGTGTTCATCTACATCCCTTGGGAATTCAAATGACATTGAGTGGTTTTGACTTCTCTAAGAAAAAAAAACAATTGGGACAATTTCAGAGTTGGTGTGTAAGTAGGCAACCATTGCCTACTTACACACTAACTCTGAAATTGAAGCACCTTCCTCTCATTGAGACATAGCCAAGGCGACACATACTTAAATATACCCACTGACACACACTATTACACAGATTTCGATCTTCGGCAAGGAATTAGTAATTAAATGTAGTAAACGGAAACTGAAAGTTCTGTAAATGTATAAAATAAATGCAGATAAATAACAAACAAAAATTAATACATATAAAAATGTGATATGTATAAGGATGACAATTTAATAGAGCAAAAAAAAAAGGTTGCTGTGACCCAAAACTACAGACCAGGGTTGTACATTTTGATGGCAACTGGGAAGAAGCTGGAAGTAAAATGTTTTTTCCTCATAGTAATGTGCGATGTCATGATAAGAGATGGCTACACAAGACGCTCTGCATCCGGAATAATCATTTCTGTTCTTCGAGAGTTATCGACTCCAGAGAAGTAAGGTAAGCTCCAATAATCCTTTCGAAATATTTGACTGTGACAGATAACTTTCTGAAACATGATTGTGTCACACGGTTGAACCAGACAGCTATCGACAACTTGAGTATGTATTCTGAACAATAGCTCAGTAAATATTAATCAGAGTGTACTGATTGATTTCATATGCTTTCAGTTTACAGCTGTTATCTTGCTTTCTCAGAATTTCCAAACACAGATTAGGTATATGGGAGTCCAAGGAATTAAAAAGGCAATTGCTCTCTATTGTATCCTTTGATACAAAGTGTTTGCACTGTTGTTCTCTTCCTCCTAATTCCTTGCATGGCTTGTTAGACGTTGCGCAGAGCCAGCAGTAAGGTACAAAGGAGTCTCCTTGAGACTCCTTTGTACCTTGGACTTGTCAGATGTAAGGCCAGTGACAGTTATGTCATCAGCAAATTTAACCACATGGGAACTCAGGTTTCCAGCTTTAAAAACAGATGTGAAATCAGTGGAATACAATTTTAGTGACAGCTTGACAAAACCGGGATGTAGCAGTATGAATTCAAGATTTAAACAAATAATAAGTTGCTACCAATCTTAACAAGCTGAGGGCATTTCAAAGTAAAATCTTAAAGAATTGCAAATGGAAGCAGGGAGCTTGATGTTATATTGATGAGCCGTAAATATAATTTCACAAGAATAAAGTGCTAGAAGTATACTGCTCAATGTGAAAAACATACTATACTAGTGCGAATGTAAATTATCAAAATTGTTTTTAACTGTGTAAATATATTCTACTTAAGTATGCTATAACCACACTAAACTATGTTGTAATAAATGTAAATGAACTAATTTTAATGTCAATAGGGTGTAAAATATACTGTATTGCCTTAGATATTTGCCCTTAACACACTATTCTGCCTTAATACAACTACTACTGCAACTGAAGCCCATCTGGGTCCCATATGGGTGATATGATGCCAACGTAGCCTATATAGCCCACATATTCTGCTAGCTGGGATCATGCTACCTTCATACAACTACAACCACAATGATCAAAATGTACCAAAACACTAAGGCTAGAACGCCTAGCCTAAATGCATACAATATTGCTTTAAACTTTAGATTGACTCCACAACATGACACTATTGAGTACTATACAGCTTCCTTAGTAAGTTTTTTTCCTTCAATAGATTACTCACTGATGCTTAAGAAAATTATTCATTTCCTGTACCTATAATGGGATTGTACCTCGTAGTAACATGAATCGCTGATCTCTTTAGCTCTATAGGCAATTACTAGCATGGGGGTAGTATGAGTCGACCACCTAACAAATATTTGAATCCTTAAAGTATAAAAACATTGTTATAATATATTAAACTTGACAGAAGTATTATAACTTTGCCTTTATCATTCTAATACCTTTTTCTTGTGTTAAAAAATAGTAATTACTTGGAAATAGGTCTTGAATTTAACATGGCCGTATATAACACTAGGCTTATGATGATCACGTCACACTAAGATCTATCAAAATACTGCTTACTATCAAATGAATACCTAATACTGTAATGTCAAAAGACGATAAAAATATTGTCTCTTCTATCCAAATGTTGAATGAGACTTTTACCGAAGACATTCTGGTTGATATTCTGGTGCTATTTGAAACATAATAGTCAGCAACATTGCTGAAACTTAAAAGTTTGACTGTAAAATTGTCCATCCCAATGAAAAATAATACGGCAAGTACTTGTTTTTGACGGCTGCTTGAAGTAAATATGACGTAAGCGGTGCTTACTTTGGAATTCCTTTGTACCCATACGGTCTTACTGGAGTAAAAAATACATTGATCGACTCAAAGTACTGATCGACTTAAGCCTTAAGGTACACCTACTATAGTACATATGTGTAGGGACCTTGCCTATACTGGCTACACCATGCAGAGCGTATAGGAAATAACAACAGTAAGATGAGCAATCAAGCTGACTAGCCAAACTTTTAACAGAAAAAAGCCACAGTAAGTGTTATTCCAGCATAAATGCACTTAAAATTTCCCGGCTGTCACTGCTTGCTTGTGCTTCTGCAAATTTGGCCGATACTACCTTGCCTACAGTGCTTTACAATAGGGGTAAGCAAATCGCAATCTCGTTACGGTAGCAACCCGCGCTTATCCCGTACGGTTACTTGTAGGCCTACTGCTTTTAGTTTATGTTACTGAACGTTAGTATAGAAGCTTACAGCCTAAGTTAAGTTTGACTGCAACGAGTTTCTAACTCACACAAACTTGGTTTAGAAATAATTCTAGTACAATTAAAGAGTATAATCATCATGTCTTCAGGTTATTTATCATTTTATGACACTTAAGGACTAGAAATACCATACCTGCGACTGTGAGGAGAGCGCAGAGAAGAGTACAATCTCTTCATGATTGTTTACGTCAAGATGTTTTTGAATTTCAAGTCACGTGGGCAGCATGACCAGAACATCGAAGCTTATTATGCTAAAACTAAAATGCTATCGTACGCGTTGAGATAATTATGGCATGCCCGATTGGCAATAATTCTAGCGCTTAGCACAGATAAGCAAAACCATTTTTTTCGTTACGCCGATGACACTGAGCCCACGTAATACATGGGCTCCATGTAGAAACCCTTAATTCGGTCTATGTTGAGGAAAAAAGAGGACTCTTCCTAAACACCGTGTAAGAGTGCGCTGTAGATGTAAGAACTGAAATGAACTTTAGCTTAATGATGCTTGCTAATAAATACTGGCCGAAAGGAACTGCACACACACGACTTCCACGAGCGGATGCAGGATTGTGAGAAAAGAGGGGGGCATACACCGTCGGCCAAGGGGGTTTGAGTTTCAATTGTAGATGCGATTTCTCAGCATTTGGGGAGGATACTTTCCATGTATCTACTTGGTCATTTTCGGAGTATTTGAAAAAAAAAGCAAATTTGGTCAAAATAAATTATTGGTCATCGAAAAAAAAATGAGCGGGGGAGGGCATGCCACACCTAGATCCACGCCGACATCGATCAGAAAACTTCTCAACCTTTTCTACTGCATCCAAATATGGAAGTTTCTGATAGGCTTATACTTAGAGGTTATATGTAAGGGTCAAGTTTATTGTGTGCTACTGAATTTCTATAGAGAGTACAATGTTTTATAGAGATTGTTCCTTATAGAAACTATTGTATAGAAAGTTGTAAATTCTATAAAACTCTAAAGAAACTTCAAATTTCTATAGAGGAATGAATTCAAACATTTCTGTAGCAGATCGTTGATTCTATAGAGCTCTATAGACATTTCTATAGAAGTCTATTGAAAATTTTTGTATGGGGCAAGATCAGTTTTCTCCAATGATTCTGTGATTCTGGTTGTCATTTTCTCTCAGAAAAACCGAATCCACAATAAATATTTCTCACATACCGTATAATGCATGAATTGATGCATGGAGGATACTAAAATTAAACATGGCCTCACAAACCGTCCTACACTTTGCTGTTTTTTTTTTTTCTCTAAGGTTTACAATAATATGGGTAAACACACGGTTTCGTACGGGACATTAAACCATTATAATTTTACAAAAATTTTACAACCAATAACTCGATAGCAATTTCGTGTTTACCTGTTTTTAGACATGGTTATAGTGCTGGGTATACCGAACCAACTGTCTTCTACGAAATACAACTATTGTAATTTTACAATTTCATTTGTAAAAAAAAAAATGTTCCTTTAAAAAGTTTGTGTCTTAATAAGAAGTTTTGTTTTGGTCAAAAATTTCTTTCAAATTCTGCAAACACCAACTTTCCGTTTATGGACGGTCAGTTTTTGTTTTTTTTCTTAACATAAAGTTGCTGTAAATTTACAACCATTGCTGGTAACGTATGCTTCGGCCGCAAGTCTGTTGCTCCACAGAAAGCAAATGTCTTTTGAACGGATATTCAATTACAATTAAGTAAACGTTCAAGAATTGCAAATGTACAAAAATTCACCTGTAATTGGACAAAAAGTTATTGTAAATGTACAATTTTTCTGAAATTAATACACATTCTTTTTTTTAATTTGTTATTAAAAAGAAAATTTCTGTTTTTTAACTGAAGTTGCCAGACATGACATGAAAAATACATCTTTTGTAGAAAAAGAACAATTTCCTTCTGAAATTACATAAAGTTAATGTAATTTTACAATTATCTTTAACAGTGCATACTGTTTTCTTAAGTTTGTTTGAGTACAGAGAACGTCTGTTTCTGAACTGAAATTGTGAAACATTTCACGAAATATGCCTGTTGTGTGTAAGTACAACAATTCTTCTGTGTAGGGACATAAAATGATTGTAACTTTACAATTGTTTTAACAGTGTAATATTATTTACAATCCACTGATATCAGACATTTGCATGTCAGGATTAATTACGCGACATAAAACGATTTTAGGTTAGTTACTACCGACGTCTACTCGTACGTGTATAAAATCGTCATATCCTAAAATGTTGATTATAGGCGATTGTTTCAATTTAAGTTAGTAACTTTGGTGTTACGGAAAGCTTATGTTGTCATCTGCAAATATTGATGAAAACATAAAATATTGGTTCATTACATGAGTCAGCCTGGTACTCGCAAAGTTTGAAGCCACTGTTTGAGACGGGGAAATAACAGCCTTTCTTCGATTGTATTTGTTTTTAATATCGTTCATAACACCCAAAATGTTCTAATTTCCAAAAGGACTGAAGATCAAAGTATCCACCCTGCTATACTGGAAGAGAGAATGCCCCATTTTGCATTATTCAATAAGCAGTTGGCCATCACTTGTCAGTCTAATTCCGCGATATGCTTTCGTTGAGACTTTCCATTATAAGCAAGGATGTAAGAGGATGACATGATCAAAATTAGCTCAGTGGTTACGGATAGACTGAGAATCTCTCTACAGGGGCCATAGGCGCGACCTATGCAAGCACCCTCAGCTTTGTTGATCGTGGATTAAAATGTAATGATGTTTCAGTTTGTAAGAAACATTCATTCTTTCAAAACTTCGAGCAGCAACTGATACGCATTACATTTTATCATATAGTGCACAACACTCTGAGGCAGTGTTCATTGCATTTACACATTTACACATATCTTTTAATGAAAGGTTCATCATTTTCAACTGCAAGAGTACATATAAAGTGCTCAAGGTACATCTTAAAGTTCCTAGCAATCGATCCAATGGTAAACTTATCCATGTGAGATCGAACAAGTAACAATTGACATAGTGCCACAAAACGTGGGAAACACGGAACTCTATGTTTATTAATCCACTACGGACGAATGATCGTCCTATGCATTAAACCTTTACCAACTGTAGCTTTTTCATCCTTGATATTCCTCCCTCTTACACCCATGTATTTCCTTCTCCACTAACCATTATCAAGGCATCCAAGGATGTCCACCTTCATGGCCACACCTTTGTAATATGAAAGAGGAATGATTGTGATAGTTGATGTCCAAATTAGGGGATCCACTGGTATCAGCACCGAACAATATGGTTCAACATTAGCTGTATAGTTCTAATTTTAACGTGAAAGAAAAGATAAATCGAAAGTTGCGCTACACTGTCTCTCTTTAAACATCCGTCTTTAAAGAGAATTTAGTTTAGTGGACACGTATAATAATAACATTAGGAGTGACCAAAAACAAGCAACAACAGCGATTATGTATTACTATATTCTCATAAACATGAAATTGTGTATCAGATATAAATGCCACCAATGCATGAAGTGAAGGCGTATTTTATGAAGATTAATATAAACGAAGACGTGCATTAATCCTACGATTGGTAAGATTTATGACATTTTAAGAGAGATTATCCTTCTGGATAATGGATTTCTTGTTTGATGGTTTGATATATGAACTCAATGTTGAAATATCATATCCATACCATATCATACCGGTCAAGGTAAATGTAAATTGTGTGCTAGATTTGTCTTCATGTGAACATAGAACACAGTGAGCAGGAATAATCTGTATGCACTATCTATTTACCTCAACAACTGGAACTTACGGTGACGTGTGTGATTCCAATGACGTCATCTTTATATCTAATACGAAGTTTCCTAACCCAACCTCGATTCAAGTCTTCACATCCAGACACAACTAAAGCAGACACCAAGAAACGTCTTCCCAAATCAAGCTGAAAATAGAAAAGACATATCAGCTGTGGTCACGAGTGTCAACAGTTGTATTTATTTTAGAGTTGCAGTGTGTAAATATATGCAACAAAATAATTTAAACATCGAGTTAAATAAGCAGTGTGTAATATACATTAAGTTACAACACGCAAATTGTGTACGTATTAAGTAGGCAGAAGACGGTATGTTTGAAAGCTATGACACATGACGCACAATACATTGGGAGACGACATGGTATCGTATCTTACCGTCAGAGTAGAACTTCCTCCCTTTGAATACCAACAAATGTTGCTGCCATATTTACTATGCCTATAAGTGGTCCAACTTCTCTTTGCACTGTCATAGAACTCTCTCGATAAAGTAACCGGAGTCGTACATTCTGCTGTAAATGTAGATGATTGATAGTTTGAGTCAGCACATCCGCTAGAAACATACCTTAAAAATACATTCATATAACCTAATCGGTGCTATGACCTGGTGGATGATTGTAATGTCATTCTTTTTATTCATTCTAAGATCTTCCTATGCTATTTTCGGCTGTCCTCGTGAAAATGAAGATGTCAAATGTAAAAGTTCGTTGCGTTTATAGTCAGCTGATTTGAAATGGAAAGATATAAGCCATTAGCTGAAATATGTCATAAAGTCAAATACATTCAGATAGTCTAATCGGTGCCATGGCCCAGTGGATGATTCTGATGACAATGTTTTTTTTTTTTTATTCAATCTAAATTTTCCTTTTTTTATTCTTAACTTAGCTCCGGAAAAAAAAGATGTCATATTTAAATTCACTGTGTTGATAGTAGGCGATGTGAAATTGCAAAATGTAAGCCATAGACCGGCTTCCTCCACACTTGTGTGGTTGCTCGGGGACGTAGCATTACTACAAGTCGAAGTCTGAATTACTGTTTATTAGTTTAGATTATCTGCATGGATATATGTTCACAAGGAAACAAAACACGACAAACTGTGAGGTTAATTTGTCGATATGACACAAGGTATTACACGTTCACTGTGTGACACTTTACAATGACTTTATCCTTGTGACTACCGATATAAAAGGAATTTGTTTATTTTCCATCAATTATGTCAGGACTAATAAATTCATTATGAACTTAAATTGGGAAAACCGTTTCAAATGTAACTCATGTTCAGTACTTACAAGAAAATGTATCGAAGTAGAAGGGTTTACACTCTGCAATTAAAAACAGACAAGAACACGTTTTTCTTTTTTGTTCTTGAAACATGGTAGTTGTGTATTCATGACGAAAGTTACGTTAAGGTAATTAACATGCACAACATTGAAAGAAGTTTGATCCAGTGAGGGACTCAAACGTAAAAAAATTTCAAATGTCTGATGCACTATATCAGTGATAACAAATATGAAAGTCATTGGAATCAATTAACGCCATATAGTATTCAATAAAATTCTACTGGAACTTCATTCACCTTGACAGTCTTGTCTTCCAATAAGGCAACGGTTCCCTTAAAATCCACAAGAACTAGATGAATAATTGCTACCTTACAGCACTGTGTGTTTTATTACAACCACTGTCCCCGTGTTTCATCACAAGGTACACCTTATTAAATTGGAAACCGTCATGTCAATTTTTCCATTTATATTGAATCAGATCAATGATGTCAAGGAATGGCAACAGGAAAGTTGCCAATAAATATGTACCCAAGCAGAGAACAGATTGAACGAGTGTGTTGTTTTGCTTTAAGTCAAAACTAGAATAGAATAACCAGTGTAAACTTCATGTACAGGCAAGTTCAGATTACAATTTACCAGTGCTAAAGGAGACGAGATCGGACTAGAAGATCAAAACTCAGATTCGGCCCTGTGTCATCAAGGACCGATCACGAAACCTTAAAAAATTAGCTCAATTAAAATGAAAACACTTAAATTAAATTAGCGATTTAACCCTAAACTGAGCCATGTGCCGAAGCACAACGTAATAGTGTTACGGGGCTAATTCAGTTTCGTGTATTTTGTATATAGAAGCTTTCACCCATGTACGTACGACTCAATTCGAAATGTGTCACATAGGTTAATTCTGATGTATTGCGACAAGCTCGACAAGATTTGATCGCAAATCAGGTGGAAGACCTCAACACATTATTTCTGTGTGCGCCATTCACTAACAGTAAGTAACGCTACAGGTACCTATACATCATAGAATTTTGTGCTTAATCGGTGACTGAGATTTGAAGTTATAGATAGAAATGGCTTGCAAGGCTTGCAAATGTACTTACCTCGCCGAATTTTCCTATGTTTCAAATGTTGTATAAGATTTTTTCTTATTTGAGAAGAGAATTTACAATGGGAGTGAATTTAATAACCAGATCTAGTATTGTAGATGTTGACATTACTTTGCCCCCCCCCCCCCCGACGACGCTAAATGCGTTCACTTACATTTGCAACATACACTGAAACTGTGTGATAGTAAAACACTGAACTCAGTCATTCACTCTCTGATTCTGATATAGAAATTTACGACATTAAAGTATTTGCTCATTTTTTTAACCTTCAAAATATTTCTCATATTTTTAAAAACTACAACTGCATTCACGTAGTTACATGCTCTCTAACTTCCATTAAAATCGCCTGACCTGTCATAGGCAAACAAAATGTGTTAAAGGACCTAATGACTAACGAAGTAAAGTAGTCTATTTTTTCTTATTTTTGCACAAGACATCATTTTAAGACAGACTTTTAGGTAGAAACAATGTATTCAATACATATACAATGCGGATAGGTCATTAGTGCGTAATTTCCAATTTTATTCTTCTATTTATTCATGTTTTGAGTAACTGCATTGTTATATGCCATGTATGGTGTATCACTTACGTGTTAAAGGCTAGAATGCCGTTAGGTTTATCTGACTGTATAAAGTTTGCAGATTGAAGCAGCCTTATCACTGTGATCACTTCTCATTAGATATTATCACCCATGCAAAACATGGTTGCATAGGTCGAAATAATAGCCACATGGTATGGAAAAGTAATGTCAAGATCTAAGTTGTTAACACCGGGCACTAACAAAACCTTTCGTACTGTGTTATGCGCTGTAATAACTATAAACTTTAATCGATTACCAATCGATCACCAATAGATCGAACGCTACATAGCACATTCAGGCACCTCACGACAAAGTTTGGAGTTTATTAGACTTACTGTCTAGATTAGAAAAAGCTACACAATTTTTCAAACCATTTTTTCTGATCGTAAATTGATCTTTGATCTCTTAAATTTTGAGAGAAGACAATACTTCAGACCACGGATCACCTGTCTCCAAACTATGACCTCCTTCGGCCTTGCAGTCTGGGAGGAGTTGCGAACGCAGTGTCAATTTGAAGATTTGATCTCTAAACCCTTGGAACCCAACACTGAATATGGGTTTTAGATAAAATAGATAAAATCATTTATATCGGTCGTATATTTGCTTGCAAAGCTCAATGAATCAAATAGAAGACTTTACTTATTTGACCTCTGACCTTCAATAACGATGGTAGACACAACTGCAGAACATGTGTTACATTTACCAACTTTGATGCCCACTGGCTTTGCGGTCGAGGAGGAGTTGCGGAGGCAAGCTCTTGACATTGGAAGTTGCTTTCCCACACACACACACACACACACACATCTTCACACATTTTGGCCCCTAACCTAAACAAGGGCTTCCAGGTCACCCGAAGCACCATACTAGGTTTGACACACCATGTACCAAACATCAACCCTACGTAATGAAACCGTGGAAATGGTGATATCTGAACTGAAAGAACCATATGCACAATACTAATTCCAAAGCAATTACAATATGTAACATCAAACATTACATGTATAGGTATCAGATAACGGCATAGTAAGTTCACTATTATTCCCCATACTTCTGCCAGCTTAAATTCATTATGCTTGCACTGGTGACCGCTGCTGAGTGTACATATGGATTAAGATCTAACATTCCAATACCAGGTAAAGGAATCTCCTTCAGAGCAAACTGATGAAAATACACGACAACCTATTATATTGTAAATATATAAGATAAGTAAAGATAATTATATGTAATTTATGTAAAAATGTAAATGGAGGGGGAAGGTCACGGGGAAAGATTGCAACAGACCATTCCTATTGAACAATCAAAACAATGTGCTTGTCTAGTGTTGGTATTTACTGGAAGTGCTACAACAAAACATACGTACGAACGTTCTTCACAGTATCACCAACGGAAATGTTAGGAGTCACCGTATATGTATGCAGAAAAGGCATTCATGATATCCATAAAGATATTCTAACAGTTGCAGCAAACTTACAATATATAAACCGCACGACAATATTTTATGTTAATGAAATGGTGAGAAATTGGTAATCACGTTTTAATGTAGGTGGTGATGTGGTTAAAGCATAGACCTTATGTTATTTCTGACAAATTTCTGGAAATATATTTCAAGTTAGTTCAAGAAGCGCAAAGGACCTTGAGAGAAGCACTGTGGTTTATCGGTACAATGGTCATTCATAAAATCAATTGTAATTAGTGAAACAAATAGAACATTTTTTTCACGTCATATACCAATGGTGCTAATGGAAAAAGAAAACGCCTCTTTTTTAAGGAGCAAAGTTATTCACTTCAATATAACATTTACACACAGAAACAGTGTTAAATTAAGAACCTATATCATCTGAGGTTTCTGCTTGAATTTGGCATAATTACACACAGCTAAATTGACAACTTCCTTTACACATGAAACTCAGGCTATCATTTAGCGACTTTTCTTCTCTATTTATCTTTTCTCTAAGAGCAACTGAGAAACAAAAAAATGTTAATGTTTCACGATTTGCTGAGCAAATTGACTTTTGTCGAGGAACAAAATGCAAGATCATATTCACTACTTTTTTTTTTTTTTACCAGACTCGATACATATGATTTGTAAGAAAATGTGGAACATGCCATATAATTGCCTGAACTAAAATTATCAAGACAGCATGGTGAAAGAAAGCAAGCATTGTGCCTCATAGCTGGAAGAGTTGTTTGACATCCTTTGGAATGTTTCAGTACGCCGAAACGATTACCAAAGGGCACAAGAAGTCAAGTTATATTGAAACCTGAAGTCTAAGAAAGTGTATTTGTAAAAAGGATGTACCTGTGTCTAGTCGAATGAACAGATCGATATCTTCGAAGTGACTGTTAAGTACCTGCTCCAACCGGCCATTTGTGTTGGGAGAGGCATGGTACCATCGGCATATAGGCACATAATCCGGAGGAAGTGGTCGTTGATAGCTAGAAATGTAAATACATGTGAGTAGATGTTTATCACATAAAAACTAATGTAAATGAAACAAGAAATAGTTTTTAAGTCCTCAACTAACGGCTAACCGATCTATATACATGTCATTGGATTAAACACTTGATGCATTGCATAAAAGTTATTGACGTGCAGTAAATCCTGCAACAGCAAGAACAGCAACGCACAAGTGCTTGTTGCACAAACGCTTAACGATAACAGGTATGTAACCTTGAGTTTGGAAGGAATGTGAAAATGAGGGAATAAAGACCAGAAGACCATTTTTAGTGAATTGAAGGCATATTTTTACATTTATTAAATGGTTCGAGAACCAAACAGTCAAAAACGTGAAAGCATTCTTTGACCGCACAAAATACAGTATTAGACCATAATGGTAAATGCAGAAAACAATACTGACATTACAAGAATATTGCCTCTTTTCAGTTTTTTGTTATATCAGAAAACAGGGTGGAAATGTCTTCAGCGACGCTTAAAGCTAATAATGCAACCCTTGATCCAGCAGATAGGCCCTCATAAGATATTGAGGTATTCACTTTTGAATTATTATCAAACTTAGATCTATTCTACAGCACTTATTGGGCAAAATAGAACAAATAAACACATAAATCTAATCTCAAATTGTGGGAAATAAGTCACGATAGAGAACCTCTACTCACGTAAACGCCTGGCATTGAAATTGCGTCTCATCCAGACAATACTTTGCGCAACGTTCCTCCGACAGAATTCTGTCAGATACTTCATTTGAGATTATACGTTGTTCAAGAAGAGAATTGTCAAACCTCATGGCGTACCGTCGAAACTGTCCGACAAAATAATCGGAACCTTTCTCAAGACACAACAAGAGATACAAAATACTTAAATTCAATTACATGACTTCTGTTTCGTCATGAAATACAATTTGACATTGGAGTTACACATACTTACATGATGTGCGGTATGTCAATGTCATGAAATCAGAGTGGCGGCAAACTATTACTGTTAGAATAAAAAAAAGTTAAAACGTTTGATTCATAAACTGAGATTCGTATGCTTACAATGACGGACTTGACAATAATCCCGTTCAAATGAGTTACTCGGCGACAGATACAAACACCATGGCCTCAAGTCATTGTTAGGATTCCGGCAGAAATTCTGAGAAAAGTCAACTGAAAAAAATATCATGGCAGATTTTGTGTTCCATGCAAATTTTATTCTGAGATGAATTAATGAAGCATATCAAAACTTCGCGAAGCTACAAATGTAACCAAAGATTTCTCGTTAATTATTAAACAAATGAATGACAAAACAGACAAAGGTGATGGAAATCTGGAAGTTATTTGACCCTGTAAACGCCAGACTTGTAGGCATACATGTAACCAGCATCTAATAGATAGATGCGTGGATTCTATTGAAGCTCAGTCGAGAATAACACTAAAATTCGAAAACATTCACAATTACCGACCCTTTGTCCTGTAGCAGTTTAACATGCAGTCCTTGCATGTCTCTTTCAAGTGTCTCTGCATATATGTTATCTTTTGATGACTCTTTAGTCTATATGAAAGAAGTTATGCAGTGAAGTTTTAGCGCCAAAATTATTCAATTTTGAAAATATTTTAAGCAATAGTTAATAGCGGGACATTTTTATAAGGCCCCCACGTTTGGAAAAATAACATAAACAAAGGTTTACTCACCTTTACATTCAAATTTCTTTATGACCATAAAAATGTCTAACCTCGAACCGCCTATGCGTTAAACTTAAATAAAAACATGTATTATAAAAGTGAAACTTTAATGACAAGATTTAAAATTAAAACGCCTAAGTATGAACTTTATTTATGTCAAGTTTGTTACTTATTTAGAATATAGTCAAATTTACCCTCCACGATTTAGAGATTCATAGTGCACATTCCAAAACGCCACCCTTGCAAAGACGACATTTTCTCTTTCTAGCGCCATTAGTCGTCTACATGATAAGTGATAATGTAATTTTAGAGGGCCTCCTTTTGATCGTTCCGAAAACAGTTTAATTATAACAGGAAACTGGATGTAATCTTTGTTTTGGTCGTCTGTTTCTTGAAACAACAAAATTCATGAAATCATAAGAACACTGATCTTCGAAATGGCCTGCACGTGGGCAGATTTGAATGTCCTAGATGTTAAGGCGCAAACCTCTCATGAAAAGCTATGTGCGACAGTAGGCTGGCGCAAAGCCGTATTCACATTTTAAACAAGTAGACCTTCACTTAATCTATGACGTTGTCCATCGAATAGTTTGAAGCTATACACCCTAACTTCACACTTGGGCTGGTGCTAGTACATTAACTATGAAATAAATGAGTAGAACGTATCCCTGCACTCTGTTGGCCAACAGATTGCTAACACTTTCATCTTACCTGAAGTTAGGACATTAACTGCCAAAGAATACAGTCCCATGCAAGCACCTATAGATGACTTAAAGGATATCTCAAATATTTGTAGAACACACATAGGGGTAGTATTGCGAAATAAGCAATTATGTTTAGTAGGGTCTAAACAGTGTATGTCAGTATGAGATTAACCTATTTCATAATTACTTATATGCAGCAGAAATGGATCTGGCATTTACCTAAATAGTGTTTTAATGCATTTTCTCATAACGCACCGTCCTTAACAATTGTAGGTGTCAGCCAATTATTGACATATAGTACTCCAAGTTCATTTTTTTCTTTAAAGTTAGAGTAAACTATTTTGAATTTAGAGAAATCCTTTAATTCAGTTATAGCTGCATCAAAAGTTATTTACTTCCAATTGTAACAGGTCTCACAATGTACCATGCATTTATGGAACCTAAGATTTTTGAAAATATCTATGAAATGTTAAAAAAAAGATGTACTTACCATGATACATCACGTTATTTGAATTGTTAAAGAAATCACTTGATACGTTTGACCAGTGTATGCACTGGAAGCCATTCTCAGTGTACATTGCACCACCCGTATAGTCTGTTCCGTTGCCTGTATAGCAGCTTCCATCAGCTTTAGTATGAAGTGACAAGAGTTTTTGAAATATAACAATAAATTGAATTATTAGATTGACGTCAATCATCTAAACGCAGTATTTGAGGATTCGAAAAACTTTAACAGTTTTTTACTGGGAGTATAGTTATTTCCACGGTAATGTTTCTTCTACATTGATGTACTCTGCATTACAAATAACAGAGTGAGAGAGTTTACGCTTAGATACTCTATTGTAAGGACATGCACTAAAACAAGGCACTGTACAAAAGATTGACATGAAAGCTAAAAGACATGACAGAAGAGATAAAAATCAAACAGTTACCTAAACAAGATGGTTCCACACAATTCTGGAATACTAAAGGGCCTTCGTCCTCATTCTTGAAACAGAATGGCCAATTATAATATAACTTGATGTGCCGACAGAAGTTTTCAGGTAAGTCTGTTCATGATAAAGCAAAACATATGAATCACGTGGATACCTCAACAACAACTTTATTACTCTTAATGGCTCTCATCTTCTCTATTTATGTGTCCCATAGTCTTTTCTCCCGTCAAATGTGTAATAAAATAGTACAATTGTGTGTCACGTATAAGTTTACTTTTTATGTTTAGTTTTATGCCAGAATGGTGAGCTCCCACGGGGTTAAATTTTTATATTTTTCTCACTTGTTTGCAAATACAATATTTTTCCGTAGTGTAATTTCAGTTCCGTATTCACATTCCGTTATTAAAAATCAGATTTCACACATCGAAATAAAATAAATATATTCTAATTATCAATTAGATATCCATTCGCCGTGTAGGAAGCTCTTACTTGCAAACAGTTTTACTGTTTTCTCCCCCTCATTTAAATTATAATCATCAATTTTCGTTTTTGTCAAGAAAATACCAGTTTGTAGTTTCTTACAGCAATATGGGGCTTACAACGAGAGTTTTACAAAAGAGTCCTTGACATTGACAACTAACAGATGTAATGCTTAAATAGAAATAATCTGAAGAAGGTGTCCTCAGCAAGTGGGTATCAAACGAAACAACAACTACCAGATGCATCATTGTCTTTGGATTTCCGCCACCATCAGCACATACATCATTTAGCAAATAATTCTAGTATCTCTCATATTGTAGAAGATTTGAAAAGCTTCATGGCAACAGAGACCCGTGTACGTTCTGCTGCTTCTACACTTACGGGACCTTCCAAACTTACACAATCATACTCTGCAAAGAAAGGGAATGTATTGTGTTACTATTGCTACATGACACCATGCATCGCTATCATTCTTTGTCAGGTGTTAACGTACTTCTTGTTTTCAAAAATGAAATTTCCTTCCACTTCAGACAGTTCTCCTGTGTCGTATATCCTATGCTTGTGAAATCCTCGTTCATATCAATACAGTCTCGGAAGCCATCTGTAAACCACGCAAAAGACACAAAGAGAAGGAGAGTTTACATGCTTGTATTTCGCCAAATGGGCTTCATTAAAACACGGTTGGTCTTTATTTGAGTATGAACTTGGTCCATGTAAAAATTGAATCAAAACAAGCATGTTACAATCCTGACAGTACTAGGCTGAAGGTGACTTATAAACACACTTGCGTTATCACAATGGAAAGTCCTTGCGTACAGCCTTTTAACTTTCCTCTGAAATCAAAAGTACATGAATTCATGTACAATGACGGTTATGACAATTAATATTGTCACCGACTTTGAAACATGGGAATCCTTAGTACTTTGACCTAAATCTAAAGTACTAAATCTCCATTGCTCGACGACTAAGTACGTAAATTGTGAGTCATCGTTGCTTATCTTTACAAAAATCATTTTGTACAAAGATCAACATTTGATAATTTATCATCTTCATTTAAATTTATCATAGGTTAAGATCAAACGCAGATTCTGCATAATAAAAATATTGAAAAGGTAATGATACAAAGTAACACAGATTTTATGGGCCACATCTCACACTTTGAACACACTAATACCAGAATCTGACAAGTTACGACGGGCTCTGCGTTCATCCTCAGATTACAAACTGAAAATGCACTATACTAATGAAATGTGTGACATGTTGTAGAAACAAGATAACTGAAAAGCGAGTGAGCAAATGGCTATCGAGCTGTTGATCAAGTTTGATTCCTCCCGGCTATGGAAACTTTCTTTTTTCATATGTTGTTGATCGTTAGTAACGAACGTCATTTCAATGGAGTAAGAACTTTCTTGACATCAAAACCTTATGACCAAAACCATATGATCTGATTCATAGTCGAACTTTGTTTATGTGTATTTTTAGGGTAATGTCCAATATTTAATATCATTATGTAAGTTACACAGTTGCTATCTTGGACCTCCACCAATTGATGCAAATTTCAATATTTACTTGCATCCTAAGTGACAAATCAACTCTCCCAAAGACACTGTATTTCCCAGACATTGTACTCTTTCCACCAGGATATTCCGCCATAGGTTACAAGCCTTTCAACCATGGCGCCCTTGAAACCCTGGCGGAACATATACCGATGGCTGACTGACAGGGCAACCGGCCTACACAGTGCTCAACGCCTTTTGATATACATTCATCGCCGAAGCCAACAATCAGTCCGTGTACTACGTTCGTCGCTGTTGCCAATCCTACTCTGGGACATTGTTTATTGAAGTTTTGACATCGCCAAGGCTCAATGTACGAAGTGCTAGTCGCGTTCTCGCCAATGTTGTATTCAAGTTCAACCATTCCAGCACTGTGATTGCCTACGAAGAACCAGTACGACTCCGGTTGAAGTCTTGGGTTCCAAGTGTTACCAGTCACCGGGCACCATCTTATAAGTTAAGTGTAATTGTTAATTACGCTCAATTTAATTGAACGTCAAAATTATGTTAGCCTAATCAAACATGTACATTGTAATCAGAATCTTTCTGGAGCTGAAGTCTGAACGAGTAATTATGTTTTTATTGAAACTTAAAGCAACACTATCGTTCTATCTGTACACTCTACTTGAGTACATATTTGTTAGCATTTTTTTTGTCCCAACTCAGTGACAGTATCACCGGATACTTGACCAAAGCAAGGAAGTTTGCAAATCCTAGTTTTGTGAGAAACACATTCGTTATTATTTACCAAGAGACCTCCTTTGCTAAATACAACTTTAGAGTTTTATCAATTAGGCTGTAGGTATAAAAATTCCTGGGGAAGCACTGAGAGGGAGAAATCAGAAACTTGGACTGAAGGAGTATTGAGCTCAATTCATCAATTAATTCGTGTGTATACTGCTATATGCTTTAGCGTGTGGTAAAATAACCTAACATATTTCTTGAAATATCGGAGATTTTCCTGTAAACACTGTAAATCTGGTAATATTGTATGTGTAGTCGACATGCTGCACATCTCCTATATATAGAGTTGTAGTAGACGTGAAACGAATGTATCACCAAACACAATCTAATATGTTGTGTGAGTATTGGTTTTACATTCTGATAATTTCATCATACTTGATACTCGTATTTTGTTTAAGAATTGCATTTAATTTATCGACGAGAGGAAAAAAATTACTGGATTTGTTACCACAGTATTTGCACTAGTATGGGATGAGATTAAATAGTGTATAATCCCTACATACTTCAAAATATTTTGTGGAGATTTTATTCCAGTAATGAAATCAATACAATACTTAATTTACTACATTAACACATTGAAAATAAAAACAACTCGCATTTTTCATCCTCATCAGTTCCATCCAGACAGTCAGGTAACCCGTTAGCTCGTCCCTTCAATTCTATGCAGTGCCCATCTCCACACTCTAACTGATGATTTTCACAACGAGCTGTTAAACAAGAAAAGACGCTTGAAGGATGATAACGAGTTGTAAAATACATTTTACAAAACATTTAGCCCTTTTTTCTCCACATCGAGTAGAAGCATAACTATTTACCAGATTTTCAGTAAGAAAGATCTGCCAATACAAATTTTGTCAGAGAACGCCCCATTAGAGAGAGAAAAGCCTTTAATATTTGATTTCTTTTCTTAAGTTGTGGCAAGATAATGCTTATGAGCATTTCTTAGCCCCCACCCTAGTTGAATATGGAATGTTCTTTGTTCGAAGGTTATCAATGTTTACCTAGACCGCTCTGCAGGCACACATCGATAGACCTCAACCAACATCGTTCCTGTTGCAAAGTTATGGAAGCGAATAAACCACAAACTCACGATCACTTGGACATTTAAAGGGACTCGATATGTCTTTCAATTTTCCTGACGATACGCTCTAAAAACCTGGTACATCTTGGACAGAAAGCGTACTCATTTATTGCATCTGATTATTGGTAACATGCTATAGGTATTGGGTGTGTTTTGTGTGCAAGATGTAACACGCTGTCAGAGCGAAACCTCAGGAGACTTAAACGGGATTAAACCGGAGCGTGGACGCAATTATAGTAATTCGAGCATTGAATGAAAATTATTTACAACTTTTCTGGAGCTAAGACCTTTTAGAATTGATAATAATAGTAATAATCATAATTCTGTCATTGAATGACATTTATTTACAACGCTAATCGACCACAAGTGTGGAGGAAGTTTGTAACCAATATAGTGCAACTTCACGTCGGGTGACACTTAATTAACAATGTCTGATCAAGTTTGGTGTCCTTTTTCACAGGCTTAGTTCAGATGGGGAAACTTTACATTGTTCTTACAGTGACTCGGAATGGGATCAACCCCAAAGCTCCCCGTTTCTACGTTTCATTGCTTCTAATGCCAAGAATGGGAGACAAAGAGAGAATGGCTACCAACACGTTTACCAGGCGTGTGGTGGACATGGAACATATGAAAAGACAGTACACGTACTTTTCAGCAGTTCTGTTACTTATGGTTGTCAATTTTTAAGTTGAAGGTAGATTCAAGTAAATAGCATGTAGTTCAAATCCTTCCTCCCATTTACAGTGCCTCCCGCTAGTGAATTGAAATTCTTACCTGATTCACTAAGAGTAATATTGAAACTGAATGTAATAAATATTCTCCGTTGATGAAGCTGAATCCAAATTGAATCATTTCGAACGTTCAACCTTTCAAGATAAAAGTCAACTCCAAAATGAACATTTGAATGGTTAAAAAGAACACTGAATGTATTTTCTGGGTCCATCCCTTCTCCAGCAGCTACGTAATTCTCTTTCCCATCAACTCCCTTCAGTTCAACGATGTCCAGTCTTATCACAGATAGAAAAGACGCACTTTTTGGTATTTTATATATTCCAGTCCAGTGACATAATTTATTCTGTATCGTTTGTTGCGTTGTTCCTTCAAGTGACAGAGTAATAGTTTCTGTGATGCCTGTACATTGGTCAGGAAGTGTCAGTTCTGAGGGAGCAAAACATAAAAATTTCCTGTTATAACTTCAGTGGGCCATAAATGAATTTATTGTTTGAGGGTAAAGATTTTCCTGACTAACCACAAGTTCCCCATAATTTGAGTATAGTCTTTCAGAAAACTGTTTTGACAATAATATGTAAATCATAACGGAAGTTTAGGAAGATTTTTTTAGTGCAGAATATTTGTGCTAAATTGCAGTCTTGGTCACTATGAGTGATAATGACTTGTTTTTGTACAGATGTCTCATTTTTTTTTTACTTTGAAAGGAATATGCAGAGCGAACAGTTGTGGGATATCTCACTATTGTTCAACTGTCTGAACGCATGGACTAGACTACGCACGTGTGCAAGTACAGTTCGCGCCCTCTTTTCATGTACAGTTCAAGGAGTAAACAACTTATTTCCAATCCCTTGCAGCTGTTTACATGAATATTGATATTTATAGCTAAATACTTTTGATCCGCCTTTTCCATATGGAGAAAGGGCGTGAGTTTCTTCAAAACAGCCAATGACTGCTTGTAAAATCCCCAAAGGTCATGATTATTCACATTCCATATGTTTACCTGTCCGTTTTGAAACAATTTTGTGTTGTCTAAGAGTGGTCCGTATAGATCAGCGTGTGAAACATTGATTCTTTGGCGGGCTGATGCCATATACACAACTTCACATTATCGACAGAACGTAAGAACTGAAAGTAAGAGTGTTAAGCAAAATCTTTTAAATCGAATTCCAACGTTTTTTTTTTTAAACACAGGGTTCCACGATACTCGGTCAGAAAAACAGCGTGTGCATATAGAGCGGTTGAACACTGTGTGCTGTTGCTAACACACACATGGTATGGCGCTCTCGAACGCTTATGAGACAAACAACTCAAATTGGACAACAGTATTCATTCTGTGGTTAGAAAACAACATAAATGATAATAATACTAATGAGACAATTGTCATACCATACGAAGGTATTTATCAGCTTGTGTCATTCGTTAATTTTAAATTAGATAATAAGACGAACGGATCAAAAGGCGAAGAACACGTGAATATAGATACTTTTAAATTTGAAGGGAAGATGGCACTAAATAGACTGACATGATTCACTAATTCTACCTCTTGTTGATGTCACATGGGCTATAAATCCCAGACTGTAGTATTCCTCCGCCTTTACTTTATAAAGCAACGTCAATGTATTCGATGGCCACGCTATCTCAATGGAGTCAAACATTGTGGCGTTCTTGTGAGAGAAGCTAAACGTATAACCAGGGCCGATCATCAGGTTCGAGTTAATCATCCAGCCTTCCACATGGGCGACAATCTGAGTATCAGGACGTCCGATCACTATCCATAAAACACTGTAAGCAGAATTGCTAGACTCATATGGGTAACCAGGTGAGGCTATGACAGCATTTTCGGATGGTTCCAGGAAAACATCTAGAAAAGTATGATTGAAATGCAAAGTCATTTTTTTGGGGGGGGGGGGGGGAGGCTGCTGCTGCCCATCTTTCTTTACAAGCTGTTAAAAAATTGATATTAAAATCAGTCCGGAAGTGAAATTTTAACTGAACAACTACCTCATATTTGCATGACGTAAGCTTCTCATATTATTTTTATGGAAGTGTATAGCTTCCCGTAAACCACACATTTTGATGCATAGACATAAAACAGACATAGAAAAACCCTGGGTTTATAGTTCTCGTGATAGCCTTTGTAAGGAATTTTCTCCAAAGTATTTCTATCTTGCAGATTTCGCTTATATGATATATTCGGTATTTAACATGAAGACGATCAAGAAAAAACGATATCCTGACCTCAAAAAAATTGAATGTGAAATGTCTGTCTCACTATGAATGTATGACTGCAAAAGTTATCACAGGAGATGGCTGCCGAACACAACATCAGTTTGATAGCACGATATAAGAATGTACAGTATTCTGTATTTGCCACACACGTGAATATAATTGGAGAAGAAGTTGGAAAGGGTAGATTTGGAGCATTAATTCTTGGAAAAGCAATACAAAAATTGTCTGTAAGGAAAACAATAGCGCGCTAACGAGTATTAGCTAATAGCTAGTTAAGATTCCATAAAATACTTCTCTTTATACTGAGAGACAGTGTGCGATTAACTATCTGCCAACACTCTCGAAGAAAGAAGACTAAACACATCACTGGCCAATACAGTTGCTGGTGCTACCCGTTGAGATCTCGGATGTAAGGCCTAAGAGGCCACACGCATACATGTAAGCTATAAATCGCGCTATATGTGTCTTGAGTTAGTTTCTGCAATCAACAGTAGTCTCAGCCGAAAAACGATATCTAGTGGCAATTCTAACGTTTGACTGGTGCAAATCTGTCCCCTTGTTTTACTTTAATGCATCATACTTACGACATTGATTTAGGGAGAACTCTTCACAAGTTGTTTTGTAATTATTTAGACATTGACTTCCAGGCTGTTGATTCTCATCGTCATAAAAACACAGATCCCTAGTAGTATCTGCAGGATAAAAATTACAGCTCCAAACTTAATGCTGTCTACAGATCGAGTACAACCTTCATACTCATAGAAATTCTTGCCTTACATTTCAAGCTCGTGCTGTACGTGCATTGTATCTTGTATTCAACACGCGAAGTGAAACATTAATACTAAAAGCTTGAGCAGAGAAAAGGGAAACCCTGAGCCAAGAGATCAGAATTTCATGAGACACCAGTTCCGAAAGAGGCCGAAAGTATATTTGTAGTGACACAGCACCTTATTTCATATCTCATTTCATTTGTAGAAACATAATAAAGGGATCCATTTTTTTTTTGTTACGTGTCACAAAATTGACAGTTCCTTTTCGAAGAACTCACTTAGTGGGCAATAGTTATTCTTATATAATCATCCGCCTGGGATCTCGATGGTAGTTAAGTGACGATGAGTAAGACCAGAATGGGTTAAGGTATTGACGTTGAAATAATTTACCTGGTCTATGTATTTAAGTGTAAACAAAAATCACTTGAATGCAATCGTATCTTTGAGACTTTGCATGGGTGTGTCAATCCTTAAAGAGGTCATGACATGCCGACTATAATGCCGTCAAAACTGGTTTTTCTACATTCAAATTGATGTCGAAAACTGGCTTTGTTTTGAGTTTTAGTTTTGTTTTGAGTTTTACAGTTCAAAGCTCCCCTTCTGAAAATGTTTGTTTTTGTATGATATGGTCATATGGCGTCATATTAGGAGCAGATTCATGCATGGGCAATCTCTCCACAAGAATTAAAACTGCTTTTACTTGCACATACTTTCATGAATTTGTTTGAAACTTGCACACAATGTCTTTTCGGTGTTGGGGGCCATTTGAAGTATTCAGGATTTTTTGGTTCAAGGTCCCATAAGGGCCCTATGGCCACTGTATGAAATTGTGCAAAATGTTCATTCTTCCACACATTTTCCTGCCAACAGTACCTTCAGTGTGTTCATGAAATTTTACCCAAGGTCATAGCCATGTGGTCGATTTTATGAAAGCCTCCAAAAAGTTGTTCTCCCACCCATTCCCTTGTACAATGTTGATGACTTGGTCTAATGGTTCTCTGCGTTTGTTAATGACAGACCCTGTAGATTGTACTTGGCAATCTGGAGTAGGAGGAAAAGCATTTTGCAGAATTTCGTAAAATGGGTTATTGAGGCCACGTGGGACCTTGGAAAAAAATTTCCTGGAAACCCCAAATGGCCCAGACCCCAAGAAAGACTATGCGTAAGTGTGAAGAAAATCCCTCAAGGCAAGAGCATAGAAGCATTTTGAATTTTTGTGGATGGATAGGGCGTGCATGAACGGGCTCCTAATATGATGTCATAAGGTGCCTTGTAGAAAGAAAAAGAACTTTCCATGAAGCAGCTACTACCTGTGAAAACTGTCAAACTTAAAACTTTGATAACATAACACTGAGAGACGTCCAAAGCATACCAAAGGCAGTTTTAGATATCAATATTTGCAAATATTAAGAAAAATCAGTTTCCACTGAGTTTTAGTCTACATGTCATGGCCTCTTTAAAGTTGACAATGTACTGTTCAAAATCCCAAAACAATGGAATATCACGATTCAGTGCAAACTAAACATAATAACAACAACAGTACTGCATCTCAAAATATTGTGGTAACACATCGTCAATTCAAATGCTACGTTATACATAAAGAAAATCTACGAAAAGCTCTACCAAGTTTGAAAGATATAATTTGTTGCTCTTTGGTTATGTGTTCCTTTTGTTGAAATAGCTGACAAATTATCAAAGAATATTCAATTAAACATACCTGTATATTTCAGTACCGTTACCTCTATTAGAAAGTCCAACGTTTCTGTCGATATTTGGTAAATATTGAACGTTGAAAAAGTTACCCAGGTATCAGCATGGGTAATAAGGACATTTCCGGATAAATTTCCACTTAATACATGTCTTACTGGTACGTCCATGCCATGTAAAGTAGTTACAAAGTCCACCTTCAGGGAGGCTAATTTCTCATAGAAGAAGAAGTCTTTAAAATCAAATTTCAAAGATTTCAGGCCTTGTACTTGTATATGCCAAGTTTGTTGTAAGCCATGAGGGAAAAAGTCCTGATAATTTCCACTAGTGAGTGACATGGTAATACCAGCATCTAACCGAGCTGTGAAGAGAATGATGAAAATCAGTCTCCACTGTTTAACAAGTATTTAAGGAGGATGAAAGTCAGGAATTTTGACAATGTTAAATGAGAGTCTAACATTTGGTGAACACATCAACAAATTTCATTTAAATATGTTGTTCACTTTCCAATTAAGATATTCCAATTTGAATGTTCGTAAAAACTTAATCAGGAAGCTGTCATTTTAAGATTGTGATGGCATCACCGGACCACGTGTGACTGCAGAAAGGTGTTAAAAGAACGGGACCGGTGGGACTGTGCCCCCTCCACCTCGGAAGCCAGTCAGGGAAAATCGCTTAGTCGGGGGATTTAAGAGCAACGGGAAAAGAAGAAGATTGAAAACTCTCAACAGTAGTTGGGCCAGGTGAGGGTAGGGGGCACCCCCACTCGATCGGGATGCTCCCAGTCGGGGCGTCTTAGGTGATACGATACAGAATGCAGTCGAAGAAGGCCGATTTTTGATCTGCATACGAAATTTTTCGATGAGAACGAAACATTTTCGGCTGCGCACCGAAAATGTCTCCCTCCAGGTTTTTCCTCCAGGTTCTTCAGTAGTTCCATCCCCCATTACTAGACAGCACAAGCCCTGACCACCTTACCAAGTAACATGAAGGCAGAGCACACAGTTTATATAGGCCTTATAGTTAATGTAGGCCTTTATAGGTAATATCATCCCATGTCGCAAAGCCTAGTTGCTGCTGTTTCCTCATGTGTCGGCCATGCATTCGGTATCTAACTTTAAGACGTAGGTAGTAGGCCCAATAGGACGCAACTGCCAGGACAATTATTGACCTGTATAAGCTTTTAATTAGTACCGATATTCTAATATATTACTGTAGGATAACTAAAAGTTTCGCGCGCTTTCCAGTTGTACACTTTAGATTCCGGTGAAAGAAATAAATCAGCGCTAAAACTATGTTCCTCTAGTATATACACATTTTATAAAAATTGCATGGAACAAGGACTGTTAACTTTCGTGATCATCAAAAGCAGGCTTACTGACCAAATGACTGGACTCATGATGTTAACCTTGCAGTCCTGCCTATGTATGTGACACACTGCAGCCTACCACACATAGAGGATTACCTAAGCTTTATGTCATTGACAACGAAATTCGAAAAATCTGAAACGAAAGAAACCTGATCGATAAGGTCTCTAATACAAAATAGTCAATCTTTTATTTTCTTATATTGATGCACCTTCCGAGGACCTTGCCCCCCCCCCACCCACTGGGGCTCTGCTCCTGGACCCCGACAGAGGCCTAATGCGGGCCTCTAGACCCCACGCGTGCGCGATCTCGCTTCGCGCTCCTAAGGCACCGAAGGTGTACTAGTAACAATCATATCCATGTTAATCGGGGGAACCACAGGTTGTGCCCCCCCCCCCCCCATACCTCCGCTGAAATCCTGCACATGCCCCTGATCGAAATTGCTTTTGTGTTTTTTGAATTTCATTGTCTATACATCTTTAACAGCTAGACATATATAGATTCAAATCAGAGTTTTACTGACATGATCATTGCATGATACACCTCAGTAATTTAATACAAAATGTGTACAAGTATCTGAGGATTTATAGACATTGTAGGTGAAAACAAAGGAATTCATAAAAATTCCAGCTATCAGTGATTATCTGACATCATTTTTCGACTTACTGAAGATGCTTTACATTCAACTTTGGCAAGAATGGCAGCACCTTTTTCTGAATGTCAAAAGGTATAACTTGGATAAGAAACATCATCTCTGAATGAAACTTTGAGATGTTGATGGTCAAACAGTTCTTCCTCATTTGTATTAATATATTTACAGGGTTTTCTTCTTCTTTAATGCTTCAGTTACAAGTTCAACAGTAACGACTACAAAGGATCGGCGCTCATTTTCTTTTCACCTTTGGACGAAAATTCTTTTAATCCACCAAAAACCAAAACATAGAATCATTGTACCGGGGTCGATTCCAAGTTATAGAGCTGGTTACATAAATGCGTTATCCCTCTGCAATTTCACTTTTAAACATATGTTTCTTTTTGTATCACCCATTTGAACATAGTATGTTTCTTCAAAGATGCAGTGCATTCGACACATAATTCATCTTTATTCAATAGTTGAGAATAGCCAAACTCTTGTAGCCTACAGGGATCCGCTTTGTCATACTGACTCGCCCTGCATATGGAACTATCGCGACAGTCTACACCGGGCAACTTCACTAGCCATTCCTGCCACGCATATCGAATCTGGGGGTTTTCCGTCACACGTCCGGGACACATATCTCACATGTTACGTAATTACATTGTAATTGTCCAAACGAGCGTGTTGTCAGTAAATCACTTAGCCAATTCACCACCATTTCATGACAAACGATACCGTGTGTGATATAAATATGGATCTGACAATTTATCGAAATTTTATACTTACGGATAGCCGTTACGTCGAGGCCAGAAATGACTGCTTGAAAACCACGGCATTCGTGCCGAACGTTAAGCCCAGATGAGAATGTTATATTAAGTGTTTGATCACGGCTAAAAATGTAAGAACTGTTGGCGTCTATGTTACCACTGAACGTAATCGGAATATGAACTCTGTCGGTATCTACTCCGTTGGTTATAGTCAAGATGTCAGAATCTTTTTCAGTTTGAAAGAAAGTGAAGGTTACCAAAAATCCACTGTCACTTGTGAGCAACCATGATTCTAGGAGAGATGGTGGATATCCACGAGGATAGCCGATGGGCTCGATGGTCATTTCGTCACCGATTTTAAGGTGATCTGTCGGTAGAAATCAGTAATGACATCGTAGGACGCAAATGACGGGCACAAAATATCCTTTGAGTTAAATGACAGCTGGTGAAGGCAGATATCTGAACGGAGAAAAGTATCTCATTGTCCTTTGGTAGATAAAAGTAATTTACTCGGGTAAATACTCGGGGCAATTTATTTCCAGTCCTCCATTTAAGTTTGGTTATTTTATCCACTTGATACATGGCCTAACGTAACGTTGATACAAATCCTGCATTAACTTGGGATCAATCTGCAGCTGTTGAGTAACTTGCATATAACATATATAGTGTAAAAACTTTACATAAAGCTATATCAAAGATACTAATCTAATATTGCTATTTGACACTTCATCCACATTTATAGGGTTAAATGTAATTGATTCTTAATTAAAAAGTAATTGAAAATCTTCTGGTTTGGGTAATGGTAGGTATTGGGTCGGTGCATAGTTGGCCAGTCTATGGTCAATTTTGACCATAGTGGATTTAGAGTGTTGTGCAAAAACAAAAAGTTTTCAATTGATTGCTTATACACATGTCAATCTTTTGTTTTGTTTGTCTCAACGCAATACAGAATACTACACGAACACATTTTTGTAAATGAATGAATTATTGAGAATCACAGGACTGCACAAGCTGCGCGTGTATAACCCATGTAGATCTTCCCAGATGGCCTTGGCCCATGGTGCACACGACAGGGTCCCATATGAGCAATCTGAGTTCCAGTTATTCCATCTTTATCTAGAACCTTCCCAACTTCCAAAAAGAAGCAAGGCTTTGCATCTTATCCCACTCCAGATGGACTCTTTAATAACTGTTACATTTACGGTTACAATTGTTACATGTATCGTGTATTTTAATTACCACATTTATGGTTAAAATATATTACGTTTACTGTGGGTAAGTCATTACGTTTATGGTGGGAGTTACATTTATGGTATTTAGGTAGCGTTACTTCGATACCAACGAATTTTGTGTAATTATAATTTTCCATACTCAATTTACCAGGGATGATATACTTACACATTGATGTCATAGCCGCACCTTCAATCACCGCTTCAAAACCACTATCCGCTTGCCTTGAGAATGTTGTAAATGTTAGCGTAAGTAAACTTTGACTAAAGACGTAAAAACCGGGGACATTAAAAGTACCAGTGAGCTCAATACTGCGACTTATGCTCTCTTCATTTGGCCCATTGGTTATTGTTAAACTGTCAAATTTGTTATCCGTTTTGATGAGGGTGAAGTTGACTAAAAATCCCCTGTCACTTGAGAACGAACGTTTATACGCGCAAGGATACTCAGTTGACGAAATAGTTATTTCTTCACCAATGTCAACATGATCTGCTGCTCGATGTAAGAAAGAAAAAAAAATGGTATACTCTTTCGTACAGGGAGTAAAGCTTGCATCATATTGTCATGAAAAGCACCATATATATGCAAATATCACATACGTTATCAGCAAATTAATCTTTCTTTTACATCTGGTGGATTTTTCTCTCTTTCCTACGTGTGTGTGTGTTTAGTCCAAGGCTGTCTCTAATTTCAAAGGTAAATGAGAAGGCCATTGTGATGTGACTAACACAGCTTTCTTCAAGAAGTAGTCTAAACAAATACATACAGCCGGGATATTGTGGACTACGGAAGTGCGGAAACGTAGAAGGGACATGCAAAGCAGAAAGAATCAACCATCTCGGCAAAATGACAATCTTCCTAAAAGTGACATTTTGGCGACTTTATAAACTCCCCAAAATGGCAAAAATCGAATTCGTCATTTTGAGGTTATTCAGCATCCTTTTAAAAAATTAAGGAAAATGGACGTGTTAATGAGATCGGCGAATTCATCAAAATTCGAAAAATTGTCATTTTCTTAAGATAACACAACTAAAAAAAAATGGCTACATTTGGAAAAATTTCATTTTGTCGAGTTACAATATCTTGAAAAATGGCAAAAATTTCGAAAATTGTCATTTTATCGAGTTCGAACATCTCGTCAGAGTGACAAAACTCTGAAAATCGCCATTTTGCCGAGTTAAAACATCATGTCAATAGATTCCCTGTTCTAGAGATTGGAATTAACAGATGCTTCAATGAACGTTGGTATAATCGATACACAGTGTCGTAACTCCAACATACAGCGAACCTTACCTTATAGTTACAATTCCGACTCAACAGGCCAGGGGATCTCGTAATAATGACAAAATTTTGCCATATTTGACAAGATGCCGGCAATGTTCCCGATTTTTATCATATTGGCAAGCTGTTCGAACTCGGCAAAATGAAAATTCCTCGACTTTTGCCCATTATGACGAGATGTCCTGATTGTAAAATCACAACTTTCCGAATTTTGCCATATTGACGAGTTGTTTTATCTGAATGACGAGTTAGCGAATTTTGACATTTTGATGAATTCACAGATCTCATGAACAGTTTCTCAATTTTCCTTAATTCTGTCCTTTTAAAAAGATGTTGAATAGCGTCAAAGTGAACAAGATCAGATTTTGTAATTTTGAAGAGTTAACTCATCAAAATGTCAATTTTACGAAAATTGTCATTCTTTCGCATGTCAATTTTAGGTTTCCCTACTGGACTACTACGCTAAAGAGAACCATACAGCATTAAAGTTCCAAACAGAAAGTACATTTATTGCATTATATTAGTCTTAATCATTCTCTATAGTACTTACAGGTTTGTAGCGTATTTGCACCCTCAATAACAGCTTGGAACTCAGCCCTCTGTGCACCTGCCAATTTTTGTCCACTTGTCAATTTTACCAGAAGGATACTATCATGAAAGGTGTTAGGGGTATAATAATAACTGTCGTTGTCCCTAAACTCAACTATGCAAGTTTTTATAAAGGTCTCCGGTCCATTAGTTAGTGTCACTACAGAAAATGGAGAAAGTACTGTGAAAGTAAACCTGAATCCACTCTCACTGAAGAGCCACCATATCTCCTCTAAAAAGAAGGATGACGAGTTAGAACCAGCAGTTGACGTGATATTCCTTTCGTCTCCGATGGCAAAGTAGTTTGCTGTAAAATATAAGAAATTAGTAAGTATGATATGTCTATATCATGTTGTTATGGCTTATACATTTCACGAGACGAAGTGTAATACATACTCACATTAATTGATAAAACTTGATAGACGGGATTACCCTTTGAACTTCTTACCTGAAGTGTTGTGAAATTACCTGTAAACTCTCTAGTCTAGGGTATTTTGATCAATTCATTGTCTGTAGACAAGCATTCGTTGATGATATAACGCTTCTATACAAGCTATATTTCCAACCTATGCCTCAGGATTTGTAACATCATACTAGGCTTGCGTTTTCGAAAAAGTCTTTCCCAGCAATTCAAAGCGATGATCCACGTTCACAAATATTGGCCGTAAACAAAGCAAAAGTATATAAATAAAAAGATATTTATTTGCTACATGATGAGGTGTGTTACAGTTATCATTGCACATATTATTTCTACGATTATTGTTAAGTAGAAAGAAGTTCCTGTGAGTGAGTGGGAAAATTTGAGTCTTAGTCATATATTTGGGATGGAAGGCTAATTCCATATTGTGACGATGTATACCCTATATATTGTGAGGTTCTTAGTTACATTACCATGAATCTGTGCTACTTTGTTATGCTCTAATTCAATGACGTAAAAGTGTACTTCAACAACCGTTCCTTTTTTATCAAAACTAGAATCTTTGTGTAACATTACTACTGAAAGTCATCATACATCAGCCTAATCTAGCGTTAAAAAAAAATAAATTGTCTTTGAATTAAAATCAAATTTAATACCTGAAAACAGCATTTGGGATAAAAACGATGTATTTGTTCTGAATGGGTAGCTAATTGATGCATCACCTCAGAGAGGTTCCCGGTTAGTGATGAGAATTGACGATAATTTGAACTGGGTGAAACAGCAGCTAATAATAGCATCACCATACGGAGATTTCACAATTAATCAAGTTTGTCCTTGAGCATAACAATTTTGTCTTCAATGAAATGCATTACCTCCACATTAAAGGCAACGCACCTTCCTATGCTAATATGTGCACTATATATGCACTATGCACTATATGCACTACCTGGAACAGGACATCCTTACGATCTCCCCATACAAACCATTATTCTAAGAAGGTCATATACTGAGACCACATTTTTATGCTAACGGATAAGGGTGAAAGAGAACTTAACAACTTTTTCGCATTTTCCAATGAATTTCATGATTCTACAGAGGTTAACCACTAAAAGTTCTGCTGGTAAAATTCCCTTCCTCGACATACTTGTGATGAGTAAAGAGAAAATAGAGACCTCTGTTTATACTTATCCCACGGATAGTCCCTTATATCTCCATTTTAACAGTTTCTACCCACGGCTAACTAAAACCTCTATAGTATACAGTCATCTCCTTAGATATCGTCGTACCTGTTCCAATGACCACACTTTTTTAGATAAGGTCCCTGACTGACTTATAGGATTCTTTCTCAAAAGAAGATACCCGCATCGTTAACTATGTTCTCAGTTCCAAAGGGTTATGTTATTACGTAGATCTTACCTAGCTACTTTCATACCGACAGAGCAAAACGTCAGACAAAATACCTCTTGTTGTTACGTACCAACCCTCCCTCCCCTCTGACTCCGCTATCGAAAAATTCTTTTACGATCCCCCAATGATCGCCTGTAGATTAACTAACATTAGTTCGGACATCTCTCCGTCCATTTAATATTGATTCTCTCCATGGCAACACCAATTACACTAAACCCAGGTGCTTGGTATGCTCTCATCTCGACCTCTCTGATAGTTTCCTACACCAAAGGCCTCAAATATTACTTTGAGACCTGCGAGGTTTATCCAGGGAGGTGTCATCTAATGGCACCTCGCTGGCTTAACTTAAATTAAACTAACAAAAAAAAAGGAAAACAGATGCTTAAAAACTGAAGAATGGAGAGTAAGCCCGAAGTATTTAACAAAGAAAGGAAAAAGGAAAATCATAAATAATAGGTCTTAAAGATACAAATTAAAACCGTAACAACTGTGAAACTGTTGAACATTAAGGTCTTGGGATAAACACAATTCAAATTCCAAAAATCTGTCCCCCCCCCCTCTCTCTCTCTTTTTTAAGGTAGGTAGATCATTACAATGAAGAAGTGAAGTCATAGCAATTCTAAGAACTGTAAAGGCTTTCAACACAACAGATATAGAATAATAACTTAAGAATTCGTATGAATGTTCCTAAGTCGGGCCTTCTGAAATGTCTTAAAGACGGGTTAGATTTTAAACATTGCATTGAGCTTTGCAAGCATCTCAAGGTACATTCACCTTCTAAGTTTATGTTCAAATTCTAGACGTGGTGCACGCTTCACGTAATTGTGGAACGGACAATCTATTGGACACAAAGGAGAGAATTTGAAATTTGAATTGTGTCCATCCAAGGGTCTTAATGTTAATGGCAGTTTCAATTGCCTAGCTAAAAAGCGTCGAGCAAGCAGTCAGTAGCCTTTTCTTCTTGTCTTTTGTTCTTCCTGGTAGACTCTTACATTTGTTTTCTCTTCTTACATCTTTTATTTTTTACCTTTAAGACCTATTGTTTAGTCTCTGTTTCTTTTTTGTCTTTAATTTGTCAAATAGTTAACGCTTTCTTGCCGTTCTTCCGTTTTTAAGCATCTGTCGTTTTAGTTGTCTGAACACTTGTCTGACGAAAGGACCGGTGGTGGTCCTGAAATCTAATATATCTTCATGTTTCACCAGTTACTTATGAAACTGATATGTCACACATATCAGTTTTATATATGATTATCTTGATAAAATACTCCGCACTCAAGAGAGGGACAGCACGTGACATCATTACCGACCCCCTGTGGCTTTCTTTTTGATTTTTTTTTTTTGCCTTACCCTTTTCAGATCTATATAACCTTGTCCAAGAAACGAAATCCTACTTACAGAATACAATGATCCGGGCTAATTATTTCATTTTAACATAAATAGTAAAAGAATGACTATACTTACGATATGGAGGTACAATGTCAGCCGTAACCACCGCTTTAAAACCTTGTGATGTTCCACTGCCATCACTTTTAAATATTATAGAAAGCACCGGGTCATAAAACGTGTATGTATCTATGTAATCGATACTGCCGCTTAGCTCAATTTCACGACAGATAATGCTGTCGTCTGGTCCGTTGGTTATAAACACGGCATCGTAAAGTCTTTCAGTGTCAAAAGCAATAAAATTGACATAGAATCCACTTTCACTCGTGAGATGCCATACTTCATTTTGCTGATTATGGTATCCGTGGGGAAAACCTGCAGACGCAATGACCATTTCTTCACCTATGTCCATCAGAGCTGATAAAGAAAAAAAAAAAGCTAAAGTAAGATTCATGAATAACGACTGAGACATGTCGAACTCTATATGACAATATGCTCTGAGTCAATTCAGTCAAAACTTCCCAAACTTCTCGTTGTTTAGTTAATGTCATTGTTCTTTTTTGATATAGTTTCAAGGACGCATTCCTCTAAAACTTCTATGTTTTCTATTCCATTTGTTCCATGAAAGACTTTCGGTCATTTCGGCTATATTTTGCACTCAGGCTGGGGCAAATCAAAAGGATTGATGATGCAGTTTTAAGATCTGTTAAGAACCGATGCAATAAAATTTGAATCTTCTTTTTTTTTTCTTCAGTTAAACTGAAATATACTGAATATAATAATATTATAATATTTCAGTTTATATATACTGGATCAACTGAAATATATACTGAATGACTCTTAAACTAATGAAATGTAATTAGTTTTGCAATAGAAAGTTAATGCTTCGGATATGAAACTTAAATAATGTTAAGTAATGTTAAAGGACAAAAGAATGTAATGAATTGACCGACCTTCCCTCCCTATACGTCCACCAAAAAAAATTGCCTGGAAAAAAAAAGAGAACTAAGGTCAAAACTGTGTTGGTGATGTTGAATGGTATTTGAATGAATTGTCGACCTACCCTCACAGGGACGCCGCGACCGGGGAAGGTCCCCCTCAAAGAAAAAAAAGAGCACGATAGTCGGAAAATCTGAAATACTGAAATGTGATTTCTTTCATACCTCGGTCTAGCACATTTTATGACGAAAAAAAGATGCCAAACATACATATAGTAATAAACAATTGTAATGAGAAAAAATGTTGGAATAACTTTTGTTGGAACTATAATTTGTCGGGAAAAAACTTGTCTGCAATAGATGCAAAATAAGGTCGCCGCTAGTTGATAATTTCTCAAACAAAGAAAAAACTGTTATCGTTAAAAGGAAAAATGTTGAATGAACTTTTCAGAAAACTAGCATAAATAGAATAAATATTCTGGATAAGAGCATTCCAAATTAGGACTTTTTTTTCCATAGAATGATGTTTTTCTCATTAATTGAAAATTGCAGGCATGAGAGCTCAATTTCAAGGCTGGGTACATGAAGCTCAGAACACCCGGGAAATGTATTTTCCGACCATCTAGGCGGTTTGTAAAGTCCAAAATGTTTATGTACGCTACCGCCAACAGATGTTGGCGGTCGCTTACATCGACCTACTTACAGTGCGTGCAAAAGGCTTTTGCCCTCAGGTCAGGTCCCCATCCCTGCTGAAAACTCTGGATAGGCACTTCATATGGGATATGGATGACGTAAAAGTAAAACATGCCCCCAATCATTAGAACCTGGCGGTGCTATTGAAATTTCTGTTTACATTCTATTCATCTTCTGCCTAACCAGACCATTTCTTGTTTTGAACCACTCTCTATGAGACGTTTTGCTGAAAATTCCTACATAGGCCTATGTACTTCCATTTTTCATGGATGCCCTAACTCATCGTAGCTCTCCGCTTAGATAGCAATTCCGCTCATCAATTAGTAACAAACAAATTCGGGCAAAAATCTCCCCCCCCCCCAAAAAAAAAAAAAAAAATCCGGGAGTCCTTACGCCTGCAGCCCCAACTACTTGTTGACTACTGACAGAAAATGAAAGAGGATGCGTAAGTCATTATGATTGTTATTTCACATCAACCCCCATCCGATAGGTGTTTATCTTACCACTGTTCATAGATCGATAGTTTGACAGTTTGCATATAATAAGGCTTATGGAACGTAAAACAACTATAGCATAGCAGTGAGGTTCAGTCTTTCAAAAGATTAAAGAAAAACTGTCCACCTCAACTCAACAGGTATCTAAATGCATCTGTAGAAGTGATTACCCTAAGAAATGTAAATGCATCATGCAAAACCAACTGACAGGTTAAACAAAGTGACTATAGTGGTTAATCATCAACCCCATCTACCAACTGTGGCACTTACTTATAAAGAATATTTTGTTTAATAGAATGACATTAATTACACTTGAAAATGACGAAGAAAAGGAAAATTGAGAGGAACTTAAATAGTTTTCATTTAGAAACTACAAAATTTCAGAAGATGTATGATAGAAACTCCGAAATGAGGTAAAAGAAGCTGGGTATAAAAATCGTTGTAACTGTCCAGTTTCTTAACTATGACAAAACATGTTCAATTAGAAACATCTGTTGGCATTGGAGCACACATATCAAAAAGAACAAACCTTCCAAAGTGGAGTGGATACCTCCCCCTGCAAACCCTAGGCATCCGTACACCAGGACGTAGCTCAACAGCCACCCCGCATCACAAATTTCTGGATCCGCTTCTGTAAATGTTAGCATGATGGAAACGACGATAGTAGGTATATCTACTTACCTTTGATTTCAGTTCTGACCTCCGATCTTCCATTAGGAAGTCTCAAGAGAGTTATGCAAACAATGAAATATAATCCAAAGCAGATATCCATCTTCAAAAAAACAGTGTCGAAAATTAACATAAGTTAGAAAGAAACAGTCACAAGTTATTTGTATCACGTAGAGAAATAAGATGACTGTAAACTCAATTTCCTTAGACACCAAATTTTTAATGTAACTGTTCAAGTCATGGTTGTTTAAGTCAGATAAAGCTCAAAACACACAGGCAAAAATGAATCATACCGAAGACGCGCCATATATTAGTTGTTTTTTTTTTTAATATTGCTTTTGTTGTTGAGAATTGGCACAATATATTTTAACCATTAGACTAACAAGAAAGTATAACATCCAAACATGATCAAAATACCGAAAGGAATATCACTATTTCATCCTTCACCAACTTTACTACTGTGTACTTGTTACCGACTGGGGTAACATCCACACATGAGTCTAATTTATTGGCATGAATTGAAGAAACAGCTCTGAATCAGTCTGTTACAAGCTAGCCACTGGTTAAACAGTCATCTCTTTTGAGCAGTAACAAAAATCTAGCCATGGCGATATGTAATAAAAGTCTCCTGCCAACCATTGCAAACGCTTTGTAAATATGATAACTAGGTACAATAGACTTGATACAATGACGTCACCAGAGTCTCAGCACATTATCAGCCCGAAGATAAGCTACCTAATAAGTCAAATAAAATAATAAAAGAAAAAACAATATTAATTCATCAGCATACTCTAAGCAATTGTGTTTCAAATATCTGTTTCAATTTACGCAGAAAGTAAATACCACGTGATCTAAATTATTTGCATAGATTCTTCGTGTATCACAGCAGCCCAGTGGTAGCAGTCTTCTAGAAGCAGTATGTGTCACTTTGTAATTACCATCACTGGCGTCAAAACAGTCACTGCTTGGGCCGGTAAGTTCAGGTAGTCCAATTAATTGCTACGCTGCATAACAAAGTTTTAATTTAGCCTAATAATAGTAATAATAAAGGACTGGCAGAAATGTGAAAAATTAGAGAATCGCATCTTATTTATTACAATTAGAGGGCTACAACCGGACATAGGTGAAAACATATTTTTGCAACTTTCATTAATTGGTAAATAGCCGCTGAAAAAACTACTCTTAGAACTAATGGGATGACAATATCGTTTTTTCTATTGCGATGCAAGGATTCATGTGGTAACTTCCAAATGACTTTGAATGAATAGCAACATACCATTAGCTTGTTACTAGAACTATGCCTTCAGTAGATTATTTTTTTGTTTGTTTTACGTCTTTTGATTGAACACTGTTAAGATGGTTTAGATGATCTATTTTAAGTTCAATTCTTTCTCTCGTGTTTACACTGCTTTTATACTGAGTCTCATAGTTGCTGGTGTTATTTCTTTCTTTCGTCTGGAGTGTCTATGTCTACTAGCTTCCTCATGCTTTTTATAGACTCTCCTCAGTCTCTTCTTTTTCATATTCTGTATATATTTTCCTCCTCAATTATCATATTGAAAATGCTTTCAAAAAGACTGAAATAAATGTTACCCAAACAAGGAACAAAATTCTAGTTGCACTCTTCTAGGGTATTTTGATTGTCTGGTTAGAAAATTCCATTTATTCACTTAATTCACTTTATTGATGTTCTTGCACATAGGTGATCTCAGGGAATTTGTCTTTTCTAAAGTCATCGAGAATAAGAAAGCATGTTGCAACATGATGTCACCTAGTGTCCTGAAACAGATACTCCAACTGGTGGACATACTGTATGCTCAAGAAAGAGACTGAGATTAGCTTCCCCTTATTCTTTTACAATGTGCTGTACAATATTATGAAAAGCATAAACAATGAAATTAACTTGAAACTTATTCCAGACGTTTGCTACATCCTAACCTACTTGACTGCAGAAGAGGTTGTGGGATATTTACCACATGTAAAATTGCCCACACAATGAGAGCAATGATGAAAGGTTGTCGGCAAAGATAGAATATTTGTAGCACGCAACGTAATTTTGAATGATCAGATATAAAACACCGATATCTTATCAGAATCTAGTAATGTCTGCGATACAACTGGATCAAGTGTGGCATATCTGGTACAAAATTCCTTAACAATCACATTCATTTGAAACTGTATCTAGGCCTACAGCATAACTCTCATGTGTACCATCCACAATGATAGTCGTTTGAATTTCTGAAGTCTTTGATGGACCTTTATTCTTTCAAAGTTCAAGAAGTTTCTTCGAGAACTACAGATATGATGACTTCTGTCCAATGAAAGAGAGTAGCAATGAGATGGTTTCATGTCAACACTTTATCTCAAAATTTCAACAAACATTCACAACTGATCAATTTTTTTTACATCTTCTTTAATTTGAAAATTGACTGAAAAAAAATGTTTAATGTCACACAAGCTTTACCCAACTACTCCATTCTTTAATGTTTTAACTCCTGTAACTTTCCAATAAGGAGTCATTTTGCAAAAAAGAAAAAAAGGTTTAGCTTGTATATAAACTATGCAATACATTGCACGTGAAGCTTTGTTTCTGCCCCATTAGTAAGTTGATATCCTGAATGAGGGAGATTCCTATAAAGTACACTTGCAAATACTAATGACAGATAATGCGTGTCGCAATATCCTCCCCCTCCCCCCGCCTTTCCCTTTAATTATCACCACAATAAACCATATCAATTCCTTAACTTATAATTTTTAGACCAACCCCTGGCAAAAAAAGTGCAATGGCTTCCTTTGCTTGATTTCATCTTGTAATTACAGCGACCAGCATTCAAAGTGTAAAAAACGTGTCCAGTTCGAAAAAGAACAGGAATTTTATCCTGAAATTAATTAAAAACCGATTGGTTCTCATGACATTCGAAAGGCTTTTTAGAAGAAACGTCTTTTTCTTGTATGAAGTTCTTGCCAAACCTCAGAGATATTAATATTAATGTATGAAGGTTTTGCTTGCTGTATATTTGTGAATATTTTCAAATATCATAATCTGTCACAATACTGAAAATAAAAATAATTCAGTGCTGCACATATGGACGTCGTGAGCGAAACGGGAAACTGCTAGTGTAAATTCACAAATTGTGATTTTTGGCGCTTTATGCAAGACATAAACTTTTTTTTTCTTCCAGAGACCTGTGCCAACAGGGTTTGTAAAATTTTGCTAAGTGTAATGCACGCTCTCTAGTTCTGAATTTTTCTCATGGCAGTTTATGTCAAAATATCACGTGCACTCTTTACAAACTCGAGAAAACAATATCTGTCATCTTTGCAGGTAGAGGAAGTACAAGTAACCTGATATTTGATCACGTTTTGCTTTCACACATCATTTTGATACTTGTGTATTTGTGTTCAGAACATCTCGTCTATTAGGGCCAGAATGGAAAAGCTATACAGAAGTTCTATCTGATTGAATTTTCTTCTATCTGCATATCTACGGTTATATTTGTGTGTATTAGTGTGTATCTACGTATGTATATATACAAACATTTAGTCATGTTCATACAACCAAATTTCGTGACTGAAATAACAGAAAACGCCTATAGTTATTCACACAATAAATTAATTGTACTAATAAACTAAGCCGAAATTTTTAGGGAGCGAGCAGGTCACGTATAAAATGTGGAATATTGAAAGTGATGATTATTATTAATATTATAGCAAAATCATTGAAACGTTTTAGGATCACATTAACAGTAATTTACAGGAGTTTGACAAGATTTTACTCTTATTTTGTATTTTACAACTATTAAGCAAGAAGGGAAGAATTGTAAAGTACTTGTGTTTACACTCTTTCTTAAATAAATACCATTAAGAACACATGCTGGTGCTAAAGTTGCCATGCTGGAAGCAGAGGCAAAGAAAAAAAAAATTACGGAATATTATTAACAGAAATAAGGATGTCTTGCTAAATGTTAGAAATGCAACCAGGTCAGTAAGCGTGACCACATGCTATTCAATGCTCCTTTTTATATTCATAAATTCAAATAAAGATGAAGTCCCAGGGATCCCTCAAGATAGGAGCTTAAAGTTTCAGTTATGAGGGGAATTTCGATTGAGGCAGTAATTCGTGTGTTCTTGCTGTATTCAACTTGTCGAGGGGATTGTGAAGAATATTTTTGTTAGAGAGAAGAAAGTTGTAAGCAGTCACGATGATGAGGAGGAGAATACAGAACAGATACGGTAAGCTTCATACATTGGTGACATGCAGTTGTGCAGTTATTTGAGTGTCCTGATGCTTGTTTCTTCGAAAGGGCGTGGTTTTTATCAAGCATTCTTCTCCTCTTCAAACGGATCGTTTGGCGACAATTCGTTATTATGCGTAAATCATCGAGAAGCGGTAGTCAAACCATGTCTTAAAATTGCCTGTGATGAAAAGTTGGAAAGCTGCCCAATAGTCTAGAATCCCTCAGAAGACGTTATACTTTCTTTCTCAGATAGGACATTTGAGAAGAGACAAGAAGCTTAATTGCAAATGTAAAAAGAAACAAATATTGTTCATAGAGAAATCTTTAATCAATAGAGTGTAAAACAACGCAGAAGCTGTTTCCAAAGAGAACGACTGAAAAACAGCCATTCCTGCAATAGTGCAAGGCCTGGGATAAGATAAGATCAACCTCATTAAACCCACATCGGCTAACGGAATGCTCCTATAAGAAAATAAGACAGAGAACATTGCTCAACTGCTGAGTAAGAAACAAAAAGTATGTAAGCACAGATGAGGGAAAAAACAAAATAACAAAGTAATGAAAGTAGCTGGGAACAATTAACATGAGACAAATTTGGTAAAATGGAAACACAAATCCAGTCCAACTGTGACAAGCTTCACTATACCTTTTCCATTGTTAAAATATAGAGTTAAATACATTGTGGGATAAATGGGATATGTTGGTGATAGTCCATGGTAACCAACAATCATAATTAGTCCTAAGAATTTTTTTTTGTTTGGTGATCTGGATGATATGGTCAGGCACGTGCGTTCCCCTCCCCTTAACAAAAAAAGAACTACCCCACATATAACATATGAACAAAACATGGATAGGACTATTGTGTTTTAAACAATTGCACGTAGAAACGCCAAGCTCCTGCATTGATTTATTTTTATTTATTTATTTTTTATCGTTACCGTATCGATATGATTATGCTCTGACGATGAAGCAAAGGTGGCTTTATCTGCCACGGAGATATTTACCGTTATCCATCGTTTCCATGGCCCTTAATTTCCCTTAAATGTGTTGAGTTAATATCATTTATTTTGTGACGAGTTTGAAGGTAACCATTATGCCAATACTTCTGTTTAGCCTAACTAGTCATGAATCTATTCCTACTGTTACTGAAAATGTGAGAAATTGCAATATTTTATGAACGGAGTACGGTAGTCTATTGTTAATTCCGTATTAAAAAAAAACAATGCAGTAAGTCATTTTAATCATTTATTACCCTACCATCATCATTACTTCAGTTGTGTGACACTCAGTGAAAAGTCTTCCCGCTTCAAGTCTATCTACAGCAGGCCCCAAAATCAGGGAAAACGATCCATTCAGTGCTTTCATTACAAGTAAATGATAGTGAAGTGCTGAACGTCTTAACTATAAGATTACTTATAAAACTGTTTTTTGTGATCATTCGGAGCATATTTTTACAAAATTTTGTTTTCTATGTTAAATAATAATTAGACTTTCAGCATACTTCAAAAAACAAGAGAGAGAGCGAACCGAAACGTGATAGAAATTCAACTCTTCGAACAATTCAGCCTAGCGCCACTGACTTTGCCGTATGATGCAATCGATCCAGCAGTTTATTCCATGGCCCACTCATACTTCGATATGTCTATCATGCATACAGTATAGTAGGTAGTATTACAGTGTAGTAGTGTCTACCTAGCGTGCCAACGGGGAAACGTGAAGTGCCGGTACACAGTTGTTACCATTTTCTCTCCTTGTCTGCTTTACCTTTGGATTTTACACCATGAATAGTGACACAACTCTCAATCCTCATCTTGCAAAGCAGGATTTGGAAAGTCTGGTAAGAAACAGTGTTTGCAACAACTGGTGATTTTATGACACATGCGCCTCAATGTCTGTCTCCGAACATATTGCATGTTAGGATGTAACACGTTGAAACGCACTAGCCAATTGTAAGCCTAATGTTAAGCTTTACTGTTGAAACTACACTACAGTAGTCACGTACTCGTATGCGATATGACTGCAGTGGTGATTGCTTGTGATGTTGCTTCTATTTAACTTAGTTCCCGTAAAATTTTAGTCCAAAACCTTTATGAGATCGATATCCCTCAAACGCAATTTGTCATCAAACTCATTTGTTTAAATTGTTGTTGAATGTTGTTTGAGTTGCCAAAAATTTGCCCTTTTCTCATGACTTGGCAAGCACGTGCTTAAGTTAATGAGAATCTTGATACCACTCTTTCTTGTGACATACAGTGCATTACAGTAGGAGTATGCTAGGCCTATTTCTAATTATGACATTATGTGGTGACCATTGAATGCACAGTTAAAGAAAATTACGCCAATCATGCCCTAGCCCTTGAACCGTACTAGTGCGTTACGTTACACTCCACACTACATCCCTCGAGCTGGATAAATTTTTAACCGGTTTAAGCTTTGCTACAAAATGCCCCCAAATCAGCAAAAATGATTCATACAGTGGTTCCATTACAACTAAATGGTACGAAAGTACTGTACATACTGTTTTTTGGTGACCATTTAATGCACAATACACAAAAGTCAACATCATTCACTCAATCAATTGGGTTTCTGCTGTTTCCAAATATGGCTTGCAGACGCTTACTAACTTAGTGTTATGTTCATTTTTGTTGGTCAAAATTTGTCCATTTCCTCCTCATATTTTGGTGAAAAGCTTATGCAGAAAGGTGAACCCATTGCCATTGATCGTATGTGTAAAGCTTGGTAAGAAAACGGACAGTAACTGTTTGTGAATGTGAGAGTCAACGACTCTGGCAAGGGTCAGCTAATTGGGTAAGAATTTGTGTTAGTGGCAGAAGGGATGTGATGAGTGTAATTACCTTAGGCCATGAGATGTAATGCACAGCCCTGTTCAAGGACTAATCGAGCCAAGACTGTGATAGTTCCACCTACAAGATAATGAATGTTAATTTTGTTATAAATCAGTATTGTCGTTAAATGAACCTGTCCTCTTTATGATAACCCAAAAGAAAATTAAGCGACAACCAGGTAAACCATCCTCAGGCCAAATTGTCCCCATACGCAAATGTCCCCACTATTGGTCAAAACGTCCTCGTGCCAAAACCTCCCCGTGTCAAATTGTCACTGGTTGAAATATTATTACTCTTGTCAAATGCAGTTTTCTGGGAATTTATGCCTGTGCTACAGCAGTGCTTTTCTACGCAATACTGTATGTGCAATTTCTAACTATCCATGATCAACAGATCAATTAAAGTTGATCTAGGCCTAACACTAATGCTAAGCAATAATTACACTGAATTAGACTATTCTGACCTTTTTAATTGCTTTCCTAAATCTGTCCTTGCATAATCTCCATTTCCAATTTCACCTTCCATCATGAAATTTCAGTTAGATTCCTGATTTGTGTACAAATTTCCTGTCATATGTGGGGATATTTTTGTGTACCATATACAATGTGTATCACACAGGGACATTTGGCACCGTAGCTAGACTTGGGAACGTTTTGGTCTGGGGACATTTTGACTGGATATCACATTAACTAGGCTTATCCCCAAGGTGTCTGTCAAGTGTGCATAGCGTTAACTAAAGGGCAAAAATGGTGTTATGCTTCATTGTTTTCATCTGCCAATTCTAACTTTTTCAAAAGTTGTGTTTTGGAATGTTAGGCAACATGCCTTGCTGGAAAGTTCAACCTGTCACACAAAGGTCTTTGCTGTGTGGAAATTTACACCAGCAAAAGTTTTGTCGTACTGCACATTGTACTTACTTGGGAATAGCACAGCAGTTGGCGTGGCATACAATGATGATTGTACAGGTCTGTAAACACCTTCTTTGATTAACCTTACATACCATTTGTGTCATCACAGTAGAAAATTTCGCTGCAAGTGAGACTATGCAGTGGATACTTACAGTACTGCACAAGTGCATGGCTCAGTGCATTATTATTAAACCAGACTTTCCTGGTATGCTCTATGCTTCATTGGGGACAACTCATGGTAGCACTCTGCTTATGTAGTGTGGAGTACACAGAAAATGTTCAGATTTACGTTACATTACATTGGCATACTTCCTTGACCTATGGTAAAGGCACTGTACAGCACTTTCAAGTATGGGCAAGATGAACACTCGACAGGCCTGCAAAATGGAGGCGCTTGTCGTGGTTCTGTCGCAGATCCTGTAGTATTGTAGTAGGCCTACTTTACAGTAGTCACTGAGTATTCAGATTGCTTTCCCTTACAGGATGTGTCCACCCTTACCCCTTCATCACCTGATGTCATCAGCAGACAGGCCACAATCAACATAGGTAAGTTGTACAGTACTTTCCTTTGGATGAGTTGATTAGATTTATCCTGCTCACACAACAAGTAGTACTGAAATTATTTGCAGGAATATTTCAAAATAGGGGAGGCATGTATAGGAATTTATAATAACTTCAATGTTCATGGTACTGCACAAATAAGGAAATTCTTGCTAGAGTAGAAGTGAGACAAATTATTGGTCTCTTTTTCTCTTCCAGATGAACCGCAGTGAGATACTGTAGGCAAAATTTTCATGGTATTCTTTATAGACACCAAGTTCATACATGTAGTATGTGGTGTGTGTTGTTCTCTCTTTTAGGGAATATTACTACCTTTATTTACAACCTTATCATGAACAGGTGGAAGTGCTGTATCACTAAACCAGATGTTATTTTTGTTAGCGTGATTATCATTGGTCCACAGTTCTTGTACATATTGGGGGCCCACACATTGACTGCCTTGTGAAAGTTACTTTCTCATCAGTGAGGCAGATCTGAGGGCAGCGTTATTGCTGAGGGACTATGAAGAGCAAAATCTTGAAGATAAATGAAACTCCAATTCTTTAATGTATGTTGTGAGCGCTAATGTAGTAATAAATGATTGCTTTCCGTAAAGTGTCACGTTTAGTGTCAATTGTCTCATTGAGGTTACATCATCTTAAATAGCATTACACCCATTCTTGATGTGGAGCCCTGCAGCCTGCTGCAATGTGCAAACTTTGTCACAGTACCAACCATTGTCAAGGCAATATCAGTCTCTCTTGCCGCTCTTGAACATAACGACTGAATCTTTGAATCTATTTTGTTTCACCTCAGGAACAATCGGCCATGTCGCTCATGGGAAGTCAACAGTAGTGAAGGCAATCTCAGGTGTGCAGACTGTGAGGTTTAAGAATGAGTTAGAGAGGAACATTACCATCAAACTAGGATATGCCAATGCAAAGGTGAGGTCTGGGTTACTTAAACCTTAATTCAGGGCAGACATGCCAATGCAAAGGTGAGGTCTGGGTTCCTTGCACCTTACGTCAGATAGGATATACCAATGCAAAGGTGAGGTCTGGGTTTTGTAAGCCTTACTTCAGGTTGACTAACACAGGGATGAAATTTAGCGGTCGTCCGGTCGTCCGAGACGACCAAAATTTCTGTAGGACGACCAAAGTTACTACCTCAGGTTGTCCTTTGGACTGACCAAATGTTACCCCTGGTCATTTATATTGTGACACAATGCGTACAACTCAACACTGAGATGCATCTTAAATATTTAACATGCATGAACTCCATTCCAAAACATCTGTTTTCTTTCACAAAAACCGCCAAAACAACCCGAAATCCACGGTACGTAAAACGCCAAACAAACGGCCTCAGTGTACGCTGATGTTTCAACTGATTTTACTGTACCAGACATGCACATACTGTACACAGCAAGTACCAGATACATGACTCGCAGTCAAAGAATTCGGCCATATGTGCCAGGTGCAAGGAGAGCTGGTACATTATATTCATGGAGTTTTTAAACCCCCATAATGTGGGCTAGTCCAAGTAGTACGTAATTCATCCAATCACAGTGCAGAATTTTCCTGCTGGCCTACAGTGTATTTGAGATTAACAAAATGGATTGTTCCAACATAGGGGTGAAAAATATTTTAGAACCGTTTGATTCCCCGGGATTATGTTCTCACGCAGGCGTGAAAAAAAAATCCTTGGAAAGGAGAGGAATGAGTTGACAGTTGAAGCAAATTCAGATAAGCCACTCAGATGGTGTGTTTTCAATGGACACTTCATGCGTACTGTCAGATTTTGATTCAAAAGGAATGAATTTTCTAAATAGTGATAGTACCGTTCAAGATTAGTAATGTATCATATTTTGATTTGAAAGAAACATTATATTATACAGAGATTTTCTTCTATATGATATATACTTTACAGCATCAGTGATTCTAGATAATGACATTTTTTTTATTATTGAAGTGAAAAGGTGGAATTTTACCAGCCTCCTCCTGGAAATCCCCCCCCCCCTTCCCTTTGGAGAAACCCTGAGCATTACTTTTAAGTTACAAGTCAGTAGTATAATTTAGCTGTGGAAAGTTTCAACCTGTATAGGAAAGACAAATAAAAACATGGTCTTGACTCTGCAAAATACACATTTAGACTTTTCTTGTTTTTATATGTCCATTGTGGAGGACGACCAAATTTTTGGCAGGACAACCAAATTTTTGCAGCTGGTTGTCCTTCGGACAACCATTTTCAGTTGCTTAAGGATCATCCCTGCTAACATGTTCGGCGAACAATTGAGATACTGTAGCCAAACTTGACGAAATACAAATACAAGCCCCACTGGTGCACTATTGCCTGTGGCTTGTAGTGACTTTCTTTCCAATGTATGAAATAACTTCATGTTTGATGTAGCAATAAATGTAGCCAGTGTACAAGAGGGACATGATAGCTGTATTGTCTGAGCAGTCGTCATCATTTTACAGTATACACTTGTTTTGCCAGCTAACACGGCTTGGAAGATTTCTCATTATGAAGATGAACATGACATGTTGAACCATCAGAAAATATGGTTCAATTATTTTACAGTTTATTTTCCTGCACTGTCACAGCTCCAACACAGACTAACCTACAGTACATGCATTTCTCTTTTGCTTGTGTTTCACAGATTTTCAAGTGTAATAGTCCATCCTGTTATAGACCTGTTTGTTTTAGGTCAGCAGGCAGTAACAAAGAAGATACATTTTCATGTGATAGGCCAGGATGTAATGGAAAGTTCACTCTGCAAAGGTTTGTGAATATTATTTTACGTCCATGTGCTCATGATCTCACTTTCAGAATGCAAAGTACAGTATTATGAGTACACATACTGTAAAACAGGAATGTATTGGAACTTTAAAAAAAGGCTGAATTTTAAAGACTTTATAAATTGTTGTAGAATCTATTGAAAATCTAGTGAGTATTGATATTGTAATGTCAGTAGAAATGATAATTTCAACCTCAGTAATAATTAGTTGAATAGTGAAATTATAATTACAGAGTCACACCTTGCTGTTCGCTTCATCCTTGTCAAACGCATGAACTTCATTCTGAAACTAACGTTAAGGTATTCATAGCTCACCCAGCCTTAAAGACCACAACACACATACGGAGATATCTGAAAGACATCCGACAGTCTCTTAATGAATTACTTGGAAGTTGATATTTGTCATACCCAGCTGCTTCAAGCATTAAAGAGTTATCAGTTCAGTTTTACTATGCCCAGCAACTGTACAAGTGTGAAGGAAGCCCATTGCTGTATACTGTATACCACAACTTTTCTGAGGTATCAACCTATTTAACAATTTTAGATCAAATTTGACTGCTTTGTTTCAAAAGGTCAATTAAAGACTTGCAAGGGCTGCCCTCACATGTTCTCCTTGTTTTCAAGTGATGTGGAGCTAAACCCCTTACTGTATGTTGTTTCCAAAGCATATTCTATCTCTCACAACATTCATACAATATGGTTTACATTAGAACATATATGAAAGCCCTCTTGCATTTAATGAGATGTTTACTATTAAACTTGTTCCATTACATTTCATTCCAACATCTTGAAGAAGTACAACAGTCCTCTATTTCTCCGTGTTAGGGAATTTTGTTAATTGGCAAATGCACTCAAAGTGTTGCACTGTTATGAGTTTGAGCTGATAGTTGGGAAGATATGTTGGCAGTAGATGTGCATGTTCACAGTGACTTGCACTTTGAAAGGTCAGGAATACTGTAGACAATAAGTGTATTGTGTGGATATAAAGTGAATGTCATCTGAACAGTTAGTAAACCTCTTTTCGCTGCTTTATCAGACAAGTTTATATAAAACCAACATGCCCAGCTATTGACACATAAATCTTCTAGTTTAACTTATGCAGTGACGTTTAAGGCATGTACAATGGTTACTGTGGAGAGTTGCTCTATATTTTTAAAGAGTTGCTCTCTATTCTTTAAGGTGAGAGTATCAGATTCTAGACTACTGTCTGGCTCATGAAGAAGTGATCTGCTGTCAAATACGTTGATGTTAACAAAATCAAGCTTTAGATACATAATTGTAAAAGGTGATCGGAATACCTGTTTTACTGGAAGCGAGATGACCTGCCGAAAGACAACTGTAGCATGCAGTGGATTCATCGTAGGGAGCAAATATTTTTTTGGCCTCTCTGCCCACCAACTAGGTACAAACTCAACAAAAAAACACAGCAGGGCACCTTCCCACATAGCCAAACATACATGAACTTACAGGGTAACAAAACAAAAACACACTTTACCATAATCCAGGTAAGGTAGAAACATATAATACACTTACCCTAGCCTTGTTCGGACACAGGTGGAACACAGATCGATGATAGCAGTTGACAAGATAATACAAGGTACAAGGTGACAATAGAAAGAAATTTTGGTAACAATACAAATTAATTCATGTACAGTACATTGTCTTTATTACATTATCACCCCAGGATTGCAAGGAATGTGCTGCAGGTGGTAATTGTTTCGTTGCTTATTACTTTTAAAGGTGAAATGTGAGTTGAAATTTCTCAGTGAAAGTCAAGTTCTGTAGAATATGTCATAGCCATTACAAGAAAACATTGTTAAAGCCCCACTTTTGCCTGCATGAATATTCATATCCGTTACTACATTCAGCTTGATTTCAAGTGATGGTGAGTGACTGCTATGCTTTCTTTAAGAGTCTGAATTTTGTAGAGCCAACAAAAATGTCAAGACAATTTTCATATTCAAATATCTGGAAGTTGAGTGCATAGGTCTGTTTCAGATTTTGCCACAGGTGATATTTTCCTCTGCATTCTCTTCCCTAAACACTGACGAAGAACAAAGGCAGATGATTAGGAGATTGCCAGTACCACTCATATTCTACCTTTAAAGCTGTATGCAGAGATGGACAATGCAGTCCACATGATCATGCTTCTTTTAATAGCAATCAACTTGGAGACCTTTGAGCTGAAAAAATAACAGTGCACACGATATTGTAATAGTAGTTAAACCCTTACTTTATTATTACAGAAAAATTATTGAATGCTTTTAAAACAAACAATTGTAATTTGAATTGTTCAAGAGATGTATGTTTAGCAAAATATCTCTCGCTCCTCTCCGACCTCCAGGCACGTTTCGTTCGTTGATTGTCCCGGCCACGACATTCTTATGGCTACTATGCTGAATGGAGCAGCCGTCATGGACGCAGCGTTACTCCTCATAGGTAACAACCCTTTCCTTGTGTTTCTGCATGTAGTCACAGATATGCTAAACGTTGAAAATCACAGAGCTGGCATAGGTCTGAAAATTGTCTAGACAAAGATCGTTTGTAACACTCCTTTATCTTTTTATGGTTCTTTAGTTTTCTTTGAAGGTAAAATTTGACTGTCTATTAGTATATACTCATACCTTCTGATGCCTTTGCACACAAAGAAGTAGAGTCAATGTGTTGAGCATGGTAAGTGCATTTGTGTCACCATGTCTTGTACATAATATTCAAAGGACTCAAAGTTGTCCAAATAGTCAAAGTTGAATGTGGTATATTGGTAGTCCTGAGTAGAACTTAGTTTTTAAGGTCATATGAAGTCCATGGAGGGCAAAGTGGAGAAACTTTGGAAAGCAGAAAGTCTGGATAATTTAAACATGTTCAGGGGGGTCAAATTGCCATTTGAGTTTAACAGAGGTCAAGTCTGGAGACAGCACTTGTATAGTATCATTATAAGTAATTGAGTTACCTTGAGTTCAAAGTATGGTGGTCAGACATCTGATGAAAATGTTATCAAAGAGAAATTGAATTCTAGTTAAGCATCATTCTTGTGTGTATAGCACACAACCATCAAATACATACTGCACATCAAGATTTGTGCATTTCATGAAAAAGTCGAAAGTCTTGTATTAGCCTGTGGCACAGTTGCTTCTCTCATGGGCAAGGAATCACTGCATAATTATGTTGTTATGCAGTCTGTCTCCCTTGATTCCCTTGAAGGGATTTTTCTGTATAATGTTAGCACAAGTTGGTGCTATCAATCTGCCACATGTGTCATCCTGACCGGGGAGAATGAGTTGATTGGTGAATGATGATGATAAAAGGCCGAATTACAGTTCCCGTCTGCCGCACCCTTTCCACTCCGTGTGTAGAAAGGGAGCCAGACGGTTTCGATGAAAATATTCCGTGCAGCGATAAACCTCATCTGACGCCGTGGTACTTGACTCTCTCGATTCTCACAGTGGCATGAGTTGTCCTGTTACAGTAGTTCCACCACTTGGCAGTCATCGTATTCCCATTTCTGTCATAAGTCACGTAATTTTCTTGACTAATAGAATCATACATCTGTTTGTACTGCTTATTCAGTAAGAAGTGTAAACAGTGAATAAAATCTCCCAATGAAGTCCTGCCATTACCTTATATGTGGAGCACATCTGTCTCGTATGATCAAGACTTGTTTCCTCATTACCCCCAGTACCAACATTTATGGCAGTAGGTACCCACATGTCCTTCTGCTGAATTTGCAAGTGTGAAATATCTTGAATGTGTTTCAATGGAGCTGTTGTACTTTTGACAAGAGGTGATTTTTGAGAAAGAAACTGGCACTCCACAAAATTGGTGGCTTAATTCATACTGTAAGTATTAGTAGTGACAAAAATGAGTAGAAGAATGTAGTAGTTTTGTACCTTTCAAGCTCAACCATTTTATGAAGTTACTTTTCAAATGAGACCAGTTCCTCTTTTTACTTTTCCAAATTACAGCCGGCAACGAGTCCTGTCCGCAGCCTCAGACGTCAGAACATTTGGCTGCAATCGAGATTATGAAGCTGAAACACATACTCATCCTACAGAACAAGATTGATCTTGTTAAGGAAAGTCAAGCCAGAGAACAGTATGAACAAATATTGAAATTTGTGGAAGGTAATGTTACATTTTGTAAACAGGTACAACTTCACCTTGCAAGGCTTGGGGGTATGGGATAGGAATGTTACTTTAGTTATGCTGTATATAACTTAGAGTCATTGCCAATTTTCAAGTAATATAACAAAGAGAGGTGACCTCAAATCGTGAACTCAGTATCAAAAGGGAAAAGGCATTTTTGGCTACGGAGGGATGAAATTTAGGGAGCTAATTTTCTGAGGTGCTTGATCAACATCAAACATAACATCAAATGTGAATTTCCATGCTGCATGATGTAGTGACGCAAAACTGGGCGTGAACCACACATCACAGCTTATTCGTAGTAGCTGCAGTCAAGTGCAAGTCCACTGGCAGACACAATGCCTTTAACATTATCATCTACTTCAGGAAGATATAAGGTACAATGCTAGCGAAACTCTGAGTCAAAACATACCACCCCCCTTCTTCAAAAGAAAAGAAAAAAAAGAGTCTGGTAAGGTCTTACCAAATAGTACATTCAGTGTAGGTTCAACAAAGAGCAATGATAGAGTGATTCTCTTCTATTGCTTGGTTTTATTTGTCGCTGAAAATTTAACTTCCAATATTTATTATGTATTTTTATTTAATATTTTGCACCTGTATAAAGAAATGACAAAAACAAGAAGGACCTTTGTGGCTACACACATACAATTTACAAAGTAAGTCAGTTTCTTCATCATCTTTTTTTTTCAAGGTACGGTGGCAGAAGGTGCTCCTGTTATTCCTATATCAGCCCAGCTGAAACACAACATTGAAGTCTTATGTGAATACATTATCAAGAAAATTCCAATCCCAACAAGAAATTTCACTGCGAAACCTCGTCTCATAGGTGAGTGTGTTCTGTGTTTGCAACTTTCACATTAGAAAAGCCTTACAAATCTAAGTCAATATCATCTCAGAGCAAGCTGTTGCTACCCATTGTAATGAGGATAGCAACAAGAGAGTAATGAGTCACGCCCCAGTGCACATATCTCCTGGCTTCACAGAGCCCATGTACATGTTGTGTTCACTAGAGCTTGTGGGATAAGCAGGCTGCATAAGGAGCAGCCGGTGTGTTAAGCTATGTGGACCTAAGATGATCTAAGGTTAGATTTAGGAGGCTTCCCTTATTGAAATGCAATATACAGGTGAAAATGTGGTTTGTCCACAGGTGCACACTTCATTGCAGTGTTATAGAGCTTACAATACATGTACAGAATATACAAATTAAATGATGGTCTGTGGATATTTACAGTTTCCACTACAGTGTTGTAGAAGTTGCTATACCTGGGTGCAGAATGCAGGTGAAAGCAAGGTCCATCCTTATCTACACTCTTGACTCTAGTATTGTAGGAGTTACAAATACTTAGGTGCCATATACAGGTGAAACCGTGGTCTATCCCCACCTGCACTCTTCACAGTGTCATAGAAATTACATTACTTGGGTGCCATATACAGGCGAAACCTTGCTCTCTGTACAGCTACACTGTTCAATGTATTATTAAATTAGTTGAGGTCGCCTCCAGTCTAGATCTAGAGAAGTGTCTCTCCCATGAAAAGAAGTTGATATCATGTTTCAAATAAAATTAACCCAAAGATATCAATGCAACATTGATAACTATATTCCGTCAACAATTTAAAATAATGAGTAATAAAAAAATAAATAATACCAAAAAATTGAAGGTATATTTTATTAAAAATTCTTTCCATGTTACATCTTACATTATGGTATGTTACATTTCATATCACAATGGTCATCAAATATGGGGAAAAAAATGAAATGCTACTCCAGCCAAGAGGATTAATTTTTGCAATTTTCAAGGAATTAGCTACATACTTGTCAGTGTGTGAACCAGACCCGCAAATAATGAATCTGACCATTGGACTTGGAGGAAAGTTCATGTATTTTGATAATACCAAAAAGACGCTTAAATAGATCACATATTCTCCTTCAGGTATTTTCACTTTGTGTTGATTTCCTGTTAAAGTTTCTCTCAAAAATAGCTTTGAGTCTAAATGAATCCAAAAGATCATTAACTGACTTTCCTTAATTAACTTCTCTCATCCAACCGACCTCTTACAAACTTGAAAATGGTGATTTTAAAATGTCACATTTAATGTACTTGTTGATAGCACACCGGTCATTTGTGGCGTATCGCATCCAAGGACATAGTTCAGATGAACTTTATTTGGCTCCCATCAGCACGAGAGTTGGAACTGATGAGATACCCTCTAAACACTATCTGTAGATTCAGCAATCTCTGAACCTGCCTCCTTCAGAATAATTTCTCTCTTTTAACTGTTGCACAAGTTGGTGAAGTACTGAATCAAGTAAAAGATGATCCTCGTAATGTTACAAGCTCAATTGTCAGACAGCTCACTGGGAGACAAATACTTCTAGAAATGTCACTGTACCATGATTTCTATATTAAAGTGCATCATTACATCATAGAAATCTTCTATTTGATGTCATTTTTTCTTTTTTTTTGTTTGCATTTTTCATACCATGGAATGGATGGAGGTTGTATTGCGAGAGCTAGTACCATCCGATTAGTCTCATTGAATCTAAAGGACCATTAAATAACTTCTCAGTATCTTCATCAGTTACTGTACTCAACCGTATTTCTCAAAATGTTGTGACTGTTGCACTATGATAATAGGTGCAGAAGGAAGTGGTGGTGCTTGTGCTGCTGTTTGACTTTTGTTAGGGCACAAAAATGATAAATCGTGCCAATTTTGGGTAACATTTTCCATTTTCTTTGCATACAGCATCGTTGCACATTGCACAGAATCAAGCATTGTGCGAAGTGCTGCCCAGATGAGTGATAAACACTAATCATACATGGAGAGAAATCAGTGTCTGTATAGAGTAGATGCTCTACCAAGACTTGTTTAGTGAATGGTTCTTGGTTGTTATTCTGGTGGACTGTTGCATAGATAATTTCTGAACTTTGACCAACAGTTGACTGCAAAGATCTTCAAGTACATTCCCGCCTTACTGCTCCAATAATGCACTGTAAGTTTTCATAATGTCATCTTAAGATGTAACTTTTCCTTGCCAGTGATCCGTTCCTTTGATGTCAACAAACCCGGCTGTGAGGTCCCTGACCTGAAAGGAGGTGTTGCTGGTGGTAGTATCCTTCAAGGAGTTCTCAAGGTATGTAGAATCTGGTATTTTTGTTTTCAATGCTTTTACTAAAAGATGTCATTCTATTTGTTCATTGAATATATCCATATCTCCTGCTGTCTGGATTTGCATCAGACTTTCTTTTTTGCATTTCATGCTAATTAATATTTGCTGAAACATGTTATTATGTTTTTTTTTGTTTTTTTTTCTCTCTGAGATTTCATAGATAGTGCCATTTCCGTGAAACTATATGTCCAAATGTACAGTAGTGGGTATTTGTAGGAAAGTCTTGTACATTAAACGCAGGACCAGTTCTGCTATCACTACTGTTTGGCTTAACTATAAAAGTCAATGGATAGTTGCAGGGCCAGTTTCAAAGCTGCTTGTGTAAGGAGTTAGGTCATTGGCAGCAGTAGGTTAGGGTTATGTGGCCGAGGCATTCAATGACTGTACAATGGTGTGTGAGAGCATGGACACACTTCACACAGCTGTTGTGTGAATATCCCTTACCATGTCCAAAACATCTTTACAATTGTGTGTGGCTTCTTATTTACATACTCCTCTTATTAATTCAGTTCTGATTATGACATGTTGGTGTTTGCACAAACATCATGAGTTTACAATTGATCAGCTGTCTTGTGTTTGCCACTCCGAACAGGTCGGTCAAGAAATTGAGGTTCGGCCTGGCATCGTCACTAAGGACAATGAAGGGAAGTTGCAGTGCATACCAATCTTCTCCAAAATTATCTCACTGTTCGCAGAGAAGAATGACCTACAGTATGCTGTTCCTGGTGGTCTCATTGGTGAGTTTGTAGGACCCAGGATTGATATCGATCTTTGGCATATTTGAAATCTCGTCCCTCTTGTTTTTGGATGATGCGTGCTTGATTTGTTCACCAACTGCACAAATTAACATCAGAAGCTTAATCAGCTTTCCCTCAGGTGTAGGTAAAAGTTGATCAAAACTGTAATAACTCTACAAATTTTGAATGTAAATCATGATGGAATAAAATGGCAATGATAAAAAAGGATGACCAAAGAGAAAATGATGGATTAAAATTTGGGGTTTATTTAGTTAGTAGGAACTAAGGATTTTGCTTTCATTAGCCATGTAATGTATTTTTCTTTTTGAGATGTTTGTAATTCTTTTCATTGTGCTATCATTTTATCATTAATGTCAATTAATTGTAATTACTGTACAGAAGCATGAATTCGAAAGCTAACAGGTTAATACAATTACTCAGTGACAGCCGGTCTACAAAACCTTGAAAATCAAACACTAAATGTTACTTTTTGTATACAATGTTTTCAAACCAAAAAAGTCTATTACAGATCACAGTCTAATCTGATGCTTGTCCATACCTAAATCAGTTACTCAGTGTAAACACTGGAATAGTTTGATGTATATGTCAAAGGTCACTGACACAGAAATTGGTAGCAAAGGTCTGGTACGGTGTAGTCTTTGCATTTGCCAGAAGTTATTACTTTAAATACTGTCAGCCTCAAAGCTTACATCAGTTCAAGTCACAATTTCAGATGTACTACTGCATGTGGATATGCATTACACAGTTTGGTAGTATACCTGTACTGTATGTTTCACTGTGTCTAGGTGAGCAGTAACTCAGTACCAGCAATGATAACATGGTGTGATCTGTTATAAGTGAAGGAAAGGGTGCCACCCCATAAATTGTTTCGAAAATCTTCTGAGTCCAAATTAATTATTCCTCATCAGTTAGGTGTGTTGGCACAGAGTATGTTTGTACAGTTTTGAATTTCTTGTTTGTGATGCATATTTTAACAAAGTTAGGGGACATCTTTACAAAGTTTGCTTCTTTTGTTCTGCCCAGCTAAGGAATGTGCTGTTTTGTACTTATGGTAAGTTAAATAAGGCATGGATCATAATGACCAGTTTAAAATGGTCCCCACTTGCCTGGTGTTTCTGCAAGTTCTTTAAAATTATAGCAACAATTTTTTTTTTGTTATTATCAGTACATCCATTGGCAATCGTTTACCGTTGTTGATGTATTAACAAGAAGTTACTTACCTAGACCTTGTCTGTTTGTATTAATTCAAAACAGGTTAATGTGAGTTCATGGTGTATGTGTGTCTTTGTAGCAAGATTGCAAGTGTAAGAATAAAAGCTATATCGAGGCTGCATATTTTTTTTTTACATCTGAAGATGTTGATGTCAAGTGCTGCTCTCTGATTGGGTGTTGATCTGCAGTGCCCCAGATGCTGTTAAAGATATTCCAGTACTCCCTGGTCTTATTGTGCTATTAGACGTAAGGTGTACCGTGATGTCAAGTGAAGAACTAAATTTTCTAACAAATGCTGGCAAATTGAGAAATGTATTCAGTTTAAATGTTCATCTTTGTTTTTGAGTTGATAATATTTGCTTCATTTTTGTTGTTTTATTGTTCATTCGACAGGTGTCGGTACTAAGATTGATCCCACCTTGTGCAGAGCTGATCGTCTGGTAGGCCACGTGTTAGGCGCGGTTGGTGCCCTGCCAGATATCTACACAGAACTGGAAATCTCTTACTTCCTTCTGAGGAGACTCCTAGGAGTGAGGACAGAAGGAGACAAGAAGGGTGCCAAGGTAAGAATTGTAAACTTCTGTGTTTTTTCTGTCAAAGTCTTAAATATGTCAACAAAAGCAGAAGTTCCATGACAGTTGTGTAGTGGCAGTGTTTGCAGATTACTGCAAATAAATCCCAGGGACATAACTGCAGTTGTTATAGGGCTGAATAAAGAGCCATTAGATGGGTTTCATATTCTAAATGTGGCTCTTGTTTGCAAAGTTCGTTTGGAGGATTCGTTTCCAATAAGCATCATCAATACTGTGTTCTACTAATGTGAGTGTTGTCCACTTATCTGTTGATGTGTCTGTCAATCACTAGGCCCCCCAGTCTCCCCCGCCCCACTCTCTCTAGACTACTGGTTTGAATCTAATTACTCTAAGGTTTGTTCAAAAGTATTCACCCATGTGAAAAACAACGTTGCCCCCAAGGTGGGGATCAAGCACTTAAGAGTTGAATAAAGTGGACAATGCTTACGAGTACTTTAATACTTTCAGAAGTTAAAGGATGTCTTTCCTGTAATTGCCTGTGAGCATTGAACTGGAAAGTCATCTCTGACATGATGAATATTAGTTGCACTTCTCACTAAAGTTGAAGAAATTTGCACCCATTGCCGGCTTGCAACAAACATCTAGCATACTTCTCAATTCGTTCTTTCATTTTTTGGTTTTGTTTCCCTGTATGTTAGGTCCAAAAGCTTTCCAAAGGTGAAGTCTTGATGGTCAATATCGGTTCCTTGTCAACTGGAGGACGTGTAGTAGCAGTGAAAATGGATTTAGCAAAGATTGTTCTCACCAACCCCGTCTGCACTGAAGTCAGAGAGAAAATCGCGCTAAGTAGAAGAGTTGAAAAGCATTGGAGGTGAGTAGCCGTCAGGAAAAGCTCTGTTTCTTTAGTTGATAGTGGTTGTAGTTTACTGACTTACATTGATATGAAGCAAGTGAAGGGAAGGTGCTCTTTGTGTTTGGTGATAGTTGGAAAATACTTTTAGTGACACCATTTTTCCCAGCTGTGTCACAATCATGGTTGTAGGGGGAACTGCTTCGTTTTGAATGTGACTAGAGAATGTGTTTTACTCACCTTTGGCACAGCCATAGTGAGAGGGATAGTTTCAGGTCGTGGGGTTGGATGGAGAAAGTTATTTAACTCAGTTGTGTCTAAACCATAGTAAGAGGGGTAGGCGACCAGGTTCTGGATTTGTGCAGAGAGCGTCATTCTACTCAGCTGTGTCAGAGATTCAGAAAGAAAGATTGTGGGGTTGGGTGAAGAACATTACTTTACTCAGCTGTGTCAGAATCATGCATGGTAAGATAGGTAGCTACAAGGATAAACATTCGTCATAATCAGGCCTTGAGTTTTAGATTTTCCAGGTGTGCTACAAATCACACTCCTCAGGAAAGTAAGGAGTGATGGTAGGTGTGTTGTTTGTTAAACTGTAACACCTTCATGTTAGTGCCCTTCTTTAGAGGTGTGCAAAAAATTGCACTCCTCACAGTGAATTGAGGCGAGTGGTGGCGTGCAATCGCACTCGCACGCCTCAGAATTCAAGGCCTGCATAATAGTAGTGTGTAAGTATTTCAGTAAAAATTCCTTTGTTTCATCACGACAGATTGATCGGTTGGGGAGAGATCCGTAAAGGAGTGACGATAAAGCCAACAGTGGATGCTTGAAATTGGAGCCATGTGATTGGCCAATGGAGTCATATCATGAGAAACAAGTCTGGAGATGAACATCATTTCACAGAGCCTTCTGTACACCCATGCCCCCTCCAAGAAAGGACAAGTATATATTTAAAAGTAAAAAAAACTTGTGACATTTTCTGAGAAAAACATCCACATAATGTTTATTTGTCAAGTATTTTAACCATATCACAATTTTGACAGTATGCAGTCATTGCTGGTAAATGCATCAGGATGGCATCACGTAAACCGAGAGGCCTGTGACTCATCAGATACACAGTACCAAGATAGCGGTAATTCCAGCGGATGGAAATTTCTCCAAAGTATTTTTAAAATTGTATGAGGGTGTGAAGTTTTGGATTGTTGATTTCCTGTCATGGTACTTTAGAGAGCAGAAGGCAAGGGTGAGAGGTTAGGTTCTACTGATATCCTGATTAGTAACATAGGATACATCAGCACTGTGGGTTGTATTTTCATTATTGGAGAATTTCAGTTGACACAATCAGTGCCAGTTGTTTTGTTCTTCCTGTAATACTGTAGACTTCAGCTGCTTTTACAAGTTTCTCTAGTGTGAGGTTGAATGTCTGTTTGTTGGTTTATCTGTTTTCTGTAATAATATGTTCTATTGAATAAGGAAACTGGCTCTACGCAGGCAATAAGAATATATATATGTCATACTTCACTTTCAGAAGGGTTTAACCACCAAATTGGAACATTAGCAATGGTCTCAATTTGGGTCTGGAAATAAGCTGTCTGGATTATCTTGCAGAGGGTTTCTGTAATGCTAAACTCTTTGTTCATTTACATGTTTTAGTGTACTGTAGGCCATAGGATAACACAGGATGTGTTTGTGAAATAGACATTCTGTAATATCTCAGTGACTATATAATCGAAATATGTTTACAGCTGGTGTGTAGCCAGGAATTTGCCTTGTGGGCATTGGGGGGTAGGGAGCAGAATTGGAGATAGCACCACCATAGATAAGTGCCAATGGTACAAGAAGAGTTTGACCAAAATGCCCCCCAGATTGCTGGAGGTGTCTCTCCTCAGGCCTTTTAAATCACATCTTAATACTTTCTTTCAGTGGGGAAAATATAAGCCGTTTCATCAGAAAACCTTAGAAGGTATCAAGTATATCCTCAAGGAAGGGGAGATGCTCAAGGAAGGGAGGGGACCCCCCCCACACTGTGCACATACAAAAACTCATCTTTACAGTCAAGGTGTGTAATGCTTGTAATTTCTTTAAGTTGATGCCATTGTGATTGTTTACTTGTATTTATGTCTATTGTTTCTCTAATGCCTGTCAACAGGTTTCGTTAAGATTTGCCACAATCATCTGTACTACTTCACTGCTTTGCAAAGTCATTTGTATCAGAGGAAAGTCTTCTTTTTTTTTTCTGTTGCAGTTGAATGATTTGCATAGAGGGTCACCGGAAGACAATACAAATTGTGTTGATTTTTGACTGATGAGATAACTATAAAATGTGTATTTCTTATGAATAAAAAAAGAGGACTTGAGGTTTTAATATTGCAGCCATTTGTGGGTAATATCCAGTTCAGTCCTTTTCAGTTTTACTTCAACTATCTCAACAGCACTGATATGATTGAAAAGAACTCGGGTGTTCTTTAAGCCATTCTTAAATATAATATAATGGATGTTCCTCCCTGATACTTCTTAGATTCCAGTTGTTGACATTTTGAGCGAACAAAGTGTACCACAATGCTCTAAGCAGATGGAACTGAGACAATGAAGACAAAGTTTGCATATGTACTGTAGAGGGAAAGGATTTGTGAGGAATTTTGTAAAATACAATAAAAAAGAAAAACATTCTCATGCTTTATGTGATCTTTTTACCTCAATGTTTGTCTCAAAAGTATGGCAATAAGTGAAAGAGAGAATACATTATAGTTACAGGTTTTTTTTCCTAGCTGTACATGTATTCTCATATCAAAAAGAGAAAATAGATAACAATTAATATGCACTTTTAATTTCCTAAGTGTAATGTTAGTTTTACCCTAAAACACACCAATATATAACAGTTTGACATGCTAGAAATTTCAATTTCATGGTACCGTGCAAGCACAGGAATGCATCCCTGTTCACACTGCATCAACTTTAGTGGCCAATCTGACACTCTCTTTTGCTATTTTATTTTCTGCGAACAGTAACGTGCCAAAGTGACAAGTCATTAGGTTACAATTGCGTCAAAGTGGCTTCAAGGACACTGTTGGAGATGACGGACGAAATTGCTTCTATCAGTGTTTCCAGTGAACGTCTATCACTATGTATCATATCATCCTACAGCAAAACTTCTGATTAGTCTTTAAACGATGTGGACAAAAATTCCTTCCAATGTTTGAAATCGTTTATGTGCTTAATTCGAACAGCGGATTCTCTGAACATTATGTAGCAATTAAACAAAAAATAGGATTGAACTGATAGGCTGAGGGCTAAGAAAATATCTATGAACACTGGGAAACATAAAGACTACAGAATCCAACATCACTCACTGTGAAATAATGACAGCACATTGATCAGGGTTCTGACATGATTACTCTTGGAGAGATGGAAAATTACAGGCCTTGCCTCTAACCATTACTCATCAAGAGAGGCTCATGACGAGAGCTTAAACCATTAGATGGCAGTAAAGGATATCCTCACACTGTATTTCAACAACACTAAAAGTCTAATACAGGGTACATTCAATTTTCTAATTACTTCTTTTGACAAGTTTAAAATTCTCTACCACCACTACAGTTAAAATAGCATGCATCCACATGCCTACCTTACAGTGATAAACCAAACACAGAACTTGAAATCGCCTTCATTTGGGATATTGTTTTGTAATAATACAGTAATTTGCATAAGCGATACAAAAGTGGAGGAGGTTGTTAGCGCAGGATAACAAATTACTGTATTATCACTGCCCATAAAAGCATCCTTACAGTATAGCTGAAAAGTAGTCACGAATTTTAGAGCACGTGCTAAACACATAATCCGTTCGGAGAAGATCGGAGTGCATCCGATAGATTTAACGATGCCTCCCGCGTTCCCCGCAAGCACGATGAATGGGCAAGTATGCAGTTCGATATCTCCATTGTGCTTGGGGAAACAGTACACACATAACGGTCTGCACTGTTAGTGGACCGAGCACGTACGCTTGTTTACATTTGTATAAATGCTTTTTTTTTCACATCTATACATGAACATGGCCTGACTAACTATCATAGTTTGTTTTGTCTCCCAAAGCTGCATTCTCAACCAAAAACCAGCTGAAAAGTTGTGCATTAAGTAGCATCGGATTTCTCTACCATTTTGGATTGTGGAATGAAAGCAATTTAGTGGCCTGTGATTCACTTTTCGAACGACCATTGTGCGACAAACAGTCAAGTCACTTTTTGTTATAGTGCGAAGGGGCGTGAGACTAGACCGTTAAATTACACTTACAGCAGGCAAACGTCACACCTTCAGAGAAATAAGCCTAGCCTACACATTAATGTTACTTCTGATACTATACTACTGTCAGATACAGAAAAATGATGGTTGCATAATTAATGGGGGGGTTTTTTATGCCAGCAATCAGCTACTTTTTCCTGTAATGTTAAAACATTTCCCTGTAACGTTAAAACAAAATAAAACAATGGGCAGTCGCTCCTCTCGCTTTATAAGAGCTTCCATCTGTGAAATTAAGCCAGATGAAGATAGCAATGATTACTGGACTTGTCTTTGTGGGAACTGGATCTGAGACTACACTTGTACTGTATGCTGCAGTAGGTCAAGCACACATTCAAAAAACGTATTCAATTTAACATATGCTGAAACTTAACCACAAAAAAAAAACCAAATTCGACAATCTTCTTTCAATTCTATTGAAGCATATGACTAATTCGATAAAACCTTTGCAATGATGAATTAGAGTTATTACTGTAATCTACTGTGCCTGATTTAATTGATCAAGTTAAAAGCCTTGAAATGCTATGGCTACATACAAGCTTTCCTGTATACATGCCCCCCCCCCCAAAAAAAAAACGAGGATAAATTTTTAAACAGATGACAAAGACTTTATAATGATCCCTCCTGTATCTTTACAGCCTTAATGAAAGTTTCCTCTGTATCACCTTGGTCTTAATGTTTACATCAAGACCCATTAAGTGCCTATCTTCTACCATTAAACTGACCTAACTTCTTTTGGTTTCTAATTATACTCCTTTGTAATTTTTTACAGGCACTGAAATATTAACACTTATTATGTATTGTGCATTCCCTCTTCAACATCTCACACAATTTCTGAAATACAAGAAGATGCCACTCAAAGCCTCTTACAACTCCTCTATTACACAATTCTGTCAAACAGTGACTTTAACAGACAATCACCTGCTCATGTGAGTTGACCTAGATACCAATAAACCAAGACAAGGGTTTGTTTGTCACTGATGATGGTACTTGTATAACTGGTCCAAAGGCAGTTATTACAGAGCCTAAGGCCATTATGATCATCATAATTTACATTTTCCTTAATTCAGCAAGTCTTTGCGAGAGCTCATCTTGTTCTTGAGATGCAGATGCTTGACCCATTGGTGATGTTTCTCCTTGGGGTAATTCCATGTTGAGTTCCAAACTGTGAAATGAAAAAAAAACATATGATAAAGCTTAAAAACTTGAAAGCTGGTAGCTAACATGATGCCTAGAGGACTTGCCATATCCAATCAAACTTGAATCTAAGAAACATTTTTCATGTTAAGACTATGTATCAAACTTGAATTGTGCAAAGTACAGTATTTCACATTGCGGTGCAAAATAGATCACAAAATACAAGGTTTTTGCAAATACCTGTCAAGATGTATCACACCTTAGGGGGGTAAATAGCAGCAATGCAAAACAACATCAGATTATTTTCACAGGTAAACTGAAACTTACTATAAACCAGTATAGTAAATAGGAAAAAGAGTGTAGACTAAAAAGTTGGGAGAAAGGAACTGCATTACTATGCTTAACTATAACAATCACTGCAAATAATTACTGAACCAGCGAGTATGTTGCAGATAAAGTGACAAAGAAATTGTACAGTAATCCTTTCACCTGGCCAACCTTTGTGGGTTTTAATTCCACTGTTATCCTTTTGTAATTTTCATTCAACAAAATACCGATTACCAATGACACGTGGCAGTTACCTCTGTCCACAAGAAAATCTAGCTTCAGAGTTGTAACAAATATTGAAGAGCAACATTTGCTTGCAACAGCTAGCTTTTTTCTCTGCAATGTACAAAAATGTCTGAACTAAAATGTCTGAACTAAAATGTGAAAAGTTATTCGAACAGAGGGTACACATTTCAGGATACACAGCAATCTAAGATCTCAACTGACGCTCAATATGAACATACTGCACAACTTCTTGGGTAAGATGTTCAAACAATTCACTAAATTTCTTTTTATATCTCTCTCATGAGAAATTACCACATTTTTCGGACATAGGAAAAGAACTGACAGCGTTTTCACCGATTCTATCATAGATAGTTTCATTCTCATGTAGAGTTTCATACTGTAGTATGGAAAGCCCATTGAACTGAATGTGTTTCCTTCTTTCCCACAAGCTTGATGACTTGCCTGTTTGCATGGTTTGATATATAAGAGAGGAGATTGAAATTAGGGGGGAAAATAGCCTCTGCATAGGGAAGACACTTTTCCATGATAAATAGGGCTTCAAGAACAAAACTGAATAAAGGTTGCAAAATGTTAAATTTATGTTCTCTCTGCTCATTACTACATTTTTCTTTCATTAACTGCAAGTTGAAAGAGAGAGGGAGTAGTATGTTGCACTCATCCCACATGTAGAAAGAGCAGAACTCACGTAAAGGAAAAGCAATATGTTTCAATTGTCTACAGTTTGGCATTTCTTTTTCTGGATACACACGCTTCATGATAAGAACCTTACCCTGCCATATTACTACTTCAAAGTATGTCAATTTCACAAAGTTACGTCATTTTCACTTACAATGTTGAATCTGTTTCACCTAAAGGTGAAATCAGCGAAGTCATGTTTTTCTGGGAGTTTACCGTAACAATCAGGTTCTGCATCTCTTCATTGCATCAGACAACATTCTTCCACCTAACCCGATTTTCATGGTCTTATGAACCAATCCTGTCATATTACTGCTGAAAACCATAAATAGCACTTTTGTTTTTATACGATAACATATCATACAATACCACCCATTTTTCTGGGAGTTTACCGTAACAATCAGGTTCTGCATCTCTTCATTGCATCAGACAACATTCTTCCACCTAACCCGATTTTCATGGTCTTATGAACCAATCCTGTCATATTACTGCTGAAAACCATAAATAGCACTTTTGTTTTTATACGATAACATATCATACAATACCACCCAACCAATAAAAAAGTCCTCTTGTTTGATCTTGTGAATACATGGGGTAGACTGGTGTACTTTTATAGCAGATACTGGGGCCTGACGAAAAAGCAAATGGCAATAGAAACATACCCTGCCTCATCTGCGACTTCCTGCATCAGGGTGTCTACATCATTCTGTGGTGTGGTCATAGTTGTTGTGTTACTCATTGCTTGCTCCATGTATCCCGATTGGACATCCAAATCCTCAAACTGTTTTTCAAATTTATCCATGAGAGCTGAAACCTGGTGATGACAGTGAAACCACAGAGACAAATAACATCAAATACAGAGGAATATTTGTGATCCACAGGATTGTAGCTCAAATAATCTTAGCACCAGGTTCCATACAAGGGTAGAAAGATCTTACAAGACAATGTTTTTAATTTCCTTAGTTTTGGTCCTTTTTGAATAATCACAATATGCTAAAATGGAGAAGGTGACTAGCATACCCACATTCTGTTTCTAATGACAACTTGTGAATATGAAAAGCATGTTCATAGCACAACACTGTACATCCACAACACGAGAACTAGAAATTTAACAGCTATTTGAGTATGTGATGTAGACATTTAGGTTTCACTGTGAAATGTGTGCAGCACACATATCAACAAGAAATGCAGATGGGATCACCATATGCAGTAAACAAATAAACGCCCCAAAGGCGTTCCCGTAAGGCGCATCGAAAGATGCATGGCTATGAACAACATTACAAAGATATTAGTTAAAGAAGAAGACAGTTACATCTTCCTGCACGTGGAAGGCAGTATTCAATAATAACTCTACCAATTTGGAAATTTCAAAGTCACTGCAGTATTAACATACAACAGAACTTTCAATGTCACTAAGCAGTGAACAAGTGGATTGGTTTGCCCTCTCCCCCCCCCCCCTTACAAATTATTCATTTAGCAGGGATATTATGACCTTTAATGTAAAGTGCTTTTCTATCATGGCCCATTCATGACCATCTTCTTCGTTACCTTTTCTAAGTTCATACTCCTCATAGCTGAATCTATAGACTTAACAACCCCAGCCATGGAGTTTGTGACAATCTTCATTGTTACAGCTGTCTGAACCCTGGTGGCCACAGCATCAACTCTGGAACTCATTCGTAGAAAGTTCAAGGCTTGGTTCTTCTGTCTGATACTGTTCTCTGCGTGTATCTTTGCTCCTTCAAGATTTCCTTTCTCAATGGCCTGATTATTAAATATTGAAATAAAAGTAACAGTTGGACTTGGAGTGACTGAAAGAAGGTTATAACCACACAAGTTGGGTCTGCCACAATGGAGACTACTGAATATTCAATGACACGCACATAAACAGTAAATGACAATACAATAGTGGGGGTGGTCTCCCTCACTTTCACTTCCATATATGAAACCACCGCCACACTCCCACTCCCGACAACACGAATACTGTACTCCTTAAGGTACTGCAGTGCATGATGCATAGTTTTCGAGTTATTCAACGTACATATACCCTGCACAATTTATTTATTGAACACTTCACTGCGGCATTAAAATATCGTAACGTTTCATCCCACTGCGGAATTTGTTTTCGCATGACGGTAATTGTTTCTTTAAATTCAACGCAAAACTGTAAATATTTAATACAAAAATATGTCATCACCTTCTTTTTCTTCTTTTTATGATGCAAATACAAGCAAAATAGAGTGTCTAGATCTTACTTCCAAGGGTTCTTTCTACTGTAAATCACAAGTCCCACCCAAAAACCCTTTCTCTTCCTCATTTTCTGAGTCACTATATCCAAAATTCATTTCAAATAAATTCTGCAAATTTTCTTTGATCGACAATTCTGCTTCTTTGAAATAGAGGGGCCATTGCAAAATCGAAACCTGAAAGGAAATACATCCAACGTGGTTCGTGCAGCGATAATTTGCAAGCAGCACAGTACAATCTAGGGCACTTCTGCATCCCACATACTTTACTTGATCAAAGCCTCAATCCAAAGACATGTATAAACAGTCCTGAGGAATTAATGAACACATACAGTAATAGGGGCGCTACGACGATCGCTGTGCTCAGCAGACAATCTTGCAAAGGTGTATCATTGAGTGGCAGAGTGTTACTGCCTGAGACTCAGTCTGATGCATACAGTATATTTCAAGATGAATACACTCGTTACATGGAGTTAATACACTAAGGAATGTACACGTATACCACTGACAGAGTACAGTCTTTGTGATTAATAAAGCAAGACAGAAAAAGAATTTCACCTTTTTCAATTTGACTCTTTCTGCTTTCTGTTCTTTCTCACATTTCTGTGACTGTCTTTGAAGGTTTTTAGCTGCAAACTTAAGGTTGAATAGGTGTTCTGTAAAATGCATGTTAAGGATCAACAACAGAGAGAATGATGGTAGAGAGAGAAAGGTGACATATGATGCATTAAAATACATTTAGTGTATTAAAGCACAGATACTGTATGGAACATTCCACCTGAGAGAGTTGATAAAGTTTATCCGAAGTTTATGCAGAATTTAGTATAGCCCTCACAACATATATGTATATTCATGCACCAGTTCTGACTGAATCCATAATACCAACGTAAGGGAACTATCACTTAAATTTCGACTCAATTTGCATATACTGTACATGTCGATGTATAAATCAATTACGCTCAGTAGCACTCAAATACTTCCTTTCCTTATGCTGTAATATGCTTTTTTAAGCTAATCATCAAATGTGAAGAAAGACTCATAAATTTACCTTGGATCTTAGATGAGACAAATCTGTAATTGTTTGCAGGTGTTACAGTAGATACTGTACGATGCAAAATGGTACATACAGTACCAACAATGAGTACTGTAGTGCTGTGGTACAGTATAGTCTACAGTACAGTAATGGTCCTGAAGGGACAACCCTAACATACACAGCAGCGCTGTACTGTATGTATTGTATGCGCAATGAAAGTCCCAAGATTTCTTCACTAAGTTGATACCAGCTTGACATTGTGAAACAAAACTGATCAAAATTTACAGTTGCTGTTTTAGACCTCAATTGACAGGACACTAAAATGTGGTATTGACAACAATAATTAGTAAATTCGGTGATTTGGTTTACAGGTCCACATTAACTTTCTCCAAGAAAGCATGCTTTACCACAGAGTTGATATTTTGATGTCCTGCTGAGCTTGGTGTTTGGAGATCTACATGTGATGAGAACAAATTTGTACACAGAAACATACACTTCATTGTACAGTACAGTAAGCACAGGGGTTGATATGGTGTGATATTGTATTGTACAGAACAATTCTCAACAGTGTCATCTAAGTAGCAACAAAACTTTACTAAGTGGTGAATAATCATCCATTTATGACTAGAAAGAAGTAAAAGTAATTAAAAGACTGACAGTTTACAGTGTGTTGATAATACAGACTGAATAAGCTTCACATGTCAAGTTGGCAAACCCACACAACTGAAAAGTTCAAAATTGTATGTGATGCATAGGTGATGCATGTGAACATCCAAGAACAACAAGTAAATATTCTACAATTCTTAAATTGCAGTATAAAATTTCAAAAAGTACAGTACTTTAAAAGTATGCTGAAATGTAGAGTTCTGTGGGGTTCAAAATCTCTCTTAATGAGTTAAATGTGGAAACAGATGCATCAAGAGAAACAACCTGTTTTGAAGAATCACATTAAAAGCAGTAGTTAGCGCCATATGAGTCTGAGTTTCAGCAATATGTTTATTTGATTTAGTATCTTTTCTTAGTACTGCACACTGCTGTCCAACTGTATGAAACTTTAAGATACCGCTCTTCTCTTTTGCAAGGATACTTTCCATACTCGACGGCATGATGGTCTTTGTTTAGTGTTCTCTGAGTCTGAAAATGGTTTGGAAATCCTCTTAGGATGCAGGGTTGCAGGCACAGGGTGTGTGATTGTTTGTGTGATACCTGTAAACATAACCAAAACAATTCTGATACAGTAAAATCAAAATCACTTGTGGTCAATTGTTATCAACCAAAAAAAAAACGTTCTTCAACATTTATACAAATCCTACTTGTAACGGTCCCTTGTGTTCTACCATCCACATACTGCACAAGAGATATACTGCACTGTACAGTACATTGCAAATCAGACAGAATGGTAATGTGCCTCAGGTTCAATCAGTCACAAATAATACTGTAACTACTGCAACATCGGCCTCAAAATACAGTATTTTACGAACAATGTACACTGTGTAAAATTTTTTGTTAATTAGCAGACTGTTTTTACTTTAAATTTTTGGTCTTTTACTGTTACAGAAATATTCTGTACCTCTATAGACAATTTGTATTACCACAATTAACAACATTTAAATAATGAAAATATTATTATAATATATGTAACTTGTCAGAAATATTCATAAATCTGCCTTTTATCATTCTAATACATTTTGGTTGTCTTAAAAATGAGTAATTACTTCATACTTGGAAATAGCTTTTGAATTCAACATAGTCGTATGTAACACTTGACTCATGATGAAACCTTGAGTCGATCACGTCAGAATAAGATCTATCAAAATACTACCAAATACATAATAATGTAAAGCAATGATAAAATTATTGCTTTGAATCAGAGTTTTACCGAAGATATTGTGGTCAATATTTTGGTACGATTTGAAACTTGATAGTCAGCAATATTGCTGAAACTTAAAAAAATGGCTGTGAGTAAAATCTTTCCAGGGATATGAAAAATATCACGGCAAATACTTGTTTTTGATGTTGTTTGAAGTAAATGTAATGCAGGCTGTTTTTACTTAGTAATTCCTTTGCTTCCTCATGGCCTCACTGGAGTTTATAGAATGCATCGATCGACTCAAAATACTGATTGACTCAAGGTACTCCTAGTACACCAATCAGTGCTACTAACCTACCAGTGCTTTCCAATTGTTTAAACGTTAAGAGTGATGGTGCAGCCTTTGTGACTGTGCCTGCTGGATCTCACCCTCCACAGTAACTAGTAAGTGAAGCCTACACTGACTGTACTTTAGCACTAGCAGTAGCACTCACTCCAGTAGTACTAGCACTAGCAGTAACAACAGGCGAAACAACACTACAGTTGGCTCGCAGGCCTAGACTATGTGTTACTGTTAGAGAAACAATGTAATATTCTGCAGCTGTACCTACAGCCTCATCACAGGGAAAGTTGTCCAACCTTATTCAAATAGAAAAGAGCTTCAAAATGAGATGAACACAATAACAGACGAAACCACCATAACGTAGGACTTACCTAGGCCTAGGCTATACTGAGTAACACTATCACTATTACAAAGTTATTGCAACTGTTTACGTTAGGCAACAGACATTGCACTTCCTTACAAGTTACATTACGACCCAGTTACCTTATCACAGACAGGCTATTGCTAACAAGTAATCACCAAACTGGAATATACTATTAGAGACGCAGTCACGATGACAGTTTCGAATATTTAATCTCCTCTTGTCCTCAGTGCCTCTCTAACTGTTATTCTAGAAACACCGAAATTCTTTACAGTACGTCTACCTTCTCATCTATGAGTATGAAGCTGCAGCCAACAGACGTTTACGTACACTACCAGTACGTAGTATACCAGCAATCACTTGATCAAGTTGTTATTCGCAAAGATCTATTTTTAGCTCTTCGCAATGAAACGTCAGAAGTGTACGTACGGATTACTACGTATTCACCTCTGAATTGGTTGAGAGTGTCATAACGACTATTGTTTACCTGTTTCATTTTTGGTGAACTTTACGCACCTGAGTGATGACAATGAATCACTGAAAGATATGAATGAGAGTTTTATTGAAATGGTGATTCAAATTCTTCCCTCAGCGTGGAGGCCTAGCTAGAGTTCTACTCCTGTAAGACCAACTGAAAAGTGTTAGTCCAAACTTGAATTTTGAGTACTTTTTCCTTTTCTAGTAGAGACTTCAGAAACTCGTAATTAGGTGACTCAGATCACTGAAGCAATGAATGACAGTCAGTACAGGCGGGGGTGTGGGGATTCCCACTCCTAAAATATGTATACATATATATCAGAATGAATGGCATAAATGTTAGATAGCAAATATTGAACCAGGTAGTGCCTAAGGTTATCTGGCAAATGAAAAATTTCTCAATAACGTCTGCAATACCATATGAAAATTCTATATTCATCAGTCTAGGAGAGACGAGGTAGTCGGAAAATCTGAGATACCAGTTGAAATTTTTCGTATCTTAGTCTAGAACTTTTATGACTCGCCGCTGATATTGCACTAGATGTAAGGTTACCTATAGTAGGTTAAACGTTTCTCAAAAACAGGGAACTTGACTTGGGGACACCTCATATCCCTAACAATTTCTTCCAGGCCAATCATCACTTAGTATCCCATGCTTTCCCTCCTGTACCCCATCCAGTGTTCTCACCGAGGTGGCTATTATTCAAAGCAAAGTTGAAATGGCAAGCTTGAACAAACCAGATATGAAGATCATGAAATCTTGTCCGGGCATGTGACCAACGTGACAAACCTTATTCTGAGGAAAAAAATCTTAATTCACGGTTCAAAAACATAAGACCTGGTACGACTATACACTAGTGACATATCTGTCAAGGCTCCCCATTTTGAGACACGACGTTTACAAAAATTTCTTATTATGACCCTTGTTGACTTCAAATGAGCTTTGACCTTCACCAAAGAGTGGAATTCTTGTACCCTCAATGAGATACACGTACATTCTGAATGGGATATCTTCCCAAGTTTTCCCAAGTGTTTACAGAGGTTTCACAGTTTGACCCTTCTTGACCTCAAATGACCTTTGACTGCCACAAGAATCAACAGAGATGTTGTTCTCAGTGTGGTACACCAACATAAAAAAATGACATTTGTCCCAGCTTACTTTCTTGAGATATCGTATTAACAAGGTTTTCAAAATTTGACCCCTGTTGACCTCAAAAGACCTTTGATCTCCATGAAAAACAATAGGATTCTTGCTCTCGATGTGGTACACCCATGTACTAAACATAACATCTGTCCAAGTTTCTCTTGTTGATATCGTTTTTGCAAGGTAGGCGTCACAAACATACGTACACACATACCTGCGTGATTACAAAGGTTATGATTTCATCGAAAGCAAAAATTAAACATGTGCTGCCAAAGTGCAATTCTTCAATATTAATTGATTAGATCAATTGCTGCAACATCGACCGTGGCCGTGTGAATTGGCCCTACATGGTGTTATTCAAATGGTGGACTCATGTACTAGATCATTAATTATGTAAACAGGGCCGGATTTTGAGAACATGTGGCGTAACACCCTCCCAATGTTTTGCATAACAATGTATTTCTTTTCTTTTTTTCTAATGGTATTATTATTATATGGTTACTCGCAGTTATATTTCTCAAATTGCGTTTGAGTCGATTGATGTAAAAATCCGACAATTGTAACCCATGTGAATTCTGGCATGTGATACAAATTTTGACACTATCAAAACGAAGCACTTAATATGTTTTAGGTGCTCGCTTCAATTCGTTTGTGTATACTGATACTTAACTGCCAACTCCGCCCGTTCCTTATAACAGAAAATCAAGCGTCTGTCTGGCAGTCAGCTTCAAGCCCCCCCCCCCCTTTTTATTTTACTTTTTTTTGTCCTTTTACAGGGCCCAGCGCCTTTTTTGCAGGATCAAAAAATATAAGACTTCTCAGGATTGCATCAGCGTTCTCAGTCTGGGATAGGGACGAAGGGAGTCAGATGGCAAATTTTTTCCTTCACTTATCCCCCCCCCCCCCCCACACACACACACCCCAAATAAAATTCGAGTAGAGAAGCATTAGCTGCGACTCACCGTGACGGTCATGCTATAGGAGACCGGAAAATGCCATTTCTTGCAATCTGACCAAAAATGCCTTTATGTACTGCGCTGAGATAGTTTAATTACTCGTTGCACATGACTTTCAACCCTCCCCCCCCCCCCCCCCTCACCTTCCCAAATGAAAAATGTCTGGTCACGTCACTTCAACCTCACCAGTTCGTAAGGCAGATAATTGTATCGTTTGTGTTTATTCACTGTTACTTATCGCATCCATGTAAAGATTAATGTTTTACATCAGTATCATGCAAAGGACATAAAATGTTCCAAACTATTTAAAACTGTTGTGCATATAGTTAGTGTCGAGCCAGAAACGCATCAACATTATACCCATGCATGCAAAACCATCATACCACAAAACACACTAAACGACACATTCAGTTCATATTTTATGACATTTTCAAGAGCCGGCACGAAGAATAGAGTTAGTTTTATTTCACAATAAAATGAAACCTAGAGACTCAAAGGTGGATTTGCCCAAGAGAAATAACGCAAAATCATATATAGGAAACTGCATAGTCTCACTGTAAGTCTTACAAAAATCGTTGCAAACAAAAAAGCTCTTTCCCTCACAGTGAATTCCATACCATATCGTTACCACAGTCATATTGCACTGACCGGGAAAAAAAGAGATCTCTCTAGGTTGAACATTGCTTGAAACGAAAACTCCCAAATCCTGGACTGAAGTTAATGTTTGTTAGTGATCGAGAATGGAAGTTGGATATTATGGAAGTTTCTCCGTTTACGTTAGATGTGTAGGCTTCATCTTTATGGTGTTATACCAGACAAACAATGTTCTTGGTATGTATTACAATCTTAACATTATTTGCATCTTTAAAAAATGACGCACCTCCATGCGCTTTCTCTAAATCTGATCATACATAAGAAGTTGGTGCCAAACTTGGAAATCTGATATTCTAACTGTAACTTTATTTCAGTCTCGTTATAGTTAAAAAGAAAAATTTCAATGAAATATGTAGTTATAGAGACTGAGGAGTGATTACAAAAAACTTTTCAAAGCTTGTCGGGGTAATCACCCCTGAAAAAAGAAAGGAACAAAGCTAAATCAATGTACAAAAACAAAGGAAAAAGAGAGCAAACAGCAAAGAAAACAAAGGAAACAAAAAAAAAAGGAAAAACGAAGAAAAATGAGTAACAGGTGAAATTATTCCTGTTTACAAACTAAATGGATATATTAAAGAGTAATGGATCCCCTCTGAAATTCCAACACGGAACCTTTCACTCAGGTGAACTTGTGGACGCTCTACCAACAGTGGTGCGATTTGAGATTTTATGATGAAGGCACACACTTTAAAGTATTGATGTGATCCTATAATTTCTTTCTTTTTTCTTCCAGGAGATCTTTCTGGTGCTTTGAATAAAATCATGGTTTTCGTGATGGCCCCGCCTTTTTTAAACTTAATTTTCCTACGAATCTCGCGTTTCCCCTTAAACTTTGATTAATGTGTAATGGCTAGAAGATGTCAGTTTTTTAAATGTTGTTGAAAAACATTCATCTATACCATTTAGACATCTCCCATCAAACAATAATTTTTTGTTTCCATCTTAGAGATCTGAAGTTACACGGCGTCAAACTACGTCTTTCTTTAAATTCTAGGATAGGAATGATCGTATATGGCACTAAGAGTGTTTTTGTGAGTCCATGTAATTCCATTTTATGTCACTTAAAATTTACCTATGTTGATTACAGCATTTACGGCACTATATGCTCGCCGTAGACTTATCGTAGTTACGATGTACACGTCAATATTCGTCACAGAGAATATTTATTTATACGAAATTATATACAATTATATACGAAATTATTCACTTCAGGTTTATCGACTATCGAGCCTTCAACTGAATCTCACGGCACTATGACGTCACAGAATACGATTCCCTTTTCCACCGAAGGAATGACGTCAAATCTTTCCGCAAGTGGCGTCACCACAATTTATGGTATACCATTATATTTACTGTTACGAAAGAATATACAATGTGCAATGGCAGCCATACTAGGAGGAATTATGTTTTTACTCAAAACGGGGCTTTATGTAGCATTTTAAGTTGCATAGAAACCACAGTCGCATTAAACGTAGGACCGGTGCAGTCAGAACAATTTACAGACTTTAAGTCACAATTATCTTCTTTCGGTCCTGCGTGAAGAAGTCAAAATTAATGAAATCATTTAACATATTCACAGTTCAGCATGGTTGTTATAAACACAGATAACTCTTCCTTGAATCTCAGCACACATTTACCAACAAATGGATGACGTCAAACCTGTCAGAGGACACTTCCGAAATTACTGACGACACACTGGATAGGATTGATCACAAAAATATGGAAGAATACATCAATATGTAGAACTGCACTTTTTATTGACTACATAATGGATCATTTGGTCAGATCTGAATGACCTATGTACATAAAGAATGGTCAACTCATTTGATTTCTAAAATAGTCACAGTGCCACGATATCTTTATTATATGTAAATTGATAACTCGACTCTCGGTTCATCCACGGAATCTCAGCTGATATCGACAACCAAATGGATGACGTCAAACCTGTCCGAAACGGCCAGCGTCACGATAACACACGGTATAGGATTGATTGCAAATTATCTAATGGACGAATATGTAATACACATAATTCCATTTATTACTGCATTTAAATTTTTGGAATTTATTATCTACTTTAAGTTGCATATGGATACAAAAATGAAATATTGAGGCCGGTGAAGTAAGTAAATCATGCTAGGAATTTCTCACTCCTTCATTTCTACGTGACGCTTTTATTATATTAATGCAATTGCAAAAGCTCCATGTAAAAACAAAGAAGTAAGAAATTACTACATTATTTTCACTAATAACGTGTTTTAAAATAGTGATAGCTTCACGCTTTTACACAGATTTCTCGGGATGTTATTCTGTTAATTGCAACTATTTTTCTCTTTCAGTGTACATTTTTGGTAACAACATAAGCTAATAAAAATAATTACAATCATGACGTTGTCTAGGAGTTATCTCTTGCCTAATTCCTATTTTTTCGCATGTAGTTTTCTATTTTCTTTTTCTTTTCCGGGAACAAACAGTTTGTCTTTCAAAAAGTGATAAATGATGGAGACAGAGTCTCTATATTCTAAGAATATATATAACTCATCATTTGCAACCGGTAATCATCATTCCTTCTGTCCTGTGAAAAGGACATAAAAATGTCTGAAGTTTAAATACTTAAAAGAGAAGCAACGTGAAGATAAAATCAGGTACTTCCACCTTTAATTAATCTACGAATGAAGCTTATTCGTAAAATTACTTTATAGTGTATTATCAAACTGCAATGACTATAAGTGAAATTTAGGAAAGTATTATCTCGGGTAAGTTATTGAATAGCGCCTTGTATAACAATATAATTGCCTGTGAATGTGGTATTTCACACGCTGGAAGTGACGTCACTCAAAATCAAACCTTCCTTTTAGTCATACCTACAGAACATTCCATAAATACGAATTACTACGAACCTCCTCGAATAGCTGTGACGTATCCACCAAGTTAATTCAAATGAGAAATATGAATTGTTCATTACAGGTAGCTTGCCTATGGGGCCATCCACTGCATCTCCGCCTGCTGTGACGTCATCAAACACGATGTCATTTAACACTACATGGATGGCGCCAAACTTGTCTGAAACTGGCCTCACCACAATACTAGGTATGTACATTCGACGCACGAAGTATATTGTACATTGCAGCTACATTGATACTTTCTACTTATTTAACCCGATGATTCTTCCGAGGTATGTGTTAAGTTGCATATAGAATCGACACTTTAAAAAATAAAAAAAGGGCACCGCAGAGTTAAATAAAAAATACTGTTAATAATCGACGTTCACGTGCAACTTTTGCAAAAGATGCAATTCTAGAGTCAAATAAGTTAGTCACTCATTGATAAGAGATCCCAAAAGCTTACACTCACGTAACTTGTACCAAGAATACTATAAGAAATACAGAAACGACCAAGGACATTTTATTGGATTACTTGGAGCAGTTGGTGCACAAGTATCTTATTATAATCAAATTTGATAATTGACTGATCTTGTCCTATTTATTTCTGTAGACAGTAACCCGAAAGGCCACTGATCGTTCAGTTTAGCAAGTTACAAAAACAAACTACTTTCCTCTCATTTTTAATTTTTAATTCCCCATTTTCTTCGGTGGCGTGACGAAGAATAGATCACTATACCTACCCTTACCTTTGATTCACTTTTCTCTCTTCAAATTAGTCCTATGCATTCAAAACTACAGGGAAGTGCAAGAAACACGCCGCCAGGTTTGCCCCCACATATCCACTGTCATCTTCCCATGTCGAAAACCTTACTCAAAACCCCGTGCACCATCCTAGCATTCAATGATGATTTAAGCACGCAGTTAACATTTTATATATTTTCTCCACATCACACCTGCGAAACATTTGAGGGTGTTCCATACCCCCATACAGTCAACAGTTGGAGAAGAGCGCACCAAATGGTTTTCGAAAAAAAAAAAATCCCGTATTAGATCGCCAAAAAAAAAATATCGCCTTTCCAGGCTCTGTGATCTTCATCAACTTACACTAGGCAGGCCCTAATACAAATGTAACATGATAACTGAAACCAAAATCTGTTGTTTCATTCATTGCATTGCATCTGAAAAAATTTCTTCGACAGCACGACTTCCAGTATAAAGATACGACCTATATACTGTACTTGAACTAAGTCAAATGATGTGTGTATGGCCGGACAATTATTAAACAATTTCTTTCTCCATCTTTTTTTTTTTTACCGAACGTAAATTTTCCTTTTAATTTTTCCTTCTTTTGTTTCAGAGACCATAATCATTACATCAAACGACTCAAGGTCATTTACACATATTGCATCTACCATTACCACCGAACAAGATTCTTCTGATGGTAAGTTGAATGTCTACCAATGGAAGCAGTGCGATTTAGATCGCACCTCCCTGGTATACACTTCAAGTGTAATATTGTGTTTTGGTGTGTGTAAAAAGAAAAAAAAAACTTGGAATGCAAGTCTTTGCGTCAATTCTTATCTATCTTAGCCTGAATGGAGGACTAATTTTACACAATTTTTGACAGAAGTGTTCAAAATCTTGATTGAAATGTTACTATTGCGTTATTAACTTTGGGTAGAACGAAATCAGCAAACTGTTGTAAAAGTACATACAGGATATTTGTGCATGGGTTTTAAATGTTGTTGTTGTTGTTGTTGTTATTATTAGTAAACACTTAAAGATTCAGACTTATGCTTTGTACCATTTTTATTTACATATACTATTTTGAAACACATTTATCGTTCTTTCTAAAATGACATAAAAGTGAAATATAGGTTACTTGTGAACTTGTAATCTGTGTTATGAGTCTGCTAGATTACGAACTGATTCACTACCTGGCAATGTTGGAACCTCCAGTGTGGATGAAGCCTACCAGGTTCGGAAACGCTACAGGTACTATATATACGCCAGGCCAAATTCCTCCCCCGTTGTGGTCGGTTGTCGTATTCGGTGCATAAATTTGTTTCACATCCAATGTACCTCCCCCCCCCCCCCTTATCTAGTACTCGAAACTCATGTTACTACGCCACTGCTGCAGGTCCTTCGAGTGGAGAGTAAGTTTAAACATCAGTCATCAAAATTTAATACCTAGAATATGTGGACCTTTCCACTGACAAGTGAAGGGGCCCTTAAAATGAAAGCGGATAAGTTTTCATTACCGGCATTTCAAATCCCATGACAAGATCTTGTTCCTATGATATTGCTGTTGAATGAAAGATTTCTATGGTCAGGAAAGCTAAATTTCCAGTCTCAAGGTTACAGAAATGCCATGTAGCAGTCAACTGTGGCAAATTATTGCAAGGACTAAGTTGATGTCAACTGAAATTCAAGTGTTTATTTAAACCTGCAATTTGACACCAGTGTAAGTTAGATTGGGTATAACGTAACTTACATAACAATAGGCTATAGTTACATCTCTTTCAAACTATTTTTACGTTTCTTTTAGGACAGTCAAACTTATAAAGAAATACAAAGAATATTCAAGCAGAATTTGTGCCTGGGTATCATCACTCATTTCCAGAAGTGCATTGAACCATTTTACAATTCTCCTTTAAAATATTGTGAAAATTAAGGTCACGTTTTTTAAACTACTGCAATGTATTTTTTAGACAGTAACTGAATTTTATGAACAAAAGAAAAGAAAATCGAATAGTTATGCCTGTGTGACATCACACATTTCCCACAATACAATATGCCATTTTGAAATAGATATTTCTTTAACCCATTCACACTTCCAAACGGAACATGCTATTGAAATGTCTCCCTAACTTTCATATCAGTTTTCTCCAGTAGCCAACTCTCTAATCGAGCACAAAGGTCTAAAGTGAGCCAATTTACATCTCACATCTTAACTTTGCGTTTTTGTTTTCTTTCTTCATATTTTCCTATGTTTTTATCATGCAGATGTTAAGATGCCCGCCTACATCCGTACAATCGCCATAGCGTCATCAGCCGGCGTTGCCATAGTGATAATTGCTACTGTTCTCGTTTGCCGACGAAGACTGAGAAAGGATCCCGTCGACGAAATCGAATTACAAACAGGAGAGTCCTACGCGGAGAGAAGGGGTTCAATGCTATCGTATAGCAGGAGAAATAGCTACAGTTTCTATTCTGAACAGAATATAGAAAGGATGAGAATGGAAAGACAGCTGTCTCTTCGTTCGGAAGATGGTTACCCGGCCACAGTGACCTTGAAGTCTTTCAGCCCCAGCGTCTCGAGTAGTTTTTTATAGTATTTGAGAAGCGATGTATCGCAGTATGTGATGCACTCAATGGTTTAGTTAAAGAACAGGTACAAGAGGGGAATGGTGGAGGGGCACGACTGCATCTCCAGACCAATCCCTCTTTCGAAAACAAAATGTAATTTGTTTTATATCAAACAGGAATCACTTACACACAATGTGTATAGTCAAACCTATCTTCAAATTGACATTACCCCACTTTCCCTCAATCAATCAATCACAAAAAAGAGGCGTTGGATGTTGTCTGATTTGTAAATGTAAATACGACACCAAGTGGTAGATAAGCAATTATTGCTTTCTGTAAAGTATGACAAGATTTCATACCCAAGCAATGAATAACAACCTAAGACAGTAACATATGTATAGCTGCAAGATGGTTTCGATCGGAATTAAAATAATAAATGCCACCGATCTCTTTTAATGTAAGAGCCATTAGCTGTAAGCATATAGTAGATGGAAAACTTGTCCTTTAAACATATCTTCTTCATCCCGAATTCTACGTGATGAGAGTTTCAGCTGGAATACCAAAAAGCTACTGGTTACATTTTTCATTGCTATCGCAAAGAACGGAGCTATTACTTCATCTCTTAAAGCTGGAATATATGAGTCGAAAGTTTGTCAGTGGGATATGTCACAGCCACTACAAAACAAATTGTTTTGAGCCCTGTTTTTGCTGAAATGAATATTCATATCCATTCCCATTGTTCTGTTTGATTTCAAGTGACAGTAATTGACTGCTATGCTTTCTTATTGAGTCTGAATTTTGAAGGACAAGCAAAAAGTATGGCGACAATTTTCATATCCAAATATCTGGACAATGAGTTTTTCCATGTGAGCTTTCTTTCAGATTTTGTGACAGCTAATTTTCCCAAACTTTCTCTTCCCAGAAACACTAACAAAGAACAAAGGTAGATTACCAGGCGTTTTCCAACACGATTCATAATTCAGCTTTAATGTGGTGACAATTAGGGTTAGGGTTTAGGTTCATATCTCTTTACTGTGATGTACACGCCTTTAGACTATACGGTATCAACCTATCGCAAATTTAAAGGAGAAAGAAATTCGGAACTTTTGACTACGTTAAATCATACTGTAAAGAACGTCACCATTTTTCATTTAAATATTTTGATCAGTTTCCAGGTTATTGCAATTTGAATGTTCATCAGATATTAATCAGGAGGCTGCCATTTTGAGATTGTGATAACATCACAGGACCACGTGTGATTGAAAAGCTTTCATGTTTTTCTTTATATTTCTTTGTCCATGACAGCTACGCAAATCAGAGTATTAATGATTTGATTATTGTATGATACACGTCAGTTATTCGAAACAAAATGTGTGCAAGTGTATACGGATTTATAGACATTATAGGTTACGAAAACAAAGGAATACTTTAAAATTCCTGATATCGGTGCTTGTGACATCATTATTCGACTTACTCAAGTTGATTTACATTCAACCTGAACAAAATGGATGCACCCTTCTCTGAATTTCAAAAGTTTGTCACTTGGATAGAAAACAATATCTCGGTGTGAAACTTTGGGCAGCCTATGTTTTTCAAACAGCTCTGCTTCATTTGATGAATATATTCCCAGGGTTTCCTTCTCCTTTAAGATGACGCCAGAAAAACCATTTTTGTATACATCTTACAATTTGATGTATACAAGTGTACTTGTTGTATACAAGGGCCTTGTCTCCCGGACCACATATGAACCAAAGGTGACATATACTTGCAACTATCACATTACAAGTAGAAATATCTCATTCATTTCCTTGCATATCCTTTGTAATATATGGAACCATTGAGAGAATGTTTAAGGTAAGTAAATAACAAAGATTTATGGCATGTTAAAATAAATCATAAGCTTTAACATGTTGTACACCAATTCTTGTCATTACAGGGAATTACTATTGGTGGCAATTTACTATTTGAAATTTGCTCTATGCTTGCTTACATGCAAATGTTTACATGCAATATATAACGTACACTAACTTCATTAAGTTAGTTTTCTTGTTCAGTTGTTTAGTGTATGATACGATGAATTCATGTGTAAATTAGAGTTTACTAACACCGCCATCACTTTGTTTCTTGAACTCTCTGCGTTACTGTGATTTCACGTGATACACAAACGACGTCAATGAGTTACTTTGTTAGGTCTCAGAAATGCGTGATACAACTACAGAATATATGGGACAACGTTTCATCATTACCTCATATAGCAATGACCATTGCGTAAATCATGACAAGAGGTGCTTTGCATTTTTTTTTGTCTTCTTTGCATTTACCCTAGAGTGTGTAGAGCATTTCGTCAAACTTGAAAAGGGCCAGTCTTGTTCTACTTCCTTCCTCTTATTATGTTCTCTTTTCACTTTCAAGTTCCTGTAACTTTCTGAATGCTGCAAATGTTAATTGCATGATGTGAAAAGATAATGAAATGAAATATAACTACTTAAATAGGGCTATCAAAAATATATTTTGTTATAAACATGTTATGTTATGTTATAAACATATTTTGTTATAAACATATTTTGTTATAAACATTATTCGGTCTATGGGACTTGAATGCCAGACGTTTTAACGTCTTATTTCACACTTCAAGATAACGGCAAGTTTTATTTCCAGTGAATTATCAACTTATTTGAATAAAGTAACATTGCAAATATTTCATATTCCATATATTTGTTAAAATGTTATCACAATGAACTCTATCAAAATAAAGGCGACTTTGTTTACTAACTGCAGACAATCTGTGTTGCGGATCATCAAATCAACACTGTATTGTGCATGATTGACGCATCACTAACACGTCGCATAAACGACAAGAACATGCGTAATTTATACGTCATGAAATGTTGAAAAGTGTTTGATGCCATCTCAGAAGTTACCTTTTATTATAGATAGCATATATGTTACGGCAAGCAAAACAAAGAAGAAATGATTTTATCTTGGTCTCACTGGTTTCTTTACCTCCTGTACCCTTTTCGCGTGTTTGTCCCTCGTGACTGATGACTTCTCCTCATATGTTTTATTATTGATGACCTTTGACCAAACAACATTCCTCATCCAATGTAAGGATAGGCGTAAAACATGCATACTCATGAATATTATCCAACTTGCGGAAGTCAAGATGAGAAAAATTTTAAAAATAACTTCCCTCTCTACCGGTGCACTTTCAGACAGAATTTGTCATTGGTAGATAATCATAATCTGTGAAGGAGACCTGATTATGGGCGATTTGGAGGGAGAACCTGCAAAATATATATAAAATATGAGTCAAAACTACCTATACTCCTTTAACTCATAGCAAATTGCGTGCTAACCATACTATCTCTGGTGTTATCCGTATCGATGGATTCTTTCCAGATAATAAATAGCAGCTCAGCTGTACAACAATATTTTTCAGCTCAATGCCTCTTGTACAGAATTGTATTGAGAAACTACCCCCTCCCCAAAATGTTTATAAAATACCAGTCAAGATAGGTATTATTGTCTGATTGTTCTGACAATAACTGCACAAAGCTTTATTGCTCCATTTTATTAGTGATCTCATCATGGCCTTAGACATAATATAAAATAATAGACCATTGGTGATCGGGAAAAAATGAGGCAGTGAAGAGGATATTGTGGGTGGAAACAGCGCCACCCTCTACAGAATTAATATGATGTGATGACTTGATATGACGCGATTCTAAAAAAAATACTTAACAAAGTGAGACTTACTTCTTTTGTCGTTGACCAAGACTGAGGCCAGCTTCTTCTTCTGACGGAATAGGACTAACATCGTCCCTAAAATCTTGATCTAGTAGGATCTAAAGCCTTCTAAAGCCTTCTTTAGATCCTGGTAGGATCTACAGCCAACTGCAGGTTTCCCATACAGAGAACCCTTGTTAGGAACCATACCTTACTGGCAGAGCCAACTGGACGGCTGGTGCGCCCGCCTTTACTTTAAAACTGATTTCTCTGTATTAATGGGAATTTGTTAGGTGGGATGCAATAACGTGGGTGGATTTCCTGACCCTCAAAGATATCTTGTCGTATCGTAGAAAAAAAAACAGGGTGTGAGGCGAGCTTTTACGCCAAGAGTTGTGATTTCCAAAGGTGTGTTGCAGAAAAAAATCTCCCTGCATGAGGGGTCGACTTCTCGATATCAAATGAAGTTATAATACTGAACGTCTGAAACGTTACTACATGATCGACAAAGTGTAGGCCTAACTTCTAAAATCGAAGTTTTCTCCCATCCGCACATTTTCACTTAATTCTGAACTTTGATTTTGTTGGTGGGTTTTGACTTTCTTTGTCATTTTGTTTTTATTACTCGTCCATTACTCCTTTAGGTGATACGTACATACATCAGATCAGATAAAAAGGGATAAGGGCTCTAAGTGTGGATCAAACGTTAATAATAAAGATGCGTATGTTATCATGCAAAGGGACAGTCAGCGAAAAGGTTAAAAAGAAACTCAAAAAGAAAAGGTAAAAAATCATCACATTTAAAGAGACTGGTGTAGATTTAAGTTTTGAAGTTTTTGTTTTCTTAAGTAAAGGTAATTCTCACCTACTGTGCCCAACATTGGGTGGGATTTAAGCAATGTTCTGTATGGATCCCCCAAAAAATAAATAAATAAATGAAACGCAAGGGACTCTATTCAACTGTAAAAGGCAAGGAAGGGGGAAATTGTCACAAACAATCTTTCAAAGACATCTTCAGCTGAAACCTATTGTGCTTGAGGCATGTTTAAAACACTTCATGTTCGCTAAAATATTAGGCAAATACTAACATATAGTTTATTCTAATTCTAACTCTATAGAATAAACACCAAAATGATAATATAATAACATCATAAATTCACTGCCACACCGTTCCATATGTATTCACTACTTTGCACTTTCTTGCACGACAGCTCATTCCCTGAAAAATTGATCTTAGTTCGATCAAAGCAATATTGACCTATTATTCTCAGGTCGTCTGAAGCACTGGTGGATCTGAGGAAGGGCTTGTGCTGTGTATTTCTGTATACGTGTGTGAGTACGGAAGGTGTGGACTGGTTGACGTTGGAAGGACGCGCGTGCGCATGGCGTGACCATGTCTCAGCTCTTCAAAACAAACAACGACATCATGGAATCGACAAAACTTTTCACCTTTAAAAATGAGGACTTTTTATAGGAATTAACTTTCAATTTTGAAATTTTCATTATACCCCTATCGTCACTTAACAAATCAAGTGGGCTGTAGGATAGTCCCTCTCATACAGAGAACCCCAGATTTGCAAGTATAACATACATATATGAACTCGTTATGTAATGAAATTTCTTGAGACAACATGCCGAGTGCCATGCAGGCATGATTGGTTGTCTAACCTCTGGGTAACCTCAATACGCTAATTTATCTCACATTAAAACGATTGACCGGGACATATTATGAGTTCAGGTTTAAGCATTTCCAAATATCATTACAATTATTGGACTTTTTTTTATGAAAAATCATTAATGCGTATATCACTCGACACTGCGTTTGCAATTTTGTGTACAGAATTAAATGTTGATTTATTTGTTTTTGAACTTGTTCAGAATTCTCACGCTCTATAGATGACTTGAGTGCGTGTTACAGTTAAGTTCTCATTTGCTTGGGCTAATACTAAAACAACATCCGGTAAGCAGGCATTATTGGCGGACACCTGTATGATGTGTTAATATAATTAAAATTTACGAATGAATAACAAACTTGAAACTCCTTTCTAACAAGTACTAGCAACTGGTCTGAAAGTTGGGGTCATTTCAAGACGAGAGCGATCATATCACCTCCCCAAGCAGCCATAATTTCAACAGTACAGTTTCCTGAGATATAGAGAGTTGTATGATTCAGATCTTCTACATTGACACCTTTAGTCGAACTTTAATGACTGGAGATAAAAGCGTTTTCAAGGGAAGACTTCCTGCAATTATTTCCAATGGGATCAAAAAAGGAAGGAAAAACCAGAGAAAAAAAATTACAACCTGTTATTATGGTGGGGCGATAAATCTACCAATATTTTGAAAGATTGAATCTATTATCGACCTCAGAAATGCCATCAAAGAGTCTGTGTGTGTGTGTGTGTGGGGGTGTGGGTGAGTACGTCTGTGTGTATGTACATAGTCCTGCCAGTATACCCATACTCTCTTCACAACACGATTTTTCCCTCCAAGACAAGTTGGGATAGAACATAACCCTTGTGTCTCGAACTTTTGTGTGTAAAACTGTCAAAAAATTATCTTGGCTCAACAGACCTAAACCAAGTTATGACAAATACCAGCGAGACTTAATCGAATCCTTTGGGATAATGACTGGAAGTGGAGGTTGGAGTCGGGCTGTGATGAAAGAGGGAGGAGGAGGGGGGGGGGTGGTGGTGAACAGCATAGGGCCTCTAATTTCTTAGGGTCTGTAATAGGAAGGGCTACCTTAAACGACCAGCCTAAAAAGACCAAAAAAAAAATGAAAGAAGTAGTCTCAGGTGGAAAATTTCGTATAGTAAACCAGAAACAAAATCCCCGTCTCCCTGAGCCATGATATTAGCCATATATATAGATACAAGACGTGCGGTCATAGTCCCAGTATCATGTGCACCAATACGATATACAAAGAAAACGACTATACTGATTGTACAGTTAGGCCATCATCAGGCTCATCAACAAACGTCGATCTGCAATCGTTGCATCTCCTCAAAACATTCTGCATAGGACGAGTCACGGAGGATGCATCATTTGAATTTTTGAAAGTTTGGGTGAACAAATTATTCTTGAGCAACAAGTGACTGAATTTCTATCTTGAGAAACTGATTTCCTGAAAAAGAAGCTACCGTCCTTCCTTGATTGAAATAAGCTATCATTTTGTGTCCATAATTACTGGTCTAAAAATACGTTTTTTTTTTATTCTGTAAAACCTTTGTCCCCAACGACCTCACTGTCTCAATGTTAAGTTGGTAAACACTGGGACACTTTAATTTTTCCACACGTCATAGATGTAAAGAAAAAGTAATTGAAATTGGTTGCATCATGTTTGCGTCCCCCCCACCCACCCCTTCTCCTCATATTTCTCTTCTCTTTCACTCTTGATCTAGACAAGAGACTTTAGACTATCGGGAGGACGGGGGGGGGGGGGGAGTATCATCTTCATCCCCATATTGAAAGTTTTCACCATGGGGGCATCTAAGATGACACCCTCCAGGATGAGATCCAAACGGACCCTCTGATGGCAATCTTTCTGAGATAGAGGAACCACATGTGTTATTTTCTGCATGGATTCAAATGAGACATTTTTTGAGGACAGCAGGTGATGCTTCACTATCGGAAATCCTCGCGTACCTTGACATTCGCAAAATTATTATAGGTTAATTGTAATCTTAAAAATAATGAGGTTTTGAATGCGTAGGTGAAAATTCACTCTGTGTTCGACAGATAAGGAAACTATTATTTGCCTCTCGAGCAATACTATATAGACAAAAAAAAACATAAAATTAATCGGATCCAGTTTATGGACAAGGCCAAAAAAATAGGAAGAAGTAAAATAAATGATTCACTCTCAAGGAGATTGGCCAAAGAAAGGCTAAAATGTCTCGCTGCCATGGTAGTAATGCTTAATAGAGCGTAGTTTTCCGACGAGTCACGTTTCTCCAGAAGCGTCCCTTTCCGATAAGACCTTACATATACAAAATGCTTCCTTTATCGATAACATCACTTTCTCATCTTTGCCAGGTTCCGGCTCCTGGCGACACCATGTAAGTTGTTTAAATTTTATTCAGTCTTTTAGAGGCGGTCTTGCAATCTACTGCTGTTCCTGATTAGATAGTTTTTCTTATATTTGCATAGACCCCGTTTCTTTTTTCTTCTTGTAATTTTTATCCCGTGGTGATAAATGAAGATTGTCACATAGATCCACAAGGAAGAAGAAAAAAGAAGGAAAACACTTCCTTTAAACGACCTCCTTTTCCTTTGTCTCCTCATAATTCGCATCTTGATCGGTAAGTCAGGTCAATACCAACGGCGAACTGATCAATATAGACGGGAAGAAGATGAAACAGAGAGGAATAAAATGACTGAATGATTTCCGTGAAATAATATCAACTGATCAAATTATTATAAGAGCGATTGTTGTAGATGATACAGTTGCAACCATGGATTCAATACCGCCCAAGAGAAAGATACAAAAGAAATGAAAAATACAAGAAAAACCACTTCCACATGTAGGACAGTAAATACCTGCATTTACAGGGCTTCATCACGTTGCACAGTGTTCACTCATCTAATCGCAACCAATATGTTTCACCATCATCGTTATACTATTCTTTATAATATTATCCCTATTATTATCATGATAATATCTTACATCTTTTTAACTTAAGATGTATTTTACTCGGTTGTAATCACTTTTCAGTCACCCAAGGGCTTAAAGCTGAGAGTAAATGGGTAATAAAATTGTCTGCTCATTCCCATGGCTTAAATAAAGACATTAGCATGTTGTGTGATTTCCCCTCTGTGTGGAGTGCGGTAGGGGTGGTGTGACTGTATTAGTTAACGCGCGCTGAGTTGAAGTATGAGTGCACATACGTCCATACCACACTAATTGTTTATTCTTGTTGTCTCCAAGTACGCCCTGTACGTGAGAGTTTGCAATGCCTTTCCGATCTGTTGTTTTTGAAAAAAAAAATCAACATTCAATCGTTACTGCTGGACAGAAGGTGCCTGAAATATTCAGCTGTTTTCTAAACGTATTTGTGCTTGTAATATTGTCATGTTTGTGCAGTTTTCTACTAACATATTTATATTACATGGAACATAGCCCTACGTGGATTTTCACATCGCCCACGGTTGTTAGGCAGAAATTGATTAAGGTCAACTTATGTGTGACCAGAGATTAATTAATCTGCAAGCGGAAACGATCGCTTAAGTTTGTCAAACAGGAACAGCTGTGTGACTGAGGAAACACTGACCAAGTTCCCAAAAGGTCACCTCTACGTAGGTGATAATGACCCAGTGGTGACTTTAAATCTTTCAGCAGATGGTCAAACATCTTGGACATGTCTACCACAAATTATGCCCAAATTCAAGGGGTCGATGATCTTCTTGTGTCGAGCCAACAAAAGAAAGAGAGAGAAAGGAGGGGAGGGGGGGGGGGTGAGGACATGTTTTTCATTTTATGAATGATGAATTGAATGATTAATTAACCTACATCGATGATGTTGTTGGTAACTTATTAGTTTTACGGTTTGAGCTTTCCGTGAAAACAATTCTCTCAGCATTGTTATTTTTTTCCTTTTTTGTTAATAAAGGCCTCTTATGTGGTCTTCTATTTTACTTTGAAACCCAACCTTGTACAATGTCGACTGCTGAGACATGAATAAACCATTTTACTTTAGCCAAGTTGTTACAATGCATTTTATTGGCCACAGGTGAAGCCTCAAAGCGAGATGACTTTGAGCAAGTCCAATTAAATAAAAAGCACATTAAAAGTTTGCTGTAATGTGAGAGAAAAATACAGTTTCTAATTCGTGTCTGAAAAGTCGGCAATTTCTTTGATGAATTTTTAGTGTTATGAATGACCGAACGTTAATTATCACTACTCAACAGTTCTAAGACGTCCCCCTCCTCAGCCGCACACACAAACGTACGCGCTTAAAGTCTAGTAAGTTCATATATATTTCATATTTTCCTGAAGGTAATTATTGCTCGGAAAAAAAAAACTTTATTTTCATTTGTCTTAAATTTATCTTTAGGTTGTTTAAACATGACTGCACATTTGAGCTTACAATATACAGCCGTACCCGTCAAACTGTATGCGCATTAAAGAAACTATGCAACTTTAACAATTGGCACCATTTTCGACAAATTACTAGTTCTGGAATATTGCTTCTTCCTGAACTTAAATCAACCGTAAAGCATAAATAGGCTTACTTGGCTTACTAAAATGTTGACAGAAGAGTACATAATATATGACTACACACGTCACCGCACGATAAAAATGGAGATGAATTATGAAAGTAAGTATATTGATAATACTGTGGCTCAAGTGATATATTGCATAAAGCAACAGCAAAGAGAAAACACACAAATTTAAAAGATTTGTTTATGTCATTCAACGGTGAGAGTCAGTGAAGGAAATGGGTAAATGACTTTTGTGTGAATTTATGTTTTTTTTTTTTTTTTAAATCGATTCCTTCTCCCATATTTAAGGAATGTTATTATATTCTGAATTCACTATCAAGCACTTTTAACGTATTGCAAGATTGTCTATCAGTGTGTTTTCAATATTTCACCGTTGCGATTGAAAACTGTACGGGTGTCAAATATCTCCATCTTTGCTCAGTATATTCTACTTAGTTTGTGTAACGGATGTAAAGTAAATTTCATGCACGGGGAGTCTTCTCTCGAGAGAGACGAAAACTCCTAAGAGGCCGACCGAAGGAATGTAGCTTACAGTCACAACAAGAGATCTTTCGAGGATACCCTTTATAGGCCCTGCAGTAATGAAAAACACATGTGAGATACATTCATCGAATTGAGACTCTCGTTGTTTCCAATTTGTAAAATATATGTAGCATGAAGAAAAATTGAATTAAGTCATGTACGTAACAAGCATGCCACCACGTGACCACCAACAGCAATGTATGGGTACAGCAATAATTGTAGCATGTGCAGTGAATATATCGTGTGTCTATGCTTAGTCGAGCCAACAGTCCTGTCAAATGTTTTGAACAAGGCCTATATACAACGCCGAAAAATACTAACCGCTTTGTACGTTGCACGGCTTACCTTCATGGAAGTGCTTCTTTAATAGTAGACTGAATATGTCGTAGCAGCCATGTGTGACGTGTAGAATGTTTCGTAGTCTATCAAGGTTCTTCAATGTCTCATATCGTGAAACTGTAGGATGTTTGTGTAAATCCACGAAAGAGGAAATGTCACTTTAGGGATGTTGTTATAACAAGAGGCCCTCTGTCGCAAATTTCACACTGTCAGAATCACAGTAGGCCTATTGCTCCTGAAGGAAATGCTGACCAGCACCACTGTATGTAATACAACTGATATTGTGTAAATAGGGAAGACTGAACAAAATTGGGGTATATTAGAAAAATGAAGGTGAAATGGTGGCACCGGCCCCACCACCTCCGGAGCCAGTCGGGTAGGATAAGTCAGAGGAATTAATTGAAAGGGACAAGAAAAAGACTGAAGACTCCCAACAGGGGTTGGACCAGGTGAAGGTAGGAGCCCCCCCCCCCCGTCGGGGATGCTCCCCTATTCGGGGAGTCTTAGTCGACGATACGATACAGAATGCAAAGGCATTCTTCCCCCTCTCCAGAGGAAAGTTTTCTGATGAGAACGAAATATTTTCGGTGCCCTACGCGCGCTGTAATCTAGTATCCCTCCAGGTTCTTCGGTAGTTCCACATTACTAGACAGCACAGTCCCTGCCCACCTTACGAAGTAACATGAAGGCAGAGTACACAGTTTATGTGAGCCTATAGGTAATTTCATACCATGTCGCAAAGCTTAGTTGTGCAGTTCTCTCATGTGTTGACCATGCGGTATGTCTATAAAGACTGGAGGATATAATTAGTATGCCCGATATGACCCAACTGCCAGGACAATTGTTGACCTGTATAAGTATTTAATTGGTACCGATACTCTAATTACATTACTGTAGGACCACAAAAAACAATTTCTCGAGCTTCGGACGTTTTCCAATTTAACAGTTTAGATTTCAGCGAAAAAAATATAAATCAGCGCTACAAATATGTTCCTCTAGTATACACACATTTTATGAAAATGGCTCGAAACAAGTACTGATAACTTTCGGGATCATCGCAAGCATCCTTCTTGACCAAATGACTGGCCTCGTGATGTTTAACTTACAGTCCTGTCAATGTATGTGACACACTGCAGCCTACTACGCATAGAGGATAACCTGAACTCTACGTCTTATTGACGTCGAATTTCGTAAATGTGAAACGAAAGAACTGACTTTGATCAATAACTCCTCTAAAACAAAGTTAAGGCATTCTTATTAAGTTATATTGCTGGAGCTTCCGGCGGCTTTCCTCTGGGCCCCCAACGGGGCTCCGCTGCCACTGGACCCCGCCAGGGGCCCTAACGCGGCCTCCTGGGCCCCAAGCGTGTAAACTTGCACTTCGTGCTCGTGCTGCACAGAAGGTGCATTATTGAAACTCCTATCCATGTCAATCTGGGGAATCACAGGTTGTCCCCCCCCCCTCCCCTCTGAAATCCTGCATACGTCACTGTTCGCTATAGAGAGCAGAGGTGGCGAACTCATCAGATACAATTTCCACTCGAGCTGCTTAGTGCACAGTTGCACACTAAACATGCCCTAGAAATATAAAGTTGATAGGAAGTCCCGGGATAGGCCAAACGTTTAACTATCCGCAAATAGTAGATGAGAAATGGCCACGTATACTGTAAACTTTGCACAAGTTCAGGAATACCTTAGTGTTTTCAATGGAGAAACTCAACTGTGGTATGCATAGGCTACCTCTGATGATGTTACATCCATTTTCCTGTCATAGTAATTTCTCGTCTCTAGGCGAATTATGCAATTTTTCTAAATTTTCTCATTCAGTCCAAAGGGATGAAAGTTCAGTTAATCTTCCTTATATTGCTTACTGTACGTACTGAGACTTTTTCAAATGAAAAAATGATTAAAGCTATTATATGTGATACTGTGCCGGCATGAAAACATGACAAAAATAGAAAAGAAAAAAGAATCCAATGAACCATTACTTCCTGAGCACAACGAACATTTCCGGATGTCGTTTGGTAACTTGAATATATCGCGTAGGCTACAACCGAGAATATATAACAAACCAAATATGGAGAGCGTTATCCACGGTACTTTGTAGTCTCATACACTGAAAAAAACTTTACAGTATGAAAGAAGATCAAATACTACAGCTTCTCGGTTTATAAACGCTTTGTCGAGTTCGTTCAACTAAAACACAGCAGCATACAGCCTTTATGCTTTTCAGTGATTCAGGAAAATCGCCAGGGTTCGTTACATACCGATCAGCCTACAGGTATATGCCACTGTTTGAACCTGCACTTTAATATGACCTACATATACGCAGCCCACGTCCTTATCGTGACACGAAAACGTAGACACCGGCAAGTGGATGTCACGTGACACACAACCCATTTTTTTTTCTTTCTTCGTTCTGTCGAACCCGACGCGAGAGGAACTTCTCAATTTAACAGCTCCTTGACATTACCGTTTAATAGAGCAGAGAGTATCAGCGTGTTCTGTGTATATACTGTTCATCTAATCGTTGGGACACATTGTTCATGTGGCGTGATACTGTGGAGAAGTATGTCTCTGAATAAAGTCAAGTGATCATTAATTAACTAATGTTAAACTCAGAGGGTACTGATATCCTGTGGTGGAGATTAACTGATTTAATGAAGGAAGCAATATCATGTTGAGCGTTTATTCTACTTTTAGTTTCAAAGTTTTACGCCTTAGTTTGGAGACGTTGACACAGTATACCGCTATGACGTGTGTAGAGCGTGTGGGTCTCGGTAAACGTTTGCCGTTTTGAAGCAGAAATCAACACGAGTTATTCGTAAAAGGAATGTTTATCGCAACTTGACGTAAAAATGCATTTTCGTTCATTTGTTGTCATCGTCATTACATGTGTTTGCATTCCTCCATCTTCCACTTTGCGGATGAAGAGGCAACCGGAGAGCAGTACTGTTGCTCCTGGTGAGAGTGTGACTCTACGCTGTTCCATTAGTCGTCCGTTCGCCGTCGACGTATTTTGGAAACGCGTGGACAGAATGTTGTATCTGTCTAGAAACACGTTCGTGGAGCCGCAGGAGGGACTTAACCTTACCTCCTGGAAAGAAAGGTACACCATAGTGGGCAATCAGAATAAGGGGCAATATTTCCTGAAAATAGACAATTTCATGGTTGATGACGTAGGGAGTTACGCCTGCGAATATTACAGCAGCGGAAGCGTCAAATCAAGGGTCGCTGATCTTCGCATCGCTACCCCTCCTGACGCAATGTACCCTATCTGTAGTATCTCCCCACGGGGTCCTCATGAGGTCGGCGATGTCATTACCTTGTCGTGTGATTCGATAGGAGGGGATCCCCCAGCGAGCCTCGCATTTCGCCGTGGGTCAGAGACTCTGCGGATTTATCTTCCGTTTAGCGGACATCCCCATTCTTTGGTGACCCATACATTTATTCTGGAAGAGAGTGACGTTAATAGGCGTTACACCTGTGTGCTTAGACACCCCGCCTTAGCTAATCCCCGAGCATGCTCCCTGATGCCGTTACGCACTCGTGTCGGAGCTTACCTACGGCCCCTAGTCGGCAAAGTAATGGAAGGCGAAGACGTCACGTTTACTTGCGTGGCAGAACGTCTGCCGGATTTACAGTTCAATTGGTTCATCGACGGCGAACTGGTTGACGGAACAGATAGATTCCGTCAGGTAGATTCTTCTGGACAAAGACTTCTCATTAGTAACACTGGTATGGATTTAGACTATTCTCTTGTTACCTGTGAGGTCATACAAATAGGGCCCGGTCACATGGGCGTTGCAACGTCACTCATTTCTGTAGGAAAGCGCCCGCCAACAACAACAGTGCCAACGACTATTCATCTGTCCAGACTCAATAACGGGAACCGTGCATTAGATACAGACGTAGACAGCGGGGATTATGTAGGCTCTGGGGGCTTAGGGTCAGACTCAGCGATTCTGCCATCAGACACGGATAACATATTTCACGATGCTACCGATTCTCACGTGACGACCGAAGAGTCGGCTCCAGATGACGTCGTTACGCCGAACGTCACGGGGTCGTATTCTACTGCCTCATCGGTAAGAGAGGACTCTACCAGTGTGCAGTCAGGCATAGTTAAGGACAAATCACAGGATGTAACCATGGACAATCAGTTATCGGGTAACAATAAAACAAACGAGGAAAAACCAATATCCCATGCACAATTGGACTTTAACGAGATTATACTTCCTGAGAAGGTCGCTGACCAAAACACGGTAACGAACCCACCCGTTACCACGGAAACAGCAAGCAAAGTATTTGAATCTAGTAGCGAGGGGAGCTCTCTGAGGGACAGTGTTAGTAGCAATAAACAGTATTTAGAAACCACTGACGCTCCTCTTGTTAAAAGTACCGAGGAGACATTAGAGCCAGCGACCACTGATCGAACCATCCGGGAGTCAACTCCAGTTACTTCTAAATCGTTATCATCATCGTCACCATCATCGTCATCGATATCCTCGTCATCAACGTCAAACGACGTGGTGACGCAACAGGATTCCACGAAGTCATATCAAAGCACGCAGAGACCCTCTAAAGAAATGATTATCGTTTTTAATGTAACCATTGTTAAGTCAGTAAATGAAACATCTGCCTCAACGAAACCCCCTCCGAAGGTCCAGCAACGTCAAAGTTCTACCACTTCAGTGACACCGTCCGTAAAACATGAGAAGGAGCAAACATCTACTGTATCAGTAACACCGTCAGTGACTAGTGACAAAGAGCGGCGCTCTACCACAACATTGACACCGACAGTAACTAACTATAAACCGCAAAGCACTACCAATGATTTATCATCGTCTTTTGAAAATGAGAAAGAGAAACAAACTACCACTGAAGTTACACCATCAATAACTAGTGACAAAAGACGACCATCTACCACGGTGATGACACCGTCAATGAAGCAAGAGAAAGAGCAATACACTACCAAGGCTGTAGTGACACCGTCAGTAACTAGTTCTACAGAGGCAAGCACCACCACTACAATGAGGCAATCGGTAACAAGTGATAAAGAGCAAACATCTATCACCGTAACGACACCGTCACTTGCTAGTGAGGAAGAGCAGACAGTTTCCCCCGAGGCGAAAGATAGCGGAAAGCAAGATCCTACAGCGATATTAACACCTACGCTAAAATCGGAGAAAGATCGGAGCCCAACAACTATATTTCCAACTTCAACTAAGCTCATTGAGAGTTCGACCATATCTACCAGAAATGTGCCTAACGTTAATGAAGCATCGACGGTAAACACTGAGGTTACGTCCACCGGGGTCCCCAGAAGACATACCACTGGAAGTTTAACTACCGAGCCGACAGCTGACGGAACATCCAAGGTCATCGAACGAACAACCGTGCGGGTCACTAGAGGACCCCAAACGACAAATTTTGACTATCGGAATGACAGTATAACCTCTACGACCCAAACGACTCAAAGCAGACAGAACACCTTCAAAACTCTCCACGGAGAGCGAGAATAATGTTACAGTGGTACCGGCAACACATAAGACAACCGTTAAGTCGCATGAAATGCAAGACGAAACAACATCGAATAATCCTCAGAGGATGACGCCTGTGGTTGACATGACTCCAAAAGCCACCAGCGACCTTGGAAGCGACGACAAGAAAACAAGTGGATACGATTCAACGTTAATGACTTCTACTTCTAGCGTAGAGGCTAGCGTAAATACTTCGACAAAGGCGACTGCCGTAGTGGCAGATAGTAACGAAAATGTGACTACTGTAGGCTCTGCTTTAAACGATACCTTCGATATAAGTGGCCGAAATAATGATTCCGAGTCAGAAGTACCAAACGATACAAATATCGGGAAAAATCCGAACATATTCATTAATCTATCAGAATCCCATTCTAGCGTCCGATACATGGATGATAGGATATGGCACTACATCATTATAGGAACCGCGGTGATCGTAGTCTGTATTGTAGCAGCAGTGGTTGTGTCTGCGATTGTGGTCTCAAAAAGGAAAGGTAAAACATAAAAACGAATCAGGGAAACAATTTCGCCCAAATTTGGTATCGATGAAATCTAACGATCCGTTTAGATAAAACGATGCCTGTAAGGGCACCTTCTGCCTCTCAGCCTAAAGCAACGACGTTGACTGATGCCTCCACTGTGGTAAAACTTGAACGACTTCATTGGTGAGGTAAAGTGCTCTTTTCAATCGTCAAATGAGTGAACTGCAAGGAATGAAACACTACAGGGCCGTATTTAAGAATGGACCAGAGGGGCAAGTGCGGAGGGTCCCAAAAAAGGGAGTCCCCACTCAATTACATTACGGTGTATCCCGGGTAGCTTATGTTGGTTACATCCCAGATTGAATTTAGAGGTACACTAGCCATAGTGCAGAAGTTGATGTTAGAACTCTGAAGATCATCTGTGCTTATTTCGTAGGTTCACATGTGCGTAAGGAAGAAATCTATGGAATTCACTTCGTCTTTTGCATGACGCCGGGGTGGAGGGAAGGGGTGAGCTTTTGTACTTTACTTTCGTAACTTGCGCCACTCCGGTCTTGCGGAAAATTACACTCGACTTAGGCCTCCGGTTTAGTTTGTGGTGATGAAGTATTAAACTGATTATGTCTAAATGAAGGAGTTAAAAGTTTTTTATTGAAGGACTCAGCAATAATAACAGTGGAAGATTCAAATGAAAATGTCGAAGCAAACACTCTTCGACTATGTTCATAAAATTATTTAAATATCTCAAAACTGTGGGCAAAGACATAAACTAATTAACTGTAATTGCTGCTTTTCGCATTTTGTAAAAACATATTTTGTGTATTTCTAGTTATTTGGGATTACGCTTTCACATTTTAGGTACGGGTCTCCCCATGCAGCTAGAGCTATATAATGTTTTAACATAAGTTAAAAATATAAAAACAAAATACTTCTTCCGTTGTTAGACATTCGTTGTAAGCCAGATGTATGCTTTGAAGAAAGTGTACCATGGAGCTACCACACCAAATGGTAGCTCCATGGTTTACCTAACCGAAGAACCCGTTTCTTGCATATAGCATGGTGGTACTTTAAATGTTTCTGTAAATGATGGAATATGCACTAATGACATGTTTTTGTTACACCATGTTACTGAAATTCTAAATTCTTCGGAACTACATTAAAACCATAAACTCATAGAAGGGAAGAAATATTTCAGAAAATAACATGAATGAGGTAGAGGAATTGGCAAAAACAAAAACATAGAGTAGGGCCTGGGGCGGGGGACTGACTTGGAAACACCGTAGGACTGTTATACTTGCTTGTCATATACTCTGAGGTTGGTGGATTTAGACGGGACAATCTGTTTTTTTTTTTTTTTTAATAAATGTCTTTATCATAAATTTTGTGCATATTGAAGACTAATTCCAAATCCAGCTTTGTGACTCCTTTGGAACTAGACGAAATATTTCATGGTGTGTTTAAGGGGGTGGGGGAGGTATTGTGGGATCCAGTGGATGCCTCCGATGCTTAGTGATTCCATTACCGCTGCCGGTGTTCCGAGTCTATTGACAGAAAGTGTCGGATAACTTAAGAAAGCTGTAAATAAATGAAATATTTATGTGTAATTCGCAAGATACAGGTGGCACTTAAAACAGGTAAATCGTTGTTTCGTTTATTTGGGGTATCCATCATTTGCTACTCTTGACATAATTGCGAACTTGGACAAGAGAATAAAAAAATATTAGACTGTACTGACGTGTTAAAAACAAAATTTATGAAAGAGGTTTGTATTGAGGTGAACCTGTTTAAATGTTACATAGTAGTTATGGCAAAGAAAAACAAGAAAAAAAAAAGAAGGAAAGAAAATGCAATAAGTTTTATTTCTCTTTGTAAATAAGGATTATAGATTCAAGTGAAAAGTTAAAGGAGAACAGATGCAGTTGGGAGAAGGATCTGAGCAATAAATGTGTTTCTGAAAAGATTACCAGTTGAGATTGGTTTAACAGCCACTATTTCGTAGTAAATCCTTTAATCTATACCGGAAATATATACAGTCTACATCTAACGTTTTCCTTTCAAATTGGACAGAAACGTCCTACTTTGTCGACGTAGGGCATCTTTTAGAAGTCTCCCGTCAAACTGTCGGTTTCTAACCAAAAATTTATGCCGAAGGAAATAACAACCGTAGACCTAACTTCAGGAAAAAGTTTTAAAAACAAATCAAGCTTTAAAATTAACAAAAACAACAATATTTTATAAACAAAGACAAATTTTTCTTTTAAGTCCTAAGAAATTGCGTACCAAAATGGTTAAAACAAAAAAGTTAAAACAAGAAAAATGAGGATGTTTTTGGGGGGGTTTAATGAGTTTTGCTTTTATATTTTAATTGTTTCGTTTTTAAATATTTTCGTGTCTTTAAGTTTAAAAACAAGAAGGGAAAGTGAATTAGTTTTCGTTTTTAAAATTTAGTCTGGAGTGTGTTTCTATCGCTCACAATAGTTTAGACCTTTCCTACATGGTCGTATCAATATTCCGTAGTTCCTACTCAAAGATTCTAGAGAGGGGAAAATGTAGGTAGACTCTCGCGTCTTAAAGATGGAAGCGGAAGTACAGTTCCGTGGGGAAGGACGCCATCTCTCTTCTAGTAGACAAAACTTTCGCCAGCTGTACAGTTTAATAATGGCGAACACATCAGAACTGTGGTTTTCTGCAATTAATTGCAGTAACACTCCTATCAAAATCCTGTATAACTCATTTTATCTGTTGGCAAAAGAAAAGTAAAGGTAAATATGACGTTGTCAAGGCAAGTTATGCATTAATGTGGTGTTTTTTTTTTTCGTATAGCTTGTACATAAATTTAAATAGCTGCCCTAAGGAGGACTTCTTCATACACCTGAAAAGGAAATAATGCATTTGTTGTACAGAAAACAATCACTGTTTGTAAATATGGAATGATAGATCATTCAAAAAAAAAAAAAGAAGAAAATTGACCTTCTTTTCAATAACTAAGTTTCGAACGGACAGAATTTCACTTATTTGTTACTCAACAATAATTTCTATTTCCCTATTTCCCTTTACATATGACGTTACATCTTACTCTCTTTAGAATCTTTGATGTCCCTCATTTGACAGAAAGCTACAAAGGATAAGCCTTTTTCTTACCAGTTGATATTCTCTTTACTATTATGAATATGTGTTGTTTACTACATAGACCATACATTTTTACGTGGTTAAGTGAGGTACATTAATAACATACATAGTGAGATGTGGTATTTTATAGTAATTTTCAAAGACAATAAAATCGCACAGGACAAAAGCTTGTTAACAAAACTGTGAATAAATTATCCAAAATCCTCGTTCACTCAAGTTGTGTACGACGTGTTGCGCTTTAGTTAAAGCATAGCAGAGATTGGTTTTTTCGTGTTTGAACTCAACAGACGATTGTTGTGGAACGTAAATTTGAAAAAAAAATGAGCTGGAAATCTGCCATGTAGGAAGTATGTGCAATGTTTAGACAGCTCAAAAAAAAAATAAATAAATAAAACATAGAGGTTGGCTATTCCCACCGTTAGAAACAGCATCCTCTCTTTTAATGACTGTATATATTTTACAGTACGTCAAATTGAGTACCATAATTAGAACCGAACTGATTATTACCATATTTGGTGTGATAAAGATCTAGAAAATGAAAGCTTTTGCATGCGTCGGACTTTTTGGCTTCTACCTTTTATCGTGTGGCCGCGATACTACTGTGGGGAGTTAATGACCTCGAAATGGTACCTTCATAGCAATTGGTCTACATAGGAAGCAATTTATTTGATCATCTGTTGGAGAAATATAATCAAAAGATATTTGCGACAAAGATTTTAATAATTGCTACTTTACGGGTTTACCAATTATATCTTCTTTAATAATGTAGGATTTCATATAGATGCATTGCCTAAAGGAACACTAATTAACTGGTTAATTTAGAAAAGAAGAATGAAAAGAATGAAACTAAGTACCGTCTGGTAGTGATCGATAAATAATGACTTTGCCTTAGACATCAGAACATAATAAGTTATTTGAATTAATTTATAACAAACCATTAGACTGACAATTTTAGAGTACTGAAATATCAGAGAAAATAAGAAGAAAAATAATGAAGAAGAAAAATGTATAGTTATATTTGCTTTTCATTTTACGTTCATTCTCTTATCGTTATTATCATCATTGTTTTTGTAATTGTTTGAACCCTTTAAAGGGAAGACGATCTTCTCTTAACAATGACTGGATAGTAGAGCATCAGTTGACATTTATGACCCATTCCTCCCCCCCCCCCACTCCCTCGCCCCCTTCTTCATCAGTCTTAAAGGCTGTATTGCATCACCCTAAGCTATATTTTTACCTCCCTGAAAGGATAATCCTCAGCTGGTTCTAAGTTACAGTACTCTTAGATTGCCAGCAAATTTGAAAGATGCAGAGCAGCTCGTATTACACAGTGTACACAGGGATCCATTGTTTTGATTACACATGTGGAGGAATGTAAGACAGGCTGAGGGATTGACTAGAGTTAGGTAGTTGGGAGAATTGAAACTGTCTGGGGTGATGCATTACAGCCTTTAAGCATTCATTTCAATCATTCGGTTCAGCTATTCTCCAACAATACGTATAGGACGTTGTGACCTCTTCGTTTTGGTGGAATGAATTTCAATGTTGGAATATAATGTGATGGTCAGACAAAAATAGAAAAAAAAAATATATACGTTACCTACCCTAACTTTTAAGAATGAATTTTTATGAACTATATCTTTCATTCCACTCATTTGCATATAACGCAATTGGTTATCACATATTCAAGTACTTGCGATCTTTATGATACGCTCACAGCCGTTCGAGGTGTCACCTTCGAACTTTGGCCAGCCTACCGGCAGTTTTATTGTCGAAAACGACTTTTTTAAGGTTTCTGCTTTTAAGGTCCCAGCTTTTCGAATTACAGCTATAAAGACTGAAACTATATTGTCTGGTTAACACTAGAAAGAATGTCATAAATGTAAAAGAGAAAACTCAACTGGAGATCGGCACTGATAATCCATAGTTGGGGTTTTGTTTCCAGAAATGGGCACAATTGTTGTTATCAAGAGTAGTAGGAGATCAAAGGTATTAAGATACGTAGTTGCGATGTAGATACTTAATAATGGTTTGTACTTTTCTTCTTCTTATCGGATATAAGCATATCTCCCTACGACATATTTGTGGAAGAAAGATCTGCCAATGCCAAATTTAGTAAAATAGTGTTAGAGTAGAGAGAAAATCGTCATTTTTTTTTTAATTTTCCTTATGTTAACGTCCCACACATTCATGAGCTCGGAACACAGAATGTTGTTTTGTTAAAGGTCATCAATGCTTACATCAACTCATGTAGGTTTTAACAGATGACTGTCTTCAAGTTGTTGAATGCTTTTTCGACGTTACTTTGAGCAGTTAATGTTAGATTAAAGAAAAGGCTGACCATAACAAAGTCATCGGTGACCTTGCTGATATTAGCAACAAATCCAAAACATGCAGAAAGAACGACATGTTTGCAATTTGATGGAAAACGTAGACGATGTCAATAGGGTAGTTTCGTCATCTTCTATTTGTGGACTATTGTAATTTGCATCGCACTTAAAAATATCAACTTAGTGCTTGTATCGGAGAGCTGTTACAGATCCGTGGTTGCATGCACTTTCAATAGTGATACCAAGCGATCACTGGCAATCAAATTATTCACTGCCTTGGCCGTTGTACCGCTTTGAACCCTTCTTTCATGTCCCTCTAAAATTGGTGTTACTTCAGCGACGTAGGCCTACGGTAGTAGGCACGAAAAACAACGGAGGACTTCCTGTATAGTTTTACATTCGGTTCAATACGCAATTGTGCACAAACGTAAACAGCCGCCACCTTGAACGACTATCATTTTTGTACCATAGAAACAACTATATATAGACCTAGGAAGAATATTGATTTGGTTCATCCCGGTGTGTTTTTCAAGTGAAGACAGAAACAGTACTTCTGTCATTTTACCTTCAGTGTGCAATTGACATGTCGCATTGAATATACAACTGTGACGAAAATATTTTTTTTTCTTTTTTTTCTCACCATCATAAATTCTGAAACTTGAATTTTGACTCCAAAGTTCGGCACGACTTAGATCGGGGGGGGGGGGGGGGGGGATGCTATTTGACAAATCCATGTTTAGATCGACTTAAAGTGCACATATATTGATGCAGTCACTTACCAACAACTCAAAGCAAAGGTGCGTATAATTCAGTAAAAGTTGCGTGCCGTCAGTCTACTAGGCCTACTATGTATTTCTATGGCTAGGACAGGCGGTTTGGTTGATTATGGAGTTTAGGTATACGCAACAATTTCAAACCAGTTTCCTCCTGAAGAGCACTGATTTGAAGTAATCCACACAGATAACTCTTAAATGTCTCTAGTGTTGATGTTACAACATTTAAGTCATTAATTGTTAGGTTAATTATGTTTATCAAAGGTGCTCTCTCCCCATTAATGAGGTCGTATTCTAGGAAAGCGGGGGTGTTCATAAAACACAGAATTCCTGTCTATGCACACTGTTGTTTGAACATGATTACTGTATATGTTAGACTTCAAGACATAATACGTAATGTGTAAGTCCTTTCAAATCGAAGAACATTTGACGTCGTCCAAATTAGTTTAGACTAGTCACTCACATAGTGCACCTTTTAAGGAGACCGTGTTGTCAGCTAAAACAACATTTTGGGATCCCAACTTTAATTTGGTGATGGGGGGGGGGGGGGAGGTACAGTTAAAGGGGTTTGTTGACGGCAAGGAAACGTTATGAGTATATGACAACGACTGTAGCTTTCTCCTATTTCGGAAAACAGGAACTCATTGTCATAAACAGGCATGCACTCTCCATGCAGTAAACGAACTTTGCTTCATATGTATTGGACTGGTCTCACCGTGAGGTTAGTGACATGTTGATGAGGACTGCCAGAACAGTCTAGCTCCTACGACAAAGGAAAACAAACATGAAAGTGTATGAAGCAATGGATAAAAAAAATGATAATTGATTATAATTTAATTTGCATGGGCGCCTTGATGTCCTTCGTCGTTCGTAAGAATGATATAATTATTATACGGGGACATTTTACCATCATAACGTTTTAGACCAAACGAGAGAGCGTGTACTTCATTAATGATAGGAAATGCTGATAATTGATAAACGAGCTTGTATTAAAAGCAGCCAGCCTTACAGGAAATCTCTGTGTGGAATGATAATGACTTAAACCTGGTGTAATTTTAAGTATAGGATGATTAAAGCAACCGTTAATGAATGATATACCAGAAGGGGAATATGTTCCTACTGATTGATGTATTGAAAGTAACAAGTCAACAGGCTAACAAAACAGAAACAATGACGTAACCACCTGTCGTCCATCTTGATACGCGATTTATCGTTTCTGGAGCAATCTTTGGGTCGATTTGCCTGTCGGAGACTTTGTTTCACTCCGTGATACTTCCCCTCCATTAATGTCAGTTAATTTGTTCCTGTCATATTCATTTAACAACCAGTAACTGTCTCACTTATCACTCATTATAGCAACTTCAGGAACAATGCGCTTTAGTACACAACTGCTAAGAATACCCAGTATTATCAACTAGCCACTGCAGGTACGTTAAATATATCAATTCGGTTTAATCCTTGCCTAGAACAAAGTCGCAAATTATTTTGCAAGGATGAACCTCCAGCAAAATGTGGTATTTAACCCCAAAATTGAAGTTCTACACTCACAAAACGAAACGGTAAAATAAGAACTCCATAACTTTTAGGTAAAATCTTACACACAGTTAATGTAAGTCTTACATTGTGTATATAACAATTTTACTAAAATGTTAGTAGTAAAATTTACCAAAATTATGTAGAATTTACATATACTGTTTACCTAAATTATGTAAAATAAGAGCTCTATAAATTTTACATATAATTAATGTAAACATTATATGTAAATTCTACATAATACAGTGCCTCTTTTGAGTACATTTAAAAGGGTCTCCCCTCATGATCATGAAGCTTCTTGATCGTGCATGGTTCAACAAATATCGACTCCCCCCCCCCCCCCCCCCACATCATCACAGCTGACCTGAAAATGCCATTCTATGAGTATGCTCAAAAATAACATCATAATCATTTCCTTGACGACGCCGGTGTATTTTGAAGAACTGAGGCGACAAATTTTTCGATGTTTCGTGTATGAAGGTAATTTGAAGTGAGTCGTGGTGGAATACTTCAAGCAAGCAACACATACCGGTAACATAATAATGTCCCAGAGCATGCACATGAATGACGCACTGGCGAATTTGGTGCATAAAAATGCGCACCTCCAGTAGTGCCCCAAACACGAGACCGGCTACTTTTGTATTCCTGACGTCACTCATAGGTTGTCTTGAATGTTGAAAATTAATGTAATGTCTCCTGCTATTTTCTCTGTTGTTAACAAAGGAGTGTAAAAAAAAATTATCCTTCTCGTAAGTCAATCTTACAGTTAATGAGTTGATTTTAATGAGGCAACAGAGGTATAAGAACAATCACACGCCGACCTTGCCATTGATCAAAACCTCGTAGCTATAAACAAATTGGTTTTAACAAACTGAACGCAGTTGATGTTGAGACTGCAACTACAACCCATTTGATCTGGTATCTGGAAGTTATACAACAAACTGAATGACAGAAAATTGAGTACTTAAGCGATACCCGCCCCACGTCATCAAATCCATTTGATTAATTTATTAGGCTCTCTGATGGTTTATTCTCAATATACGGGAACCAAGACCTATATAACCTATATGTATAGTTAGCTACCTATCTTAGGTTGGTGCGTGTATAGGTACAGTTGTAAAGGAAATAAGAATAACCGAAGCAGATTAACAGATTTCCTGTGAAGCTAATATGAAGATTTAATGCTGTCGAGGTGGCCCTAGCATAAGCAGGGAGTTGTCCGGCAGTCCTCAAGTCGACGAAAATGCCGCTAACTGTCGCGTTATCGTGTTATATCTTTCTCGACGTCTCGACACTTTGCTTAATTTTGTCGCGATGTCGACTTGTAGGACAAAATGCCTGGTCCTCGAGTTGCACCCATCTCTTGTCGTGTTATCGGGTTTGCTGTAAGTCATCAATCGCTGCGATAAAATCGCGCGGCGATGTCGAGTTAATGTGTCAAGACAATTAAACATATGGACACCCATAGTTTTGCCAAAAGAAAATTATTTGCATCGCGGCATTTCTACAATTTGACTTGTTTGGGGAGACTTCAAAGTGAGCGTTAGTCGACGTTCTAAAAAAAAAAAAATTATTGTTCTCACTGCTTCTCCACAATCTGACAATTTTTCAAACTTACCGATTTAGCCTTAGCCGGTATCTCGACAAGAACAATGTTTTTTGTAAAAAGAAAAACACACAAATAAGCTATTTGTAACACGGCATTTCTAAAATTTGACATTTTTGTTCCTTTGTCTTTTGTTAAGATGTCGAATTAGCCTTATAAGTCCATAAAATATATTAGTTTATTTAATAATATGTTACAAAGTTTATTATTCGAGATAACTACTATACTTGAATCCCGATATCTCGACAATTTGATATATTTTTCCTTGGCAAATGTAATTTTCCTGGCTCATTCGCTAGTGCCGCGTCAGTTGAACTATCACTAACGCTTAACAACTCTCTAAATTTTTGCACTCTCTAAATTGTTCGTCCTGAGTGCCTCGGGTAAAAGGGAAACAGGGAGTTTGTTTTACAGAAAACAATCATATTTTTAAAACCGAAGTTTGTGGATAGCATAGAAAGATAAATCGCTGAGAAGAAGCAATGACGGTGGTCTTCAATTCAAGAAATAAGTTTCTCACTGATTCAAATTCAGTTATTTGGTGCTCAAGAATAATTTGTTCCCCCAAACTTTCCAAATTCAAATGATTTACTCATCACATACATAATGTTTTGAGGAGATGAAGCTTTTGCAGATGTTTATTGATGAGACTGACTGGGCTAAGGTTGGTTCAAGACATTTTCTTTGGATGCCATGTTGGCGTCTTCTAAACGCCCTATTTTCCTTTTGCTCAAATTAATAGCCGTCTGCAAACTAGTGCTGTGTAGAGATACAACCATTTACATGACTATTGCCTTGTTTTGAAGAGAAGGTTTAACACTGGGATCAATCAGTTATATAAAGAAAATACATTACTTTGTCCATGTGAGGATTATTTACCAAGGGAGCAAACACGCAACGGAAACGTACAGGTAATTGAATAAGGCACCTTATATACCTGCATAGCCCAAAAGTCAGTTGCATCGTGTTGCAACTAGTGACCCGTTCGTAACTAACATATTTATTCGCGAACCGGTGCTACTCACTCCGTCTATATTACTCGTGGCGGTTACAGCTATACTATGTACCGGATATGTATATGACTTGCAGACTTGTTAAAAACAGCTAGGCCTAAACCTTCGAGTGTAACACACTTACTAAACTATATATGATAAGTCATATCGCTGTCAAATATCTCAATGAGAGTACGTTGTTGTGAAACGGAATCAATTTGGTTAAAATCGTATGTTTGACATATTAAACAAGTTTTGCATGTTACACATGCTTATCATGTTAACAATGTTAACAAACTTAGTGGGTCTTTTCTCCTTTTGTGAGATCTTATGATATTGCATTGGTGTTTTATATTCAAAGAAATTCCCCAAACATTGTGCTTTTCCCTGAATAGAATTGACTAATGTGATCACGTGACTTTGCCACTTATCGTGAATTGCACAATGCCGATGTACAACAACCCCTATAGGTAAACCGGTGTGAATCTGAAATTACGCTGGAGACAGGTTCAGGAACACAATATACATATATGTCAACAATACAAAGCTTGTCAATGTAAGCTGTCCTTGGAAGTTATTGAATGAATTCTACGTATTCAACAATCATCTCCTGTATTTAGTATTGTGTTCCACTGAATGCGGCAGACGGATTTGCCCTAGCACTGGATCATGGAACGCCAAACTTTCAGTTTCATGATGAGATATCAGGCTGTGACGTAACAGAGTTCGATAACATTTCAACCTGACAGTGAGTGTGAATGGTCACATGCATGAAAAACGGAAATGGGAGTAAATTCTTGTAACGTTTAACCCTTCGCCGGAGAGCAAGACATTACCGTCCGACGGAGGCTGACCGTCAAGGTGACAATCGATTTCCTCGGCTCTGAATAAAGGTCATGTTGCTATACCAAGCCAAAGGCATGGCGGTTATTGATGACAGAAGGTGATAAAAGTACTATACATCATTAGAGTCACTTCCTGAAACTGCTACTTATGTTTCCCTTGCTATGATAAGTTTCAGAAATAACGGGGAGGTTAACATTGAATGAAAACCCACAGAAGTACCAAATAACTTGGTTCAAGGAAAAGTGCCAACCTGCTTTTCGCACATGACACTGCAAACTTATGATAACACTGTTTTGGGGTATGATACAGATAGGCTGAGAATCACGCCTGAGCGTTCGTGCAAAGAGAAGTGACCTTACAGTTCTTCTCCTCACAATTGCGCATGTCACCCTGTTTGATATTCAACAAGTAATACAATATGATCTTTCCATCAAATAATTTTGACCGACGATATATACATTATTTTCATGAGCAAGAGACCTTCCAGACTGGCAGGAAGCCTCCTTTTAGAAACTCTCTTAATGCCCAACGCTTTCGAACATAATCAGTGTGACTATTTCATTAGAGGTGTGTCTTATAATTCCCATAGCAGACTTCGGTTGCCATCTGCAGAATTGTCACATTCCTGGCTATATACGCTTGTGTAAAATATCGGCACTTGCCCTCTCCCATATCATGATCATATAGTTTGAAAGTCTGGAAGGAAAAATAACATCAACCTTATGTAGTGGAGGTGTAGTACATTTCCAGACCTGTTTTCTAAAACGTAAAGAAGTCTGATCTAAAAAAGTTTCAGTAGAAAAGATCAGTAGGCCAGAGAGACTTCACGAAGTGCCATTTCCTGCAATGTGAGAAACAGCGGTATCAAACATTTCCTCTTTAAAATAGTGATGGTTATTCTCAGCTTAGATGACAAATGTTGGTTACGAAACTGCATGAAGGCTCTTTTAGGGGATTAAAGATTTTCCCTAATCTAACCAATGAAAATTGTCCCCCACCCCCCCTTGTTTTTTTTTTCTGCAGATGCCCATGAAAGTATATCCAGGCTGAGGTCATGGAACATTATTCAAAATATCCACTCTCGTGAACATGTGAGCATGAACACGTGTGTGTCAAAACCCCCTCCCCCCCACAAGATTTGTAACTTGGTCTATCGGTGCACTTTTAGCTGCAACCTCGAGTGGTTCTCTTCACAGACTCTGAATAACGCAGCATTGCGGCTGTACCGATCAACACGTGACACAAAGCATGCCTCACCTGGCTTGGTTTGAACAAGAATGATGGAAAGCACGCTATACATAAAATCATTATGTTGCAAATTGTAAATAACATAAACAGCCAATAGGAGGTGCTATAGTTTCCTGTTCTTGATGTAAGCAAAAAGGACTTATAGTTATTAAATACCTGGCGGTAAAGTACTTAACAGTTATCATGACGTTACAAACTTGACCTCTTTAGTTTTTTATTTTTTGAGACGTGTCTTTCATTGTATCATTTAAGCACTTTCTTTATTTTTACCCTTTTTTGGAAGGTCCCTAGTCTGGAGCTGCATGTTTTATGAATTATGACAGGGGGAAGTTATTACAGTCAATTATTATTTGCAGAAAAGTAGTAAAGTTTTATTAATTATTACCATCGATCCCTGTAAAGATATCAGCACTCGTGACATATTCTCACGATAATCAACAAACACATACGTGGCAAGTTATATATGCATATTTATTGTGCAATAAAAAAAGAGAAATGTTATCGCATAAGTTTGTTTGGCTTTTATATATATCTTTCAAATAAAAATATGTTAAAGGATAATTTCAATGAAAGATAACTTTGTGCCAAATTAATTCCAAATAAATTTTATTTGGATTTCAAACAAAATAATGCGGAAAAATGCAAATCATATCGATTGGAAACCCTTAATTTACATGTAGACTCAATTGCGGTTATCTGATAAACTCGCAGACATGACGGAACCGTCTTGGTAACGGTTAAAATCCGATAGATAGATTATTTACTCAGGAAGTTATAAGTAAAGTGTGAGAATGAAAAAGTGTTTGTGAAGATCGGTTCCGATTTAAAAAATACCGTTTGATACATGAAAATATTAATAGGTTTGTAAACTTCAGCAAGTTTTCGAGATCATATTCTGCACTGCAGCCCTCTATCACTGAAGGAGGCGACCAACAGGGACATGTCTTCATAGGCCTGCCCTTCCAGCAGTGAAATGTGTATCCACTGCTTAAAGCTTAATTTCAAAATAAATTTTGTAAAAGGGCTCATTGAGCTGTTTCGTGAAATTTACTGCTTTGTTTCAAACCAGTCAAGTTCTTTCAGATAGTGGGCCTAAATGAAATGGTCAAATAAAGCGCATTCTCGGCTATCAAAGGAAAGAGTGATTAACTATACAAATTCAAGTTGGTTTTTGAAAAAAAAAAAAAAATTGTGACCTAGACACATTAGCACATGCCTTAAGTCATATGCACACAGCCAGTAAAGCACGGATGCAAATTCTTCAAAAAGTTGACAACGTGAAACATGACTAATTCTTATTGTAAGCATTGCCATGTGGTTGTACCCCTTAAAGTTCTCACAAATTAATTGATATCAAGTCACTGTGCCTCTGTAATTAATACCGCAAATTTTAATCAAGGTGGCGCCGGTGTGTATACGTGGGAGGGTGTGTGTGTGTGTGGGGGGGGGGGGGGGGGGGAGTTACTTACTACAGGTAGACCATTCACTTGTCTCACCCGGCTATGTGTTATCACCTGACAAGTAATGCGTTATTTTCATTGATTTAAAGCAAATTGTCCGTCTGACAAAGGACCATGGTCTAATCATGTAGGTCCTATGCACAGTTTTATATCGACCCCGAATCGAGCTTTAGTTCAGTAGTAAGTAGTTTTCTTTGACGGAGATTTATGACAATTGAACTCAAGAGGTAAATCACTGTAGGGATGTTACAGAGATGTAACTATTTCGATGAACGAGATATTTGTAACTAATCTGACATATCGATCAAAACCAGACCATGATACTTCGACCTGCTTTTCACGGTCAATTCAATGAGTGATATACGTCAATTTCCTCTCTAACCTCTTTTTTGTGGACTTATACAAAGAGCAATAAAGTTTCCAAGGGCATAAAATTCTTAATAGTTTCGGTCACTTTCAGGTAAGATACTATAATCTCATTAAATGCCTTCTGCTTCCCCTTTTTCTTATCTTTTATATTACCAACAGTGATGTCAATACAGATCAAAGTCTCAGACTAGATGTAGACGGAATAGTCTCCTTCTCCGTTTACACCAAAATCGGAACTTTCTGTATTTTCCTGGGACATTGCTCCATATAGAGATAAAATGTTCATGATCATCCCGAGGTGAACTTTATATTCGGTTGCTATATATGGTTGGATTGTACATCGCTTGTTTGAACCAGAAATACGCAGTTTGAACTGCAAAGTTCAGTTCGTGAAACCATGGTTACGAGTTCGAATATAGGTGAAATCTTCACTGTTCACCAAATGTGTAATAAATCCAGAAGCTGATTTCTTATTCACCTGAATTAAACAAATATGATCGTTTGCTAGATTAAAATATAACGTTATAAGATGTTTTAAATTGAAGTAAAGGTGATTATTTCTTGCCTGAATAAAAAATATATTTAGGTGATAAATGTACGGATTAAGAAGAAATGCCAGGCTGACCACTGGTTTTCTTTAAGGGGTTGGCAAAATGGGCGTGACGAAAATTGAGTAATGTTAACTAAATGAGTTTAACACATTGTTCATTACAATGTCGAAAAGCGTATGTATCGTTTAGAACATGCGCCGCATCTTCGTTAAAGATGAGAAGTGACAGAGAGAATTGCAGCCAGGCTGCGTTAAGGTTTGGTGTGCTGAATGGGTACGCACAAGTGTGGCGCTGTTGTCTTCTACATATTTCTGTGTTTTGATGGACATTTAAAATGCAGTGCAATGTTTGAATAATGCAACCCGTTTTAGCAACTTGACGTAAGTACGGTATTGGTTACACTTTAAAGGGGTTGAAAGGTTATTAGAGAAACCAAATTCCAAGATTATAGAAGCAATCACCCGTATGTCAGACAGAGGACATACGGCACTGGGAATGATCGCGTTATGTCATGCTCGTTTTACCAAACTGAGAAAACTTAGTCCATTCACTTTTTAAGCAGACCTATTTGTATTTTGAAGTTATACACAGAGATGGAGTTGTACTCACTAACTCTGCTGGAACTTGAGCGGGGAGGGGGGGGGGGGGGTGAGTGTATCTACACTCATCGAATTTCATGAGCCTTAATTAGGTTTTGACCTCGATACTGAGCCACACCACCTGTAGAAAAGCAACTCAATACATGTTTTTAAAATAATTTTGTCGTTGAGAAAAAAAAAAAGACGAAGGAGAAAAAAGGCACCCACTCGTTGTTTACTTGATATATTGATATTATTTGCCCATCTCTATGGCCTACAGAATGTCTGAGATGACCAACTGAACAGTATTTAGGATCCACGTTCTAGTTTTATGGATCCCAAATCTCCCCAAAACGGTTTTGCAATATTTGCCGATAAGAGTACCCGGTATCACACGTTAAATTAAAATACCACTTAAATTGATTTTTAGTCAAGAAAATGTCACTCGACCGGCGTGCTTAAGAAAAAAAAAATCGTTATTTTTCGATTCAGCATTACGCAATTTGTAGCCCGTTGTGATTTATTTTTCCCTCAATCATGCCATTGCCCTCTCAATTTCGAGTGTTTCATTCACTTTTTAAGCAGACCTATTTGTATTTATTATAAGTTATACACAGAGACGAAATTGTACTCACTAGCTCTGCGGGAACTGGATTGGGGGAGGGGGGGGGGGGGAGGTGAGTGTATTTACAAGCGTCAACTTCCATGTGCCTTAGGTTTTGACCGAGTGTTTCCCCCGGAGAAGATTATCTCCCCTTTGGTTGTATTGGTGACCACCACGCTTCCCTTCTTCACGATTGCAATGTCATCCTAAGATTAGTAGTTCCAAGATAGGGAGCGAGCCAAGTGAGTGTTAGAAAAGGTTTATGAACAGAACTCAATGAACAGGATGCTTACAGGAATCGTCACTGAAAGTATTGTTTAATAGATTCTGCCTTTGGAAGAAGGAAAATTGAAGGAACTAGTTGTTATGCTGTATAAAATTATACGCACATACATATTGTGATAGTGGGGGGAGGGGGTGGGGGTGGGGGGTGTTGATAATCGAGGCCAGGTTGCTACTTGTTTAACTAAAAATGAAAAACAATACAAGATATATGACGTTATCAGTGTGCAAGAAACTTGATATACACTTGCCATATTTCCAGCGGAAATGTTACTTCTTTGGCTGAGAAAAGACAAAGACCATAATACAATGTCTTCTAAATAACATCATATAGTTTAATATAGCCTAGGTTATACCAAAGTGTTGACAACATTTTCAATTATATTCGGAACAGGATGTAACATCTGATGGCATCGTTTTATAAGTTCAGGTAAAGTGCAATGCGGTCTTGCTCCTAGAACGTCTTTTTTCATCATTGATTGTTACCTTACATGTTCATCTTTCTGGAAGTTTTGTGTAATCGTCTACTTCCCACTGGGTCGTGGAACAAATCCGGGGAACCTTTGTGAACAGAAATATCTCGGCGGCAACACCCCTGTCGGGAATGCAGGGAAAAACCTCGGTGGCCTATGGAATCTAAATGGTGTAAAAAATGGAAAATTTGGAGGCGGCATTCTGCGAAAAGCTCTCGGATGTTGAGCGAGCCGTGGAGGCATACATCTAGGATTAAGTGATCTTACTGGAAAATTCATCAATGCAGTGACTGCAGTATGTTGGTTGTGTCCTGTAAATCTAGTGGGTCCATTTGGTCCAAGAATTCTCGGAGGACCCATATAAATGGGAGGTTCAGAGGGTCCATGCCGAGTTCCCTGATCGAATCCAGGGGGCCCAGGGGGTCCAGTGGGTCCATACGTTTGCCTTATGGGATCAGTGTACAACGTTAAAGCTGTGGATGTAGGGGCTCTAGGATCCTTTAAGTTTCCCGTGGTAATAACTCCAGTCGGTCTAGTGTATTCATCTTCTGAGGGTCCAGTGGATTCTGACTGGTCAACTGTTGCGTCAGGAGATGCAGGCACCCTGCTTTCATTTTCTTCCACCTTTTCCGCTGTACCAGGTCGGTCAGAGTCGCGATTGTGATCTTGATTATTTAACCTTTGTGCCTGCCCGTGGGGTAATCCTTTGCAATCCACGTCACAATATTCAGCTTCCTCTGAGCTATCCGATTGAGATATGTTCCTCTCGCTGTGTTCCTCTCTTTCCGGACAATTTCTGTTTGCAGAGAAAACAAGCAACTTATACCATTTGATACGGTAAAAACAGAACAGATGTTAAACAATGTGTAATAAAAGTAGAAACCGTAGCATGAAATGAAATCGAATGCCATGAGGTTTGAGAAAAAGGAGGCAGGGACTGTGATACGTATGAATAAATTTTCGGGGAAGAAGAAACATCTATGATCAGTTTGCGTATGCTAGCGTACTTTTTAAACTATTGTCCCTCAGCTACTACGGAAATGGCACTTTTACATCTAGTACTTTCCATTAAGAAATCATATAAATGGGGCCTTCAGCCTGGAAATTCCAGGTGTCGGGGTTCGAAAGAATCTTACCGTCGCTGTTCCTTTACGTAATATGTAGGTGTTGCCTATGGGAGGGAGGGTGGACGAGGAGTTGAGGATAGCGTTAAGTTGCGAGAACTACACGAATAATAATACTTACTGGCCAATTGGTTGACGGCAACTCTCCTTTCTTTCAAGTGTTCCAACACTAGTAGTAGCTAAAGGTAACTCATCCGAAGAATGTTCCACCTCAGGCAATTGATCAAGAACCCGTACCATTGTATTCCGTTTCTCGCGGTTCTTCTTTTTATCTTCCTTCATCTGTGTCGAGCTCTCGCTATTGGCTTCCGTGTTGTAATAGTGGTACTTATCATTGACGCAGTATCCTCTGAAAGATGGGTCCATTTGTCCTGGGTATCGTATTCTCTTCGCCTGGACGCCCTCTTTAAAACCCAAGTTTGCACAAAGAGGACCAGGGATCGGACATTGGGGCCTTCTTCTGTTTAGCGAATATTTATATCTTGTTATTCTAGGACGCATAGAGGAATAGAAAGCTCCTTCCATTTTACTGATGCATTCACTCTTGCCCGAAGCAGAAGCTTTGTGACCGTCCTGCATATCCAACTCTTTAACAGCGGTATTGGCTTGGACTGTATCAGATACAGTATTGAAATCTTCAACTTTGAAGTCACTCTCGGCATCAATATGTCTTTTGTCAACGGATAACTGTTTCTTTTCGGACGTTCCTGTCGCTTTCGTCGGATGGGCTACTCCATTTTGCTTCGTTTCTCTGGGCGGAGAAGAGATGGAGCTCAGGTTAGGACTGCTACTAGAGCGGGGCAGTACATTCAATCTGTTATGATCTTTACCTTCGATGTTATCAGGTACTATGACGATCAAGTTTGGATTTGATGCACATCGTGATATGGCGCCATGAAACGGTTTACAGATTCCGGTTCGGTTATCGTCATTTTCCGTTATTTCGTCGAATGTGTTGTACCTACCGTTTCTGGCGGTGGAAAATTTCCGACGCACCGATGTAATCGTTTGGATGGAATATCGCTCGGTTTGCTGCTTTGTAACCGAGCTTCGTTCGTGCTTTGGATCGACATTGCTGTTGTTTGTCTCCGGGAGCACGGAGGAACAGTTCCTGGTGCTGCTGCAGGTTGCCATGCTGGTATCCTCAGCAGATATTAGCTCGCTGGCATTTCTATTAAAGTTTGCATTTATAACCGCGGTATTGGACGAACGATCATCGTCAGAATCCGAAGATGACGGGATGAAGGATCTCGTAGCAGCATTCAAGAGAAGGGCTTTCTTTCTTGCAAGTTTGTAGCGTGGGGTCCTCCTCGAAACAAACTTCTCCCGGTCGTTTAGATCACGAGGAGACGTCATTGATTCCATCGGGACAGGACTTTGCTTAGCCATTTCCCGTCTCACATTTTCCGTTATTTCTCGCTGCAAGACTTTAAAATCTTCAGAAGAATTACGCAAGGGAGTCTCAAATTGAGAATCTTCATTCTTAAGTTCGTTGCCGGCAGATTTATCTTCAAGCGGAGACTGAGAGCTTGAATCTCTGGAATTACCTTCTTCGGGAGTATTACCGACTGGAGCGATGAAATCGATGTCGAGGGGAGACGATAGAATACCCTCTCTCTGAGGTAAAAGGGTGCAAGAAAATGACTTAAGTGATAATTAACGCAGTCGTTACAAGATGATCAACAACATGGATTAAGGAACTCGATCGATGCATTTTGATTTTATAAACATCAATAACAATAGTAATAATAGTAGTAGTAATAATAGTAATAATAATAGTAATAACAATAGTAATAATATAGTAATAATAGTAATAATAATAATAACAATAGTAATAATAATAATAATAACGAAAGCAGTCATACGAGATATTAATGTACCACAATGGGAGAAAACTGTAGGCACATTGATCACATTGTATTTACATTAATAATTACAGACATATAGATCTACTTGATCTGCTCCGAGACCCCAACGTGCCAGTAAGCAGTCTATCAAAGTAAAAATGGCTTATTTCATGCCACATAAATGTACAGTATGGAACATTTGAAGTGCGTGTGCATGCTGACTGTATCAGTCTGAATGGTTGTTAGTATATTTTACGGTCTATTTGAACGCCATTCTCAGTCAAACCTTGCTCTGCGTCTGTAAAAATGAAAGTTGGGATTGAAGTAGCATTCCTCCGCTAAAATTATTTACAAAAGCCACTCAGTCACGGTTTACTGTACATGAATGTGGCCCAAGTATACGGTGACGGTTCTGCTTACGAGACCCCCAAAACAGGTAATTGTAACTTGCATGCGAAGGGACTCCTGGAGTCTATCCATCGTAAGAAACTGGAATGGAAGAAATTCTTCGAACAGCAGTTCCCCCCCCCCCCCCCCCCCCTTCATTGACGAATGAAAGACAGGTACTCAGCTACTCTGAAATACTTACAAGACGGACTGAAACTTACTAAAATACATCATCAAACTTTTCTACTATTGGAAACACTTGTAAAAAATACTTTCATTTCAAAATTGAGCCACACCTGCTGGAAACAGATTACAATAACCTGCACTTAGATTTCTTTCTTTTAACTACATGGTCCCTGCAATCACATCTGATCCTGCAATGAGGATCACCTTGAAGTACACCCCTGTTCTTACCTTCTGCACCTCCTCGATGCAGGACCAAGAGGTTTTCATGACGGAAGGCGTAGGCGTCTTACATCTAGGATCATCTATCAACACTTTGCGAGGCAGATTTCTTTTAAGGGTGTCCTTGTGGCCATCTCTGTAAGATTTCTTTGGAAATCTGTGACTGCAGTAAGTCTCAAAGAGAATAGGTCTTTTCCTCAGGACTCGCTTTTTCCATATTTCCCGTTTTTCGTCTTCAGTATAGCTCCCCCAACTAGCCTGTTTAGGACTGCTAGTTCTTGGGAGACCAAATCCGTCAACTCTGTCCGTCTGCAGGTTAAAGGAATTATCTGGACTGTAAACTCTGGAAACTTTCCCCGATTCCTCAAATGTTTCGTCCAGATTAAGTTCGCTTTCAGAGTCAAAGTGTCCCCTTTGAGGCCTGTTTAAAAAATCAAGACAAATCTTATGCATACAAGATCGGAGTTTCGTGTAATTCACATTGAAGCTCCCATACCCCCACCATGACCCATGGCAACATAAACATGAAATGTAGTGTCTTCAATTAAAAAAAAAAAAAAAAAGGTTATACCTAAGTCAGGAAATTTTCGACCTCAATATAAAACTTAAGCCGGAATGACCACTGGATGATGTTATTTTGATCTCTAGGGGCACTAAAGAGAAGATATTCTCAAGGGAGACACATCCAGCAATGTTTCATAATTCTCATGTAACATATAACATTCCGATACATGATGATTTGTCTTTAATTCCCAGGTTGAAGTGTTACATATCTTAAGACATGACTGCAAAGAAAATTTTGTTCCAGCCAGGGACTTGCTACTGAGTTAAGTAGTTCAAATCCATATATACTGCAAAATATACAATTAGCCCTTATGTCCCGCTCTAAGCCTATGTTCAAGTCACATGCACTCACGCAGGAGAATCCAACATGGAAACAAGAATAATAGCATTCATGAGAAAATAAACAATAGATTGTTTTGACGATTTTATAAATTTGAAATTTTTCCCTAGGTAAGGAAGTTATTTCGCACAAAATCTGTAGGGTAACTGCCTTTATATGTGTTCATTGTCTTTCCCTTGATTATGTTAATGCCCAACTAAAAGTAACCTTGCTGAGCTGTCATTTGTCGTAATTTGGTACCTTCCTATTTCCTAACCCTAGGTCAGACGCTACTCATGACCTTTGCACGGCTTTTTTATATTTTCACGATGGTTTTAGTTAGGTTCTACACTCATCGCATGTTCGTAATAGTTTTCGAAAAGTCTCTTACGGATACACGTGTCAGATTACTGAAAATGTCACTTTCTGTGACATTCAACGTGACACTTTCATGTTCAATCTTGCATTTCGCATTCATGAAGCTGTTAATTAACTACCTTATGTTAACTTAGTATTATGTTTACCCCGGCCTGTGAATGAAAACGTTAGTTTACCTTTCTGATGTATCCCATTCAGAGTTTAGCGCCGCAGCCATTTCCGCCAAGGCATCGGCACAAGTGACTGTTCGTAACCGTTTATTGGTGTTGATACATTGATCTAAGATCTTTTCGTATTTTACATCCAGTTGATCCCGAAGAGGCTTCCAAACAATGTTCGATCTGTTCCGGTAATAAAAATTATTTGAATGAACGATTTGGTCTTCCATTGATTAACTATAAATTTGGCTGGGAATTTTACAAAAGACGTAAGAAATGAAAATAAAACCTTCAGTACCTGGTTGAATTGTCTAATGCTTTGGGTCATTTGTTTGTATTCAAAAGGCTATGCCCGTTTGGAAAATATGTAGTGTATCATAGCAACGATTTAACTGCGCGCACAAATTTGAAGTTGCACTACGCAGGCGTCGCGTTTGAATCTAGCTGTTAAACACGAGAGTGTAGACAAGGCATCGATGAGAGCAAGCTACTATTTAACACGTGTACGTTGCGTTTCTGACGTTCGATCTATACGCCTCTGAGGGTTATTCACCACCGTTACCGAGTGGCGCGTCTCCATATTATTACGACCAGGTGTCTGTTGTACAACTATCAAAATGATTCATTCGTCCACTAGTCGACTGCTCTGATTATTACGTCCAGTTAATTCTCTGCGCATGCGCCACGTCGTCTCCCTCGTCCACTTGCCAAATTGAGTACAGCAAAATCACAGATCTGTACATTAACTGGATTGAATAAGCGTCTCTTTTCAATAGCGTATCAACACTAATTAGACAGTCTCCAGTGAAGTCAATTTTTAGATGTTGCAACATGGCCGGCATGGAACGCCTAAAGGCAGAACGAATCGTGATTCCAGTGGATGCAGTGCACCAAGGGTATCCTTTCCTTTGGACGTGTTTGCTTACACCTGCAATTCGAAGACTAAAAAAGGCAGACTTAGTTAGCCCAGGGGAGCCATCTACATCACCATACCAAGGTCTTATCCGTCGAGGATGTGGCAAAGTAAGTTCAAAGGTCTGTCCAACATAATCAAAGCCTTTGAGAAGTAAAAGTGCAATGTATAGCTAATGATTTTAGTTCCAAAGAAACGAATACTATTTGCGCATTGATGTTGTAACCATGGCATCTAATCCAGGAAGTCATGATTCGTTTTTAATTTTTGGCGTTCCATGTCGGCCACGTTGCGACACTCAAAGACTAGTTTTCGGTGGTTTCACATAGGTTAGTAGTTTGGTCAATCCAGGTAATATAAAGATCAGTGGACAAAACCACGCTTTACGCGTTCTCGATTTGTGCAGTGGAGACGACGGGACGCATGCGCATAGGTTCAAAAATGACGTAATAATCGTACTCTATCGTAGCTGTCGACTACGTGGCCGCACAAATATAAAGCTCATTAATTCTAAGCAAGGCCGTGTCGTGCACGGCCTTTGTATCAAAAACACATATTCTGAGGAAGCCAGTGACCATGGATGGCCAGTACGCCAAATTTAAAGCCAATGACGTCATATACCGAGACGTTCGGAGATATGCTGTTGTCCTATTGGCAAAGTGAAGCTACCGGAAGTGATGTTTTTGGCCATCTGCAAGATAGCCGACTGACCTCTCACGGCGGGGAGATGCCATAGAAATCGGAATCATAATAGCTGGAAGTAGCACGCCAATGAACAAAATTGCGTCAAACTGTCCGCTGCATGAAGGGTCAAGTGCTGCAGGAATGACTTGGTATGACAGATGTAGTAGTTTTAATCGTTTGCGTTTAATAATGGCACAAGCAATAGTTCGAACAAACAACGTGCATATCTCGCAACGCCAACTGTACAGTACTGTGCTGCTGACCGTCTGAGACATTTCATCAATTGGAGCAGAGTAAAAGTTCAGTGATTTGACCCTCAAATGGAGGAAATTTGCGCTGTCTTGAAATTACTCCTAATTTCTTTACGGCTGAAGTAAAATTTTAATCTTTTGTACATATAGTTAAAGCAACTAAGAAATTAGTGTGCACAAACTTATTACACTCACCGTAAGATTACATTCCCGCAGTACGTGACCCTCCATTGTCAGTCATTCTCTTATTGTGGAATAATACTTCGCGCTATGGAAGATTCTTTACCGACGTCACTGCTCTGCGCGTCTATACCTGTTTGACATGCGTCTAATGTACAACAATAGTAACTAAGGCTGTGTCGTGCGCGTATCGAAAACACACCATCTACCCAGCGTGTTCGAATTTTCTTATTCTGTTTGGCGCAATAGTACAACAGTTTATGCAACCGAGGCACGAACAAGTCTTAGATTAGAAAGTACCGAGATCATGTGCTGCTTTCAGTTGCACAAACATGTTGTGAAAACAGTTGCATGGTATTTCTTTCCATCGGTAAGTAGCTTTCATGGTTCACATACCCTCAGGGCTCAGGCTCACACAAAGAGGCGGATTTTCTCTCTCTATGGGCTCACATCAAAATATCAAGCCATTACAATAAATTAACCCTGTAAAGGGAGGTGCCGTGGCCACACACAACTTTGGGGTTTCATTGCTTCATTTTGTAATGCGCACCATCGAAAGTATTATTTCTATAAAAAACCCTCTCATTGTTTACTCACTGAACGCTATATTAACTGTATGACTTCAACACTACAACAGGCGAGTCTCCGGTGAATCCACCGGAATTGTGGTTTCGACCATTTTGCTGCACTCAACATGGAACGCCAAAATGACAAAAGGAATCGGTAGTGGGGTGATTTGATTTCCCTACTTCTTCAGTCAGTTTACAACACTACTAATTCAGTTTAAATCATTACTACTTCAGTTTAAATCACTTCTACTTCATTCTAAGTTACTACTACTTCATTTCATATCGCTACCTTTTAAAATCACCCCGATACCTATCCGTTTTGTCCTTTTGGTGTTCAATGGACACTAAGTGTGAGCAACATCGGTTCACCCAATTAAAAGACAGCCTCACGGGAACGAGCTGCTCTGCCAATCTTGTTAATAAAGAGATGAGTGGTTTATATTAAGGGAGGGCGTCCTCGTTTGTTATTACGTGAATCAATGCAAGAGGGTTTATTATGTAAATTTCGGTGATTACGCCATCCATACAACCATACTGTTGTAATGGACACTGCAGCGGACAACGTCACCAGTCTCAGCTTATGCCGCTGAAAATCAAAAGTGAAATTTAGTCTGTAGTCATACGGTGATAGTTTACTTAGACATGTATCCAAGGAGTGTTAGACGAATTTTTCCCGTGGTAGTAAGCTCATTTTTGGCATTTTAGCACAGTCGTGTAGCTAGAGTGTATACCACTTCTACAGAGGCTGCTTTATCCGGGTAAATGTTCTCGTGTATGTGACAAATTGAAGTGAAAAATTTATCAGTTGCTACGCCAGACGTTGATAGCGCAATAATAGAAACACTGCAGTCATAAACCGCCCGAGATGTATTACTGGTGGGGGGGGGGGGGGTAAACTTTCCAAATTGAGGCCAGAAGTTAGTTTCACATGAAAGTTCAAGATCTGAGAGAATACCAAAGTAGCCTACGTGATTATTCAGTTGTTACAATACATAATTTTAGCCTATACGTACATCGTATATCCTGGGGTTTGACCTTACTACAGCGGTAAGCGCTCTCGCATTTTTCTTGATAAGACTTGATAAGACACCCTGGGAAAACTGAGTTACAATCTCCCTGGCGTTCATGTCTTAGACCAAACTGCATGTGTTACTACGTGCGATATATATTTAGTTTACTCCGTCACATTTGTTACTATTTACAAAATATGTACCGCTTCATATACAGTCCCCTCTAGTGGCGGTGCCATCCAATGGGATTGTGTAAGTCAAGATGTACCCGATTCATCTGGAGAATTGAATTCATTGAACTGTAATTCACTCCATTCAGTAACTTAACGTGACCAGATATTCTTTGTTAAGCCAATCAAAACTGTGAACTACTGAATTTCAGGCAGCTAACCTATAAATGTAATTTTTCTCACCATATAGGTTGGTAATTACATCCACGGGCTGGACATATTATTTACTAATTGTTATTGACTGAAACACTTTTATTAACTGAAAATTTTCCATATGGCAGACGCGCTGGGAAGGTGATTTAATTATGTCTAATTAACAGCAATATGTTAGTGATGGTTTTATTTGTACTTGATTGAAAGTTCGTGTTACATGATTTTTTTCTTCTTCAGCCATATGTTAAACAAACTGTAAAATGAAAGTACATCTACCGTACTTGTTATGGCAGTATTAGACATTGATAATAAAATAGTTTAAACACTTAATTCCATTAACTGTGCTAATCATCCGTTCGTTATCTTGATATAACGTTATGCTTTCAATGAAAGTCAACGCTAATAACATATCATAGTTTATGATCAGAAAGTTCCAGCAGATGAACCGTTGGTAATACAATTCAGTTTTCCATGTGCTTAAAGGGAAATAGGGCGTTTAGAATACACCAACATGACGTACTAAAGAAAAGCTTTAGTCATTACTAAACCATTCAGTATCACCAATAACCATCTGCAAAAGCTTCACCTCTTCAAAATATTATGCATGTGATGAGTAACGGAAGATGCATCATTTGAATTTTGAAAAGTTTGGGTGAACAAATTAGTGTCGAGCAACAAATAACTGAGTTTCTATCTGTGAGAAACTTATTTCTTGAAAAAGAGACTACTGTCCTTCCTTGTTTTTGAATAATCTATCATTCTGCATCCACAGACATTGGTTTTAAAAATATTAATGTTTTCTGTAAAACAAATGCCCTATTTCCCTTTAAATGAAAACCTTCATTTGATACATCGTCAGTGTCTTTTAGTCACGCGTGCAAATCAGGTCTCGAGGGCGATATTAAACAACGGGCGACAGAGCCCCAATAGCGCCTTACGTGGAGCTGACCTATCGTGATGACCGAAATGCCTGTAAGATGGCCTATATGCGGTTATTCACTGCATCGAGCGGTGTTGTTAATATGAACTGATGCAATTCCTCGGAAGGTGGCGGTGGGAAGATTTTAGAAAATTCTCCTATACCAAACCAATTTTGTCCTCATGCAGTTTGTGCAAAAAAAAAAAAAAAAAAAAATGAAAGAAATATTTACTTTTCTATATTTTTATGGAAATAGTCGAGTTCTATTGTGTAATACTAGTAAAAACAACCGATATGGAATCTCATGAATGCAGTAATTTTTTTAGATGTAGGGGTAATGTAAACCTTTGAAAATTGTGACAGACGAAGACGAAAAAATATGTAATATTCTGTTTTTAAAAATAATATTTTGAAAATGAGTTTTGGAAGAAACGTTCCAGCTACAGGTTGTATGTAAAGTTTAGAAATGTTCAATTGATGACTCCATGCAATAAAGAGCAGTCACTATTGGTGCAGGAAATTTTAAACGGCAATCTTATGCAGTATAGAAACTGAAGGGGTCGTGCTTCCCTCTTCTGCATTTGTTTCTCCAACTATGTTTCTATAACTTTGGAACTGTTATGAGACTCAAAACTTCAAGTCCGTTCCCTGCTACCGTGACTCATCATTATAGCTGTCCAATTGCCAAACCATCCCTAATTAAAGTTAACTTTATTATATCCAAGCAATAAAGGGTAGTCTAGACACCATGGCAAAAGCGACAATACGATTTATATATGATAAATTGGTGGACTCCCGTGATATGCGTTACCACGGAAACCATCAGCGCCACAATTTAGTAACATAATTTAGTATCTCCCATATATGAGTTCAGATCGAGCTGAGCAGGGCAGCAAAGCAGGTCCCCAGTATTAAGAAAAGCTTTCCTTCTCGGATATACATGGGTGGCGGGCGTTCACTCTTACCGCTGAGATCTATTCAGTCAAAAGTGATCAAGAATAGAATGGGGACATTATTCATGGATCCGTCCAAACTTCTATGCTCAGCCTCGATCGAATCATAAAGATATCAGGGAAATTTCCCTAGTGAAATTGATGGTATTGCTAAGTCATTTCTCTTAATGTGACATACAACATATTTGTCAGTTGGAAAGAATGTGCAAATGGCTATCATATTCCAATATTCTAAACTAGGAGTACCCCTGCATCCTGAGTCAATGTTTGGAGCCTACAGAGCGGATTGCCCTTTCACCCAGGTGTGGGGGCAACTGGATTTATCGTTACGCCATTTAGGCCTATACTCAAACCCAGTTCACATTTACAGTTATTAAATTGCTGTCATTCTGTTTTCCGTGTCATATGATGACAATTAAACTGAAAATCATTGTCCAGTTATGCATAAAAGTATAATCTTAACGTCTCCATTCTGATTGACGTTCCGCGATCCCCACCCTTCCTTCTCCCCATCCTTCCTTCGCCACCCTCCCCCCCCCATTCCTTCATCCGCCATCATCACTGGTTGAACCTAGTGTAACGAAACTAAAATGTAGTATCCGTGGAAGGTCTTTTAATATTCCACATATCACGTGTTATTCACTGTTTATTGACATGAACAGTGTTTTCCACGGGATTTCAGCCCCTGGCAGTGAAAAAGTTCTCCTCATCCCACTCGCCCCTGAAAATCTGGAGGTGAGGGTTAGTCCGTTCCCACCCAGAGATTGCTTAGGGATCACGGACGGGGGCCTCACGTTTGTCCCCCCCCCCCTCGCCTGAACACTGCACTATAAGCGTATCTTGTACCTCATCCACAGTGAAAAAAAATAACAATCCGACTATCATGATTGACTGGTATATATCAGAAAACATACTGAAAACATACTGACCAATGCGTTTCGATATGAGTTCAGAAATTAACTTCAGGTGGGTAGAATTGTTTTGAAATAAAAAGGTGATAATCGTGCATGCAAGGCGGTTTTTAACAGTTTCCATAGGGTCCCCAGACATGAATCTACGGAAGCCGAGAGGTGCGGTGAGATGAAGTAATCGACACTCTTGTAAATCATCAATTTTCCTGTCCTGCTTTCCGAAAACTTGTGCCAGAAAAATCCAAAAGTAGTGAAAGGATTTTTCAAGAAAAAACGTTCTCATCGTTAACATTTTGTGACCTCCTCCTGATAAAGGAGTCATTACATCGCTTGGCCTAGGCTATAACTTAGTCTGAATCACAAAGCATTCACTATTTACTTCGATATTCTCGAACAGTCATTCTGGACAGTCATCAACAGAATATTTTCCGTTATCAGTTTTAATTACCTATCATGTCACGGATTGACCAGAAGACGTTTCGTCTCAGACTGCTCACTTTATTTACATATTCGTCACGAAGCTAAAACACGTTTAAATTAGTAGTATAGTAGGCAATCATTACATCCGTACCACCACAGCTTCCTTGGTTGTGACAAATCACAGTAAAACAGTGACATCTATGACATTTTGTCTCTGCTTGTGTTTGAATGTCTTGGTCACGTCCATTTATTAAGAGGATGGCATAAAATTTTAAGGATGAGATCGTTATTTCTTGAAGTACCCTCTCAGTCCTTTTAGAACGTCCCTTTCACATGTTTTCGACAAACGGGACAGAAGTATCGATGGTTTACGAACATTTCGATTCCTCCCTCCCATCGCTTTGTCTCGGCTTCCGACGGTATGAAGTTCTGAGGAGGGGGGGGGGGGGCGGGGTTGAAACTCAAATGACGACAGTTCGCATTCATGTCTTCCAAAACATTGCGCTAGACTTATTTGGGTAATATAGTCATTAGACCTACGTTATCGTCACGTTATCGGCATACATTGAGTGCAATTATGTTATGCAAATAAAGTACCTCTTTACACTCTTTAATTCTCTCTCTTTAATTCACTCATTAATTCTAACACTAAAAAACAAATTCTACCAGGTGGTGTAGTCAGGCGTTGCAGTACTACGTATGACTGATGTGAGCTCTTGCTTCAAGTCTCAGATTAAGAACAGGAAAAAAACAAAAACAAATAATCATCTCTCTGCAGAGGGACGGATGAAACTCCGCTATAAAGACCCTATCTGAAAGGGAAAACTCATTTAAGAACAGGAAATGCTCCAATAACATGCAAATATTTGAACAAATTGATATCTGTTACTAGCAGAGTACCGCGTACTATGTCAAATTATCAACATTGTACAAGATAATCAGTAGTGGAACAACCTTTTGCACAATTTCATAAAGTGGGCCATAGAACCCATATGGGACCTTGTAACCAAAAGTTCCTGAATACCTCAAATGCTCCACTACCTAAGAAAAAAAAGATCCATGAGAGTATGTGCAACTAGTTGAAGCATTTTCAATTATTGTCGACAGATAGCTCATGCATGAATGTCTTCCTACTAGAACACAATATATGACGTCATACAAAAAAAAAATTCAAAGCCACTGAGGGGAGCTCCCAACTGTGAATTGGATGAGGTCACAATTACACCACATTCAGTTTTGGATATGACGTTGTTCAATTATTATGTTAAAAACACGGCGTTTTATTCTATATGTCATGACCTCTTTAACAGCCACGGTACGTACTTACTCTCTGATTATGTAACTAAATACAAACAACTGCTACGTGATACAGGTACTGTAGCACACGTGCAAGTTTTCATGTACTGTATAATTTGTATACTTTATGCCAGCTGACCGACGTGATTTCGCAATGACATTGGCAAGCACTGGCTGACTAATGTATACCGAGTAATTTTCGTCTGCGTTGACTACGGACTAATTTGATCAAACGGTGTTCTGTGACCATTGCAACTTGATAATATCATACAATACAGGTATAGTTACAGTCAATTGCTCTTTTGAAGGGGAAGTTAGCAGCAATTTGACACAGTAGGTGATGTGGGCATATGTGCTTCTCATTTCGTAAATTAAGCCTAACTAGGTGAATACTGTACCTCTCGTATACCTCCTCACCTGTGTTTGTATCTTTGTGCTATAATGCACGTACAGTCAGTGTTACACATTGTTACTGTACATGTCCTGTCACTTCAGTTCACAGCCTTACTGGTAGTGGTAAGGCTGGTGACATGTTAGGCCAAGTTGAGTTGAAGAATTTACGAGCAGTGAGGACTGGCCCGAAGGACTAGTTCAACTTCTAGCTATGCTGTTTATGTATTTTCGTTGTACAAGTAGTACTAGTTAAGTAGTAATCCCACTAGACGTAACCTAGTATTGTATAACCAACGAAGTTCAGAATTGTTACCATGTTTTAGCCCAGGGGAGGATAGGCCAAGTAATCATCATAAGGAATCATCTTTTTGACCTTCTTTGTGTAACATTCACCAACTTACATTGAAAGGGTTAATCTCTAAAGCTAAATCGAATTTCAAGCAGAGTATCGCTGATAGTATTGAGGACAACCTGAAGGCATTCTTTTCTTTATGTTAGATCTTTAGCAGAGGGTTAAAGGGAAATAGGGCGTTTGTTTTAGAGACGATATCCATACTTTTGAAACCAATCTTTGTGGACAAAGAATGATAGATTGTTCAAAATAAGGAAGGACAGTAGCCTTCTCTTCAAGAAATAAGCTCCTTACAGAGAGAACTTCAGCGATTTGTTGCTCGACACTAATTTGTTCACCCAAACTTTTCAAAATTCAAATGATGCATCTTCCATTACTCATCACATGCATAATGTATTGAAGAGATGAAACTTTGGTAGATGTTTATTACTGAGACTGAATGGTTTAACAATGATTACAGCCATTTTCTTTTGTATGTCATGCTGTGTACTCTTTTAACGATTATTTTGTGTCAGTATTTACCCAAGAAGATTTGTCAAATCTCCCTAGTGCCATTGGACAAAATGTTTTCCCAAATTTGGATTCTGTCTTATTTTCTAGTGAGATAGTTCTAAAAGAGTTGCTTTCTCTTAATAGTCCTGAAGCCCCTGGCCGTGATGCAGTCCATCCAATTTTGTGGAGGTCATTTGCTCATCATTTCTGAGTTCCACTGTCACTGGTTTTCAATAAATTTAAGGTTAAAGGTTATGTTCCTGAGGACTTGAGATGTGCTAACATCACCCCATTTTTTTAGAAGGGAAATAAGTCACAGTCCTGTAATTACAGTCCTGTCAGTCTCACTAATGTTGTTTGTAAGGTCATAGAATCTATTGTTAAAAGTCTGTGGTTAGTTCCTTCAGGAGTTATTTGTTAGTCAGAATGTCTCAACATGACTTTTGTCAGAAAAGGACCTGTCTTTATTTTGGAGTTCATGGAAGATGCTACTATTTCATTGGATATATAGGCAGAAGTATGTTGATGTTGCTTTTCTCGATTTTCAGAAAGCTTTAGATAATGTTCCCTACCAGCGTTTTTTGCTTAAATTAAAGACTTTGGGCATTTGTGGTAATTTCCTGACTTGGATTCAGAATTTGCTAAGTAATAGGAAACAGAGGGTGGTTTAAAACGGTTACGCATCCTCGTGGCAGGAGGTTACTAGTGGGGTCCAACAGGGGTCTGTGTTGGATCCTCTCCTGTTTTATTGCTTTCATTAATGACATCAATGCTGATATTGTGTGTAGAGCCTAGAAGTTTACTGGTGATACTAAACTGTATTCTGAGGTCTCCTTTGAAGCTGATTCAAAAAGTTTTCAGAAGGATTTAAACAGATGGGTTTTAGCTTGGTTTTAGGGGTGGCAAAAGCTGTTCAATATTGATAAATGCAAGGTAATGCATATTGGCAATAATAATCCTACAGTAGGTATTTGTACACTTTGAATGGACAGTCACTGCAAGAGGTTTCTGTTGAAAGGGACTTGGGGGTGTTCACATAAATCCTTCTTTACATCCAGCTAAGCAGTGTGTTGAAGCAGCTAAAACAGCGAATAGGAGTTTAGGTATTATTAAGAGAAATTTTCATTTCCTTATGCAAGACATTGTTGTTAGGTTCCATAAGCAGTTGGTTAGGCCTCATTTAGAGTATGCTGTTCAAGCTTGGAACCCATATTTTTCTAAAGATAAGGATTTACTGTACATGAGAAAGTCCAGCACAGGGCTTCTAGATTGATTAGAGCCTTCAAGGTTGTCCCCTATATCGGCAGGTTACGTCTCTTAAATCTCACTTCACTTGAGCTGAGAAGATTACGTGGAGATTTAATAAAAGTCTACAAGATTGTTCATGGTTTTGATAATTTATTATTTTCTGATTTTCTCAAGTTTGCACTTTGCAAATAGTAAAATTACAAGAGGTCATTGTCTTAAACTCCAGGAGGTTCAAAGTAGGATCAATATTCGTTGTTACTTCTTTTCTAAAAGGGTATAGTAAATAAGTGGAATGGATTGCCTGAGGATGTAGTGTTAATGGGTTTAAGAATGCACTGGACAAGCACTTTAAGCTTTGTGACTGGGTTTGATTTGTGTGCCTTTTTTTCTTTTTCTGTTTGTGTGTTTTTTTGGGGGTTTTTTCAGGGTCCTTGATGGGACTTAATTGTCCCTCCTGTTCCTTTTTCTACTAAAATAAACTAAAACTTTTGTCATGATAGTTTTGTGAGTACAGTGTCAGAAAGACAATGCCCTCAGCGAAGGCTCAGAAAGAACAGACAGCTGGAATTTAGAATCCATGACCTCATGCACACAATAGACTATGGTATGCCTGAATGAGCACTTATTGCATTTGCAGTCCACTTCTAGCACTGGTTGCACCCAGGGAGCCTGCTAGGAATAGCATATATTATTGGATAAGGTAGACTTGCCACAAGTCTCTCATGTACTGCTGTCTTTACCTCTCATGAAGATTTTTCGCTACGCCCAAGGCTTCATACGTATATATCCTGCAGTGCTATGTACAGCTACTGAACTATAGCTCTTGTTTCTAATGGTCCTTGCACACACACAAACTGCACAAGATTGCTCAATTAAAGTGGGTTGCCATGCGCGAGACACTTCTATCTTTTGCTTCTGTTGACATCATCACTTTTTACCCGTTTATTGTTTTATCCCAAATTAAGGATGACTATATTTGAAGATAATAGCTGTTGTCATCCATTCAGCATTGAGTATCGTATGACTCTTGCTGGATATACAGTGAGACAAATATTCGTGCTATGAAAGTTGAGCACAACAGTAGTACAGGTAAATGTATACCACACATACTACTGTAGTACGAGCACATGTGTCCAGTGTCGCTACTTGCGCACTAAAGTCAGTAGCTAACCGGGTGAACTTTTCCGTTCTCCAAAAGCAAGAAGTCTTGAAAACAAATGAAACATTTGCGAAATCTCTGTACTACTGTATCTCTCCTACATCTATGTGTCTGTATACACATTGATTTATTTGGTTCAATCAGTGACATGGTGCGACAAACAACAATAATTTGGCTCGAATATGAACACTACAGCCTTTAGCTAGAATTGTGTACAAGATGATAAAACTGTCAGTTTACGAATTAAGCTTTTCATTGGCTGCAACAGATTGTTGAATATTTATGTTGAATACCATGGGCTCAAAGTGTGATGTCACCAATTACAAAAGCTACAAGTCTCTCATGGGCAGCTGGCTGGTGACAGTAGCACAGAGGAACAAGATTAAAATGACTCGTTGTAGAAAGCTGGGAGTGTGTCCCTTGTGAAGGGGAAGTAAGTGAAAGGAGTAGAGAACCATAGGGATCCTTTTAGCTGCCTCAGCTGGGAGAGGACAAACACAAGAGACTTGTTGCAAGTCTAAGGGTAAGGGGATCGTGTTAGGTCCCATGATCCAGGTCAGGTTCAGGGTAAAAGAAAACATTGTAAACTAAACTATATCAACATCATGAACAATTTTAAATGCTTGAAGTAGTGGCTCAACCCAAAGACGTCTAATCTCAAGTGATGTACTGGGTTAGTAACTCATCCCCCCCCCCCTCCCAGCTATATTTTTGGCTGGTTGGTAGCAGAATTCTTAACTGGTTCAAGCCTTTGATTGACAGCAAATTGCATCTGCAGAGTAGCTCATATTACACAGTGTACTCAGGGATCCATTGTTTTGATGACCCATGTGGAGGAATTTTCATTTACTTGTCAAAGTTTTACCTACTTCATTCAGTATCATTGTCATCACTAAATGCATATTGATAAGTTGATGGTAATTTTTAACTTTGATGAGGTACCTACAGATCACTCCTTAACAGCCATGTTAGGATGAAGTGTTTTCACTGTTTGTAGTACTTGTGCAGTAGGTCATATCATGAGGTCACAAATTTTCAGGAAAATGTGTATATTTGTTGCATTTATTGCTGAGAACTTGTGAAAATGTCAGCACGAGCAAATCAGTTTTTATCAATATTCACATCGGAAGCCGAGGATATATGCTTAATTGATAGTATAATTTGATTTAAACTGCACAGAAATAACGGTGCAGCACTGGTTCAGTAGCAGTGATTTTTACAGAACTTGCAATCCTCATTTTTTAAATTAAAGCAATCAGTAAGCCTGCAGGAATTGTCCACAGCATAGTAAATTAAGTATACAGTACAGTAAGTGGTAAAGGTTGTAAGTAATTGTGTACAGTGCTGTTGATTTTGTGTTAGTAGGTTTTGCCTCAATAATTCTTGACCTCAGAAAGCTAGTAAATCAGTCACTTTCAGTTTACTGACCCTGTACTGTAGTATTGTGTAGTGCAAGAAGATAGATATTGCTGCTTTGTTCTTTCTGAGGTTTGTACCTGGAGATTTAAATGAAAAGTTGTATTGCTGATCATAGGATGTAAGTTTGCTATTTTTTCCCAGGTCTGCGTTAAGGCAGTATCTGAAAAGCAATGGGATAGGCATAAAAATGGTAGCAAACAGAAATCTCATTTGAAAATTAATGGTTCCGACTATTGTATGCATTAAACATTTGCACAATCCAGATGCATAGTTATGTCAAGGTTTGAAACCAATATTTGGTCAGCAAGGAATCACTAAGTCTTTGGCTTTCTGGTTTGCATACAAACTTGGTGCAGGCCTGAATTACAAAGATACAGTAGTGCTATCCTTTCAGGCACATTGTTGGTAAGCCTACTGTACTTCATAAAGTTTCATCAACTTCATTTCAGACCCATCTGTAGAATCAGCAGAATTGTCGCTTTACTACTGGTGGTATAATACTGAAGACGAAGATGAAACTTGCAATTCTAGGAGCAACAGGCCGAAGTGGTCTATACTTGGTAGGAGCAGGCACTGGAGGAAGGCCACTGAAGTGGTAGCAATTGTTCGTGATGCAAGCAAAATGACTTTGAAAAATGAAAAATTGAAGGTGGGTATTAAGAGTATATTTGCTTCTCTTGTTTTAAGCAAGAAGCATGAGAGCAAAATGCAGAGTGTTAAGCGCATTGCAACACTATTTTTCATGTAATATTCAATTTTTCTTTGAAGATTGAAATATGAAGCTTTCATGTCAGTATTTTGTAAAGCAGTGAGTTTCAGAGTTGTGAATTACTTTTCTTTCACCAAAACTTGACTGTGTCATTCATTGCTTTTGTTGGATATATTTTTGAGTGTTTCCTTGAATATTTCATAGTGTGCAGTATTCCTAATTGAGTGGAATTCAGACCATATTAGACTGTGCTAAGTAGTCTTAGATTTGGTCACTGACTGTTTTGTCTAACCTTTTTTTTCACAGAAGTAGAACAAGTTAAGCAATCCTATGATGCTGCAGAAATGTTCGTTTTGCCACTTTTCCATCTGTCTGAAGATTTTAAGTAACTTTTGTATCAAATTAGGAATTAATCATACTTGTCCCATTTTACATTCTGATGAGTCAGTGTTAACATAGGTCAATAATAAAAAACCATTGAAATGCAATTTCTCAATCTTGAAGGAAAGCTTGGACAGATCTGATATTTGGTATGGAGTTGCATGTGCCATTTTGAGCACTGATTTTGGTTGGTGAAAGGTCAAAGGTCATTTGGAGTCAGCAGTAGTCAGTCATATTGTGCAAACCTCAAACAGCCTAATCAGGATATCTCAAAGTGCTAAGCTTTAACAGATCTCATATTTAGTATGTTGGTATACAGTACCACATGGGGTACAAGGGCCATGTTGTTTTGGCAGAGATCAAAGGTCATTTGGATCAGGGAGGTGCTAGAGAAGGAGATACAACTGGACAGTTAAGTTATGCTAATCCTGTTAGATTTTCTCCTGCATGATAACTTTCAATTTATAAAGGGATAAAAACAGCTTAGAGTGCCGTTTTACTTTTGTGTGATGTATCTTGCTTCTAGGGACATCCAAGTAATCTTCATTCATACCTGCTTGTAACCTTTGAAAGGATTGCGTAGCAAAAAAAGCTTGGATGTGAGGTTCGTTGCCAACAATTAACTCAAAACCACTGTCTCAAAAATCAAAACGACTGGCTATCTATTTGGCATCAAGCCAGACTGGTATATAAGAATAAGACATAGACCTTTGCCACTATGCAAATGACGAAAACGATCATAAGACTATATATTACTGTTACATGTTATCGATTGTCACTAATTTTTGCAAGTTTGCAGAGGGTGTATACATGTTCAATAAGTTACACAATATTAAATTTTTCCACAGGGATAGGCGTCAGACTGCGTCGGAAGTTGAAAACTGATTTTCAAGAGTAACGACTGGCAATGCTCTAGCTGTAGACAAAATTTGTCGATAGGTAATTTACAACAGAGTAGACAAATAGACCTTTCACGTTAAGTCCCTAATACCCTTTAATCCCATTGAATCTTCAAGAGATGAACAAAAGAGTTGATTTACGGCAGAAACTAGGCTACTTCAAAAGAAGAAACTTCTGTTGTATCTCCTTCTCTAGCAGCTCCCTGTTTGGATTCAACAGGGGTCAAATAGTAACTCTTGCAAACATGATATCTCAAGAAGGGAAGCTTGAACTGATCCGATATTCAGTATAAAAGTGTAGCACATTGATTGCAAGAAACCTGTTGTTTTGGTTTGGTTCATAGGTCATTGTAGGCAATGGAGGTCAAATAGTTAAAACCGTGTAAAGATGTTATCTCCAGAAAAAAGACCTTCCAAGGACAAATCTGATATTTGTTTTTTGGTCAACCACCTTGGGTGCAAGACGATGACTATTGATTTTGGTGGACGTCATTTTGGTTGAGGCTTCTTGGATCAGCAAGTGTCTATTCAAGTGAAAACAACGTACCTAGGAAATCTCAGGAAGGGTGGGCATACAGTATCTCTCATTTACTGCAGTGTGCCAGGGGGCCTGTTGAGTGCATGATTCACATATCAGACATCATCTTTTCGAAGGTGAACAGATCTATGTTATTGTGTAGACTAAGGGGAGCAGTTGTTAGTTTCAGTTCAAGGTGACTCTTTAAAGTACTGTCATATTACAAAGACTATTACAATTCTCATGAATATTATGCAGTATGCCATAGTCGGAAACAATATGTTATAGACACCGCAATACATTTGTGCATTTTGCTTTTCTTTCATATCATTTTCTTTAATGATGGTAGTGTTGCTGGGTTTTTTTCCCTTATGAGAGGGTAAATTGAGGTGACCCCACCAATTTCAGTTTATCCATATAATCCAATCCGTCTCAATTGAAGAACACCTTCAGTGCGGTCAATATGTGTGCAGCATGCCCTTCAGAGTAGACATTGTCCTCCCATGTGAACAGTATGGGCAGTATGTCCTTCACAGTGGGTGGAATTAGCAGTATTTCCTTCAATACTAAGGGCAGCATTGAATTAAATCTCTATGCTGTCATGATTTTCAGTGTAAAGTTATTCCAACCCTACATGTGGCAACTGTATTCAAACAGATTATCCCTTTGTGCTCTGAATTTGTTTTGTCATAGTGCTTAGAAATTTGAATTTCTCCTTACGTGGCTGGTGACCTTATACGTACTGTGGGACATTAGCATTAGGCCTATACAGTATTAGTATTCAATGCCAACACTGAAGATCAAAAAAAAAAAAGAAACAGTACCCTCCAGACAGTAATATGTGATATACCAGACTTTAAACTTTTGTGGTACGGTTCCATCTGCGACTATAACAAACATTGTTTTCATCAATAGTCTATGATTATGTTTGCATGAACTGGTTAATAGTTGATTACTTGTGGTGACAATGTAATGACATTAAATGCTGTTCAAATACTGTAGTATCTTTTAATGCCATTAAAACTGAGAAATAGTCTAGGTACTTGTGCATAACTTTACAGTTGTAAACAAGATACACATCATCATAAAAGTTACAGTGCAATAAATTACTGTCTTGTTTGATTAAGCTATATTTGCAGAGCACCCCTTTCTTTTCCATGGACCATCCCAATGTGGAAAGCTGTAGCCCAACAGTACTATACATTGTTAGCCATGAAGTCAACAAAAGTTGTCTAGTGCAATATTGGGTGCCATCAAAACTCACAGTGCCTGTTCTTAGAATGAGTCTGTTCCCAGAATGAGTCTGTTCCCAGAATGAGGAATAGAAACTTAGATAAATCTGCCAAAGTTTGAGTAATATAGCACACCTGCTGTACCACACTCCATGATTCCCTGATGCATGTGATTCGTAGCACACCTGGAATATCCACAGTAATACTCAAGCCCCGAAGTACACAGTCTTCTAGCATTGCAAAAACCGAGAAATGTGAAGAACCATGAAGCATCATTAAATACTTCTTTTATATACTTCCAGGTCGTCATCGGTAACATCATGTCGACATCAAGTTTAAAGGAACATTTTGAGGGCTGTGAAGCTGTGATGTCTTGCGTAGGTGCTGGAACCTTGAGAAACGTATCTGTTTACTCTGAATCCATCAAGTGCATCGTGGCAGCCATGAGGGAAACCAACGTCAAGAGACTGATAGCTATGACCTCATGGGGTTCATTCTGTAAGTTAAAAGAATATTGTCTTAAATATAGGGGCAGGTTGCTATATTGTTCAAGCAACTGAAATAATCAGTATAAACCACTTTCTTTTTCACCTGTTGGAATGTGAGCAGGAGTAAATTGCATCTGTGTGCATAAATTTACAGTATCTTTACATAATTTTCATATAAAACTTAATTAGGTTTCTCCATACCCTGACAGTCACCCTTGTGGAAGTTTTATAGAGTTGGTACTGTAACAGATGGTTCTCGTAATTCAGTTTGAACACCCGTCCAAGCATCCCAGCTCAGACTTTGGTCTCATATTTCAAATATGATCTTGACTTATAGAAAATTTGCCAAACTTTCACTTAATTCTCATGTACCTGTTTGAAGATGTAGGAATAGTGTGTTAAAGATCTACTGTATTTCTGTTAATATGAGCTTCAAGCAAACACTTTCATGTGACATCATAAATGTGTACTCTGGCAAAGTATGTGTGGTTTGTCCAATTGGTTTGGGGAATAAAGTTCTAAAGCATTCTTCCCAGAGTTAATGTAAACTTTGGCAAATTTACACCTGAAAATTGTTTCCATGCAAGCAGGGAATGTAATGCATCAAATTCTGTGCAAATTTCCAGAAACTATGAAACTACAGAAAAGTTTATGCTGCACTGATAACATGGTTTCCACAAGTTGATTATTTAAGAATCAACAACCTTGATTGTTAATATGACATTTGAAAATGATATTCATACAATTACCACAAAGTTGCTCTGTTCCAGTGGGATATGTCAAAGTGTGGGTCTGGAATCTTCTTCTAGAGAAACTATAGTGATGCGACCATTTATGGAAAACTGCTATAAAGTGTAGATCACATTGCTTGCAGTGTCGAATATCATCTACCTCAAATTTGCAATAATCCCTGCAGAGGTAGAATTCCCATCACACTTCCATTGTGCAAGCTTATTTTTGGTAAATGAATAATGTTTGAAGAAAATGGTGTTGTAAAACCTGTGTACTGTAAAAGAGATAAAAGAAAGTAGCATACCACCTGTAGACTAATAATGAAAGCATGTTTTGTGGGTTACATGTCGTGTCACTTTAGATGGGATTAATAGTACAATGGGATGTCAGCTATTGTGGTGTAAGTTCATATTATTAAAACAAAGCCAGTTCAAATCTGCACCTGCAGTAAAACTCAGCAGATATTTCATATTTACATACTGTAGGTTTATGAAAATCTTTCATACTATACAGTAGGTACAGCACTTAGTACTTACTTGAAGAAAACATAGGAAAAGTTCTAATGAACATTATTGTTAGAGTGAGTACAATCTCCCACTTCTTTTTCCTTTTGCTTCTTGAAGTAAGCAATCATTGTCAATTTAATATCACAATGACTCAGAAAAGAATATGTTTGTTTTTGTCAACCTCTAAAATAGCTGACCCGAACGACAGAGGACCAGTCCTGATCGAGTGGTTCTTGAGGCCGTTAGTCCTCAAAAACGTGCTGGAAAATATGGCAGTAATGGAGACGTACCTTAAAGAAGAAGCCCAGGATATCGATTTCACAACTGTCAGGCCAGCAGGTTTGAAAAATGGACCCAAGACAGGTGAGGGGTTCACAGATGGGTCATTAATCAGTCAGTGCTAGAAAAACATGGTTACAGATCTGTGCTCATTTAGCTAGGTACAGTACATTCAAGCAGATCGAGAATACTGATCGGTTTCATTTTGTTCATGTATTTTGTTAGGTAGGTCACTTCAGTTGAAATAGGAAGGAAGGACAATTAACTTTTCCATTCATGCAACTACAATATGTGTCTGTTACAACAAAAGAATTGAAATCTCTGAGATTCACTCAGGTCTGTTTGAACAGATGAAGGTGAAATATTTCCTTTTTTACAAGAACCTTTGATAGATCAGGATCTCATCCATTCATAAAGCTTTGTGAGAACAGATGATTCTGTTTGTTGCTTTGTCAGCTTCACGTGGGTTTGTCATAAGAGAATGAAAGATGGTAGATATTATTTCATCAGGGAGATGGAATATTCATGACCGGAGTTGGTAATCTTCTCCCTGCTGCACGGTCCTTTGTTCTCAGGTGGTAGACAAAAGTATTTCCGATGCCCAGTGTGGCATGCACGGATGTTGAAGAAGTGCAGTGAGCAGTAAACAAAAGTATTTATCAAAGAGGTTTCTTCCACCACAGATGTCAATGGTGGCCATTTAATGAACTTGTATTTACAACCATCACAGTGATTGGTCAATGTAATTCAAAGCTGCTCTCACGGGTGAAACCTTGGAACATTGATTGCAACACTTAATGCTGTCAAGTTGCAATTATTACTGCAATTTTCAAGTGGATTGCAAAGGACGAATTTTCCATATACTGGTCTGACCATCCTATTGCTACGAAGTGACATATGGTGCAAGTCTTTTGTAAAAAGGGAGAGACATTAGACTGTTTTTTTCAGTCAAGTATGTAGACCAGACCAAGGCCAAACAATTCACAGACTCTTGTGAAGTATATTAGAGTTTGAAAATAAGTGCTCCTCTCATTCAGCAGTTTGGTCTGTGAGAACCAAAAAATTCCACTCAATAAGGCTTTGAGGGTGGGTCACATGAGTGGTGGGATGACCAGAGTCCTTCGGCTACTTCTGTTAAAACACATGGAGACTGAAGACTCCGCCCCCTCTTAGCTTCATTTGTCACTAAAGGTGTCTAGATATTTTATCCATCCAAGATAACCTTTGCATTTACAAACAAGATTTGTATCCATTTATTTGTATAACATTCTGTTTCTTTGCACTTTTCTTTCTAAATAACTACTGCACTATCCATGCAGACCTGACCAAGGATGATAACCTTTTGTGCTACATTTATTTTTATTAACTACAGTAAGTTCCATCTTTAGGCCAAGGGGAGAGTGAGGAAGCTGCCCCTTAAACAAAATTCCACTCCCCAGAATTTTTAGGATTTATTAACATTGTCTAACATGTCCCACCTTCTTTGTCTGTTTGCCCTTTCTGACCCCCCCCCCCCCTTTGGTAACCTGACTTCACTTCAGGTCTGATCTCCTCCATTTAACATTCCTGCATACCCCGTGGCCAATAATATTAAGATTCCTACTTTAATATGCTGTCTAGATATCCTTAATTAAATAGAGACAGTGGCTTCATACTGTAACTCTTTACAGATAAAGCATCACTGTTGAGGCAAGATTTGTGAATCTGCTTCTACTTCTGCTGTTTTGCTCATTTACAGACTTAGAGATTTTTCATGAACAGAGGAATTTTGTTGGCGGTGCCAGTAATGCCATCCAGAGAGCTGATGTGGCCAGGTTTATGCTGCGATGTTTGAAGACAGATGAATTCAACAAACAGTGGGTAGCAATTGGCGTCAAACCTTAGAGAAGTGAGAGGGATTCAAAATTTAATCCTGTGATCAAAGGAATATTAAAGTACTGTAGATGCAAATAATCTTCTTCAAAAAGATAAAGAGGTTTAAGCCACATGTCTTGAGCAGTGTGACATGTGTTATGCAGTGTGTAAAATTTTGTTTGTTGGAAAATCTTTGCTTTATAATTTCTATCTTTTTTATGATGAGTAGATTAGTCTATACATTATGTGCTAAATCCCGTTAGAGGCTCAGACAGATTATTCCTGACTTTTAGCCGAAGAACTTGGACGTCACACGACTGGATTTTCCCCTTGGTTGTGTTTCAAGTTTGCTTGGGTTCATTGTTAGTCAAGGGTACCAGAAGTGCTGTTCTTCCTCAGATCTTATATGTATGTATGTTGGTCCCATCAGGACAAATTATAAGGAATTGACTACAGTAGTCTTCAGACTCCATGGAAAACCCCAATGGAGTTTTGTACACCATGTACGATGACTTAGCGTAAAACAACAGCATTCACTGATGAATAAAGAGATGTATGAAAGCAGAGTTAATATCGGTGTCCGCATGTTCTCGCTCCCTTATCTGGTAGTTAACCTCTTCCTTTGACTGATGAGGTTACCCTACCACTGAGAACCCATCTCAGGATGCAAGGTCTTAAGTCAAACCACAGCACTTGCCCTGTTCATTGTGACTGCAATTGCATCCAAGCAGCTCAGAAATTTTGAAGAAATAGGATTAATTTTTGTTTCTTTGTCTAAATTTTACATCACATTATGACCTTTTGTATGCAAAATTATGATATCAGACATATTGCTATTATTGTTGTGGTGGATGTTACTAAAGCTAAAAGCTATGTAATGTATATTTCAGTCATTGTTTAAAACTTGATTCTGATTACTACTTTAGTGGTTGACAATGAATAATCAAATAGTATTAAAGGGGAATTCCAGTCAAGGAACACCTTCTGACTTATTTAAGCCATCTCGAACCATTTTCATTCATATTCTTGATGTTTTAAAATGAACTTCTCATGGGCAACATGATATGTTCAAACTTCACGCCCAACAGAGATTCTAACACCATGCATGTACATGAAGAGTGCAGCCATAATGATGTAATTGACCGTGATCTCTGAGGCTTGTGACATAGTCGATGACCAGCTCTAATACATGACGACTAACTCGATTGTCCTACATAATTTGTAGTTACATGGCTTATTCAACTGTCTCTGAAAAGGTCCACTTAGTACTTAAATGAAGATTACGTTTTCTTTATCTTCAAGGTATTGTTCGCATTGCCTTGGGCTGGGTAATGTTGCCTTTTGATGGGAAATTCCTCTCCTTATGTGTTTTATCTTGATTTTATTGATTACTTATTTTATCTTGTGATAGCCACATTGAATGCACGGTGTGTCTAATTACTACTTTTTTAGTTTAATCATGTTGATCATCACTGGTCATCGACTACATCACAAGTTACAGAGATCATGGTCAATTACATCACAATATCTGTGCCCTTCATATACATGCATAGTGTTAGAAACTCTGTTGAGGGGGAAAGTTCAAACATACCATGTAACCCATTAGAATTTCATTTCAAAACGTCAAGAATGTGAATGAAAATGGTTTGAAATGTCTCAAATACTGTAAGTCAGAAGATATGTTCCTTGACTGGAATTCCCCTTTAAAGGAAAAAGGAAAAGGAAGACCATGTCATTTTGGTCCACCATAACAATATGGTTATAGTCATTCCATACAACTGGAAAAGAAAGGTTTTAGGTATGTGGATAATGCCAAAATTACAAATGATTCTGGCATACATAAGACAGAAAACATATTCACACATTTGAAAATATTTTATTGTTAGTCCTTTCATCTTGATTACATAAATATGCATTCCCTTATTACCTTCACTAGCATTTTATCAGTATTGAATGGTTGTGGTCAGTAAGTTGCAATGTTGAGTCCAATCATTACTACCTCAATATGGGCTAATCTGTGGATCAATTTGAATATTTTAAGATTATAGCTGTAAGTTTACGCAAGTTGTAATGTAAACATGTGTGAACTTGTACAGGTTTACATGTATGTGTGTGTGTTAGTATGTGTGCATGAATACGTGCCTTTGTGTTGGTAATGATGCATTGGATGTGAACTCATGAGATCAGTTGGTCATTTCCATATTCTTTGCAGGCCAATTTGGAGGAGATTTTGTTGGCAATGAAAAGTCTAAACATTTTTCCGTCATGGTCAGTAATACATTGAACAGAGCTTTTTTTTTTAATTTTTTCTTCTTGGGGAGTCTCTCAGCTTCCTTTGGGATTAACCAAGTGTTTCCACCCCACTCAAATTTCACCACTTGAGTGACTGAATCCAATGGAAGTAGCACTTAGATTTCTGGAAATGACCAAAGGTCAAAGTAAGCATGGGTTCTCTTTCTACATATTTTTTTAGGAGTTTGCAATAGGTAAGGAGCCCTCTGCTCTTCAATATGTACAATATCTCTGAATGGGAAATTTTGCATGAAGTTATAATTGGTATGTGGGTGTACTTCATGGAGTGTAAGTACTGTTTCTGACATAATTTTAGGTCAACAGAGGTCCATTTACAAGGACGTTGTAAACAAAATGGTATGGTATCCAAGCAACTCAGAAAGTTTGAATAAATAAGAATAATTTTTGTTTCTTTCTCTCTGTATTACGTCACATTATGACCTTTCATATGCAAAATTATGATATCAGACATATTGCCATTATTAATGTGGTGGGTAATTATCTTCACCACCATCTTTTCAGTATTGATCATTTTGGTTATTAAGTTGCAATATTGAGTTCAATCATGACTACCTCAATATTGGCTGATATGTGGATCAATTTACATATTTTAAGATTACAGCTCTAAATTTATGCAATTTGTAATGTAAACATGAGTGAACTTGCACAGGTTTATATGTATGTATGTGTGTAGGTATAGGTGCGTGAACATGTGCCTTTGTGTTGGTAATGATGCCTTGGATGTGAACTCATGAGAAAAGTTGGTCATTTTCATATTCTTTGCAGGCCAATTGGAGGAGATTTTGTTTGCAATGAAAATTCTAAACTTTTTTCTATCATGGTCAGTAATACTTTAACCAGAGCTGTTTTTTTTTTTCTTGGGGAATCAACCAAATATTTTCGCCTCATCATACTCAAATTTCATTTTAATGTTTCTACTGTTTGGGATCAAGCCACTGTTTTTAATAAGGAAGAATGTGAAGTAATTATGTTGCACTCGTGTCAGAGCGATTGCTACAGTAGCTGTTATTATATCTTGTACAATACTTGTAAACAAAATTAAAATGGAATAAATAGAATGATGAAGACTAATATTTGAAATCATTGTCATGTAGTATTATTTTTTTTTTTCCTGAGTTGTTCTCACTGCAATTTGGTTATTCATTCCCACTCACTGTAACCATCACTTTGTACTGCTCTGAAAATGATAATATTGAGCAGAATGCAATCAAGTCGTTGTAGAAGGCAGACATCTCCTCGGATTCGTTGCATTCCTCATATATCTGCCTAAATTCATATTTCTCCCATCTGTCCCCTCCCTCTCACATAATCGATGTTCCTGTCTACAACCTGGAGGAAGTTGCGGTTTCACGGTAAATAGTGAGCCACTGCTTCATCCTCACGCACGTAGATGAAAAGCGGCTAATTTGTATGTAATTAACTCCAGCAGTTTGTGTTATGAGTCCAATTGGTAACAGACCACTTGAATGAATGATACGAAGTAATACACATCTTGGAAATGAACGGAGTCTTGGTTCTTGATTGAAACCTCTTCCGATAGTCGGCATACTTTCTGTACAAAATGACGTTGATGTAGTGAGCAGCCTGAAGTGGTCTTGACTGAAGGGAATATTCCACTGACAAGTTAGTGGTTTTTAGATGAAAGAATATATTTTTTTTCCACTTTTCAAAGGCATTTCAAACTGAACGCCGACATCTTGTTTGTAACTCAAGATATTGTTGTTTAAAAAAAGAAACTGCTTGAGTCAAGAAAGATTTCCAGTTGCTTCCGTCAAAGGCACTATCACAAATTGCTGCAAAAATATCTTTATTGTCCTTTGAAATGGAAGTGCATATGTAACCTTAGAGGTTGCGTCTAGTGAAATATTAAGAATGGGTTTATTGTAGATTGAGCTTCAAATGTCATGAAAATTAAGGTCACGTCTTTTCAAACTATTGCATTTTGTTTTTACGACAGTCAGGATTGCAGTAGTTGTGTCTGTGTGACTGTGACGTCAGAAATTTTCCATGATGCAATGTACCATTTTGAAATAGATTGAGAAAAATCAGCAACTTCAAAAGTGAATCATTTTTCTTACTTCTGTTTTTCATCAATAAACAGAGAAAATCCCTTATTTTTACTTTATGAGATATCTATTTTCAGTGGTTAATCCCTTCAAGGTACACATTTTGTAGTGTAGCATTCAACGGAACTTAAGTGTCATTCGATGTCGCGTACTGCAATTATTTCATGTAAATGATGAAGTGGAGATGGAACGTTTCCGTTGTATCTTAGCAAAAGCCGTCGTAAATACGATAAGTTAACAGTATAGATGGTCCTTGCAGATTTCCGTATGTTAACTTGCTAGTCACGTGAGTGAGTATATCAGGCTGCGTAAGTCGCAATGTCCGATCTCAAAAGACAGTGAGTATTCCAAACCAATACCTTGTCGCCTGCAACAAAATTGGATATACCTCTCTGGTGTGAAGTAGAAGAAAGACGGGTACATTTTCATGCTCTGAAAAGCAAGAATGGACCGAGGCTCATCATCTACAGACTTTCCAATCACATTGGAATGGAACGCAACCGACGCAGACGTTGTGGAAATTCCGCCATTTAAATTGAACGTTTCTTATCCCTTGTTGGGGTTTTACGTCGTCGTTTACGGTACCATCATCATCGGTAGCCTCATCGGAAATCAGCTGGTCATTTGGTCCTACATCATCGAGCCGAAGTTACAAAAGTCCACCAACGTTTTCATCGTCAGCTTAGCGGTGGCTGATTTCTTGACGGGATTGATAGGGACTCCTCTCGCCGTCTTTGGCCGTTTGGTTACGGGACCGTACGTCTGCTACGCAGCAACGAGATCTCTCTTCTATGTCTGGGCCTTCATGATGTGTTCCGTATCGATTGATCATCTTGTACTGATAACCATCGACAGGTAATTATTAGTGGTAAGGCAGTTTCACAGACACCAAGCGCGACGAGATACGATACGATGAGAATAAAATGTCGAGCAGCGATATTTTTGCTTTCATACTATAGACGACTTTTTATCTCTCTCTCTTATCTTTTTTTTTTTCATTGTTCTGTTCATCATGTGAGTTTTACGGAAGACAGCGATTGGTCACGAGAAAAAATGTCGCCGCGATGAGCGATGGAAGTTGAAATTTCATCAGCTCATTTTTATCGCGTCACCTCGTATCGTATCTCATCGTATCGCGCCTATTGTAAAAGGGTCATTAAGTCACAAAGTATGTGTCTCTAGGGACTGAATGCAGTGGCCCCATGACTGGGGTTGGGGCAGTGTCCCCGGGCAGTTCCCCATATTATATTTTGATCCCTTAACAGACAATTTTTTCCGTAAACGTACTTGAGCGATAGGTTTATTTGATGGGGGTCCGTGTGATTCGTAATTAGACGGAGAAATAGACTTGGAGATGCTATTGCCCGTGATCTGGGGCTTTCCTTCCAAAATTCTCCTTAGCCTACAACAGGTGTTGGTGCTCTGCTTTGATTATTGTGTACTAGCATAGACTTATGGCAACATCTTCCCCCTTCCCTTTCTTATCATTAGATCTTGTCGAAGCCTCTGACTGAATGTTAGATTCAATTGAAGGAAGACGTAAAGCATTCAATATGTACACTTCAGAGAGCCATGCCTCCATGAGAGTGATTGTCCTATAGTCCTTGCGTCTTCCGAACAGTACGGTTAGTCTTCGCGAGTATACGAGCTACGTCTAGAATGAATTTCTCTTCTCGAGACTGACAGCACACTCAGATATATGTGCACTAGTTACGTTACGAAGATGATTTACAAACTTGATAAGGGTTTACTTCGATGCTTGAAAAGAGGGATATCGTTACAGTGAACATATAGCTACTAAGAACATATGACGACTTGACTTGGAGAGGAGGGGGGGGGGGTACGATCCCCACCAGTCAATTTTCGGGGACCCCACAAGAGCTCCCGCAGAACCTGAGAAGTCGATTTCCGACGATCTAGATACTAAAGGGTATTTTCCTCCAAAACTGTTCTGGTGCCATCCGGGTCAACCCCGATGGTGGAGCTCCGCTTAGATAGTCTCACCACTCTTTTTAGCTATCGTGAAAGTGATGATGGGCCCTACTTAAACGTCGAACTCCCCCCCCCCCCCCCACCAAAGGATGCACCTACACCGAAACTGATTAGAATTCAGTGGTGCTGTTTGCTGACCCTACCGTCTTTTATTCAATGGGAACATTCACTAAGTTACACAGACATGGTAAACATTTTAAACTTCCGAGAGTTACGAATTTGGAAACTATAACGATGTTTAGTATTACCCTTGATGTTACTAACTAGTAGGTGTTCTAAATAAAATCAGATATATGCACTGGTATTTCAAGATGGTTTCGTCTTTTTCCCTCAAAAAGTACATTTGTTGTTCTCCTTCAACTTAATGTTTAGTAATAATTTGCCAATTTCCGATAAAATAGAGCGAAATTCGAATTATTGCAATCACCCTCCGTTACAGACAGGTATATATTGTCTGCCATCGTCCTCATAAAAGGACCTCGAAAGAAGAGAAGGAAAACAAAACAAACTAAGCTTAGAAAAAATAAAATAAATAAGAAAAAGGAGGAAAAACTCCAGAGCTGGCCACCGGTGCTGCGAATTTGATTTTGGTTGTGCTTGTGGTGAACCAAGGATTGCCTATTGCGTGTATTGAATGAACTAAATCTGCATTGGTTGAATGAAAATGATTGAAAACAGCCGGAAGTGCATTACCCTGTAACCTGTGCATAAATGTCCCAAGAGGATGAGCATACATATCAAAAAATAGAAACGATAGTGAGTCGTTAAGCCGAATATACCATTTTATTGTACCACTGTTTGTATAAAACAAAAGATGCACTGATTTTAATATATTATGTGAATTATTCCACAGAATATCTTCTCTAAAGTTATGTGAAGGAAAACTTCCAAATATCCCAGACATGGCAAATGTCATCAATGCAATAATTTTCAGGAAGTATAGTAAACGGTTACCGTAGTTCAAGCCCGTTAGTAGTACAATAATACCATTACACATAAACGAAATGAACAGTACCGCCATACATGCTGTTGTGAGTAATGATAGAGAAATCATCACTCAATGGAGGTGTTCTCCCCTAACATACCTTGTAATCCACGTACTCTCTAAACAATCAATAATAATTGTTACACGAGTGATACTTAACTCCCTCTCAAAGTGTTAAGTACTACAGATAACAACTGTATTTACACTTTTAGAAAACATGTGCTGGTAATCATACACAATTATCTTACCACCAGTATCGGCTATACTCTGTTTAACTTGTAAAATGTAGTTTGGTCAATACTGTCTTTTGTATCGAATGCCATTCTTTCTTGTTACGCTGCACTAGAAACTCATCTTAGACTTGGGGCACACCTTAACATCGGTTGACTGGTGATTAATCACTGTAAGGGTAATGACAAAGTCGTTTTCAAATTAGTTGAATAAATAAATTGAGGTATACCCGGGCCGCCTTGACCGAGTCGAAAAAAGTGATGGCATTTGAAGGTGGGTGGGTAGGTTCACAGGTAGGTGGGTGGGTAGAGACGGAGGGTTCAGAGTTCAATCTTCACCCGAGGCACAGTGAGATTTGAGGTTTTTCGTCCAAAAGTAATTTAAGACTTTTCCAACTGAACTTACCTTTTGAAAAAAAAAATATTTGATCAAAATTAAGTTGGTAGTTTTCCCGACGTGAAGGTGTGATATATAAGCCGCAGACATTATTCACACTTGTGTGGTGAAGTATTAGTACTTTTTTAATTGAGTTATTGCTATTTAAAATCGCAAAGACTTGATGATTTTTTATTTCATTGAAATCATACAACACCAAAGCATATTTCTTTTATGAAAACAAAGAATGTGACACTGAACAAGATCTTTTAAAAAATGACTGCTTTGCAGAGAACAAAGAAAAGAGATATTAGCATATACACATTAATGTTCCAACTGGACGGAGAAAAGAAGGATGGGAATTAAGGATTTAAAAACATTGCATCAGACGTCAAGTATCATTTACATTGTAATTCATACCTCCTCTCTTACCATCTCCCTTTTTTCAGGTACGTCGCAGTAACAAGACCGTTGAAATACCCAAGGATTATGACGAAGGGGAAATGTAAGATCTTGGTTGTTATAATCTGGATAGTGGGGAGTATTGCAGGGGCGTTACCCGTCCTCTCTCCGTCCCCGAATCCAACCCTCTGGGTGTGTGGTGTAACTAACTTCGAGGCAGCTACCGTCAGCGTCCATCGCCTCATCTCGATCGGCTTTATACCATTTTTTCTGTGCATCCTCTGCGTGGCCTACTTGCGTATATTTTGTATCGCACGTCAGCACGTACGAGAGCACTCGGAGAGGATGAGGTCGCAGAATGACAGGCAAGATACTACTTCACAGCGGTCGATTATGAAAACGACTGTTACCACGGCTATAGTATTGGGCGCCTTCGCAATCTGCTGGTTGCCGACCACAGCTAAATTCATCATTGAGCAGTATATCCTCACAACAGAACAAGAGCTGTTTCTCATACAAACCATTGCGGAGGTCTTTTCATTTGGAAATTCAATGGTGAACCCGATCATCTACACTTTCCGAAACGGCCTTTTCCGAAAAACATATATCAAGGTTATCAGTCATGTACTTTGTTGCATCAAATCTAGAGAGTCAAAATCAGATAATTTGTCTAAGAATGCTTCATCAACGGCTACACGGACATCTAGCATACCGAAATGAAACAGCAGGACAACAGCTTTGTTCCGTAATCTGTAAACTCTATCCCAGGCACTGGGAGTCCTCAGCCTTTGGAAGGCGTTCGTTTTTGTAGGTATCCCTTTGCGTAGGGATTGCTTCGTCCCTCGATAGTATTGTAGCAGTACAGACACCGTTCTTCATCTTTTCTTTTTTTTACAGCGGTGCCCAACAATTTGTGACCCAAAATCTACTTTTCAAGAAGTAAACCTCCCTCGATCTACCAGTTCACTAGATTGTGCTAAATGTGTAATGGTAGTACAACTATGAATGTGTATCGACTTATGTAATATCGACGGCCCATCGAGTCAACAAGTTCCTCAGTTTATTCTAACAAAAATTACACTGGCATATAATTACAAACACAAAGTTATTTTTCTTTTTTTCACCTTTTCGTAGACTCCCACACATACCTGTCAAGGACTAGATACATAGGTTCAGAGAGATTCAGACAGAAATTTAGACCTAATCTATGTCTCGAGGTTATCTTTGACACGTTCATAACATCGCTCACTTGATGAGCTGGGGGGGGGGGGGGGGGAACTCATATTGCAATAAAAATTTGCCAGCTATTTCATACTCTAAAACATTCATGGGGAACTCTTTCAGTGGTAGCCTGCCGTTATCAATTGTAGACTGATCCCTAACTATAGCAGCACGTGGTCACATTAAATTGTAGCGGATACATACATTTTTTATTTTAGGAGAAATTGTTAATCTCTTAATACACACTATATGCAATAGTATAATTTAAATATCGATTTGGGACTCACATATATATATATATAAAAATGTGTCACACAACATACCCACATAACACACCTCAACTCCAACTTGTCGCATGTTATTTACAATATTAGCATGTTAAATAATCCTACTTAGTCCTATGAAGTGATTAACTGTAAATATTTTTTTAGCCTCACCTTTTTCATGAAATGTAAAAAAAGACGTGAAACATAAATATGTCGGAATCTTGAAAGTAGTTATACTACTGAATATGCGCAATGCATTCAATTGAATCAATTGTCGAAATTCTGAGTCACTTTGCAGATCCTTCATTCGCTGAAACGTCGTTAAACCTGTCTGGGTTGTTTAAAAATAAGCAGAACCAAACTCTTTTTATGGTAGAGCCGTAGTTATATGGGCAGGGAAAAGGTAAATAAGTAGGAAATATGAGTAGCCTATGTATACGTCATTGAGGTTATTTAGTTTGCATATACAGGTAAACGTTTTTTCTCAACATTTATTTGTTAATCTTTAACTTCAGTGGATACATTTTAATGTAGATTTAAATGTTTAATGTTTTTAAGTGTTAAAAATCTTTGTCTTTGTTCATTGTATATAGTATTCAATTCATGTTAAGATTTATTGAAATAGTCAAAGAGTAAATTAACATCAAAGGTAGTAATATACATGTTACTGTATTATCTATAGTAAAATGGTGTCTTAATTAACTCATTATTCAGTTAATTCGTGTACTTCTCCGTTTGTTCAAGGTAAAGTCCCTCAAGGCTGGGCTTGATTATACACCTTTCAAATGACGTAATCCTTCACGTGCAAACTTTGCCAAAAAAAGTCGTCTTTGAACACTACAGTCTAGATTACTGAGTAAATAAAATGATTGTTTGCAAAAATCATAGTACGCTGATGGCTATCCTGGGAGGTGTCAGTTGTCACCATTTGTCATTTACATTGAATATTCTCCAAAATAGAAAATAGTTACTTTGGTAAAAAAAAACAAAAAAACGCTTGAATGATGATGACAAAAGTAATTGGCAAGAGAGACAGATGGACCAATCACCTAGGTTACTAACTAGGCATTATGCAGTACTTCCATGAATTGTAAACCCTTACATTTGTTATACACTTCGGGAAGATATAAATATTAGCGAGAATGTGAGCCCCATCTGAGAGCGACAGCCATTACCGCATTTGATGCAAAGAAAGCGACAGATTAGTCGGTGAACAAAATAACATCTCTCGCTGCTCACGCAGTTCAGTAAAACGTCTTTTTATTTGTTTAAAAAAAAATAAAATAAAAATATTTCGCAGAATTTGAATTGACATATTAAGAATCTAAGCACCAAAAACCCCATTACCTATATATCGTCTTAATTGTCGATATGCTCGGGATCACAAGTTAGACCATCCATCAAAGCCTGAAGGGAAACTAAGAGACTTCAACAACACTTCGAATGGACCATGCTTTTTTTTTCATCTGTTTAACCTTGAAGTCCACTTAATATCATCTCTTTCCAATTTGCGACCCAATTCCCTTTTTTAAAACATGGTTGTTAAGATTCAAGACCTTAATAGCTTTTAAAATGCACTTAATTAAGTTTTGTTAATGCGTTGTGTTTCTAAAATAGGCATTTGGTAATGTTTAATGGTATTGAAACCAAGCAAACAATCAATCATCGGTACATTTTAAGTTGTTAACCTCTATAAGGGCCCACATTAAGGGTGTTTAATTTAGTTTGTCTCCTTATAGATTATGCATCGTGGTCAGTTTTCGTTATCTCTTATTGAGACAATTCAATTATGACAAACAACAATCCTTTGCAACGATTTAGCCAGAACTGAGACACCAATTTACATTGACTTGACACATGGTGTGAATCAGGAATGCTACAGTCGGTAGACGGGCTGTAAACTGTTTCCATCACCCAAACATTATATGATGCATTTTAAAGACTCTCGAGAGTTGTAACGAAAACCTTTCCTCATATCTCGGGCTCTAATCTAATCGTGTGACATGATGTTAAGTATGCCATGCAGGTGTCGAGGCACGAATGTGAAACCTCACTTACAAAACAAAATGGCGGGTTTTCGTGGTTTTCATCATATGGGTATGTCTTTATTCATGACCGTGATCAGATGACGCAGAAACATTCATTGGCTGATCCAGGCCATTTTGTTAGGCAGGGGCTCAACCGGTGGCACAGTGATATTTAGAAGGGTCTGAGGGAGGGCGCCTTCCCATTTGGAACTTTTTCCTGTAACTGAATGCTCTCCGAAGGGATTTGGTGCAACAAAAGTATACAAATGTGAAATTCTAAATAGTTTCGTAATCCTTGATAAAACTCCTGCAAACATTTTTTATCCATCTTAAAAAGGGACAATGATCACACCTTTAGGTTTTGGTGCCATTCCACTCACCTGAAAGTGAAGACATTTATTTGGTCATTGCTTTACATCACTTGGATGGATATAGGGAGCTTTGTATCCGAGTTGGCTACCAAACACGTTGCAGGTGCTTAAGTCGGACGGATTATTTCAGGCAGAACGTAGGGGAATTTACATTATAATTCACAAACAATCCCCTTATTCTTACAACCACAAACTTTTGATTAATCAACTATCATCAAACAAGTTTATAAAAAACTACTGTATTCAGACATTAGCAGACGTAGCCATTAGCCACACAAGACCGCGTTAACCCTCTCAGCCAAATTTTTCAGCACAGTTTTGCGAGACTAAAAAACTAACACGTCATAATGTTTCCACAAAAGGACTACGTATCTTTGACTTCAAGTTCTCGTTTTTGCAGGCTAAGGCATAACATGCACGTGCATATACATACACACCATCATGATTGCATAGATTCTTCTATGTCCAAAATGGAAAGATTAAAGACCATTTCCAGTGTTTCAGAACCAGGCACGTATCCAGAATTTTGCCATGGGTTTCTTTACAGGACGGTGACAGGGGGAAGGGGTATATGAACAAAAATTGAATATTTAATCCCTTAATGCGACATGATGCAATATATGACCTAAAACTGGCGACAACGACGTCGTAATTATTTTGTGCAAGTTCACTTGATGTATGCAAGAAAAACGCCAAAAGAACTCGAAAAGTTGACAGTAGGCTTACTTGAGTAGAAGAAAGTCATTATTTAAGCATGAAGCTCAAAAATGCACTAACTTCTGTTATTCAAGACGCTAATCTGGAGAACTATTGAACTTGGATGAAAAAATTAGGAAGAGGGAAGTTCAACCTTCTCGACTTCTTCGCCAAGTCAGTCAAGAAAAACCTATTGTCTGCGTGAAGTTGGACGTCCTGTGAATATTCAGCGACGAAAATCCGTTTAAACTTTCTTGACCAATCGGCTAACAAATAACGAGTAAAAGCTCATATCTGAATAGCATGCCACGTATGTGGGTGCACGTGTACTGTATTTCGTTGACCCTCGAGCCACAGCTCGCTACCCCATGCAGCCACATGGTAAACAACCGCTATCATAAGCAGCGAAGTCAATAAAAACTTCACAGGCTTCTATCAGGTGTTTATAATTAATTATGATAGAGGAATTAATTATGATAGAGGAATTAATTATGATAGAGGAACTAATTGTGATAGAGGACACTTAAAGGTCTCATATTAGGAATGAAAACGATCGATTGTTAGGGCGTAAACCATCAAATCAAACATCTTCAAAACTCACTATAGTGTTTTGTAAATTTATGCCAACATATTTTTTTTCTTGGATTTGGCTATGTGGAGGAGCGAGGGAGGGGTATTTGAGCCCCTTGAACACCCCCCCCCCCTCCCTTGGCTATACACCTCTGTATCATAGGCTGACTAAAAGCAGATGATTGTAGCCTTTATTAAGATGTAACTAAAACCTTTTTAGTCGTACATATGCTGTTACAGCAATATTGAATTAAAAACAATGAAGGGTATTTAAAAAACTCTACATAAACCGCCATTATTTTTCACGTCTCAAACTGTTTTTGCAAACTTTGCATGCACCTGATAATTTCGTTATCCAATTCGATATAGTTGATCCAGTGCTCACATACGACAACACAAGGTTTCCCTTAAAATCAAAATTACGATTTTATTTTACTTCATCACCTATAATCAACAATTTAGGATACAGCAATTTTATTGAACTTTTCCTGTACACTGCATATAGTCTATACACATACGGGCACGTGATCGCAAACTATTCACCGTTTTCTTTCGCGTAAATAATCCCAGCATGTACTTAATTGATTCCTTAATTGATTCGTCTTGGTTTGCCGAGTACCTGATTCATTTACATAATTTTATGTTGCAAACCTCATACCAATAGACAGAAGATAACATTTTCTGCGATTTGAATAAAAACAGTGGTCTTACAACGGGGCGATTTTAATACTGGATTTGCTTATGAAGTGCATATACATACAGACCTTTTTTAAGAAGCTCTAGGGTCAAATTTCTACTTTTACACATCCTTGTTCACCAAATTGGCCATCAGCAGTTTTTATGTTATGTCTTGGTAAATACTTTCCATGATTTTATGGTTTCATCTAGTTTTTTAAGTATTGAGATATTATAGGTTTCTAAAAATCTCTTTTAGATCATTAATATTCAAAAACCCATGACGTCACGGAACGTCATGCATGAAATGTAAGAGGATTTTTCAACAGTTGCTAACCGAGTGAATAGCTTTGATTAAAAGGAGCTTTCAAGAGTGGAAATAACATTCCAAGTCCCACCAAAAAAATCTAAAACACAACAACAATATGGTAATGAAAGATCCATTTTGTGACTTATGTATGGGTTCTTGTTTTCTCTTCGGACTAATCTCTTGTTGTAATAGACTCTCTCGCAGTTCTCTTGTTGGTGTTTTTTTTTTTTTTTTTCTGTACCTCAGAGTCGTTCTTGTGTCCTGCTGATTACTTTAAGTGTCCTAATTCGTACTGTATTCCCGAAAGAAGCAGATGTGACGGAGAATTGGACTGTCAATATGGGGAAGATGAGCTGAGTTGTGGTAAGATCATTGAAAACTTCTTGAATTTATGCTCATGAAAATACACAAATCATGATAGCTATAGCTTCCTTTTGTCAAAGGTAATTAAATACTTGAAAAAATGTAATACCGCAACGACAATGATCTCCTTTCCTTGAGGCATTTGAATAACGAGAATTTATTCTGTCTTGAAGAAGCTACCTCACGATGTTGGCATGTTATTGATATAGAGACATTGGAGAAGCGATTCAGCGTGGATGCGTTACACTTTATTGACAAAAAAGACAAGATCATGAAAGAAAGGAGTGTAATACTGAGGGACATGCATTTGGAATGTTGAGACATTTTTAATCGAAACTTCAGTGTAACAACGAGGAAAAAAACATACACCTTATGCCTCATTTTAGACTATAGCATGCCTTCCATCAGTTTGAATCATATGATCTCTCAGATTCGTCTGGCCACATGTATCGAATCTTAATTTGCGAATGCTTCCAGCGGAGGGATGAATAGCTCAATTGTTAGAGCTCCCTAGATCGCTGGTTCGATTTTCTAATTTAGCCTGCAATTCATTTGCACAATTCAAATATTTTATCATTATTATTTAGTTAGGTTTCAGCTGATATAATTTAATCAATTTAGTTCTAATACTATCAGGAATAAATCAATGATTAATTGACTATAATTTTTGTTATTGTCAGTTTTATAATTCCTTACCTCCGGACCAATGAAAAGTTGCCCACAGATATCCTATTTTTGAAAAAGTTCTGTAAAACGCCCCTATCAGATTTTTAGATCCGGGAAGGCAATAAAATTTTTTATTCTGCACCAATGAAAGATGAGAGGACAATGTAGAAAAATATACATCACAAACTACCACACTGTACAAAAATTACATAACCGTCTCTCTTCTTTGCTCACAGAATCATATTCATGTGTACCGGGTTCTTACAAATGCCATGGAAAAAATAACAGAGTCTGCGTATCACAGAGAGATGTATGCGATGGAGTCGTCCATTGTCATGAAGGGGACGATGAATTATTCTGTGGTTTGTTAATCGTCAATGGCACTCATTCAGTTCAAAGATTAGAAACTTGTTATTGCATATACAGCAGTGTTTATTTGGAGATAAGGTTTTATTCTACCGGTGGATAACATATTAGTCTTTTAAGGTACTATAATTTTGTGAGTATGTCAACCATCTTTCACGTATTTTTTCGATGCAATATAGTCATATGTTGATCAAGGACTCGGTTTGGATACTGTTTATGATCGTTGTTGTGTCTGACATGGACTATACAGTACAAGGAAGCAGAAACAAAGACCTATAGCAAGCATTCAATGACCGTCCCTTTCACACTAAAGTGAGAAATATCTCCATTTTTTCGTAATATGTGTTAAATATCTTTCCTGCCGAGTCACATTGAATTTACCCCGCAATGCAAGCCTTCAGACGCTACCCTTCTTTAAATAGGCCTTAGCTCCTGTATTGAAGGCTGTAACTGTTCCGGTATGTCTTTCACTTGCACCACAATGGAATGGGGACCGGATCTTGCCTCATACTTACCAGACAAAGCTAAACAGCTGTAAGTATACAATTTAACTCATATTAAAAACAGACTTACTTAATTCCATATTTGCAGATGACAGCATTACGACGTTTAATTGACACAATCGCCTGTAATCAACAAGTTAGGATACAGTGATTTTACTGTATATTCTGTATGTACTGCATGTAGCCTATACAGTCCTAAATAGTCATTACATGCACGTGTATATGGGACGGAACTTATTCGTCTTACGTTTGCCGAGTACCTGACTCATTTATGAAATTTCATGGTATAAAACTGATATCAGTGGACAGGATTCAACATTTTCCTTCTATTGTGACAATAACTGAATTGTTTTACAACATCTTGAAGTAATAGTATATCATTTTACGAGGTGCTGAAAACATATTCCTAGACCTTCCCTAAGAAGAGTCAAATTCGGACCTTTCCACAACTGAATACTGCTTGCTCACCGAAGTGGCCATCAACACAATTGTTTGAGTTTTAGCAAATAGTTTTCATGATTTTAACATTTTGATAGTTTCTAAATGTTGAGATACTATGCTTGAGGAATCACCTCTGTTAGTTCATTAGCATTCAAAACACCATGACGTCACGAAACGTCATGCATTAAATATAAGAGAAGGAAGCTCTTTTTGCGTGGTTACGGGTAAACTGTGACGCTGATGTATTATTCAGATATGATTTTAGTAGGTTGTTTCCTCAGTAACGTGACATGGTGAACTGCTTGTGAACATTCAATAGGTGTGTTCTTATTGGCCGACCCATTTGTGATACCCATGGCTCAAAGCTCAGGACAGACTGGGATTGAGCAAAGGCCGCACTGACACTCACAAACCGACCTTCAAGCTGAAAGGGACTGTCTTCCTTCGTCGTTTTCTCCTTCTTTAAACATAGTCTTCTACGGATAACGGTATCTCTCCTTGCCTGGTAATCTACCGTCAATGTAATTAATTCAATCTGCTAATCAAAATCACATATACGTGAAAAATTATCTTCAAAATTTACATCGATCTCTTGGACGTCTGCTAACTCCGTGAGTCTTTCTACGTGACCTCTCCTCTCTCACTACGTTACTGCCCTACATGTCGTTTCCAGCTGATTGAATGTTTCTAACAACAATCTCTCCAACTGCAAACAACCTGTAAACCAACATGACGGTCGATCTAACCAAACCCAATTACATACAATATTATAGAGTTATAATATCTACCATGTTCCTCCATTTAACATGCTTCTCTGGTTTTTTGTGCTTCTCCAGCATTCTTAGAGAAATGAACGGAGCCGAACGACAGAGAAGAGCTGTAGATGGCTCCCTTTCATCTTCTGTGGCTATTGAAGATGCATTATACCTTGACATGAATCGGTTTCAATTTGTGTTAGAAATATGAGAGTTATTCATATAACGTTCCTCTAGATTAATGGAGTCCTTTGTTTTAGTTTATCAAGATATCTCTTCAATATTTATGTATATCCGGTAACGACCACCTTAGCATTGAAGCTTAAGTTTCAGTTACCATTATGGCATCTGTATTTTCTGAATTGTACTTTCCTTGCAGAGACTTTACTGGTAATGGAATTGAAATTCTGTTTGACCAGGAGTTCAAGGAGAATGTAAACCTCACAACTTTGTAAGTATGCATATTTCCGACAACTGAATGCCAAGTTGCAACTTAGTTTTACCTTACGAATAGTAAGCAACGTCTAGAGCATCTAATCAATGACGAAGAAAAGACGAGAAGGGATTAAGAGGGGTTTTGTGGGTGTTTAGGAAACTAACTAATACAGAGCTTAAGATCACGAACTTTAAACTTGAACTTACCCGTCGTGGGAATGACCTACTGAGAAAACAAAATAAACAAAGAGAGCCATTTGCTGTAAAAAGTTTTACCTAACAACTTTCGCAAATTGCAATGCCCATTTCAAATAAAAGAAAAGACGTGGTACGTCAGGTGTAAACTCGTGGAGGTATTGTTTCTTTTTGTAGTTACTATGTTCTTTCAATGTAAAGAAATTAATATGCTGTTTTAAATAGACATTATTTTATGTAATTTTCCGTATATTTGATGATGTTTTGACAGTTGTTAGGTCCTTTTACTATTTTCAGTGACGCATAATGTGAAACACATATTTAATTATTTTTAAATTAACTTTAAACAATAAAAATAAAAAGTGAACCTATATATTTACATTTCACGTTCTTCCCCCTAGAAAACCGTCTGAGATGGCTTTCAAATGAGTCGTTTTCAGGTCTTATCAATCTCAGATACCTGTGAGTAGTAGCTTCTGTCTATGTCACATTATCATTTTCACATGAATCTGTTATTCTTAGAGAAAGTTCAGACTAAGGGTGCACGAATCAATTAAAGTTTTGACATTGAAAGAAGAAGCAACAATTAGCAAATATTCTTCATACAATTACTTTTGTGTGAATGGAGATTGTATGGAGCACTGTCTGTTTGGGAGTGTCTAGCTTCCTTTTCATTGAGCTCCTTGTACATAAAGCTAGTATGGGGGACTCAGAAGACATGTTTCCTATGTACAGTCAGGGTGCTGATGAATGCTATTCTTCATATTATCAGTCCTCTAAAAAGGCTCACACATTATAGATCATACTCTAACTCCCACAGGAGCTTACAAGGTAATCCACTAACTACAGTTGGACAGACTCCAGTTGAGCCGATGGGTGCTCTCATTATACTGTGAGTAAGCTTTGCATTATCGGAAAATTACAGATTGTCAGTGTTGTGATCGAGTCACTAAAGTGCGAGTCGAGTCAAGTCTCCCACTGGTCTAGTCAGAATCGAGTCAGAGTCTTTCACAAGTCATGTCGAGTCGATTCGAGTCCCCAATCACCCTCGAGACGAGTCGAGTCATTCTGTCATCTCGAGTCACCTGAGCATATAGGCCTACAATTGACCTATAATACTAGATCATACAAGCAGGTTACATACGCAATTGTTACACCTGCTGACTTGGTCACCCCATATCCTGAAACCGTTGTTGGAGCGATAACTGTGCCTCTTCATTTCATCCATATGTCAACGAGTATCGAAATAAGAAGAATTCTACCATTACAGGTTTTTTAACCTTTTTAATTTGCACAGCTCACTTTTACTCTCTATGCCACTTTAATTAGTCATCTAGTTTTTTCTTCCCTTTTTCAAGAATTACATTGTCCTTTCTATTTTGTATCCAGGAATCTGTCCGAAGCTTGTGTTGATATCACAACACCAGGCTTCAATAAAAGTGTTCATGTAGCAAACATTTTCTGCAGTTAAAAGGTATTACAATAAACGAAAAAAAATCAGTAAGAAATCCATTGTACAAACCGAATGCCACACACAAAATGAATTCTTCTGTTAATTACAATTCAAAATGTACCCTTGTTCCTTAGACAGACTCTTATGTGGTGAGCATATCCAAATTAATCATACTTAAAATAAATGGTTTGTTCCTTACACCCAGAAAATGACTACAATCGTATGATCCATATAAAATTTCGTAGCTGTTCGAGGAAGTAAGATATATATGCAATTACGCTTGATTCCACGTTTGTTTAATAATTTTACTAATGTTTTCTTACTCTGCTGAAGAAAATGTGGAAAGTAGTCAAGTGATAATCACTTCAGAATAGAACCACCATTTTATAAACTATCACCCATGGCACTGACTGAACAAGACATTCTTCACTAAACGAGAATAGCCCAACACACTGGCATGCATAGTCCCCTGTAATCAGTAAAATTCTGCCCTTCCCCAGTCATCAGTAACATGAATATTTATCAAACAATACCCAAATATGCACATGTATATGTTCATGGACGATACACATCAAACATGAACATCCTACGCACGCAATTAGCATTGAAACACAACTGTAAAGCTACTGTAAATGTAATATTAACGTACATAAATCTATATCCTACACGCTGATTGAAGTCGTGGGTGTACGAATACAATCGACAGAGAATCTAGACAAATTCTGATTACAAAGGGTCAACTGTTTAAATTGCCATTTCCGATAAATCAACTAGACAGTATTTAATATCATATTGTTTGCTGATAGTTTGACTCTAGTCATTGTGAAAAGACTTGAGTCAAGTAGAGTCATCCAGCATAGTGACTCGAGTCGAGTCTTTTGCACTTGCTCAAACTTTTGATTCGAGTTGAGTCTTTTGATGGAAGTGGCTCTAGTCAAGTCGAGTCTTCAAAAATCGTGACTCGAGTCCTACTCGAGTCGAGTCAGTGACTCGAGTCATTACAACACTGCAGATTGTTTTCAGATGAAGCTATAGGATGTTGCTTTGAACGTTATCAATATTAAGATATTGTGTGACAATACCATGCTTGATTTTCGTACTTTTTAGGGTTGTTTTTGTAACCTCATAGTTAAAAAGCAAATATATTGATGTATTGGACAATACATTAAATCTTCACAAATATGCATTAGTGTAAAATGTATCCCACCTGTTGTGACCGATCAAGGTTTATACGTATGCTTTAATTGTTCCTTACAGTGACATTCAGTCCACGGATCTAACCGATGTCAGCGATGAGATTTTCAGAGGACTTAGCAGCCTACAGCAATTGTAAGGGTAATTTAAGGTTGCCATTTTGAAAGTAAGATCGCAGCATGAGGTACAGCAAAAGACAGGATCCATGCATTTGATGAAGAGATAGAGTTGAAGTGAGGAGGGTTCCTCATTCTTGGGGTGATGCCCTAACGAAACAAAAGACACAAAATGAAAGTCTGAAAGGTAATCTAGACATCTCAAAAAGCAGCCAATGAAACTATGCTCTATTTTCCTTCGGTCATGAGCAACCAATGCTACATTGGGAGAGACAGGGTTTCGGTTAGAGTGGGGTTATAAATTAAGCAACTCACACCATTTGATTTCCCGATTAAGTTACGTTCAAACTACAATATTCTCAATTTGGGAATTCGTAAGTGATTCGCAATTAGCAAGTGACAGCGTATATACAAAATGTGATTTGCTAGTTATGTACGAGATGGTGAGTGTTCATGATACATAGATAAGGAGCAATTGTCATATAATTTTGTTTCACAGGTACTCTGACAAGTTTTTCTTCTGCTGCTTATTTGAACAAACTCGCGAACTAGATCTCTGTTTACCGGAAGCAGGTCAATTTTCCAGTTGCCAAGATCTTATGAAAAGTCGCTTCTTACGAATCAGTCTCTGGGTGCTTGGTGGATCAGCACTTCTAGGAAACATGATTGTCATATTTCTGAGAATCTATAGAAAGGAAATTTTACCAACCTCAAGTCGAAACTCTACTCAATCGATACTAATCACAAATCTAGCTTTGGCTGATCTGTTTACCGACATATATATGTTGATCATCGCGATGGCCGACTTAAGGTTCCGTAATGTCTACTACAGGTACTCTGAAATATGGCAGACAGATGGATTTTGTAAGTTTGCAGGGTTTCTTGCCGTGCTTGGTAGTGAAGGATCTGTTATGTTTTTGACCGTTATTACTATTGATCGTTTTCACGGAATTGTTTTCCCATTAAGCAGACGAAAACTCCGCCTCAAATCCTCGTACGTAGTTTCTGGGTTTATCTGGCTTCTTGTTTTAACTATCAGCTCTACTCCTCTGTTGCCGTTGCCGTACTTTGGTGTCAGTTACTATGGCCGATCAAGCGTTTGTCTTGCTCTCCCATTGACCAGAGATTTCCTGCCCGGGTGGCTGTACTCTGTTTTCATGTTTCTCGTTCTTAATTTTGTTTGTTTCGTGGTCATGTTAGTATGTTACATTGTCATTTACCTTAAGGCAAAACAATCTGTAGGATTTAAGACGAGGTCATCCCTCGAAAAGCAGAGCAAGTTAGATGACCAAGTTCAAATGGCGACAAAGATGTCATTTTTGGTGGTTACAGACATGGTTTGCTGGATGCCTATTATAATAATGGGATGCCTAGCCTGGTCAGGAGCAGTCGAAATACCCGGTGAAATGTACGCAGTGACTGCTGTGTTTATCTTACCTGTAAACTCGGCCTTAAATCCTTATCTTTACACATTGTTCGTAAAGGTAGCTAAAAGAGCAAACACCAGTAAAAGCAAAAACTCAATCAGCGACGAAAGCAACACGGCACTGACATCTAAAACCACATCTTCTACACATTCATATACTTCTGCCAAGGGTAAGTTAACCTTAGTTCTATCTCACTCACACATATCAATGACAACTTTATATAACGATGACAACTATCTACATATATATATATATATATATATATATATATATATATATATATATATATATATATATATATATATATATATATATATATATATTTATAAGAAACCAATGATGTCAAAGCTTAAGAGAGGATGGAGTTGTTCAAGAAATGCACTGTCACACACGGTTGATGATTTTTCCCTTTTTGATATGGAGAGAGCTTAATTCGGTATGATTTGTAATTCCTTCATCAGCAGTGAATCAAAATATGATGCAAAACGTCGTAAACGGTTTCAGAAGGAGTCGTTTGATTATGACAACAAGGGTATCTTCAATGCAAAAGTATGCTTTGTCAACTTTAATGGAGAGCAATTCTTTTAATTTGTCGAGCACGTGTGTCACCGACATAGAGTCCGACATTCGAAAGGGTCTACAGTGCCTGCATGATAATGGTATGGTCCATGGTAACATTACAGCATCGTCTGTCATTATAGACGGGGTAAGATATTACTTTTCAAGTCAAGAACGTTGCAGTGCTTGTTGAGGTAGAGAATTCAACTTGAGTAGAGCATAAAAGTTTCGATTAAGGTCTACATGGTATGTGCACATGGCAAGACTGATGTACTAAGGTCCTTTACACCAAACACAATACAATTTCAACACCGACAATTTACATGACTAAGTACTGTTTTGTCCATTCAAAGATTTATAACATTCAAAATTTATCAAATGTTACATTGAGTTATCTGTGGTGAGATTAAAGCATCGCTATATGCATCGTTCGTATTTCATGTCTGTATGCTTGACGAAAGTAAAATGATTTAAAATACAGACTTAACGTAAACAAATGACAAGCTATATGGAAATGATGCATATGTATACAACTTAATTGTTGAAAGACAGACCCACATGTACTGCTCCAAGTATTTTTCTCATGTTAACGTCGCACTGGTTTCAAATTAAGATTGATGATTGTTTTTGGTGATTGATGATTATTGTTTTATATTCAGAAAGACAATAACAAGAGAGGGTTTTTGGTATTTACGTCAACATCGCAAACAGGCAGGATGAAAGGATTATATACTGCTTCAGTTGACGAATTGAAACAAAACGATTGGAGTGACCTGGATGACGTAACACTGCTCCTACAAAAGGAGAGATGTGAGAACACAAAGATGTAAAGAAAAAGTGTTTTATTTTAAATCATTCTACTTATCACTATGGTGTTTTAACTTACGCAATAATTCATCACATGTTATCTTAGGATGTATGCCCTGATGTTTATTTTGTGCAAAAGTGGTTCTGCTTTAAATCACGGTCAAGGGGAATCGCACGTATATATATATATATATATATATATATATATATATATATATATATATATATATATATATATATATATATATATATATATATATATATATATATATATATATATATATATATATATATATATATATATATATATATAGGGTTGGAATAGCAAATAGCAACAGTTCCAAACAATGTGCTCCTAACAGAAGGATCCACCAGGGATGCCAAGCAGTAACTTTCATAATTAGAGAGAATAAAAACGCAAAAAGACGTGACAGGAAAGAAACTGAACTTCTGTTACTCCAAAATTTTATTAAAAACAAACGTTTCGGTCGTTCGACCTTCCTCAGTGTGGAGCTTGAATACAATGACTGTAGAAGCAAAAATGTCAGAAAGTTACTGAACTTGAACTTGAACAAGATAAAGACAGATTACAAGAGGTAAAGAGGAAAAATGAGCTTAAGTTACAAAGGGCAAAGAAGATTAAGAGCTAAAGTTGATGCGTTTTTGAGAGTGCAGTTCATTTCTTTTGTTGAGGCCAAAGGGTTTAAGGGTTTGTAATTGTGCTGTCCAGTAGATTTCACGTCTGAGGAGATTTCTATTGGTATTGCTAGTACTTTGGATTTGTTCGAATGGGGTAAAAACGAAATCGGATAAGCTGTGAGGGGGAACTGTTGAAGTGGATAGCCACCTCACATGTCTTTTTGTTAGTAAGCATGGCAGATTTGTGATTTCGGAAACGGACTTTGAATGCAGTAGAAGTTGAGCCAGTATATTGCATGTTACATTTATGACAAGTAACTAGGTAAATATATATATATACGTATAGGTGTACTGGATGTTCCTCTTTTCCCAGCTGGATTTTTTAGCCCATTTTTATTTATTATAGACTCGTGCAATCCACGAAAGAATTATGTATGTATATTGCAAACTTGTTTTGCTTCTACTTATGTCATTAAGTTGTGATATACATATGGTGTCCGCGGTGTAGCGTATGATTGGCTTAAACGTTATCTACAAGATAGATGTAATTATGTTTAATTTATTAATGCTTCATCTCATCGAACTCTGGGTAACATTGGTGTTCCCCAGGGATCAGTGCTGGGACCACTTCTTTTTATTAATGTATTAATGATATCTATACATGCCCCCAAAAATTCAATTTCATCTTATTTGCAGATAATGCTACTGCTTTTCTTCACAATAGTAATTTACAAGCCACACTTGCCAACGTCACTGATGAATTTAATAGAGTATCTGAATGGTTAAGATCTAACAGATTATCACTTAACATTATGATATAATAATATATATTATAATATTTTCCTTACTTGTAATATTATATGTTCCTCATTTAATGTCACATGTATTGTTAATTTTGAAATGGAATATATAAATAAACTTCAATTCAATTCATTTAGTTTTAAATCTGCAATTTTATACTAGTCTTAGTTGTAAATCAGTAGAAACGTTTGGAATATCTTTTTGTAAATAAAGAAACGGAATAATTAACCTTACAAGATTAAGGACGTTTGGTGTAAACCCAAACGATTAAGGTTGTAAATGTACCAAAGTAATACAATTGTATGGCAATGTTGGGCGGAACGTTCTTGCTTATCGTCAAAATGCCAGCAGTGAGTAGAATTCTTTTGCCAGCAGTGAGTAATTCTCATTTATTTGCATTGCTTATCAGTTGATCGCAGTTACTTCTATTTCTTGTCATTGCAACCTGTTCTTGTTATTTTTTTTTTTTTGTCGTTGATGTTTTGGTTTTTTTCCAATTAAGAATTCATATAATACGTGTCTGTTCTCTGCTTTTATCATTTTCACGTGTACATGTTTAACACATTTTGAATATTTGTGAGTCAATAATCACATTTTATTCTGAGCGAGGTGTCAGAGATCTTTATTTATTTGTTACAATACCAATATTACGACCGAAAAGAGATGCACAATTAAACGCAAACAACGCATTTCATCGCAACCAGCGTGCCTATTTGTACGGACGCAGTGGTGCAGTGAGAGGGAGCAACAGAGATACTTTTTAACCAATTTCGCGGAGTGGGAGATCCACAGTAGGACAGCTCCATCTGTTACATTTTGCCACGACTGGTCACGGTCAAAGATGAGAACGTCATTTCTTAAAATACCCCCTCACTACTTTTGGATTTCTCCTTTCAAATGCTTTCTGACAACGGGACAGAAAAATCGATGGTTTACAAGAATGTCAATTACTCCAACCCACCGCACCTCTCGGTTTCTGTACATTTGCTTTGTACCTCCTTAGTATTTTTGTGCCATTGTAATTTGCTACACTGCAGACACAAATGTAAAACAAGGTCTGTATGCCACTTATAATTGATATCGCGTGTTCCGTTGCTCAGGCGGCATCGTTTCTATAACTGATGAAAGTCTCATCATATATTCCCCTCCTTTAAACTGAGACTGGATCCATATATAACTCGAAATACCGTTACAACACGTACACTTAGTCACACGAGTCCCGAGTTATGTGAATTGGGTATTTCTTAACCACTTTAAAGTTTCCTTTCGAAGACTGTAACTCTAAGTATAATCGTGTTATTTGCCTCATTGACTTTGACAGTAACTTAAAGCCTGAAGTAATCTCTAAGTATGCATTGTTTTAGGTTTTGCAATGGACACATATAACATTGGTGGAAAGTTATTACTTTGACCATTCTATTTTTAATTTCTGCGAAAGAGGTGGTAGGAATTTCAGCTAGATGACATTTGATAGATGTTTTCCGAAATGATTCAAATGTTACTAAAACTAATTTTCTTCCTAAGAAGCAATAACATCTCTGCAGTTGCGTCTATTTCCACAGCACATACACCTGTTTCAATGTTTAAAAGATTAAAGGAGCCAATGCATTTGTATAAAATATCGAAAAAAGCCGCTTATATCTGGCCATCAATAGCTACAAATGGTACGGCAACTTCACGTTAACCTCATATTTCGGTGGCACTTTGAGATCATATTTTTTGGAATCCCCTCATGTTAAGTTTAACGCTGACACCCGTAAAGTCATTTCTTTTAAATAAACATGATATCCGTACACGGTTAGCTTCAATTAAAGTTTGAAGTTTTTTCCGCAAGTGAGCGCCATGACTTTAGTACCATATACCATGAGAACGACAGAACACTTTGGCGAGGTTGGACGGTAACTTTCAGTCTACACACCTCATTATGGCAAATACAGTGTTGATCAATATGTTGCGCTAACAAACAGAAAACCCCAACTAGTTTCGTTTCATCATTTTTTTTTAAGGATTAAACCAATGAAAATCAGAACCTAGTTATCTAATTTACGAGAATAAAAACGGTGTATAGACTGTGACTACTGTTGAATTAACAACTTGGTTCGGTCTTTAACTTTGGAAGGAAAGGAAAGATTTCCAGTTGCCTCATGGTAACTATGTTTCGTGACATCCGTAGACTCTGCAGAGCCTGCTTGGGCTGGAAAGTTTCTGCAAATCTTGGTTCCGCCACCTCTGAACACCCACACTGTACTGCTCTTCCGGAAGAGTGTTTACTCCCCCACTGATAGCTGCCCTCGCAGACTCTGGACACTCGTTTTAATTATGCACACAACTTTTAACTAAAACCACTGTTTTTCGCTACCGAATTCGGTAGAAGCCAATCACGGCCATCGTGAGAAATGATGGGAGTGATGATGGTGAAAGGACATACGACTGATTAGTTACGTAACTATTATGGCAATATCCTACTCTCCTTCAACTGTTTTAGGCCTCTCTTAGCGATATCCTATTTCTGCCGTAGGCAAATCTGGTGATACGGTGAAAGTTACCCTAGGTACCATTATTTTCTCTCATTGTTCGATCGCTGCTATTGGCTCATTTCATGAGACCAACGCGTAGTATTTTAATATGTATTAACCCCAACGTCAAACGTGACTATTCATTTGTACATAATTACATCGAGTGTCCAAAGTCTTTCCGGCGGACGGCGATCACAGGGACACGCTATTACTAGATGAGTACATATCCTCGGTTGGGTATAAGTAGGCTGCAGCTCAAATTGTGAGGAATGTATCAAAGGAGGAGAATTCATTCTCCGAGAAAGACTTTGCAAAGTCTATGACACCCGCGTACTACCTTTATCTCTGTGTTGCTTTTTTTTGTCTTTTATTGCAGTGGTTGATTAACGTTGAAAATTGACATGGGGTGAAAATTACAATGAGTTTATTGCAGAATGGGCTTGAAATGTTTCGTAATGTCTCTTTTACGGCCGTCAAGATAACATAGAAATACTAGGGATGGCGTCTCGCAAGACCAAAATGATACCCAATGGACCGACGTGGTCCATTCGTTTCTTTCCCATGAAAGAAGAGACGTACCATGTGCAACATTTTTGAATACTGTGAGGGATCGTGTTGCCGCAATCTTCAAAAGGACATCAGTAGAATAGACAGAACTGTACTCACATGTACCCCTCCCCGTAATCGACCTAAAGGTTCTTCTTGCTTTCGTTCATCGATTTTTTTTTTTACTTCATTGTTGTCGGAACATGACGATCCGTGGTTATACCACCAGCAACTTTTGGAAAGGGTGGCGCTATCGTGATATGGATTTGTTTGAAGGGGAAAAAAGCACTTAAAGACTACATGCATGATTGTACGTACGAAAAACTTTTCGAAAGATTTAAAAGGTTCAAAAAGATTTTTCGAACGTTCCAAAAGTTTTTTCGAAGGTACGAAAAGATTTTCGAACGTTCGAACAGTTATTTTTCTAACGTTTGAAAACTTTTTTTTTTTTTTCGAACGTTCCAAACGTTTTTCGAACGTTTGAAAAGATTTTGTGAAACATGATCAGTGGAATGTTTTCGCACAATCAATATCCTTGGGCGAGCTTGCACTGGGGTATTCATACATAGGTTGCTCAAATAATATGCAGAGTTATTTACCATAATAACATGTTGTTAGACTGCGTTAAAGTTACAGTTAGTAAAACCTTTTTGGAAACGATGCACTACTAGCAACAACAGAAGCGTTACGTTGTAAGCGAGGCACGGGCATCTAATTCCATCAGTTGGAGTTGTCGATCGCTAGTCACTTAATTTAAAAAAATATTTATTTTGCTAAATGACACTGACACCCTAGACAGCATCAACAACAAGCATCTACTCATTAACATCTACATATTTTACTCCATATAAGTAGGCCTAACTGTAAATGAGTCGATCCATGTTCTTGTTGATTATGTGTCTTTCACCACAGTTAGTATCTCGGGCTCCAGTTCTGTCTTGAGGCCGGTTTTTCCCGGATGTCTCGATCTTGGTCTCGAGCATGAGCTTCAATATTGGGGGTAGGGAAATTGGGACATCCCACTCATCAAAATATTTCGATGGGTTGGGGACAACACATTAACACCCCCCCCCCCCACACACACACACACGCACACATTTGGTAAGAAAGAACTGTTGTGGTTCCCTATTTTAACTTAAAGAGCATGGTAACAAAGGCCGTCTCATACTCACTTTTGGTGAATGACTCATGTAGATGTTAGACGTAGAAATGATCAAAACGGAACTCAGTGTGACTAATTTATGTCTTCATATTTCAATCGTAGGCTCATCTACACATCTCAAAGGTCACAAATTTTGCGCTCTCCGCGCGGTGTTCTGTTTACCGTGTTATGCTAAGAACAAAATAAGGTAATGGATTGACTGACTAACCTTGCCAGTCCAGACAATTTACTAGCATCTCGAAATTAAATCAAGAACATTACCCTGTAATCCCAGCCCCTGCTACAACGTACTTTACATGGACGTTTCGGATGTTAAATTATCAAGTTAACGAGTTTTAGCCCGATTTGTAAGATTGACTGATTTTGTAACTATTTTTGTTCTTCACAATGCCTTAAGGCTTCATTCGTAAAACATATTAAACTTACGCGGTAAGGATTTACATAGCCTAGGAGGAATTCAGTGAAAAAAAAAAAACGATGAACGTCTTTTCCCCCTCATGGTTAAAAATATTGTGGCACGTTCTTCTCCACATCGATACACTGTGTGTAGGTAAGGAAGCCCAACCCCTCCCCACCCTCTCAGTCTTTGTTCGGTTCTAACGAGTTTTAGCCCCTCTTCGAGCTTACATGTTGGTCTTCTCATAATAAACTTACTTAAACCCAGTGTGGCTACTCAATGATCAATTGTCTAAATTTCAGAAATTCTAGGTACATTAATATTGAAAAACAGATGCTTTTGTATTCCTGAAAATAAGTCGGTCTAAAAACAGTTCAACCCAAAACAAAACCGTCAATTCCTGAAAATAATTACTAGTTAAAGGGAAATGACGCGTTTGTTTTACAGAATACAACCATATTTCTGAAATCAATGTTTGTGGACATAGAATGTTGGATTATTCACAAAAGTGGAGGACAGTAGCCTTCTTTTCAAGAAAAGATAGAAATTCAGTTATTTGTCACTCAACGATATTTCTTTGCTCAAACTTTTCAAATTTTAAATGATGCATCTTTGGTTACTCCTCACACCCATGGCGTTTTGAGGAGATGAAGCATGGCAGATGTTTATTGATGAAACTGAATGGTTTACCAATTTTTCAAGCCATTTTCATTGTATGCCATGTTGATATATTTTAAACGCACTATTTCCCTCGAAGTTCTGTAGTGAACGGGACAAACCATAGCACTAAATATTACTTGATAGTCCATAATTGTTCCGTTTAGTGAGAAATAACTTGCCAGAGAAGAATACTCGGGGTCCTCTAGTACCATTTCTCTCTGAATGTACTGCGTATTGATAGTTGATGGTAATGTAGTCGTGACAAATCAGTCGTGTTTGAAATACGATCACAAGACACTAATGACAACAAAATGATGTGACCAAAATGATATAACCTTTATTCCAGTGAGAAGTGGGGAAGAAGAGTATCAAATGACCCCCATGCACCTCTGATTTGTAGATGCACTTTTAATTTCCTCTGTGTTCAAGCTAAATGGTGTATTGATATATTATCAGATCTTTGGTTAATATACAGGTAAATATTATTTGTCCAAAAAAGATGATATTTGCTTCGCTATAAACGAGTTTATTTGGACTGTCCTTGAAATTTCCCTAATTATGCTATGGAGACGTGAAATTTATGAACTGATCAGATGGGATCTGAAACCTCTCTTATGGGCAGATTCACGTTACTTATATCCGTTGTCAAATATATGAATTTAGGTCAGAATGTTGTTGTTGTTGTTGTTGTTGTTGTTGTTGTTGTTGTTGTTGTTGTTGTTGTTGATCTATCAGGCGACATGAATTCCGGTGTTTAACATTACAAAGAGAGTCCACATGATGGAGTTACAAGAGAGCATAAAAGTGCAAAGATAGAGAGAGACTGCAGGAGGAGACAGAGTGAGTGAGAGGAAGAGAGGTGTGGAGAGAGAGAGGTGGAGAGAGACAAAGGTCCAAAGAGGGATCAATTTATTTGATGAGTCAGAGTTTCACATATCTGATGTTGAATTGACTGGCACCAAAATGTGATAGATGAAGTTGACGATGTTGATTGAAATTAGCTGATATATAGTTACATGACAAAAGGAGAGAAACGATACGATGACACAGGACTACATTACTATGTGTGACAGATATACAGTAGTTGTCGACACTTTGACAACCAAATCAATAGTGTCAGCCACACTGCGGGGCACACTGAACCGTTGAGGGTCACGGAATCAGTGATAAGTGCAAAAGGGCTTCGGCATGAGACAAAACCCACTCTCCCTGCTGAAAGTCCTGGACACGTGCCTGACATGTCCTATAATAAACGAATGACAACTCCCTTTCTCTCCCCCCTCTCGCCACCCCCCCCCCCTCCTCCCATCATTAGACCCTGTTTGAGTGAAAACTATTATACTGAAAATGAGCGTGCGTCAAAAAAAATGTCTTTTGTCCTTTTCGAATAATCCGGGCTACACCACTGTTCCTTTAATGTTCTTAATTCGAAATTAAATTCTCACACCCCCCCTCCCTCCAATCCCTTATCACTGATTGACGCCTGTGTATCCATTATGTACATTCGGTCTTGGATTTGTTGGCTTCCGTCTCCATCTCCCAGGTCTGTTTCTGGTCTCGGCCTCGAGACCCTCTGGTCTCGGTCTTGTCCTGAGATATGGCGGTTTTGATCATAACAGTGATGTTTGCCTAGGCGGATATTCAAGGGTACTTGTCAGAGTCACCTTCCTTTCCACACAAGACAAGTAAAAAAAAAGCACGAACCTGGTATAATATTCTGCTGATGAGGGTGTTCATCCCGCCTTCCGTTGTCTTCCCGACGACAATAATTATAGCTAGTTCAGATTTAGAGCTCATGTATCCTTGTAATAGTATGATGATAGGAGCAAAATAGGAACAGAGTACCACAGTTTCGAGATGTGGAGTGAACGCCTTACTATAATATCAGGGCATCGCCGACCCTGAACTGCTTTAAACGAAATGTAATGAAATGTTTGTAATCTATTGTACTTTGTTCCTCTTTTGCTTTCTATATTTTTGTTTTTTTTTCTATTTATTTTGTTTAATAAAATCATTTTTTTTACACTCACGGGGAATGTAAGCACCCATAACTTTTGACAATGTCTCTTAAAAAGAAAGAAACACAAAAAATTGAATAATAATTAAAGGATTGTTTACAAACTCTCATCATATATAGTACTAGATACATAAAAATATTCTTAGCTGTAACAGAACCAAAGAACCTTATGATATGCTAAACACGTAGCACCAATAAATTATTCCAAAATAAGCACCCACAGTTTTCTTGTTTGTTTTTTCTTCCTTTTCTTTCTTTCTTATGGGAAAAGCAGATTTTCTCTTTTTGCAGGAAAAAAGAAAGAAAAAGGAACCCTAGAAATTTCACCGATAAGCTCACATCCCAGAAACCACTACCCTCTCCAAAACGACAACATGCGTATCTTAACAATTACAGCATTGTGTACAGCCTGCAGCTAAGACCTTCAGAGATGTTTGAAAACCAAGTCGAAATGCACTTCTTTGGGTTTTGCACTCTAAAGACATCAGTCAAATTTTAGCCATGCATCCATTCAAGGAGTATCTCTCTAGCTCTACAGTTTCTACGTTTTAAGCCCCCCCCCCCCAACCTATTTTGTCACGTTCCGAATCCAGAACAAGAGTTAAGTTTCATCTAAGAGAGTAAACAAATCCGTAAAAAATGAAAGCTCATCCACACGGGGGGGGGGGGGGGTGTTAATACTATCATCGATATCTATATCCGCATTATTCAAATGTTCTTGTTATCATTTACTGTAATCATATATCGCCTTTGAACACCCATTAAAATTCTTCTCACTCAGACGTAAAAGCGTTATGATTGAGTTCTTTTTCTAAACGCAACCCAGCCGTCAGGAATTCAATCATTCAGTTCGGGAATAGTAAAAGTAAGTTGCGCAAAACCACTGTGTAGATCGCCGGAAAAAGATTTCTCCTGCTCCACAAGGGCCCCCAAGCCCCACCCCCCAACCCCCCCCCCCCCAAAAAACCGAGCCATATTGAAAGGTTCGGTACACAAGAAGATCATATGCTCTAATCTTTAATTTTTCCCAGCAAGGTAGGCTTAATCGGTTGTGCTTTGAAATGATATATCTAGGTGGAAACAAATACTGTAATGCGGATTTTTGCTCAAAATACATGATTTTTGACCATTTCAAAATTTTGTGAGGTCATTATTTGGGCAATCCCCCCTTCCCAATAATTTCCCACGTTATGTCCAGACAAAACTATAGATCCAAATAAAACCAATTCTCCTGCAACTCTCAGAAACGCGTTTAGCTGTGTAAATACATTTGTGACTAAAGGTATTAATCCTCTAAATTGGGTAAATTCTGTATTATTATGAACATTACAAATTCATTTCAGCCAGATCTTGAAACACAACCCCGAATACTACATAAACGAAAAACGTTCACCATGCGAACACACAGTGCGGAGCATTTGCGAGTTAATGATCTCAACTTTTCGTTGTGCGCAGACAACCCCCCTTTCACGGCGTCACTGCCCTGTTTTGTTCAAGGAACATTTTTTCCTACAAAATGCAGTTTATTCCTTAATAATTTAGCAAACATTCGGAAACAACAGTTTCCCACATTTGGGGGCCAAGGCGACTCCCCATTCGCCACCTGGACCCCCCTCCCCTCCAAAGAGACTTTGCTGTTGGACTTGAAGTTTTGGTTTTAAACCTGTGTTTAGACATACTTGAAGTTATCCAACTTTAATTTATATCTATATTTAGTCTATAAAACCACTCTTCAAATGATGGCTTTAGTACATAGCACCCTCACTCGGACCCTTGGCCCCATCATGGATCGATAGGCCTGTGTAATAGCTCCATGGCGCCATCCTTTATAGGTCTCGCTCTTTACGCTCGGTGGTGCTGCCGACTCCATGAATAGAGGCTGATAGTGCCCCCTGTACAGTTTCCCAGTACACCCCCCCCCCCTCCACCCTTCCCCAGAAATGAAAGGTCTGGCGACGCCACTGCCAAAGAATACTTGTAAGAAACGTCTCATCACCACTGATTTCTCTTTAGAATAGCGCCCAACACTGACCTAAAGTTCAGTCAAACAGTGCCACCTATAAAGTAATCTGAAGGTACTCAACATGAACCCTAGCCTTTAACCCAAATGAGTTATCTTAGCCTCTGGCCTTTAATAGTATATAGCGCCCCCTTTCGTAAGTGACACCCTCTTCAATCCAGTATAGCGCCAACAAAAAATTATCTCCGTTGCCTATCGTCGACATCGGTTTGTTTGTAGTAATCTACGCCTTGTGCAACTTAAGAGATTCGAAACAGCTTAGACACTTCAATCTTCCGTTTCCTTCCTTTTACACAGGCAAACACAAAAGAAAAAAAAAACACATAATGAAATTACACTAAAGTAACAAAAGTAATAAATAACAGAATCACATATAAGAATGATATCACATACATTTCATTAGGCTAAAACTGTAAATACAGTTACGTCTCAAAACAGCAGAGACATTAATGAACATGATTTCACCATTTTATGTAGTTATACTAGGAAAGACTTGAAAGGAGGCTCAACTAATCAATTAAAGCCATACCACATTACTCAGGCTGCAAAATTCTCTGCAATTTATACGTTGATAGTAAAGCCAATGCCACTAAGAACAATAATCTCTAGTGCTTTTTTGCTATATATCAATGTCTCCGGTGAATAAGCCTAGTCCTTTACGGCAGCCAGAATACTCGCTAGCTAACAATGTACGTGCGGCTCGTCACTCGGGGATTTCTGCGTTTCGTAGGTGATTGACACCTAACTGATGCATGAGCCCAACAAATTGTTGGTATTGATTTTGGCTCCACGACACTCTGCAAAGTGTGCGTTGTCGTGGTGGTAAGCGGTTAAATTCGTTTTGATGTACTCATTCCACGTAAGTGGCTGGTAGCTTTTTTGTGTACTTCCTTGAGAGAGATACGAGAATGGAGTCCGTTGCTTCAGATGTTGTTGGCGACTTTCGAGTTACTGTTATTTGGAGTTAAGTGTATCGTGCCTGGATTACATTTTCCAAACCTCGATCATAAATCGGGTAGCAGACGACGCCGCAAACTTCAGTGACATTGCGCACACATGTTACAACACCAACGCACAAATCCAATGGCATGTTGTACTTGTATGTATACGTGTAGTCTGCCCAATGTGCATGCTGTGAACCATTATACGCTGCACAATTCGGTTGCTTATTTTGCTTCGGTTGCTTGTTCCAGTACTGAAGTGATGGAGTCTTAACATAGCTGTAAAAAATGGAAAACTAAGTGGATTTACGTCACACTACTAACATTATTTGATGTGTCTTTCGTTCTGTAGTTCATTTTTTGTTGTTGTTGAAACAGGTAATCTTTAACAGGTCTATTCTACTTTACTGTCTTCATTGATATTTTAATAAAGGCTAGCCTACATGATGCCTACACGTGAACTTCAATCATTGAACCTGTCCTTAATGCTATTTATCGCTAGGCTGGTAACTGAAAGTTACGGTGACCAGGCAAGTCTCAGATTCGTGATAAAACAATCACGTGCCTTAGATTTCGCCTCCGTAACCAGTTAGTTGTTTTGTGTAATATGTTTGCTGCGTTAATCCAAACAAAACCGTTACTTCCAATTGTAACTGTAAGGTACGTAGCCTTTCAGCTAGCCCTAATGCAGGGTCTAGGCCTGCAACTACATTCAAATCATTAGCCGGAAATTTACAGAAAGGGTAAGTCATGTCTAAGCCTGTATCATTTCAGCCTGTAGGAGCTTAGCTCAGTAAATTTCTGTCATCTAGGCATTAGGGAATTGCTATGACTTGAATGGAAGTTAGGTCAAGATTCTTGCAAATGATGGGATTAATGTTACAAATAACAAATTCTTATACTGCATTTGATAATGATTAATGGCTATTTTCGGCTTGAATCGCCTACATCAATTCGTTTTGTGGCAATGCAACAGACCAAGGGTGCCCAGCAGTGCTTAGTTTTCTTTTTGGGGGAGTGGGGGCACTGCCTGAGTGAAAGGGTGCCTGTGGGGTCTGTAAAGACAATTTCTGGCAATATAGGCCCATTGGGTTGGTCAATTTTCGTCCAAATCTTTCCTGGTATGAGCTGCAACAATTGATGGTGGGGTTCTGTGTAGAAAGTCTTCCCACAATTCTTTGTAGCATACCATGTAGCTATTAAAGTGATAATGGATCCCACTTGAGCCTTGGCCGCCCCAGGAAAGATGCACCCATACCTCGCCACTGTTGGTACATAGTAGGATGGGCGATATGTAAGTATCTAGATGCAAGTGGGAAATGTTTATGTCACTCGCAATAAGAGTACCCGCACATGTGGGCTACAAATTTACTTTTGTGAGCACTAACACATTGTGCTGTAAACAAGCATTGATATGCCCACATAAAAATCCTTAATCTGTTGAAGGGTTTCCCGATAGGGATATGAAAACTATAGCGTAACAATGACACTCCGCTGCATTGAAACAAATTGATGTGACTGAGTAATAATTCATATCAATCTCAGCTTCAATGTACCTTGCCTATTTTGTGTACATTATGTATTTAAGTGTAAGTAGCCACCTTCAGAGTGCAGTAAGCATGTCAAAGGATTTTGTTCTTTGGAATACATGTCCAAAAAAACAAAAGACAGGAGTTGATCCCTCAAATTAACACAAACACTTGAATGCAAAATCTCTGATGGAAATCATCAGATCCGCAGATTAGGAATATATACAGCAGTTAATTAAATGTATTTGTTTCAAACCATTAATATCAAAGGTATAATTATAATATGAATTTCACTGAATGTGACAACTTTCCAATTTTTGTCAGTTTTGAAAGAGTTGGAATTGGTGTGCTTATTACCAATGACAGCTCTACAATTGTTAGCAATTGTATGCACTAATTTGTATATACAGAAGGAAAAAATGTCTCAATCAGTGTAATCAGCCCTGCCAGTGGTAATTCTATGCAAGAGCAAGAAAATGTGATGCTCCAAAAATAGAAGGGACTACAACAAGAAGAATGAGAGGCAATACAATCATGCATGTATACAACAAATTTTGTGGTTTGATCAGCTTTGAATATTTAATTGACCCTACCGGTACAATCTACTTCAGTTTTACAGTAAGTTGACCTTTAACGATTACAAATATAAACAGGATGAAAATATTGCCAATTAATGGCCTTCATTGCACTCTTGATCAGTTTTTAGGCACACATTCTATTCAACCCTTAGCCAGATCAGCTATCTATGTAATTATTGATTTAGGGAGCAGTTTGTGTCAACATGTACGGTTTGCTCTTGTATATTACACAATGTACAGAGTGATATGGTCTACGCTTCTCTTTTATACCTATATGGAGACGTAATAATATTGAACAGCAATTGCTCGTACACTGGATACAGTATGATAGCAAACGATACTGCATGTGTGCTGTAATTGTCGTTGTCGATCACAAGGTTTATTCATGATTGTTATAACCCAACATATGTAATACGTCAAGCATTATGCAATAACACCATTGATGAGCTGAAAGGCAAATTTATTAAGGTATACAGTATAACCAGGATATAATTTTCAGATGTATCCTACGTACTCCTTACTGTTTGCCTCCATGGAAAATTACAACCGTGCATGCACATTGCAAAGTAAATACAATTCTATGTTAAGCATGAGTTAGTTAGTGGCAGCCACAAATTAAATTTGCATGCCCCTAAAAGCCATAGGTAAAATTTGCAATACTTTATTAATCAATCCTTGCAAGCAATTTATCAATGAGCTGAAAATCTTTTGACAGTCTTGCTACATGCATGGCTGCATTGATCTATGTTTTTGTAAATTGCTTTCAGTGGTTTAAATTATGTACAAAAAAATATTTGCATTTAGAGGTCTGTATGCACCATGCCATATGCATTCAGAAAAAAATGGTACTGAAACACTTTAAAGGAAGTATACCTCCTGCATGGTTGTGATAGCTGTAGACCATGTGTAATTAACAGACTTCAACCCAATTTCAGAATTTGTATGATACACCATTTCAAGGCTCACATGACACACCAAAATAAGGCTCATGTGTCATAAGACACTGCAGTGTCATATGAGCCTTATGAGCCCACACATGAGCCCTCAATCGGTGTCATGTTTACAACACCTTCAATGCATGTATAAAGACATATGTTACCAAATGTTGAGACAGATGTACATCAAACATGACAGGAGATAATTAGGGCACAGTGCCTATAGCTATACAACACAAAGCCATATGTGACAATGAAGGCTCAATGTCATACGTGACACACCATTTTACAATAAGGCTCAAAATCATGCATGAAATGTCACAATAATGGCATAATATGGCACATGTTCATGTCACAACTTTAAGGTTCAGTGTCATCTATGATGCACCATGTTGCAATAAAGGATTAGTATGTTGTGATATGACGTTTTACAATTTGTAGCTTTTAGAATACCAGAATTTACATAATAATAATAATCCCTTTAAGCTAAATTAAAAGTAGGCAAAACAATTTACTGCAAACAAAAAAGGAACAACAAAGAAAGAAAATATAAATGTCTGATGAATTTTAATATTTCAGTCACAAAAATCCTCCCACTAAAGCAGTTTTTTTAATGCTATTTTCAACAGTTTGTGCATTTCAAGCTCTTTTTTGTGTGAATGCATGTTCATTTAGTGATTTTAATTTTGAGCCTGCAGTCTTTGTCTTAATCTGTCCAAATTATCATTTTCAATTTGCTTTTTTTTGTTAGATATTTCCATAAAGCTGTCACACCCTGAATTGTCATACTTAATTGGTATTAGACCATTGAAGGCACTTTTACTGGGCCTTAGTCCAAACATCTTTGCAGAACTTGTTACCTTTTCAATGGCATGCAGCAGAAAGGTGAATTGTCAGTAGTCACTTTTTCAGGAGGTTATCAGAAACTTTTATTTCACTGTTTGAATACATTGCCACATTACATAAATGTCATGCTGCATTGTAGTGAAATATTCTGCTGACAGAACCTTTTATTAATAAACATTGATTGCTGCTTGTTAGGTTGAATCATTTGCACCAGCTCCATGGCTAAGTCAAGTAGTAGAATTAGTCCTAAAGTTCCACAAAAGTACAGTTTAGACTAAAGATTAATTTAGGCCTATGTTTTTTTGGAACGTGCAGTTTTCCAGTGGTACGTAAAACTTTAGCTTCAGTTTTTGTGTGTGTGTGTTTGATTCTATGCTGTTATCCAGTGTTAGATATTAACAATTGTAGGCTCTATAGACAATACTTTGTCTCTCGGTATTGTGATTGTAAAACTAAAACAACTGAATTGTGAAAGTGTGCAAACGACAATTTATTCACAGAATTTCTGCTTACTTTTTAGAATTGCAAGTATTTACACAGACCAATACTTGTAATTTGCATTCTATCGTTCTTTTGTATATATGTGTTTTTTTTTCAGGTGAACATATGATAGATTGTTATAGTACATGATAGAAACAGCTGCATTCTTTGGATTCATTTGGAATATTTATAAATTGCTCTACGAGTTTTAAGCTACAACTGTTAAAAGTTACGGAAACGGTCTCGAAAGTGTAAACCTCGTCAAAAGTGTTGATTGTTTCACAATTCTTCACAAATGCTTTACTTTTACATCAGTTTGTCCCTCGGGAGTCTCTCGGAGACCCCATCAGTTGGAGTATAGAGCCTTTGCTCAAAATCAGAACAACTTGCGTGGATCACAAGCTATAAATGTATTTCTCAGGGAACTAGGAAGGGGGAAACCGTGGAAGATAGTTTGATTTTACCTTATTCGGCAAAATGGCAGAGAGTCCAGAGAGTCCCACCACTGGATACATCCAGTTGTTGAAAAAAATCCTTGATGCATCTGCAGTGACCATAGGTATCACTGATGTGACAGTATAACCATAGATATTGATGTGACAGTATAACCATAGATATTGATGTGACAGTAACTGTGTGCTTTGACAGTGACCTTGTAGATCATATCATTAATGTGACAGTAGCCACAAAATTAATGATTTTAATGTTATTACTGCCTTAGAAAGTACTGACATTACTTCACCACAGAACTCATTAATACATGACAGCAAAATTATAATATTTGCCTGGCTAGAACCATGCAGAGTCATTACTCTGAATGTTAGAAATGTATTCTTTCAAGCAATTAATGCACATGTGTACTATACCTATGTTGTGGAAGAGTAAGTACCATATTTCATAGTCCATATTTATAGCTGAAAGTGGGACATAACTATTGGAGCTTGTACCCTTTGCTAAGTCTCTAAAAAGCAATTGATTTCCTACCATAGGGCATGTTACTAAAGGGATTAGTGCTCACTTTGTGTTGCTGGCATGAGGTTAAAACCAATTATAATTCATACTGCACATGCAAAAGTCATGCATAATTGGCTTACAGCTAACAATATTTGAAAGAAAATCTGGATGATAAATGTCATATCGGTCAGGAATTGAAGAAACAGGATAATCCTGATTAATTGGGACTCTAGGTGTAAGGTAGCATGTACCCCTAATTTGTCTTATCGACTTTATACACATGCACTTAGTCATGAAAGTGACTTCATGGTTTCTAGATGAGCCATGCATGTAGAAAGATTTCATCAGATAGGTTAACCTGCTTGATGAAAAGCTGACACTCATCTTTCACTATTCGTGGCACTCTCAATGTTCTGTAAGATAAGTCACCAAACTTTTTTATGTTTTTCCAAAGTGCTTAGAAAAGCTCAAAAACCCCTTTTCCCTCTTCCAGTCTGAAAGGCCCTAATATCATCAAAATGTTACAGCAATTTGCTTCAACTTGCCCGTTTCAGTATTCAGTTTACAAAGAAACTGACTTACCCTGCAAAATGTCAGAAACGGTCGATATTTGTCTCATCTCCTGATGGTGGCTACCGGCCAGTTGAAAGAAAAAGTCTCCCCAACATATAAGCCATTATGAGTTTGATCAGTCCTGAGTCAAATGTCATTGGAATTTCTGTCCAGTTTCTGACTACTAACAAGTAACACTAAACCTTTGTTCCATTATGTTTAACAAACACACGTTAGAACAGCAAATCATGTCCTTCCCCCATCCTCGTGCATGCCCCCCATGCTGTTTCCTCCTCATCTCTTGCTTTACCCTTGAAGGAGAATGAAACTTAGAGGAAGGCATTATCATGGCTGATTTCAAATTTAGCGAAGCCTCAAACCTCAGCAGGTGGTGTTACAGACCATGAAATAATGTTTTTGCCTGGTGTGATTCTTTAGTTTTGTTATACAAACATAGTTGTTGTTTAATTGTCTTGGGAGTAAAGTTGTAGTATAATTTAGAGATACATGTGAGTTTTTTATTTTCATTGAGGTAAATTCCTGCAAATTTGTTTGATACATTTGTCAGATTTAATGACTGTGCAAATTAAGCAGAAGATTAAACTTTAATATCTGTGAATAGAATTTATTACATGCTCTGGAAGTTTAATATTGTAAAAAGCACCTTCTGACCTTTCGAATGTGGTAAAATTCTTTCACCTCTTGCTGCAAACACCCCCCATTCATCTGCCCTATTGAGAGTTTCCTGTTTCATTACCTGGGAATTATTTATCTTCTGCAAATATCGCCCAAAGAATTTTGGGTTCGCTTATTGTTTTTATTAGCATTTTGTTATGATAATCAACTTTCAGTTGGACAGTTAGCCTATCATTTCTGTTCTTTACCAGGGATGTAGACTACATGTTACTAAAAGAGGTTTCAAAACCATAAAATGCTCATCCAAGTGATGGTGTAAATTTTCATTTTAAACTATACTTCTTTATTTTAACATTGTATATAATGTATGTACCACAAAGACTTTAAGCCCCCAGTTGGTTGAATATCCACACTAGGAAATGGAAGTTTCTGAGTTAGAATCCAGGTCATTTTATTGATGTTTCTTTTCACCATAGCAGATTTTATTCCAATTTCTGCCATATATCTGACCACTGGCAGATCCAAGAAAAGGGAAAATCAATGGGAACCATGCATCCTTATCCCAAAGGTGGCCTTAAATATTATTTGTAGAATTTAGACTGAGGAAACAGTATTTTCTTAGAGGAACATATTAATTTCACAACTGAACAGAACTTGGACCAAATCACATTTGAGACCACTCAGATATTTTCATTTTAGCAACGGACACTCTCGTCCGTTAGACCACTTCTCATGTCACTACCGGCCAGTTTGGCTCCTCCCGACTAAAGTGATTTGTATCCACCAGGACATGCGACTGCATAGATTTATACAGACAAGTAAAACAACTAGCAACATATGACACTGCTGTGGGCAAATGCTGACCCTAAGCATGATGAGTGCTTGAGACTGCCTATCAATTCAAATTTTTGCTTTATTACACCAGATCATCATGAAAGTGCCAAAAAGTTTGAAGGTTAATGGACTTTAGATGAACAGTAGGGAGAAGGAAGTCCATATCAAATCGTTTTTGCACAAAGTGCTACTGGAAAGAAGCTGAAATTTCAGCTTTATCAGTTCAGAAAGTGACTCATAGCTGTTGGGCCCACGTGGCTCTGTGAGGATTGCCATTTGGACTGATCGACTGTTACAGCGGACTCACTACCACACTCTACACTAATACTAGGTAACGCAGACACGTGATTTTCAACCATAAAATTATATCAGAATTGTCCAAAAACCTTTCAGAATAACAACGATCCCTAACCTTTACATCTGCTTTTATTCACAGAACTTTGAAACAAATTATACATAAAACTTACCTCAAACTTCTATAGTTGCCTTCTCCTCATTTTTACATTCATTTTAAAGCAAAATAACACAGTACAGTACTCTCCAAAGTAAATGAATCAAGTCATGTATTTTTGCACATGTTACAGACAGGTCTAGTAGTCACTTGTGATGGAATAATGCATGTGTTTGTATGTATGTACTGTAGGTGGTACAGTATTACACTGTGTAGTAAGCTCGAATGAAGCTCATGCAGGTGATTGAGATGGAATCAATTTGCATACCCCAAAGTCAGGTTGAAGATGGGAACAAATCAGAAACAAGTCTGGCTTGATTGAAAGAATAAATCCTCTCTTTTTCCAATGATGTTTGAAGGAAATCAGAATAGATTTCTTAAAGAGAGTGCACAGGACTGGAAGACACTCAAACTGGAAGACTCACCCAATGGGTATATTTTAGGGTGGCCTAAATTTAGGGGTTTATATGCAACGATATATTTGGTATTTTGAATTAGGGAGTCTCAGTCATGCCAAAATGTTTAGCATGGTCTCTTTAATCGTGAATCTGGCCAAAGAATAGGGCTTAGAGTTTCAAACATTTGTTTGTCAGGAAGTTCATCTTGTAATGACTCGAAAGCTGTTTTAAGGGAGTTAATCGTACTATGTTAAGAGATTACAATCGAGAGAGAAAAGTGAGGTCTCACACCGAAACAATTAGCATAAAATCTTTGCATGTCAGAGTGCAGGTGTCTGTGGCACATAGAAAAGAGTGGTAGGCTTCACAGTGCCATGTTTTCCTCTTGTTGTTCATACAACTTGGAAGTTTCTTCTCTGAAATTTGATGAATGAGGGCATTGCAAAATGCAAATTACGTTCACATCCACTTTTGTGCAAAAATTCAGGAGCTGATGTACATCCTGTGACATATCAGACGCTTCAAAAATCACCTCAAGTGGCAGAAAGTGATGTACTGTAATGGCACACTGTATAGCTGGTAGTGTATATTACATATGCTTGCACCTGAATTGTACTTTTGACCAACTTTAGACTCTTGTAGATCTTTCCATCTAATGTCAATGGTAATTTTACTCCAGATTAATTGACTGTGTTCCCTAAGCGGGGTCGTAAATTTTAACCATCCCAGCTACAGACAAAGATAGATCATCATTGATTGGCGTTTGCTTTGTAGAGTCCACTCCAGAAATTGCTTTGAAAACTGTGATACATGTAAACATTAGAGTATTCACTGTGCTGTTGCAGTGATTTTTGATTCCTTGCCGAAGGCAGAAGGAATCTATGCGATGGTGATGTCGTGCGTGTGTGTGTGTGGGTGTGCGTGTGTGTTTGTGTATGTGTGTATGTGACACTTCTTGTGAACACGATATCTCAAGAAGGGTAACCATGACTGATGTCATACTTGGTGTGTGGGTTGATCATATTGAGTAGATGATCCCTATTATTTTTGGTGGAGGTCAAAGGTCATTTGAGGTCACCAGAGGTCAAAATGTGAAAACCTTGTAAACACGATATCTCAAGAACGGTAACTGCGACTGATGTCATACTTGGTGTGTGAGTTGGTCATATTAAGTAGATGATCCCTTATTGTTTTTAGTGAAGGTCAAAGGTCATTTGAGGTCACCAGAGGTCAAAATGTGAAAACCTTGCAAACACGATATCTCAAGAACGGTAACTGTATCTGATGTCATACCTGGTGTGTGGGTTAGTCATATTGAGTAGATGATCCCTATTGTTTTTGGTGGCGGTCAAAGGTCATTTGAGGTCAATGGAGGTCAAACTGGAAAAACCTTGTAAACACAATATCTGCAGAAGGGTAACTGTGACTGATGTCATACTTACTGTGTGAGTTGGTCATATTAAGTAGATCATCCCTATTGCTTTTGGTGGAGGTCAAAGGTCATTTGAGGTCACCAGAGGTCAAAATGTGAAAACCTTGTAAACATGATATCTCAAGAACGGTAACTGCGACTGATGCCATACTTGGTGTGTTTGTTGGTCATATTGAGTAGATGATCCCTATTGTTTTTGGTGGAGATAAAGGTCACTAGAGGTCACCCTGAGTCAAACTGTAAACACATTGTAAACACAGTATCTCTAGAAGGGTAAGTGTGACTGATGTCATACTTGGTGTGTGGGTTAGTCATATTGAGTAGATGACTCCTATTGTTTTTGTGGAGGTCAAAGGTCGTTTGAGGTCCCCCGAGGTGAAAATTTTCTAGCACATTATCTCCAGAAGAGTAATGTTGACTGATGTCATACTTGATGTGTAGGTTCCCCATACTGGGTAGGTGATCCCTATTGCTTTTAGTGGACGTCAAATGTCATTTGAGGTCACCAAAATAAAGGTTATTTGGGTTAAAGGCTTATTAATGTGGTGTTTCAAGACCGGTAACTGCAGTTGATCTCATACAGTACTTGTCATGTGAATAATTCATGCTTATTATAATATAACCATGTGGCAAGGAATCACAAAGCCTTTTGGCTTTCTGGTTTTTTTGGGAGGGGGATGAGAGGTTGGGATTTATATACTTTGGATGTTATGCTGTTCGAAAACCTAAATAATATGTCAGACAAGCTATGGACAAGGTTTAAAATTCAGCCGCATGAATTTATTCATTTTGAAAATACAATTATTTGACACCATATCAGCAGGCTCTGTAGCCACATTTGTTGTTGTAAGAGTCACCAAAGTTGTTAGCTGTTGATCACTATGCATCCTAGAGGGAGAGTTGTGTGTCCCTCAACCTCCCCCCCCCCCCCCACCTTTGAAAAACTTTTCAGATGCAAAGTGAATGGGAATAAGTAAGTTACATTTTTCTTAAATTTGTCCTGGCTGCAGGCCTATTTTTTTCTTTGTTTTCTATTCAATGGCCTGGTATCCCTCATTATGTAAGTCATGCAGTCTTTTGATAATTATGCTGGTGGTGCAGACGGTAATTTGACATCTCTACCAGTACATTACGTTGTATTTGCACATTTCGTACACACAGAACAAGGATGGAAGAGCTACTGTCTGCTGGCTAATAGCTGTGTGTACTGTACAGTGCATGAATTATAAGCACGTATGAATGTCCGTGGGATGTGCATGTTACTACACTCCTCTCAATGAATGGTTATATGGACAGAATTGCTCAAGTATTAATGTGATTTTGCTGCTGTGATGATTGAGCACCTGTTTGGCTGAATTCTCTGCATAAGTTTCCACAGCTGCCCATAAAATATAATGTAAATACATACACATGTGTGTGTTCAGTCCCAGGGAACTGATGCTATACTAGAACACAGTACTGTTAACATTCCCTTGTACTGTATAGTTCGCTGCAATTGTATACTCTGTGCAAATGGAACCTATTCAAGTAGTTTGCCCCTAAGGCTAGCTGGGTCACTTGCAGTTAAAAATTTCTGTAAATGTGTACATGTCTCTGTGCTTTATGGAAAAGATATGACAAACTTTCTTTTACATTTTCACCTTTGTTCTTTGTCCCTGGTTATTTAGTTTGTAAAATTCTACAGAAATTTGTGTTTATCTGTCAGTTTTACTTTGTACTACAATACCATGGAGTTTACTTCATTCATGGCATGTGTGTGTAATACATGCCATGACAGTTTTGCTGGGGACATGACAATTGAGTCTATGCACCCTGATAACTAAGTGACTGAAGTTAACATTCATTTATTTGATCACTGCTATACTGTGCTAACAAGGTGGATGTAGCGCAGAACACCTGATTAACGCTTCAAGGCTTCTCGCGTAGCTTGACACTTGCAGTAATTACTTATTCCATTTGTCATAGAGAACAGACCTACTAGTATTGAGGTATAGACCTGTTGTATTGGCAACAATTGATCACAGAGTACAAACCTACAATAGGTAAATGTTAAAGAGGCTCATTGAGTTATTTCCTGAAATTCTCTTGATTCTTCAAAACCTGTCAAGTTTCCTTTACATGCTAATGACCAATGGCCAAACTACTAGAGGATACGCGGATGTTTCACATACAAAGGAACTTTAATGAGTGAGGAATGAATGATTTGGTTTTTGAAAATTTGGGGCCAGACACTTTTCGTATTATTACTTATTCATATGCACACAACCAGTACAAGTAAGGGTAAAAAATTCAAACATTTTGACAGTTTCCGTACCTATTTGATGTGAAACTTTACTAGTTATGGTAATTATAAGTATTGTCATGTGCTTATACCCTTCAAAATCAAAACAAACTAATTGATGTCAACTCAATGAACCCCTTCAAAGGAAATACAGTATTTGACTGAGGAGTGAAGGGGCTCTTGAATGAAGGCAGAGAATATTCAAACCCCATGCCAATATCTTCCTCACTCAAGATATAGCTATTTGAATATAAAGAGTATTTCTGGGTAAAAAAAGCTCTCAGGGTGCCTCAAAGGTTACACTTTTAAATGCTATCTAACAGCAGCAAATTATTGAAGTTGTCTCTGTTGTTCTTTGAAATTGAAGAACTTATTTAATTACAAAATTTGACACCAGTGAAAAGTTAGATTGGGCTTAATTGTAAGTTTATCTTGAAATATTGTGGAAATTAAGGTAGCAATTCACATAAACTATTATAGTGTTTCTTTTAAGATAGTCATGCTATTCCCACAAAGAATATTCAAGTAGTTGTGTCTATGTGGTGTACACCACTGATTTCTCATAAGCAATGTACCATTTTGAAATACATATTTCTTTAAGAGTCTTAAATTCTGAACAGAATATGCTATTGAGATACGGCTTTCACAAATATTAAGAGAGAAAAATATTCCTAATTTTTATGGAATATCAATTGTCTTCCCAAGCCATTGCCTAATTTGCAGGACCTTAACAGTTAACAAGCGCATCATTGATCTTTTGGTGACTGGTTGAGTGATAAATTTGTGCCCAACTGGTTAAAAGTGTCTTTAATTTAAAACTTTGAGACAGATGCAATACTCCTTTGGTGTCTCATTTATGGTGAAACCTGAGATGTGAACGAAATGAGCTCGAATTAGTATTCTGTTGATAACTTGAATCTACAGGTGGCAGTAACTCATCCATGTAATGTATTAATAAGAGACTACACTGATTATTAAATACATGGAATTAACCGTTGGTGGTTTGCAAGTGGTATGTAAGTGACAAGGAATGAGCGAAAAATTTGTTAGAATCTGCATTTCTTGATGACCCGTTCCTGTTTTTTGTATACCGTACTCTTATCATGTATGCATAGTGTAATTTCCTGACCGATATAGGCTGATCCTCAAAGTTGCTGTTACATAAGAACTCTACAATATGCTGCTTTGATGTTAAGAGTTAAGGACAGAGAGGGTTACCAAAGTTGCTCTCTATTGATGTTGATGCAATGAGAATACAGTGTAACAATCAAGAGAATATAGTCATTTATCAAACAATAGATGCATTTTTAAAGAGTTAAAAGCTCAGATACCAGGAGTAACATTTCTTTTGTTCTTCATTAATGATTTACCTGATAACCTTACAATGACAGTATTTCAACATGGCTAAGGAAAGCTGACTCTTTTGGCAGATTATTTTTTAACATTATCATTCATTCAATCATATTAACCATTACCTTCATTCACCTGCCCCCTTCCCTTCCACCATTCCTCCCATACTAACGTCCACTCTAAACTGCATGCATCTCTGAAGATGGAAGTAACTTATGGTATTCAATTATGCATATTTTTATAGTGTCTCTTGTAGCCCGCACAGGGCATCATAATGGATTTCATTTCGTCCAGTTGCTTGGAACTTTATTACTTTGAGATACCAACATACAGCGGGATGCTCAAGATTATGAACCTGATGTCACCAGAGAGGTAGTTCCTATTTACTCAACGAAATATAACAAACCTTCTTCAAGGCTGGATATTGATCTGGTATTTTCTCGTGCAAGCCTTAATCTGCTTAAATTCCTTGAAAGAGATATTTCCTCGTCCCTCACAGTCCATTACACCGATATAGCAGCAAATTTATGCAAGGGCCGTGTGTTCAGATCGTAAGGGGATCTGGTTTGTTCTATTTCTTTTCTTCTTCTTTTTTTGGTACAGTTTTTTTTTTCTGTCCCTCAGATGTGGACTGGAAATGAGCACTTAATATGATAAAATCTGCAGAAATGGTTAATGCATTAATGAGTTACACTTTTGAAGGGATGCCTTTGAGAACACATGTATGCACGACAGGGAGAAAAAAAAACAAATGGAGAAATCATTAGTATTGTAGGATCTGTATTGTAGGGTGGGAAAAATTTTAGACTTGTGCTTTGTGACTTAACTTGCCAAATTTCATTGAGAGTATAAAATCAGTTTTGTTTGGTGTTATAGTTGTTCATAATTCAAGTTACAGCTGTGTGATGAAAGTCCACTCTGCCCAGCTATAGTTTGTCAGTTGTCTCAAGGTTACAAAATGTTGTGTGTCACTGAAAAATTACTGTAGCATTACTTATTTTTGAAATTGAAGTGCATATTTAACCTTGAAATGGAACATCCATGAATGAAATACATTGGTTTCCTTGAAGATTAAGCTTTCAAATGTTTTAAAAATAAAGGTCACAAGTTAATTATCAAATATTGCAATTAATGCATGGCAAATAAATACAACATTTGAATATTCATCATGTAAATCCATCACAGATTCCCACAATGCATTTGTAGCACTGTGAAGCATAACTTTTATCAAATTTACATAATTTTCAAAGAGAACATGCTAGAGATACAGTTTTCACAGTTGCAATTGAGAAAAATCCTATGAAATTCCAGTCTTATTCACTAATTGTAATTTGCCTGTAACATATAGTAGCTACAGGTCTCCAGGACTTCATTACGTGTAGTCCTTGGTGGCCAGAAATGATATCCTTAGTTTGCATTGGTATAGAGAAATGATCAATGCTTGAAATAGGGGGAAGGGGTGTAGAATTTTAAAAAGGTAGACCAGCCGAGCTGCAACAGGGATACAGGGGCTGGAAAGGATCTGGAAAAAAAAAATTATATTTGGTCGTACTGTAGGTCAGGATTATATGCACAGTTTACAGGTTAAATGCATTTGGAGTTTGTCGCTTCCACAAGCACGATGTATACTTCTGCTATGCAATGTTTTGTCCAGGGAGTGACTTTCCGCAGGTAATATCACTATATGCTGGATATTTTTGTTTTTCTGATACCACCATTATTATGGGAGGAGGCTGGATCATTGTAGTAATAATGTGGTGGGTGAAGATGTAAATGAAACTGACAACATCAATAGATAATTACAGTAATGTGTCGTTATGGCATAGATGGAGGCTCTCAGTCTATAGTGCTTCATTTTAAAATTACCTTTTTTAGGTGGATGTATCTGTAATTAAATGTAAAAGATTTTAGTCTTAAAGTGATTACATGCATAGGCAAAAAGTAAAAACACTGAAATTTCATCTCCAAAAGTTTGGTAAGGCTTTTAATTACACCATACAGACAATCTGGGAAAATAAATAGATTTCAGTTGGTTAATTCTGCCATATGATTTCAAACATGATGACAAAAAAGTGTAGAATGCGATAATGTAGTGGTTGACAATTTTCATTTAAATCAATGGTGTGCTTCTTTGAACAAGCCAATAGGAAGCATATTGAATATTCAGTTAGGCAAAACAACTCAGGATCACTGATGCCACAATGTTTTGTTTAGTTCATAGGTTATCTGTAAATACAATGCTTCCTTTCACCAAAGACTGCAATTCCCGATACCAACCAAGGAGCGACGACTTGAGTATATGGTTTTGATACACTAGTGAGACCTGTACTGTTGCATATTCATTATGTAGGTGCTTACAGTAAGGATCATTAATTTTCAAATAGGATTTCTGTTTTTGACTGTTTTTATGCCAATCCTGTTGCTTTTCAAAGTAGTTACTGTCATTTTCCTTTATTGAAAGACGTAGTCTGTTCATGTACAACCTCGCGTGTACATTTAAAAGTAAAGAAAAAGTTCAGATCAATCATAATCTTATCTTTTTGGTCTTTCAGTACACATGCAATCACTTTAATTGAGAAAGAAATGGAAGTAGTTGGTAAATGCAAAAAATAGCTCTTTAACTTTTCGACACATGCATGCATAGGTACGCCTCAATATTTTTGAAAGGTGTTCTTCTATGCAGTCCTTATGCCCAACATCATGAGGCACACATAAATGAACATCCTGCTTTTAGAAGAAAAAGGTTCAACCAAATTTAACACAAGGCAGGTGTAAAATTTAAGTGAGACCAGTTCACCATATCACTTCAATGTTGTTGATCAGCCTTAAATCTTATCATGTTACCTTTTTTACCCATGCATCTTCTGTAAGTATTTGTAAACTTGACAAGTATCAGCAAAGTAAGAAACCTATTAGACATCAGGTTTCTGTCACTAAATTAAATGAATATTTGATTGTAACAGAAGAATATCTTTATGATAAACCTAACTGATTAGGAAAGTACTTTCACCTTTGCAGGTTATTTGGAAAGTTGAGATTTGGTGATTTCACTGTGACTTCATTTTCATTCCCTAAGCCCCTCTTCTCCCCCCCCCCCCCCCCTTCCCTTCTCTGATTCTTCACATATTCTCCACAGGACATATCCTGGGATGAAACCTGTCACACTGGGCATTGGTTCAAGTAGAAGTTTGCATCATGTTGATGACAATTATATGTATATCACAATGCAGAACTTTAATGTTTACGGTTGGGGTTGCATGTGGATGAGATTGTTGGCACGTGTTGGCGCTCTGTACACAAGTCAATCAATCGTATTTTATCTAATTTTACATCAATGAAAGTTAAGTATTTTGCATGTGGTTAATCCCCATTCTTGACAAATGTCCAAGATGATCGTATTGAACAGATCTTCAGATATATAACTCGGTTGGGTACAGAGCTCACATGCAAACAGCTGATGAACAGGGCGCTGTTAGAGTAGCAGCATGATGGGTACGTTAAAAGCATTTTGTATGGATACACTAAATTGAGCGAAAATTTCAAATGCCTTGACGAAGACTACAGGCATAGCTGAGCACTGTTAGGTGTGATGCTTTTTCATGATTTGTTGTATTCTAGCTCAATTTCATGTAACATAAGGTAATTGCTATTTGATTCACCAATCTAAATTTAATAATGAACATGATGATATATAATGTGTGTATAAAAATGGACAAGATTCAAGAAAAAATGAAGGTAGTTGACAGCAAAAGCCAATCATAATTTCATTGATAATTTTTTTATTCGCTGATTAATTCTGCTTTTTTTTTTTGTAGATTTTCCAGCAGAACAGAAAATAAGTGACAGTCGGCAGCATAGGGTACATGATGTGAATCAGATAGAACTGTGCAACATTTATATAACCTTCAACTTGTTATGCATACATGACTACATAGTTTCCATTTTGTCAAATGCACTGACCAATCCAAGGAAGGGGTACCAAAAGGGGACATGATCCCGCCCAAATGTCAATTGACAAAAGAAACTGCTAATGATCTTGACAAATGTACACTTTTTGTCACACCAAATCACATCTAAGTGCATTCAGGTGTAGATAAAATAATCTAGTAGAAAAATCCCTGCCCATTAGACCCCCCTGTACCACATCACTGTACCGGGACACCACAGTTTGACTCCTTCCAAGCAAAGGACTTTGCTGCATCTGCCACTCACTCACAGTGGTCAAATTAATTTGAGATCCAGAAGCAGTGTGCAATATTATAAGCACAGGTAAATCAAGGAGGTCAGTGACACTATGACAGAGGAGTAAAGTATTAGTGTCCCTGTGTATATGTCACCAGTTAGTAGCAGGTAATGGAATTCAGGATGCAGTTAGTTTATTTAGAAATGTTGCCAAACCAACAAGGATGAGGAACACATTTTGAAAACTGTAAGCTTTTTCTTTTGTTTTTTAAGGGCCGGGTGGAGTGGGATGGGATGTCCCACAGAAAAGATGTGGAAGACAGGGAGCATGGGAGTGGCACAGTACCATTTGAATCTGTTTGGACAATGAATTATAGGATGCTGTGACAGTTGAAAAGACAATATTTTGAGGAATTTTTCTTTGGAATCTGCTTTTGCTAGTTCATGTAACTGTAAATGAATGACCAGAAATAACATGACCAATAATTGTGCAGGGGGGGGGGGGGTAATGAAATGTGGTACGTTACAGTACTTTAAATGAGAAGAAAGCACATAGTGATTGGATCGAGTCTTCGTGACTAAGCGAATATCTCAAGAGTGTTACGAAGAAAGATTTTGTAATTCAAAATAGCAGGAGTTAATTTTTTCCCCATCCCTTTCAAACTTCCTCAACTATAAAAGTAAAATATTTCAACATTTTATGGCGATTGAGCACATCCATGAGTCATAGCAATTAAGATGTGAAAATTATCATCCATTTGTAAATATAGTGTGCTAGTATTGAGAGCCTTATGACATTTCAGTTCTCCATCTATACCTGCATTGATGCCAAGAACTTGTTTGCTCTGTGTTACAAAATAAATTCAGCTACAGCCACCAGGTGACATAGGCCAATATGACATTGAGTTCATTGGGAGAGGAGGGCATCCAAGGTGGCATAGACAAATGACCTCGGAACTAAGGATGGGGGCTAAGATTGGTTTGTATAGGTGTGATACAATGTAAAGTGCTGTCTGGGATAACTTACACCCAAACCCAGTCCAAGTGCCATAATCCTTTGCAACTTGGCGGCAGACATCACGGCAGAAGTGTCTGAATAGAAAAAACAACAACAGCACCGAGCAGTTTACAATGTTAGAAGATTATGCATATATATGTTCACATTCTACAAACTTTAAGCATCAGTTATTGAGTTCCCCACTGTGATTGGTTATCAAAGGTGACCCGTTATTCACAATCTAATCTGCCTAATCTGCACAAGCGCAACATTATGTACATGTTGTCGGGCATCTCCCTCTAGGACAAATACACACTAGGCTATAGATGTTCCCAACGTTCCCTACTAAGCCCCACTAGACCTAAGTTACTTTAGTAGCACTAAATTTAATGTGGATATCATTTGAACAAGCCTAGGCATTTCTGCAATTGCTAGGCCTAATAAAATGGTAATAACATTAGTCCAACAATACTAACTGTACACTATAAGCAATGTTTGTGTCAACTTAGGCCTAATGACGACATTTGTGAAACCTCTCTGTGTCGTATGATGATAAGAAAATTGTTTATCCTCAGTTTGTCAGGGTTGCCATAAGACTATAATGCATCCATATCCATACCATCAAAATTAGTGGCTGTGTTATGATATTTTCTCTCTTTTTCTGAGAGTAATTGATTCATTTTGACTTCTTCCATGATCACCAATAACAATCTGCTAAATGCAATATACTCTTTACTTTTCACGTAAACTTGTGTTCCACATCCAAGTATAGGCCTAACTATATTTATACCTCAAAACAGCCAATTTGAATAGTTACAGAGAGACCATCTAGGCATTGTGTGTCCCAACAGGTGCCACCCACATCCGATTTCACAATATCTATTCTACAATACTCAGTATGTCAATTATGGTGTCAAGATGCACTGAATGTATAGGGATGCTTTTTTCCCCCCTTTTATTTAAAGTTGTCACATTGAATCCTTTTATTACTTGTCTATGGAACCATGCCATGTACATTTCTGTTTACTTTTCTGTAGAAGTCAATTGCTATGTGTGACTCGGTGATGAGTGCATCACGCCTCTTCTGGAAGTGTGAGAGTCAAATCCAATAAGAAACATGACTCACAAATGCCGCACTTGCAGTTTAACCCAGCAGTTGAAGTTTAAACCAACTTACAGTACTTTGTTTGGTGCTTTGTCATACATCTGCATCATAGGCAAGCATCACATAATCTGAAACAGCAGCCACCATAACACCATGTGCCCCACAGGATGTGAATCTGACAGTCTGTCAGTCAGTCTGTGAGTCTGTCACACCAGAGTGTCTCCATCTATGATTAATTCACATAGTCTGACACTATACCACACGACATATACTTGTGCATGATGTCCATGCATCTAGTGTGTATACTATGACACCACTGCACCAGGATGTGTTCATAGAATGCACATACTATGGCCCCAATACACCAAGTTGTGCCCATAGGATGTCACCATGACACCAGGTTGTGCCCATAGGATGTCACCATGACACCAGGTTGTGCCCATAGGATGTCACCATGACACCAGGTTGTGCCCATAGGATGTCACCATGACACCAGGTTGTACCCATAGGATGTCACCATGACAACAGGTTGTGCCCATAGGATGTCACCATGACACCAGGTTGTGCCCATAGGATGCACATACTATGACAACACTACACCAGGGTGTGCAGATCGAATGTACATATTATGACACTGCTATGTGGGTGCACATTCAAGGCAGTCGCTACACCAGGAGGTTCCCATATGTTGCACATGTTTACCGTGTCTCCATGCCACTAGGGTGTGCCCATAGGATGCATGCATATACTATGACACCACTCCACTAGGGTGTGCCCATAGGATGCACATACTATATGACACTGCTGCATTAGAGTGTTCTGATAGGATGCACATATTATGACACCACCATGCCAGGATGTGCTGTGTATACCAACAAGGAAGCAAGAATGCAGAATTATTACTCAAGAAGAAAATTTTTGAAGATTGCAGCATTACAACAACAAACGACAACAAAAAAAAGTTCAGTGGAACTTCTTATCTACAATCTGCTGAGAGAGATCTTCTTATGACTCACAGTGTGATACTGATGACTGGAATAGTTCATGTACATTTATGTCAGTACTTCGTATGTACTAATTTTTATTACTGTACAGTTCTCCCTTTTAGCTCTGTTGCATCTCATTCTTTTAATTCAATTAGTATATGCATTCATTGCTGTGGCAATGGCCAAAGGCGAGCCATGGAGGCGACACCGTTTTGAACATATATCATACTGAGCAGATTTTCACTCAAATGATGAACAGACATGTATGCTAGCATTATTAGTTTAGTCGATGAGCATGTTTTGAAGTTAGCACATTCAGCTCAAACATATATTGACAACAACTTTAAAAGCCAGCTGGGCAACTTTTGTAAATTTTGAAGTGATCTTAGGCATTAATGGATGTATGCATATATCTGTGTTCTTGTGAAGATGTTTATAAACTTAAAGTTAGAGTAATAGTTTGATATCATGAGTAATTATTTGGCAAATTGTCACATGTGCAGTTGTTAGTTGTGAGAACAGTCTGCATGTTAGCCTGTTATTACCATTTCTCATGTTGCAGTTAGACCTAAGCTTGTTCATCTGATCTTGAATGCTGCTTCCCAACATTTCACAACTCATGCTGAGAAGTTTCCCAAAACACCACATTTGTGGATGATAATGTTTCTACTTTTTTTGTGAGAGCGAATCTGCAGTATTACTTGGAGAAGCACTAAAGCTGAAATGGTGTAATCAGTCAACAGAAATTGACAAAACATGTAGCCAAGGTGACAGGATTGAGAGAACAAAATAGTTTAAATTTGAAGCTTTATTGAGTGTGGAAACAGGACTTTATTTACTTCATGCTCGCTTGGCCTTCTGTAATTACAGGGCGCTGTAGCGATAAAGGTTTATAGTTACATGGTCAACCATCCACAGTCTGGTAACCTTATTGGACTCAATGAATTAGACGGCACTACAGGCTCAGATCCATACTTAAAAAGTATGTGCATGGGTACAAACTTGGTGTATGGTAGGGAATATGTCTTGGGGCAGGGGGGATATGTCTCACCTTACTTTTTGGAGAGTGGAAATGCTAAAATCAAAAGCTACAGTACACATCACAGAAGAACAGTATAGATAGAATGGCATGAATTTTTCTTAGCTCCACCAAATGTTGAAACGTCTGGCACCATTTTGCATCTCAGGACCCCCCTCTCCTTATCCTCGTCACAAGTATAGGAGAGGACTTTAGGGCCAGATGTCCCCTTCCCACCATGTTCAAAATTATCTTGATTCCCATCCTGGAGTGCCAGATGTCTCATGAGCACTTATTCGTACACTGGCAGGTTACAGTTGTTCAGCTGCAGCCTAACAAGAGAAACCGGGGTTCATTTTTTGACATGAAGCTTGTCAGATGGATGATTAGTCACACTCTGATAGAACAACTTTCATAGTTTTACTGTGCCAGCACTTTAGTCCAATGCTTCGTATTCTTGAGAGCACTAATTTGATGTCCTGGATGGAAAAAATGCTTCTAGCATGCTTCTAGACCTCTCTTTTCACTTTTTCACCCAATAAATTAACCTGGACATTAACCTTAAAAAGTGCAAGAGACATATTGTATATCCTGCACATTAAACACCAGCAAATGTGAAACACCATTAATGCATTATGGTACATATGAACAGTATCCAAATTTGGCAGAAACATTTCAAGATGCTCTTTTTATTATTGTTACCTCTTATACATGACTACAAAGAAAATCTCTAAAGATGTTCTATGAGCTGTTTTTCCATAGATCTGTATTGGGGATATGGCTAGTTTTTCACAAAATTAGGTCACATTTAGTTGGCCATATCAGGCACTTTTAAGGGCAGTTACTTTCAACATACAAACAAAAATCACCACTTTGTGTGTCTGTTTACTGGATCTGTGGTTTCACTATGTCCCACATAGTGACAGCATTGAGTTTAATGAAAGGCAGGTTTAATGAGCTGTCACCAACAGTTGCATAATGAGCCAAATATATGAGATTTGTCTTCACACCGTAGAATTGACTACTCCACCAAGCTTCCTAATTTACATTCTGAATTAACTAAGAGCCATCTAGTTGGATCAATGAAACCTCGCAAACGCATGTTATAATCACCCACTGTTTGTCTTTGAATTAGACCTGCTATTAAGAATCAATTTAATCCTCATCGTTCAATTGGTAATTATTGCATCTTTTAAATCAAGAGATTGTTTGCCTAGTTTGCCCTTTTGGAAACCAAAAGATGGGGATCTGACACGACTAATTTTGTGATGTCACTGCTGCACCACAAAGCAAGCTATAATCTCATACTCTCATAATCTCATGTTAAAATCACTCATCATCAATGGTTGAAATTAATATATTGTTAGTTGCTTTTAAAGGATTTCCCTTTCCTTCTGCCTATGCTGATGATAAATTCACTTCCTTTTCACTTTTCACCAGAGGTTTGAATTGTATTTCACCTTCCTTAACCTCACAATAAAAAATAAATGTGTATAATTTTCTTCGCAAAAATGGGAAATGCAAATGAGCCTCTCAAACAAATAAAAAAGTGCCACAATTTTTCCTCTGAAGGGTAGAATTTTCTCAAACCTCCTTGCTGTAAATTGCCTCCCCTTAGACCTGGGATGGCAAACCAGACTCCTACCATCACAAAATCCTGGATATATGCCTCTGTTAGATAGAGTAAAGAAGGGTAAGGAACAATATAGGCTAGACACAAAGTCTAGGTGAAATACTGACACAGGATATTGCTCAATAACTGATGCACATACCTTAGTTTTCTTTCAGTAACTAAACAAATGGGCCACTTTCATACCTCTTTGGATATTTATGCTAAGGTCATGCAAAATAATATGATGATGACCAAACTGAAGTGTGTGCCAAATATGCAGAAATTTGCAGACAAACTCGTGGAGAATATTTAACAGAATTTTTAGGACGTAATTTAAGGCTCATGTGCAGCATACGGCATCCCCTATAAGAAAAAAAAAAAAAAACTTGTAGGCCGTTCTTGAGTCTCGAGGCAATGATTCATGAAAAACAAGCAACATAACAACAACAAAATGAGTTTATGTGTTACTTGTTTTGCAGCTGCTAAAATATAATCTTATTTTAGTGCGTTTCTTGTCATGGATGATAGGAACGGCATGTTGCTGATATTCGAATATTCCAGGGGCCATGAAAATTCTCTGTATGGTAATGCATGAAGATGTAATCTCAGGGAGAATATGAAAATGATGGGAATTGGAGGGAAAGAAACCTCTTTGCTCTTGAGTGGCCCCCCGAGCCACTTTTGAGTTTTATAAGGTAAAGCGTGTTCTCCATCTCGAGATGATGAACAAATGAAGCTTAGGTAGAGTAGTTTAGCCCCCAAGCATGTCACTTCCGTCTCTGAAGAAATTTCACAAGGAGAGTGGGAGAGTAAAAGGGGAGGACAAATTAAATTGTTTTTATTGAACTTAAGGGACTGTGGTGCATGCAGTCCAGCCGTGTGATACAGACAGATTCCAAAGCCTCAACTTGTTCGTTCTAATTGTCTTTGAGCTAAAAAGGAAATTGGATTCTTGCTCTGGTGTTGGTGTACACATTTTGTGGAAAAGCAAATCAAAACAACAGAATCAACAGTTTCTGGAAAAGAAGTCACGGAGAAGTGAAGAAAAAAACTGACAGAACATGATTTTGAAAATTATCCCATATCTGTGTTGACTCATATGTGTGCAAGAAAGGTATTTGTAGTACTAGAAGATGCAGAGACCAGAGTTATTAGCTTAAACTAAGGATGTTGTGTGCAAGGACTTAAGATGAGATCTAAGAATCCTCAGAGACCAGAAAGAGCAGTGAGAATTGACAGTAGTATGCAGAAACTGTCGTCAACTTGGGGTGTTAAGAATCGATAGTGGTATGCAGAGATCTGAATCAAAGGGCTAAGAATCGACTGTTATAATCCAGAAACCCCACGTGAGGACACACCAGGTGCATGTCCCCCCTTTTATCGATGATCAACGATTTTCTTTTTACCAAAGTGATCAACTAGATATGGAAAATATGCGTCCCAGATGTTGGGAAATCGCATTTTAATGCATTTAGAATTCAAACTTTCTTGGGGTCACCTAAACCCCTCTCCATGGCATAGCACCCTTGGTGCTCACTTGTTGGCCTTCGGTCGATGGTACGTGTGCCACCCCCCTTTCTCAAAATCCTTTATGCATGCCTGGTTAAGAATCGACAGTTGGATGTTAAGGACAAACAAATGTAATGGTTAAGGATCAACAGAGTCCAGAGACAAAGATTATTTGGGTCAGCTGCAGTTACACGAGGAGAGCTATGAATCAACAGAAATTGGAGTCTGGGATTAATTGAATCAACAGCTGTATGAAAAGGGCAAAGATGAGTGGTAGGAATCAACGGAGATGGCAAAGTCAAGGGATAGAAACTGACAGTACTCTGCAGATATATGAAGGATAATACATTTCCAATCACTCAGAGATACTGTAAATGCAAGCATGGCACATAAAGTTGAAAATGACATCAATCACTCATTTCATTTACCCCTTACTGAACTTTGGCCAAATAAAAAAGAAATCAAAGAAATCCTTCCAACTTCTCAAAATATAGGATGCAACTTTTTTAAGAATTAATTCCTTTACGTGCTGCAGTACTCATTCAATCAGATAATTTAGAACCTGTACTGTATTGTAATCTGTGCAATTAAAATTCTAACAATCTTAAAGGGGCATATTGCGTTAATTTATATCGATAAGTTTGTGAGAGTTTTCAAGGGTAAAAACATGTAACAATAGTTATATTTTGTGTTTATTTATGTAGTCAAGTTTCACCCCAGTAGTTGCGAAAACTCTTTTCTTTTTTTTAATTTCTTACTGTGACTCATATTGATTGTGTGTATCTAAGTACTAATGTGAAAAGTATCTTGTCACAAATTTTCTAAAACCAAGGAGAACCATTAAATCACTCTCTCATTGATGTTACTGTGTATGTGACACACGGGGATCCTCTTGAGTTCGAACATTTGTCATCAGTACGTGAAGGAAACTTGACGGGTTAAGGAAAATTTAGTGAATTTCACAGACCAACTCAATGCGCCTCTTTTAATCATTACCTTACACAATATTTGTATATCATTTAATCATTATTGTAACATTTTACCTTGTTGATTTCTGAATATTTTTACATTCCTATATTTTACTGCTTGTCATTTGTTTTTATAATTGAAATGGAATAACTGGTATGCAGAGAACCGAAGCCACGATCTATGAATCGTCGATCATTACGAGGACCATGCAGGCCGGGTTCATTAGGCTTAGAATTGACTGTCATGTGCTGTAAATTGCAGGCTACAAAATATATCTCATTCATTACCTCTTGTTAAATTCTGTTTCTGCTGACAGAAAGAAATGAGCAGTAGATACTGTTAGGCATTAAGATGGCTCGTGCTCTTTTCTTGTTTGTTATTGTTATTGCTCAACACCACATCAGATTTTGTAGGGATATTGCTACTTCAAAATGTGACTTTGGTAGGGTACAATTGCCCATGAAGAATTATATTGGTGTGCTGACCAACCGCAAGAAATCAGAAGGCTATATTCTTTAATAAAGCTTGATGCTCCTTTGAAACCAAAATCATCCACTTTGCTACAGAACAAGTGGAATTGGAATGACACATGCAATCACAGAATGGAATGTAGAATGGTGACACTCAGTCACATATCATATAATCATGTCACATTTCTCATCTATGAACAAATATTCTACATCATCTCTCACTTACCTGTCTCCACACAATTACATGTACTCTCATGGTAGATTGATGTTGCTGTACATATTTGAAAACACCTGAGAGAATCTCTCGTAACTACTAAGACAAGTAAATTTTTGGATAATTTTTATTGCTGTGATAACTTTTGTCGATGTACATTCTTCAGTATTTCATTTTCACTTGTAATAGATACAGTTAAGTGGCTCTTCATAACTATTGATGAAACTGCCTAATGTCATGTGTTTTATAGAAATTTGACTCACCAAAATTTGAAGTAAACCTGACAAAGGAACATCGTTTGTCCTTCGCAAACTAGTTTTAATACTCTTGGAATGTGCAATTTTGACCTTCGTTCCAGTGAGTTATGACAAGGACAATGATCATGTTCAGCTTTGGGATGTAACAGACAGGATATTAGCACAGACAACTTATTATTTACTCAACTATTGTTTAAACTGTGACCAAAATGTGGTTCTTTATTAAACTGCAAAGTGCATACATTATAATCGTGGTCACACATTAACCAGCCTTGATAAATTTAATTGGATTTATTCCCCAAATGAATGTTGTTTTTTTTATCATTATTTAGACGAATTCTCATAGGAAGATTTAATATTAAATCTCAGAATATTAGGGAAATTCATTAATGCATGAAAACAAGGATAATGCAAAAGTGACTTGAATGATTAAGGCAGATTGGAGAAACATTACTTTCATAGTCATGTGTAGTTTTTAGGTGACAGGAAGAGATTTTAAGCCACACCAAAAAAGGATTATAGTTTAAAGCAGAAACCAAAGCTCTCTGAGACTTTTCTGACTATGAAAAAAAAATGTTTTCATAGAAAATATCCACTCAAAACAGTCTGTTGAATCTTAACACAGACTATCTGAAATAATTACGGTGGCCACTAGAAAAAAATACCCACCTCCTTCCCTTCAGGTCTTGCAAGTCAAAAAAATAATGAACAATATGTTACTGTATTGAAATAGAAATAGTTATTAAAGCCGGCCCCTATTCATTGATTCTAAACTTGCCTAAATTTAGTGTCATTGCAAAGAGAAATGTGTGATAAGCATGAATATATTCACATTTTCATACTCTGTAAGTTAGATTAAATTAATTTAAGTTGGTATGAAATTTGCCCCATATTCCAACCCCTTTTAGCTTGTGAAACCGTCAAAGTTGAGATGATATTTATGTGTCGTCTTAGAATGGAGAAGATCACTGCGCGTGTCAGTCGGCCTTCCAAGACTGCTAGTGATGGGGAATATCTTTTCTAAATTGGAATATGGCAGTTCCTGCGAAACTGTCAAGTGTTTCATAGCAAAGCTGTTGTTAGCCGTTTCCTGTATTTGAATTTTCTATATGGGATTGACAAATCTTGCTTATGTGGTAGTCAGACTTTCCACAACAATCTTATGAACAGCTAGATGGCTTACTGTTAATGTGTAACGTTAGATGTTGTTATTTCCCGAAACTGCCACTGCCTGCTGACATCCAGTACAAAGTGAAGCAACTCTCCAATTCCTGGAAAGAGAGAAAAACGGTCCGAATTATCAGTCACTGATGGTGAAGAATCAGTTTGGACCTCCGGCACAATATTGTAGGTGATGTCAGTGCCTCTGGAATGAACCACAGTTGATTTCCAATGTCTTGGGACGGTACACCATTTTTGCGTAGGTAAGGCGCCGCGGTTGGGATTCCTCGTTGGAACATTGTGGCATATGGTACTTGTCAAAATATTCCGGGGTGAAGTGAAAGCTATAGATGCTGATTCGTTTGTACTGCCTTCCATCTTTTGCATCAAACTTTCGTTTTCTTTGGACAAAATTGATCCAGGATTATTTGGAAGAACCGTCCTGAAACAGACTGACAGAATTTTACTGGGTGTATCATTGACAGGTGGATGAAACATCCGCTCCATGCTGTGTCACTGCCCCATGCTTTGTCTGCCATTTTCTTCCCCAGTACAACTCTTCTTTTTACATTCAAAAGACTTCAGAGTTAGGTGAACTTTCAAAAGCAAATTGATGCCGAATGTCCAGGCAAACGCATAACATCTAAGTAGTGAAGTATAGGGATTTTTTGGACGAGCAGACAGTCCACTTTGACTGTCATACACATGATGAGCATATGCACTCACCATAGTTCAATACAGCTCTTCTCAGTGTACAAGCTCTCCATTCTGTGACGTCATCAAATCTGGCTGTGAATTTCGCAGTATTTTTCGTTCATTAGGGTATTTCCACAGATGAGTAAAAATTGCATGCTCCCGCTTTCTCAAACCTATGGTGATGTGGAAAGTGACATTTTCTATTTGTATTTGTTGTTTTCTATCTGGAGATGTGAAATTTACTTTTGTGGTTTTCAATGAATAGGGGCTTTAACAATAATGTCATGTGCAGTGAAAAAAAGTGTGCATTGGATGTTCTGCACTGTTCAAGATTAATTGCGACCCACCATTCCACATTTAATTTGATTGGATTTGTTTATTTTGTTTTCTTGTCTCATAGGATATGTACAGCGATGAGTTCATCAGGGATAGATAGGGAAATACACATGGAGAGATTAATGTGGGCACAAGTTGCACATTAAGATTTTCCTGCAAATTTCTGGAATTGTAAAGGCAGACATATATAGTAGGCATAGTATTGCTCAGTACTAAAATTTGAATTCATAGACAACAATTTTGACACCGGCCCTGGAGAGTTGAACTTAATTCCCACCATGCTGATTTGTTGCCATTGTTTTATATTGGTAGAAACTGTGTAAATAAATTGTTAAATAAAGCATTTTCAATGTTAGTTAAACTGTTTTTGAGTTTCAGCTATTGAGTGATGTGCGCAAATACATGTGTTGCAGCTGTGATTATGTACAAATTTACCGGGACACACGTACGCTACTACCCCTACGTCATATTTACTGTGAGGTTATATCTGTTTGTGACATTTATCAACTCTCTTCTTGCTACATTGTGAAGAATGACTCAAGGGTAATTGTTCGTTGGTATCCTGGAGACTGGATGCACAAAAATGGTTTTGCCTGGTCATTTATGTGACCCTTGTAGGTTTTCACAAACAAAACTTCTTCATTGGGAAGAACGAAGATGTGCATTCATCATTTCTTAAGTTAAAAAACAAACATTTTTTTTCCCGTCATTGATCCATGTACTGTTTATTCAACTCCCACATAATTGAATCAGATTACAAAAATAAATATGATGTGCTGAATTTGACTATAACATCAACAAATTGATCGGCAAACTTAGATACGAATTTTGGCCAATTCCTGCACGGACACAAATAGAATGTTTGCTGTGAACTATATTAAGATTGACTGGTGTTGTAATGAATTTATTTTCTGTAAGAAAAAGTGTAGGTTAGAACACTAAATAGCTTTTTAGAATTAATGCTATAGCTCCATGTAACACAAGACATCAGGCAGGGACTTTAACTCGAGTGGGATCGAGACAGATCTGGTGGAAGTCAACCAAATGTACACACACTCAATATGTGCGGACAAGGGATGCGGCACTTAAACTGGTTAAGTCAACAAGCGGTCATGCCCACTCAGAAGAGGTTGCTGGGATTCATCCAAAATGGATTACTCAGCTTGAGTTAAAATGGCAAATACCCACAAGACAGCAAAGCGGCCATCAGAGCACCAAAAATTTAGAGACGAGAACCTAGATTTGAAATCCGATGAGGGTGTGAGTCAGAGGTATAAGGCTAGTGATTTGTATAGTTGTCAAGTGTCTCTAACAGTGAGAATGACAGATGAGAAATACCAGAGAAAATGTTATGAGGCGCAAAAGCAAATTGTGAATTGCCTGTTATATTCCAACACCTCTTTGTTTCATGTGGTGAGACTTATTAATTGCGATGCCGTAATCATATTTCTGTTTCATTGATTTGTGAGCGAGTGATATTGGGAGAGATCACTTTACGTCCCTGTGAAATACTCGGTTTTGGAAGACACCAATTCAATCAACTGAAGGATGAAGTTTCTCAAAAAATGCACATTGTGTGCCTGATCAGGCAAATTCAAAGATGGATTTTCGTTTTCCAATGAGTGAGCTAAGGAGAAGGGTTGATTGGAACACTGGGTCAAGAGCGAGAGAGGAAGAAAGGCAAGATTCAGTTATGAATGGAATGTTGTAAGGATACAGTCATCACTTGTAACCAAAGTCTATATGTAGGGATACAGTTATGGCTGGTATATACTGTATGTTGCCGTGTAGTTTTCTCACAGAGAACCCATTCATAGAAACCATTCATAAGATTTATCTGCTGCCCCCCCCCCCACTCAGTTGTTTCCTCTTCCTTCTTGTCTCTCGCTAGTTGTCCCTCGTTCCTCCACCCTTTCAAAAGATCAGTGTGAAACATGATGCCTTAAAGTAGATATTTAAATTGTATCCCCATTGATGAATATTCAGTGTAATTTTCACAGCAAATTTAAGGAACATTCAGTTAAGTTCCACAAAAACGAAATAAATATCTTGCATGGTTGCTTTCGATAAATGGAATTAGCTTGGTCATTCCAAAACGGAAGAAAATCAACTCTGTTGAGTACTCACATCACACTTAAGGCAAGCACATATTTTTTTTAATTTGGTTTAATACACTCAGTGGTTGTTCTAGAGAAAGCATAGTGCAATTATGCTAACCATTGAGCTTTTATTGAGGACTATGCATGTATCCCTCTATAACTTCAGCAAGTTCGTCTCAATATAAAGGCAATTTGGAAAATACAAAGAGAATGCTGGTTGTTTAGATTTGAAAAAAATCATCAGATATCTTCATTGTCCTAAACACAGTATGTTATCCAGTTTAATACCATTAGATGCATTAACCCCCTTCCCTCTTATTTCTTTGGGTGTTACTACTCCCAGTACAAATTCCCACCCCTGGCTCTAGTAGCACCCTTTCTCTTTCCCTCCCTCACCCCTTCATTTCATTAGATTTAATCATTCTACTCTGCTCATGACACATACCTGATACTGTATTACCACCCTCTGATTGCGAGTGCCACTTCACATTTGGCGGACTCCCAGCGATATAATCCCCATTGAGTCTCTTATTTCTACCTTTTACTCCAGTGTATATGTGCCATCAGCATTTAAAAATGGAGGGACTATAAGGAAGCTGCATGTGTCTCTCACACATAATTAAGTTCTGGGTTAGTAAGTATGTTAAAAAAGTCTGATTTAATTCTTGTCTTGCCGATGGTGACAATGTGTATAGGCCTGCTTTTTTTTTTCTTTGGTAGGCTGTGTCACAGTATCTGTATTTGTAGAGGGATATTTCTAAAAGACACCTTTGTCAGTGATGCATACTCAGATAAATGGCCCAACTGCAGGATAGAACAAGCATAATGTGTTTTTTTTTTTTTTTTCAAGACAAGTTTCCATTCTAGCTAAAACCGAGCGCACTTTCATCTAATCAATTTTCATCCGACCTAATAATCAGCGTGGTATCATCGCATAGACCAGTGCTTTCTTTGTGACGCCTCTCACTTTGACCTCTGATTAAATAAAGGTGAGCAGCAACTAATAAAAAGACTAGTAGCAGTCTCTGACAATGTCCACGATATAATTTGCTTTGAGAGACATGTTGCATTTGAGGAAGAAAATCATCAGAAAAACTTGTATTGCAGATGGAGTGCCAAAGTCTGTGTCGATCCACACGCATGCGTACATCTGAATTTCTTTTGTCTCTCGGTGTGTGAAACAGAAGACACTGCAGCTAAAGCATGTACCACCGTATGTGCTTCCATAAATTGTGCATTCAGTGCCAAGAAATGTATATATGTTGAAATGATGCAATAGTTTGGATGGTATTGTAAATGTCCACTTTTGGAAAACCACAAACAAACTTGAGGAGTAACTCCATTTTCAAAAGTGTCATAGTGCTGACAGGTGTGAGTGCTGTTGGGTTACATATGCTCCCTCTCTCTCTTTACCTTCTAACTTAAAAGTTTATTTTCCAAAGTATCATGTGCTTTACTTAATTGTATTCTTTTTGCAATTATATCCCATGTACAACAAATTGGAGATTACTGAATTAATTACCCACGCATTCTCGAATACACAGGAAGTGCATCCCCATATGCGTATACATTTTTATCCTCCCATGCATGGGTATAAATGTACCGTCCTAAAGTAGATGGGTATATTTGATCCCTGCTATGTGTGGTATATTGTATACGGCATGGGCATGCTTATTAAGTATATTGTGTTTTCCCATGCATGGGTGTAAAGTGTCCCTCCTACATGTGTGTGTATATTGTACTCTCTCTTACAGTGTCGTTCATGGTATTTTCCCGTGTGCTGGTATGGTGAACCCTCCTATTAAGTGCATTGGGTATGTTATATCCCTACTATTTGTTGGTACATCCTACAATTCACGGGTATAATGTATCCCTACTACGTGTGTGAGTTTACTGTGGCCTCTCATGCATAGGTATGTTTTCCTATGCATTGGTATATTTTGCCGTCCTACCTCCTATGCATAGGTATGTATCCTATTGATTGATGGGTATATTGTATTTTCCCACCCATGGGTGTATCGTATCCCTCCTACATTTGTGATGTATCTTCTCATGCGTGGGTATTATCATGTTTTCCCATGCATGTCTGTATCGCACCCTACTATAAATTGTATCCTCCAATGCATGGTTGTATCGTGTCGGTTTTCCCATGCATGGGTGTGTAGTATCCATCCTACATCGTTTCACTGTAGCCACTAATGCATGGATTCCCATTTGTATCCTTTCATGCATTTGTACATTTCATTTATACATGTCTGTATATTCTTCCTAGCATGAATATACTGGGTTTTACCATGCATATCCTCTCATGCATGGTTTTCATTTCATGTATGGCATTAATCGTTTCATCCTTCTGTAGTGACTCAGCATGGCTCCCATGTTCATAACGTTGGACGATTATCCAAGGTAATCGATCTAACACACTGATATTATGCACCATATCCACATGGACAAAAGACGTTTACAACATTTAAGCTGACATTGATTTATTGCTGTTATGTTCATTCAGATATGTGGTATGTTTTTCTTCATCTGTATAGTAATAAGCAAATATCACTTCTCGGTAATGTAACAGAATTGTGACATTTTATTTCAGCTTCATGATGAATGCAGAAGGGATAACTTTGTCTAATTTTTTGCATTCAGGTATGTGCCAGTGAACAGTAACATACATGGTTTACACCCATGGTCATGTTGACACTTGACAGTATTTTAGTAGTTGAGGCATTTGCAAATTGAAAATGTGGTTTGATAATCTGTGAATGCTGATGCACAGAAGAAAAAGTGAAACTAGGTAAAATAAGCATGAGTTATACATACATAAGTTCTCGCATGAATTGGGTTAGCATAATACTATTAAATATATACAAGCAAGTTTTAATCAGAATCAGGTGTAGGGTCAGGGTCATGGCATTGGGAGAAATTGTGGTAACATTTGCTTTTGTTCTAAAGAAACGATTACTATAGGGTGCAATAGTAGAGAGTAAGGGAACTTTTTAAAGAGAAAAGATGAGTTGTATACTGTGGGATGTACTGAAGGGGATATATGAGAAAAAAAAAACATGGGTGTCAGAGCTTACAGGGTAGGAGAAATAAATTGCTTTTGTTTACTTGGCAAGTAGCTGAGTCAGTTCAGATACAGCTGTAAATAAGTAACACAGTCAAAACACCTAATGACCACCCAAGAGATTAAATTTTGACATCTAAGGAATGCAAACATAAGTTTTGTGTTCTTTTCCTCATTACGGCTTAAGTTGTAGTATGATCAACTTTGACCTGCATGGCAACGTATATCAGGCTGAGCAGCCTTTTAGTTAATTTGCCATCTATGTATTTACATTGTCCTAACACATGCCATTGAAGTTATATGGCAAGGTTCATTTGCCAGTCTTAGAATAGAGTTTTAACTGTTTCTCTTCACAGCAAGTTATTTGACAACCTACTTTCTTGTGCTGCTATGTAATGTGATCAAATGAGACCATCAACATGCTTGATTGAAATGCATGATTTTTTTTGGTTAAATTTGTAAATGTGTGGAAGTGGGATGGGATTGCCTCTTACCAAAGGTCTTGTTTCGAATGGAGTTCCTTGGAAGATGTGCAACTTTGTACTTGATGTGAAATCAATCGATCACTTAGTCACACAGATACATTTTCTTTTGCAAGATAAATTTCATGGTTTGAAGTAACAAAATTCCAAGACGTATACTGTAGCATCTTGCCTGTAGATTAGTTCCTGAATTTTACCTTTTCTATCTGCTAGGATGAAATGAAGTACTTTGTAATTCATCCTCATAGTTTTGATTTGAACACTCACTGTTACACTCAAGATGAACCATATGCAACTGACTGGACATGATACAGTGCAGTTTATAAAGCATTAACAATTTCTTTTGTACAAGAGTATACAGTGAAGTGATTAAATTTTTGCTGTGCTCTATGTATGTTCCAAGGTGTGAGCGTTCTGCATGGTTTGGGTTTCTCAGATATTTTGCTTTTATCATCATATGTAGCAAACATGAAATAGAAACATAAAAAAAAGTGATTTCAAACAGTTGTGCATTTTAGTATACCTTGCTGATTCGATGTATAGTTTAAACTAAAGATTTTTGAAGATTGCAGGGTTTTTGTGTTCTTAGGAAATCCTTACAAGTCTGACGTAAGATCATCTCAGAATGGACTATTGCTGCCCATTGTATTAACGATAGCAACCAGACAATAATGAATCAATTGCTCTAGTGTGACTTATCTCCTGTCCTCTCTTCATGGAGATGATCTGTAGACAGTGTAAGCATATGAGATATGCAGTGTGAAAGTTTGTGGACCTAACATGATGGGAAGTAGATTTATGAGGGTTCCCTTAACAGTTCTTTCTCAAATTTAAGAATCATAATGTTAAAATCTAATACTGACTTTTCATATTTCTTGTTTCCAAATGAGGCCTTAAGTCCACGTAGCGCTGCAACTTAGATTATTAGCAAGAAGCCCAATTGTAATCCACCAACATGGTTTAAGATCTAATATTTTATCTTAGACAATAATTCCTAGTCAAATGGCATAACACTATATACATGTATAGGTGGCTATAATTGCATCATTGAAATCAGTATCAAGTAGGAGTTGCAAGTAGCTTCAGAATTTGCACCTATTCTGAGGCTGTGACTACTCAACTCTACAAATATTGGCATCTCCCGAGCCTAGGCAGACACCCTGGATTTTTTCCAAATGGTTTAACCTGTGATGATGCATCACATGTGACTGTTTTATAAAGGCACAACATATCATTTTATATCGTTCAATCAAATATGCAATCCTGTGCCATGCAGGTTACTACCTCTCTCACAAATATTTTATTACCTACTGACATGTGCACTTTCAACCTACCGACAGGCCTTATGTTTCAAGAGGTCGCAAACAAATTGTGACTACATCCAATATTAATTTGGAGGCCATGTTGTTTAAAGTGAATTGCATGACACACTATTCATTTCTGCAGTATATTTACTTTGAAAGCAACATTTCCCTCTAGGCAAAAGTACTTGACCTTCTCAACCACCCTAATTCTCTTTAATTGCATAATTTACATTCTTCTGGATGTATCGACAAGTGCTAACAAGAGGCAGTGAGTATTGAATAAAATTATATATTTTTTTTTATTGACTCCTGATTGTACGTACAAGGCTGGCCACAATGGTGTTCATTGTTGGAGGGAATTTTAGTGACAACCCAATGAAGTGATTTTACTTTCATTTCAAAAGTTAATTTTTTAATTCAATATTGACAAATAAAACCAAATGCAAAAGGTAAAATTTTATCTTACGTTAGTAAACTTGGTATGTGTCCTCAATATGAAAGGGAAAAAAAATTAAAAAAATCTTACTGGCAGTCCTTAGGAGATCCATATGGCTCCTATTACCCAGGTTGGTTCCAATGTAAAAGTCCTGACAATTTCAATCAAATGTATTGCATTCTGTTCCACTTATCTACATGTAACATCAACCTCCTCTCCACTGTGACCCTTCTCTGCCCCTTAAACCAGAAAAAAAAGGAGAAATGGTACAAAGAAACTTCTTTAATCAGATGAACCTCCCAAAATCAAGTCTTGACCTTTCACCAGAGTAAAAGGTGCTGATATCGATAATTTACAAGTATTGCATTCTGGATTAAAGCTTTCAAAATGGGTTTCTGGTCCAAACACATCTCCACACATTTGATATACAGTATTCATCAATGTGAGCAAAATGTGCTTTATACTATAAGCACTGCTTTGATAATCTGAAGAAAGTGTTTAAATGATGAACCTTTATCTTCATTTGTCCAGTGAAAATTAGGTGAAACAGTTAATTTACACAAAATTTGTAAAGGCTCTACCAGTGTAAGCCTACGTTCCTGAATATGATGCCAATGTGTTCTCAGTTTGTATGGTCTTGGCATTGCCAAAAGATTGTTTTCATCTTACTGCTCATGATGGAAATGCTTGAGCTTAAAGTTGATTTGAGTCCACATTTATGTAATGCCTAAGCAATGAACTGAGGTTGACAAAATTGAAACTGCAAACAGGGCAAACTAGGAAATTTGGTTACTAAAATCGCAACCACCCACTGTCCCTGGTCGCTCCTGCCAGATTTTTTTGGAACCTTCTAGCAATTCTCTGATTAACAGTGCGACTGTACTGTGGTCTACATGGCTTTGAATCATGGTATTATAGAGATGTATATTGTGTATGGGCAAAGTGATAGATAGTCTCTGCGACATATACAGAGGTACTGTGAAACGAGGATGCAACGATTATCACGCACGTGTACAGTATATCGTTAGGAGTTTGATTTACTCAAGTCTTAAATTTCAAAACAATAAAATGCAAAACTGCCAAAATAAAAACCGGTCTTATTAAGCCATAGCCCAACCAAAATGTACCAAGATGTCTCGTTCCTGTCTACATGATCCGCTCAACACAATGAGCTCAGTTGTAGAGCAACCCACTGAATGTGGATCAAGAAACATTAAACTAAAGATCTACCTCTCGAATATGAGAAGCGTGCCTTTGTTACTGTCATGGACAGCACAGTTCATGTCTCAGTCTAATTTTCATCATGACAATTTTTAAAAGCTTTAACAATCATTTTATTTGCTAGGTAAAATTCTTTGTTGGTTAGATTCAGTAACAGTTTTCAATTAGACACTGATTGCTCAAAGCTGTTTTGTAATATCCAGAAAAGTCTAGTCTAGAAAGAGGCTCATGTGCATCTTCTATCTTTTCTAAACTTTAACCCAAATTTATTTTCTGATTGCTCTGAAAATTTGCAACTTCAGGACATTTGGTTGCCAATTTTAGGATTCAAAAAGTGAGAAAAAAATGCAGATCCTGGGTAATGCAGGAAAAGTTAACTCTCTCTGTACAGGTAATTTAATGCCCTAACCATAACCAAGCGCTTCCATCTAACCCGAGGCTTGAGAGTTATAGAGAGCGAACTGTCTAACATAGTTTTGCCAATACAAGCCAGAGCTCAGCGTCTCTCCTGTCAGGAGCATGATTCATAATCACTTTGCAGGGTCAATGATCTATTGGACAGCTTTGTTTTTTTTTGTTTTTTTTAGATGTTACCATTCAACAACTGTACTATATCAAAATATAGCAATCATCAGAGTTAAAGGGACTTCTGTTCCTCTTATTTACAAATTTTCAAAGCCATTATATTAGCTTGTTAAACATATTTAAAGGTGATCCCTAGATATATGGTTAAAGAATTTTTTTTCACATCGTGAATGATACTAACAAGTAGTATAAAGAGTTACTGTAAGGACAAAATTGTGCCATATTTACTTTTGTGTTGGTCACTGAACTTTTGTGAAGAAGTGATATGTTTTCACAATCAAATGTGACATGTCAGTACAGGAGTCCAATCTGGTTTTTGTGTATGTGTGTGTGTTACTGCATAGATAGCATTTTTATGAGATATATGGCTAGTAAACAAAACATTTTAGATGGACACTGAATAATTCTTTAAGCTAATTGAAAAGGAGAACTTCTGTAATCTCACAATGAAAAAATTTCTTGAATGACTATAGGAATGGGAAAGGTGTGGGTATTATGAAGATTTTTTTTCATGAGACATACTTATAGGTTTATCCTAAGTAGCCTCATAGACTTGAAATTCCTTTTACATACTGTGCCACACCTTTTGTCATCTGTTTCTACAGAAAACAGTTTCACAACACATCTGAGAGAATTTACCCTTGTATCTCAAAGTTATTGTAACGTTGCTTATGTCCTTGTGCAGAAAGTGTAGACAATTGAATTTTGTTTCTCCATTTTGAATCTTGCCAGTTTTGTTTGATTCAATATTCTGTACTCGAGCTCTAATTTTAAAATTCATCTTCAACTTCAAGAAAATTTTGGGAATCTCCAACCGGTTTGCAAAACTGTCATGCATTTTCAATGTTAAATGTAACCAGTAGAGCTCCAGGATGCTTACTTTGTAGGAAATCATGCATACAGTAGATCTTATATATGTTCAAGTTTTGCAGACATCTATCAGAACAACTGTTGATGTTGCTGGCTTTATTGAACAGTACCTGCCTTTTTTGCATCTTGCATGTACTACCGCTTTTCCTAAATTTATTGTACTTGGACATTCAAAGTAAACAAACTGTGCAACAAAATGAAACTGCTACTGTACGTAATGTTGATTGTTTTAGATATAACTTAACATGATTTTTTTATTAACAGCTGTTGAATGTACACATCACATGCCCATTTATTGCAGTTGTTGGGGCTGAGGGTGAGTGGTGATATGAGGGTTAGGGCTTATGGGCACATTATGGAGGGGTGGATATTTTAAAAATGTAGTAAGACTTTTTTAGGCTTTTTTGAATTTTGTTTGCTCAACTTCTCTCTTGTTACTTTCTGTGGAGCGCGCACTGTACTAAACGAGCCCTGTCACGTTTCCTTCTGTGTTTCCATTCATAATGTCCTAATGTTTTTATTTAAACTTTATACTCTTATTACTTTTTTCAATTATCATCAGATAATGTGAATAAGAAATGAGTGAAATGAAAATTAGCAACAGCAGAGACATTAGGTGCTGCGATAATTTGTATCGTTGATATTGAAACACACTACAGATCTGATGAAATGTGTGACAATAACTACTCATTCATAAGCCAGTGGTTACTGTAAATTTGCCAATTCCTTCAATCCTACCTGCAGCATACAGTAATATTTGTGAGTCAACTTTGAGAAAACCACGCTCCCTTTCTTAAAATTTAATTAAGCATTGCTGAGAACATGTTGCTTAGCACAGCTCAAAAACAGTGCCCTGCATTAATTTTTATGTCATGAATGTAGTGTAGGATAATATGTGACCTAATTTTGAAATGGGTCTAGTTACCTGGCTGGAAAGTACATCGAATTAACCACAATGTGTTTTCTTCTTTTTTTCTTTTTTCAGACTTGGTTTCTTAACTGTGATAGATAGACTGAAGGAAGCAACAATGTTACTACCAATGTTAGTTGTTGCTGATATTTTAGCCAGCAAGACAATAATTTAGGTAAATTTTGTTCAAAAATAGAATACAACTGATACAGTGTCATTCTTCTGTTGTACCATTGACAAGAGATTTTCAGATTATAGTGTACCCTATTTGTACATGATGATTCTTTTGATTGGTTCTCTGAGGTAGAGAATCAGCGGTAGATGTCTCTGCCACTGTTGGTAGGCGACATTGGTTTGCTTTCATCCCATTTCAGTGAGCACTGTTGCCCACATCTTCTTGTTTCATTGCAACTATCTCCAAAAAAAAAAAGAGGAAAAGACGTTACTCATTTTGTTCAGGTATTTCACAAGACTTTCAAGTTGGGTATATGTTTTAATATTGATGTATCTGCATCTGTAGTGTCTGGAGATTTTTTGTAGGGTTTGAGATCGTGGTACTGCCACAGAAGCAGTCATAATGCAGTAGCTACTCATATCAAAGAAGATGAAATCTTATCGTCTGCTCTGGAGATTCATTAACTGTCTCCGTCAGCAGTTGGAAGTTGATGAATCAAGAGTGCAAGTTATTGGTAGTTAGGTGTCGTCAGTGTTAGGGCTCCCAGTGCTACTTCCAGTTCAACTCATCCCTGATCATACTCTCCCAATGCATCCCAGGGGCTATGGTGCTCTTTTGATACTGTAAAGAGTCTCACAATTATTAAATTTTAGACTAATTTTTCTGAATTCGTCTCAAATCACCCATAGATTATGGTGGTACTAATCAAACAAATTTCTTTGGTGATTTAATATTTCAGGAATAACAAACACTGGTGAGATGTAAAGTGCTGGACAATTTTATATAAATTACTGCAATTTCTAAATTAACACTACAAAATACCAGAAATGATTTTTTTTTTTGTCTTCATATTCTAAGATACATCCTAAATGAGTGTAATTTCTGCTAGTGTGTGCATGCAGAGTTTACCTTTGGGCTACTCAATTTATTTGTAGCATTGCGAACAGTTGCACAATAATTTTGTCATTGTGGTGTTGCATTATCTTTCCCTCTGGTTGGCGGTTGTATTGTCCAACATAAATACTTATTGTCTGAAAATATAAATGAAAGATTAAATACTGTTTTTCTTCTTAACCCCATTTGACACACTCAAGTCTGTCTAAGGAATCTAAAAAATGACAAAGCAGTTAACAAGGAAAGAAGATTAGTCCTAATCTTTAAAAAAGTTTGACAGATAACATTCAGAAAATAGATGAAAGTGGAGCAACACTTCTTTCAAAGAAGGGTCTCTGAAGGGCTGCAGGAGGAAACATTGTGCAAATTTTCACAGCAAGCCTAGCTTTCTTTGCTCCTGAAGTCTGATTGAAAACCACAAATTTTGGTATCTTTCAAAACAGAACATCTTGCAAACACAGTAAGATGAATTGATAGAACAAAAGCAAAGTTGTAAATGTAAGGAGAAATTTTTATGCAGTAAAGTGTAATACATGAACAGCACAGAAAGTTGCTTCCTTCACTGTATTGCATGGAAACGAATGTAAAGGGATCGATCTACTACTAGCACAACTTGCAAGGGAAGAGCTTTTAAGCTGATACTATTTACCATGGCTTCCAACTTTATGTATTTGGTACATTGCCTCCCTTTTTGTTCTTTCTGATTTGTACTTTCTCAGTTGTTGAAAAAGCAACAGACTCCAAAGCCAGTTGCACAACTAAGACAAAAAGTAGAAAGTACATAAGTTACACTGCAGGGAAGAGAAAAGTACTCTCAGAAATCAGATATGTATCTATGTACTGTTATCAGTGAGTCATTCAGTTTTGTGGCTTTTCTTCAGTAATCAAACAAAACTGACAGCATAGATTTTTCGTTTTTTTCCCCCTCTGCTGACAGTCATCAAGTGATGATTCAAAGTACAAGCCCCTGCTGCTCACTTAAGATGGCCAGCTGAGGCAGCTTCAATAATAAGATAAAGGAAGCAAGTAGCAACAAAAACTGGTAAGACCTTTAATACATGCACCACAAACTTTCTGTATTACCCTGAACATTGGCAGATGCTGTCTGGAAATGACAGTATCCATCCCTAAATCATCGTAAACAATGCCTGTGCCTGCCTCTGTCTGTTGAATAGTGTGTGAAATGCTGTTTCTGGGCGAGTTTTCTCCATTCCAGTAGTTTACTTTCCTTGAAAAGAGTAATTGAAAGATGTGCTTCAAGAAACATCACTTTGTGCCGTTGTTGACCTATTTACGATATTTTTTTTCTCCTGTTAATTGAGCAGAGGTCTTCCAGACGACAGGTTCTTTCCTTTTCTGTATCTGGATACCATTGATTTGCCTGTGATCACGCAAAATTTAATAAAAAATTTCTGTGCAAAAGGGAATTTATGAATGGTGTGCACTATGTGAATTGACAGTTGCTATGGGAAGACATTCATCTGTAAACATTGCTCTTTAGACTGTGATGCTCAAAACATTAATATTTTACTTCATTAACTCCTTAAGTAACGACAAAATCGATTTGAACAAGGGACAGAACAACTTTGAAAACGAGCATAATAATATCAGATGCAGTGTAGGGGTATATATATATATTGGTTCATTGTTGTTATGTTATGCATAGATGTCTTAGACATTTGTGATTACAGTTTCTGGTGTACAGTGGTTTGGATATCAGCTTTGTTACTTCAGCTAGTGTAAGCACAGACTTCACAGGAGGAGTGTTTTGGTAGTAAAACATATCTTCATTCTGAGAGGACAAGTATTGTGAAAAAAGAACAAAATAAATCTACTACCATGAGAATTCTAAAGAGAGATACTTTAATCTTGTGATTTTGTTCAAAGGCTAGGCCCTGCACTAATACAATAGGCTAATGCTAAGCTACCACAGTAGACCTGTCTAAAAGTAAGGACCATCACCATAGCCATAAGGCTTACATCTTTAATTTGACATCCTCAATAGGCGTATGACAAAAAAAGATGGGGGTGTTTAATCGGGGCCGTTTATACGTAATAAATACAGTAGCCACTGTTTTTTAATGGTACACTGCAATTTACAGGACATACACAGTGATTTTATGCATGTGTACCTATTTTCAGGAACATCTGTATTATCAGTACTATCAATATTTTGAAATTGGTATATCAATAACAATATTTTTAATTACCAAAAGATCTTAGTGCATTTCAGGCACAAAAGACACCTAAAATTCTAACAGACAACTAGTTTCTGTGATACAGTAGGCAGTCCAATGTAGGCAACAAAATAAAAAAAATGTGCGTGATACCTTGTTGATGAATATGTTATCTCTGATAAATGTGAGTCTTTACACATATGTTACGAGATGTTATTGCCAAACTTACTTAACATGTGTATCGTTACTCGTTTATCGTCAGCTTATTCAGTTAATGTGGTATTGGGTATTAATGTCATATTTGCATAGCACGAGCAGTACGCAAGATGGAACTTTATTCAAAATTACTTCAACCACAGCTGTTTGGAATGCTAGTGTCGTTCTTATGACTTCACATATGTTCACTGCAAAGCCAGGTCTTGTGAATAACATGTGGACTCTTTCTCGTTCTATCGCAGGAAGCTGCAACCAATAAGAGAGCATACTTGGTGTCTCCATTGTCCTTGCAGGACTTTGAGGATGATGAGTCACTCAACAGAATGAAACAACATGATTGGGAAATGTTGCACGCCGTAATGAGGATTATTCGCAACGGATGCACTAATGATGAAAATACTAATATTTAATTAGAATGGCATTGCTCAGATTCAATGATAAATTGCACAAAAGCATCTTGACATATATTTGTATATATGATCCAATGTCACCTAAGAGAAAAGTCACATTATCAAACGCTTAATCATGTTTAATTAAGCATAATCAGTGTTTCCAAATAACGTATACAACAATAAAAAATGAAAGAAAGAAATGCAAACAAGCACAAACCTCAAATAATAATTAAGCATATTATATTTGCCATATAAATGTTTTAAAAATGAAATACAGTAGCACCAATTTCAGAAAAGGAAATAACACATATTGATCACTTCAAGAAACCAGTGATATGTCACCCTTGGATAATTAAGCAAAAGTATTTTTGAAATCGATATCGTTTGGTGATTAGGACCAGAAGAAGATCTGATATTTAGTCATCACTAATACCATGAGAGTATTTTTTTCACACTGTTGTTTTGTGAGGCAATCTTCAGTTCATGTGAAGCATTAAGAATATTACGCTTCTTGCCCAAAATACTTCTCATCTTATTTCCCTAGCTACTGATCAAAACCTTCTGTGATCAGCTGGAATAGATGTAATAGGTTTTTTGTCATAGCCAGAGTTAGTGAGAGTGATTGAAAATCAAAATTTCATTGCATTGTAACATATTTTTCGTTTCTTATTAATTAACTCAGATAACTTTATTTATTTATTGATAGCTGGGGAAATGAAACATGAAATCAATGAACAATGTCAATCATTCGTAATTTAATGACGGTCTGTTTAAACAGCCTTCCGTAAGCAATAAGTTATTAATAGGGGGTAATCTAGCCTGAGGTAATTAAGAATTCTTGATAAAGATGTTCAGTTGTTTCTTCATATCTGAAGAATTGTTTTACTGCTGGATATAATTTCAACATTATGCAACAATTCGTTGTTGCTCAATCATGACGTTAACGTCTGCTCTTGTAAGGTGTAGTCCATTGTCAAAAATTTGATAGTACTGACCATTTCGTTTACTCATGTTACACCAGCTATCCAAGTAATGTAAGGATTACCATGCTCCGCACTGACCGTGTCACGTGAATCATTTTACACACCCCTGACACAAATTTCCAATTCTCTATGTTTACATTCCTTCACCTTCTTAAAAATGGAATAAAGTGTCCATAGTATTAACTTGAGTGTGTCATCATAAATGTTATATCTATACATAGAGCAAGTAAATTCATGTGATGCAAGTGTGTGTTATGCTTCACTGCATTGTTTATGAAGCCATGACATGTGCACCTCCTATAGGAAAACTGATCCATCTTGCACGTTCCAAGTCATATATGTATGTTACATCTGTATATATAGAGATATAGGTTCAGTTGTTTATTGTTATTCTAGAGTGTTGGATGCAACCTCAAACCATAGTTCCTGTGCCGTGCTACAATCTTCTCTCTCTGCACGCATAACTGACCTTGAAAAAAAAAAAACAAGCAAAGTGTAGTAGATCCGTATCCAGGATTCTGCAAAAATTTTTTTTAAAAAAACCTCGATTTTCTGGGAGAATTCTTGAACTTACACGACACTTATGAGAGCTCCGCTACCAGTGTGTTCATATTTGCAGAACACCGGGTAATACACGTTCAGTCTCGTAACTGACTTACTTACCAACAGTGCGAAGATAGAAGAATTTCCACAAACTTCCCAAGGTCACAGGGGCGTCGATTTGATTTTGAAATTACGGGGTGGCATTAGGCTCGTAAGCTTGTCTGAGCCTGTGTGTGCGTGAGACATCTGATATGATGGGACTATGACTAATTTACTCCTCGCTAGGGGTTTTACTGCAAGGATATAGTTAGGGGAACTGATCCTCCTCTGGGAAACCTTTGCTAATGCAGGGTACACTGCATGCAAACTGGTAGTACGTTTGAACTGAACATATCTATATATAATTTTTGTGTGTGTCATGGTTTGAACTTTTTGTTCTTGTGGGGTGAAACCTTTCGTGTTTTTTTTTTTTTTTTTTGCTAATCGTTTGCGATGGTCATCCTGTACTGACGCGATTGATAGACCTATAAATACCATGTCTATTTCCTAAAAACACTACTTCTATTTCCGAAATCCGTACCCGCTGTTATAGCACAAAAGATGTAGGAAAGATCCCGATAAAATAATATCTGGTGGCGCTTGTCTGGCTTAGGAATCAGATAATGAAAGAGCAGCATTTACTTTAATTGAAATTCATAAAACTATACTGTTGACAACTTTAGTGTGAGATATCTAACACCTATTTACATTTTGACTACCTAACTTTTAGGTTTTAGCCAATCTGGGATTAGATTAGATTAGATCACCTCGTAGATGACAGGCTTTCACATGCATAGAAAGTGCGGATAGCAATCAAAATAAAGATGAAAAGGGAAGGTAGCAGGACTTCCGATTGCACTTATGTTTTAAAGGCGAAAGGCCCAGACAGAAAAAAATAATAACAGAGAAAACAGCACCATATTTATGATTCCTGTCCGAAAGATATTTATTCTTAACGTAGATGTACTTATTGTGTATAGTGTTATGAGTTAGCTGCCGTTGGATGGATAGCTGATGCAGGTAGCATTCACGGCGCTGTCAAGTAATCAAGACTCGTTGCAAATTTTGCTGGACCTCGGAGCAAACAGCGACCTCCTTTGTCGATCACGAAATTGCCTCTACCTTTAATTTTAGTAAAAGTCACTGTCCGGTCTTTGAATATATTAGTTGTAATTAAACAGTCTGCATTTGAGGAGCAATGTTTGAAACAAATTCGTCCTCGAAATGTAGGAAAGAATCAGGACATGCTTTCTGTTTTCTTGTGCGTATTCTGTATTCGAGGCCCCATTCTTATAACAAGTTTTATTTCACTATTCTATTTGAATAAAGATAAGCAATGGGGGGCATGCCTATCAACATGAGAATGGTCGGAATGGACTTTGCAATCAATGGGCGTGTCGCGCGTTGAGAAACAAATTTATTGGGAGTGACTTTGTGGCACTTACTGAGTTTAAACACATTTTTGAAAGATGGGCTCACCAGGTTTAATGAGTGCACTATAGTGTTGCGAGAGGTTCAGTCTAAAACTCAGATGAAGGTGGTGTCAGGAATAGGGGGTACGAAAGGCTATCGAACAGAAAACAATAATGTGGAATTATTCGTGTTTTTTTTTCTTGGTATGTAATAATCATTGTAATACTGTGAACTGCATGACTATCTACAAAATAATATAGATGTATCAAAAACTTTAAGTAATGATAGTATGTAATTTTCTTCCCTGTATTGTTTGGGTGTGAATTTGAACTTCTTCATTGTAGGTTATGTGGTTCCATGTGAAGAAACAGGCTGTTATTAGTCATGTGATTTTGCCGGTTTCAATCTTTCAACTTAGTCACAAGTGTTATGATACATTTTTAGTTTTCAATACATGGGTGCGGTGGTATCGAAGAATGTACTTGTATTTCATTTGATTAATACCAATGCTTTCATCGGTTGTTCTCTCTACAGTCCATGCTGCTACGATATGTTGAAGTTAAAAACCGTTTTTGAAGGTGAGATCAAGAAATAAAAACACAGAAGTGAGAGAGTGAAGTCTATAGAAACAAAAGTTACCATACCCCTGCATTTAAAGGGTTCAGTTAAGGATGCGCTTCCTGGGGGCCCTCTTTTTTTGGCCTATAGATTCTTGTGGAAAACGCCATATACGTAGTAATTGTAGGTTAATGTAGCTAAATGAAGCTAGTTCAAGAGAAAGAATCGAATAGCTACAACAGTCCTCCGATGACTGTAAAACTAAATTATAATGAATCGGAATCTTTCTTAGATTTTTGGCCAACTGATCAATCGTAACTGGAAATGAATGAAGGAAAGGAGTTGTGCCTTGAACACAATGACTCTTCTGGGCATAAAATTAAAAATGCGATGATTGAGCGCTGATTGGACCATAGGGGTTTGTCAAGGGGCTGTGCTCTGGAAACAATGACAGAAATTTCTGAGCGATGAATCAAAAGTTATGAACATTTTCTGGGTGGGGCACACCGAACTGATTCGGTGAAGATACTGAATAACTGAAGCAAGATGAACCGTGATGGAAATGGTCTATATTAAAATACTAACATTAACCTGCCTGTCAGTAGTTGGATGAATAATCTGAATCCTTTTTAGTAGCTGTCGTTTTGCATACACTCCTAAAATTTGTTCTTGCACACCCTTCGAACTCTTACACGTCTATTTCAGTACATATGGCAAGAAAACCACATTTTTCAACCAACCCCACCTCCGCCCTCCAAAAAAAAAAAATCCGATCTGGTCCTACGTTGCTTCGTTGCATTCGGTAATGTTCATCCGTCTACCCTCAAATCTTCATTTTCAAGCTTAAAATGGGTCATTATCAACAAATGAAAAAATGGAGTGTAAAGGTATGTTCAGCACCCGCTCCCCTCCTCTTCCTACTATTTGCCAACTGTTCCAAGAATAAATGAAACAGGGTGAATAATTCATTATGACTCTTGTATCATCTCAACCCATCTAATATGTAGTACTTTTCGTACATTGACTTTTATCTCATTAGACCCACTAGAGAAATTGCAGACATGAGATTTGTATTTCAGAGGCTGACCGCATGCAGCTTGGAACACCCGGGAAGTGCCGTTTCCGGCCATCTGGAGGGTTTGAAAAGCCAAACATTTCTTTGACGCTCCCCGCCAACTAAATAATGGCTCTCTACTTAGACAACCTGAGGGCAGAAATTTCCCTTAAATACTCTTTAAACTTTATTTCGGGTTCATGGGTGCAAGTATCAAAACAGTCAATTTTTCACCATGATTGGAGCAACTAAGAAGGGCTAGCACGATTCTTTTTAAGCGTCCCACCACTGTGGACTGACTGATTCGAAATTCTGGTGTAAGACACGGCACGGCAAAACTCTCCCCTTATTTACCTCTCCCAGAACGGCGGTCAACAGTAGGGACGCTAACTCGATTTCCCCCTCACAAAGGAAAACCCTGCCAAACGCTTCTGTATAAACACTCTTGAACCCTTCATTGTGTATATACTTGTTTTGTCTAAGTTATACAATAATAAATGGTAACAACGGTCAGATAGAAGGGAGATAGGTGAGATTACGGATAGAACTGAACATCGTTAGTGGGTTTTATGGAGGGGTTATGACTTACTGTAAGGTCACTGATCGAATGTCAAAGGAGAACTGAAGTTACCACTTGTGCTAAGCCAGTGTTACTGTTAAATGAGAGACACCGTGATCATGGTCAAATTTCATTTAAATATGTTATTTACTTTCCAATTTGAAAGTACGTCATATAGGTCAACCAAGAATTGCCATTCTGAGTTTGTGATTATATTTTCTTCTTCAGAATTTATTTGTAAATATTGTAAACAGATATGCAAATATAGATTCAAATCAAAGTATTAACAAGTCGGTCAGAATATAACCATCACCTCAGTAATTTCACACAAAAAGTTACATGCAAAGATATGCCCATTTATGAAAAAAACAAAAAAACATTAGAATTCCTGTCACCAATATTTATGTTTGTACGTTTACGATTACCTTTTTGTGGACTACGGACCAACTGGTAAACAGTGAATGATACTATTATGATAGATATTTACACACAATCATTGCTAAGTAACCGTATATTAGTGACTTATGCAGTCAGTTATCAAGATCAGACTCTCGTTAACACGAGATATAAGTAAGATGATCAGTCACCTTGACTATTCCATGGTAACAAACTCTACCCTAAAGTTACTTTTTATCTTTTTGCACACTATAAATGAAACATGTAATGTTCTATTTTCCTTGTGATTAATAAAGCAAGTACGCTAACTTTGCACTTGTAGTAAATATTAAATGTGCAATTCCGATCTCAAGCAACATCACCAGTGATAGGAACAATCATGAATTCATACATCCTACAATATCTAAATGTTGATTAATAGTGTGATAATAACAACGTCTCGTGTCAAGCGCCACTTGGATATTTACATACAATATACAAAGGATCGATTTAGCACCGTCACCCAGAGGATGTTTGTCATCTCACTCCTTATGGCACTGTTTGGGTTATTTTCACTGTTAAAGTTTACTCAGTTCGATTTCAAGACACACAATAAGGGACGGGAAGGCCAAAAGTGTTACACTAATCTTGTTACTGTAGCAACTTGAAAATGTAGTGTAAAACCCCCCAAAAAAATGGATCTGCCTAACCTAGAGAAGCCATTATCAACATTTAATTTCAAATTTGGGAAATTAAATGTTTGGAATTGTTTCTTCTAATGTTTTCCAAATTTCTTAAAATGTTCATGTTCTTACACCTTTCCTGTCTGGAGAGTCATTAACACAACATCCAGGTCATTCCAATCCTTTTGTTTCAATTCGTCAAACGAGTCAACATGCTCGCTTATCTCCCCTATTTGCGATGATGTGAGAAATACCAAGAAACCTCTTTTGTTGTTTTCTTGCTGAATAAAAGAAAATGAAACAATAAATCCTCAATTTTAGATTCCACCAACCTGTGTGACATAAACATGTGAAAGATATTTGGGACAGTGTTCTGTGCCTCTATCTGAAAGGTTTTACACTGCAAGCATACAGATAATTTCCACATTACTTTTCATTTGGTCACGCTCAGACCCTATAAGCGTCATTTTTACTTATTTTTTCTCAACTTAAACATTAATAGATGAAATAATGAAGAATAAATCAATGCATGTTTAGTTAGTCTTGCTACAGATAATTCATTGGAACAAGTGATTAATTTTAAATATTTGATGGTGGAAATAACACTTGGTAATGTAAATCGTTGATATTGGAGTGGCAATGGTGTTAAATAAAACACGTTCAATAACGTGCAACACGTTGTATGTACATAACACCGAGACAGATAACGGATACTTTACGGACATTACATTGTCTTCAACAGATCAATATGACAACACTTAAACAGTCTCGATGTGTAGCTTAGTATCTTACCCCGTCTATGATAACTGACGAAGTGGTGACGTTCCCATGGACCAAACCATTGTCATGTAAGCATTGCAAACCCTTTCGAATGTCGGATTCGATGTCGCTGACACAAGTGTTTGACAAATTGAAAGAGGTATTCTCCATTAAACTTGACAAAGTATACTTTTGAATTGGTGATAGGTTCATCGTCACAATCAAGCGACTCCTTCTGAAACCATTCAAGACGCTTTGAAGCATATCTTGCTGAGTTGCTGATGAAACAAATACAAATGTAAACTAAATGAACATAATGATAGACGAAATGAATTCAAGTCATCAACAGTGTGAGACACAGACAACATTTTTTTAAAGAAGGATAGGGCGTTGTAAAATACATCATACATATTTTTCTTATGTTGTGACCTGCAAGATTATGTTCATGATTATGTATTTTATGCCTCAACTTTAGAGGAGGAATGTTGTTGATTGAAGACTATCAATATCTACCTACAGAGCCCAGGTAAACACTGATAATCTTCGACCAAACGACATTCCATGTTCAAGCCAGTGGGAGGTATAAAAACATACTCAAGAAGAATATCCTGTGTGACGCAACAAAAAAGTTCAAGTACTAACATTTCTCTCTCTCTACTGGGGCACTCTCTAGCAAAATTTGTCATTGACAGATCATACTCATGCTTTCTCTCGATTTGGAGTAAAAAAGTGCAAAGAGGTATGTAAGATGTATTTTACAACTCCCTAGCCTAATGTTAGATAATATATTTTGTATATTTTTCATGTTTCTTATAAATCCTAAAAATTCTCTTTAAATCCACTGGGAGAAGCAGTAGTTTGGGACTTAACTTAAATTCAATTTACTGAAAAAAACGTGACTAAGAAAGTAATGCAAATGTCTCTCAACAGAAATACTCAAGCAATTTTATGAGGAATCTTACAAATTTTTTATCAATGTGGGGAACTGAGAGAAAATAAAACTGAACTTACTCTTGGTAGAGGAATCAACATGTGTAGAAGTTGTGGTTATGGTTATCGATGAGGTTTTGGTTCCATTGCTGGTTGACATTTGGCTTTTACTTGCGCTTGCTCTTTTGGCTGCCTTCACGAACAAAGTGTACAGATAAGGATTCAGAGCCGAGTTTATAGGTAAAATAAATACAGCAGTTACCGCGTACATATCACCAGGTATTTCGACTGCTCCTGACAGAGCTAAGCATCCCATTATTATAATAGGCATCCAGCAAACCATGTCTGTAACCACCAAAAATGACATCTTCGCCGCCATTTGAACTTGTTCATCTAACTTGCTCTGCTTCTCAAGGGATGAACTTGTCTTAAATCCGACAGATTGTTTTGCCTTAATGTAAATGACAATGTAGCATACTAACATGACCATGAAACAAACAAAATTCAGAACGAGAAATATGAAAACAGAGTACAGCCACCCGGGCAGGAAATCTCTGTTCAATGGAAGAGCAAGACAAACGCTTGATCGGCCATAGAAACTGACACCAAAGTATTGCAGGGGCAAAAGAGGAGTACAGCTGATAATTAAAGCAAGAAGCCAGACACTTCCAGAGACTGTGTACGAGGATTTAAAGTGGAGTTTTCGTCTGCTTAGTGGGAAAACGATCCCTTGAAAACGATCAATAGTAATAACGGTCAAAAACATAACAGATCCTTCACTACCAAGCACGGCAAGAAACCCTGCAAACTTACAAAGTCCACCTGTCTGCCATATTTCAGAGTACCTGTAGTAGACATTACGGAACCTGAAATCGGCCATCGCGACGATCAACATATATATGCCGGTAAACAGATCAGCCAAAGCTAGATTTGTGATGAGTATCGATTGAGTCGGATTTCGACTTGAGGTTGGTAAAATTTCCTTTCTATAGATTCTCAGAAATATGACAATCCCGTTTCCTAAAACTGCTGATACACCAAGCACCCAGAGACTGATTCGTAAGAAGCGACTTCTCATAAGATCTTGGCAACTGGAAAATTGACCTGCTTCTGGTAAACAGAGATCTAGTTCGCGAGTTTGTTCAAATAAGCAGCAGAAGAAAAACTTGTCAGAGTACCTGTGAAAATAAAAGCAAACTCAAATGACATTTGCATTTTGCAATAATTATTCCCAATGTCGTATAAGCTGTAAACCACAATGAAAACATTTGCGAATGGACATTCGTTAAAACGGTGCGAGGTCCTCGGTTCTGCCCAACTTTAATTAAACCAAGCGTTAGTCACGTTTTATTCTGATGGACTAAGGTAAATAGAACATTGTGCTAGAAAAACTTTGTTTCATTGGTTGTTCCTTGGAAAGTTTGTGAGTTTGAAGATTTTGGGTGCTGTGTTATGTAAGACCTCATTTTCGAAAATGATGGATCCTTATTACATGTTCACGTCGCCACTGTCCCAAATGTATGAATCGGACCCCTTTTGGGGATATGTATTTCCTGAGTATCTCATGCTATTATGTTTGTTTCAAATGGAAAACTTAACGTATCCTTACAACTGTTGCAGGCTGTCAAGTCCGTGGAAAAAATCATCACTGACATCTGTTACATCGGTGAATTGAATGTTCCTGTCAAGAACAATTAAATCATAGATAACAGGCAACAGTAGATGAGGTACTTTTTAAATCCATATACATTTTCAGATATAATTTACTAGACAATCCTACGTTATGTATCAATTAATTATTACATTAATAATTATAACATTTACATTATGTTAAATGCATTGGTTTTTAATGCAATGTTCTGGAAAGAAGGAAAAATAAGCACAGTATTATTATGTAGACAGAACTTTCATACCTGCATTTATGTTTCAGTAATAGCGAAAGGGTCATTGGAAATCATTTTATTAGTAAACATATTTTATGGAAGCAATTAATTAATTTTCTGCAACATGTAAATCCCACACAGCTTACAATGTCACTAGCGCACCCATCGGCTCAAATGGAGTCTGTCCAACTGCAGTTAGTGGGTTACCTTTGAGGCTCCTGTGAGAGTAAGAGAACGACTTGCATGAGCTATTATTCGACATTGATACTTTTAGGAGACAAAATTCTTGCGAACCGTATCTCTTGACAACACATAAGTCTACAGAAACTACATACTCGTGCTACGTACGAAAGTTAAACAAACCTCCATGAGGAAAGGGTCCATATTAATTTACCTCCTTACACAAAAATGAGTTATACTTTTCTCTGAGGTGTTTTCGCTTACTGTCGTTTGTTTTGGTGAGTCAATAATAATGTTTAATTCATTACTGCTTTATTAAGAGAAGGGAAGCTGTTTTAAAAAAAAGCTGGGGAAAGGCTAATAATTGTGATGTTTGATTTAAAAAAAAATTGATTTCTAAATTTTTTTCTGATATCCTTGGTCTGATAATCCTTTTTCTAAGAATCACAAATGCACGTCAGTATGAAAATGCAAGTGTCCAATATTTTTATGTGATGAAGACAGGAGCTGCTACTTACAGGTATTTGAGATTGATAAGACCTGAAAATGTCTCATTTGAAAGCGTCTTCAGCAGATTTTCATCCAGCACTCTGTGGGAGAATAATACGTTTAAACAATTTCATTTTTAAGTTACTAAGCACAGACTGTGTTTTACATTAATTATGGAGTCACTGAAAGTGTAAAACTAGAAAACAATTATTGAGATAATATCCACTCAAATACATTAATTTAATACATGCTCATGAAAATAAGCACGATAATCGTAAAAGAAACACCAATGCCGCCCTGACTGTATATCTGACCTACGGCATCATTCCTTCGTTTGAAATTTACATTACATTTCGGAAATTATTGCGTAAACTCTTCCACTCCTTTGTTTGTTACGATGACTGTTACTGCTGGTTTGATTTTCGAGTAATTCACAGTCGAATTGAAAAATTAAAGCCTCGTCTCACAATGCTTGCATTTTAACGGTTTAAGTGCAAATTAAGCTTTCGTGAATTAGGCAAATGGATAGACTAAATATATACTTACAAGTTTCTTAGATTTACATTCTCCGTAAACTCGTAGTCAAGCAGACTTTCAATTCCATTACCAGTAAAGTCTCTGCAAATTTAAAGTTCAAATTAGAGAAGTCAGGTACTATTGCCGACTAATATTTAAGTTTTGGGAAGTGGTAACCAGGCGCCTAGGATCATTGATAAGCACGACAAACATGGGGGTATATTTACATAGAAGAGTACTATGAAAAATTCTCACATTTCTAAGACGAATTGAAACCGATCCACGTTAATGTATAATGCATCTTGGATAGTCACCGAAGATGTGGGTGTACTGCCATCTACTGTTCTTCTCTTTCGTTCAGCGATGTTCATTTCTCTCAGGATGCTGAAAAAGCAAATGAAGCCCGAAAAGCGTGTTAATTTATATTAATATCATGACATCAGTATGCTAAATGCTAATATGTGATTACATGGGAAATGATTGTGGTATGTGCAAACTACAGCAGATAGAAAATACTTGGATCATGTAAGTGAAATCTTACTGCAATTTGTTTGGAATTTTGCTCATGATGAAATCACACACAAATCACCATGCTATTTACGAATAACAACAACAGCAACTAAAGCAACAACAAACTGTGAGTATTTTATACATATTATGTTACAAAATGGTACTGTAATACACGTTCGTTAAACGAACAAGAGATACTGTGTAATGAAAAGTAGATTTTTCCTTGGTTTTTACTTTAAGTTATGAAATATTTATTAATTAATAACCGGACTTATAACTTATGTCCGTGTGTAATATAAGCTACTTACAGCTGTTTAGCTTTGTCGGGCAAGTCTGAAGCAGGATCTGGTCCCCATTCTGTTGCAGCACAAATGAAAGACATCCCGGAACAGTCACAGCCCTCAACACAGGAACTGATGTCTGTTCAAAGAAGGGGAGATAATACTTGCTTTGTAGGGTGAAGTAACAAATGGCTTTGACATGACATACCATGTACTACTATGAAAACAGTAGAATTATGTTTTTCACCCAATTGTGAAAGATACATTCAATGCATGCTTATCACATGCCCTTTTTAGTCACATAAAATAAGCAACATCATAACATAATCCTTGATCAAGAATAAACTATAATATTATGTAAGGTATTGAAGGTCTTTCGTGATCGCATTTTTCTTTTGTTCTTTTTTTTGTATTTCAATGTATGCTGCACTAACATAGACTAAAACCTCTTCCTCAAATACATACTGCTGCACTTCCATTGACACGCGCTTAATGCCTCTTCTTCGTGATATCAGGTAGCCTACCCTATAGCAGTTAGGGGATTTTGCAGCGAGTGATCAAGTGTTCATACATAGTTGGGAAGAATCCTCAACTCCTATTGGCCCATTTCATTCAGGAGAGAGTGGGTTATCCGCTAGGTAAACCACGGGATAAAATATGATCAGTCACCTGCGGATGAACACAATAAAACAGAGAGATCGACAGTGTCTCAGTGTTACATTCTGCTACATATTACACAGAACTATGCCTAATACAATTACAAGTAGTGAAATAACGTTCGATTTGACGCACGTTGACCTATCGTTACCTATAGGCCTAGGGCCTAAGCCTGTTGAAAACTAAAATATCAATATATGTAATTCCAAATGTTAAATGGATACACATAACAGCAACAGAATGTTAGTGGTAATTCTTCTGACGGTAATTTTACTTCTCTAAATTACAAAATTGCGTAGCGCGAAAGCTATTCCGCATATTTTGAACACCGTTATATTACAGTTAATACACAGGTTTAAAGTTTATTACCCTTGTTCATACATACCAACGAGATTTTGATAAAAAAGCACGACTAAGAAAGAAGTTTGGTTCTTACATAACCTTCTATTGAAAAGGAACCCCGAGAACAGGTTAACAAATGTACAACATGTCAACAATATTCGTGAGCGAAACAGAAAGTAACACTTAGACAAACAACAAGATAACAATAACAATTTACATAGCAACAATACCTGCGTTAGTTAGTTTGCTCTCTTAAGTAGTGTACTAATATGTGCATGCTTTCGTTCAGATGCGTGTATCCACTGTGCAGTTTGTGGGTCACAGATTGAAACCTGACAGTCACAGATTTATTGAAGATACATTTCGACAAAAGCTTGGAAATGTTCGATGACATACTCTCAATCCTAAAACAGCAGCAGTAAGTGGAAGACTTGTTGTGTGCGGACCCTCATTTTCTTGCAAGTGTGAGAGTTCTCAGTACTTAGGCTATGCAAAATTTAGGCCTAAGTTAGTTAAGTAAGTTAGATCACTGTATAGCTGGCTTGGGATACTTCATGTCAAGGCCTTATCTGTTATTTTTTTTCACCATATAGGTTCAATTGTTTGTGCCGTGGAGTACTCGTCCTTAAGAATGTTAATCCGGTGGTGGCATGGAGACCCCTCAATATGGCAATATATTGCAGTCCTTAGTCTCCTTTACGATTTAATTGCATAGGGAATTGTTTTTGAACATCTCAGCAGGATTCGACAAAGAAGGAAAGCTCATTCCGGAAGGCTGTCAAACTTTCAAAGGTGTTCCAATTATACTGAAGAAGCTTTCACCCGACACAATTCAGATATTTAGTTAAGATAACCGTACGTCAGAAGAATTACCACTGACAGTGTACTGTGCTGTTGTTACGTAGATTGACGTACATTTACATTTTACTTAGTGCAGGTTTAGGCCCTAGGGGGGGCCTAGGTAGATCTACGAACTTCAAATCGAATGTTATTTCACTAGTAGACCTATTACAAGTAATACTGTATTAGCCATTGTGTTGTGTAAGATATAGCAGACTGAAAACACACTGTCGATCTACATTTTATTGTATTCATCCGCTGGTGATTGACCGTGGTTTAACCAGTTGGGTTATCAGTGATTTACCGATGGTCACATGACTGAAATAGGCCAATAGGGTTCTTTTTATGTATGAACTATACGATAATGCAGTCTAGGGGTTAATGCTATCACTAGATGCACGATAAGGAGGGGGCTTTAATAAACCCCGATCGTGCATTATCGTACAATTCATACACGGTCTAGTGTTCATTAACCTTTAATTCAGCGTCGGTGGCCCTAAAAATTAGTCTTTTTCAATACATTAGCAAAGAAGTTAGGTTCTTCTTTAATTTTGATGTGTAATTCAATGAGGCAATTAATAGGGTTATGCTACCATGATCAACGAATTGATTCTAAACATGATTACATTAGTTGCAAACATGCATCACAGATACAGATAAGGCGATTTACAAACCACAGAATAATTCATCGTCCCCTTCATGACAATGGACGACTCCATCGCATACATCTCTCTGTGATACGCAGACTCTGTTATTTTTTCCATGGCATTTGTAAGAACCCGGCACACATGAATACGATTCTGTAAACAAGAAACAGATAAGGGTATGTAATTTCTGTATGATGGGTTGGGTTTTCAAACCCAGGTTTCTATGTTGACGTTTGCAGCGTCCATATGGGCAGAATGAACTCACAGTTGTAAGGTATGATTGATGATGCTGAAACACCTATGTCGTCACTTTTAAAGATCTCAAGACGTTATCGTGAGAAAGTCTTACCAAACGTTGTTCACACATATAAGACATTTTCAAGCAGCTATCATTGGTCTTGATGTAAGTAAGTAATGAATGGGATTGCTTAAATGATGATATTGGAACTGAAATATTTGAATTATGACCTGAAAAAAACTGATTGGGATATTAAAATAGGCAGTACTTTAAATATGGAAGGATACTGTAGGCTAGAACGATTTTCAAACCAAAGACTTATGAAATTACCATACATAACCTATATACCCAACTGCCTTTCCGGTATTCATAGGCGAATGTACATGCAGGTACGTGCATGAACCATACCTCCAATCCATATCAGATGCAACGAAGCAGGTGAAACGTACGATTTTTTATGAGATACGGTTTTTATTATTACAGTTATTCATATTGGTTGCAACTAAATGTTTCATGAATAAGTGCATGCTGCGTGTAGTATTTTCTCTGAACTTGTCACAATGAGATGCCGATCTCAGATATTTCCTCTAAACTTGTCTCCAGTATTATGTCTTCACACGTCTGTTTTGCATCATCATTGGCGTTGAACTCGTTAGATACTGTTTTGCTCACTAGTAATTTATAATATTAATTAAAAAATCAAATTAATAAAGTTTTAATAAATAAGTCTTGTAATTTCCCTGTTTTTTATGAAATAAGTTTTTTTTTTTATCTGGATGTCTAAATATCATTGATATCAAGCTTACACATTTTTTAAATACCATTTGCTTAGTTTCTTTCTATTAATCTAAAGCTATATTTATTACGTATTTGCGTATTATGCCCCATAGTGCTTAGCTTTTTGGAGACAATTCCATATATCTTACCACAATTTTGTTCATCCTCCCCATATTGGCAGTCGAATTCTCCGTCACATCTGCTCCTCTCAGGAATACAGTAAGAATTGGGACACTTAAAGAAATCCACAGGGCATGTAAACAACTCTGTGGTAAAAAAATTAATCCAACGGTCAGGAAATTCACTACAGATCTGGGGAAGTTGCATTTGTAACAGCAATAGATGAGCATGCGTATTTCTTCTTTTTTTTATCACCTCTTTTTTGCTGGGGATATAGTTTTATTTGGTCAAGAGTGAAACAGTTTGATTCTACTTGGCATGCACAAGAAATGACGTTTATAATTACATAAACACAAAACAAACAAGAGTATGCTACCTTTATTTTCCTGTCACAGTCACTGTCACACTACTTATACCAAATATGACATCTACAATATTTAGTAAAAACACTCAAACTGAAATGGGAAGACAATTACTAACCACAACCAATCAAGTGACTTGCGTCTCTGCAACCTTGTAAATAGCCATATCTTTCATACTCATATAAGCATATTGTGGCTGGCTCTGCGCATGCTCCACTTCTACATTGTAACTGAGAGGTAACATTACACTGGAAAGTATCTTGTAAGTATCCTGTAGCAATTGAAAATGAAGGCTCTGTAAAGGATGACATGTACCTTTTGAAACCTTGAAACAATATCTTGGATGAACCAACAAGTAACAGTCACATAAAGTTTGAATTATGCTGATGAAAAAGCATTGAAAGTAATAACATATTAAAGCACATATGACTAGTATGTGATCAGACACTCTTTAGGTAAATGTGTATAAATTTTGTTTTTCCTCCAAGGACGATTGATACAATTCTGAAGATATATCAAGGCTCTGGAATTGGTGTCCCCCCCCCCCCCTCTCTGTCTTGTCTCTGTCTCTTTTTCTGTAACAAAGGAAGCTAAACTTGGTCAAAACGTCTCGTCTAGTTATAATTGTTGCCATAGTTATGTATTTTCATTCATAAAAATTGTATTCATTAAAAGTATAAACCATTGCTGACACACACCTTGAGCAAAGAGGTAATAGTAAAGAAAGCATGTTGGCCTAACAAAGAAAATCAAATGTAAGCAAATCCTTTTTAACTTTTTTGTTATGAGCACAGTCGAATCTTATTTTTTATTATTTAATGCCCTTTATTTCTCTTACACGGGTAACAAATATGCCTACGAAAACAGTAATGCATAGTTATAAATGTTTAAACTGGATATTTACATACACTTCCACTCACCACAAGACTCGGGTTCATCCTCATAGTTTTTACCGGGGCAGTCGCGATATCCGTCACATCGTGCATGAGAAGGTATCAATTTCCCCGAAAAACATTGAAAATTCCCGATTGAAGAGGCTGTTACAGAAATGAAAAAGCAAAACTGGCAACTTTGTAAGAGAAGAATCTCATCCTAAAACATCAAAAACATTTCTACTTATTAAATTATTTTTCCACATAACACAGTTTCCTTTTTTTCTAAGGCAATGTATTAATTGGAGTCCATTTGAAAATTGCATGGATGTTTTATAAAGATGAACGACCAGCTTAAAATTGGGAAAATATTCTGATGCAAGTAGATTTTAAATCCTTTAACCAAACAGAATATCAAAGTAATGTAAGCTTGAAATTTTTAAGATGATCGCAACTTCATTTGTTTAGAGTTTTATTTACCACAGTAAGTGCTTGAACACTGGTACGGTAAATACCTAACTTTGTTTACAATGTGTCACTAATATTCCATTTACCGCATCCAGTCTCGTCCGATCTATCATTACAGTCTTTGATAAGATCACAGTGTTTAGACATCGGGATACAAAGACCGTCGTTACATCGAAACTCATCCGTAGAACATTTTGGATACACTGTAAAAAGAGAAGAACCGCAATATTTATGGAGATTTTAAAAACAACACCCAGTTGTGATCCGATCCTGCAAACACATTGTGTTGGTACTTTCACTGTTGGTATCAAGGCCTTATGCAGTCTGTGATATATTGAATATACGTAAACTGAAGCATAAAAAGGAAACATACCAACCACTCATTTCCTATGACTGATAGCAGATTATTCAATCGATTAAATAAAATATAAAATACTAAATACTAAACTACATATTTTAAGATTTAAAAGTAAAACTTCAGATAACAAGTACTTGGAGATGGTTTCTGTATAAAAAAAAAAATAGTAACCACTGACGACCGTAAAACTTTATAGGCAACGAAATACCAACATATAACAAGGGAAGGCATGTGTTTGTTTCCTAGAAGAAAACTGAAGGATGATTTTATGTCATAAAAGACACAGTAGGAAACACTGTACATTTGGCACTTTGCATGCACTGTTGCATTTGACTAACTTACCACATTTATTTTCATCACTACCATCTGTGCAATGCCGGATAAAATCACAATAAAAAGAGACAGGAATGCAACTACCATCATCACAAGTAAACTGTGAGTCTGAACAGAAACCACCTAAAATATTAGAGAAAGGAGAAATACGTTACGCTAAAGATTTCTGTCCGTTGTTTAGATTACACTGAATTGCATAACATTTACATCTTTTCTTTATTTACAACTTTTTTTTTTGTAACAGGTACCCAATATGTTTGTTACAGGATGTTCAGCAAATCAAGGAGTCGCTAGTCCAAACAAATGCGGGAGATGTTGTTCGGGGCTCTAACAAATAAAACACATGTAAGAAGGGGCTCAAATGAAATATTGTTTTAAAGTAATTACTTTTTATTTTGTGAGATACTGGTAGATTGCTTATGCTATGGCGGTGGGACCACAATGTTTACCTGGGTTTCAGCATTACAATGTAGAATGCGATTATAAAGTTAATGAATTTGGTCTAATAAACGTGTTGTTAAACTCGACTGTAATCAAGACTTGTTTTCTCAACCAAACTGACGGATAAATTCAAAATGGCTAATAACTCTTAAATTTGAAAGTTTTGCTGCACGCTCGCGAATATAATTGTATCTGCAGGGGTGCAAACGTGTCTATGGTCTGTCCAAGCAAACTTTAATTTATATCACAGCTGGGTATTAATTAAGCATGTTAATATACATAAGAAATATGTGAATTTGTTATGAGGTCGCTCTTCAATTACGTAATATTAGTCTTTTTCCTTTAATAGCCGCGCATAACTTTCATGGAAGTTTAACGTTTTATTACGTTTAGTAAACGCTCAAAGAAATTCTTGACAAGAGGAAATGAGTGTTGGATTCCTTAAATCAAGAGTTTCTGAATATGCAGACATTTGATGGTCAGTTTAACCATGCTGGGCAGTGAGGCAGCTCCAGAGACGGTGACCCATTCACCGAAGATACAGACAATCCTATGTGGCTGGAGGAGGACTCCTTCACATTCGTCATAAAGAAACTGGCAGTATCTACTTCGCTTTACACACACGAAAGTGTTCAACTTCCAATCAGAAATTTTCATTTTTTTTTTCATGTTGCTCATCGACCGCCTTCATTGTTGTGTGCACAGCGCATTGCAATGCGACAGGACTGTCATGTACAAGGCGTACTGCGACGACATGACTTCAAAACAATTGACATGTCGACATGCAGAATTTCGAATGTTTGTCTCTCAGTTCAAATGGTTTTAATTTTAATAATTTCTGGCCATCCGCCTTTCTATTCTTAGGTTCGAAATAAATAATCAGCATCATACTCAATCTTGTCTCACGTGTATGTATATCGTCATGCAGCTTCTCCGTACATTCGACCATACTGCTGGAGTAGTAATCATCCCTCTCTCCACGTAGTAACAAAAGGAGGTTTTCAAGTGCTACCTCTTTGACAGTTTGCTAACTGACGAATGTCGTCTAGAATGTTTTTTTTTTTGAAACACAATGCAGTTGGGATATTTGATAAAATTTTGAAACAATTATTACTACTAAAGTTATCTAGATTTACATTCACATTAACAAAAAATGTAGATCAGCAGCAAAAGTTATAGTGAACTAATAATTTAGTGATTACTATGCAGAATGAAGCTTAAGAAAAAATACATTCGTTATGCCTATCACGAGACCAAAAGAAGGCCATAGTAATAGGTAATCCAGTGGTAGGTGCAGCGAGCTGAAAGTAACACATCTCCAGTGTGAGGCAGTGCATGCAGTAACGCATATATAACAGTGCAGTGTTATGTAGAAATTGTGGCACTAATCCAAAGTTTGTTTCAGCGTTTGTGCTACTCAACACACCTATTATTCATCTTAGTAAAATCCAACTTTACCCTAATACATTCCTTTTTTTACTTGTATTACTGTTTTCACGAAATGCCATGAAGTACTATGCATGTATTAATAATTGCGGCATAGTTGAAGCGAAGCGACACGTGTTGGAAAGTGCAATCGGCTGTTCGACGTTATTAGTATATTTTAAGCGAGCCTCGACTAATATAACAACGGAGCTACTAGAGCTATGGAACTAAATCGATCGCAGAGCTAAGCGAGTGGGCATCAGCGCCTCGTGTTAGGGTCCCTGGTGGGGTCTAGGGGGAAAACCTGGTGGGTCCAGGGGGCGAAGTCCCGAGCCTTTACCATATTTCTGGGTAAAACGAGCAAAAACGTGAATGCCAACATAAGACATACAGGAAACACGTCACTTCAGTTGAGGGGGGAGCTTCTGACTGGTCGTACCCCAGTAGCTTTCCTTGGTGACGCTACTGGGGGTCTTTTTAAGAGTTCTATATGTCACATAATTAAGTGCCACGGGTGGCTTTGTAGGTTTCATGTTAGAAACGAATCTGATAGAGGGATGAGAAATGATTAAGCTCCTTGATTCGGTTGTAATGTGTACTGTTCATGCCTTTTAATCTGTTTACGGCAGTGTAGGAGACTCTTTTACGTTAATAGTTTCTTTCGTACGGTTCCTGACCGTTTCTCACTAAAACCAAAACTAATGCCACGGAGACCATCATGATGTCCCTGTAGTCTCTTCGAAGTTCGAAAGACATCTTAAAAGCCGTATAGACTTAACAGTGGCGTGAATGCGATATTTACTTTGGGGGGAGGGGGAGGAGGTGCAGAAGTATGAAAATCCACGAAACACTTCACGGTTCATATGTGTCCATTCGAAATGTGTAAAATTATGACTGCGACATTCGTGCTTCTGAGAGCATTTCTGTGGAACCCGAGTCATGCACGCACCATGCCTCAGTGAAATGAAATCTGGCAGGTATGTGGCAGGAAAATACGAATTAAGATATATCTCACAATTTGTTACTCCAGTGGCCTAGCCAGGGGCAGAAATTTTTGGCAACGCGATGGATGATGGCGAAAAATAAAGGAGAGCAAAAACAAAAAAATGACGCGAGGAGGCAGAGGTAATAAGTTGACAGAGTTGTGGTACCCGGGAAACGGAGGGAACTGGGAAACTTACTTGTCAAGTGTAATCTTTTATGATATTGAAACCTACGACGAAACATTAACGATGAGTCGATTTTGCCCCCTCACAAGAGAATCCTAGCTACGCCCCTGTGTTACTAGTTACAAAACATTAATAATAAAATTGAGAAATGGGAGAAGGATATTTTATTCAATCAAATTTCCCCTATTTTCTGTGACGCTACTTGTAAACAGATACCTCAATAACGTAATTTTGGATATTTCTCATACTGTTGTAGAAAACTATCCACAATGAATGGACTGGGCGGTAGCCACTGCTTTTTGACAAGTTCCATGGAAAATACAGCCTTCATCTCTAGTTTGGATATAATGCACAAATTTTCGATACATTTGTATTTTCTTGTGCAACCACCTCATTCATCCTTAACATGAAGCTTAAGGATCACAACGGACACCGAGTGTAAACTATGGTAACAGAGCGAACAGGGAGTAGTTTATATACTCCAATACCAAACCTTCATCCTGAACTTGGAAGGAATGGTGCTTTGTCTTGCTATTACTGAAATCATTATCATTCTCACATTATTCATATGAAATACCGAAAATTAAGCCAGAGCTGTTGCGGTACAAACACTAATTGGCAGGAGCTATATGTCTATATAACTTGTGATTTGACTCTACCTTGGTGAAATATGACTTGTCACTTAATTTGAAGAAAAATGACTTGCGACTTGCGTTGACTTAACATGGGATAAAATGAAGTGACTTGTGACTTGAATTGACTTGATTAAAAACATGACTTGTGACTTGACTTGTGATTTCTCATTAAGTGACTTGTGATGTAACCTGACACAAAGTGACTTATCAACAACTCCGCAAATTGTTAACACCTTTCAACACTTCGGGCCCAATTTTTCTGATTCTGGTAACAGATTCTGCAATAACTACGAGAGTGAGAAATAACAGAGGGTGTTTAGGAAATCTGCAACTTTACCGCAAGAAACATCCGTACATGTTTCTTACATTTCACAAGTGTCGATACATTTGTCATATATCCGTTCCTTGTTCTGCTTTCTTAATACATACTTAAACAAATGGTTTCCTTCATGTTTCAGTCACTAAAATGAATCAGAACTTTATTTTTTTTTTACGGAATCGTCACCGTTATAGTCACGCTCACGGCGTTACCAGCCTAACCTGGCGTTAGGCCTACGCTACCTTGCAAATGCACATATGGAGTAACACCTTATTACTCAAAACAAGCAATTATCCAAATTGTTCCCGCAACAACCTATTATTGCCTACAAAAGCTCAAAAAGCTGAAAGATTTCCTTGCTAAATTAAGGTTTACGAGTTATGGGAAACAAGAAGAAATTCAGACGACACTTACGTAGATGCTCTATTAGAAGCAGTTAAGAATAGCCTATTTAAACTCTTGCTGCAAGCTACGGCACGCTACTGATGACGTTCCACCATACTAGGCGAGAGAGCAGAAACTACTCTAGCTTGGTCATAAGAGTCAACAAAAAATATATTCTTCACTTGGCAAAATGAAAAGCCAAAGTATCTTTCGCATGATATCACCTACAATGATTTCGGTCTTTCCTCCTTAAAATGTGCAAAGGTCAACGACTCACTGTAACGCCAGATAGTGCACCACCTACCCTTACTTTTCTTTTTTTATGACGATGCACATGATAACGTAACGCGACGCCTAAAGTCGTTAGTCTACATGCACTTCGCAAATTCCTACACATTAACTAAAGTAGTTCTACTTTTTCAAGAAGTATTTTAATTTCAGCAAGTTCCTTTGTTATCTTGTAAAGTCTAATATGATTTACCTGACTAAAATTTACGAAGGCAGTACGCAAGGTGGACACAGAGATCGCGACACGCAAAGTTGCAAATAACCGTAGCAACACGGTGTCCAGATTACACGGAAGTCGATACTTAATGTGTTGTCACCTTAAAAATATCGATTTTTGGACCCAATATTAGGGCATTTATATAATTAGGGATTGATGTCGATCTTTAATATATTAATGAAGTAACTTCATACTACCGATGTAACCTTTCATTGACTCAACTATGTTTCATTGCAGTAAGTAATAATTAGCCAGTCTACGCTATTGTTGTAAAGATGCTGTTTACGATTACATTAACATTACTAATTGTCCCCTTGACATTGTTACTCAGTCCTGTTCAGTGAGAAGGACCTTTTCTACATACAGAATGCTGCATTGGTCCAATACATCACTAAAATATAAGCCCTCCAGTTACATGCTATTAAAGTAGGTACTATACTGTACGAACAATAATCTGTGGTGGAAACGAAAATATTATTAAATATTATATATACAAGCAGCCCTTACCTGACAAACTGGTGCAATTGTGTTCATCACTGCCATCTGCACAGTCGTCTTGAGCATCACAAACATATATTGATAGAATACACTCCCCTGTAGAGCAATGGAATTGTCCTTCTCTGCACGTTTGAAGCAAATCTGAAATTGCACATTACCAACAGAGAGGACTGTGAATAAATTTTACTCTTAAAGGCAGATGGGGTACCATTTCTTTAAGAGGCCAGAAGTTTTTTCTATCGAATGAATTTCTAGATCCGGTTTATTTTGTAACAACAGTATTGGGTAAGACTTAACTACTGAAAGTTGTGTTTGCCATAATTTCTTAAAGTAAGAAGATAGTTGAGATATTTCTCAACAGAGACTGTAATAACAGTAAATGGAGGGTGTAAATCTGCCTGAGGTTCCTTCATTGGAGATTTCATGTGGTTGAAATTAATTAGAAAGAAGTGATTACCGGATGAACGTTCTAATAACGATAAAATTCCAATTGATCCATAAAGCTTTTTTTTAAGTTTCATTGTTTAGAATACAATGACGAGTACTGAGTGATTGTATCAACTTGAAATTGCTAACCAACTGACAATCATCCCCCCCCCCAAAAAAAAAACAAAATAGTCTTTCATAGGAGCAAATTAACATGGTATTGTTTTTATTGTATCATGAAGTTTGAATGTTGCCATTTTCGCTGTTTAAATTATTTTCCTTGTGCGTACTGTTTTGCCTTTTAGGGATTATTTGGGCTTGGCAAAGTATTACTGTATTTGAATGTCTTTCGTAGAGGGGAGTTACTCATTTCCAGTGAACAATGAAAGCGCAAGCGTAAAAAAACTTAAATAAGTTTTTTTACGCTTGCGCTTTCATTGCAGTGTGAAATTGCAGTGTGAAAACTAAAAATCGGCTATTGTTATCGTCATTTTAGTATTATTTTCGAATTCATTTGAAGGTTAGTGACAAATTAGAAATGACATACATATCGTATTACCTTTCGTTATGTTGAGAGATGATACCGAAGTAAGAGTGTCTGGAAGAAGGAGAAGCAAAGAAGAGATACAGGAACGCAATATAGTAACATGATTTTGAGTGGGGGACAAACATTGGATGAAAAGCAAAGTTATGAATTGCACACGGCAACCAAATACAAAGGGGAAGAATTTGACATGGGGTATGAGTCCGTCCCTTAGCGACAAAGGTCCGGGAGGGGTTAAGGGGGACAAAGCCCACTGAAGCTACAGAATGTTAGCATATCTGAACAATTAAAAGGCTTTTAAATGTTATTGTAGTCACTGCCTCTGTATGTATGTCACATGTCACACTGGGGCAACTATTCTCCTGGTATGTAATCCATGCAATTTCCACATCAAGATGTTGAGATTTAATCAGACAAATTCCCTAATATATTTTCGTATTAAAAAATCAAACAGTGTCAGTTTGTTAAGTAGGCCTAGACCTACTTAATGTTAGAAAATTACAATCGGACATCCAAGGTACAGGGGGAATCTGCAAAACCCTACCGCCACCCTCCACCTCACCACCAGCTTCCACCTCCACAACCCTCCACCCCCACCCAAGTTTCTACACCATGCATGCTAAATCATATCAAGCTAAGGAAAATATTTTTGCCTTGCAACATCCGACAAATGATACTAACAGAAATGTCCACTTAAGATTATCAAAATGTGACGCCAGTGTCCATCAGCTACTTTTCCCTTTCTGTTATCGCAATTACAGCGGGAGGGGGGCTCTCAACACTTTTCATGAACAAAATGTCTCCGCAATGCTTTGATTAATATTCCCTTGAAGTCAACGTTGTATTCACCGTTTGAAAAAGGTTCCATTTGACAAAGGAATTGATTCGTGATGTAGGCAGCACAGGGAGTATCGTGCCAATTGCTGGTATCACGGAAACTCCAAAACGTTATAACGGTACATCTTTCAAGGTCCGCTCCGTCAGGTTGTCGACTGTCGTATGGTCTGGAAATATAGCGAAACAGCTACTTATATACATTACATTTCAATCAATTAACCTGTCTTGAAACTTGAATCCGTCCGGGTCAATCTAAAAAAAATTCCTCTCCCGTCATCTATCGGTCTACGATCTTAACATCTTATCATCAAGGAGTATAAATTCGAGTTCATTTTTTAACTGGCAGATATCTCTTGCCTGGGACTACAACGTGTATATTTATAAACGTGCTGGGTAAACAACGTTCATAATCACTTTAGTAATTCTACAGGTTAGACTATATATATTGTGACTTTATTTAATCAATGTGTCACACAGACACAAATTAAAATCACCTTATGGAAAACCTTAATGAATCCGAGGTATATTTAGAAGAATTACACACAGTTTTGCGTTATTCAAGTACCAGATACTCACCCAGCTACTTGCCAGTCGGAGTATGTCATTGGATAACCGCTGACCCACATATGTCTGTTCTTGGCCACGTTTAGTGTTAAACCTCAGAAAATGAAAGAACAACACGATTTCGTGACTGTGCTAGAAGGTTCAACAGACCCTTTCCATGCTCGATACACATGTTTTGTCTATGAACAAGTGACACCTAATATACCCTGATATGCAGCTAAATGAAGCCTAGATATCGGATTGGCACAGATGAACTACTTTTAAGAGAACGATATTTAACTGACGATGGGGAACATAGCATCATGAGATGATAAACTTGACCTTAGGGGAGGCTATACAACAAGTTTAACCTCACTGAAACGAAATAAATGCAGAAGATATTTTTTATGAATAACAAGTTTAATGCTGGCACCATTCCCATTTTTCAAAGGAACGTATGGCACCTTCCATATAAAGGCTTACTTAACGTTGATTATGCAATCAGCCGATGCAATCATTGGAAGCAATTTCTAAGGAGTAGCTATTCTTCAAGGTTGGCAACATGAAAACTTGAAAATAGACACTACATTAAAGCTCAAAATCAGCAACCTGTTGACAAGTTTTCCACATTTATTTTAAATTTCTTTTTACATTTCATAATGTATTTGTGAAACCACTATTTTTGAGCAGGTGGGGGCAATTAGGGGAAACGGAACGACTTGGGCATTTTCCCACTAAATGCAACGGGAACTATGCAAACATTTCACTATACTTAACTTTTAAAAACACCAGTATTTGTTGTGTTATTTAGATCCAATTGATTTCTAAACATTTGCAATTATGCTATGGGCTCCTTTGAACAAGTTCAAAATACTACATTTTTTTTTATAAATTTGATAAATATAGCATGAGGGTATGGCTAGAGCTAAAAAACTGAAAAGTATCAATAGTCCAAAGTGCCGAGAATCTCTGTGAAAGGTATTCAATTTGAAAACGTGACGTGCGTATCTTGTTCTATTCACTTTTTCATTACTTCAGCCAATCGTAAGAATATTTAAGTGAATACCTTCAAAGCCATACGTTATGAAAGAATGTACCAGATTGACCAGATTTCTATTACCTTCTTGTTGAGAAACGTGAAGTAGTATGGAGTATTAGGGGTCCAACAAAATGCTTCTAGTTACAAAAAAAAAGTCTAAAATGCTTGTGACGTACATACGGTATGCCGTAGCTTGATTTCTTCGCTGTGAATACGTATGAATCTTTTTCTCAACAAAAGATATTAACGTTCCCTTGGGTCAATAATTGTTTACTTAAGGTTAGTTAGTTTACATAGAGTACTTAATTGTTTAAGACCTACCGATGTAAGTACCGTATGCAGGATTCCCTTCTTTAAGTATATATTCCTGTACCAAATTCATCTCAGTTTGACTTCGGATGGTTGCTAAATTGCTTGCAGGAGAGTATGACTGGCAGGCATCACGAGCATCGTACCAGTGAAGATTAGTTGCCATGGTGACGTGCAGATAGCACTGATTACTGATATATTTCCAACCATCCATACAACCAAAGCCTGACGTGGAACAATTAATGCAATTGCTTGGAAATAATTGTTTATAAACATATCTGTCTGGACTCCAAAAATACTGTAGAAGGGACAATATTGAATAACCGTCTGATTTCCTACCTAATATTTTATATAATTACAGCTAAATAAGCAATGTTATAATCAGGAAATCACACTTGCTGCTGCCTAGACAGACTATTCTACTCAAAAGTGAATAATATTTAAAAGATGATTTGAATTATCCGGTAGCAAATCATTTTACGAAACAAAAACAATTTTTCATGTAATTAATGGTGTACGGTTCTAGGCTCTCACTACTGGTTTTCCACGCAACGCTCAAATTGGAAAGCAAATGAATGGTAAAGCTATCCACAAATACCCGGGCCCAGTCAGTAAATTCGGCTACGTTATTCCCATTGCACAGACGTAAACTTAATAAATTAATGATGTACGTATTGCTACAAATAGGAAAAGTCAGTATAACTGGTTTAATGTTAAAAACAAATCAAATGGCAGAAAATTACCATCCGAATCATTCCCTGCTGCAAAACTCATTTCTTCATAAGTTGCATAAAATAAACCATCTTCTACATCAAAGTTAGTCTGGAGGTGTATTGTTAGTTCATTCCTGTCACTCTTAAATTCCCATCCATGATCTTCGATGTTGGCATTACATAACCTGGTATTAGTGTAGCCCGAAACGAATTCTAAGTAATCCTCTTCACAAAGGGAGGTAGAAGAACTAACGTCAAAATCTAGGAACGAAACTTTGATGTAAGTGCCGACCGATGTGCGAATGATCCAATGACAATCAAGGCCACTCTCATAAAGTAAAGGGAAGTTTCGACTGGCAATAATAGCAGAGGGTGCGGTACATACTACCGATTCACAAGTTTGTGATAAGCTTGGGAAGAATCCGCAGCCGGGTTTTTCTGCGAGGAAAATGAGAGAAAGGAGATAAATGATATTGCCACTGGTTGATTAAAAGGAGTAAATTTTCGAGCATCATATTTGTTTAATTTCAATGCATTAATATCATTTCACTGGCTAGCATCTTTCCGAAGTAAACAAGATTTAGTAGAAACAAACTTGAAGGTTCTGTCCAAGTTATGACGTACTGTTCAATAATATTTAGACATAAATGGATAAATAAAGTAGTATTCACAATTCCAGAAAGTTCACAGGATTCCTGGATGATGCACACGATGGTGGTAATTTTCTAGTCTATGTACGTCAGTCTCAGAGGTAAATTTCACCCAGAAAGACTTCATTTTGGCCTATTTAAAGATATCTTCATTGGCATTTATGATATCTACAAATGTAACGTTGCATATCTTTTAATTCTGGTTTATTTAAGATATATTTAATTCGATTTAATGATATCATAAAATATGACATCACATATCGTTAATTTCACCTCATTCAAAGATATCTTTAATTCGAATTATTGATATCATCAAATATGAAGTCATATAGCGTTAATTCTGGTTTATTTAAAGATATCTGCAATTCAAATTACTGATATCATCAAATATGACGTCACATATCTTTAATTGACGTAAATGACGTCAGTGTAATAGAATTGCGCCTAAACTGGCATCTCCGTGGCAGTCATCCCACCTAAGGAGAGACGGTGACGTCATACTTGCTGATGTCAGTAATTCGAATTACAGACATCTTTAATTAAGACAGAATTAACGATATGTGACGTCATATTTGATGATATCAATAATTCGAATTAAAGATATCCTTAAAGGAGTCGAAATTAACTTAAACTAACTTAAATTAATTTATATCATAAATGCATTTACAGATTCACAAGCTTATCTACACATAGACATGACTTCATCATCCTTACCTTCTTCCATGTATCTCGCTTTAAATCCTGATGATTCTTGTTGCAATCCTGTACTCAGACTTAGAAAGAGAGAGTTACTTGACGTTATTATGGATCCTGATTCTCTCCCACAAATATTTCGCTGGTGAATGATGACGGTGTTGTTGCTCTCTCCAATTATCAGAGAATCAATGGAATTGCAGGGAATATCAAACTGTATGAATTCTAAGCTAATGAATGATCCTGGTAAGAGTTGGATCGTCCACAAACAAGAAAAATATATTGGTAGCAGGTCAGGGAAGTTATATGTAAGGATAGTTCCAAAAGGTCCTGTGTATGGATGGTCAGGGCATTGAGAAGTACAGTTAACAACACTGCAATCTGGAATAAAAGAGTTATATTACTTGTAAAATGAAATGGAACTGGCCTTTTAACGATACCAAAGTAAAATGTTTAAAGGATCAAAACAACGTCCCTCATATCTTGACAAAGCATTCCCGTATTTTGCCACCCCACCCCAAATAAAAAATAGAACAAGAAGGTTTTATGCACAAGTTCTTCCCGAGCATAAGATTTGAGGATCGGTAATTGCAACACCAATACATCAAAGAAATAAATTTTCAAGGCAAGATACTAAAAGGAGTGGAGGAATACAGGGCACAATGAGGTTCGACATTGCCGAAGATGTTTGACATGGCACTTATGTTCTGGCTAGATCACTGAGTGTATTTTTCCACTGAAAGCAACAACATAAGTGGTGTGCTTAATACAATCACAAATGTTATACCTCAAAACTGAAATGCATTTTTAGTACGATGAGGTCTTCCTTGTGAACAGTGACATTTTGCGAATTTTAAACACAGTAGCGTGTATTTTGTGTAAAGTTACATCAATGTTTGGTCCAAGAACAAGCTGCGTATTCTCTGTACAAAAATAGTTTCACTGCCGTAGCTGTGTGAGACACAGTTTTAAAGTAGTTTAATGGCTTCCGTTCGTACTATATTTGAGTGATATTTACATTACTTACTTAGGTCTGTAAAGAATGCTCTCATTTCGAGAAAGCTTGGCATATCTTCTGTCAACTCTCCTATATCTAGAGTAAGAGACGCCGTTTCGGAATCTATATCAATGACAAAGTTGTTAAGCTTCCCGCAGTAGTGTCCTTTAATTCTTTCAGACTCGGGAAAATTCTCCTGAATCGTCAAACTATCTAGACACTTGGCAGGATTTAGGAGTCGAAGGTTGAGAGACAGTAACGTTAATCTGGTGGTTTCAACAGATAAAATGCAAAATAACACATTCGTAATATAATACTGCTATTGGTTCCGTTCGTTATAGAACGTGAACATTAATTGTAAATTATCATTGATAAGATGATAGGATACGATAAGATGATGTGTTACATATATTTCACCCATACCTTAGTTTCGGTCCAGATCCAGCATTTATATGAAAATGCAGAGACATCATCTCTTCAAACCAAGGCGGAAATCCAAACCACGTGATGAAACCTTCATTGTGGTAAACAGGTTCCTCTGGGCAAACCATTTTTAGTCTATCAAATGAGGTTCTGCTACAAACAGAGTTCAGATCAAATGACTCTGGAACATCTAGAAAAGATGTATGAAATGTTGAATATAACACACATCTGCTGGGAAATTTAAGCCGTTACATCTTCATTGATAATTATCTGTAATTACACTAAAATCAAAACATGTCATATAATTATCTCTGTATGAAACCAATTTTTAAAAAATCGGTTCAATTAACTTTGTGAACAGTGTTTTTATTTTATCCATCTGAGTTGATCTGGGAGGGGGAACAGAGGACATGTCCCCTCCACTTTTTTGAAGGGAGGGGATCCAAACACATTTGTCACTCACCGCCTCCACACACACACACATACACGCACACACATTTCTTGTAACCCAAATAAAAAATATAACAGCAATATACGTTGTTCTTAGTAGAAGTGTAAACCTTTTAAGTTATGTTCTACGAAATAAAATTTAGCAGAAATTTTCAAGGCCAGAGATACTGAGAAAAGCTATTTCCTGCAATCTGAGCGGTATTTCTATCATTTTTGTGTGTGTATGTGTGATGTGCTACGCAAGTCCGTGAATAGAAAGCATGCAACCTTAATGGAGTCCTTATTTCTCCCATTTCAATCCTTTGCTCAAAGTCTACGTACACTAGTGGCAGGGGAACAGTGAGCCTCAGGTCTACTGCTGTAGCTTACGTAATTCTGCTTTCTGTTTGATGAAACTAAAACATAGCCTCGGTTATGGCTAATCAGCAAAATGAGGGAGGGGTTTGCGGTTACTAGTTGTGAATATAAATAATATTCACCAAGTATGCACAACTTTAAAACATCTTCCATTTTTGTGACGAATGCAAAATGGAGGACAAAGTCTTATTATCTTATTGTACCTATGCAACTGCACCTGTTTTACCAGTTTGGTATGTAAGGAATCGTAAATCTCCTTGGGGCTTTGCCCACCTGAATCCCTATAAGCGGTTCCAAAGCTGGTCCTCACGGTTGAAGATTTTCAACTGTGTTCGAAAATGAGCAAGGTGTTCCAACACTGCTCGGAAGGGGACGGATATGTTCAGCTGCAACATTTGCCAAGTACTCAAAACATAAAACAGGATGCATAATTTAAAGTATATGACTTTTTATGTAATGTAATGTATCAAGCCATCTGATCTTCCTCATGGTTGAGAAATTGCAGACATAACTTATTAAAGGCTGGATACATGCAGTTTAGGACACACAAAAAGTGCCGTTTCCGGCCATCTGTGTGGTTTGCAATGCCTACGATTTTCTTGATCGCTCCGCAGCGATGAGATATTAGTGCAAGCACTCACCCTCCCCCTCCGCTCACATTGGTTTTCGTTCCCTCCACTTAAGAAATGGCTCACACTACTTTAAGAGAAAAAAATTAGGCCAGATGTCCCGCACACTTTCAATATCAAATCGACACCCATGTTCCTCTCTGGTCTGTTTTTGAATCTGTCTGTCTGTCTCACTGTCCGTCTATCCATAACGCCCATATATGTCTGCATGTGCGTATGTATTATCCAGGATTAGTCAATGGTGGAGTGGGATGCAAACTTGAATAATAGTCGGAGGGTACAAGATTTCTGGATGTGATGTTTCGCAGGAAAATAACAAATAGCACTGAGGAGATTTTATAGGGGGCAAAACTGAATCAAGGTAAAAAGCACTTTATTCATTTTAGTTACATTCCCAACATAATTGATTTCATTCAGAATTTTTCAAATAAAGTCAAAGTTTTTTATAGGTATCATATCATAGCTTTGGGTTTGATTCTGTCACAAGATTCTTTTTTGATAAAACTATACAAATTAATAGGCATAACATTGGTCAGTATCGATCAATGGTACATATGAGGTGTTTTGCAATAAAAGGAAAGGTCATGTGATAGTTAAACTTTTGTTGGAATTGGCTACTTTAGTGTCAGCTTTATCTCATCGATAGTGACCACTTTGTAGATAATTGTTGCAAATGAAGCAGTGTACATCATACGTTTTATGCCTGTTTTAAATAACGCATTTTTCACTACTTTAAAAATACGTCATACTTAAAATTTAGGTGTTTATCACACCTGTGCATGTTACAAATACATGTTTTAAAGGGGAAAGCAGGTTTTGACTGAGGCTAAAGGTTTCACCTTTAGTTGATTTTTCTTTCTAAACTGAATGTTTTCCGAAATATAGAGACGTTGGGGAGGTGTCTGAAGGTAGAAGAAACGGTAATTATTGCTTTAATTACTGTTGAATGAGAACTCTTAATATTTGTCGGGTACAAAAAATAAACGTTCATGTACAAGACAAGACAGCCTCCTCTATATGATGACCAATCACAGCGTAAGACTGAGATGACGTTATATGAATAAACATAACCGAATGTTTTCCATGCTGTTCGTGCATTGCGCAATGCTACGGTAAGTAAACAAGAGTTAAGTGATCATTGATGATACATACAGCACAGTAGGCTACGTATGAAACTGGTCAGCCACACCTGTTCATACCTTGAAAAGGCGATAGTATTGAATATTTATATTTGATTCGATGCATATAGATGTAACAGACTTTCGGATTTCTTCACCAATTGTTTGCGAATTTGACTCGTTTCTCGAAATTGTCCACATGTTTTGAGATAATCTTGATTATATTTGTTAGTTATAAATCATTGTACGATACCGGTGGGGAATTGTAGTGAAATAAATTGTGAAAATAAACCCTGATTTCCCCTTTAAGTAGTGTACATCATACATTTTATGCCTGTTTTAAAGAACCCATTTTTCATTACTTTAAAAATAAGTCATATTTACCTTTAAAATTAGGTCTGCTTTATTACAACTGTGCATGTTATAAATGCATATTTAGGCTAAAATTTCTTAAGAAAAAAAAACTGTGACTTTACATGTTTAATCGTAGAAACCCAGATTTTCATTTTATGAATGTACATGTTTGTATGAATGTATGTTTTCAACCGTGTTTATCAGCGCACCGCACAACGCAAGCCAACATCGCATAGACATGGTATAACGCACAGCGCCATAAGGACAGTCTAGTTTCGCTATCTTGTATGTAAAGTGCATTCAGTGCTTTACCACGAAAAGGCATTTGCAGGCCGACCTTACTTAGCAGTCAAGGCTAAGTCAAGGCAGGCCTCATACCACTTCTCTCTAGCAAGTATTACGTTATGTGTACCATATTCGTTTGTCTTATATTTTTTCCCACTTTTCTCAGATTTTTCTTTATTTCTATGAACAGGGGGTCATGGTCTCTTTATACCCACTGGCTGCACCAGGGTATATATGTCTCTTCCTTGCTTTTATTTTTTGTTGATTTTGTTACCTTTCTCACAGTCAAAGGGTAGAACACTTTTGCACTCTCTGCCTTTAACCAATTGGCTTGAATCGTTTCTTATGTAAACCGGACATAGTCCGTCTTCGATAGCGGTGGTTTCAGATGAGACCCACCTACCACCTAGGGCATGGTTAGACATCTAAATACAGTAGAAATAAAGAAATATACAAACGAATTTTGTGCAGTCAGTGAGTGAGAACATATCAGTATCACAATAGTTATGATAAAGGAAAACGAAAACGTATTTAAGTTTCTGTTCCAAATCGCATCATAGCAAATCAATACATCAATGTGTAATGAAGTGTATTATATTATATATTATATTATTATTAATTTACTTGTGAGTGAAATAGACGACTAAAGGGGAATTTGCCATGACTATAAAAACCGTGCTTGCTGCAAAGCAATTTGAATAATATTTTCAATTTAAAATCGATCATGTTCTTAATGCTGGTAGGGTAGCTTGGAACGGGCTGCTAATGCATGTAACCAGAAATACCTGTCTCTATGTCATACAGGATAACGATGTAATAAGAACGTATAACGAGGATATTAAAGGACCATTTTGATAAAGAAACATTCATAAAAGAAAGATAGATTAATATCATTTTTTTTAATTTGAATATCATGTTGTCACTTACCGCGTGAGGACAGAGCGACCTAGCAGACCCTTCAGACATGAGACGAGCATTCTCATTGATGCACCTACTGACAGAACCTTGCCAGGTATCAAGTTCATTTCTATGACCAATACACAAGGTATTATCATCATTACTCTTGCTCACTGAGGTCCGCGAACAGAGGGCTGGGAACAAAATAATATCTATATAAGTAAGACATCGAGAGAAAATTCCTACAGATCGTCAACAAATGCTTCCGCAAGGACCGCACCCCTCTTCATAAATTTGACAGTAAAACGATCATTCATACGGTTGCATGCCGAACAACATCCGAGCAAAAATCAGCCAGCACGAAAACAAAAGAAAAATCCACAAAATAGAAAGAAAAAAAAAAAAAAATTTCCCCATGAACGGGGAATGCCTACAGTCAGGAGTGATTTACCGGGCTGAGGTAACAATCGAAAATAACAAGGAGACGTACGTAGGGCTCACTGCAACCGAATTAAGAAAGATATAGCCTAGCTATTACAGAAGCGCATTCAACGAGGAAAAAGGAATCAGCGACATAATTAAGCAAACACATCAGGGATTTGAAGAACGCAAAAAAAAAAAAGAAAAAAAAAAGACCACAGCATCAAATGGATTATTGTCACGAAAATTAACCCATACAACCCTGCAACCTGTGCATAGCCGAAAAATACTTCATTCCATTGAAGCCGACACCATGCACCCTCAACAAGAGAAACGGAATAATGACAAAATGTAGACACCAAAGCAATTAATCTATGAAGTGCAGTGACTTAGAACACAATGTTGATGCACGCAGTCTTACTCTAGGCACTGACGAGTATAGTTTGTATGAAACTGTCTGCCTTGCTTGTAAACTCCATCCTCATTATTAAAGATAAAGATAAGATGTTCTAATATGCATTTTTTAATCACACATTATTTTGTGATGATGTTAACAGAAAACATTGGTGTTTTATGTTGTTTAGTGAAGCTTCACGTTATATTTATGTACGATTAACGTTGCGTGATTCCAATTAAAAACGCTTATCTTTAAAGTTTAGTACTATTCTAGAAATGGCTTCCTTTGAATGTCTATCTTAAATTTATAAGCATATGCTCACAGAATTATTACAACAATTACAACAAATTATATTAGATTAATGTGTTCCACTTACATTCACAAGAATAACGTTCTAGCGGATCGAGGTATTTTCCTTTAGGACAAGTACATTTATATGTTCCCTGTAAATCTAAACATCCTTCAGAGCATTGGTTGTCCCATTGCAGACATTCGTTCATATCTGTTAAAGAAAAAGGTGACGGTCATGGCAAAGTATGTTGTATACAAGAGGCATGCAAAAAAAAGGTTAATCAACGGTTAGTACTTATACAATAAAGGCTACAAATGGTTGAAATCCATTTTCTAATAATATTAACACAACATAAGATTGATAAGTTGATTATCTATAGATCCTTCATTCTCCAGGCAGTTAAGACTTAAGCTTCTTTTATGCACTCACCAAGTTGACAAAGAGTTCCTGCACTTATTTCTGCTGAATTGCAAATCTGCAACTCCCATTGTAAGTCCCGTCGAGAATGTAGGAACACACAATATTCGTCATTATTTATACGATTTGCAACAGATGGGACTTCAGGGAAATTATGAAATACCACCGGTGTCCCATCTCCCCAAACCAAAGAAGCTGTATCACTGGCATTAATTCCAATGCGGTAGTAGATGTAATTCGGTAGTTCCAGGTCTAGGAATGCAGACCGTATAGCTTGCAGCATCGCCTCCGACTTGACGTATGCTGAGTGACTGTTAGCTTGAAATATATCTTGACAGGCGTTGGGTGAGTTGCTCTGCACAGCCATAAAGCAACTGCCATCTATATCCACGCTGTTAGAACTGCATATATTTCCGGAATCTTGTCAAAGAATCAAACAAACAACAAACATTTCACAAAAATAAAGAAGATGTCACGTTTTATAAATGTTTACTTTATTAAGCAAGTTAACTGTTTTACAAATAAGAGCCAATAGACAGATTTCTAGTGCGGTATCACGAGAAAACACTAATACATTGTTTACGTTACTGTATTTGATTAAGTTAAATTTTTTATTAAGTTAAATATTGCAACTTTAACTTTCATTTTTTAACCACTTCGAGTGTTTTTTTTTTTTTTTTTTTAAGTAGCCAAAACTGTTTAGTTCACAATTTGCAGTGACTGATTACCACTTGATAGACTGAACTCATAAGGTGACTTTTCTTGGTCATCTCCTTCATGTCTAAAGTCTACATGTAGAATAAGCGATAACGTCGTTCTATTTACATTAATTGCATACATAAGTACAAAACAAATAATTGATTTTATTGCTTACCCGTACCCCTTTTCATTTACTACTAACGACTTCATAGCCTGAATTCAACAGTGGTCGTCGGATACATGTGTACATCCCGTACGTGGGACAAGCCTTAGTTTCCTACTGTAGAATTCTTATATCACAGTATTTTACTAACTTCATTAAAACTAACTCCGGCCTACAGACTCTTCCCTTTCGAATTAATTACTGGTTACTTCTTTAAAGGCTGAACTCACTGCGCGACCAATGTTGGTAATCGTATTCATTGTCCCCTGTCCACATGTAACATGGTTTTGCCTTTTTAGTATGTACATTAATTGTATACATTTAATTAAACCAAACAAATAATTGATTAGATCTCTTGTTTTTGATTGCGTTTTTGTTCAGTATCCTTTAAATTTCCAGCCAGATTAACCCATATGCAATAGCTATTACTTCCCTACCGTGCTACAGTTATAATATTCTATGCCAGTCTGTATAATCGTGGTTGGGCGCGAATTAGTAGTTAGCATTTAAGTTAAGCAAGCTCTGGTATTTTCACTAAGTTTAATATTAAGGTACAGAGAAACGAATGAAAACATGTCCATTTTCCCGATAGTTCTATAATCATCTATCTTCATTGAAAGAGAAAACAAATTGAAAATGCAAGATAAATATCAGTATGTTTTCGTTGAGATATAGTTTAACTAGCAGAATGTTGACTGTATATGTACTTTCTATTTTTATTGGTTCATACTTACCTTGAAATGTGCATCCAAATAGTTCCATTCGAATACCCGACGTGTCTGCCTCTCCGTCCTTAAAATGCCAGTATTCGATTTGTACCTTAGAAGCAACGATCGGTCGTTCAAGTACGTTGATAACCACAGAAACTGAATCGTAATTTGCTTCAAACGTCTGTGAACATACAACCAACAACGTTAAACACTTTGACAAATCATTAGTCGACGTGGTGAGTTTGAGCAAAACTTTGTTCTTAAAATCCTTTATTAGACATAGAGCTAAGCCTATTTCCAAACCAATCGCATTTAGGTGGAATTTAAAAGTTAAGTGACGCAAGGAAACAAAGTTTGCAGCTGGAAGCCATTAAAATACCCCTACTTTAATAAAACAAGGAATACTCCAAAATAGTTCGAAGACCTACTTCATTTAGCAGATAATGTAACGACAGTGAGGCCTACGGGAATACCGGGACGTTTAACTGAAGTGAGTTAATGAGTAATGAGAACGGAATGCGATATCTTGGCCAATGCCTTTTGTGGATGTACTTGACTTCGTTTGACCTTCTAGATTTATCGTTCCGGTAGTTAGTATTAAGAAGAGCATATTTGATATCCGAGATTGAATGTCAAGTTGAGATGAACTAGAAGTAAATTACGAAAGCTACTTTTATAAATCGCAACGGAAAAGTTGTTTTACTTTCGACAATATAATTAGCAAAAGTACATTTATTACAAGTAAGGAAATAGGACTATGCTACGTTAGATGTGTTGCAGCGGTAAAGTTGTCGACCCCCGGAACGGGACAAAAACGCTAGAATTCAGTATGCATTTGCACAAGAGCATAACAGCAGGGTTTGCTATTCCGCCGAGGAGATGTCACTCGAATCGTTCAATAGTCTGCAGTGGACTTTAGGTTTGAAAGCTGCCGAAGAGCAAGGGTGGTTGATTGATAAATTTCTCAATTTGTGGGTGGTGTGTTTCTACGTTTTTCATACAGTTTTAATTTGGTTGAAAAATGGGAGATCCTGGGATCGAAGGAGGTCACCGAATGAATTCTGTTTAATTGGAATTCAGGTTTAATAAGAGGTCCTGAGGCCTTGTAAGTTTGGCATGATTCAAACGTTTCTGAATGGGCTCAGGAGGGTAACCCTTTCGATAAAAATGTTTGCAATTGCAAAAGTTTGTCTTCGAAATCGGATCAATCTGAAAATATGTGCTTGTAGCAATTTAGAGCCTGAATGTAAACAATAGATGTTTGGTCTTACATGGGACGACATATCAGGTTTCGATCTGTGGGTGTGGAATAAATTCATTTGTGGAGCTTGTAACCTTTAAAAGAAACAAGATTTTCCAGGAAACTCAACAAAGATGCTGACCTGCCAGATGTGAATTTGATGGAGGAACGTAATAACTTCATTCTTCCTAAATATTCAACAGCGCTATACTGCCAAAACAATGATCAACATGTCGCCAAGGAATCTTACAAAAGTAGTGACTTTTAAAGACATATATCGGGATAGGTATATATCATAGAAAGGTTAGCAGAGACAGGAACGAATATTTTAGCTGTTCCACTCGCTTGGAGATAATGCTGTAAATGCAAAAAAACTATATTCTTGAACAAAATAAATCAACTTAGTTATGTCCTGGATGGTATCTTCATGTTCCCTTTCTTTTACGCATTAAGTGCACACAAGACTCCACTCCATTTTTATACGGGGTATTAGTGTACAATGATGTTACATCTAAGGTAACTAAGAGAGTGGTATCCGGTATTATATCAACGTTTGATACTTTAGCCAAAAAAAATGAGTAGTGTCCTGGAAATAACTGGTAGTATCTGAGGACGGCAGTAATTGCAAGTTTCTATCCACGAACTATGAAATTAATTCAGTAGTGGTGCCAAAATACGATAGGAATGATCGTCCGTTTGAAGTGATTTTATTACTTCCCAATGACTTCTATAATAAGCGCTGGAACCATACTTTCGAGTTATTTTCCTTAGGTAGGAGATATGAACTTTCCGGTGTGGATGTAATTGGTATATGCTTTGAAATTGAGTCAGGTGCTCTTTGGTGGGATGGCAATCGACCTTTTAAAATGAAGGAGCACAAAGTTGATGGTTTCCTTTCACGTATATGTTTTTTATCTGTCCATAATCACAACAGTCTTCTATTTGTCAGCTGGTTTAATGACCATGTTAATATTCTGGCAGGGTTCCTGACTTGCTGCCCGAATTAAGATTTCCAGGTAGATTGTTGGGAATAGCTTTGTCGTCTGCCGTAACGTTTGTTAAGAAATGTATCAGATGTTTTCTCGGTTTGAATCAGTCCATGTATTTATTATGGGATGGTATAAAACATGACTTCCTAGAGTGGCTTTTCGGTGGAGCTTATTTTACTGAGCTAACGTTGTTCATTACGGAAAAATTTGTTGCACTAAGGAGACGTGAAGATGATTAAGAGTATGCTCATTTAGGTTAAAGTGCTCTGCATCCGGAAATCCTGCAAGTGTCACAGATGGATTCTTTAAGAATGTTCATCCTGAGGCGAAAGGAGTACCACCTTCATGTCAAAAAATCGATCGTATTTAGTCAATTCTTACACTACAAATGCATATGTATGGAACAAAATTGCTTTTACTACCAAGCCTTTCTTTAACATTTTTTTTTTTTTTGGAAGAAGTTTCATTATTCCCAGAGACCGTCTTCTCCAATACAATAATACAAATACTCCAAAATGTATTTCCTTTGTACTCACCCATAATGAACAGATTGAACCTTTTCTTAAACTCATCAGGAAAGAATGGCCAATTTTGTCCATTCACAAAGAAATCAAAGAAATTTTTATAACATATTTTTATAAAAAAATAAATATATATATATAGATTCCCTTTACTACTTTTTTCACCCCAATGTAAGAAATCTTTTTCAGAGTCTTAGATCTCTATGGGGTATCCTCCAAAATGACATAGCATTAGAGGGCGTTTTTGGGCATGCGCCCCTTCTGTCTTTCAAACAGCCCCCAAACCTCAGGAAAATTCTTGTATGAAGCCAAATTCGAAGACCTCTAGCACCCACGGGTAATTCTCCATGCAAAAAACCACGCAGTCAAATATGTCGTCACTTCTGTGTTTCATTCCCTTTGACCCCTCCAGGGACTACCCTCCATTTATACCCTGGTAATTTTGACTGTGATTCTGCCAATATAGTCTATATACTTTTTTGCAATTAATACACTGAAGGCAATTATGTTGGGGAAACGAAGACGAAATTCCGACTACGTTTTAACAACCACAAACACACTATTTTGCAACAGCTCAAGGGATATTCTGTAGCCGAGCACTTTTCATCCCCGGGTCACACAATACTTAATCTTAAAATCTATATCTGGAGGAGTGTAGGCTAATCCTACGCATCAATAGCCATACCAGGGGCCTTAACAGAGATCTAGGCATTTTATCTGAGTTTACGTTGTAGGATGTATATATCGTTTGCTCCATTACTCAGGTCTCTGAGGAAGAGGTAGGACCTCAAAATATCAGACCACGTTTCTCTTATATATTATGTTGGTGTTAAAGGCACTCTCTTCCATCATATGGACACATGTGACGCATGATTTATGCTACATATATATATATATATATATATATACATATATATATATATATATATATATATATATATATATATATATATATATATATATATATATATATACACCAACAAATAGTACTACCTTCTCCGAGCCGTCTATGTTTCGATATGTTCTCCAGTCGTTTCCGTGTTCCGTTGCTTGTTGATACCTCAATTTGTAATTGGTAGCGTAGGTAGGAGCCGTAAAAAAACCATCTCCCTGAGTTGCTACTGCGCTTATCACGTGATCATGAAGCAAGTCTATTGACAGAGTGAGACTTCTAAGAGGACTACCTTCATTGATAAAGAGGCATACTATTCCTACACTCCCGAAGAGTCGATGTTCGGCATAAGATCGACACGTAGTTGGTGCATTAATTTGATAAGATTGTATATGTCCAGATTCCATTCCTAGTCGTCGGTAGCAAGCTGGAGATAAAACATATTGAGACGGCAATTATTGGAGACATTTGAAGATGTGATGTCCTTGGTATATTAGCTATTCCTGTTTCGCCTGTACATCAGAATGAATTAACTATTTAAATGTACTGTATCGCTATCTGAAGGAGATTTTGTCCGATTATATCTTTGCTGGTGGGCACGTTTCTGACACAGTGACCGAATACTTCTTCAATGAAGACAGATGACATAAAGCGATCAAACATCAAAAGATATTAAGTTTTTTTTTTTAATTTCCGTTGCATAATTTTATCCACAGGTTGTGGTTTAGAGCTCAAGAAAGTCTGCTTTTTACCTACAAGGTTGTACAAACAGTTCATTTCTTTGTTATCTCTTATTATTTAAGTACAAATTAATGAAATCCGAATGTCAGGATTTACCGTCTACTAAATTTCACTCCAGATGTTTGGCGTGGTTGACCGTAACTGACCACTAATGCATTTTTATTGAGTTTGAGTTTATTCATTCACGCATGTATATATATATACGAATGATTTAATTATATAGGTTACTTGTTTCGTAATTATTAAGTATACACATATATACATATATACACATACATGAAAGGGACGTCATAAGCTCTGAGAGAGCTTGAGGTGACGTCCAACAGAAAATAAACAAAGTTATTATCCAAAACATGAATAGAAAATATCTGATACTTTTCCGAATGTGGATATATCTGACTAATTTTGTCAAAGAATTTTCTCCATTAATTGTGGATAATAAAATCCTTGCCGTCAGGGCATGGTATGCAAAGTATATACAATTAATTGTTTCTGCCTATAAACAAAATAGTTTCATGGGGATAAGTACTGTCTGCTAATCGCATCGTGAGGACATCTTTAGGACATCTTGAGGTCATCGTCAGGACATCGTGAGGGTACAGATGATCGTGAGTGGTGAAGGGTTACTTAAACATTTTTACATCACACGTTGCTTACCATTGTACGTACAACCAACCACTTCAAGCTTCATGCAAGATTCCTTGTTCCAATTCTTTGGGTGGATGCGAAGATGTTGTATGTTTACGCCACCTTCCTTTAAATTTATCCTCAGTGGGCCAGTGGAATCCGCATTACCAGTAAAAATCTTTGCGGAAAAATTCATTCTAATCATTAAGTGTTTGTAAAAGAGATCGATAGTGTTCTTTTTTCTTTTTTTTTAAGTTGTAATTGTATCCAGTTAGCTCATAGTCTCTGTAGAAACACTTAAGTATGAGACTAAAGCACTGATTAGAAAATAAAGCACAAAGCTAATGTATACAATGTAAACACAATGCTCAGAAATTGTTATTACATTCTATCACGATGAACTGAGGCGTGATTGCCAAATGTCGTTCTTTGTTGTATAAATAATATGTGTACGATGCAACAACTGATTGGGAAACTCAGAATGCAGAAAGCTGCATTATCAAAATTTGACACAATTCAATTTTAACATCTAAATAAATCAATACATATTCATGAAAAAAAACGAAATGATGACACGAAAAACGTAGCATCATTCTTGACCAAACACTTAGTTTGAGTCAAGAATAGTCACATTCACCTGTGCAAAATGTAAAACAAAAATATTTGATGAAAGAAATTATTTACCGTGCAACCTAATTTTTCATACTTCTTTAACAATCAATGAGTAAATCAAACGATTATCCTGAATAGTAGAAGGCAATAAGTGAAATGAGTGTTATCCTGTCTGTTTTAGTAAATACAATTCTGACTTAATATATTACAAAATCGATTGGATCCTGTTTGACACTTTTTGTAAACCTGATAAGGCATTTACAAATCTTCAAATATTAGTAAGAGACTGTCGAATAAATAAACCTTAAACTATTCCACACCTTTGCTTCTTCGGAGTCTTCATCTCGTATGAAATGAAAATCGTTTTCCGTTACTTCCTCACGAATTGTCGAGACAGATATTTGCAGAGCAGTCACCCATGACCTCCTGTCCTCACAGCCTTGAATGATAACATCATGCGCAACAATGAGTTTCTCAAAGGATACCTAGAAAGAAAAATGTGGTTATTTAAAACTTACAATTTGACATGTAAAACCCTATTAAATGTAAATACCTGATCTTGCTCTAAGCTATACTGCGTATCACCTATGCAGCTGCCACCAGAAGACCATGCCGGGGGAGTAAAAAGGTTCTCTTACAAAGTCCAAATGTTGATGAACTTAATATTCATGAGTACTAACACCGTTAGTATATTCCTGAAGTAATCCTATGCGGTGCTCTATGACTCGAACTTTTGCAAATGTAATGAATGTCCATCACTGGTATTTACATCTCTTTTATCAGAAATCAAAAACAAGCCTAAAATAATGTCAAAAAAGTAAGCTTGTTAACTTAGCCATTCTTGTCATTCGCCGAAGAGGCAGACATAAGGTACACTTTACACTGTGTAGAAACAGCGAGGCCTCTTGATTTATTTATGTCCTCTGAGTGAACGGGCTTCTGATCATTTCATTGCTGAGCATTAGCTGATGACCCCGAAGCATTGCTAGCTTGTAACCCGGCAAGTTGCTTCACTTGATATCGGGCAAGTTCCCTTGCTCTGCTCATCCCTCATTACGGACATATTTTCTAGTGCTTTTTTTCCGGCTTCTCGTGTCCAATCAATAAAAATGGAACATTAATCAAAGCTGAACTCGCTCAGACGTCTCTCAACTACGTAAACTAGTCAATTGTAAAATTTTATTTGTCTTATCCGTCGTTCTTGGCAACAGCTTATTGGAAAGATGCTACAACAATACAATGTGTGGCGTTATGGATTTTTGAAACAGAACCGAGTGTTGTGATAAAAAAAAATGCCACAAAACAGAAAGTATCAATAAGCCATCCTTCAAATATAAAAGATGATAATTGCTCATCTGTACCTCAGTTTCAGCTAAACATTACGTTATATGGATTATTATTGTATAGTCTTGAAACTCGCTACAGCAAAAATACCTTCCAACTCTTCCACATCGTTACTCCAAGTCCTTTAACACCCATGCAAAGAAGAAACTTTGTTTCAGACACCCTTTCACCAAATGCAACTCCATCCGATAATCCAGCCATGTATTATAAGTCACAAATCAATTCTTTTAGCAGTCGTGTGAACCTGCCTTGGTGTTCGCGAAAATCATGAATGTGAGGAGAGATATAAATTTTATAAGTTTTTCTCCAATCCGTTGTTTGTATTAGAAAGTCCAAGGTGCTCGAGAGAACGAGGTACATAATTATCTTACCAATACCTGCCTGAGTATCTGCAAACTATGACTTGAACTTTGTGTTCCTACAATGACAATGCGATCTAATGTGTCCCTAGAAAACGGCAAAATTACTTCTCTTTCGAGCAAATAAATTGGAATAACTGGGCTTTTCTCGTTATCACAATACGTAATACGCTCGAATGCATAAATAAATGTATGAAGTGGAACATACTGGAATCCGTACTGGTACTTTTTGTGGTAAGATTATTAAGACATCGGTATCTGTTACAAGCTACGATTTTATGTTCACAAGCAAATACTTTGATGGCTATATTACACTTCACCCGAAGCTGATATACTGCAATGTTCTCTTTATTCTGCAATTGAATTAGATTATTTTAAATTCTACTACGAAAAGAGCAGGACACAAGAATCAATCGATATAACTAAGGTACCAACACAGAATCTTTCTTTAGCCACTTAAGATTTATGACGTCTTTAGGACGTGTAACAGGTTCAGTTTAATGAATTTGCCTTTGAATGTTTCAATGATTTACTTCTTTCCTTCTTCGAGGATTTTTTTTAAATCAAATTATTAAAATCGACGTACAACGCACACGTTTAACCATTTCTCACTTTCTCTCATTTCTCACATTTCTCACTTTTAGATATCTTTGATTAACAAGCATGTTCGACATCAGTTATACGTAGATAATGGCCTTTTCTTTTCTCTCTGTTGTCCCTTTTGCTTGTGGTTTGTGTTTATTTACTCTTTGTGTGGGGCTGTAGAATCAAATTTCCATTTTCATTTTCCTTATCCTTATTATTTTAATAATAGACTTGTTTTAACCACCTGATTTATGAAACTATCAAAAAAGTTTGATTATGGTATTACTTCATTTTTTCCATTTCTTCCTAGCATTTTTGTCCGCAAATTCTGTTGTATGTTTGTCATTTGTTTGTTCACTCCTCGTGTGGTATGAATGGTATCTGGAATCCTACTTTTTACTCTCAATTATTTTCCTCGTCACTGTTTAATTCTGATTTCCTTCTTCAAAGTCTCCATACTAATACTTAAGGTTACCTTAAATTTGTGCAAATATAAAACATTTAGTAAACAAACGAAGTAAGCCTATTCCATGGAACGAGCAAAAATTACTAGCACTTGGAGTAGCACCAACCTGAAGCCACGGGGAAAGGTCACCAGGTGCTGGTATCCACCCCGATGATTGGAAATTTAGTAACTGGAATAGCTGTATACGACTCTGACTTGGAAAATGATCATTGTTGAGAGCAGTGGATGCACGAATGGCAGTATCAGGAAGATCCCTGTTTATGATGCCTAATGTTTGATCACAGTCTAAAAAGAACAACAAAAATATACATGTTAAATACAATAAACATGAGACTTTTTTTCAATTCGTAACTTTTTTATCTGAAGAAAATGATTTTAATGAAGAAATTTGCATGATTCAAATATGGAAGAAGGATGTCTTTGATATTCCTTGCTACTCAAATTAATTTATTGTAGAATAGTTGCAAACACCTATTTCGTTGTCTCTATTTTGTCTGTCCTAGTAAGTAAACAAGGCACATGTTATTGTTGTAGCAACGGTTGTAGTTTATGTTATTTTAACAGCATATAATTCATATTTTAATTCAAACTTCTACCTTCTTAAGATGGTAAATCCAAGCTGTCAACATTACTGATTTTTTTCTGAAGAAATTAGAAAACCTTCTCTTTTCAATTACGCTTTGTGATTTGGTCATTACAGGCCTTATTAGTTTTAGAGCCTTCCCATTTGATCGATAATTTAACAGGTTATTACATGCTCCCTGAGTAGGATAAAATCACCTTGAGATCATAAAATATAAACAAAAGCGATGAGTTGTAAAAATATCCTTTGTCTTAATGATTGTTAGCTGCTTCAGTTCAGTTTGGAGAGAGTATTCATTAATTCCATTCATGGGTCACAATACAATATGGGTAATGTATTACCGATGCATGCGCATTGTTTAAGTAAAGAAAACATCTTATAGTCTTAAACATTTTACAAATGTTAGAACGGACACTCTAAACGCACTGCTACGTGCAGACATTCTTGAGAAAATTCCACTTTGCGAAGATTGCGAAGATGCGACCATTAGTTCTTTGAAAATTGGAAAATGCAGTGTAACATGGAAACTATGTCTTCTACATGGCAGAGTACTTCTGGGGTAAAAATGATCATTTTGTTAAGAGTCACAAAGTAGCTGCATCCTCATCATTGGAATCTCCACATTAACTTGCTGTGGGGATCTCAAAAATCTCATATTTTAGTTTGGCCTTCTCTTTTTTTTTTTCATTAATGACCACTTTGCTCCTTCGATATCTGTAGACGTAATCCTATTTCTTCACTTAGTAAAAATCGTTAAAAGTACAAACATAATCCTACCGTTGTCTCGACATCCAAGAACATCGACCTTCATTGCAACTTCATTGAAATGCGACACTGGAGCGATTCTTATTTCAGAAGTCCAGAGTGGTGGATTGAGCGGTATGAGTACCGAGCAGAACGGTTCAACGTTTGCTTTGTAAATCTAATGTAATAAATTTTCAGTTAGAAGAACACATGGATAAACTGCTTTCGTTCTTAATCTCATATTAACTCAATTGCACAGAAATATATAATACATTTCTAGTTGATAACAACGTTTCCCAAATGGTATATGTGACATTTCCATAATAGCAGTAATGCGTTCGTGTATTCAACACCTCATGGTGTCACATATCACTGTTATGATGCATGTGCGACACAACAATACATTGTATTGACCGGATGAACGAGTTTTCTTTTTCATGATTTGGATGAATTAAAACTCACATTACTTTGAGTTTCGAAATCAACATGCACATCTCTAGTGGAGCCAAATACAATTTGGAACTCCGTAACCCAAGCGAAAATTTCGTCACCGCATCCAGATACAACTATAGATGAAACCACGTAACGACCTCCAAGATACAGCTGAAAATAATCAGAAACATTACGACAACGTAACAGAATGGTGCAATTATATATTATTGACTAAAGCAGATCATAAAGTGATGTGAAGGTCAGATACAAAACAACCATAAATGTTGAACCATATTTTGACATATTCGACGGTATGTAAGTTCTATGTGTTCAGTAAATATGACAATAGTTTAGACCACAACATGAGATGTTAAATTTCATATAGAGCTTGTCTTATACTTTTCACTCTCACTCCATCCACATCGATTATCTGATAGTATAGTAAGTCAATGAATGCTTGTCAGTAACGATCAAGATCAACTTTGATCAACAGATTTACAGATCAACTGTAGAAAAGGAATAGTTCTTACAACTATCTTTAATACTGGAACCTCTGATAATACGAATCACACCATAATTTGTACCTCCCGTTAACGATTGATATTGCCGCAGTTTAAGATACTTCCTCTACTGTTATAACTTACCGCTAATGCAACAACCATGTTGTCAAATAAATAGTTTTATTGGAAAGTTCTCACTTTGAAAAAAAAGTGCAGGAAAGAGAAATGCTCACACTTTCTGCGAAACGAAAGCGGATTTATATCATTTCCCACACCCCCTATGCCATGATCGGTTCAGCCTAGAACGTTAAGTATGTTTCATTTTTATTGTACTTGCTTTAGACTATGTCTTCTTTTTTATAACTTCGATATAACCAAAGGTGAGCCATGTACAAAAATGTTTAATGCCCATTCAGAAAACGAACTTGATATTCGAGGAGAAAGAACGATATTATAGTATTAGCGTACAAATTCAGTACGGATGAGATGTTTTACAGAAAATGGTCGTTAACAATGTTCTGTGTCAAAATCTGTAGAATGCCATTTGATCACTCTTAAACCTGTTTCTGTTAGTGACGTCACAAGCCCCTCACTTTCAGAGCAGAAAAGTCACAATGATGTAGATGTAAGTATCGCGGCACTTGATTTTCGTCTCCCGCAAATAATGTGAATACCGTGTGTTAATAAGTTAGATGATCACCTATGGATTTAATGCGCAATACACTTCGAATTTATTACAAAGGGGTGTTGTTAACGAGAAGCAATGGAGATGATGGCCGTCCAATGATGAAGAAAATATCTTCATATAACACTTAACCAAGAATGAATCTAATTTGATTAAGAATATAACGTAGCAAGATTCTTCTGTTATACATCGGAATAACTTACAAGAGAGAGATGATCACGAGGTAGAGGGGCATGGAGATGGGGAACGGTATGCAGATGTGGAAGGGATTCAACGTTGCTCTAATGTAACGAAATTGAAGAGAAAAACCTCCACACCCAACCTCGGTAAAATGCTGCCCAATTGATAAAGTACTACAATCTGACATCCATTTGAGCTTGTGTCTAAACCAACATCCGCAGTCTGACTTACTTAACAGTGACTTATAGAGGCTGGATGGAGTTGTTAAAAGCACTAGTGGGGATGAGCCTGAGCAGGAATGGTCTGGTGCAATGACAAGTGTAGTGAAAAAAGGGATAACACCACAATGTCCACTCTCATTATAGAGAAAGTCATGAAGCAAAATAACATGCCTTTTATCCATCTTCTGTAGATATGCAACTTTACAGATGCTGGTACAGATAAAGTGGTCACATGCAAACCGAATATGCTATTTGGGGTTATACCTTTTGGAAATGTACACCACACTGATATCATTCGCTCATTTTATTGGGACATTTATGGATGCCATTGCGCTATTGCGGAAAAATTCAGTGTGCCATTCAATGGTGTTACTCAGATGCTCAATAGGACGGCTTGACACAAAGCAGTGGGAGGTTTGTGTATGGTGGTCTCTGCCCTACTAGGAAATCTCCTCTAGGTCTAGGAACACAATCTTAGATGAGATCGAAACAGTCATGATTATCTAAATTATATTTATATAGACGGCTACTGACTCCTCTGCATTTATACGTCATGAAGTCATCCATACCTTTTTGCAGCTTACAATTTTAACTATTCCAGGTGTATATCTTGGTCTGTAGTGGATTTGCTGGATTCGTTACTGGACGTTGAGTGCATTCCTCATCAGTGTACATGTCTGTCAGATTCATAGTGAGACTTTTCCCCGACCAATCTGGGTGGTGTATCTACATTCGCTGCGAAAAATCTAAGAGGGTTGGTGGCTTAGTTGGGCAACTTAAACAGGTATTCTAATGGATTATGTCTCATCATTTTTGCAACACACTTTCTGTGCTGAAGGATAGACGGTGCGCGTCTCTACGAGAATGACGACAGAAAGATTAGTCCTCACGAAGAGGAGATAGGAAGTCAAAAGAGTTATTACTTGGCAGGGAGAAAGAGGGGAAGCATTAAAGGTGCGTACCACTCACTGAGAAAACCATTAGTGCAACTGCTCAACAAGCATAGCTTGTGATGAAATAAATGCAGATTATGTCGTTGTCAATGACCAACAATATAAGGAAGATTCGTGGCTCCTCCACCTGAAGGGGTTCAAGACAAGTAAAAATATCGGTGACAAATGGAAACATGAAGAAAAGAGTAAACCTTGAGGTTTAAAGTATTTATAAAGGGTAAAAGCTCGTTTGCCAGAAAACAAAATCTCTGCAAAATCTTTGATGAATACTGTAATATGAGGAAACGGAACAAGCCGCATGATTGAAAAAGTTGGCTCCATCTCAACTGAGCCGGACAGATCTTGAAAGTGTACTTTGCAACCAGCAAATCACACCTTCTTGCTCTTTTCTAAAGGACTTTTCCCTAAGTTTCAGTGAGTCATCCGACAGCTCATATGATACTTGTATTACATTTAGTCGTTTTGGTGAATGGCTTTTACATGAAACGACCGACAGAAGCGGACTAACGACGCCGTACCACGATGATATGCCTTAACGAGAAATGCCAACGGCCAAATGAAGATCACATCACGAATGATGAGAAAAACAAAAACATCGCATTCAGCACGTGCACATTAATTACAGAAGCAACATACATCTACAGTAGTTTAATACGATTGCGTGTGTACTGAAAAACCAGAAGGATAAGATTATGTTTGATCTTAACTTTTTCTTTCTTTTAAATGTACACGTCATGTTGCACATGGACGCACTAAATTTTCAATAAAGGAACATGACAGTTACTACTTTGAAAAGCAACTGGATTGGCATCAAGACAATCAAAAACAGAAATTATATTTGAAAATGAACGGTTCTTACTGTAAGGATAAATATGCAACAGTACAGGTCTCACTGGTGTATCAAAAATATACTACTCAAGTCATCACTCCTTAATCGGTGTAGGGAATTGTGGTATTTGGTGAAAGAAAACACTGTATTTACAATAACCTACGAACTGATCACAACATTGCTGCGAGTTGTTTTGACCAACTGAATATTCATTGCTAGTGTACTTCCCATTGTTCAAAAAGCACACCGTTGATTTGAAAACTATCAATCACTACGTTATCGTATTCTACACTTTTTGTCGTTGTTTTGGAATAATTTGAAATCATATGGCTCAATTAACCAACTGAAACCTGTTTATTTTCCCGGATTGTCTGAATGGTGCAATAAAAAGACTTACCAAACTTTTGGAGATGAAATTTTGATATTTTTCATTTTGCCTACACACGCATACACTTTAAGTGGCGAGCGTCCACGGTCATAACGAAGCCGACGTGTAATTCATCAGCGTTTTCCTTTAGCTACAATTACAAAGCATGTCCAAAATTTTTGATGATAACACAAAAATCTTGCTTGTATTTTTTTCCTTAAGTGTCGGTCCGGTGTTTGCGAAGTAAGGTAAGAACTTTTATTACATGTCGGAGAATTATCCAATATGGGGTTGCGACAGTGTGTTTTTACACCTGTGGTAATGACTGTCCAATCGCTCAGCTTCTTGAAACTTACAATAATCATCAAGAAGGGAGATAGATCAAAACTCCTCCACTAACAACCGAGTATGCAGTGTAAAAGCTAATAATTCCCTCGGAAACTGCACACAAAGAATCACAGCCCTGAAGTACAGGTGTACACTGATCCTTGTGGATAAACAACTGTTAGGAACACCCCATCCCCAGTGCCCGCTGGTGCAGGAAAATTGTACTAGAGTACACCCTAAAGGTATGTGAATGGTGAGTTTACAGTATGTTTTCTCTTGAATAATTCAATTCTATTTGGTACATGCTACTGTTGCGACATAAGTAACACCACATTACACGTACCTATACCATATGACACATTTTTTTTCTTATGACACTCAAATGTTACTCGTATTGTTTTTGATACTATTTTCGGAATGTTGTATGTAAACGAATTCAAGTTAGTGCCGGATATGTCATGTTGTAAATCGAAATGGTTTGACGTAGTCATCATGATGACCAACGGGCATAGCTGATGACATCATTAGAAAACCCCCAGAAACCCAAATCATTAGAAAAATAAGCAACTCGTTGAGGCATTTCGTGCTGTTTATCATACACTTTTCGGTGATTTGTAGATAAACAGCTTCGATTTGACTCCGAAAATGTCATTTTTGTTTTAATTCAAATGGATTGATGTAGTCATCATATGTAGAAAAGAGGATGTGACCTATGCTGTCCTTGGAAAGAAAATGTTCTAGGGTGCAAACCAGGCACACTCACATACTCTCTCTCTCTCACTCTCTCTCCACCTCTCTCTCTCTCTCTCTCTCTCTCTCTCTCTCTCTCTCTCTCTCTCTCTCTCTCTCTCTCTCTCTCTCTCTCTCATGAGAAAATGCTAAAACGACAGAGTAAGAAAAGAAAAAGGCAGGGGGCAAAAATCTGATGGGGGAAAATAATATTACAAAAGTGAGAGTCAATAAACTGGAGATAAAGACTTTATTATCGTTGGGATTAAATAAGGAAGCTTTTCACGATTTTCATCCTCCCACTAAGAGGGCTTATTTTACCACTGAGAGAATTGTATCCAGCTTTTGTACAACTACAGTTTTGGTAACTAATGACAGCTAAGGGTTGCCTCTACCAGAAAAAAAAAAAAAAAAACACATGGAGTTTTAACAAACGCTTCATACATTAAGCAGTTACATTTCTACCCCAACTTGTTAAACGATAGCTCTAAATGCAGTCAATGAGTTGTCAGAAGACAAAATAAAAACAACTACAGCGTACCACGGTTAAGTTCAGGTTCGCCTCGACTATAAATGAATGACAATGGAAACCGATTTGTAGAAACAGGTGGAATATTTCCTTACTTCCAGTGATTGATTATTATTCTCTGGTTTCCAGCATGAGTCGTGGCCATACTTGCTGTAATGGTGTGTATTGTAAAAAGGACTGTCGCTTGTAATTCCTTCTTCAGTGTATCGCAAAAAATCAGTAGATAACGTGACTGGGAGTACACAATTTCCTGAAAAACGAAAATGGCATACGTCATATAGTAATGTCAGTCCAAAGAAAAATGATTTTACGATTAAATATCCATTTTAGTTGCAGAGATACTATCTTCATTTGGATGATTAGTGTAGAGGCTTAACTTTGATTCCACGAAATATTGTTGTCTTGGTTATAAGAAGTTTACTTAATTTAAAAAAAAAGGGAAAAGTAACAAAAATCAAGAAAACAATCAGTACAGGTTTCTTAAATGATAATTATCAAAGACGGTCAGATAACCGATCAAACACGTTTCGTAATGATATATTATAACTCTATGGTCTGAGAATCATGAGAAGGAGAACATAATAAATAAACAAACGGAATGGCATTGGACGAATAACATTTATATTCCATGCTTACGAAGCATACCTGGTAATTCTTCCAAATAAAATGGTTCACACTCTGCCATAAAGAAAACAAAAAATTATACGTAATTCTAGTTACACAAACAGTGCCGAAAATGGTACATTGACAAAAAGTATTTTGTACGTCGTAAAGATGATTCACATCGTAACAAACTAGTATATTGCAGATGTTTCAATCCAGTTTTAGCTAGAGCCTAACTCAATAGTTTGCTCACGTAGATAAATGTTAAGTTGCACGTAATGTTTTGGACACTAAACTCTTTGTTTGTTCTTTCGTAATCATCATTAGTATTATCGTTAGGTTTCTTTGCCTAGCGCATATCGTAAACTACCAATACGTTGTGCTATGGTGAGCAGATTAAAACATGCATGATACAGTTGTTACAGTTTGAACGCTACCATTATGTTACAGTTAATTGAGTTAAAATACTTTGAAGTATCAAACTTTTAATTGCGATGATGCACTAAACGTTCACTAACCTGGAACGGTTCCAGGCTAATCGGAATTGATAAAGTATGTCCTCCTACACAAATCCATCAGCAACATTATTTCAGACTGAAACTTCCCATTCCCTCTCAATGAATGCCATTCATTTAACGTTGTACTATGTTCTAAAAATGACATTTTCCTAGTCGTCAGATCATTTCCGTAACGTGTACAGCATTACACAGGAATAGGCTAAATTGCACCTAAACGTTCTACATGAAGAAATGGCAGTCGCAGAATAATTTGTATTAATCCAAAGTGGAATGTAGTGACAATTCTCCTTTGGACAGTCACACTGGACTTTGAATCGACTGTCCCGTGTGTGATTTTAAAGTCAAAGGCGGCAATGAGAGTGTGCCCAAAGTATTAAAGTTGGTTTTTGAGTTGGCAAAAATTCTCTAATTTCTTTCAACTCAGTGCTACAAATTTTACATACTAATACAAGTAGACAAACTAAGAGGATCACAGTATCCTACATACAAAGCATTAAATCATTGTTATTTAGTCAGTTAATTCTGCTTGAAACATTCGTGATCAAACACGGTTCACATTTGTATTAACCATGTGTGCACAATCCTTGCCCAGTGTCTAATACTTGATACCATTGCTGCTTGCATTTAGTGACTATTTATTAGCTTTTACATGTTATTAGCTTTTTCACAAATTTAACGAATGCTGTAAAATATGAAGTCAATTCCAAACTTCATGTCCTTCAGAGACGCTGTGAGAAATCCTACTGATCTGAACTTCTTTCTCAGCAATTGCTTTTTGCCTCCACTAATGTAAACAAATGTTACCGGTAAAAATGTCGCTGATCTTCCAACAACACAAATAGGCTTGATTGGCATATTACGGAAAAAATGTTCGAACTGTAACAGAAGAAGAGTATTATTATTCATGATCACCGTTTGGTTGTAGATGCTGTGCTTCACACTAGTAATGTAAGTAGTCTACTGTGTGCTATACACAAGTAAAATGTTGAGGGACACTAGATGACTCATCAAGGGGGCGCTACTATGATCTCATATTTCGAGTTGTATTTGAAAGGCTGGTCAGATAAATCTGAAAAAAAAACTTGGGAAATTTTTAGACACAACAAGCACAATTTATGGACACCTTTTTCAACAAATTGAATAATAATAATAAGATCACCTAATAGCGAGAAAAAACATTCACAATAGAATTTCACTAAAATTCAAACAAGAATGGTTGATATATGATCCCACACTTGACGTTTTGGTAATGAATATGAATCAAGTTGCAATTAAATGTCGAAAATGTTAAAATTTCCTTTGATTGTCTTTCCGAAATTGGTTAATCTCACGTTATACATGGTTATATATTATAGGTTTTTTACACTTTTAATACCTGTGTCAATTCGAACAAAAAGTTCAAAGTCTTCACTCGTTTCGATTGAACTCAAGAGTCCTTTAGTGTTCGGGGAGCCAGCGGACCATTTACACATTGGAGACAAATCTGGCGGCGTAGTACGTTTATACCTGATGATAAAAATACATTTGAAAATACATAAATGCTTACATTTGCAAATAAATGAGGTGACACGTTTTGTAATTAGGTGACATGTATTCATTTGGGTGTCATAGAGAGGGTTGCGATTTCCATCGCTGTAGTTTAGAATTTTGTGATGTTTGCACCGTTTCCTATACTTTATCCCATACTGCTTTAAAGTCTTAAATTCCATAGTAATCTAAGTTTATTTGAATGGAAAGTTTTAGAAGTTACGAGAAGTATACATACTGATGATTACAACAATCACACAGAATTCTAGAGTTCGTCTCCTGATCTCTGACAGTATATTTGGTGTTAGTTTGATTGTATTTTCTGGGACAATAATCATGTTTTGTTATTTCATATATCTACATATATATAGGACTCTGCGTAGGGGACTCTCGGAGAAGATTTAGCTTTACATAGCACTTAAGACAGATGGATAGATGGGCATGTGTACAATTAAATTGCGATTCGCTAAGTAATTTTATACGTGCGCAGACCATCTTGTCTTTTCGAAAGTTTCGCATTTGAGTTCTGTCGCTGCAAAGAAAACCCAATTGTTGGTAGGTACTCACATGAACGAGAGACAATGGAATTTTTCCTCTTGCACACACCTAAATGCACAATCTTCCCCAGTTGTGCGTTCTTTCTCAAGTGCATTTGAAGAGAAGGTTACTCCGCTGTCAATGTAGTACTTCATGGTATATCGACGAAAGTTAGAGTACACATCACCGGTACCTATAAAAATAGTAACGATCCTTTATAGACATCGAAGGGTTACAATGAAAGGAAATGACTCAAACAAAGGCAGAAATACACTCTTTACTACAGATTTTAGATAATCATGATACATGAACACATATACTGGATTCACTTTCGCATGACAATCTAAGAATTGTTCCCAGTAATATCATACTAATACATAGTATACAGCTACTTATCAGAGTGGCTACTTTATATTTCATTTTAATGGAATGAAAATGCCAGACAAGACGAAACACTTTAGGTTCATCATTGGCTTTTTAAAATACTGTGTAACGGTCATGAACGAGATATTCTTACACTGAGGAACTTGACAATAGTGCCACCCATAGCTATTGTCAGGTGAAAGATAAAAACACCATGGCTTGGCCTTTCCGTCTGGGTTCCGACAGAAATTGTCATCATTATCTAAGTGATGGACGCAAAATTAAAGAGATTCAATTCTTTCTTGTATAAGACCACGGATATCACATGAAGAGCGAAATACGAGATTAAGCTTTGTATCTTGTCGATACCGATAAATAATCATACACATACCTGATTAGTATTACATAGCATATTTTACATAGCGATTAAAGGTGTTAATTTTTAAGTTGAAAATGACATTTCTTTTCAATATTTATAAAAGCAGGCAGGATTGTACATTTTAAAAATACGGAAAGGCAATAATAAACTGCCATTCAAGAAATAAGTTTCTAGGTGATAGAAATTCAGTCTCTCGTTCTTCAACTTGAAGAATAAATTGCTCGTTCAACCTTCTCTAAAGTTCAAATGATGCATCTTCCATAACTCATTGAATTCACAATGATATGGTTACTGATGAGACTGAATGAGAAAATGATAATAAAAAGCTAGTTTCTTCTTATGGAGTTTTGATCCATTTAAATGACTTATTTTCTATGTAATATACGGTACATAGTAGTCCTACGAAAAATACCACAGTAAACGACAACAAATGTAGTTACCATAGTGTGGATGAATTGCACTTTACTGCTCTTGTGTTTGCTCATACTTACCAAATGATGATAAAGTGAATGAACTGTTAAACAAGTCATTCGGTACATTCGACCAACTTTCACACAGGAAGCCATTTTCAGTGTACTTTGCAAAATCTCTGTAAGCTTCACCGTTGCCCTGATAACATCCCATTCGATCTGACGCACAATGTTATGAAATAAAAGATAGATTGAAATTTACAACATTTACCGTTCACATGCCAACATTTTGCCCTCACAGAAACGACACTTTTCATTCTTCTCTAAGACCCCGTGGCTTTGATCGTTCTGCATGTGTTTCAATAATTAATAGACAAATCGTACATGATTTTGAATATAATCTTTGTTTGGTCTTTTCCCTTTTGAAACATTGCAATTAATGAAACCATAAAATCGCGAGTGTTCAAAAAGGCCAAATGTGGAAAATCTGATCACCATTGATGAAACTCTCATGACAACCACGATTGCACTTCTCATGGAGTTAGAGAAAACCTAGAAGCAATGATTGTATTTCTCAAGAACAAGCGCTTTGATTGAACTATTCCCTTTGTTTGGCACAAAATGGCAATTTATATGGCATGATACATGAAAATGTAACAGTTACTGTTCACTACAATTGAACTTCCCTCGGACGTAGAGAGACCATGTTAAAGTCTTACATGTATTTTGGCAGCGAGCACTTTGACTGGACTTTTTCTTTTTTAGTACAAATAGAATTTCAATATTTTGATTAAATATTGTGATAAGCGTTGAGAAGCATTTGCTCTATATACTACAATATTGTAACTACAGTGACGTTTCATTTGTATTAACATTTTGAAGTATTTTTGTGCTCATACATCACATAAAGAATATAAACTAAAGCAATAAGTAACTCCAAAAGTTAATTACCGAAGCAATGTGGATGAAGACAGTCTTCTATTTCCTTGGATCCGGCTTGATTAGTTGTCAAACAGAAAGGCCGGTTGTGGTATAAGCTGATATGTCGGCAGAAATTTCCCGGTAGTCCTTTTGAATACAGAAGACACAAGTCAAGGTACCAAGTCAATTATTATTATAAAGTTAAACGTTACCAAAGACTCACTAAATGCAATAAGAATGTGTATTCAATGATTGTTATTTTGTAAACTAGTACAATTTAATTTTAGCAATTTGCAACATGAAAATATAGGTATACAAAGTCAAGATAAAAAGCAATCTCCATTCAGAAGAACAGGAAAACAACATTCCGAATATGGTGTGGAACAAAGTATACGGTCTTACGTTATAACAGGTATACCTATTTGATTTACATCTATACCTCTTAATAATTTCTGTAAAATATTGAATAAGTTAACTTAAATGTATAATTAACGATCATACGCTCACTTTGACCCAACTGCTCAATTTTACTTCAAATTGGTATATTGAAAACACCATCGTATGAAACTTTTTCCTCCATTTCAGAGAATTTCTCTCTAGAAGAACTCATATCTTTTTCATGTTCATTGATGCTAACTAAAACGCGTATACACTTAATGACCCCATAAGTTGATAGTCAAGCGGCATTCGTTTAAATTAACTTTGGAAGAAGACAATGTATTACCTCTTGTCCTGAAAAATTCCGCGCTGCCCCATGTGAAGCAGCTACTGTCGGTGGTGTAGTCTATACTTGTGAAACCAGCTCTGTTATCAAAGCAGTCACGGAAACCAACTGTTAAATATAAGAAATTAAAACATAACCCGTTGAGCTATACCCAGTCTGAATAGTATATCTAATTACTGTTAAATAAAAATATAAACATGACTCGTTAATCTATACACAGTCTGAATGATATATCTGATTACTGTCACGTTAAAATATAAAACAAGACTCGTTCATTTATACACAGTCTGAATGGTACATCTAATTTCTTTAAGTGATAAACAAAATTAAACAAAACCAAGACTTGCAAGTCTGATCCTCGTCGGTTCCATCTAAACAGTCAGGTAGGCCGTTGGTTATGCCTGCTGATCTTATGCAATGCCCATCTCCACATGTTAACTGGGTACTTTCACAGTAAGCTGTGTGAAACAAGAACAAAGTATTTAAAAAAGACTGTGTTATTTATACCACTATTATTCTGTTAGTATATGTTAATTCATAAAATAGTAACAAATAGTAAAATATTAAGACCTGTTATTGTAATAGGCGTTTCATTGAGGACTTAATCAACAGATGTCCTTGATCCTTAATTAATGATCCTCAATTATAAAATACTACATCTATTTATATGTCTGCAACAAGTAATAAAAGCTGTCAAGTAGGCTAATTACAGTATCTATTTAATTCTCATGAAGCTAATCCTCGTCAGATTGAATATACATCGGAAATGAAAACGTGAACTCAGTTTAACCGCAGTCGAGGAGGAGGTCTGGATCCTGAATTTTCGATCCCTATACCTCTGTGTCCTGTCAGGTGGATATTAAACTCCCCTCAGTGCCTGCGAAACCCTTTACACACGCCCGACAGAACCCTCTGATCAAAATACATATTTCTTCCTTTAGCGTTTATAATTATGGGAAAAAATCCAATACACGGACTCTTCATTTTCCCTGCCATTATGAGGACTTCTCCTATGGAGAGATCTTCCTGAAAACAATCCATGAAAATATTGAGTCAGTGAGTATATTGAGATAGGAATACCAGCCGTTTGGAAATGATCTGTTAACGGTAGTTGAATTACATAACGAATGATACGTATAAGCAGAACCCTGGAAGCCCATATTCAAGCCCTGGTACAGAGCACGAACACAGACCCCTGACATTAAAGTCACTAGTTAACATTACACTGTCCAGGGAGGGGTCAAAAATAAAATGTTCCCTTAGGGGTCTCAAGGCCTCAAATTCCCCGAGTCTCCCGAAATGTGAAAAATACCCTCCCCTCACCCACCGGGTGCCCTGTTTGTTTGTATCATGTAATCTCGTAATAATTGTAATATGGTCTTATGATTCTTACTGGGAATATCCAAACTGCCACACTTACTTCATATTAAAGCAACCTAAATTCATAATGGTGAGGATGATGAATATTTATAAATATTCGTATGTAAAGTATCAATCTACACTCCATTTATGGTTGTGAAATGCTTACCAGGTGTTCCGCACAATTACACAAACGTACAGTATTGCTTCGAGGACAAATATTGCATTATGGACAGAAAATTCAAATCGGTTTAGATTTTGAGAATCAAAAAACAGTGATGCTCAAGAGAAATAAATGCAAACAACCTACACATAAGACAACCATTCAACATATTTTCAACTAACAATTAATGCGATGAGAACTGGTTTTGTGTGAGTCTGATACAACTGTTCCTTTGGTAGTGCAACAATGCAACACGTTAGTAATTTCTGTTATATGTTTATTGTTGACTAGGAAAAATTCAAGTATCCAATAATCCAAAATGCTTCCAGGACATTTCTTCAATCCTGCAATCAGTAAACATCTGTAAAAATTCTGTGTAACAAATGTCTCCCAGTAAAACCACCCACAAAATTACGCATTTGTGAAAAATGAAAATACTGCTGTAAATTGAAAGTACAAAGTTAGTTTGTAGAGTTTTTATCTATTCCAGCCTGTATTGTGACTAGAATTTTGGTAATCATATTTTACTCTTTTTCAACGAAATGTACAATACCCTATATGGAGGGCCAACTTTGCTACTTATATAATTACATTTTAAGCTTTAACTCAAGATATCTAAACTTCTAAGTTTCAGAACAACCAAAGCATGGACAAGTATATACCTGTTCCTAAATTTTGAGCCATGACACTGGTATAATTAGTATTAAGAACGACCATGTGCCATTGTTTGCGATGGATTGGTTACAAATTGTATCAAACATATCAAGGAGATGAATCGAGTAAAAGTATATTTACCTGTTTCTGTTAGAGAGACGTTGAAATAAAAAGTAATTTTAATTCGCTGTTGAAGAACCTGAATCCAAAAAGAATCAGATCGAATGTTTAACCTCTCAAGGAAAAAATCGATCCCAAAATGGATATTTGAATGGTTAAAGAGAACACTAGATATATTTTCTGGATCCATTCCTTCTCCAATGACTATGAAATTATCCTTCCCATCAACTCCTTTCAGTTCAAGGAGATCCAGTTTTATCACAGATGCCGGAGACTCAGTTTCTGGTATCTTATATAGTCCAGTCCACAGGCATGATTTATTTTGTATAATTTGTAGTGTGGTTCCCTCACGTGGCAGAGTTACATTTTCTGTGGTGCGTGTACAATATTCAGGAAGATCGAGGTCTGAAATAACGAAATATCGAACGGTAAAGTTTCTTTTTTTCTCATATGTTGACTACTTTTTTCCCAAGCATCAAACTTGAAGATCAGCCACTCCACCTAGTTAACAACATCCCCGAATGTCCACAAGGCAATGACATATATAAAGGTTAAATTCGATATCATATACGAACATACTTTTGCATGTGTGATCTAGTTTTAAAAAACCACTATCCTACAGCATATGCTTCATTAATAACACACTTACGTGTACTATAAGCGGCCATTTTTGCAAAAGACATGTGTGCATTGACAACTTATCTGTCAAACAGTGTGGGCGTTCAGTGATACACTATAAATTCTAGGTTCTTCGTTTCTTCGAAAGAGTTGAACTGATAATAGTCCTGCACATATTTCGAATAGGATATTAAATCAACATATGAAAAGCAGAAAAGGACGAATTACACTTGACTGAAATTGATATTATACCTGTGACTGACGTTAAGTGAGCAATGAACCCAAGATTATCTCCCCTCCATGTAGACTCATACAGCACAGTTAAGCTATTAGATGGAGAAGCGACCGTCACTGATTCAAACATCCTGACCTCTTTAAGGAATAAGTCTGTATTATGTACGTATCCGTAACCAATCGTAAGTTTCGCGTCTACCAATATTGCTTCCACGTTGATAATAACTTGAGTTCCGACAGGACTCACTACAATCCACAAAAAATTCGAATGAAGATTATTGTAGCGATGAGGGAAACCTGGCGAACTAAAGATGGCTTCTTCTGATGCACCAACAAAGACGTCTGCAAAGAAAAAGAAAATAAGATCACAAGATTACACATAACATATTACTTCTTACGTTTTCCATTTTCATATGTGTCAATATACGTAGAGATCATCACAACAAGCCGATAATATTTGTAGAATATGTACCGGTATGTACCTTAACCAAGAAAAGATCCAAATGCGAGTATATTGAACCTATCGGCTTTCATTAAATATTACAAGGCTGTTAGTTTACATTTGACATGTTCCTGAAGTTAGAAGAGAAAAAATCTATGCGAGATGTAAAGACAAAGATGAATTAAAGGATCCTTAAGAATGTTGATGAAAAGATGATTGTATGTTTATTATAAATCGTTCAAGATGTTTCGTCAATCATATCTCCATTTTGTACATTGCTCAAATTAATAAATGAGGTAACCAACAAATTTAAATCATCCCAATAATCACTCGACTTTTCAGTAGAATGTTTTCTCCTGGCTGAAATTAATACATTTACAATTCAATCATAGAATGGATCAAAGAGAAGATGTTAATCAGATGAATCTGTGGGCGAGCTGTCTTTAGATCACTTCATAACAAAATATTCTTTGAGGTACACAGCCTTGATTGTGATACATTGTTACATTATTCAAGAAGAATAAAAACCAGAACTTATGACAGTAGCAAGCAAGTAATAAACACCATCAATACTTTTCATCTTAAATAGGTTGTTTACTCTCTAAAATATTACTATTTTTCTCCTCCTAAGCTTGTGATGGCATCACCTGCCGAGTACTTTAAATTTAAAAGCTTTTTTTGTTCTTTATATTTTTTTGTTATTATGAAATTTCCATCGTGTGCAGTCATTCCAATTTGGCAGACCTGGTGTTTTGCTATCGTGATTTCATTGTCTCTGGATCCTATCTAAAGTATGCTACCTTGAAAATCCTCAAGTAAACCTGCTCATTTCCACCAAAATGCTTGAAAATACGTCCGTAGGCAAAAGTAGCTACTTGAAGGCAGTTATTCAGCAGTTTAAATGGTTTTCCATCTAGAGTCTCTCAATGAAATCACTTATTTGCGATGACGATGTTTGAACCTTTTACCACAAAGGAACTAATTGCCCAGGATTATCGTCTAAGACAAGAAAACTGGCGGTCAATTGTTTGATCATCCATAATGATACCAGCGTTATCCCACGATTAGGCTCCAATATGATTAAACATTGATTTCTAAGGAATGTGCTTTGGGTCTCATTGTGTAAACAGGTCAATCAAAGGCCAATATACAAGCTGTTTGCCTGTGTGTTTTCAATTGGAAAAGTTGTCTTGGAAATTTTACCAATAAAGGTCCCCCTCCCACCGGAGATGCCATTCATAGTCCTGACAAGATACTTCAAGGGAAAATCAGGGTTTGACTGAGAAAATTCACCTTTCGTTGCCTTTTTCTTTCTACACTGATTGTTCACCGACATACAGATACGTTGGGGAGGTGTTTGAAGGTAGAGGAAACGGTAATTACTGCGTTAATTACTGTTGAATGAGAACTTTTAATATTTGTCGGGTATAAAAAATAAACGTTCATGTACAAGACAAGACAGCCTCCTCTATATATACGATGACCAATCACAAGCGTAAGACTGAGATGACGTTGTATGAATAAACATAACAGAATGTTTACGGTTCCCATGCTGTTCGTGCATTGCGCAATGCTAAGTAAACAAGAGTTTAGTGATAGTTGATGATACATACAGCACACGTAGGCTACGTATGAAACTGTTCAGTCACACCTCCACATACCTTGAAAAGGCGATAGTATTGAATATTCATATTTGATCGATGAATATGGATGTCACAGACTTTTGAAGTGAAACGTTTGCTACTAGAGGAAATAGTACCTAAAGATTTATTCAGATTATTTCACCTGTTCACTGGTCACTCGTCAATGGCTAGGTTATCGTTTACTTTCAGTAAGCTCTAGCACCACCTGCCAGGACAAAAATGACGACTCATCTAAGATAATCATTTCCTGTAAATTTCTTGCTACTAGGCTGAAACCAACTCAACAATCTTTAGAGTACATTGTAAGCATCAGTGATTATTTTCTATCGTTATATTGTTTTCTGTCTTGTAATAGGCAGACCTAAAGTAAGTATGTGAAAATTCTTATGTTGTAAAGAGAAACGCAATCAGGACACAAATTTCTCTTATAGAGATACTTGCTGCCACTAGATACCCCACCCCCTTAGGAAGTGAAAATGTGTAGCTAATTACACATTTAATCGTAAATGTGAAACGAAAGCATAAAATTAAAGGTTTCTTTTTATTAAAAAGAAGAGAGTGATGTCGAACAAGGGTCTGAAACACCTCGGCGGTATCGAGTAAAGTATAGCAGTCCGAGAAACTGTGCACACCACATGTGCACGACTAGTACGGAGAGTAGACTAAACATGGTTCCCAAGAGTCAGCAATAAGGCTCTTGTAAGGCCTAGGAGCAAAACCTCGCAGGGGGGGGGGGGTTAATTCGCTGTGAACTTCTGAATTTTATGTCCCAGAAGCCCTGATACACTGATAATGTAAAGAGCCACATATGATGTAAACACAACCGAAAATGTAAGAAAGGAAAAGAATATCGAGTATTTGAGGACAAACAATAGCCTAGTGGGGAAAAGTTATCGATAATGCAAAAATATTTTAACCGATAATGTGAAATGAATTATCGATAGTGAAAAACGTTTTTTTTTTAACCGATAATATAAACGTTTGGATAAGTGAAGGGCAAAAGGTTCTCATAAAGTTCCTTTCGAGTTATACGAGTCGCACATCGGTGCTGCGCATCATCAGTGCTACAAATTATGTACACCATTAGTTTTAAAACCATGCAAAGCATCAGCATTACAACTTACACATAATATTTCACCTCATGCTTGTGGGGTCCCGGCTTTTTATTAGTTTAATGCGTTTTTCCTTTAAGCGAGGTACGACCTTTTGAGTAATAGCTCAATTCTTACAGGCGAAAAAAAAAAAAAATGTAGAACCCAATGTTGACCCACGGTTCTGTTTTTAAAGGGGTTGTTCAAACTATAGAAATACGCTTCACCAGACCACCATCAGTGCAGCAATATATAGTTTATGTTTTTGTTACCTGTTTGAAAGTAGACATCATTAGCAATTTGTGAATTCCTTTTGGTTACTTTGCGATACAGGTGATCCTGGTTCTAACGTGTTACTTTGTGAACTGACAGTATAAAATATCAAAATTAAGTCATGCAGTTATCACATCTTTATATTGTATTCATTTGTCTTCGTGTTCATTCTGAGATAAATTTCCTTGATCGAGACATGGTTAACCCTAACAAGGTTTTAGACCTTTCACAAAACTTAAATTATTTCTTGTGAAATATTAATTGTATTCTTAAATCAACACGCATCTTCCTAATATCAAATTTACATAAAAGGTAGTTGGAGAAACCGTTTGTTGCGTTTATGGACTCTCGTCATATTCAAATATGAATTTCATGCTCGAATGTCACGTAAAGGTGATAAGAGCATCAAAACATTTGCTTCCAAACAGTGAATGTGCCCAATCAAGCGAACTTTAAACACTTCTACATATTAATTAATCTCTCGAACGGAGAGAAAAACTATCCAAATCAATATATGAAAAATCGAATGAAAATATATTAGCCGGTAGCTACTTGTCTATTTTTTACACTTCACATAAAGCGTAAATATTGAATTTGTTATTGTTTTGAATTTTGCAGGCATAGCGAGTCTAATCTATATCGAAATCGATGTTGCACTTGGGAATTGTGGGTACACTGTAAACAGCATATTGAATTACATGTAGGCCTATATTAAAGGCGCAAAGGGTAAATAAGTTTTGTGGGACAAATGTAACAATTCTTGAATCTGTTACCTTACTGAGATTTCCAAAGTACAACGCACCCTGCCTACATGCAAAACATTGTTAAAATTCGAGACAAGACGGCTGTAGTACGGTACTCCAGTTGCAGCTTTACAGCGTACAAAGACGTTCTGAAAAAGCTGGGACTTGACCCAGGAATGTGGGGATGTGGAATGGGGGTATCTCAAGCCTTTCATACAAAAAAAATCTTCAGAGCAACGATAGTCGGGAAATCTGAAATGCCAGTGGTCGTCTCAGTCTCGTACAATTTATGAAGTCAAAGATGCCAACTATTGCTCCAGATTGCGTCTGAGGTCACCTGATAATTGAAAACGTTCTCGTTTTCGTTAAATTTCTCATATCGCAGTCCAACACCTTTTTATGACTTCATATTATACCATATTGCACCGGCCAGACTGCGTCTAAGGTTACCTAGTAGGTGATATGTTTTTTTGTGGCAAAAAGATGAAAGTAAAATGAAGACGCAAGAGAGGAAGACATTGTTGAAGTAACTCGTCTGAAACTTGTGTTGGAGTAACTCTTGTTGGAGGAACTCGCCTGAAAACTACGACTCCAAAAGAAGACTTTGATCCATTGTGGTTAAAAAAGGGGAAAAAATTTGCATGAATTTGGAGATTGTAGACATGATAATGAAAATTAAAAATACAAGCAGACCAATTTCACCAACAATTTAATTGTACGATCCGCGCCAACTGATGGTAGAATTCCGCTTAGATAGTACAGCCGTCACACCCTTTACCAACCCCCTTTAGAGACACACATTCGAACACCATCAGGGATATGAAAGTCGATATTAGGATGGAGTGAATGTTTTCAGTTTGTGCTGGATGCTACCTCTCACTTCAATATAAAAAAAAAAAAGCTTTGCTCGATTAAGCACGAGTCAACGTAAACATAGCAGCTTTAATAATTCGCGTATTAGAATGGGTGTTGTAGTGTAGATGAATACGTCTCAACGTCAAGCGTGGTGATATGGACTCCCAACAGGGACTCCAAGAGGAGGGCCAAGAGACAACATCCAACCCCAAAATTGATTTGTGCTACAGCCGTGTCCTCTGAATGAAATCCACTGATGTACTTCAAATATTTTTCCACACTTTAAAGCAACGCACATATGACACAGCCAACTATACATGTTCACACTTTAAACCAGAATTTGACTCTTAAGATATTGTGCATTTCGAGCTTACATTATAATTACATGCACGTTGATCGATAATATCATATCAGATAAATCAGAGAACAAACATTACAAACTTGGCTGCTAGTTATCTGTGACAAACCAGCACTAACAGCACAAGCAGCCTTAGCAGAAGTGATCGTTACAACTGCGTAGTACAACAGTAACTCACGAGCGCTACCATAGTTAAGTTTTTTATCATTTCACTTTTTATAATGTTCACACTGTTTCAGTCACTCACCCAGCGTCAATGTCATTTGTTAAACAGTGGGGAATTCCACGTGACCTGACCTGAAACAAATATAACGCAAAGAACTTGTACAACCGTGCATCTGTACCTGAGCGTGAAGTGCATGTGTCAGTGACGTGACCTGGTTGTAAAAAAAATAAATTTCCAAATCACATTGAGACCAATTTGGCCCTTTCCACACACATGACTTGGCTCTGCCATGGTCAATGGGACATCCGGGACATATACATGTAGAACACCACGACAATTGTTTCTGTAGAGGAAATAATGGACTTGAAGGTATGTTTGAGTGTGTCACGTTCCATTGAACCATTGTATGTGTAGTTGTGCCAAAGAGGTGCCATTGTATTTTAACAACCATCATTGTTTGGCCTTGTTGAGAGAATCTTACCGATCGGACAATTAAATGGTGGTTAACCCACTCCAATACTGAAGTGACATGTCAGTCAAACAAAAACAAGCAAAACGTGCATAAGAAGAGAATGAATAAAAGCGAGGCTAAAATAATTACAAAATTAACTTACGACATTGGTTCAGATTAAACTCTTCGCATCTTGCTTTGTGATGACATTCGCTTGAGGATGACTGATCTCCGTAAACACAAACATCTGTACTCGAATCTAAGGAAAGACAAAATAAAACTCATCTTATCATTTACTAACAAAAGCAAAAACTTAGAGAACACGTGAGGTATAGTTGTATTTACACCGAGGAAGCAAAAGCTGAAAGTAATAGGCATAACTCTAACTTATATATAACTCAAATATGGACACAAAGGACACAAGAAAACTCTGTATAGTGTCGTCTTTAAAACACAACGGAGCCGACAAGTCAAATACAGCTCTACCACTGTGTTGTTTTAATAGGAACAGGGCATTCAACACAATTCTGGTCGCAGAGACAAGTCAAGTTTTTCATTTAATCACAAACAGAAAAAAAAAACAAATCTGCTCGTTTCTAGAATTCTAACCAGAGAAAATTTAAAGAGTGCAGTCTTTTTATCAAACATACGACATGCATAAATCAACCTTTGACAATGAATGAGCACGCTTAGTACAGCAGTATCAACAAAATAAGAAAATGCCTCTTTATAGTGCATACCTGTAGGACATAACTCCATCATTTTAAACATATAAAAAACAGCCTTAGATATATCAACGAAGCTAAAGTTAGATAAAGAATACAGAGTGAAAATTCTGCAACATCTCAGAATGACATTAGCCTTGTGATATATTTTGAAATGAAGCAAGGTTGTAAAAGATCTCATTTTTTACGTGTACTTCAAGTTATTCGCGTAAGACATGCAAATGCACACACTTGTGTACAGAAAGAAATTAACAAACCTGATGATTCAATCACAGTAACATCTACATGAAATCGATAACCCGGTTTATAGTAGCCGGATTCGAAAGTAACTGACGTATCTCCGCGGGTGTAGAAGATATTTCCAGATAGAATTCCACGCAGTTCATGCTCTACTGGTACATCTAATCCGTGCAAGTTGGTCACGAACTCTACCTTGAGCAAATCGTGGTATTCACCCACTTCGAAAAAGACCAGTTCAAACTTCAAACTAGAGTTTCCTTCCACCTTAAGCAGCCAGGATTGATGGGTGAAGTCCGGAAATTTTCCCGGGTAGTTTGCACTGTATAGTGAAGTGACTTCTCCGACACTGAGGACAGCTGTGAAACGCATGAGTTATAATGTTATACATATTGATTGGAGCTTCTTGCAGTACGTTCGATAAGGCTATGCACGCTTGATGCAGCGTCAATTCGCATACAACACTACCCCAGTACAAGTCTGTGAAAATTGAATATGCGTTTACAATTTGTATACTACATACGAGATTTTTGTGTACTTCCGAATTAACTCACTATATATATTTACATTTTGTAACAAACTAACTTCACGGTTACTTACGACAATCTAGTTCATCGGAAAAGTCTTCACAAAATACGTCAATGTTGCACATCTCCTCTGGGGGGAACAACTTTCCATTACACTGAGCTAAAAATGAAAACACAGTTGTACATTTTATTTATGGTTCTGTATCCACAATAGCATTGTAAACAAAATTCGTCTCTTTAAGTATGCTGTTTTGGGTAAAGCAAAGATTTCTCATATGATCTCTCTTATCTCTCAATTTCAAGTGTTTTATAAGTCAGCCAACATTCCGCAGCGTAACCACATCGTTGGAAAAGTATTATCGTAGACAATCCATTATCAGTGGAAAAAAGTGCACTCTATGTTTAAGCATCATCGTGTGCATGAAAAAAAAATGATTTGCCTTCAAGTAAATGTGGTATGAAACGAACACGTTGATTACATTTCTAATATCTTTTAGAAATGATTCACCTAGTCTAACGTTTATGTATATCAATTATAATATGAGTATTCGTTCTAATCAGTGAATTAAATATCTGAAGCGAGCGGTTGCGTTGAACAAACAGTTTGAAATAAGCAGTAACGTAAATACAAAGGATATTTCATTTTGGAGAAGCCTGGGAAAAGGGAGTGAGACGAGCCTGTTACCAAATGTCTACTCTCTGTAATTTTACATCACTAAGATGGGAATTGATGCACTACTTTGCATCAAATTCTTGCTCTGATAGGAAGTATTCACACTCACCCAGAATTACTCTCCTAATTTAATCCTTTTCATGTTTAAGCGATTCCCAGTTCCATACCTTCATATAAGAAATATACTAGATGTACAGTAAAGAACTTATAGGCCGGCTTATGTAAGCTCATCGGTTTATTATAGCTACATGACTAGGTTTTATGTATCCATGTCCATGAGTGGATAAAAATGGTGGCATCTGAAACAATGAAGTTTCACTGCATTGTCTCAGTCAGATGGGTTTTCCATGTGTGATCTTCAAAAAATGAACTGCTCTCGTGAAAAAAAAATACAATAAATTAGATCTACAAGTTGTTGCTGCGGGAGTCACCAGATGGAAAGTTGTAATAAATAGGCTCCCGCCTCACCTGTGTAATAACTTAACAGTGTTTTGTAAGTAAATGTTCTTCAAGGTCTCAATTTGTATTACATGGCGTACTAATCCACTGATGAAAACTGAACATCTTATGAAGTTATGTCTCTTCATACTGCCATAGGAGCAACCATTTGTAACTTGTACTGTGCTAGTGTCCGTAGTTTCATTTTTTCTTCACGATACTTGTATTTAGACTTATGCATCATTTTTGAAGAAAATCTGAAATGTAATAATAAAAAAGATGTTTGTGTCGTTTTTAGTTGTACTATAAGCCAACAACATAGAGATACTCACAGATTGATGACGTATTCACCGCTGTAATTACTGCTTGAAATCCGGGATAAACTACAGATGAATCACTGGTAAATGTTACAGTAAGTACACGATCATAATAAACGTAAGCGCCCCTGAGATTGATTACGCCGCTTAACGAAATAGTATCAGAAACATTGTCGGTAGTCGGACCATTGGTTATGGTTACTTCATCATAATTACTTTCAGTGTGAAAAAAAGTGAAGTTAAGCAAGAATCCGGACTCAGATATGAATCGCCATGTTTCCATTTGGTTTATTTGGTACTGGTCAGGAAAGCCAGTCGACATGATAATCACCGTGTCACCATCTTCAAGGTGTGCTGTTGAAAACAAATAACACATAGGGATGTTACTCAGATATTGTCATTAGGCATGAATAAACGGTGAATGGCGTCATTCGTATCAATATAATTGCAACAGATGGGTAAAATCAATGTGTAAACAGTTCCTATGAAAATTTAATTAATTGCATGTCGAATTGCATACCTTTACGCACACCTACGTACGCTTACGTACATGGAAGTAAAACTTCGAGACAATACAAATACATTAGTTCAGGATTGTAAACTGCGCATATGGGTGAGAATTTTTTTCAAAACACCAGCTATGACACTAGTGTACACATTCCCCATTTTTTTAAATACTGCATATCTTGCTGAAAATATCAGAAATAAGCGGGAATTGACGTGATTAGTATCAATGTAGGCCTACTATATGTATATAGGTAAACTTGAGGGAATACAGGCCCGTAGCCAGGGGGGTCGGAGCGTTCAAACGACCCACCCCAAGTTGAGGGAGGTCCATTTTTTCCAGCCATGTGTTTGAAGGGTCAGCTATGAAATATTTTTTTATCTTGACATATCGTTCACTTTTAGCAGGAAGATAAAACCTCTCCACTTATGTCATAAAATGTATACAGACCCAAACTGACCACAATATATCTCCACTAGATACATATACTATGTGGGGTGATGAGATAATAAGCTAAAAAACGAGCATGTTATGTCATTGTGGCTGTGAATATCATTGAACTAGATACAATAAAAAGCCAGGGACACACTGCCACGACAAGCTGCACACGACGGCGACCACCCACCGCGTGTGCTGTGGTCGTGGCGGTGTGACAGGTTCCACGACTAGAGTTCAGTTGTGTCGTAAGCCGTAGCCGGGCCGGATTAAATATGTTCAATTGTAGTGCATTTTAAGCCCTGTTCAAACCGCCACGACTACCAAAGTGTCTACTCAGGCGCGTAGCCAAGGAAGGCGATGGAGACGATCGCCCCCCCTCCCGACCATATTGTGTTATTTTTTTGTTAGAACTTCGCCAGAAATACCCAGGAGCATGGGCATAGCCAGGGAAAGTAGGGCGAACAGGGCGACCCTGTTTGATCTCATTTTCGCTTTTTTTTTCCCCACGATATCGCTAAATAGTAATTCCCTCAATTTATGTGGCAGGCCTACCAAGGCAGGGATCGAATGCAGGATTGGGAGCATGTATGTCTGCATGTTAAACACCCAGGAAGGGCAGTTTTCATCTATCCGAGTGGTTTGTAGAGCCAAACGTTTCTTTGAATGCTCATCTCGGCATTGCTTCATTTTTCACAGACTAATTATTTTCTCAGTAATTGAGAAATTGTAAACATGAGATTTATATTTCAAGGCTGGGTTCATGCAGCTGAAAAAACTTGGGAAGGGCTATTTCCGGTCATCTAGGGGGTTTGTAAAACCCAAAATTTTCTTGTACGCTCCGCTCCAACCGATGGTGGCGCTCCGCTTAGATAGTCTTCACGAGTTTGCACCCCCTCCCCTTGGAAGGTCTGTTAAGGTCTTCTTAAATGCTCCAGATTGCAGGAGAGCTGCAGATTTCACAATTTTCCGGGGAAAGCATCCCCCCCCCGACCCCCGAGCAAAAACTTTCTTGTACGCTCCTCGCCAACCGATCATGGCGCTACGCTCGGATCTTTCAATTGCAGTAATTCCGGCAGAGGCTATGGCCTCCCCCTCCACAAATTCCTGGGTACGCCACTGAGCTATGATATAGATCTATTCACGCTTTAATCTCCGCCGTAACTGTGTATATTCAATTTTAAGTTCAAATTTATTTCCCATACCTGACTGGATGAAAACAAAGCTAAAAAATAGGTTGTGATTGACAGATGGATAAAAAGAGCAAAGATCAAAAACATAAACAAGTTTCATAAGGGGATATGTAATAAAAGTGTAAGTAAACATCCCCACGTTTCACTTCGTCATTGTGTCATGTCGATCACTGCGGGACCATGGCCCGTCTTTGCTTCAACCCCATTTAGAGGAAACTTTCATTTTCTCTGGCGGAAGCACTGGAAAAGAAAGCCGTGGTTTCCCCGTTGACAAAAACCCCAGTGCCCCCCCCCCCTTGTTTTTGCCTCTTGGGGTTTCTTGTTGACAAGTTGCCGTTACTTAACAATCCTTCCTCAGGTTCACATACGGAAACTTGTTACGACCTTTACTTCCTCTTAGTGCTCAATTTTGACCGTCTTCTCGTCACGCGCAGTACTAAAGTCGCCAGAAAAAAACTAAAACCTGTCGGACTGTTGGAAAAATAGGTTCAATAACTTTCACAACATCATTTGTTTTTTTCCTACTGCGATAAGCGGACCGCTTCGGATGTTGATAATTGATTTTCAAGAGAAAGGACTGGCAATGTTATAGCCATAGACAAAATTTTGTAAATAGGTAGTTTACAGTAGAGTAGCCAACATGGATCTTTTATATTAAGTTCCAAAAACCCTTTTAATCCCATTCATTAAATCTGTAAGAGTTGAACAAAAGGTGATTTTGGTGGTAGACAAGCTACTTCAAAGGAAGGAGCTTCTTTCGTATATCCCCCATGGCACCTCCCTACTACAGCTAATACCACCTAATGTCGTGGATGCATTTTGAAAGCACAGCAATATAATGGCACCGTGAGTCAATCACTAAACACGCCAGCAATTTAAGATGTTGTATTTAAGCAGACTGTAACCGACTTCATAAACCGACCGACTCCATACGTAATCTACATGTGATCTCACAATACATGGAAACAGTCGTTGTCACAGAAATACACTGAAATGAACCAGGATAAGGATGAAGCAACAAGCAGCGGAGGGCCTTTTCAAATGGTCGACATTGCTCTCACTGGACAAACGTTCTAAGTTCTTACAACCAAATGTTTTCCTTGGGTCATGTGCAACTCTGTACCAAATTTTATTCTTGTATCATAAAATGCACAATTCTCTGAAAAATAGTGCCTTCGTTTGCTGTACTATAATTACAAAAGTGGTTGACTGGCGATTATAGAAATGTTTGAAAGAGATTTTGATTACAAACGTGGTCGCTGAGGGTGACATCAAAACTACAAAAATGGGCGAATATATTACAAAAGTGATGATTTTATCACAATAGTGGTGATTTTATCACAAAAGTGGTGATTTTAGTACAACAGAGGTGATTTTATTACAAAAAGTGTTTTCGGACGAATGACAAAATTGGTGACCAATAACAAAAGGGGTTGCTATTAAAAGTGGTTGTAACAACGTACATGAGAACTATGCCGAGAATATGAACGAGTAATGCCAATTTACCTAGAGGAAAGATCTTGACAAGCATTCTCACTTTGAACAAGCAAAGTAATACAACTTCCGCTTAATGTCTTACTTTCGTTTGGTTGGTCATGTCTTAAATAACGTTGTCTGCAAATTTTGGAAGCCTAAATTTACAAACTCTAGGAAAGTATCATGTGATATTGTTCTTTGTTTAATCACAAAGATTTTTATTACATTTTGTGTTATTATTCATATCCTTATGTGACACCACAGGGACCGACATGGGAAGACCCGCTGTTTGCAGAAGGGGGAATAAACTGAATTACATTGGGAAGGTTAAGTTTCTTCATCTTTTAGATTTCTTGGTAACTTTTAAATTCGTAAGGATGAACACGGCCTCGGGAATCTTTTTTACTTCTGTGTAATGTACACTAGTTGCAATCCAAACAATATATGTTCACACCTGCTTCAGCCTTATGGAAATAGATTACGTAGAACAATTGTTTTGATGCGAAAGTTGGTACCGCCATTCAAGTCGGGTGGATCGTCGCATCCGTGGGGTATGGGCGTGTCTCACAAGTTACTAAAATATGTCCGAGCGACGATAGTCGAAAAATCTGAAATACCAGTTACAATTTTTCATATCTCAGTTTAGCTCATTTTATGGCATTATAAGATGGCAAATGTTGCACCAGATTGTGTCTAAGGTTACCTGGTGGTTGACATTTTTTTTTTTTCAATAAAACTGAAATACCATTTGAATTTCTCATATTTCAATATAGGCCCGACAACAGTTGGAAAATCTGAAATGCCAGTTGGAATTTTTCATATCTCAATCTAGCACATTTTATGATGTAAACAGATGCCCACAATTGCACCAGATTAAGGTTGAGATAACCTGGTAATTGGAAAATTTCTCAATAAATTTGAAATTCCAGTTGCGCATTTTTCACATAAAAGTGTAAAAGCGATGAAAGTTGGAAAATCTGAAATACCAGTTGAAGTTTTTCATGCAGCAGCACATCTTATGACATAGAAAGATGCAAAATATTGCACCAGTTTGTGTCTAAGGTCATCTGATAATGCAAAAATTTCTCAATAACTCTAAAATTCCAGTTGGAATTTTTTTTTTCATATTTCAGCCTAGGGTCGACGATAGTCAGAAAATGTAAAAATACCAATTGGAATTTATCATATCTCAGTCCAGCACATTTTATGAATTCAAATATTGCAGTAGATTGCATCTAAGGTTACCCAGTAGGTGAAAACTTTCTCAAATTAAGGGGATTGGTGACACCTCCTTCCTTACAACCCTCTAGCAGGCTAAACTTCACCCATCTCATGTACAATAACTAGCTCTATATTTTATTACGCAATCATCGACGGTTGTAATAAAGTAGCAAAAGCTAATCGTTAGAGAGTAAAAATTGTTGGAACTGTACTGGGACTAGAATTTATCTGGAAAAATTGATAAATATAACATATTGCACCTGATTTTATCCAAGGTTAACTGGCAGTGTCTCAAAACAAAAAACAACTGGTATCGTTAGAAAGAAAAAGCTGTTTCATCAACTTTTCTGGAAATAGCAATGGCATAAATATTCTAAACAATGATCCCAATTACTAGAATTTTTCCATAAAGGTTTTTATCTTGAATTGAAAAATTGCAGACATAAGATCCTATTTCAAGGTTGGGCACATGCAGCTCAAGTACACCCCGGAAGTGCCGTTTCCTGCCTTCTTGGGATTTGAAAGCCAAAATTGACCCCTGCGCTCAGCGCCAACCAATAGTGGGGCTCCGGTTAGATAGTACTTCGGCTGGTAAGTAACAAACATAATTAGTTAAAACCAATCCCTGCCTCTCCCAAATTTCTAGACGTCGGTGCGCCAATGTGTTTGTCAAAACGTATTTGTCAAAAACTGGAGAAAAAATGAAAGAGGATGCATACGTAGCTTTTTGTGATTCTTATGTCATCTTAAAAATTCTGATTTGAATCAATTTTAATAAATTAAATTTGAAAATTTTCTTTTCACACGAGCTGATTAACTGCAGACATGGTATCCGGATTTCAAGGCTGGGTACATCCATTTCAATTATATACCCGAAAAGTTCCGTTTCCTGCCATCTTGGGGGGGGGGGGGGGTTGAAAGGGTTATATAAATATTCTTGTACCCTTACGACAACCAATGAGGGCGCTCGCTTTAATAGTAATGAGGATCCCTATATGGAAACCTAATAGTAATCCCGCTGGATAATTACCAATATAAGTCGGGAAAGCCCCCCCCCCCCCCCGTTGCCTCAAAAAATGAGGCACCGATGTGTCAATGCGTTCAACAAAAAAAAGTAAATAAGAGTCAAGTACTCAACAAAAAAAGAAAAATAAAAGAACATGATCGGTAATTCATTAGGATTTATGTGCCACTTCAAACCACCTGATGTGAATTATGAGTTTTATGGACTGATTTTCCTTTTTACACGAACTGAGGAATTGCAGATATGACATCCACTATTAAAAGACTTGGTTCGCTCAGCTCAAGTACACCCGGAAAGTGCCGTGTCCTGCCATTTGGGGGTTTGAAAAGACAACACTTTCTAGTACACACCGAGCAACTAATAGTATCACTCCACTTAGATAGTCCTGTCGTCCCCCAGCCTCCCCCTTTCCCCTAACTTTTTTCTTTTGTTGCTTCGACAACAATTTGTTTGTTTCCCCCGATAATGCTCTTTTTGTAAAGAATTCACCCCATATAATTCTTCACCTCTTCTAAGAAGGTATTCCTAGTGTCCGAAACTATCTTGGGTGGGGTCGCCACATAGTTAGAGAGAAAAACACCCAGCCAGTCGGATTTTTTCAACTTACACTCAGTTCATGTTAATCGATGATTTAAAAGGATAGGATGTTTAAATGTTTGCACTTTCTTCCCCCAAATAGCAAATAAGCAATCGCCTTAAGTTATTTGTGGTAAACGTGATCCGTCAATGACAAATTCAGTCCAAAAGTGCCAAAATTTGGGACAAAAACATCTTTTCCTCATTTTGTTTTTGATGTTGTTGTCCCATAAGTAATAAAACAATATGTTTCATACCTCTCCGTAGCTTAAGAAGGGAATGTTGTTTGTTCAACCTGGCCTGGCAATCATCCTTACAGAGTTACGGTAAACACTGATTACCTTTGATCAAACCACCAAAGGTGATTTGCAAAGGTTTCATTCAAAAACACATTTATAATGAGATTAGCCTACTTCTATGGAAAGAAAACAGAACGAGTACAGGTCTAGATTCTAAATTAATAATAGATTACTCTTAACTGTTACAACTTGGTCATTTGGATAGGCCTAAGTGCAAAGAACATCACTAAATCTACGGTATACATTCCCTCTTCCATCGGGGTAAACCATTGCTACTGTACCCATGTAACCATTGTCTCTTGATTTGACTTAAATTTGTTTCAGACAATAGATCCCGTTTTTCCGTTTAACATTTGTATTTTTGTTTAGTTTATCTGTAATTTCACGACTGTCTGTGACCTTTTTTACTGTATGGAGTGAGTATGCTTTGAACAGTGAAAAGATCTTAAGATCTAAACGGTGAATAATAAACTACCCTTTAGGATTTTGTTGGGAAAGAAAAGTGATGAGTTTTATAAACTAGGTAACTGTTTAATGTAGATTTAGTTTGTATTGGTCTCCTCAAAATAATGTTGAGAGGATCCGTGTGTCATCACGGCTTGTATCATAGGCTGACTAAAAGCAGATGATTGTAGCCTTTATTAAGATGTAACTAAAACCTTTTTAGTCGTACATATGCTGTTACAGCAATACTGAATTAAAAACGATTACAAGAAAGTCTAAAAACGAACGCGCAAAAAAATGCAGCAGGTATAATACTGCATGCAAGATATTATAAAGAAAGGAAGATGTAAGTTATTAATCATCAAAAATTTCCATGTCGGAGAATACTACCATCTCTACCGTGGCGCTGAAAATGATACTTAGCTTCCTAATATGACCAAACTACAATAATGATATCAGAAATATAGACATTAAGCTCTCTATGGAAATTTTAAAGTCTTAGAATTCTTTCATAGACAAAACTGTTATTTATTATCATAATGAATTGTAGAGAACACAATCAAATAACTTGTCTGCAGATTTCCAACTCTTTGAATTAAATCTTTTACTCATTTCATTGTTTGCTCTTTATTCTTGAGATTGTCCTCATGCACGCTATCTCCTATTTTATGTTGATTTGTAAACAAATTCTTAAAGTACATTGAAGTAAATAAATCGAAACTTGTAAAAACCACAAACAGTAGAACATTTGAGATCTTGGAAGAGCGATTAGTGACAGCCGATTAGAAGCCATGAGAAAGAAGAGGCACGTGTTTTCCTGAATTACCGTTCGTGTTCTTCTGTATTGTACAACATCAAACCCAGTTTGCCCACTTGAAATACTTTCATTTGTATTATTATTATTATTATTATTATTATTATTATTATTATTATTATACAGATAAATTTCCTATACATGTATGATAATGAAATGGTCTTAATGAACTATATAATTTCTTTCTTCAGGGTTCTCTGTACTTACAGTCCACATCAGATTCGCTGTCATCCGATCTGCACACAGTGAATAATAATAATAGAGTGGCAACGAAAACAAATGAAAATCCATGAACGATATCCATCGTAAATACAGAATCGTTTACAAGAAGACTCTTCCCATGTATAGTGTCTATATGTAGTGCATGTTAAGTATATCCTTCTTGTATTACAAACTCGTCTGTTCTGCACCTTTGCTGTGTATTAAGCGACGAACTTAGCTGGGGACGTGCTGATATATAAAGTTACGTTATATGACTTTGACTTGTACGGGCATGTCTCAAATAACACTTTTAAACAATGTCTCGCGAATCACTCCATTAGCGACCAGCAAATCATTTCAAGAACCTACTCATCGAAGACCGGTTGCGTCATATATGCATCAATGTCTTTATTTGCTAGTGTTGTTTGTGTCTTTGTCCTTAATTCTTGCAAAAAAAAGTAAAAAGCAAGTACTTTGATTTGTTGATTAGCTTCTCTCATAGAAGATGATAGTTTTCCTTTTTTTTTTTCTGGTAACATAGAACTATCAGTGACAGGAAATCAAACAGCTGCGTCTTTGACACGAACATTTTCGGTGCATGACAGACGGATATGAAAAATTTCATGCTCGAGCATTTTAATTAATTTTTAATGTTTTATTCATAATGAATAACTAATGGGAGTAAGCGAACCACCAGATCTGTCAACTATATATATAATATTGTGAAGTCATCGTATTGGCATATTTACTGTTTCAACTCTGTCATTAATCATGTATTTTTTTAAATGAAACAAAGTGACTCAATGTTATACATTAGTAATATAAAATGATCAAACGATATCCGATATTTTATGATATACCGCACATGCTTCATTTATTACGCAACTACCATAGCTGATATCAACTGAGGTATAGTAACTGTTAGACTTTAAAGTGAACAAAGTCTTCTTCTTGAACTACTCACAACAAACATGAGCATGTTGAATACAAGTACATGGTAACAGTTTATTTTTTACTACTGAGCTTTGGAAGTCAGGTAAGTAATACTGCGTGCCTCCACGAGAATTTAAAGTTCCGAACTTAAAGGCATTAATGTATTCAGCTTTACTGTCTAGTGACGTTACTGACATTTTATAATTACGATATGTCTTCAAAGAAAGAAAAGAAACATTAAAGTTGTATGTGATCCATGCATCCAGCTTTTTGTCGGGCAAGATCCTCGTTTGAACCAAAGCTCAAGCACAACCACCTTAAAAACAATTAAGAGAGGCTCTACAATTGAAAATGTGCAGGCATCTTCTACCGTGCATTATTATTAGTTCTTAAGCTTTTGTTATCAACCTAAAAGCAGTCTCCCAATTCTGGCATTTGAACAGGAACTGGAATGATTCAAAGTAAAGGAAAATATCTAGAGATGTATATATAGTGGATACATTAGCAGGTCTTAGAGATTCTATTTTTCTCGTTATAAAAGAGAAAGGGCGAAATCATGGAAGTTTCTATTGAAGTTGGTGTGCATCCCGACTACAATCATAAGTATGTTCCACGTTCAACAAATGTTAAAGCGTATATAAGATAATATTTAACAAGAGTTTAATTCACGGAGTTGAACATCATTCGTATTGTCCATAATTATTCGCTCTTTTACATGTATGTATTATAGTCGATCGAGAGTTTGATCGAAAACCCAGTTCATTATATTACACACAGTACATAAGTAAATGTAGCTAGGCGCCGCACACTTGGCAATGGATTTGTAAAGAACTCGCAAGTGTTGTGTGAATGTAATAGTCACGTGCCCGTCAAAGTAATCCTTTAATTTTCCTTTATTTCTCAAATCCGTACGCCGCCACTGTTCGTTTTTCAATAGCTCTAAGAAACACGTCACAATCATTTGCATAACTCAATTTATTTTCCCTCAAAACGCACTGTAACCCACTCAGTTCCTTGGCTAGTGTATACAGGACATGTAACCGTGAAAACATACTGAGTAGGGGTATTACCAAAAGCATGGAACATGACATTGTTAGCTATAATCGCTCAGTCCAAACATGTTTGCATTGGTTGAAATATTAAGTCACATTGTATGGAAAGGCAAAGATCTAATAAATTATGTTGCACCTTGTACTAAGACAATCTACCGTGTCCTTACATACTCTATTGACCTTTAACGTCACCGATCGGGTGAACACTTCATATCACAATCAGGTACCTAGCGACCAAGTTTGAAGTTCATTAGTCATACTGTTTAGAATGAAATGGCGACACACTGTTTCAAAGCATTTTGCAGATTAGAGGTTTGACCGGTACCTCTGACCTTAAATTTCGAAGTCACAGAGACTTGTTTTCCTCACCAAGTAATCACATTGTTAGAATTTGCCTAGGATTGCGTTGGCTAATTTTTGGTAAAGACTGTGGCAGATTCTGGGAACTTTGCAATCAGGCAAAGTCTTGAAGACGTTTGATGATTCACATGTATGGGCGTGATTCCATTTCTTCCGACAATTTACGTATTGTACGTTTACGTATTGTAAACATCTCAGTTCCTTGTCTGGTTCATACGATTGTGAAAACATATCGAATGAGAGTACAACCAAAGCATTGGCAATAAAATTGAAAACAAACATAATCGTTAAGCTCATCCCATACAGTCTATCACGCAAAAAGAGCTTCCTTCTTTTATATTTTATGCATGACGCTTGGTGACGTCATGGCGTTTCGAATGCTAATGGACCAAAAGAGGAATTTTTCAAGCATAATAGCTCAATATTTAGAAACTATCAAAAGATTAAAATCCTGGAAACTATTTGATAAAACACACAAAATACTGTTGATGTGCAATTCGGTACACAAAAGTAGTTGTAATGAGCAAAAGTAGGAATTGACCTTTTGTTATGAAAGGTCTACAGAAGTGTTTCCAACATCTCGTAAAAGTATCTCTTATTACATCGAGATTTTGTAATACCACTCAGTTATTATCAAAATAGAACGAAAATGTTATCTCCTATCCACTGATATTAGTTTTGTAACATCAAATTTCTTAAATGAGTCAGGTACGCGACAAATATAGGACGAATCAATTCCGTCCCCATATACGCGGGCATGTCTGTCCTCACTACTTACGTGACACGCACGATGGTAAGTGACCATCGGCGACTACTCGTACGTGTATAGGCTAGATGCATTACATACAGAATGCACAGTAAAATCGCTGTATCCTATTTTTTTTTTATTATAAGTGATTGTGTCACCTATAAACTTCGAAATTTTGGTGCTACGGAAAGTTCATGTTGCCATCTGCAAATATCGTTTGATATATCAAATATCAAATTGATTCATTAAATGAGTCAGGTACTTGCAAAGTTTGAAGACATTGTTTGAGACATGGGAAATACCAGTTTCTCTTCGATTGTATTTGTTTTTTTAATATCTTACATAATACATACAAGATTTCCAAAGAGTTGGAAGATCCAGGTGTCCATTCTACCCTGCTGCAGTGGAAAAAAGAAAGCCTCATTTGCGTTATTCAATAAACAGTTGGCCATCACTTGTCGGTCTAGTTCGGCGACATGCCTTCGATGAGACTTTCCAGTGTAGGCGACTATGTAAGACAATGGGCCAAGTAACCTAATTAACTCAGTGGTTGCGGATAGAGTGCATAGCTCCATAGGTTGAAATTCTGAATCACATTACATGGAAAAACAAAGATGTAAAACGAGTTGACCTTTGGTCTCTGACATGAACACTTTTAAACCCTATCCTATTTATAACCATCTGTGACCGTGACCATGACCGTGGCCTTTCTATCAACTTTGAGATTCATCTACAGTTCGGTCTAGGAAAAGTTGACGAAATATATTTTCAGTGTCAAATTTGATTTGACCTCTGACCCTGACTTTTGACCTCAATACACATGTTAACATGATTTTTAGATAAAATCTTGTTTAGTGTTTGAAGATTCTATGAAAACAGACATTTGAGTTAAGGATATACAAATACAGAAAAATTGTATCTTCTTTAATTTGGTCTTTTGACCGTAAATTATGAGGTTAAACACACAACTTTAGACCATGGATCAACGATATACCAACTTTTACCTTCATCGATACTGCGGTCTTGGAGGAGGTAAGGACGCAGGTTTCCAGTGTCGAATAGGACCTTGATCATTGACCATGACCCTTGACATCAAAACACATGTGAACATGATTTTTAAATAAAATTGTGCACCGGTCATGTATTTGAAAGTGTTATGATAACAGACATCTTGGATTTAGAAGTGCAGCAAACTTAAGATTTTCTTTAATTTGATCTTTGACTAAATGATGGACTTCAGACCATGAGCCACCTGATAACCAAATTTGACCTTCATTTTGTCGTCCAAGAAGAGTTGTGGACGCAAACTTTTGAAAGTGTAATATTCTTCCACACGCACACACAAAGCCCACCCACACCTATAACCACATACATATCTTCACACACAATGGTTGTGGCTCTTTCCCTTGCCACCTTAGGTACTATACCATGTTGGACACCCCATGTATCAAAATTAATCGATGCACCTTTTCAACTGAAGTAAAAACTCGTGGGCCAAGAGGCCAATTTTGCCAAAAGTTGCCATAATTGGTATTTCTGTGAACCCTAAGACCGACTCTTCCAAATGTAAAGAGTATTAGCCTGTCTGTGACTGTCTGGGCCCACGTACAGGATAAAGTTGTTGTCATTGGTATTTTTGTAATTCTGTTGATGTACTCTTTCATGTACAAAATGAATTATCCATGTACGATTTCAGCTAAAAACACTCAATTTTGGGGATCCTGTTAAGGCTACTGTCTGGGTAACAGTGCAGGATAAAGTTGCTGTCACATCCGTTATGACAATTAGTGAACCCTAGTGTATATTTTCCTTTTAATTTACCGATATACCATTTTAGCTGAACAACTGGATTTTTGCCCCCCCCCCTTGTTTTGGACCCCTAGGCCAAATGTACACGATGATCCCGGCAGTGATCCCATTGCTTGACTCCTGCGCCCTAACCTACACTATGGGACCATCAAATCTTTTGGACTTTTCAACTGAATAAACGACCTGGACTCCAGCATTAATACCGTCTGTTTCAAATAGTTAATTTCATCTGATAACATGCTACAACGCTTGCGATAACTTTTCACTATTTTTACACTTACGAAACGTTTGGCACTTCGTACATTTACTACACCTGTTACTTTCTGTGGTTTATTTGTCAGAGAAATCGTTTACAGTAAACACCATCTTAATCTCGAGACCAAATGATTGATTTTTGTTGTTGTCATCCTAGAAGCTGTCCTCATCCTGTTTCAGAAGTCGACCTGCTATGACGTATCTCTAAGGGAGAATTCACGTATGTTTCATTGCATGTACTGGAAACAGCAGATCAAAACCACCATATATTGTAAAAGAGAGTGTCAAGTTCTTATGCCATAGAATAAAAATGCACTCTTTAACTTTTGTACTCACTTTTCACAAAACAGGGCATACTTTTTTTTTATTTTCCCCTTAATACGAAACCAGAAAATGCAAGCACCATGTGCCATTTTGATAAAATGTTTAGATTGTTACTTTTTCCATTAACAACTCACTATTTGTCGATTGCTTACAAAGTGACGCTACACTCACAGAAATACACTTAATTTATTCACCCGTTAAATACACAGCCAACTGCCATTTCTCCTTTTATCTAAAGTAAGAAGGAACACTACCGAAATCTGACACTTCATCTTGTTGGAACTATCATTACCGGAATAAAGTAATTTGAAATTTGCTTAAATTGTCGGAACATATAAAAGCGAATTATCTATAATGGCTTCCACATACTTAGAGGGTATTTAACAAATAAGCGCTTTTGTGCAATTTAATACAGCTGTAATGTCTTTTTTATGTATTTGGTATATAAGCTCGGAAGGGTGAGGTGCCACACATAATCGGAGAAGGTAGATATCCTCAGATAATTTGAGGTCGCTGTTCAAATCTGCGATCTAATTTTGTTTTTAAGTTGTGTGTACTTTTTGACGTATCTTCCTTCTTTTTTCTTTTCTAAACAGCCCACTGCATCAAACCGTTAGCTTTCTAATAGAGTGAGTTCTTGAATATTTTCGTTGCTGAAAAATATTGCAACCCACGTGTTTATCCGAAAACAGATTTTTTAGAGTGCTCAAAAGTCAAAACAAGTGTTTAATAAACATAAATGACAACATTTATCACTGCTGTTAAAAGTGCAGCCCATGCAAATGAACTGAAGCGGCAGAAGTGTAGTATTTTGCCAACTTAATGTGACGTTTCCTAAAATAGCCACACAAAGATTCTTTTTCGTGTTTTAACATTTAAGCTCAATGTAATGATGTCACACGACACCGAGCAACACCTAGGCAGAAAAATTATTTTTTTCTCGATGACTGGCAATGATATTGCAGAAGTGAAGAAATTCTCCTTACTTATATCATAACTGTAGCAGACGATGTATACCACACTGTGTTTACTTTCTAATCTTGTTTAACTTCTATAGAAAAAAAAAAAAACAATACAAGCTATAGCTAACTGTCTAAACTTGGCGACTGTACACATGAACTCAAAGCGTTGCATCTCCTCCCGTTCTTAAAACAGCTTCCTGATGTACGCTGTTATTGTATTTATCCGCCGGTCAGTTTACTATTTCATCTACCGCACTGTTAAAGATGTAAATTGCAAAATGTAAATTTACAGAAATTTTTTTACAGTGCATGTTTTATCAACATCACCTAACTAAAACTGAAATGGCATAATAGGAGTCGAGGAATCTTCCCAAGTATGTATGAACATAAAATCAACAACACACAACGAACACTACATCTCTCCTAGCATATCAGGTTAATATTTAAAAATAATGTTCTTTCAAGAAGAAAAAAATAAACCAGATGGAAAGGCAAATATGTGCTGTTCCTGGGGTGCTCGTATGTTATTTGAATTGTGTTGGTTATTACAGGGTAAGGAGAATATAGAATCGTCGCATTGACGTCACTTCACACATAGCAACCTCCAAGGAACGCCGTTATGGTGACAAACAAATACGATTGCCATTCTGCATGTACGCACGTAATTGCAATCTGTCACATTAACACAGGAGTGTATAGTATGCACTCAATTTTACTGCAGTGTACTTTTTAAATGAGGATGGCAAAGGGAACATTTTTTATTATATATTTTTTTTTATTTTTGGAGAATACTGTACAGAAATTCAGATATAAGGACGTTTAAGGAAATTGAGATTATTGGTGGGCTTAAACCCTACGAGATACTGCGGAGAAAAAATATATAGGCTCTGTGTGCACTCAAGAGTAGTAAGAATAGTAAGGATCACCTACCTCTCGGCAGGTGGAAGCACGGTGCAAATTACAAGGTAGAAACCACAGAACGTTGAAGTCACTGACCATCACTAGTTACTCTTCCCTGTCTTGTCTCTGCCAGGTCGAAGGAAGAAGGTCTAATGGGCATTTATATAGCATGCTGTTGTTTACTCAGAGGCATTACAAATCTGGATGAATAGCGATGTTCTAGCAGGGAGCTGTAATTTAGATCACTAACAGCTCCCTGATTCATGCTTCTCTTCCCAACACCAACTAATTATATACAAGGCACTGTTACGTAGCAGCATACCTACATTTATGTAACAATGAAAACTCTTTACAACTTAAAGTATATAGCATATATCTTACATACCGTAACTGTTTGCACTTTCCTTCTACAAATCTATCATATCTATCCAACAGATTTGTGTTAAAAAAATTATCTGATAATGACGAATTTTGTAAGAGAGCACCCTGGCCAGTAGAGAGCAAAAACCTTTAGTTTTTTATTAAATTATTATTATTATTTTTTTTTTTGGCCAGCAAGATATCATGAGTATGTGTATATTTTAGAGCTCTGCTTAACTATCCTTAACTATATCTATGTATAGACAATACTCAATTGCTTCGATCAAGGTGGCAATTGCCATCTTTACTTCAATCTTGCGCTTGAGAATGTAAAATAAAAATAATTAAGTGCAATGCTAGTCTTAGACTACGAACGTGATGAATGTGATGTTATTTTAACTTCATTGTTTCTACTGGCGAAGTATAGATTGCTCTTACTACCATCAATACATATTAGCCAACGTAAGATTGTTTAAGAATTTATATTTCTCCTGATTAATATGTATTGATTTTAACACAGTTAGATTATGTCAGTGTAGGCCTTGGCCCACGGGCTACATTAGGCTGTGGGCTGAAATTATCAAAGATCCTCAATCTGTTCGTCCTCTCCAAACGTTTTTATCTCTTTCCGACATGTTTCCCCCATTTTTGAGTCTAAATATATAATTTAAAACGATAAACAATTTCAAACGACATACACGCCAGATAATTTAGCACTGTCGTTGTTTGTCTTATAGCAGGTTACTTGATATGTTACGATGCGTGTGTAGTATTGGTATACTATATACAATCGTTCGAAGATGGAGACTGATTGTCCTCCAGCTTGTCGGAAAGCGAATCAGTCACGTGCGGTTAAAAGACTATATTCTTTAAGTGATACATTAGCCCGCCGAGCAAGACTGAGTTACCAGCGCGTAACTTACCAAATACATAAATTAAAGACATTGCACCTTGCTAGAATTACTCATGCATTACCTAACAAATTTATTGGTGTTGCCTGAAGCAATTCAAGATTTAACAGGATGTTGATGCCAGCAAATAAATGCAAGTTGTACTATTCGAAAAGGTCTATCTACTAAAGCGTTATTTACAGACAAACTTTTCTTTTATGCTAACGCTTAATGGATATCCAAGTCTACTAGAGGGCCCCTCTGTAGCTTTGTAGATGAAATGTTGTTGGTTGAATGTCATCAGTGTTTACCTGCAGATAAAAGTACTGATAAACGGTAACCAAACATCATTCCTTATTCAAGGTAGAGATGGGCATAAAGCACATAGTCATGAATATCATCTGTAGCTGACATCAAAGCAAGAAAAAAAAATGTCTTTTTTCTCCCACCTGATCACTTTATGACAGAATTTGCCACTAACAGATTCTTTCGTAGTACGAATTTGTTGAGGTGATATGCTTCTAACAGAACGTGCAAAAAGTTATGTAAACTGTATGTCACTTCTACCTATCCTCCTTTAACATGCAACATAAATAACTATCTCCTGCCTTTGCCCCATTTTGCATGATGTATCGTAAGAGTTCCGTTTACCTCAACGGTGTTTGAGGAAATCAGAAGAATTAAGTCATAACATCCATTGGTTTCATTAGCACTTTTCTAAGGAACAATTCCAACCTTACTCAAACTAATTTAGATGATGGGAAGATAAATTTTGTCTTAACTCAAAACATTAACAGGATGAACACCACCCTATAGGGACAAGGGGATCGTCCCACTCTTTGAGGAGGGGACATAACCACCTCATTCCACCCCTTTTGGTCGAAGATACATCAGAATGTCCCTATATTTCTACATAGAGCTGAAAAGAGGAGCAACCCATGCCCTTTTGGCAAAACAATTTGAACAAACTGAAATGTTATAATTCACATCGTAACAACACCATGTTATGACACCATGTTGAGCACGAAATCGCGTTCTAAATAATATTCAGTTCGTCTCCTTTAACTCCATCCCGTTAAAGAACCACCGCGAGCATACTGTAGTATGTTATATGGATTACCACTCTTCCATTCACAGTTTTAATTTAAACTGTAACGCACATTTTCTGAACGGTGAGCAGAGACAAGTCAGCCGATGGGCCTAAAAGACACCATAAAGTGAGAAATATTAGGTCTCAGTTCACTTTATTCTCACCTCCCCAGGCCTAAATTTGCCAACTTCTCCAAGAATTAATTTAATGGGAGACTTGTTATATCATTTCAACATACATGACATGTATCACGATTTTTCATACACTGATTTCTTGCCATAAATTGAGAATTGGCATGCAGTGGGATACCTTCTTCAAGATTACATACATGAAGCTTACAGCACCTGGGAAGTGCTATTTCCAGCCATATGGGAGGAAGGGGTTCAGGACCAAAGATGTCTTGTACTCAGCACTCAGCCTGTATCCGACTTATGATGATCTTTTTATTCCTCTTCACCTGCGCAATGCTGTGCAGGAGAGTTGTTACAACCGTAAAAGTAAAAATTAAGCGATAATGTCAAAAACAAAATACCGATAATGTAAAAACAACCGATAATGCAAAAACAACCGATAATATAAAAAAAAATTACCGATAATGTAAAAAACTCTTTGAACCGATAGTGTAAAAAAAAATTACCGATAATGTAAAAACCCTCGTTTACCAATAACGTAAAAAAAAATTACCGATAATTTAAAAACTGTTCTAAAGACCATTTCAAACCTTGGACAATTGCTCCCCCTCCCACTTTTTCCAGAGCCTAAAAACATAACAAAAATAATAAGGAAAATGAGCGAAAGGAATAAAGATCAGAGAAACTATCAGAGAATTTCCAATAGTCTACAACGTTTCATTTTGCAATGTTAAATGACGGAAAACATTGATAGCAAATACCATCGTAATGCTAGGAAGATTTTTCTCGGCGCACCTCAAAGGGAGGTGACTGATACAATCAAAATTTTGTCTGGCCTCATGCAATTTCTTTCCAATCATGGCCGTCTGCTACGGGCCCCACAATTGTTACTTGAGGATCTGAAGTAAGAGTCACTGATGGTACCCCATCTGAGTTTGCCGCCCCCTCCCCCACTTTCAGATGTCAAATCTCGATCCTGCGTGAAAGTACATAATAAATGCATTTAAACTAATACATACGTACTAAATATACATATTAATACGTATATATGTGTACTATATAGCTATCCCGCTTTGTTTATCATCCTCATCCCTATACCATTACGGAGGAATGAATTTCTCTCCCCGGAATTTTGAATTGTGTTATTTTCATAATCACCATTATGCAAATGACTATTGGGACAAAACGATGGGTGACTCTCTTTGCCATTGGTGACGTTGGTAACCTTTTGATTTGAAAACGACAGACCAGTGAGAATACATATCCAATAGCGTAGGCCACTAATAACCTTTCCGATCAGACAATGCTTTCCGGCGTTTCTTCCATTCCTTTTCTTGAGCGACAAGGAAGAATTCCTAACCCAGTCATAAACCACTTTGGCTACAACTCAGACGCAACGTATTAGCTTTGTATGTTGTGTTTAGTGAGTTCGGGTCCCTCATATCTTTATTTTTAACATTCACAAATACACTGTTACTTTTGTGACCCCATATAGGGTTACACTCATAAACTCACATAGGCTGCATACGCATGCACCCACAAACCTACCTATCTATCTACCTTCCCAAGTACATAGGCCGCATGAAATTGTCGTTAGATCAGTTTTTACACTATCGGTAAAAAGTGTGTTACCTATACCTACATCAATGTCTACCCACCTACTTACACACATTTACGTGGGGCCGTATGAAATCGTTTTAAAATAGTTTTTACATTATCGGTAATTTCTTTTTACATTATCGGTAAACGACCATTTTTACATTATCGGTAATTTTTCTATATTATCGGTTCAAAGGGTTTTTTACATTATCGGTATTTTTTTTTTACATTATCGGTATTTTTTTGTTTTTACATTATCGTTCGTTTTTACATTATCGGTTCATTTTTACATTTTTGGTTGTAACAAGAGTCCCCTATGTCCACCGGCGCCGAAGAGCTCGACGTTGGATCAACGGGTAGTGAGTCTCAGAACAATTAGGCCAACAAAAGAGAATGTAAAGGTCGAATTTATTTGACTCTAAAGGTATGATGGCTTAAGTCTCAAGAAGCAATTATTTTTATTGAAATTGTTTAGTGGGAGAAAAGTTGACCATACAGATGATTTAAGTAATACTGCAAAATGATGTATTTTATGATATGGCTAACAATGTATTTCTAGCTTTTATTTTGTTAAAGGATCAAAACAACAATTAAAGAACACATCTTTTCAGTTACAAATACTAACTTTCGAGGTAAACGAGTTCCTATAAAAATTTGTGTAAATAGTTTCTTTCTTTATAGTGTTCTTTACCTGTAAACTTGAAGCTATATTTTAAGGATTGTGATAACCATGTCATTGCCATATTTCCTGTTAATTTTGGGTGCTGAATGACTTACACTCTTTTCTCCTTCCGCTGCCCCCCCCCCCCCCCCCTTGCATAAAGTATCTTACCTGCTACTTTTTCACCAAAGAGCCGTCTTGTTGCAATCACTTGAAATAAATGTTGCTGTAACAGCATAGTGTATTGATTGATTGCTGCGAACTACTTCTTATCACAAAGTTACTGAAGTCATCACGTTTAGTCCAGCTATTTCAAATGAGAGGTAACTAGTTGATATCATGATTTCATTGACGCGTCCCCACGGGATCATGCGCGTCTCTGGCCCTGTGTTAAATATGCGGCGCTTCCGTGCGAAGACCCCACTACGAAAACGCATCGTTTCAGAAAATTAGGCTTTATCTGGACATAGAAACCACTGCACGGTGGTTTGCACAGCTTTTTACAACAAGACAAGATGTAGCCAGTCTTTCGGTGCACTTTTGACAAGTGCAGGAATAACAGCACATCCTGCTTTAACCTAATACTATAATAATTTAAAAGCAGTAACTCATCATCCTAAGCTATATATGTTTCCTTCCGGAAAGTAAAATTCCCAACTGGTCCGAAGTTACAGTACTCTTTGAGTGACAGCAATTTCGAAAAATTCAGAGTACCTCATATTACACAACGTACACAGGGATCCTTTGTTTTGCGGATGACCCATGTGGAGGAATTTCAGACAGGCTGAGAAAGGGACTAGACGTTGGTGGTTGGGAGGATTGAAATCGTCTGGCTTGATGAGCTTGGTCTTTAAAGCCGGACACGTAGTTCTTTTTTTTTTTCTAGTCATAGACTGAAGTAATATCATCCTATAAAAAAGTGTGTTTCGCGAGACAGTAATCCCTTCCCCGCTGATGTCTTATGACGGTATAGACCTTTAATGTTACACACACTCTCACTGAATATCATTGGACCCGACAGCACTATAACTTTTCCACTACAAAATGTAACTTCAAACGTTGTCGGAATCACACACTTGTTACGCTTTAGATTATTGCTGGCAAACGATAGGCTTTCAATCGTCTTAAGAAGAGAGAAGCATATAAAATAACTAAAAAAGTCTCAAAAAGAAAGGTAGGCCTACTAGCAGCAGGTAACTTCCCTCCACATTCTCTAACATCATAAAACATGAGCCAGTTCACTAAAAGTTTGATGAGTACGATTCATTTTGTTTTATTATTGGTATTCCCTATTTATATGGTGTATGCAGTCTTGTGAATAGTGTTCTCTTTGTCTCGAGTCCCTTAATATGTCTGATGTAAACTCTTCTTTTGGAAAATTCTCCCTGATGTTGTGTGCAGGCTATAAATATATATATATATATTTGAAATTGAAAACCACGAGGGATATTGAAATGTGAGTACACTGACTATGGTTCATGTTTTGTAAAACGCTTTGCCCGTATACATAGTTTATAATGGAGTAGTTGTAGACACAGTCAGAGCTATGCACGTCAACATGCAATTAATTTAGTTATCATCAAGACATTAAAAAAAAAAACAAGGTGCATGCATATCTCCTACCACTCTCTCATGTAACATTGATAAGTATGACGTCATTCATCATTGACTGAAGCCGATTCACAGTATTTCACGTAGACCCCTTTGTTGCTTTTTCAACAGAGCGCCTTCGGATTTTTTGAAGAGGTTGTCATAAAGTCTGCTGGCTACGCTGACAAGTGAGAAATGGCGTTTTACATCTGAGTCAGGATTTTTGCTCAACATCACCTCATTCGAGACTATGAAACACTACGATGGAGTAACCATAACCAATGGATCGGCTTTGTTATTTTTTGTCATATTTTTTTATTTCTTTAAGAGGTGACATCTCTATCACTGGTGTTTACGTCTTTTATCATGGTGAAATACTTGTTACATTCACCAAAGACCTCTTTATATACTTCATGCCGGTTCTCAAGCAGCAATTACATACTTCATCACTTCGTAATTGTTTTTATTTTGTTGTTTTACGGTGCAAAAATACGATCAATTGTCACGTTGTTGGTACCTTATTCTACTATATTCATATCTGAATCTATGTAAGTTCATTTTGCATCAATATAGATATAGGTTTTGAAGACAAACTAAAACTAGAGACACTACTGTGAAAGTATCTCATTTGGGGGTCACAACTTCGTACATATTTCGATTTTCTTCTCCATCTTCTCCAATCAGTCCATTGTAGTATATAAACCGTACGTGACACATTGAGAACATACGCCAGCTAAAAATATTGAATTATTTGGCCTTCTTTTTTGGTAAAAGTTAGGGACTTTTAAATGTGCTTTAAAACCATTTTAATATGAGAGACGAGTTTTCCTTTCACGAAGTTCGGAGTAGAGTACTGTAGGAATTCCCACACCTGATTTGAGATAATAGAGAGTGTAGGTAATATTCTTCTTCTTTACTGAATGCTTTGTTTAAGGCATGTACTATCCTCTCTGTATGTCATTGTTTCTTTTTTCAGAATGTATACAGGATTTCTTTTTCATTCAGTATAACACAATTTTTATCACTATTATTACAACAATACACTCTGAGACTTAAAAATAATCCTTCTGAAAAAACCTTCTCAAAACTCGTAAAATCCATCAACTTGTTAAGGAAACATTTAGTTCAACTTATCTTTCCATGCACTCGGTAACACTAAAACGTGATTCTGAAATGCCTACAATAATACATTTTAAAGAATATTCGTGTTTCTCGGAATTATCGGTTATTCCTTACATGAGAAAAAAACAGAAGCAGGTCATTTTAAATAATAATATTCACAGTACTAATAACAGATTTAGCTGGAACGTATTTTTGGTGCATGTATTTTGTAAGGAATGCTCAAGAATGTCAATTTATGATGATTATAATTGGAATTGTTATCTTGATGATATGCATAATCTTCCCGAACTGTCCCACTATCATAAAGCATATCTGAACTGATTCCTTGGGTTTAATTAACAAATGTGTGCCAAAGTGTATTGACGTCTTATAATCGCCAGTTTATGCATGTGCTTTTTATGCTAAATATATCAACATGAAATATGTTATTATGTATAACAAGGAACACGTATACCTCACTTTTCAGTGCAGTGCGACGGAAAGCTCTTTCCTTCTGAAGAAGTATGCAACACTTCAGTATTTTGTGAAGATTGTACCGATGAATGAACCTGCCGTAAGTTACTTTCGGGTTAATGATTTTCAAAATTTTCAAAATCACTCGTACTGTACTGTCCGACGAACTTACGGCATTGATGGTGTCTCAGTATCTCCTTATCCAACCAACTAAAGGAGACATGAGAGGTTTACGTAACATGTCACTTCTGTCTTTTTTTTTTAGCTGCAGTTTGTATTGGAGATACTACATCACTGTCCAGTGCAAACTATCCTAGGAGGGGGGGGGGGAGGCATTCTCGGACTTCAACCATCAAACTTGGCAGCCTGATTAACATGGAAGAAAACTTGTCTTTGAAGTTTGGGCTGGTCATTAAGAATGCACGTGTATCTCATTTAGAATACAAGAAAACCGTTGTCTTTGATGAGGCTAAAGGTCATTTAAGGTCAACAGAGTCATATTATGAAATTCCTGTAAACCGCAATTCTCAAGATGGGAATCTTTGACGGATATTATACTTCACTACGTAGTTGTATCTCGTTGAGCCTTCGGTTGGCCCGATGTCCATCTTCAGCCTTAGATCCAAATTTTATGTACACGCTTAAGGTGCCACAAACAGTATCAAAATGACAAACAGTCAATATATACATGTGTAAGACAAACTGCAGAATGTTACAGAATTTCGTGAAATAAGAAAAGAGGTCCAGACTGGAACCTTGAACAAACTTCGTTACTATCACAAACAGATCATTAACAAAGAATCATTAAGACAAATCTTTAAGACTGTATATGACAGTCTGTACGATGCTGTAAACTCTGTTTAGCATTAATTACAGGAAATAGGTATTTTGCAGTGGTTCACAACATGGACCCTGGGGACAACCTTGAGATTTGGATCCAATCTTCCTGACCACTCTAAAGGTGCCACGTGAGTATCAATAGGACAAAGCATCAACAGCGTAAAAGAGAAATTCATACAGTAGGCCATAAGGCCCACATGAGACATAGGGCCAAAAAATCATGAACGCAATGAAGATGTCACTAACAACGCATCTTGATGAAAAACCATTTAGATTGTAAATGGAAGTCTGTAGGAGGAAACACGTTTTGCAGAATTTCGTTAGATTGGCCGGAAGGTCGACATGGGACTTTAAAGCAAAACTATCTGGAGACCGCTAATGGTCCAAATGCCAAGAAAAAATGCGTGGAGTATGAAGCAAATCCATCAAGGTATGTGCACGTAGAAGCATTTTGAATAATTGTGAACTGATAGCTTACTCTTACTGAAGTACTGTGAGCAAACCTAATAAGTGATATCTTTTTTTCTTCTTGTTCTTTCCTTATCGTTCTACCACAGTAATTTCTTAATGTGGTGGAACACTCCTTAAGCATTGCTGGTATTTTTGTCTTGTTCTCTGTTTAGTCCTTTTTTTTTGTTTATATGTATGTGTTTTTTTTCTTTTATTGCTGTCTCAATGACTTAGGACAGGGACCAGACTCGAAAAGTTCTTACTACCTTCTGATTCCTCTTCCTTTCAAATTGTATATTAGCAGATTATCTTTCATTGTTCTTATATCGTATTCGTATAATTATTCTTATTTAATATTATCTATGTATGATAATACTAATTACTGTTATAAAGGCAAGGAAGAAATAAACTAAACTAAATGAAGTTGACCTTTCTTGTTGTCCAACGGAAGCTCATTGATAAGCAGTCTAATCTGACTAACTTATTGCTAGGACTGAAACTTTCATTCCAAAACTTAAAGATACAATGACAGAAATCGGTAGCCAATACGCAGAGACGATTTTCCGAGGTCTTAGGGGCTACGGTCCCAGCAGCGGTTTGTAGGCACAACGTCCTGGGAAATTTACAAGAAAGTGACTATTAATGATTTCTAATTATCTACTGCAGTGTACTTCTGTTGTATAATAGTTCCTTATGGCTTAACAGCTAAAAGCTGAAACACTTGATTAATACCAGCCAATTCTCTTACTATTGATACCGCTATTTAAGTTCACTGAAAAAATCTTACTGTGTTTATCCTTCCCAGTACGTGTTGGTTCTGTAAGATCGAATTTTTACAAAAAGTTAATAGTATTTCTTGAATTATTAAAACATTAAGTTTAACAGGTAATTTGTTTTGTGAAGGTTGATTTTTTTTATTTAGATCTGTTTCATTATTCTTATGTTTGTCTTATTTGAGCCTTTTCAATTTTCTATGGAAAAAATCAATAAAAAAAAACCTGTGGTCATTTCGTGTGCACCATTCGGGTAAAGATTTAAACGTTCGCATGAACCACTTACGATAACTGGTACGCAGTGTTGTTATGGAATACAACTTAGAAGGTGTAGCTTGTGATTGGTCAGATCAAACTCATGATTATTCATTAAGTCTACATTTTCTTGTTTATTTATTTGGTTGGGCATGATAAATGCAGTCAGAGAGTATGTTCAATGTTCAGTGGAGTGTGAGAAAGAATAAAAACAGGCCTTTTGACGTATTTGAGCTGGGATGATTTCTTAGCGGGGTAGCATGAGAGAGAATTAGTGACGCGTTCTCCTTATCAATACTGCATCAGAAGTATTGAATCTACGTTAGGTACTTAAATCGGTGTCAGGAGCTTTTTACATTTTTATCTCATCGCTCTATAGGGGCTAGATGAGATATTGTAGTCACTTGGCTAGTGGAGCTATATATTGTACTGTGCACCCACGGGAGAGTGGTTGCCATGGAAACGCTTGGCGTGGGTGAGTAGCGACACCCCAGGGGTACTTTATGGTAGAGTGACCATGGGTACAGGAGGGTCCTGTTGGGTGGTATAAATGAAAACATGTCCGTGCCAATGTGTGTGCGTGTGTGGGTGCGTGTGTATGTGTGTGTGTTAGTATGTGTGCATGAATACGTGCCTTTGTGTTGGTAATGATGCATTGGATGTGAACTCATGAGATCAGTTGGTCATTTCCATATTCTTTGCAGGCCAATTTGGAGGAGATTTTGTTGGCAATGAAAAGTCTAAACATTTTTCCGTCATGGTCAGTAATACATTGAACAGAGCTTTTTTTTTAATTTTTTCTTTTTGGGGAGTCTCTCAGCTTCCTTTGGGATTAACCAAGTGTTTCCACCCCACTCAAATTTCACCACTTGAGTGACTGAATCCAATGGAAGTAGCACTTAGATTTCTGGAAATGACCAAAGGTCAAAGTAAGCATGGGTTCTCTTTCTACATATTTTTTTAGGAGTTTGCAATAGGTAAGGAGCCCTCTGCTCTTCAATATGTACGATATCTCTGAATGGGAAATTTTGCGTGAAGTTATAATTGGTATGTGGGTGTACTTCATGGAGTGTAAGTACTGTTTCTGGCATAATTTTAGGTCAACAGAGGTCCATTTACAAGGACGTTGTAAACAAAATGGTATGGTATCCAAGCAACTCAGAAAGTTTGAATAAATAAGAATAATTTTTGTTTCTTTCTCTCTGTATTACATCACATTATGACCTTTCATATGCAAAATTATGATATCAGACATATTGCCATTATTGTTGTGGTGGGTAATTATCTTCACCACCATCTTTTCAGTATTGATCATTTTGGTTATTAAGTTGCAATATTGAGTTCAATCATGACTACCTCAATATTGGCTGATATGTGGATCAATTTACATATTTTAAGATTACAGCTCTAAATTTATGCAATTTGTAATGTAAACATGAGTGAACTTGCACAGGTTTGTATGTATGTATGTGTGTAGGTATGGGTGCGTGAACATGTGCCTTTGTGTTGGTAATGATGCCTTGGATGTGAACTCATGAGATAAGTTGGTCATTTCCATATTCTTTGCAGGCCAATTTGGAGGAGATTTTGTTGGCAATGAAAAGTCTAAACATTTTTCCGTCATGGTCAGTAATACATTGAACAGAGCTTTTTTTTTAATTTTTTCTTTTTGGGGAGTCTCTCAGCTTCCTTTGGGATTAACCAAGTGTTTCCACCCCACTCAAATTTCACCACTTGAGTGACTGAATCCAATGGAAGTAGCACTTAGATTTCTGGAAATGACCAAAGGTCAAAGTAAGCATGGGTTCTCTTTCTACATATTTTTTTAGGAGTTTGCAATAGGTAAGGAGCCCTCTGCTCTTCAATATGTACGATATCTCTGAATGGGAAATTTTGCGTGAAGTTATAATTGGTATGTGGGTGTACTTCATGGAGTGTAAGTACTGTTTCTGGCATAATTTTAGGTCAACAGAGGTCCATTTACAAGGACGTTGTAAACAAAATGGTATGGTATCCAAGCAACTCAGAAAGTTTGAATAAATAAGAATAATTTTTGTTTCTTTCTCTCTGTATTACATCACATTATGACCTTTCATATGCAAAATTATGATATCAGACATATTGCCATTATTGTTGTGGTGGGTAATTATCTTCACCACCATCTTTTCAGTATTGATCATTTTGGTTATTAAGTTGCAATATTGAGTTCAATCATGACTACCTCAATATTGGCTGATATGTGGATCAATTTACATATTTTAAGATTACAGCTCTAAATTTATGCAATTTGTAATGTAAACATGAGTGAACTTGCACAGGTTTGTATGTATGTATGTGTGTAGGTATGGGTGCGTGAACATGTGCCTTTGTGTTGGTAATGATGCCTTGGATGTGAACTCATGAGATAAGTTGGTCATTTTCAAATTCTTTGCAGGCCAATTGGAGGAGATTTTGTTTGCAATGAAAATTCGAAACTTTTTTCTATCATGGTCAGTAATACTTTAACCAGAGCTGTTTTCATTTTTTTTTTCTTGGGGAATCAACCAAATATTTTCGCCTCACCATACTCAAATTTCATTTTAATGTTTCTACTGTTTGGGATCAAGCCACTGTTTTTAATAAGGAAGAATGTGAAGTAATTATGTTGCACTCGTGTCAGAGCGATTGCTACAGTAGCTGTTATTATATCTTGTACAATACTTGTAAACAAAATTAAAATGGAATAAATAGAATGATGAAGACTAATATTTGAAATCATTGTCATGTAGTATTTTTTTCCTGAGTTGTTCTCACTGCAATTTGGTTATTCATTCCCACTCACTGTAACCATCACTTTGTACTGCTCTGAAAATGATAATATTGAGCAGAATGCAATGAAGTCGTTGTAGAAGGCAGACATCTCCTCGGATTCGTTGCATTCCTCATATATCTGCCTAAATTCATATTTCTCCCATCTGTCCCCTCCCTCTCACATAATCGATGTTCCTGTCTACAACCTGGAGGAAGTTGCGGTTTCACGGTAAATAGTGAGCCACTGCTTCATCCTCACGCACGTAGATGAAAAGCGGCTAATTTGTATGTAATTAACTCCAGCAGTTTGTGTTATGAGTCCAATTGGTAACAGACCACTTGAATGAATGATACGAAGTAATACACATCTTGGAAATGAACGGAGTCTTGGTTCTTGATTGAAACCTCTTCCGATAGTCGGTATACTTTCTGTACAAAATGACGTTGATGTAGTAAGCAGCCTGAAGTGGTCTTAACTGAAGGGAATATTCCACTGACAAGTTAGGGGTTTTTAGATGAAAGAATATATTTTTTTTCCACTTTTCAAAGGCATTTCAAACTGAACGCCGACATCTTGTTTGTAACTCAAGACATTGTTGTTTAAAAAAAGAAACTGCTTGAGTCAAGAAAGATTTCCAGTTGCTTCCGTCAAAGGCACTATCACAAATTGCTGCAAAAATATCTTTACTGTCCTTTGAAATGGAAGACTAGTGCATATGTAACCTTAGAGGTGGCGTCTAGTGAAATATTAAGAATGGGTTCGTTGTAGATTGAGCTTCAAATGTCATGAAAATTAAGGTCACGTCTTTTCAAACTATTACATTTTGTTTTTACGACAGTCAGGTTTGCAGTAGTTGTGTCTGTGTGACTGTGACGTCAGAAATTTTCCATGATGCAATGTACCATTTTGAAATAGATTGAGAAAAATCAGCAACTTCAAAAGTGGAACATTTTTCTTACTTATGTTTTTCATCAATAAACAGAGAAAATCCCTTATTTTTTTTCTTTATGAGATATCTATTTTCAGTGGTTAATCCCTTCAAGGTACACATTTTGTAGTGTAGCATTCAATGGAACTTAAGTGTCATTCGATGTCGCGTACTGCAATTATTTCATGTAAATGATGAAGTGGAGATGGAACGTTTCCGTTGTATCTTAGAAAAAGCCGTCGTAAATACGATAAGTTAACAGTATAGATGGTCCTTGCAGATTTCCGTATGTTAACTTGCTAGTCACGTGAGTGAGTATATCAGGCTGCGTAAGTCGCAATGTCCGATCTCAAAGGACAGTGAGTATTCCAAACCAATACCTTGTCGCCTGCAACAAAATTGGATATACCTCTCTGGTGTGAAGTAGAAGAAAGACGGGTACATTTTCATGCTCTGAAAAGCAAGAATGGACCGAGGCTCATCATCTACAGACTTTCCAATCACATTGGAATGGAACGCAACCGACGCAGACGTTGTGGAAATTCCGCCATTTAAATTGAACGTTTCTTATCCCTGGTTGGGGTTTTACGTCGTCGTTTACGGTACCATCATCATCGGTAGCCTCATCGGAAATCAGCTGGTCATTTGGTCCTACATCATCGAGCCGAAGTTACAAAAGTCCACCAACGTTTTCATCGTCAGCTTAGCGGTGGCTGATTTCTTGACGGGATTGATAGGGACTCCTCTCGCCGTCTTTGGCCGTTTGGTTACGGGACCGTACGTCTGCTACGCAGCAACGAGATCTCTCTTCTATGTCTGGGCCTTCATGATGTGTTCCGTATCGATTGATCATCTTGTACTGATAACCATCGACAGGTAATTATTAGTGGTAAGGCAGTTTCACAGACACCAAGCGCGGCGAGATACGATACGATGAGAATAAAATGTCGAGCAGCGATATTTTCGCTTTCACACTATAGACGACTTTTTATCTCTCCCTCTTTTATCTTTTGTCTTTTTTTCTTTTCATTGTTCTGTTCATCATGTGAGTTTTACGGAAGACAGCGATTGGTCACGAGAAAAAATGTCGCCGCGATGAGCGATGGAAGTTGAAATTTCATCAGCTCATTTTTATCGCGTCACCTCGTATCGTATCTCATCGTATCGCGCCTATTGTAAAAGGGTCATTAAGTCACAAAGTATGTGTCTCTAGGGACTGAATGCAGTGGCCCCATGACTGGGGTTGGGGCATTGTCCCCATATTATATTTTGATCCCCTAACAGACAATTTTTTGTGTAAACGTACTTGAGCGATAGGTTTATTTGATAGGGGCTAGTGTGATTCGTAATTAGACGGAGAAGTAGACTTGGAGATGCTATTGCCCGTGATCTGGGACTTTCCTTCCAAAATTCTCCGTAGCCTACAACAGGTGTTGGTGCTCTGCTTTGATTATTGTGTACTAGCATAGACTTATGGCAACATCTTCCCCTTCCCTTTCTTATCATTAGATCTTGTCGAAGCCTCTGACTGAATGTTAGATTCAATTGAAGGAAGACGTAAAGCATTCAATATGTACACTTCAGAAAGCAATGCCTCCATGAGAATGATTGTCCTATAGTCCTTGCGTCTTCCGAACAGTACGGTTAGTCTTCGCGAGTATACGAGCTACGTCTAGAATGAATTTCTCTTCTCGAGACTGACAGCACACTCAGATATATGTGCACTAGTTACGTTACGAAGATGATTTACAAACTTGATAAGGGTTTACTTCGATGCTTGAAAAGAGGGATATCGTTACAGTGAACATATAGCTACTAAGAACATATGACGACTTGACTTGGAGAGGGGGGGGGGGGGTACGATCCCCACCAGTCAATTTTCGGGGGCCCCACAAGAGCTCCCGCAGAACCTGAGAAGTCGATTTCCGACGGTCTAGATACTAAAGGATATTTTCCTCCAAAACTGTTCTGGTGCGATCCGGGTCAACCCCGTTGGTGGAGCTCCGCTTAGATAGTCTCCCCACTCTTTTTAGCTATCGTGAAAGTGATGATGGGCCCTACTTAAACGTCGAACTCCCCCCCCCCCCACCAAAGGATGCACCTACACCGAAACTGATTAGAACTCAGTGGTGCTGTTTGCTGACCCTACCGTCTTTTATTCAATGGGAACATTCACTAAGTTACACAGACATGGTAAACATTTTAAACTTCCAAGAGTTACGAATTTGGAAACTATAACGATGTTTAGTATTACCCTCGATGTTACTAACTAGTAGGTGTTCTAAATAAAATCAGATATATGCACTGGTATTTCAAGATGGTTTCGTCTTTTTCCCTCAAAAAGTACATTTGTTGTTCTCCTGCAACTTAACATTTAGTAATAATTTGCCAATTTCCGATAAAATAGAGCGAAATTCGAATTATTGCAATCACCCTCCGTTACAGACAGGTATATATTGTCTGCCATCGTCCTCATCCAAGGACCTCGAAAGAAGAGAAGGAAAACAAAACAAAGCTTAGAAAAAATAAAATAAATAAGAAAAAGGAGGAAAAACTCCAGAGCTGGCCACCGGTGCTGCGAATTTGATTTTGGTTGTGCTTGTGGTGAACCAAGGATTGCCTATTGCGTGTATTGAATGAACTAAATCTGCATTGGTTGAATGAAAATAATTGAAAACATCCGGAAGTGCATTACCCTGTAACCTGTGCATAAATGTCCCAAGAGGATGAGCATACATATCAAAAAATAGAAACGATAGTGAGTCGTTAAGCCGAATATACCATTTTATTGTACCACTGTTTGTATAAAACAAAAGATGCACTGGTTTTAATATATTATGTGAATTATTCCACAGAATATCTTCTCTAAAGTTATGTGAAGGAAAACTTCCAAATATCCCAGACATGGCAAATGTCATCAATGCAATAATTTTCAGGAAGTATAATGAACGGTAGTTCAAGTTAGTAGTACAATAATACCATTACACATAAACGAAAATGAACCGCCATACATGCCGTTGTGAGTAATGATAGAGAAATCATCACTCAATGGAGGTGTTCTCCCCTAACATACCTTGTAATCCACGTACCCTCTAAACAATCAATAATAATTGTTACACGAGTGATACTTAACTCCCTCTCAAAGTCTTAAGTACTACAGATAACAACTGTATTTACACTTTTAGAAAACATGTGTTGGTAATCATACACAATTATCTTACCACCAGTATCGGCTATACTCTGTTTAACTTGTAAAATGTAGTTTGGTCAATATTGTCTTTTGTATCGAATGCCATTCTTTCTTGTTACGCTGCACTAGAAACTCATCTTAGACTTGGGGCACACCTTCACATCGGTTGAATGGTGATTAATCACTGTAAGGGTAACGACAAAGTCGTTTTCAAATTAGTTGAATAAATAAATTGAGGTATACCCGGGCCGCCTTGACCGAGTCGAAAAAAGTGATGGCATTTGAAGGTGGGTGGGTAGGTTCACGGGTAGGTGGATGGGTAGAGACGGAGGGTTCAGAGTTCAATCTTCACCCGAGTCACAGTGAGATTTGAGGTTTTTCGTCCAAAAGTAATTTAAGACTTTTCCAACTGAACTTACCTTTTGAAAAAAAAAATATTTGATCAAAATTAAGTTGGTAGTTTTCCCGACGTGAAGGTGTGATATATAAGCCGCAGACATTATTCACACTTGTGTGGTGAAGTATTAGTACTTTTTCTAATTGAGTTATTGCTATTTAAAATTGCAAAGGCTTGATGATTTTTTATTTCATTGATATTATACAACACCAAAGCATATTTCTTTTATGAAAACAAAGAATGTGACATTGAACAAGATCTTTTAAAAAATGACTGCTTTGCAGAGAACAAAGAAAAGAGATATTAGCATATACACATTAATGTTCCAAATGGACGGAGAAAAGAAGGATGGGAATTAAGGATTTAAAAACATTGCATCAGACGTCAAGTATCATTTACATTGTAATTCATACCTCCTCTCTTACCATCTCCCTTTTTTCAGGTACGTCGCAGTAACAAGACCGTTGAAATACCCAAGGATTATGACAAAGGGGAAATGTAAGGTCTTGGTTGTGATAATCTGGATAGTGGGGAGTATTGCCGGGGCGTTACCCGTCCTCTCTCCGTCCCCGAATCCAACCCTCTGGGTGTGTGGTGTAACTAACTTCGAGGCAGCTACCGTCAGCGTCCATCGCCTCATCTCGATCGGCTTTATACCATTTTTTCTGTGCATCCTCTGCGTGGCCTACTTGCGTATATTTTGTATCGCACGTCAGCACGTACGAGAGCACTCGGAGAGGATGAGGTCGCAGAATGACAGGCAAGATACTACTTCACAGCGGTCGATTATGAAAACGACTGTTACCACGGCTATAGTATTGGGCGCCTTCGCAATCTGCTGGTTGCCGACCACAGCTAAATTCATCATTGAGCAGTATATCCTCACAACAGAACAAGAGCTGTTTCTCATACAAACCATTGCGGAGGTCTTTTCATTTGGAAATTCAATGGTGAACCCGATCATCTACACTTTCCGAAACGGCCTTTTCCGAAAAACATATATCAAGGTTATCAGTCATGTACTTTGTTGCATCAAATCTAGAGAGTCAAAATCAGATAATTTGTCTAAGAATGCTTCATCAACGGCTACACGGACATCTAGCATACCGAAATGAAACAGCAGGACAACAGCTTTGTTCCGTAATCTGTAAACTCTATCCCAGGCACTGGGAGTCCTCAGCCTTTGGAAGGCATTCGTTTTTGTAGGTATCCCTTTGCGTAGGGATTGCTTCGTCCCTCGATAGTATTGTAGCAGTACAGACACCGTTCTTCATCTTCTTTCTTTTTTTTTACAACGGTGCCCAACAATTTGTGACCCAATATCTACTTTTCAAGAAGTAAACCTCCCTCGATCTACCAGTTTACTAGATTGTGGTAAATGTGTAGTGGTAGTACAACTATGAATGTGCATCGATTTATGTAATATCGACGGCCCATCGAGTCAACAAGTTCCTCAGTTTATTCTAACAAAAAGTACACTGGCATATAATTACAAACACAAAGTTATTTTTCTTTTTTTCACTTTTTCGTAGACTCCCACACACACCTGTCAACGACTAGATACATAGGTTCAGAGAGATTCAGACAGAAATTTAGACCTAATCTATGTCTCGAGGTTATCTTTGACACGTTCATAACATCGCTCACTTGATGAGCTGGGGGGGGGGGGGGGGGGAACTCATATTGCAATAAAAATTTGCCAGCTATTTCATACTCTAAAACATTCATGGGGAACTCTTTCAGTGGTAGCATGCCGTTATCAATTGTAGACTGATCCCTAGCTATAGCAGCACGTGGTCACATTAAATTGTAGCGGATACATACATTTTTTATTTTAGGAGAAATTGTTAATCTCTTAATACACACTATATGCAATAGTATAATTTAAATATCGATTTGGGACTCACATATATATATAAAAAAAAATGTGTCACACAACATACCCACATAACACACCTCAACTCCAACTTGTCGCATGTTATTTACAATATTAGCATGTTAAATAATCCTACTTAGTCCTACGAAGTGATTAACTGTAAATATTTTTTTAGCCTCACCTTTTTCATGAAATGTAAAAAAAGACGTGAAACATAAATATGTCGGAATCTTGAAAGTAGTTATACTACTGAATATGCGCAATGCATTCAATTGAATCAATTGTCGAAATTCTGAGTCACTTTGGCAGATCCTTCATTCGCTGAAACGTTGTTAAACCTCTCTGGGTTGTTTAAAAATAAGCAGAACCAAACTCTTTTTATGGTAGAGCCGTAGTTATATGGGCAGGGAAAAGGTAAATAAGTAGGAAATATGAGTAGCCTATGTATACGTCATTGAGGTTATTTAGTTTACATATACAGGTAAACGTTTTTTCTCAACATTTATTTGTTAATCTTTAACTTCAGTGGATACATTTTAATGTAGATTTAAATGTTTAATGTTTTTAAGTGTTAAAAATCTTTGTCTTTGTTCATTGTATATAGTATTCAATTCATGTTAAGATTTATTGAAATAGTGAAAGAGTAAATTAACATCAAAGGTAGTAGTATACATGTTACTGTACTATCTGTAGTAAAATGGTGTCTTAATTAACTCATTATTCAGTTAATTCGTGTACTTCTCCTTTTGTTCAAGGTAAAGTCCCTCAAGTCTGGGCTTGATTATACACCTTTCAAATGACGTAATCCTCCACGTGCAAACTTTGACAAAAAAAAAGTCGTCTTTGAACACTACAGTCTAGATTACTGAGTAATTAAAATGATTGTTTGCAAAAATCATAGTACGTTGATGGCTATGCTGGGAGGTGTCAGTAGTCACCATTTGTCACTTACATTGAATATTCTCCAAAATAGAAAATAGTTACTTTGGTGAAAAAAAAAAAAACGCTTGAATGATGATGACAAAAGTAACTGGCAAGAGAGACAGATGGATCAATCACCTAGGTTACTAACTAGGCATTATGCAGTACTTCCATGAATTGTAAACCCTTACATTTGTTATACACTTCGGGAAGATATAAATATTAGCGAGAATGTGAGCCCCATCTGAGAGCGACAGCCATTACCGCATTTGATGCAAAGAAAGCGACAGATAAGTCGGTGAACAAAATAACATCTCTCGCTGCTCACGCAGTTCACTAAAACGTCTTTTTATTTGTTTAAAAAAAATAAAATAAAAATATTTCGCAGAATTTGAATTGACATATTAAGAATCTAAGCACCAAAAACCCCATTACCTATATATCGTCTTAATTGTCGATATGCTCAGGATCACAAGTTAGACCATCCATCAAAGCTTGAAGGGAAACTAAGAGGCTTCAACAACACTTCGAATGGACCATGTTTTTTTTCATCTGTTTAACCTTGAAGTCCACTTAATATCATCTCTTTCCAATTTGCGACCCAATTCCCTTTTTTTAAACATGGTTGTTAAATTCAAGACTTTAATAGCCTTTAAAATGCACTTAAGTAAGTTTTGTTAATGCGTTGTGTTTCTAAAATAGGCATTTGGTAATGTTTAATGGTATTGAAACCAAGCAAACAAATCAATCATCGGTACATTTTAAGTTGTTAACCTCTATAAGGGCCCACATTAAGTGTGTTTAATTTAGTTTGGCACAGTGATATTTAGAAGGGTCTGAGGGAGGGCGCCTTCCCATTTGGAACTTTTTCCTGTAACTGAATGCTCTCCGAAGGGATTTGGTGCAACAAAAGTATACAAATGTGAAATTCTAAATATTTTCGTAATCCTTAATAAAACTCCTGCAAACATTTTTTATCCATCTTAAAAAGGGACAATGATCACACCTTTAGGTTTTGGTGCCATTCCACTCACCTGAAAGTGAAGACATTTATTTGGTCATTGCTTTACATCACTTGGATGGGTATAGGGAGCTTTGTATCCGAGTTGGCTACCAAACACGTTGCAGGTGCTTAAGTCGGACGGATTATTTCAGGCAGAACGTAGGGGAATTTACATTATAATTCACAAACAATCCCCTTATTCTTACAACCACAAACTTTTGATTAATCAACTATCATCAAACAAGTTTATAAAAAACTACTGTATTCAGACATTAGCAGACGTAGCCATTAGCCACACAAGACCACGTTAACCCTCTCAGCCAAATTTTTCAGCACAGTTTTGCGAGACTAAAAAACTAACACGTCATAATGTTTCCACAAAAGGACTACGTATCTTTGACTTCAAGTTCTTGTTTTTGCAGGCTAAAGGATAACATGCACGTGCATATACATACACACCATCATGATTGCATAGATTCTTCTATGTCCAAAATGGAAAGATTAAAGACCATTTCCAGTGTTTCAGAACCAGGCACGTATCCAGAATTTTCCATGGGTATTTTTACAGGACGGTGACAGGGGGAAGGGGTATATGAACAAAAATTGAATATTTAATCCCTTAATGCGACATGATGCAATATATGACCTAAAACTGGGGACAACGACGTCGTCATTATTTTGTGCAAGTTCACTTGATGTATGCAAGAAAAACGCCGAAAGAACTCGAAAAGTTGACAGTAGGCTTACTTGAGTAGAAGAAAGTCATTATTTAAGCATGAAGCTCAAAAATGCACTAACTTTTGTTATTCAAGACGCTAATCTGGAGAACTATTGAACTTGGATGAAAAAATTAGTGAGAGGGAAGTTCAACCTTCTCGACTTCTTCGCCAAGTCAGTCAAGAAAAACCTATTGTCTGCGTGAAGTTGGACGTCCTGTGAATATTCAGCAACGAAAATCCGTTTAAACTTTCTTGACCAATCGGCTAACAAATAACGAGTAAAAGCTCATATCTGAATAGCATGCCACGTATAGTGGGTGCACGTGTACTGTATTTCGTTGACCCTCGAGCCACAGCTCGCTACCCCATGCAGCCACATGGTAAACGACCGCTATCATAAGCAGAGAAGTCAATAAAACTTCACAGGCTTCTATCAGGTGTTTATAATTAATTATGATAGAGGATTTAATTATGATAGAGGAATTAATTATGACAGAGGAACTAATTGTGATAGAGGACACTTAAAGGTCTCATATTAGGAATGAAAACGATCGATTGTTGGGCGTAAACCATCAAATCAAACATCTTCAAAACTCACTATAGTGTTTTGTAAATTTATGCCAACATATTTTTTTTCTTGGATTTGGCTATGTGGAGGAGCGAGGGAGGGGTATTTGAGCCCCTTGAAAGCCCCCCTCCCCCCTCCCTTGGCTATACACCTCTGTTCAGAAAAATATCTCCAGCAGCAGCAGCGCTAACATCTCTTGCATATACGTTCCATTCATCAATGGATGCACTTAAAGAACTGGAATTCAGGAAAGAGCAATTTCAAACAATCCAGCACTCAGAATTAGGTATTTAGCCTGAAGATGAAAGCAGTTTACAAAGAACTGGGCATGTTGATCATAGGATGACGTCACAGTAAAACATTTCTCTGTGAAGTTGTAATTGTCTACCTTTGCTTCAGGGAACTCCTCTGATAGAAACGGATTAGCTGTTGTAGCTGAAGATATACTCAGTGAATGCAGGTATATCACGTTGTACATGAACTATGACAGTATGACAATTTTAACTTCCTTGCGCTGTCTAGCCTCGTGATCATACTGTATAGTTTGAACACATAGGGCTAATTTAATGAAGAAACATAACACTTGACTTGAACATTGAAAAAAAAATCCAAGTTCATGAACTTATTGCGATGATCACTAACGATTCAACAAATAAACAACAGATCACTATATATATATATATATATAAGACAAGTTTGTTGCCTGCAGTCTACCAGAGTTTCTCCAAAAGGAGCAATTAAATGTCGTTATCCTGATGATGAATATCAGGGGATTAATATTATCATTATCAAGTTGAGTAGCCAGTCGATTTTCTCCTACATTGCCAGTGGGTGGCTCAATGATTTTGTGGAGGGTTTGAACCACCCCCCCCCCACCTCCCCCGGTAGCTAATTCACTGCCTTTCATCTTACATTGAGTTTGCCATATACTTATCACAACAGTACAAAAAACGGCCAGTCCCAAGAAGTTTCAAGCACTGGGCAAGGACAACCGGGTTAGAGAGGTATAACACCGAGTAATAGAGCATTTAGTTGGGAGAAAGCTCCAAGTGAATTTAACTGTGTGAAGTACATATAGATTATACCTGTGGGGCCCAACTGGGTCATTAATAGGCACCTCTGTGGACCTTACGTTAAGTCAGTAGTTCAACGTACGTGGAGTAATAACTAAAATCAAGTCCGAACATCATGAATAAAGTCTGCCATATCATATATGATGTATACTTACATATCTCGCTGTACAGTACATTAGCCTTTCTAGCTATTTACAACTGAAGTTAGGTCCTGTGCATGCACTTTTGAAAACTTTGGATCTGCCTCAAGAGCAAAATAAAGGATTTTGTCTCTCCTTTTGGTATCATGATAAACTTTGAATATCACAACTCACAGTCTTCGGTAAGAGTTTGTATAACTTCCTGCTTACTCAAAACAATTATCGTCACAATTTTCTATTACTTTCTCTATAAACAGATTAATATCAAAAGCAAAATGAAATACGTCGTGCATGCTGTTTCAAATGGAATATCGTATGAGCAACCAAGGACGGACTGCAATTACCTGACAAACTGACAAAAAGAAACTTGATTTAAACGTCCACTAAGTGAAAGCATTCCTTTGCTCTTACGGTATGAATTATTTAGTTGTCGCTTTGAGTCACAATATGCACGGATCGGTAGTTAAATTATTTGAGGGATGTTTACTTCGTTCTGCTATTTTCCCTAACACGTATAAGAACAAGCAGGATGTTACTTCTATTTTTATATCATAAAAGAAACAAAGAAGGTATGCGAAAAGGTTTTCATATGGTGTCATTACATCACAATAGTCAGTAATAGCCCTATATCTCTGCAGAGAGCTATATACTTTGGCAGTGTGAAGGTATGTATACCACAACCAGTCAGGGGGAGACCGCCCGTTAGTGGGGAAGGGGATAAATGAAAAGTTATTGCGGCAATGACGGATGCAAATACGATGACTGGTCAAGCGCTTTTTGCCAGCCTGAGAGAGAGAGGGTGAGGGGGGGGGGACATCTTCATTCATACTAAAACATCCTTAATCACCGTGTTACCCATAGACAGCACAAACTACTTGGATTAGGACAGACAAACCAGCAATTCTTCTCTTTACTAAAACGTTATAGGGAAAGTCCAACCAACCCCCCCCCCCCCAACTCCTGCCAGCACATTACATGGATATGACTAGCAAGGTATTCTATTGAACCATAAACCGCAGTTAAGGAGGCATATGTAATCACTGTAATCATTTTCGGACCCTCACTTTGTACCCTATAGTATGTATTCCTTACCTTGAGGTATAGCTTTCTTCTTTGTAATACAGGTTACCTACCACAGGTTGGTAGTCTCAACTTGTCCGAATATATGTTAGCAAATTGCACCTGGGAAAAACATTGCCAAGTTTTTAAGACATCAGGCAGAGTGTGAAATATTAAGAGTAGCCTAATTGAAATTGGCTTTCTGACTACTTATTTATTAACGAGAAATATTTGATGTATTGTATTATTCATTCGATGTTATTCTTTTCTCTCTTTTTTTTTTTTTTTTTTGCATTTCTAAGCTGCATTTTTTTCTGTATGTTTTTAATTATCTAATAGTTTTCCTTTCTCTTTACTAAAATTTGTCGTTATTACTTTCGGTGTTTTTTTATTCGGTTTTTGTTCATTTCATATCCCATTCTCAATAGTTCTCACTCCATTTGCTATTTTCTATTATTTTGTCTATGTTTTTCTCCGTGTCAATTTTTTCATTTGTTTATTTTTCATATTTTTTCCCCTCGGCAACCTGTGTTTAACAGTAAAACATTAAGGCCCCTCGAGTCAGAATATTTTCGTCATATACACAAAATTTGCAGTATAGTTATCTTTAGTTTTAAGTTGTTTATTTCCAGTGAAAAGGTGATGAGTGTAACAGAGACAACATATCCAAACACTACTTAAATATCAGCAAAACAATGCAAAACGTTGGACTATGTAATACCGTGCTTGGCGCATACAATCATTTTATTTTTCTATTGTTTGACACCATTCCATCTGTTTCTTTGTTGTTTCTTTTGTTGTAGTCTGTCTGTTGGTTACAAGTTTCGTTGTCTTTCCATTCCTGCATTTTTTAACTTGCTGTCTCTGTTTTGTTGTCTTGCATACTTTCAAATATTCAGTATTATTTTTATTTATGTTTCTTGATTTTCCAGTGCCTGTAATTTGATTAAGCAACATCAGGCAGGGTTAACTTAGAAAAAGTGACCGGAATAGTGGATTGTTTAGCAGCTATGATTAGTTCATTTAAAGTATTAAGTTGTTTGAAGTTAAAGCACTTGTATAACGTTTAAATTGTGACCCCCCAAATTGGAAATTAATCCAATACGTATTCCAAAACAATACACAATTAGGCCTACTCTCTTTGAGAAAACGCTACCTGATGCACGGCAACCAACCGAAAACGTATCCCAACGGTTTTCAATGCCCAAATTAGTCAACCCGGTGTCCAAAAATATGTCATCTTCATCTTGGCCATGTTACACCAATCATACTGTATTTGGCTCGGATGGTCAACTCTGCCTTCAACTTACCTCGTTTACAAGACAATTAACGTCTGTTAATGAGTTCAATACAAACGATTGTATTGCCACAAAACATATTGTCTTCCACGCTCATCTTCTAATGTCCCTTGTTTCATTGACGATCAAGGAAGCATTTGTCATTACTTCCCCTTTTTGTAATGAAAACTAGAGGGGAATATGTATCCATATCTCTTCGAGCAATGAAACTTTTACATAAAGTTCGTCTATTTGTAACAACATTAATTTCATTGTTCGATCTCCAGAACAAGGAATCACATGTCAATATTTAAAAGACTTTAATTGGCGTCGTACATCTTTCAATTAAATGTACCATATTATTTCAACATTAATTAGTAGGCCTAAATTATATATTTTTCACTCTGAAATGACTTTACTAAATTTGGAAATATTCATTGATAATTTCTACACAATCTCCTTTGCATAACAAATGAAGTGTCCATATAGATCATGACACTACTTTCCCCTGGTCCCTGGGTTGTATCCACTCATGTGTCCCTTTCAGTCATATAACTAGCCTCAGTCATACGATAACGTTTCTTTTAGTGTCGTGAAACTCTGTACCTTTGAAATTATCCACCTCTTGAACCCAGATTTACTCAAGAGAATTAGCAGAAAGTAGGTATTTGAACGAGGTTTTGTGTTATGAATGTGTAGGCCTACATTTAAGACAACATCTCCACTTCATGAAATATAAAGACATTTTTTATTATGTCATCTTAGCAACGATATCTCGCTTCATTTTTCACCGTTATGCGCATGTCACTGGTCAGACGTACTGACGCATATACAAACACACTATTTTGCCTTCATCCCTTCACAGCGATTGCATTTCTGCTGTCTGAAGTAGGCATAGACATAGTTACAATACAAACCTTACAATGAGTTGTCACACATGTAAACGGCCTTAGTCTCACGATGAGGTCAGTGATGTTAGCTTGACCTATTTTACTGAAAAGCTGACGTAGTTGATGCGGGCTGTGACGACGAAATGTGTGTGTCAACGTGTCTTTCAATACCACCTGAATAGAATTTTTATATTTCACATCATACAAACTGCACAATATAGCGGTGAGATTTGATGAGAAGTGTAGTAAACTAGTGTTAAGGTGTACAGGGTAAGTGCGTATAAGATCATACACATGCAGGTTTCTTGTTTTGTAAGAATATTCTTTGTTACTTTCCGAATTAAGGAGGAACATCAGCCAATTTTACACAGGCTTTATTGACTTCGTAGGCCTTCGACCTTTGTGACAGCGTCTCTCAACTATACTGAGGTAAATACATGCCTATATTATACGATCTCTGTGGAGTCACTATAGTGGGGTGTATTGTTACCTCTTGTTACCGAATATGATAGATCAATGCTTTTCGAAAGCACAGTAGTTCGGCTTCTACCTTCAGCTGTATTACTTCTGGTGTTGTGCAGTTATATTATACATGAATGCAAGTATGTTGTCCTGAGCGGTTTGGTATGAAGTTGGTGTGGATATAAAACAAAGCTACCGTTAAGTACAGTGTAATGCACACCAGGCTTCATCAGAATAGCTAATACTAAAACAAAGGTGATGTTCGTGTATGGACATGGCTACTTAGATATGATATCGTTACTGTCGGTTTAGCATCGAAGGATAAACTTCAATGTTGCTGAAGAATGGAAGAATGGGTCATGTTGGGAATAAGTTGCACTTTTAACCTGATTCCAGAGAAGTGATAACAAGTCAGTATATGACTCTTTTGTACGCCTCAGCGTGAAGATGGCCCACATGCAATATTACTATGGTAATATCTCTATCAACACCATGATAGAGAGGGCCCCATGTTATGAAAACATATACTGTAAAACAAAAATTAATAAATAAGTACACTATGACTTTTTAATACGAGATCTTCTTGAAATGTGCCAGAAGTATGCACGTTTGGAAAGATTAGTAATCGAAACTCGATCACTTAACACTCGAAATCTTAACTGGGAATAATTCCCTTCATTGGCCAGAATACAAGTTGAACAAAAACAGTACTTGGACTAAAACCGAATTTTCTGTGGGGAAATTTTCATGGGAAAATTCTCTGTTCATCTTTTTTTTTTATTCTGATAACAGATGGTTCAGTTGACATGTAAATGATCGATAGGCCTATGATTCACACATGATCTACCATCGAGTTAACAACTCGATGTTTTTTTTTTTTTTTTTCGTTGTTGGTAGCCATTGTCATCCTGGGTGGAAGATAGGTCCTACCGAAGTGAGTGTTGGTGGGAGAGCGGAGGAATTTGTGGGCTGTCCGTTTGCATTGTTCATTGGAAACAAAATTAATAGCTCGTGCACATGCAGAGGGACGTTAAATATTGTATCCTGGCGTCAATATCATCGAGACTGCCCTCTAGTGCTCTCCTATACCCGGTACAGCTCAGTCTCGCATTAAAGGTGACTTCGGGCCTAGAACGATGTTAAAAGTAGATGAAACCTCCACAAGGATAATACCAACATGACGAAGCACCGTAATCTACGCTGCTATTGGTATGACCTAATGTCAAAGGATGTTGAAAAATCCAGAATTTTTTTCTTTTAAGCCTAAGCATGGCCTTTTCTATTTTTTTTTTCTTTCATTTTTCTCCATCTTAAGTACCCAACAGTAACATGAAGATCGCACTTCTTGGAGCCACAGGAGACACGGGGAAAATGGTGTTGCAGCAGTCCCTGGAGAAGAACTATTTTGTAAGAGCCATTGTTCGGAATCCTGCTGGTATAAAGACAAAAGATGAAAAACTAGAGGTAAACATACAGGCCATGGCCCTGACAAAATTGAACAAAAGTTCTTATTGTTTGTTGTGTTCAACAAAATTAAATAACAGGCCTATATTTACCAATAATGATCCTTGTACATGTACTACAACACCTCTTACACTTATATTTTTCGTCAGTTCGCTGTACATACAGTAGTAGGTAAGACTGCTGTAGCGGTGGCCGGGACATTTGTATGTAAATTAGCATACGTCTGAAATTTAAGTCTTCCTAGAAAATACTATGCACTACCATTATAGGGATACGAACATTCAATGGTATACGAAGAAACAGCTTATCAGGTTAATAAAAGAACTGAAGGGTTGCTTGTGGATATAAATTATTCAAATTGAAGAAGTATAAGTGACGACATTTTTTAAAGAAGAAAACAGCACGGTGCTTTAAATTTCGTTTCCTTCGACTTGTAGGGGAAAGTGGGGTAAGTGGTCCAATTAATCCCTTTCTTAGTCATTAAAAAAAGTAATGACCAGAGTTAAATGAATTTATGTCAATTTATTCTACATAACGCTCCCTAGAAATGAGAGGGCTTAGAAATGTATATTGTTGCTTGTAACCACTAATTAACACTAATTAAAATATGAGTTCATACTTGGACCACTTGGCCTGTTACAATCAGACAACTCATACGTCAACTCGTTCCTGTTCTTACCTCTTCCTGGAGGGATAAGGCAGTTTCAGTGAATTTATATGACAATGTATGTTGACATATCGTCTAAAATTATTTCACTCTATTTGAACTAGGAAAACCCCTTCAGAATCATATATCTAAGATATGCTGACGTTTGTCTCATTCTCATGCAGGTGGTAAAGGGTGATATTTTCTCTACCAGCAGCCTAACACAATACTTTCAAGGGTGTGACGCAGTAGTATCTTGCCTAGGCTGTGGCACCAGGCTGACAAACATCACAATCTACTCCGAGTCAATCAAGCCAATCGTCGAAGCTGTTAGAGCCGCCTCGATAGGAAAGCTTGTAACCATCACCTCATGGGAAACTAAATGTTAGTATTTGTTATCATGGTATGTGGACATGCTGAATACCTCTTTGTATAAAGAGAGATGGGAGTGGCGGCGCCCTTACCACAGGGATTGTCATGAAGTAAACATTGAAATCTTCACTTCCTCGAACTAGTAAAAATTCAATAGTTACTGTAGCACATTACAAACGAGGTATAGACAGCATTACAAAGACAATGATGTTACATACGATGTCATATGTCACCATGAAAAAAACCTCACTTATCGCAAGTTCCTTTCCCGCAGTTATTGGCAATTTTTCAGTGGTTACAATAAGAAATGAATGCGTTAATGTAACAGTCCCATATACAGTATACATAATTATAGAATGTGTAGTTTTAAAAGTCATATATATTACAATGCCATATTTGTCATCGTAAAAACGACTGGCCATGCACGATATCACAGTGGTATATTACATTATTGGGAATATGTGATGTCAAATATAAACACTATTACTTAGATATTATAAATGAGTCTCTGTGTATCTGAACTGAAGATGTTTGAAGAGACGTTTTCTTAATTTTCACGATATTTTCAGGTCAATCTTAACCAAAACATTTTTTTCGAGGTTAAATATACATACATACCAATTTCAAAGATTGTCGAATTCTCAATTCCAATAAGTACATGATTTGCCGATATTTCAGTATTTTGTTTTCAATTGTAACCTCGCAGTACCTGGACATATTTCTTTACACGAGTTGCCTTCCTTCAACTACTAGCGTCAGTGAGTTATGAATAAGACATTGGTGTTGGGTTTGAAGTACCCAGAGGTGTTGACATTCTTTTGCTCTGTCGCTTTCAAAAAATACTAATGATGATCCAAAAAATATTAACGCAAATTTTATTTTCCTTTACACACGTGCATCATTTCATTGTTAATCACCAGCGGATCTTGACAAATGTATACCACGAAAGACGCAAGCAGTCGCACCCCATGCACAGACATACCTACAGAAAGGGACAAACATATAAAGACATACACATGCAATCGCACACGTACATATGCATACAGAGAGAGAAAGAGAAATGCAGACGAACAGTAACGTACTCACACAGACCAGGTAGGTGCAATTCACAGACATGCCACCATGGACAGACAGACACATGGACACACGTACAGTCACACAAACAAAGGTACAGTATACATACATGGAGAGACGCAGCTATACGGAAAACTACACACAGACGAGAGCACAAAAATACAAACATAACCATAGAATTAAATGCCAATTTCTTATCAATAAAGAAAAAAATGAACAGTCATACCTTGCATAGGACTTGATTAATAATGGATGAATCATACATCATTTTCTGAAACACATTGCTTGAATTACTGTTGTAATGTTTCATTGAGAACACATGGTTGATTTAACTTTACCGACATATATAGATGACCCTGCTGATCATTCATTCGAGATGCCTGACTATCTACTCGGAGTCATGGGAGATATGGCTAAGATGGAAGACTATTTGTTCGAGAACGCAAAAGACATCAAATTCGTGATCGTCAGACCAGGATGGCTCACCAATGATCCGGTTACAGGTAATTATATAATGCTCAAAGTAAAGGATGTATCACATGATTGGTTTCGCTATTCGTACAAACTTCTAAGAGAAAATTGCTCCATCTCTTTCATGATTACTGATACACTAGTTACCAACATGTAATGGATGGATATTTTCAATTTCCCCTAAACATACAATATTAATTTGACGTGGTTTTAAGACGGATCCTCCCCTGTAATATCGCGCACGACGGCGGCCAATCTAGTAACTTACAACGTATTTTGAGGGTTCATTGTTTTACTCTAGTATTAACATTCATTTAACTGTGTTATGTAATAACTTAAACCGCCTTTCGGAATACAGTATTCTATCACTACAGGATTGTATCATATGGGACTCCCCAGTGTTTTGATATTGTTTGTGTCTAGGTATTCAAGATGGATACTCGGGTACATTCTGCTAATTACTCAAAACTGTGAACAGTATTCTACACAAAAGTAGGAAGGACAATGATACACATGGTCTCTTCTTTGATTTATCGCAGATAAGGAAATACTGGGCGATGAAGGGAAGAATTATGTCAAGGGAGCGTCTCTGAAAATCCATCGGGCTGACGTGGCTCGTTTCATGTTGTCATGCGCAGAGGAAGACAAACATCTACAAAAAGCCGTTGCTATCGGAGTCAAAGATTAAAAAGTCTGAAATGGTTCCACCACTGTAAACTATAATAACACCTCTTCGTGGTAGGAGCTAGGTAGGCTTTGGACTAGCTGTAGTATGAATGTAGTATGATACCTGTCATTATGGCACGTTGCATACAACATGTATTGAGTAGTGGTACTGAAACACGAGCTTTCTTTCGAGAGTAACGTTCCGCAAGATTATCACAGAACGGGCATCACTTGAAATGTCTTTGAAAGGTTCAAGTTTAATTTTGGTAATTCAGACACAAACATTACTGTACGATAAATATTTCAAAACATGCCGATATTGATTGCGAAACAGAAGGGCTTATTACGGAGTTATTATACGCATATCCTTGCCGTACTTTATTCATGTTGAAGTTAAAGGTGATGAATCGCGTCGTCCCGTGATCAAGTTCAAGATATGCACTTGAAATACCTATTTCGAGAGATCAAGTTATGCCTAGCGTTTGATAACTTACATTTGTTCGTTGTCAATACCTGTCGAAGCATTTGTTAGTCAAGCTTTAGTTAAGACACTTAATTGTACACAATATATATCAGTATATCAACTACTCCATATGACCTTAGCCATGAACCTTCAATCAAACTTCTAGATGAAATTGGCAGTAAAAGGAGTATGAAGGTTAAGTGTGACTTTCTGTCAATGGATGCTTTCAGTGACAAAATTCACGAGATTTATTAACTTTGGTTTTATATTCTGAACTCTATCAACTTTTCAACTTGGAAAACACACCGTAACAGTAAATGGTCATTAAACTCTTATTTCTAGAATTTCTAGAACACTTTCACGTGTACTGTGCGTAATCTTTATTTTCATCGATTTAATTGAAGAAACTATAAAATTTCGTTTTATGTAGGACACACGCTGCGACACACTTCTATCAAAATTGCCTTTGATTCCAAGTAGCGCCCTCATTTAATGTTGGATATATGATATGGAACCCAATCAACCGCATCTGAAATGCCATCTGTATAGTTACATAAAATTTGTAGGCATATATTCTTCGAGTCTTTCAAGCATATGCACCATTTAAAACTGGAATATCATGAGTTAAAAAGTTGTCAGTGAAAGTCAAAGTCCACGGAATATGTCATGGCCACTACAAAAAGAAAACACTGTTCAAGCCGCATTTTTGCATACATGGATATTCATATATCCATTTCCATTGGTCTGCTTGATTTCAAGACCAGTGATTGACAGATATTCTTTCTTGGAGAGTCTGAATTTTGTAGGGCCAACAAAAATGTCGAGACAATTCTCATATTCAAATATCTGTAAGAGAAGTGCATATTACTCTTTCAGATTTTGTGTCAGGTGATCTTTTCCCTACCTTCTCTTCCTGAAACACTGACGAAGAACCCAAAGGTAGATTACCAGGTGATTGCCAGTGCAACTCAAAAATCAGCTTTAACGACAACACTACAAGTATATTGAAGACCTCAACAAAATGGCTTTCTTGTACAATTGACGAAGCAATATCTACAAAATCATTGTTCATCAATTTTGTTATTTTTTCGTGTTGTTTATGATAGAAATGTTTATTTTGTGTATATGGTACGGTGATCGTCCGTTTAGTTTGTTCACTTGTAGTAGGCCTATGTGAAGAAATCTTCTCAGGTTTGTAAAATATGAATAAATTTTTAAGCTAAGTGCCTCTTTAAATGCTTGCAATATGTGTTTGTTTTCACTCTCGGAGTTTGCTTTTAATTAAGGTCTACAAAGGTATCAAAAATACATCTTTAGCCTTAAAAATCATGTGGTTTGTAATATGTACATGTCTCGAACAACATCTGTGGTAATTGCTAACGAATACTTTTTAATACAACTGATCTATGCTTGCAGCCAAATGTTTGACCATTTACAGCGGGGTGAGCTTACATATCAAAACATAATTAGAATTTACTGCAAATCAACGGACATCATGAAGCAGAAAGAATTTTTTAAGGAACAAATAGGCTACCGTACTATGTAAGTACAGTAATTCCAAAAGCAACTGAAGTGCCGAGCAACACTTGATTTTGTTGTTGTTGTACGGCCGATGGGTAAGTGTCATACCGTAAGTCTTACAGGTATGATGACATCATATATTAAGTTAGACAAGGTGTGTTTATATCTTTGACACACTAAAATTGTGTGTTCTATCATAGGTCTACATGGAAGCCAGTTCATGGTTTTACTGAAAAATGGACTCTGCGCTCCCTAAATTGTGACAGTATGTTTACCAAATGGAAATTCAAGCTCGAATATTGACTGAAGTGGAAGGTTCAAATGCGCAACCGAATTTCCAAGTTTTCATATACCAATTTAGAACATATCTGACAAGTCAAGGTGAACACACCCGGTGCACCATGGATTTTTATCTTTAATATTCTATCTCAGACGTTACACTGTTGGGAATTGTGAGGGGGGATGGGGTCGTCCCTATCCCCCTTTTCCTACGCCTACGTGATTTACTTTAAAAAAAAGAGCTTTATTTGAACCACGGTAGTCTTCTATTGTACGTAATGCAAATATATATGATAACACCATTGAATGTTACCAAAAAGTCTGCTCATTTTTTTAAATAATTATGGAAACGAATTTCAAGGTTCTATACTTTCACTCTTGGAGATGAGTTACCCAATCACAGCTCTTAGTAATGTTCAAACGGCAACCATAACCATGATCTTTCCTTCGACATATGACTTACGCCGTGGGTCAACTATACTAGGTCACTGAAAATCATCGCGGCCTCTCATTCACCCTATACGGAATCCCCCCCCCCCCCCAAAAAAAAAAAAAAAACATCACCACCACCGTAACAACGAAAACCATACTACAAATGATGTCTGACGACGAGCAACATGTGTAATAAATCTTGCAATCTGTATCTATCATATTTTAAATTTGAAATGAATGTACTATTATTGCGATATAACAAATATGTATCATCGATGATATGAATTGAAATATTGGCAAACCTAACAAAATACGTCGCAGTTTGGCTGTCGGATGTGAAGTGGCGCTATTGCATCATTATTTATTTGGAAAGGATCCAGGTGTCTATAAAATGGCGACTCCCATGGCAGAGTTGGTGAACGTTTCAGTTTCACATCTTGTTCAACGCATTTCCCGTTTTTGGTAGTTCACCGCACACGAAGCGTAATATCTACAACATTTGAAAAAGTAAAAAGTCTTGAGGTACACTATCTGTTTGGTGACACCGCAGTTTGATGCAACATTGAAAGAAGATTGCTGCATAAGTTTTGCGCATAGGATAAGCTGACTTACAGTAGGCCTATTGTACAGCACAGAGGTCCTAGTGTTAAGTACACTATTAACTACACATGTAGGTGTAGTTAATAGTGAACTTTAGGACCACCTGTGCTGTACAGTAGACCAAGACCCAACATTCTTAACATTAAGTTTACACGGCTACAGGCCTATACGGCTACAGGAAGGCTACTGACCTAATTAGCAATAGGAGTCCTTAGGGTGAAAGTTAGACCTAACAAACATGACTTATTTCTGAACTGAGGCCTAGGCTTTTGGTCACTGTAATTAGTCAGGATACACTATGCAGCAGAGTAACTCCAAAATACCCAAATGCAGTGACACTTAGTAAAAGGACACTTTTTTGAAGGCTGGATACAGATCCGTAGAGTAAGTTCATCACCGGCATGACAAAGTGACTGAGTGAGTGAGTGACACTGACAGTCACTGGGAATACCATTTTTAGGATTCGCAGTCGAAGTGGCCCCCTGACTAGGATTCCATTTGCTTTAGGATTTGTAATCTAAGAGAGATCTTTGTCAGTCACAGGGAATCAGTTTTTCACTGGATTCCCAGCCCAGATTGGAAAGTTTGCACTCTTTGGTCTATTGTCAAAAAAATGAGTCTTGAAGTGTCTAGCCACGCAATTTGACAACTGCAGCTGTGCAACGCAAGTTTGATAACACGTTCGCAATTTAACCACACAAAAGTTAGGCCTACATCACCCGAAAATCTTAAAACCAAATCTCAGAAAAGTCTAAACTCCGTACATTCTGAATCCCCTGCAGATTGTATTGCATTTGCAGTGCCACTGTTGCCTACTATACTTTCTCACACATTTCGTCGAAGTAACGTGCAGCAGTGAGACGACCTATGACGTACGTAGACTGACTGCATAGTGCACATGCACAGTGCATACTGGCATATATCGCATGCATCATCGGAAGTTGGTGGCCTTAATTCCTTGCAAAGTCGGAGAGTGGAAAGGTAAGCACAATGCCTCGGAAAGGCAATTTCCGGCGCTCCGCTGTGATAGTACTGGCTACGCAATTCTCTTGATCTTTATTGGAATCCCCCCTAGCATATTGCAAACTTTCCAATCTGGTTCCCAGCGACCCTGTAGTTGCTCTGTTGCAGTCAAAGTGGCACCCTGACTAGGAGGCCCAAATGCTTTCCACCATGGAAGTGGAGGCACGGTTGTGGTCGATTAACATGCCAACAATTGATACATTTAAGGAGACTAGGCTCACTGTGGCACCGCCACCCTGCCTCTGCTTAAGAAGCATATGTTGTCATAATAACATATAGGCCTAGGTGGAAGTGACCATTATCACTGCATTATTCTCAAAAAGCCCTTTGAGTACACACAGTATGATCAACATTGTATTCATTAATTCACATGATCTCATACAGTAATCCCATGTCTTTATGCTTGGGACACCATCATTCCTCATCAAGCTAAAATGATCAAAGTTCTATCCATGTGATCTATCATAATAGTAACATGGTAGTCTATGGTTGTAGCAACATACAGTACTGCAAAGTGCAATGCAGTGTCGCGTTTCAAATTGTTACACAAATGGGATATTGTGGAGCACTGTCACTGAAAAATGTCCTGTCTGCAGCAGTATGTGGCGGATGGGACATTTTTCATTAATTACAATAATAAATTAAGTAAAAGTAATGAAGTGGAGAAGAGTCAGACCCATAAAGGTGTTCTATTGTACTGCATCTGTAGTCACTAAGTAAGAGAATCCCAAAGAATAAAAAGTAGTACCAGTTAATGTTGTCCATTAAAAGAGTTGTATTGAAAAATATTTTCAAATTGTTGTTCAAGGGGATATTTCAATTATTACTGATTAATTGGTACTAATTATCAGTAACTGTAGAAACATTGAATTTGATTCCTTATCTGCCCTATGGCATGCTTAAGATGTCCTGACTACTTTTGCATCATTTTTCCTCTGCACCACTCTATATTACCAGGAAATGTAATGACCCATCTGTGACACTCTTTCCCATTTTCCTTTACTCTGTTCATTAATTAATTACTATAGAAGTGATTGTTTTTTCAAGTAAATACTTAAAATTTGAAACTTTTGACTTGTGTACTGGGATAATTGACCTAGTACAGGTGAATATTTTACATTTGAAATTTACACCTTCATGTCCAATTTACTGTGGAATGCCCCTTGCAGCTGGATTCCTACAGTGCAAGGTGTCATGATTGAAGTGAGGTCTTTTAGTTGGGATTCATAGTCGCAGTTTAAGTGGGCTCCTGAGTAGGAATCCATAATTTCAGCTGGACTGCTAGTTGAAGTCAAAGTGAGATCTTTAATAGTCACTTAGAATCCATTTTGCGCTAGATTCCTAACGTCCCTCAATAGTCGAAGTGAGGGCTTGGACAGTCACGGGGAATCAAGTTGTGGCTGGATTGCCAGTCATACTGGGAATCCAGAATATCCAGATGAGCAGTGCAGGGTAGACTATGTCTAGGAATCCAGAACACCCAGTGAAAATTTTTGGGGCATGGTACTCTATACAGTAGTTGTACCTGAAAGTACTCAGACTGAAATTACTGTAGACTGACCGTTATTGCTATTGGAAACTGCAGCCAGTGTAATTTACTGCTAAAACTAGCCTCTACTGTACTGTAGGCTGCAATACAGTACCTGTAGGCATATTGTAGGCTAGGCGTTTACTAGCTTTGGGGATTGGCTTGCCGTGCTTTATCATGCTAACAGCTCTCCTAGGCCTAGCTTCCACCATATCAGTTGGCACAGTGTCCTCTGCCTACTTGTAGTTACATTGTTTTGTACTTTTGTACAAAATTCTTGCTTTTCAACATGAAATTTATTTCACAGGACATTTTTGTAAACAAATCTGAAAAGCGTCATTTGCACCATTAGAAAAAAAATGTGTGGAGATGAGGAAGGATTTTTTTACTTTGCTTCCTGGACTAGTTCAATAATGTTTTTAGTAGACTGAGTGTCATTGATTTATGTTGACAGTAATCATTGCACCTAAAAACTATTTCATCATTAGTAGTCAAGTGCCATCAGTCATGGGCCAAGCATCTTTTACCCAGATTCAAAATTACTACCTGATTGCTTCAGAAAGTGGAAAGCAACACAACCTCTGTGTGAACAGACTGTGTGTCATATTGCCAATTTATTTCATTTACCATACATAGCAAATAGTTCAAAATGGAATTTTCTTCTTTATCTCAAGGAAAACAGTCGGTCCTATTCATGAGAAGGTATATGCATACAGTTTATGTAGTGCACTAACTAGTAAGATTCCCCCTCACAAATGTGATGTAGTTAATGGTACTTTGGAAATACCAATGTTTAAAGCTGCCGTTTGGTCAGGTACAATATCCCCATCGGGATGGGAAATGTTACCTCATTCCAAGTTTTAGGAATCAATGGAAACACAATTGATTGGGGTTCAAAATCATCAACCATCAACTTGCATTGACTGTTACAGTAATATTACCAGACAAGTGTTGTTTCTTGTTGACATTATTTGACAGTTCACTGTAAATTCTGTCATTCATTTCCTCCTCAGGAACCTCTTCATTGATGGAGTCACACAAAGTGTCTTTTAGGTCTCCTGGACGCCATGGTTACAGTGTTAAATATTCTCCATATGCACCAAATAGGTTGGCCATTGCAACTTCACAGAATTATGGGATAGCAGGTAAAGGATTCTGATTTTGCCATTCAGAAGTTGTGACGTAGTCTTGTTACCTGTATGCGCAGTGGAACATGCGACCAGATGGCCGGCATTGTTTCACAAAATGTCTCAATGAGTTGATTTCTTTCTTTGGATATTGCTGTAACTGAGATGTCATTTTAATGTCGGGTGTTTACTTTAAATACCAGACACAAGAAAGATGAAGACACAGGTACTGTAGTGCTGCAAGTAGCTAATCTATTTCATTTCCTTACTCGGACTCTTCTGTCTTGTTTACTTATATCAATATGTATATACAGGGCAGTATCATGGGAACTTTCAGGCTTTGGACAGCCAGGGGTCAGGGGGTTAGCATATTAAAATACCAACAGCACAAGTGTTTGTTTCGGTGGAGGTCTAGAGTGACCTGTCCAGGATATTACAGTCAGTATTCACTTTCTTTTTTTTTTTCATGTTGAAGAGTTTGAGCTGAGTCTCAATAACTCTGTAGATATTCTGCTACTTTAATCAAAACCTCCACTCACCCCTCCCCCACCACTCCAACAGAATATGCACATCTATCTATTTTTTTAACCATTATTTTGATGACTGTTGGACAACACATTGGCATGTTGAACAACTGATAAACAAATACACATGCAATATGACTTCAGGAGGATTTGCAGTGATTTTATCAATAACTGTCAGGTTTCTAGCCAGCTTTCTCTCCCAATGGGGAAGTCAGCTGGATCAATGCCAAATCCACGAAGGTCAGTCGATCTACCATATCAGTTGTGATTTTGGTGTGGTAGTCTGTTCCATGTGTACTGTCAGCCTATAGTGTCTACACTGTAAGGCTGATCATATCGATGTTTAACTTTGCCGGTCTCGTTTGTATTTAGTCGTGTGTGTTATCCATCGCAACAGTTAAAACTGGGCAGTTGCACAGCATTCTCTTCCCAAAATGGGTGTCCTGTATTCAAAGTGGGTTCTCAATTTTCAAACTGGGCGCCAAGTACATACATAAATGAAATTCAAACCTGGACAGTGTGTGGAATCAATAAACCCTTTTTGCAGTCTTGACTGCACATGTACACCTCCTCAAAATCGACATATAAACTAAGACACTGTCATTCATACAACACATGCCAAAAAAACTGAATTTATTTCAAAAGACATTGATATCCAAATCCTCTTTTTTCACCAATGGCAAATATGTGGAGGGTTGACACTTGCATTTGTGTGTTTTTAACAGCATCCAAACCACCTTTTCGTTTTGTGTTGCAATCTGTCGAAAAGTGTGTGCATTTTCAAGGTATGGTGAGCATGGTTTGTTTATCTCCATCTATGTAACCCCCAATTCCTTTTACCAAGTTACGAGAATCAAGTTTTCAAAAAGACTTTGATGTGCTGTAAGTTTAACTTGAACTGACTGACATTTCCCACTTATTCACTCACAGGTGGTGGTACCCTCTACGTTGTGGATGTAAATTATACCAGTGGTGCATCACTGTCAAAACAGTAAGTGTGTGAAGGACGCAGAACAGCAGCATTGTAGATAATTTCGTTTGTTTTCCAACATTTTACAACCTGTGCTCATCACTTGTTCGGTGTCTATGTTTATCATCATGTTATCATCAGTATCTAGATGCTCTATTGTATCATGAAGGATTTCATGGGTATAATGCTATCATCAATAGTCCATGCTTAATATTCTGTATCATCGTGTATTTCAGAGGTACCGTGTTGTCATCATACTGTAATCTGTATGCATTATTCTGTATTATATGAGATATTATAGGCAGCATGTTATCATCAATAGATGCTTAATTCTATTTCATACCAGTAAAGAATTTCATGAGCAGTATGCTATCATCAGTAGTCTATGCTTTATTTTGTAAAAATGTTGCCAAGTTGTGTTTACTTTTTCGTTTCATAGAAATTGCAGTACTGTACAATATATATTTTGTTCTATTTTTGAAGGCCAGGGATCAGTATTTACTTGAAAAACTGAGCAAATTGGTGGATAGCTGTATCACTTTTGTGTCAATTTGGTAACATGTATCATCTCCAACATAGCAGCAACAAGCATTTTGTGAATCTGTAATAAACAGTGTAAAAAGGTGTTTTCATTGATCTCACAGATATGAATGGCAGAATGGACTGTTTGATGTCACGTGGGCTGAAAATAATGAGAACGTCTTGATAGCAGTGAGCGGCGATGGCTCGGTACAGCTTTGGAATCTCGCAAAAGATGGCTTTCCTATGATGGTATTGAAAGAGCATACGAAAGAAGTTTATGGGGTCGACTGGAGTCAGACCAGAGACCAACATTTCATACTATCAGCTTCTTGGGACAGGACAGTTAAACTGGTGAGACAACTTGCCTAGGAGCCAATTGTACTGTACAGCTTAGACCTGTTACATAGCTATGTTTTGCTTTACCGGGGTAGCACCAAGTACAGGTAAAGGAATTACCCTTGTCAGTGACTGTTGGGTAAATTCAGCTGTGGAGCTGTCACAGGTACAAGAAAAAGTTGTTTGCCTTTACAGGCAATTCGGGAACTCAATTCTTGCTACAAGTTTCAGTACATTCCAACTATGTTGCCAATGTAGCACATTGCACATTCTCCAAATATTCCTAGAATTTTATGCTTCTAGCTGTTGAAACACTCCAAAGGGTTTTGTGGGTTTTTTGTGAAAGATGATAAAGCAAGCTTCAACTTAAGGATGTGCCGAGTTTGCTCAAACACAGTCACTGTTGTGAAAAGCCCTTTGAACTTTATAGACCATCTTCTCACACACAGCTACATGCAGTGTCAGCGATAAGGTGTGGTATTGTGTGAATCCCGCATTTGTCCTCTGAATCCCTCACAAAGATAAATCCTATGCGGGAACATTCCTGCACACTTTTCCACAGCTGAGGTTGTAGCTACAATCATATGCACACAATAAACTGCAATAGAAAATCCCTCCCAAATTTTTTTTCAGCAAGGGATTTCCCTCCCAGGTTCATTTCCTCAGCGCAGGCACTAGCCACACGTCATAAACCTTGTCTCAATATTGTTCAGTATGATGCCTTTACTGGCTGCATATCTGGTCAGAACAGGTACATGTTTTGCTTTTGCATCACATTCCTTAGGTAAAGTTCCAACATTTATTTTTGTGTTTTTAGACTCTTACAAATGTATGTTCATGCAAAATTACTTATAGTCTTTCTCCTTTGACGCTTCATTTCTTTATTCATTTTTTGAGTGAGATGTTTTTCAAAATTCCACATGATATTGTTACATTGTGTTAACTTTTTATCTTGTGTACAGTGGGACCCAGAGAGAGCAGCATCCTTAGCTACGTTTGTGGGTCATAACTCCATTGTGTACAGTGCTATGTGGTCCCCCCTTGTGCCTGGTTGCTTTGCCTCTGCGGCAGGTAGGGAGAAATTGCATCCATCTATATACAGAATGTCATTACTCTAACATTGATTCAAATTTCTCCTATGTGTACTGTATTGTAATGCCATCTCTGTCCTCACATCATGACTGCCTTTAGTCGTTATCATTTGCCTGGTCATCAGGTTTGTTTCTGCTTGTCACAGTTGTGACTTGAAAGGAAGCATAGAGGGGATACTCCATTGACAACCTTAGCCACATGGAAGAACCGGAAACTGTCAAGCATCCAAACTTCAATTCCTACACTCAAGTCTTTGGAATCCGTAAACATGAAAGCTGTCAGAGTAACATCAGCTCTCCGAGTGATCTGTTTGATGTGCTTAAGTGTATTGTCTGTCATCATTAAATGACAATATAGTGCATATGTATGTCAGGTTATTTCAATACTTGATATCTCAACTTATACTATACTCATGTTATTTCCATACTTGATGTACAATAAAATGTGAGAGCTCCCGAATGTGATGCCTTAGATCCAAAGGGCAACGTTTGATTGCTGTATGTATTATTGCCTGTGACCTTCACAACCAATGTACAAATGTCAACATTAAGTGTACAGTTATAATCGCAAGTTACAGCTGCTAGTAAAGCCTACTGTTCATGTAGGAGCAGAACATCAGAGGCCTCTGTGATGGCATGCAGTAAACCTGCTCTGTGAGTTGGTACACTTTGAGTGGCACTAAGGCAATGATACTTGACCTTGCAGGTGATGGCATCCTACGTATCTGGGATGTGCGGCGCCCCCAGTCTGCACGGATGTTTATGAATGCAGGTGCCGAAGTGGTGTCGTGTGACTGGTGCAAATATGACAAGGTAATGTACTGCACTTTTTAAGTTGTCCCCAGAAATTGATGTTATTTTGTTTTACATTGGTGCCATATTGACCCATGAGGTACTTCATTGTAACTTCACAGATTTTAACACACTGTTGATCAGGGTACAGTCCTGACCTGTTACTCAAAGACATGGTACTGTGCCAGGACGTTTTGCACAACATTCACTCAAAAATGAATACACCCATGCAGACAAATTCATAGAATTGTGAAATTCCTGAGGACCCATTGTACAGTATGACCACTCTATATTAATAGCAATTCAAGTCGTAGAATCAAACTCAATAGTTTAGCAAGTTATAAGTGGGGCACTTTGACTGTTCAATAGTAAGTGCTATAGTGGTCTTCCCTTAATTTTGTGGTATATTAGATATGTCCCAATGTGGCCATTCTGTTTGATTTTTGTATAATCACACCTTTTATTTGTTCCCCTTCATTTTGTTACAACAACATTGAATATTTAGTGTGATCAAGTTAGAAAAGGGTCAGGGGAGGGGTCAGTAGTTGCTCAAAATTGTCCTCTAGTGACCATATGAAATTCGCTGATGTGGTCGGGAAGTTGACAATGCTTCAAATGTATATGAGGGTCTTTCAAGATGCTTTGCAGAGGAGAAATATGAAGCAGAGGCGGCAGACTCCATATTGCATGACTGACCAAGATTTCAGTATTCATTGTGGCAGTGAACGTGTAGAAGTTTTGTGAGATACTTTTACCACAAAGTTGATTCACAGCCAACAAACAACAAAGAGATGACTGCCACAGTACAGTGTGAACCAGACGGGCTAAAGTCTGTCTGGGGCAGTTTACTTCCCTGTTTCACCCACCTCCCCTCTACACTGTTCCTGTAAACCCCCACCCACCTGAGTGCCCCTCTTCTTCATCCACACCCCGACATCTCCCTACATCTCTCTGGGTGGTCAACCATTTCTTCTTTGTTAGGAGTGTGTGATGCCATGTATTAATATTATGCATAAAACACTGATATTAAATTTGCATTGGGAGTTGCATTTCTGGGAAATCTGAATTGTGTTGTTTAAAAGGAAAAGTGCCTTCATTGTTGTTGATTGCCTGTGGTGTGATATTAAAGACAGCAATATCCCTGAACATAATGTGTGTACCATTTATAAGAATCATTCCATCAGTATTTTAGCAATTTGTAGTCCAGTCTCCATTATCTTGTACCTCTTGGTTGTTTTTTTTTTTCATGGTATGTATCCACTTCTGTTCGCAGAACATTCTCATTTCTGGTGCAGTAGATGGTAAAATCATAGGGTTTGACCTCAGGAAGACGAATGTACCTGCATTTGTGCTAGACCAGAATGGACACACTCACGCTGTTAGAAGAGTTAAGGTTAGAATAAGACATTAATTTGATGATTTTTTTTATTTTTCCATCCAAACATACATGTGGTATGTTTGGATGGTTTTGTGTAGTGTTGAATCTGCCACAAATCTAAGGGCTTTGCCAAAGAGTCTTATTTTATCCACTCTTAATGACTGGTTTGTACCAAGAAGAAGTATTGAGACATTTTCAATGTTAGCAGTGAGATGAAATCAATCTCTGGTGTTGCTAGCTAGATGAAGGCATGCATGCTAACTTTTCAATGTATTAACTTCTGATGTATGAAAATCCCCAACAAGGATAAAACAAACTCTTCTCACACTGCTTTATCCACCAAAGGCTGAGAATGCAGCAGAAATGTCCTGTAACATTGAACGTGATATTTGCATACCAGTAGGATCGTATTCCATGCCCTTGACATGGCCATGCTTAGTATGGATAAATTTGGCCCACCTCACATAAACAGGAAATGCCACGGTAGAGTTTCGTCATTATTACCTTTTTGGTTAAAATTCCCTTTTTCATTGTGCTTCATTATTCTTCATTATTCATTGTTCTTCATCATTGTTATTTATTCTAAGAATCATTTGATACATTATTTTTCATTCAATGTCTTCTTACAGTGCTCACCCCACCATCACAGCATCATAGCCAGCTGCTCATATGACTTCACAACGAGATTCTGGGACTTTGCCAGCCAACCATCACCCATCGAGACGGTTCAACACCACACAGAGTTTGTTTGTGGTGTCGACTTTAATTTGCACATTCAAGGGCAGGTAAGTATTGCTGTCAGTGTCTTCTCTGTCTACACCATAGAAATAAACCGGAATGATGTCACGCTAGCTACACAAACACTTAACAAAGCCATAGGCAACATCCTTGCCTGTATGGCAAACAGCTCTGCCTTCAAGGTTTGCCATATATAATGCACATACGGCCTGAGAATGTTTGTTTGATGTCTAAGTATATCTTTGGGAGAAACAGAAGAAACTGCAATCATTTGATTTTGTGATAATATTCAGAGACAACTGTGTACTGCAGTTAATCCTGGCACCAGTAGACTCATAACATAATCAGATACCTCAATTAGAGGCAATATTTTTATGGAAGCCATCACATGGAAGTTACGTATTTCATCACAGACGCTAACCAAACATTCCCATTATCTTCAAGCATAGGTGATCCCCTTACCCCTCCCCCCAAGTCATCACGCCGGAGGACAATTATATTATCACAGAAGCTAAACAAACAACCCATTACCTTCAAGCAGAGATGATGTACTTACCCCTCCCCCTCCTATAGACTGGTTGACATTATCACTGAATGTAACCAAACAACCCGTTTTCCTCAATCAGAAGTGATCTTCTTTCCCCTGCCATGATCCTTAGAGGTGGTATTGCTCCCCCACCTTCCCCTACCCCCCCCCAAAAAGTGGGAGAAGGAATAGATATTCGATGCCCAAAGTTACAATCGAAATGTTAAGAATGAGATATTCAACCTGAGAAGGTTTTTGTACCCCCACCTTGCTAGTCACATGATTCATCACGTGATTAGTTGACAAAGTAAAAGTAAAGTAAAATCTAAGAATGATGTTGGCATGTGGGGGTACATCTCAACAGCATGCTTGAAATAAAGTAACTGTTTCCAATCCTCCACAGGTGGCAGACTGCGGATGGGACGAACGCACAATAGTATACAACCCAATGTGTCTGAAGGCTGGAAGGTAACAGAGATTCACTGCTCATCGGTTGCCGAAAACCTTTGATTTGCTACCTCAGTTGGAGAATAATTTAAACAGATTATTAACGTACAAAACCTCAAGGAAACTAACTTAAACAGATTATTAATATACAAAGGCGAATCTTAGGCGCTTATGAAGTAGACATATCCTGAAATTGATGAAAGCTACAGGAGTGGCATAGATGAAGTCTGTAGTCTGTTTAGCTGCTAGGGTAGACAAAATGACACTTTACGTGTGTTTGGATGTCTACGGAAATATTTTAAGCTTTTAAGTACCATGGTGACCCCTCTGTCGAATTCCAGTTGGTCTCAAATGTTCTTTGCACGCCAACTGCTATGTCCACTTTGAAGTTAGGGCAGTACAATTAGTAACAATATTTTTGCAGCTTATCAGTACCAAATGTGTTCCAAAAGTGTTTATCAGTACCAAATATTTTTCCAACATATTGTGTGTTTAATTATGTTTCAAGTTAAGATTTTATAAAATTCCATTTGTATACTTTTCATCAATAATTGTGATATCTATTCATAAAATTCTCTCCTTTCTTTTAAGACGTGGCCATAGCCTCTTGAATCAGGCTTAGTCATTGTTTTGTTTTTCTTTTTTATGGAAATGTTGATGTGATATTTTGGGTGAAAATAGTCTTGCAGCCTTGTGTAAAATCCTATGCAATATTATTTGAAATTACAATGTAAAATCATCTCTTCAAAGTTTGCGTGCGACCATAAGGATGCTATGCCAGATTTGAGGGCTGATGGGGGACATGCCCAGGGGTTTCCTGCAAAATAATATCATTGTGTACAGTATTAGTGCAGGTAGAGTATCCCAGGCTGAAGTCACAGGCAGTATAAAAAAAATTAGTGTTGAAACTGGTGGATAATAGTTTGCTTAAATGTGTTTCATAGACTTACATCGAAGAAATCTATGAAGTTTATCATTTTTGAAGAGGGGGGCAAAGTTACCCCAATCTTTGGCCTCTTTTCATTATTTTCTATTTTTCGCCACTGTAGTCATGTGGAGAATAATACTCCAACGGCACCCTGTTTTTGTGCTCAGGTCCCCCTTACCTCCCCAGGAAAATCTGGGCCCTTTACGGAAGTCTGAAAAGAATGTGTTGCAGTTTCCAGGTTGAGATTAGCCATGTTGTACTTTTCAGATTATTTGGTTCTGTTTCGATCTGAAAGGTATAAGGCACTTTATCTAACATACTGTAGATTTAATTTGATGCTCTTGAACGTGATGTGGTGGAGACATTCCAATGTAATTGAAATGAGTGCCACATTGAGACAGCTCTTTTGGGATTCAAGGAGGTGGAGAAGAGAGGGTACAGGAAAGTGAGTTTGTAAAACTTATTGTTTATAAAACAAATGAGACAATGAGAAAGTGCAATTACAGTAAGTAATTTTACATAAAATGTAAAACAATAAATTACCAATTATTTTAACAGAATTAGTGTTTTCTCTTATTATCTACTGTGAGTAAATTCACAAAGCTGCTTTTGAAATTGTATTTGAGTTATTCATCACTGTCAAATGTAGGTTATTTGTTGTTTCTGAATGAAACTTTGGATCGTTGATGGGGGGGGGGGGGGAGCAATGATCTTAATCTGGCCACCGTCAGCTACCAGCAGCTACAGTGGTCTGCAGATAAAATATAACCTCCCGTCAATGGTGTATTTATATTTAAAATGACATGGTCAGGATATTTTGTGCAAAGTATATGGACCAGTAAACAAAAAGCGAATTTTCTAAACAACATTTTGAATTCTCCAAACACAATATATTGAATAGACAATCGTCCCACTAAAAAACACTTATAAAACAATTCAAATCTATTTTCAACAACCTAGTTTTATCCTGGATACGAATTCTCTACAGTTTATCTTAATCACTCGTTATAAATTGAACATTAATACTTGATGAGTTACGAACGGACTTGGGAATGTATGACCTACGGAATTGACCACAGAGAACTTTATAACGAGAAAATTCGTATTGCCAAAAACCAGCATGGTGATGAAAGGTCTTGCAAGTTTAAACAAAACTGGAAACACATCCCGCAAGACATGATACCGTACGTCGTAATTTAGAGATTTATAAACAAATGTACATTTTCATAAATTTCAATTTACACAATTTAAAATTGTCGTAAAAGCAAACATAAACACAAAACCAAACAAAGAACATATAAATTTACAAAGATTTTGTCATAAATTACTGGCATTCTCATGACCTGTTTGGGAGCAGTTGGACGACCCCCCCCCCCACCTAGTTTCCCCATGTTGGAATCATCGAAAACTGTTTCGTTAAACTGTAGGTTTCTGTAGCTCCGGAATGAGATGAAATGCACATTTTCTAGAAATCCGAAAAAAGGTTCAGAAAGTCGTATTTTCCCACACACGAGACCCCCAGATTTTCGCATTATATGCGGTTTCCAACAAAGGAATGCATTTCCCCGGCACATTTTTTTTGTGTGGGTGGGGTGGGGGGGGGGGCTACGTAGTTTATGTACGTATTTCACATAATGCGTAACAGGAGATTGTTGCGTAACTGCATGTGTACACTTAAAAAAATGTTCTTGAATTTTTATCACTAGTCAATACTTTGTAACTGACGTTCACTTACGTGACCACACACACCTCGCGGTAGCGCTGCCCCTTATAGGTAACTAACTCATTGTATTCCCCTATTTTTCGGAAAGTGACACCGAATCTGATCGGGGTATCCAGCAGTATCGAGAGACAGGTTTCCGAATGGAACTGTTCTGTCATTTCTACGTTGAGTATACGAAGATAAAAGTCTTATATACACAGGAACGCCGTAATTATACGACGGCTCCACATCTCACAGTTTTTGACAAGATATCGAGGAATGTCCACACCACGTACCGTCATCACGCCAGCATGGCACACTGAAACTTGGAATCTCGGTTGTTTTGATATTTCAGTCGTCTGCGCAAAAATGCATTCATTAAAGGGAAAATGCAGTTAACCCAAATAGAGTTAGTATACCCCCCTACGCCAATTCATAAACGCCCCTTTCTCCATTACCTGATATCATTACTGTTAGTAAATTGCTTAACTTTGCAGCATAATACCTTGCTTATGCAATACTGATATTCAGCAAGATCATGAAAAACTACTTATGAGAGAAGTGACAAGAGAATTGCACAAAGGTGTGGGAACGGGGAAAGGGGGACGAAGGGGGGAACCCCCAGTATCGCGTATGCGGGACATGCCCCCTGAAAATTCCTCCAGATCCCGATGTAGTTTTCTCACGTTAAGCAGGCTGATATTGTTTAATTTATTAGTAAGAGCTCTTAAATGACTGGGCAAATTCCCTCCTGAAAAGTTGAAATTTTAAAGAGAAAAAAATCCACGATATTCCGAATTTACCCAACAGGGTCTTATACCCAACGCCACATGTCCTTCCCCTTTGTGATCGGTTGCGGCATAAATTTGCCTCTCATGCAATGTGTCGTCCCGACCCCTTACCCCCCCCCCCCCACCCATCAAAATCATGTTGCTACGCCACTGGAATTGCAACATTCTAATGTACTTCTACTATGGCTTCTACATTTCGCATGTCCACTCAGCACTTCTGTAGTCAGCAGTCCAGACGGTACAACCAACTAACTAAATAAAAAGATGGCACATAAAAAACAAAAAGATCCAACTAACGATAGCATATCCATATTGGTTGCTCCTTAGCCGGCACCCTAAATCGCAAAAGTAATGTGGTCTCAACAGGAACAGTATTATGCTTCCACCCTGTGGAAAGTGACACATTGCCAATTTACAGCACTTCCAATTTTTCATACCTTAGCGAACTTTACGTACCTTGTCCAGTGGGACTTAACACACCGCTCAAAATTCCGTCAAACCAAAATCTGCTGTTAACGTTTCGGTTATTGCTTTCCCATTTTCGTACAATATGAACCTTTGTTTGCCTGCTTCAACATTCAATCCACAAAAGAGCCCAAACCATAGTATAACATACCGAGAAAGTTGCTGAAATGTTCAAACTAGGAACTTTCATCTACCGTGAACTAGTGCAGAGCGCATCTCCACCTTCTATATACAGAAAAGAAGAAGAAGAAAAAAGCTGCCATGTCCCTACTATAGCAACTGATGCAGTTGATAGTCATATACAGGGTTGGCAACTTAGTGACAAACGCTTAGTTCTTTCAGGAGATACAAGCAAACCAATAGTCCACATACAATAATTCTAATCGCTATCATTCACAATTGAACGAAATTTCCGGCTTCCGTAGAGAATACAGAGTCATGTGACGGTGCACCTGTTCGTAAGACGTCTAAAACTGCAAAAACTGTACATACTGTTTGCTCTCGATCGCGTTTTTACCCTGTGCATGAACCATTTATCGTATATGCTAGGCCATTGCACACTTTTCACCTGCTCCTTGTTACTTTGTCCTTCCCGGAATTAAAATCGATCTCAACAAGTTTTAGCATATGTCATTTTCCCTCCTTTGACTTCCAAGCTAACGACTTTGTTTAACGCTCTGTTCTGCAACTTCAATAGTCTTTTCTTATCCTCTTCTACCTTGGCGATGAAATTATTAACTTTGTTTTGTAGCTCTCTTCTCTCCTGATCTTTCCTCTTTGCCTCGCCCTCTAACCACTCGTTTCGCCTCTTTTCGAGCTCCGATGCGGCAATCGCCTCAACGTGGGTGATCTGATGAAGCGTACGCATCGATCTTCCCGAGAGTGACGCCTCCCTCGGAGTCTTCGAGCGCCTCTTTTCAAGTTTCTTTTCATTCCGAGCTGTGCACGCACTGTGCCTGATACTGTTCACGTTTAATCTGCGTGATCCCACAGGGCGCGTCCGGCGGTCAGGGCTCATCGCTCCGCTTTGCACTGGATGAAATGCAGTGGTTGGCCTATTTTGAGCGATGCGAAACATAATGGCAGTGAGGGCGGGTTCTGGCTTCTGTGGCTGCGTGAGAGATGGAAGGTGGTCTCTTCTGTTTGTCGGAGACAAGAAAAACTGCCAATTTTGCTTAGCAAGAAGAAAACCGTCACTTTTGGTCACATGGTCCATTGAAATGACGCCACGTCCAAGATGGGGTTCATGACTTTCCTGTTTAGAAAAAAAAATCACAAAATACTGTAGGCCTGAGGTTTCTCACAACAACATGGGTTCGGAAGATAAAGCTCTGATAAATATTTGCATATCAATCCTCGGAACCCAATTCCATAACCCCCCCCCCCCCTTCACACCCCCATTTAAGCTTTCTTTGACTTAAGTCTCAAATGTAAATCTGCTATTCTAGTCCATGTGCACATTTCAAGTCCTTTCAGAATGTCACTTACGTTAACCATGCTGAACAATTTGTCTGGTGGCTGTGTGACGTTGGTGATGGAGCCAGTTCAGTTCAAGTCGACAGTATCAACCTTCAGCACCATGTAAAGAGGACTTCACTTCCGCCCTTCCCTTTCAACCAGTTTCTACCACAATGCCCGTTAAACACATTACATGCCGTGTACTTGGTATATTTTCTCTTAAATGAAATACGGCTTCTTTCACATCAATGTCACGTTATTCGATCGTTATTTTCGTAACAGTTTCAACTACTGTATAAGAATATTTGAATATAAAATATAAATTCAGCTGATATCTGTGCTCACAGATACATATGTATGTTTTCCCATTTAGATATGAAGATTCAACCAAAATTATTCTGCAGCCGACCACAACTGTAATTGCAAATGGTGTAAAGTACTTAGAAAGGGGGAAAAACAATGAATATGTTGTAAGAAAGTATCCTAGCAAAGCCTGGTTTTTTGTCCAAATGCCAGTAGGATCTCACCTGTTCCGTACCGTGATCCTACATATGGATAACACATATTCTTTCTCTGCAACCTCAATCCACAACGTGTAACTACCCGGCACACCTGTACATATCGACCCAAATGTTTCTTATGCAAAGCAAGAATAAGAAACTTGCAGCTGGGCAGACTAATTTTTACAGAAGTAGGCCTACTGTATTTCACGTGGCTTCATTGCATTTCAGTTTAAAATACTGATCGTCACTGACCATGCGCAGAAGGCGCGCATTATCGATACACGCTCACGACGCTTTCTGAGTTAAAATTTTTATGGACTTCTGACCGTCAAAATGGAGGCGCAGCCCAGTGACATTGTTTTCACTTATACTTGGGGCGAATCCTCAACTCCTATTGGCCCATTGCAGTCAGGTGACAGTGCATTGTCAAATGGATAATACACAGTCAGTGTTAGAGTAATATCACCGTCAGATGAATGCAATAAAAACCTAGATCGACAGTGTTTTGTCGTCTGCTATCTTACGCAAAACAATGGTGGTACTACGGCACACGAACATGTCATTGTTGTCATTGTTGACAATCATGAGTACCTTTTCTTTTTTTTTCTTTCAATGAAAATGCGGTTACCTATACCAATCCAAATTTTCTTTTGTTGTCGTCTTTCTCATCAAAATCTAGGATTGTCTGAGTCAACAATGTGAATCAGTTAAATGGAGGACACTGCACACTCCGGGGGGGGGGGGTGTTAATGATCGTGCATTATACTTCAGTTAATGTACTGTCCAGAATGGACTGACCTTCCATTAATTGACAATGTTTTAAGGGACCACATGTTCGATCTCAAGATTACAGTTGTATGTTTACCTCCTGCCTAATGCATTGATCGTCCTCATTTCCATGGTGTTGTTCTTTGATCCTGTGTCTCTGATTCCTTCGTTGTTCCTGATCTGCCGTAAGTTTTAAGTTAATCATGGACGCCAGCACCTGCTCCTCCAGCGAAGGATTCATCGTTTTACCACTTGATCGTCTTTACCTTTGCGTATCTAGATCTGCGCCTCCATTGAATATCCTCGAGTTATTTGACAACGAAAAAAAAACCAACCCAAACCTGAAAAATGAAACGGAGACCCGAGGAAACAATCAGTTCTAGAATATGTGATAGAAACTAGTATTTCGATTGAAATGTCGTTTCACGTAGAGAAGGAAAGGTTGCGAAGGTGGGTTGGGTGGAGAAGTTGTGGTCGAGACAAGTTAGTCGTTCATTTTATTGTGAAGAAAAGGATCAACATAAATGCAATTTGTTATTTTTGAAATACATTCATGATATATTGACTGCCTTGACTGAGGATCTTGAAGGGAATTAGAGTCTAACCCCGGGCAGCAGATAGCCTGCAACACCCAATAATGTACATACTGTATGAACATATGTGTCATTTCTTCAAAACATCATCTGCCGAGGGCGGCAGCAGTGAACGTGTTGTCGAGTTTAGCAGAATCGGTTGTATATTTTGATCCATACACTCGATTGTCAATTTGTCATATAAAAATTAATTGCCAATCTTTCAACCAGCATTATAAAAACTGTCACCGACCACATTCTGTTTTACTTAAACCGAACTTAATTTCGAATAGATATATATTGCTACTTACCGGGAAGACGACGAATGTAGTTTTTCATTTATCGGTAAAAAACAAAATCAACCGACGAACGTACGGTACGAATTAGTATCCACGTCGCAACTTTCACAACAAAAAAAACAAAAATAAAAGTAAGTTATTCTGCCTGAACGAAGTTACGTACAATCCCATGGAGGCAACTGTAACAGCAGAACACAAAAGTGAAGAACCCTTATTTTGATTCCAAGGCTGAATACTTTCTAGCGACAGGTTCAGCGATTATTCGAAGCAAGCAGACACACTGAGTATTGTCATGATTCAACGGAGTTGAACCTCTTTTCCAAAGTCTGTCCAATCACGAAAGGTTATTAAAATTAAATGTGAATGGAATTAAACATCAGAGAAAATAAACCAAAGCGACTCTACCCCTTAGGCTCCTATCTCTGCCTGCTTTGCCAATTAAAGTATCCGTGCACCATCCATGAACAACACTTTCGAGATAATGCTGGAGGCAGGGGAGGTGTGCAGAAGATACGCTACTGTTGCCTGATCGAACTATATGAGACAAACATTTTCGATTTAGATGGCTGGTGTTTCTTCAGTCCTTCATTGTTGCTTTGTCCATGGTTTGTATACAGCACCATTGATAATGACCGCAATGCACCAATTACCTCTCTTTTAATCACGCAAGCTAGGAGATGCTCTGATCGTAGTGAGAAAAGATTTCTTTAGAGTAAGGCCACGAACAGAACACAAACCGTGTTCAGTATTGTTCTCTTTTTCTTTCTCTTTTAACATCAAACCTTCGCCTGCAGGTTTTATTAAAGGAGAAGTTTAATCCGATAGAGACACTTGCAAAAGTGCGTGTTAAAAATGATGGGTAGACCCTACTTCTAGGTTTGCCACTGATCGTTAGTTTAACAAACCTGTTGTCGACTATAGGACAGTACTGTCAAGTTGGACAACTTAGTAGTATTGTTATTTGCAGTAATGTTATTTACATTTCTTTTTGTTTGTTTATTATTATTTTGTTTTATTTCTTCTTTTTTTTGTAGCAGTGCAACGAAAGCTTTTGCAGATTCTTTTGGATTATCTTAACTTCATTTGAAGACAATTAAGGAATGGTGGGAAGGGTTGGGATGACGGATAACAGTAATAAGAATAATATACTTCAGGTTGATTAATTACTTTATCATTACACATGAGCTGTACACTGTAATTGAAGTAGTTAAATTATGTTGGAGAGGGGGAATATTCTGTTTCTTGACTTCTCTTCACAGTTAAAAATCTAAATTGTAAAATGTAAATTTACAGAAAATAAAATGAAGAAATACAAAAGGAATACAAAAATGTTCTGGTAATTAGTTTCCAAACAATTTCTGTAATTCTTATTTATTTCTTTGTTTCGTTGTCTGTAAATTTACAGACATTTTTTAAAGTGTTTTCTCCTTTTTTTCTAGAGATTTAGTTGTTACATGTTGGATATACCTTGACGGTGAATATTGTCCTTGTAGTTCTCAGAAATCAACAATACAAACAAACATACAAACATTTCATTATGCTGCTAACTTGACTCATCTAAGATATAAGAAAGGACTGGAAATAGTAAAGTTGACACTAGAATAATATGTTTGTCTCCATTTACTTGCAATAAACAAGAATAACAGTGTTCAGTTGTATTTGGCGCTTATATTCCTTACTTCAAGATCTCGGTCAACCATAGGTATCCAAAGAGAGCATAGAAACGTTAAGAGGATCAAACGAAGGAAGATGTTTGTATGTCTGTATGTGTGTTGGAAGGTGGGGGTATCTACAGTGAAGTAGTTTCAATTAGTGATCAATATGTGTACGACTCTGGGATAAATACATGAGAAACTGGTTTTCGCGGTGAGAACAATGGATGGGAAACGTCAGATGATTGATTGTGCCGTTATTACAATTTTCGTGTGCATAATTAATAGAGTCACCATTGCAAAAGAAACACCCACGGATAAGTCACAAGGAATAATGGTGGCATCCTCAAAGACAATACTCGACAAACTGTGAACCCTGTCGGTCTCCCATAGTCCTCCTCGGTGTTGCCACCCACTGCCCTGTGATGAGAGATGAGTGTACCATGTATTTTGTCCTGCCAAACGCACGGTAACAAATAATAAACACATATGATAGAGCACACAGCAATGAACCTGATGAAGATGAAGATGAGGAGGAGGATGGGAGCGGTGAAGACGAGGATGATGACTGTGATCATCGTGATGATGGTGATGAGGGTGAATGAAGATATTGATGTCGACAATGGTAGGGTCGAGGAGGATAACAATGACGATAATAATAAAAATGATGATAATGATGATGAAGATGAAGATGATGAAGATGATAATTATGAAGACGATTAAGGCGATGATAATGATGATGCTGATAATGATGATGATAGTGATGACGATAACAATGATGAGGATAATAATGATGGTGATATTAATCAGTATTATGATGATAATCATGATGACAATTTTAAAGACGTGTAAGTCGATGATAGCGATGATGATAATAATGATGATGATAGTGATGACGATAACATGATGATGGTGATAATAATGAATATCATGATGTTGATGGTGACTATGAATATGGCATGCGTGCAGGCAGGTCGAAATTACGTTCGTTTCGATGATAATGACAAATAAGGACAAGTTACGTGACAGAACATTATAGATCAGTTCTGAACAAAGGCTATGATTCAATATTGGATTACTTGATTGCTCTCTTTACACAGCCTGCAGCTGCAGGTGAAAAGAAACTTAAAATGATTTGGATTGGACTTTGCACCGATTAGACATATTTGACACTGCAGCAGGTAACAATTAACTAGATAAGACAGGAATATATGAATACCATGGAGAAAATCATTTCCTTGATATTTTATGTAAAGTTACACACATTAATTTTTTGAGTCGACTTATATCGTTGTTAAGTCAACTTATACTGCGGTGAGGAGAATTTAAAAAAAAGTTTTGCAAGAATTTGCAAGTTCAAGTTCCCGCGATAGAAAAGAATGTGCCAGAAAATTTAACAAAATAATCAGTCACGTGGGCTTCATTAAGACATGATTTAAAGAACGTCATTGAAAAGGGGAAAAAATCGACTTTTCTCAATTTAAACAGGCCACGGTACAGCCCTCTTAGAGTGGGAGGAGGGGGGGGGGGATTAATGTCTCAAAGGACACTCTAATTTTTTTTTTACATGGAATATTCTAACAATAGGACAAATCAAGGCAAATTATTTCAATTAAACTCTTGTTTACTTGCAGCTGCACATCGAAAAACAAAGTTATCTTAAAATTAGATGTTGAGGATGTAAATACTCCCCACCCTCCGTCGCGTGGTCGCGGCGGAGGGGGAGGGGTATGACCGTTTCGTCATCCCAGAGAAACGAAAAGAAATCATGCAGCTATGCTGGTTACTGCTTAAGCCATCGAAGTACAATCACCCTTAATTGACATGTAAGATGAAAATTTTGAATTTATTCTCTGCTGTATCTGAACTTGATATTTCTTTGAAGTTACGAATATTTTTCTCTCTTCAGTGGTGAAAACAATTTCTCTCACAGTGTGCTCTGTTCGGAAGGTATGAATTCTTAAAGAAATATTTATTTCAAAATGGTACATTGTATAATCGGGAACTTGTGACGTCACTCATGCACAACTGCATAAATATCGTTTGAATTTCTTTATAATCTGGAATCTCGTTTGAAGGCAGTATACAATAGTTTTAGAAATGCGACCTCATCCACAATATTTAAAAGCGGCCCATTGAGTTGATATCAATAAGTTCTTGTGGATTTTAAAAGGTGCAACCATGGGGCAATACTTATACTTGACATAACCAGTCAAATCACATCCAATACTTATGAGTACTGTCCAAAATTTTCAACGATACCTTGACTGTTGCCGGCTGTGTGTATCTGAATTAGTTCTAATGTGAAGAGTGTCTGGTCACAAATTGCCAAAAAAAAAAAAAAAAATGAATAATTAATTTTTTACTCATTAATGTTTCTTTGAATGTCACGCATGGAGATCCTCTTGGTTTGACCCATTTGACATCCGTACGTGAAGGAGACTTGACAGGTTTCGGAAAAATTTAGTGAATTTCACGAAATAACTCAATGTGTCTCTGGGGTGAATCTACAATATGCCCAATCAACAGTTTTCAATCACATTTCATGGTTAAATGGAAGCTTTAACTGCCAAAAAACGAAGACTGCGCGCAATAGTTTGCCTCTGTTACATTGCATTTTGTAGATTGGCAACAGGTTTGCTCTCTTTTGATTTAAAGCAGGATCTGTTATTTTTTGCCTTCACAAATTTGCACTAAAAGGATTAGCTATACTTCTTAGAGTTATAAAAATAAGCTATGGAAACTACCGTATCGTGCGTGGTCTATTTGTCAAAAAAAATTAGAAACAATGGCCAAATTTCCCCTAGCAAACAATGCCTTTAAAAGTCTACATTTTTAATTGTTTTTTAGTAAAAAATAAAATCAATCCCCCTTTCTATCTTAATGAACATTCTAATTAGTAAAATTTTTCTTGAAAAGAAGGTGGCTTAGATGTTGTTTTCCAGACTTGTCTCAAATGAAAGAGAAATATTAGGATAAAGTCTATTTTGTTTTCTTTTACATCAGATTGCTCATCCTCTGTTACATTAAAGAATGTAAAAATGCATGCATTTTTCGTAGGCTTTGTATACCTAATTCTGAAATCAGTCAAGTGTTTACACTATAAAGCGATTACATCGTCTATGTAACCATTCTATGTCATCCAGTGTGATTTTTGCTATACTTGGCAGCCAGGGGAGTTCTCTCTGAAAGAAGCAAGTGGTTTATTCAATTTCAAAGGAATCCACCCCGTGTCGCTATACAAACAAAGTATCAAGTTTTGAAGTTCATCCGTTAAACCTTACCCTGAACTAGATGTCACCTTCTATTGTACTCTCCATAAACATTGTATATTCCGTGTTTGCTTCTTTGGTTACCCATAGCAACCACAGAACGGCGAGGGTTCACGACTGCACTGTGGAGTCCCACGCCATTGATCGGTATTTGATTCCAGAGTTTGATTGCTCTTTCGGAAGGAAATTGTCTAAAGGTCAGGATTTTGTTACAAATTTAAAGAAAAAAATTACCTGTTAAAACGAACGGTCAAGCTTTACCTCGGTCAGTTCAAGGATAATGTCCTGTCAGTCAGTGACCAGTATACCAGTACCGGAAATTGCCATGAACGCTGAAATGTTTCCTTTCGGAATGTGAGGGCGGTAGATATCTGTTCAACGCTTCTAGCGTACACACTGGTGTTGTTTCAAGTATAAAGCGCCCCAAGCGTTGTAGATATTCTAAACTAACCAAGAAGAACAAAAGAGAACACAACTCGTTTTGGTGTTTTCTTTTTTGTCATATAGTTTTGACACACTGCAGTTGAAATGTATTGTTTACATAAAATATTTTGAAAGTATTAAAGTTGCCGCATACAATGATCTCACTATGTAGGTGACGATCTCGATTTCTCAGCAATTTAAGTACACTTCCAGTATTCAATTCATTAAATTCAGTCTAAATATTAAAATCTTTATGAAGAGAAGGAAAGAATAAAATAAAATACAGTCATGCAAATACACCGTAAAAACACACACCCTCACAAAAATCATTAAGACCGACTAAAATTAGTTACCTGGCTTAGGGAAATATATATAAACGTGTAACAAGTGTCCTTAAACTTTTCATTGAATACATATTTCAGTTTTATATACGAAATGATTCTTGAACAACTGTATTCTGCTTTTTTGCAAAATATCGGGACGTCTAAGCTTTCTGTTCGATTGTACAGTAAGACTCACGTCAGAGTTAAATCAATAATTCTATTAATCAGTGCTGTGATCAACTTTTGCGACCACGAACTGGACCAATGAAATTTTCTTCAATTCCTTGAAGTTCTTTTTTTTCCACCAGTGCTGCAAATTGCCAGTTTACGATACAGACACTGCTAATAGCCGTTTTCTTTCAATTTTCTACTTTTCTTTAAATTACTGAATCTGACAACTTCAGCCTAGAGAGTGAAATGATAACAAACTCTGTCATACTACTTGGGACTTATTCAACAAAAATCACACAATAAACGATGTCTTACGGTTGATGAAAAATATTCTGAATGTCGGACCAAAATTACATAATTACCCATTCTGTTCCATATGACACCACTTTACTACAGACGTGGAAATATGCAACGGTGTCTCTTCCATTAGTTTTTTTTACCTTTTTTCAAACCAAATTTGTCATACTGAGGGTTGTGAAGGACTTTGATCTTCTGTGGTGCGTTTGCACAGACACCTGGATCGTGTTTGGGCCTGCAGTGTTCAGTGAGGTAAATAGAGGTACGGTACTCTACAGTATGTTTTTACGTCGTGGTTGCCTTATTATTGTTGCTACCTGGCTATGATCTTGCAAATTATATCTCAATCGGTGTCGTTGGCCATTACTCAAAGTCAAACAACTCGTAATAGAGGTTCCAAAATTTTGACTGATTTTTCCAGCATTTGACTGATTCCTGTCAAAAGAAGAAGAAAGAGCCTTAACTGTGACAAACATGGGTGGGCTTAGTAGGCGTGGGGATTATGGGGGTGGCGAGAGATATAGGAAGGGTATAAGGGCATGTGAACTTGTTCTAATTTACCGTTCTCGTATTTTCGAAAGTTCTGGGAGGACTGAAAAAGGTTTTACAGTAAACAAACTGGACACCATACAGCTCAAGGGCTCACCATTTACATGCCCCAGGCTGACCCCGTACAGTCGCCACCCCATCTTTCCCTGAAATTATAGTGGCGTCAGAGGTATCAGCTCACGACAGGATAAAAAACAGAGCTTCTTTAACAGTAACAGTCTTTACTTACTGACACGTTCCTTAAATTGTGGAAGTTTTTGTTGCTTATTAGAAAGTTAAACTTTGAGAAGTTATCGTGTGATGAGCTGTGCTTGAGAAAGTAACTCACGGGAATCTCTCTGTGTAAGTGATATCATTCAGTTTCATGATTCGTGTTGCTCCCTGTTGTAAGTCAAATAAAAATGTTGAAAGTAAATCATGAAAGGTTAATCAACTTTGGATCTCTGCATTAACTGTAGGATAATGCACTCGCGGTGGTTGGTACTCTCGCTGGATGCACTCCGTCTGAGATCTCGCATTCAAGCGCTTGTATTAACCCCCGATTGTACATCCATTGTCCATCCTACTTTTAATACAAAGGTCCTAACTTGATTGGCCAACGATATTCATACACACAAAATGTGATTTTACCAGAAAAGGCTGAAAACGAAAGAAAATTTGGGTTTGAACATAGCTGGATTTTTATTGAAAACGAACCCGGAGAAAAGGTATACAAGACTTGGTTGGTGCCCTACAGGCAAAGTGCCACCATTGTTATGGGCAAAATAATAGATTGTGACAAAACACTGCCGATCTACGTTTTTATTGCATTTATACTCTGGTGATTTTCCCGTTTCATCTACCTTGATTTATCTGTAGGATAATGCAGGGTCACCTGACTGAAATGGGCCAATAGGCGTTGAGTCTTCTTTCCAAGTAGGCTATGTGTAAACACACGATAATAGCAGGTCGCTGTGGATACTGAAATCACTTGTCAACACTGTAACACTATACAAGACACCACAAACGCTAATATTTATTATTTTAGGGTCTTTACGAATTGTTTGTTTTTGCTTATTTTTTACTGTTTTTGTTTCAATACAGTGTCTTGTATTTACTTGACGCTTTATTGTTCGTTTAGAATCAGTTCTGAGGTTGTACTTGTATAAAGAGAAGTGTTATAAACTGTTACGAATTGTTGTTTTATGGTAGTTTCTAATTCTTATCTTTTTGTCTTTTAATTATTTTTGATAACTTTTCATGTATTTATATATGTATTTTCGCGGGGGGGGGGGGGGATGTGAAACCTATAATGAGAAATTTAAAGTATATTTTACTGAACTATTTTTGAATAAAGTAGTCTAATTTGTTTTTATAGCATTAGTTCTGCTCCCCATCGTCTCCTCTCCTCTTACGGCGAGCAGTACTCCATTAATTCAAGGATTACTTCATTCGTTTTACGTGTTTACTCACTAGCCTACATTACAATAATCAAACAAACAGCATGAGGGCTGGTATCCAGGGTACACCGTACACCGATCTACAATTCAACGGAATGGCGATGGACTTGAGCTTAGCCATCGTATCGTTAATTTTGAACCCGTGACTTCGTTATCCAGTTAATGAAGTCGTTAGAATACCAAACTCCACCTAATTGACCAATAAGGTGATGCTTTTATTGCTTAGTTTTTTTTCCGATGGTAACTAAGTTACCACGAGTTGAGAAAATCTAATACGTCACATTAAGTTAGACCTGCGATTCATTAGTCACCCGGTCAAGGCAATTATTGTCTCCAACATCAGTAGTAGACTTGTTCTGGTTCCCCCTCACTGTCCCAACTCCGTTTCGGTAAAAGGAATCCAGTGACTTCTACTTCAGATAAGAAACAATTATCGTTGACATTACTACTTTACGAGTGCATTGGTGGGCGTATGCTGATTCGGGGTTCTTTTTTTTTTCTTCACTCCTGCTAGACCACTGTTTTCTGTAAATATATTTTGCGACCAAAGTTCAAACCGTTTCTTGCCAGTGTGTCAACAATGCAAAAGATACCGTGGAGATAAAATCCACATAGCCGTTCACCACTGACCGTTAGAAGCCACATATAATTCAAGAAGAAGCCACCAATGTCTTACATTCATGCAAGCATGCAACCAACAAGTGTTTCAATCTAATAGCTGAGGATGTTGGTCATATTTGACGAGTAAGTAAAACATGTTTATTGCTCATGCCCGCTGGTATAATGTGTAGATTTGTACTGTATTGCTCAAATTAACCTTAAAGGGGCTTTCAGAGTCAAGTTTATAACTGAATGAAGCTATTTTGTTTATTTTAGTAATGCAGATAATTATGTCGTCACGGTTGTGATGAACCACTCATATTCTAAAATCCATATTTAGTTAGGTATACTTTTGTCCAGTTTGCCTCCTGTTAAGCTGTCGTGTAAAAATCTAGTCTCATAAAAGAATGCCCTAGTTGTGTTAAAACGATACTCAATAATCGGTCCCATAAAAACGATCCGTGAGATTCAAATTTAATACTTCAGACCTAAATGTTTATATAAAAGCTATCCACATTGATTGGTTGTCATAAACATGTAACTTGTATGTAAAACAACTCTCATCTGGAACGCCCACAGCGAAATATGCTCTATGTTCATTAAACATTGATTCGTGATGTTGGGATTTAATCATGATTACATACATGTAAGTGCAATATGTTAACTGGAATGACAACGTGTGCACTTTCAATGGACATTTCTTGCATTTACAACAGAAGCTAACCAGAGTCACAGCGGCAAAACGGTGAAAGCTCGCAGTTGTTAACGTAGCACTAGGCTTATCGCAATCCGATGTGTACTTGTAGTCTTAGCAGATAGCTATGTGGTGTAGGTTCTCGACACAACGTTGGTGGAGTACCTGGATTCTACTTTCTTATCTGATATAATCTTTTATCTTGTCTGGGTTGTTTCATCACATAGTGCATTCTCAAACAGCTGACTAGCTTCGTTATTACGGGATGAAGACTTAGGTATACCTTGTGCATATGCAGAACTATTGAGCTTACATCGAGCACTCGTTTGTCTCTTCTCGCGGTTACTACGATTACTCGATTATACGGGTGACGTCTTCGTTGTCCTCTTATGACGTAAAGGAACAAAAAGAATTGTCACTGTCCTTCAGGTACTGTTGCCTCTGTTTTCTCCCACGGATTCTTAAACCGTGTTATTTTTCAAAAGAAAGACTGAAATAGCAATGAGGTGTGACTTGCTGTTAGAGAAGTGTGATTTTTTTTTCTCGATTAATCAAATGTGTCACTCCTTACCAGTATTGGGATATTGCAATCTCCTACTGCATGTGTTTCGTAGCCATATTTTGAAATTTATAGACCAACCTCTTTTCCATGTGTTAATTCTTTTAACTTTCGATCACAGAAGAAAAAAAATTTGGAAGGTTGCTTAAAGAATTCTATAAGTAACTTTTCCCTCTTTGTATTGAGGATCTCTATTTTCATTAATATTTGAACTTTAACCATATTGTCCCGTATAATATAGAGAACACCGTATTAACATATTTCCAAGCAAGTTGGCTTCCTATCCAAGTTTTCGCCAATCCAGCAAGTAATCGGAAAACTAGGAGGATAAGAACTCATTAAAAGTAGTGGAATTCGTTCCACTGGAAAACACAATATTAACCCCATGTCACGAACAACCTTGCATTCATGTTCTTCTTTTTAAATTTAATATTAAATAAAGGTCAAATTATTTTGAATATTAGACCTTTTTGGTAACAAATAGATGAACAAAGGAAGTCGTGAGTACACTACTCAACATGCACTGCTATCATCCGAAGATGGATCTTTTCAGTAGATTGGCTTTGCTCATATATGGTAGTTTCTTGGTCCGTGCGGGGATAATATGTACGATATCTTCGCAATGACGTAAATGTCAGGTTTATAACACAATGCTATTTGGTGCACTTATCGCAACTCCAGATATTAAGTCACAACCTCAACTTTCCCAAATATAGGAAAATCAAATGATTCACTCTGTGGGAAAATTTAACTATGTGGAATTACTGTTTCTCTAGAGAAGGATATGTCTTGGGTAGATAAGTACATAAATTCACGAATTATTCGACAACCAGTCTTCATTGCCAGCTACTTTTGACATCCTAGCTATGGCTACGACAATACATGTATAACGTGCATATGTACAGCCCGTCGCTTCTGTATATTACAATATTCAAGTACAGTACTGCCATTCAATCACTCACGGTAAGTCGTGCTATAGTGGTACAATATTTAACTAAGCACTTGGGTCATTCTGTATCAAACTGTAATGCAAACGCAACAAATGTGTTTGTTTTACAAACTTGAACAAAAAGCAACCCAGTGAAACAGCTGCCCTAGATAGAATTTTCCTCAGTTTTGTTATTAAAATGACTGCTATGTTTTATCATTTATCCTTACAGGTGTGAGTGATTGTATTCTGGTAAAACTTTACGTCTGGGCTATTTGTTTTCGAAATGGAGACCAAAGTGACATTCTTGGCGGTTTTCATGGTGATAGGGGCCTGTGTATCTATCGGTGAGTGTTAATTTCGCACAATAAGTATGGCGATATATACTAACTGATCATCTACCGGCATATTATACCGATATGGTTAATCTGTTAAATGTTTCGATGCAAAATTAAAAATTAAAAAAAAAACTTGTATTGAAATACGATGCGTGCTGTGGACAAGTGAATTTGAAAGTACAATTTATGTTGAAAATGACAAAGAACTTACATCGGTATGTAGTAATTATTCGCTTCAAGGTTCCGTTCAAGAGTGTTTAAGGAAGAGGTAAAGACTAACCCGAGCTAATATTTAATGGACGCATTGAGGAATAGCTAAAAATAATTTCCATTCTGTCAAAAAAGAAAAGCAAATGTGAAAATGAAACAAAATAGAAATAAATCACTAACTCGCTATGTATGATTTATTTTATTAATTTTTTGGACACTTTTCGAAAATAAATGTAACAAACGTCTGTCGTTTGACATAACTGGTGAAATTGATCTTCCATGTAATAACATCTAATTTGCTCAGGGTGTCGTCATGTTAAATACTGAGGAAACCTAACACGTTTCTGCCCTTTAAAATTCTCACCTCATCAACAGTATCAGGGAGTTGTGACGAATGTGATGACGTCACAGAACTATGCGTCCAGAGTGAGGACGGAAGTAGCACCGACTGCCAATGCCGTCCAAGTCTTTATCGCCCGGTAGAGAATGAGTCGTGTCAAAGTAAGATATATACCCCCCCCCCAACCAAAACGCTGTATATGGCATGATAGATGGGGTATTTTTATTTGGTTCCTGGAGTTACGTGCACTGTGGGTGGTGGCGGGAGGGGGGTACTTGTGACTACATATCTGTGAACTATTATGAACTGTTTTGTTTCCATTTCATTCCTGGCATTCAAGTGATTGTGTACTGAAAAAAAAAACAGATGGATAGTGTTTGATTTTAACTTTTTCTTTATTTTATGTACATACAATGTTGTTCATAGACGGCCTTCGTCTTTCAATGGACGAAAATGACAGTAATTGCTTTGAAAAGCAACGAGAAGTGCATAAAACAGTAAAACAGAAATCATATGTGAAAATTAACGGTTCTAACTATGAGCTGTTCCCACATAAAGAAGCACAGGTCTCACTGGTCAGTAGTACAGGTCTCACTAGTGTATCAAAACCATACTACTCAAGTCATCACTCCTTGGTCGGTATCGTGAATTGCAGTAATTGGAGAAAGAAGCACTGTGTTTACAAATAACCTACGAACTGATCTACTTCATTGTGACGTCAGTGATCATAAATTGTTTTGACTAACAGTATACTGAATATTCAATACTAGTGTATTTCCCATTGGCTCGTTTATAAAAGCACACATGTTGATTTGAATGAAAACTGCCAAACTCTGCATGCATTATCGTATTTTACGCTTTTTGTCGTTGTGTTATAAGAATGTATATTTAAAGGAGTGAAAAGTCCTTCACAATTACCGTTATTTCTACGTATGTTATGTTTTACACGCATAAGAAAGCTATGAACAAAATTTTACATTTCTAAATGTTAAGGGAAACTGGCTGTTAAACTGTTGGCCGTTGAGACAGTTGAGGCAAATGAGTTGCTAATTTATTGAGCTTATGAGAGAAAACGTGCCAAATTTGATCTAAACTTATTACATTGGTAGTCACCTAACAAGGCGGTTGTAACATATGTGACAAAGGTTCCATATATTAGTGTGGTTAACGTTCTTAAAAAACCGCCTTTCAGAACCTCAACTAGTACATCAAGTCAGAAGTTTTTCAGAATTTTTTCATTAAACTTCTTTTTTTCCCTCCGATACCATCAAAACAGGAACCAGGTTAATACATAATGGACGCTACACTATGGGATAGATTCATACTTTTTGAAACAAACAACCCAAACAAACATACAAACAAGAAAGAAAGCTCCAGCATTTGTTACGCCTTTTTTTTTTCAAACAGATACTAAGTCTTACACAACCATAGCTGACTTTGTTGACGATTTTGAGTGGAACGAAAACTATAAGATGGAGGGGTCTGAGGAATATCAGACTCTTTCGAATGAAGTTTGTGAAGATGTAAGTGTGCCCGTCATTATATTTTCCATCTCGTTTTATAGATTGCTGTAGTATACAGTCACATGCTGTGACCATTCCTCTAGAACAGTGTACATAGAAACCTATACCCGTATCTCAGGTATCTACGCAGTGTGCTTTATTTTCCTCATTAGGTGATAATGTGTAATCAAGAAAAGGTTGAGTATGTAACAGATTTTTAAAAGGAACATTTTTCTTCATTCACAATGTAGAATGTAAGAACTTCCGAATATTACCAGACGCATGTGCCTAATATACCTCAATCTTGATGTAGTCATGTACTTTTGTCGCCAGTTAGAACAAATAATCAGCCTTGGAGGTCTACTGCATACACACAAAAATATGAGAAATGGAAATTGCGACATTCGTTCGCTGTATATTTCGGGCGACCATTTTACTTCTAATATTTTAGGTGTAACTTTTAATTTTCACCTCTGTGTGTGTGATGTGTTTGCTTGTAGACTGCTGAGATAGATAGAAGATTTACCATAAATATTACGATACAGTTGTCAGCAAATGTTTGCTGACCTGTTGTTAATGTAATGAGGTACATCGCTGACAAAGAAGTTAATATGAAATTATCTATGGACGCCGGTTTCCTGTTTTCATCTTGAAATGTGATGGCTCAAAAGCTAAAATTTTGACGAATCGAAGTAACTCATGGCATCATATTCGCATCTTATACTTGTATTAGTACTCTTGATAACATATTTTATTTTCATTTTTGAAGAACATAGTTTCATCCCGTATAGGGTGTCACATATTACAACATCTTGAGCTAATTCATGACAGCTATCAAAATTTAAGTTTTCCAGCCAGTGTCCCCAAGTGTATCATTGGACAGAGCTGTTTCTTATGATACACCTATACAGATAGAAGCGTTTAATACACAATGTTTTATTTCCTTGCTGAACCTCGAGGTTAATAATCACACCTCTTTATACTGTTACTCTTTAATGTACTTTTACAGTTCGTGTCTTCACACGATAAAAGTTCTAATGTGGAGTAGTCTCCATCGATCACGACATTTTGTCTCCAAATAAGAATGTGACATGGTGAGACAGAATTCTTATCTCTGAAAAGTCACATACTGTGTTTGTACATTGTCTACCATTGTCTTCTTTCAACAGTTTGATTCCGTTTTCGAAGCAAGCGAAGAGGTAAAGGAAGGTTATTACGGATGTGAACTGATAGCTTTCAGTGAAAGTGCGGATGAAGATGATCCCGCATATGGAGTGGTGGTTTTGTCCTTGTTTGGTGTTAATCAACAAGAAACCAGTGCTTCCCTATTGCAAGAAATTCTCGAACGAGGACTTCCCCAGACGACGTATATGAATAATTCAATCATTACAACAGGTACAACACATGATCAATCGAAGTCTCTAAAAATTCTGTTTGGGGGGATAAATAGTAAACAATTAAAGCAAATAAAGAATCAAGTAAGAAATATATAGTAATAATATTCGGGTCAGAAATCGTCTTTCAGTTGCCTTGAAGCATCATCCATCCTCTCACTTCTCAAAATCGCAACAACCCTCCCACCCACTAGCACCACTCCTCATCCCATCTCAACAACATCTCTTCTGCTTTCACGTATGATTTAAGGAGAAACTACTTTTAACTGATTTCTTTGGCCACTCTTTTGATTTCTTTCAGACTGTGCATGAGTTACTTATTTAAGAGAATTGTCTACTTCAGAAAAAATGTAGAACGAAAACTGTCTATCTGAACTGGAAGAGAAAAGATGCTTCGGTATTTACAACATGGAAGGTGAAAGGAAAAACGCATACTCGGGCATATTTATAGCAGAATGACACTTACTACTTTAATTGACATACCCAAAGGTTACTAAAGAAGCAATGAAAAAAATGATATAACGAATTTTGTCATAAGGTGAAATGAACCGCTCATGGTGTGAAGTCACTTGCAAAGACTAGTAAATTTGATATTTAGTAGTAATCTTTTGATAAAATCAAAATATCTCCTTCCTCCCTCCCTCCCCCTCCCCAGTCCACTTTGTTACGAAAACGTTAACATGACAATTATTTTCACTGCTCCTTATGTAGTATGCAAGGTCACCTGATTCAATGTATACCTGTCTCAGTCTATATATACATCCTTTACCTATCTAGAGAAACACCAACTGTTACCAACGTAATTGTGGTGACTACATATTCTATAGGCGATGTCAGAGTTTCTGGGGCACCATACCCTATCAAATATCTTAAGGAGTCAGAACCGCCCAACTCATAGACATACTAGTCACTTGTTATTATTGGAGTTTTATTGTACCTTAAAGTTATCATTTCTGACTAGTTTCTAAGTCTATATTAACTTCTGTAGACCCATTAAAGCCTTCCCTCATCACTTGTGGCTTCACTTATGTCGTAACTAAAATCCAAATAACATATGTCCAATATGCTCCTCCATCCGTAATGATTGAGCTGGTGTCGATTAAATTTGGTTATGTTTAACTTTATCAGAGACGAACGAATGTGATTTGGAGATTGACGATTGTCACGTGTTAGCCACGTGTACAGATACCGGGGTCGAAGGCTTTAGGTGTGAGTGCAGCGACACCACAGAGGACGCGTCACCAGAAGGACTGCCCGGCAGAGAGTGCCAAGTCCGTGAGTAACAATGATACCACGTTTTCGATGAAATCAGAGATTGCCGTTATCAGCTAACCTCTTGTATCCTAATTCCGTGGAGGTACGTAAACATCCTCTATCGTACGACCAATCAAGTGCTCAACTCAGAACATTGTACAATAACTCGTATTCAAAGTCAAAAAGGAAAGGAGAGAGTAACGTCTTTAATTATTCCAACACCTTAAAACCTCTCATTACTCGCTTTTTTCGTATTTAAAGCAGTTTTCATGTGAACGTTGTAATCCCATCATGGTCAGGGTAACACTCTCTTCAGAGGATGCCCGGGACACAGTGAATTCATCAGTATTACTTCTAACTATAATCCTGCGTCTGTTAAATTTCCGTCCCAAGTGTTTTGCCCATCTTCTCTCTCTGTATAAAGACCCCCCTCCCCTACAATCAAGGATGGCTATAGAGTTGCCTGCAAGCTGTTGAAAACTCTTTGGAAAACTACAACATCACTGTCCCTCCAAAAATTGATAAATGACATGAGCTGGACTATTTATTGAGGTAAGGTAATTACCCTATGATAAGAAAGTCCTCATGACGAGTCATTTTTCGACTTTCTCATGAACTTTTAGAACATGTTTTAAGCATGAAATCCTATACCGTATCTCCCATGAAGTGTTCATATTTTTCAGTGGTTGTACTATTATTTTTTTTTATTTGTTTAGGATCTTTTGGGTTTATCGTCGCCATAGCTGCAGGTGCAAGTATCGTGGTTTTCATAATAATGGTCTTCATCGTTGCCTGCGTGTCGACGCATACCACGATAGGCAAACCGGCATCACAAATAGAGGAAGAACGGCAAGAAAAGTTAAACAGGAACACCCGTGAAACAGATAAGATTCCTCTTGATCCCCAAGGAGAAGATGGAGAAGATCATGATGATCGAAGAGCTAAGACAGAAGGTGTCAGTAATGGCGGCTTCATCGAACCACAGACGCCGGAAACTATTTTTGATGTAAACGATGATCAAATGGCTAGACTAGCTCAAATCCATTTAGCTATCGAGGTAAGTACTGTATCAACGATGAATATAAGGTCACACCTTTGTCAAAGCCACAGAAGCGATAGTCATAAAGTCTCGCTTACAGAGCTTGTAGAGCCAAAACTGGTGCTGATAGTCTCCGATGACTCTGGGCGTTCCTCGTCTGGCACCCCTCGCTGTTACTGCTAATAACATTATCGATTACATATTTGACGTCATCGTTGTCATAAAAAAGATAAAAATAGACAGACAAAATATTTCTCGAGTGTCCGTGGTCTGCTGTCTGTTTTCTTCAATAGATTTATTCACCATTTTATTCAAGTTTTGCCGATTTTATTTCCTAACCCAAGTCATAAAATTACCAGAAGATGTCTTTATTTGTTACAGAAATAGAAACACGTTTTCCCTTTCAAGCTTTGCGATAAATCTGTAGCGGTTGTATTTAAAGATGTCGCAACGCGAATTTGAAAGCGATTGCTAAAGTGTCGCGTACGCATAGATTACTTGCGAGTTATTCATTACGACAGTCAGCACTTCTTTAAATTCATTACCTGAATCACTGGCCACCCCCGCACCGGCAATTGTAATAATGATTGAGGGACCCATATTTGCCACTCTTATCTATGATAGGACATTGCTATCTATTCGGTTGACGTAGAAAGTACTTGCAACATTCGACCGAAAACACCTCTCAGGTCACCGGAAATAGCATTTCCATGCCTACTTTCTTTAATTACACCTCACCCCCTCCATATTCTCAATTTTATTTATTTTTTTTATATTACCCGGGGATGACTCGTCCATCCCCTCTCCAGTGGCCGTACCATTGACTTGAACTTACTTCCGTCTTCATGTCAAACGACCGTAACTTTGTCACAACTTAACTTGTTCAAAAGTCACTTTCTTTCTTTTCAGCGACATACCCGTCCAGCGTCTGCTTTGCCAGTAGCACAAAGCGACATCCAAATGCAAATGTCAGGACTGCCCTCTGTTGACTATGCGCCAGAACAAAGAACTGCGGCAGCCTACCAGAATGTTATTAGGCAAAAACAACAAAAAGAGGTAATTTCCCTCTTTTTCTTCCCTTTTCGATATTGAACTACATAATAGACAATAATGAAACCTTCTGATTTTCTTCAACTTCGTTAATTTGTGCCGCTGCTTACAAATTTAAAGTTAATATATTTAATGTTCTCCTCGGTTTACCACATGCTGGCTTCCTATTTTCATTAAGTTGATATTACGATATTACGCTTGCCACAGCCTGGGTGTGCATGGATATGAAAAAAAAATACTACATAAAGAGAGACAGAAAGTTTCCCATCAAATTAATTGTAAATCAGCAAAGACAAATGTCATAAACATACATGATTATTACACAGATTATGAGTGAAAACTGTCTTGAAGTCAAACATTTTCTTTTTGGTCAAAAGAAGTCTTCATGGTAAAACTGAAGCCTCTAAAAACTCTGTTTATCATAGACCACATCGGGACAAAATTTGAGGGTGGTATATTTTGTGTTATTTGATCACTTCACGTTGATTCTGTCGCAATAAGTTAGCAACCAATAACAAAGTTAACATTATACCAAAAAGCCTAAATTTACTTTACCTGTGTTTCATACTTGGTAGGGGATAGAAGTTGCCATGCTCAAAGGCGAAAATGTGTAAATGGAAAGAAAACTAAAGCTTTTGTGCCTGTTTTAACACGAAATTTATCATACTGTGTAAAGAACACTGAACAGCAGCGCAATTCTGCTTAACTCTGAAGGGAAAAAGATAACAAACCTAAACTAAGTTTTCCAATGATGTGTGAAAACATAAATCTTAGCTCTTTTAGTCTATTTCCACTTCCATTCCTGTGGTACTAATGATCTGTGTAATGTTTCTTGCCTATGCATTCAGCGTGCTTCCTTAGAGAGGCTCCCATCGAGTGAGTATCTGACGCCGATGTCCCCGGGCGAGGAGCTTCCTCCATCACGGCAAAATCCATACGGAATTAAAAGCAAGGTAAGTTATTGATGGATACATGTTTTCACGCATATTGCTTCCAAATGTGTGGGTATATGATATTTCTTTGCTAAAGGGAAATAATTAAAATTAAGATCCTTTGTTAGTGTTTATGGATTAATCAACAAATGACACATCCAATGATTTCAGATTAATTTAAAACTCATGCGCTTTGCTTCTTTGTCATGATTAATCACAGGTCTATAGCTGAACCAGTGATTTTTAGTTCAGTTAAGCTCTGTAGCTGCATTTCGATAGCAGCAATTGTGGCTAAATAGACAGTCGGTTGTTGCAGTACGCAGACGGCATCAGTCAGGCGAAACCGTCACTTTGACATAGAACATATATTGGTTGGCCTCCTTCCATTTGAGTCTTCAGTTTAACCGTCCATTTTGGGTCTTCCTTATAACCGCCTCCCAAGAAAAAATGAATATTCATTAAGAGCACTGTAAACGTTTCGCCATGAACGTACACCATCTGAGTGTACTGACTATAGCCTGGACCATCTTACGATCCCAGTCTCTACCAGTCGCTGCAATTCACACAATAAGGCATTTTTCCGCATCGTTAGTTTTAAGTTATTGAGTTACATAAGCCTGTGTCATCCTCCTAATACTAACACTGAAGTTCACGTAGAAATATTTCATAAAAAATATATATAGGAGAAATGTAAATGAAGTAAAATATGACTGTAAGAGCAACGATTTCATACAGAGAGATGGAAACTGGAAGCGAGCTCTATTCACCCGACAGATCTCCACTTATCTCACTTTATCATTGTTATCCTGTGGAAGGTATCTTCATAGCGGGAATACAAACATATGCTCTTACGGAAGAATGATACAAATTAAAAGTAAAATGTATGATACAATGCATGATAATATTTTATCAATAAGCTTTACGGGACAAACTGTGTTAAAGTTTAGAGTATTAAAGTTTGCAGTATGTAGGATGTGAGATGGCAAGATTTTCGGTTCTTGACGTACAGCAGATATACCAGGTTTCTAGATAATAATGTCCTTACCTGACAAACGATGCTCTTAATACACATAAGAATTTTTCATTATTCCCTTTTAAACATTAATTCCCAACTGAAAGAAGAGTGTCAATTTAATTTTACTTTGCAGTAAAGTCATATGCCGCCAATCGTTTTATTTTCTTATATTCAAGTTACACTTTTATTGTGTTCTGTATATTTGTTTAATGTTCGACATCGATCGGTGCTCATTCTGTAATTTCTTTCAGACAAGATTAACGAGTTCGACGGATGTAGATGAGATGAATGGGTCTCCCTACTCCTCCAGATTACCAACCCATAAATATAATCCAAGAAGCCCAACCTCTCCTCCTACCACACCTGCACCAGAGGTAACAATGATGAAAAAATAAAACTTTTGAAAGCCCTATCTGAAAGATTTGGGGAATTCCTGTTTGTGCATAGTGTATTCATATTCACATTCACAAGTTGGTCTGACATTTCGACTCTATGGCAGAAATCTTCAGCGATCCTTTTCTATAAACGGTACGTTTTGGCTAAGCCGTTTGCTAAGAGCTTTTTTCTCTTTCAATGTAAAATAATAATAACAAAATCAGAGTTTGGGGGGTATCGGTTAAAGAGATGCCACCTCATTTCTATTTATCCATGAGATTAGAAGGTTTAAATCGATAGTGAACAAGTTATAGCTGCTAGAAGTGAATTTAGGAGAACGTTAGCACGTTCCATCAAACACTTACTAAAATCTTTGTATTGTAGAACTTCCAAGAGAAGCCAGTCAGAAGGTTTGATTGTAAGTGTCCATTTTTCAGCATGCATTGAACTTTAAATTTAGCTACTGCCTTGTTACGTTGACACAAAAATGTCTTCCTAGCATTGTATTGTTTGGCTCAAGGAAATTCAATTCCAAAATTAAAAGCTAAAAGAAACAAGTGTTGTTCAAGTACGCCTTTGGTTAATATGCATATCACAACAATAAACGGTAAGTCTTACACATTTGAATTCGAATGTTGTAAGATACAGCGTAACCTAGTGCTTCCATTTATTCCAAGCAGGGTACAGAGCCCGAGAAGTGCCGTAAAGTTGGAGTTCAAAAGACAATATGGTTCAAAAACACTGTTGTCTCCATCCCGTTTTCTTTCTTCTTCTTTTTTTTTTGAAATCACGTGAAAGGAATAAATTACAAGATGTAACTGGGTTTTCAATTACATCTTTTACATTTCGTGTAACCATCCTCCATGTGACCAAACATTAACATATTTGGCCTTTTTTTTGTCCTTTTACCTGTTTTCCAGGCCAAAGTGGAATGAATACAACAGTGGCTTTGAACCATGTTGTTTCCTCCAACCCACTTCACTTCTAGACTTAAATTTACGCACATTTCCACGTTCTGCCCACCCTTTATTCCTCCATAGTCACTTACCCTTGAAGTTTCTGTGAATGCACACGGTCTTTGAAAGGACGTCTGCGTGGGTATGTATATGTGCAGTAATACAGATTACCGAATATACTTTTTTTTCTTAATTGCCATCTTGATTTTTCTCTATCTCTTTCACACCAGCCCCATCTGAGTCGCCAGTCTTCATCAGTCTTTCTTCCATCCTCTCCTCGAACCAGCAGGGATTTTGGAGGAGAAGGGAACAGTTACAACTACAGATATTAACCAAAACAAAATATGTGTAATGCCAAAAACGGAGTACGTCAAATAGCGTGGTGAAATTACGGAGACTCACATGTACCAGAGCGTATTTATAGTGTGAGGGAATGTAAAGCTAAACTTTGCAGGGGCTATGGGTTAATCACAGTCATCAAAATTGTTCAACTACTGCTTGAAGTAAAGGCCTAGTGTTAAATGTACCTCAGCTAATCTGTTCATGTTCACGCTACTGGCCTAACCATTGTAACCAAATTTCCTTTAAGACAAAAAGCAGTCATTTTTCTCCGGTGGATAAGTAACATTCATCATCGTTTTACCCTCAAGTATATAAAAATCACTAAAAATCTTAAGTGTATTCACAACAAAAAATCATGATGCAGCATAAAATTTGCTGATTTCTTCAATAAATTTGTTGACACTATCCTTGTAATTAAAAGCAACTGTAAAGAAAAATGGGCTCTTTTGTTAATTCTTTGTTCTTTATTTCTTCAGATATCAGGTACGTATGAGAAATCATTCACTGTTCTGATATGAAGTGCCAGAGGTATTAGCTGGCTGTATTCTACAAAAGGCGATACATTGTAACATGTACATAATGTGTATTATAATTTAACAAGGGCTTATCATGAGGACAATTGTTCCAAATATGTCCAGTTGACCGTTTCATTTCGATGTTTCGTTTAGAATCATTGCCGTTAACTTCGTCAATATCAATATTTGCTTGTGATTTGGGGGGCAGTAATTAACAGAATCCTATAGGGACATATTTTTCCCCTTAATATTCAGTTAGTAAGGCAGTTAGATTTTACTTGCAGTCACATAGAGACTGGTTCAGGAGAAGCAGGATATTGCAAAAGAAAGTAATTCTTTTTTGTCGCTTGTTTGTTGATGCTGAAAATAGTTAAAGCTAATTGAAGTGTTTATTTATAAGTCAGCTTGTAGATTGAAGAAGAATCTTGTACGAAATAAGAAAACAAATTGTGTTTTAAAGCAGCGCTTTGTACATAACAAGCATAAAATGAAAACAAAACTAACTTTGAGAAAATGATTTGGGTAACTCACTAGCTGCATGCACCTCAATACAAAATTTTTTTAAGACTCTTCTTTTTAAAATGATCAGAAATGACTTGCTCTCGAAAATGTCCTTGACTTTAAATGAGACTTGTTTCAAACAACAACATTTACAGGCGATTGATTAGTGGTCTCATTAAACCTCAGGTGACGTCATTCTCTTCCTCATGGCTCTCCGCGAACGTTACTTTAATACGCGATTACCTCAGTTTGCACGTACTTGTACAGTGAATAATATTTAGTCTAGAAACGTCGTACACACAACATCGCTACCAATGAATAACATCGTAAATCAGTGGGTCGTTTGCAAGGGAGATATCACGAGAAAAAAGAAATTGACGTCAGATGAGACACCAGTGCGAAGACCGATCGCCTTTAAATTATCTTGACATGTTTCTAATCATTAGTGGTGGCGTCGAAATATAAGTAACAACAGCTTTTTTTTTTTAGTTTATGACATGCCATATTTACCAGGTATTACATTGCACGCCTATACTGTTCACATATTTTTTGTAGATCTGGATGTGTGCGACCTAAGTTGTCATTAAATTGATAGTCTATAATATGATGTAACATAATGATATAGAATCCAGTTTTATGCCAATTTCCAGTGAGAACGTATTTTTTCCTCGATTGTTTTGTACATAATTACCACTTCCATAATTATCAACATTTTCAATACGGGTTTCTATTATCCAATAAGTCATCAGTTATCACCTCAAATTTGTAAGACTTGTTTTCTTTACATATATTGATTAAGTTATTGTCGTTTGGTTGAAAAATGTAGTTCATTTTGTTTACTTTCAAATTCATTTGTTACTATGCTGGAAATTGATACTTGACATAATACAAAATGATGATGTTTTGCAGACTTAACATGCTGCAATTTGAATAAGGGTAACGAAAAGCTAGCAAAGTGACATGAAAAAAGTTTATTTTTTTTAAATCTGTGTGACGTACCGTGACGTACCGTCGAAACAGTACACCAGTGAAAAGGTAGGCAGCTTACATGAACGTTCTTAGACGGGATATTTGTGTACCATCAAGCAGAAAAAAATGACTATGTAAATTACACGAAAGCACGATATGTAAATTAGGAATCTGAGATGTTGAGAATAAGTTTAGATTCTTAAGCCCACCATTTTCCGAAAAGACTATACATGTGGGTGTCGATTAAGTCGATTAAGATGTCTGTTAAGGATTAGCTATGAATCGTCCATACAAGAAATGATTTCCGTACGACGGTATACATAAATAAAACAAGAATGTATGAAACTCTTCTGTGAAGACACTGAGTCACACGCAATTGTAAAGTGCATGCAAAGTTCTCTTGCGCATGACTATCATCACGCAGATATCATATTTTCATCTTCATGTAGGATGTATAGACCACCTGTTAGAATTGTACGTGAGAGTCCAGCTCCACTGGCCATCTCCCAACCCTCAGTCTAGATTTATCTGAAGAGATGACGTAAAATTAAAGCTTTTTGGTGCCCCAATATCAATCAATATTACATCAACATTAATCAATATGACATTTATCAGGGAGAGGAAATCGAATATGAGAGTTCCCCCCCCCCCCCCCTTCATCATGGATGAGAGAGAGGCCCTCACTGTTCCACCGTTGACTGTAACCCCTTTTTCTTTACCACCTGTCGATCCAATTTACAACGGTTTTAAACAGCAATGAACTGAAAGTCCATCTATGCGGCGTTGCAAATCTCATCAATACAGCCTCCATACTTATTCTGAAACACGTACATCCTTATTCCTACCGTACGTGATGTCTTCGTTTTGTATACCCTGCATTCGCAGGAACTCTTGCAATGAATGTGCGCAACGCCAAGGAAGGCAAAGCACTGACCCTTAGGACCTTTGCAATTCTTTTGTACAGTAGTAATAAAGTGAAAGAAAAAGGGAAAAAAGAAGCCTTAATTAGGCAGCGTAGAATGCGCAAGCCCGGAATAAGCTCGACGGCTGTGGTTATTGGATATGATGTCATGGAGGCTGGATGAGGAGACTGGCCATCCTGTGATTTTGGCATTTTGCATGATGATGGTTCTCCGTCAAAGTCTTCCAAGAATCAACAAAAATTTCTTGCTAATGTTTTTGTGCAAGAAGTCACGGGGGTGGGGGGGGGGACCCAGGAGCTTCAGTAATGTACTCACATAGTGCAATCTTGAGCACAGTTCTAGCTGTAATGTGTTGGACAATTTGGGGCTTAGAAATAAAGGGTTTGTGGAAAATCAGTTATCACAGCATTGTGACAATCAAGCTGAGATTTTGGGGGATGGGGGGGGGGGGGGTCACGTATGCGATTTCACTTGTTTTGGTGTCGGGTGTGTTTCTTCTGGTATCGATGTTACTCAGTTGGTAGTAAAATGTCTCTGCAGATTGAGAACACTTGCTTCTCGAATATCACGGGCCGAATATGGGTGTGCGAATAAGAATGGCCGTCATAAAAACATAAAACCAATAGCCATTATCCTCTTTTAGAGCGAGAGGATAGGGATGGGATTTGCAACTTCGTGGATTGATAAAGTTGTTTTTTTTTTTCTTTTTTCAAATTGATGCAAATTTCTTCCTAAGTTCAAATATCATAACAAATCATATTTGGTAACACTACTAACCAATGATGGTGTAGGCATCACAGCCTTTTACTTCATATGTAGGAACTGGGAAAATGAGGGATGACGATTTGGGGGCACAATCTACTTTTTTACGTTAATCACGTTTTTTTTTCCCCTACTTAATTTCTCAATAATGTCGAATTTTCAACACCCAATTTGTAGGAAATTTCGGTAAACTAGTACATGAGTAAATCAGTAAATGAGGTTCTTCACTGACTTAACTGTAAAAAAAACTTTCCAACGATTTACATGCAAAAAGAATATTGCTGGCATAATGGACTGAAGAAAGTTATTAACTTGCATGTGGAAAACATTTACTTACTGAAACTGGAAGTGAAAATTTACGTATTAAAGGTTCATTTACTTAACTAGGGACACATTGGGTTCGATAAATTTACGAGGATCTCCAAGGATGCAGGCACGTGGCAATGGGTATAACTATGAAGTAATTAGTCAAGTTTCACATACACTTGTTACGAAAATTTTCAAAATTTCATAATGGCATTTACTAGTTTTGTGCATAAATGAAGAAGATTTAATGTAAAAAGAATTAGTGTCTCTGTCACGAATTTTCAAAATGAAATCGTGAAGTATTCAAAATAATGCTCAATTAGTTTGTGACAGGTGGGGAACTCTCTTAGTTTGACGGTTTGCCATGAGTATGTGAAGCAAATTTGACAGTTTGGGAAAAATTGCTGAATTTTGCAAAATAATTCCGTGGGTCCATTGAAGCACATGACGTGATGTACGGCCACATCAAGTGACTGCGATCAAACTACTTTAGGCTTTTCTTTAAAATTGCACTGTGCCAAATCGCGCATTTGTCCAATTCCTATGTTTATGTACTGTAAACAGTGTTGACTGCGTATTTTTATATTACATAATATTTTGATGGCTACATATACCGCTTTATAAAAGCTGCTCGAGTTTCTCCTTTTAACAGAAATACTTACTATCAAAACCTAATACAGGCATAATGTTTGTACAGACATAAAAATTTAGATATATTGACATCAAAATGACAAAGTGGATTTTCTTGATCGTTCAAATGTGATGTAGATTTGGTGAATTATTACTTTGGGGAGTTTTGGTTTTCAATCTTTTTGAAAAGTGAGAACGATGACTCTGCCTATCTTACGGTCTATCTGTCAGAAAATTTGAGCACTTGTTGATAGTGCTTTTGGTTACCAAGGATTCAAAATAGAGATATCAATTATGTGATTTATCGATTTCCCGTTTTATGAAGATTTTTTGGAAAACAGGTGTCACTCATTCATCTTGTAAAATAAAAACGAGTTACCAGTGGCTTTTTCATGCTGTTTCTTTTTTTAATAAAGTAATTTTAAAGCGGTGTCACAATGCAAGGTCTACCTGAGGATATATCTGTTTTAGAATATATATGAACTTGGGTAGTATGTAATTGTAGAGCTGAGCCCTTCAAGCTAAGCACGTACTTCCTTTATCTGCTCAGGATACACAGGCCCGTATGCAGCTTTTTTCAGTGGGGGGGGGGCTCGATTTTACCACAAGTGGAACATTTTACCCAACAATTATGACCTACAAATTAAAATTCATTATATATGTTGCTAACGTAGGCCCACTATCATAGGCTGAGCGGAACCCCAGCTCTTAGGGGTGGGGGTTTCGTCCGAACCCCTGAACCCTCCCCCCGCCCCTAGATACAGGCCTGTTCCAAACAATTACAAAAGGTGCTATCGCTAATCGGCTGTTGTTGTGTAGTGCTTTCGTTACTTCAATAAGTCGGCATATCTCTCCAAAAACTAATGTGCGTGCTACAATTAAAGGTTGGTCGGTAAGCATGTCCGTAATTAAGTTTCGAAAATTAACGGAGTTGCTGCGGAGTTAGATCACAGAGCTGTATATTATGACTCCAAGTCAGACTCCCAATGTGACATGAAAGAAAATTGTGTTTGTGTCCCCCAAAAAGAAAACAAACAAAAATAAGCCAGTGTTTCAAGAATAAACAAGAGGGGATTTACAAGTCCTTCTCGTACCATTAGTCCATCTGATATGTGTTATCATTTTTTAAAGATTTTTTTCTCATTAATTGAGAAAAGAGATTCCTTATTCAAGACTGGATTCATGATGCTCAGAGTACCCGTTAAGAAGGAGTTTGAAAATCCATAAGTTCTTTTTTTCTTACGGGCTATATATATATATATATATATATATATATATATATATATTTTAATATATATATATATATTACTATATATATATATATTTATATATATTAGATAGTGAAGTATTAAATTTGGTGTAAAGTTTAAAGCAAAACATAAAATGCTTTATCAATGTGGGGGAGATTACATCAGTACTGCTTGTTTCAAGTTACCATAACTTTCGGTAATAAATGTGGCAACTTCAACTGTTCATATCTGTGGAACTACACACTGGAATTGGATGGAACTGTCGCTTATTTTTTTTCAGATTTACTCACAATTCAACATATGAAAGCTGTATTTGTGGCTGACCATCGCTAACATTTATTTGAACCACTGTAATGTGCTGTTGCTTTGTCATTCAGAAAGCTGATAATCTAAGTAAAAACTTAGTAACAAACGCATATCACTATAGAAATTTATATCTATTTTCATGAGTACGTTAAGGGTGACTAATAGTATCTTAGGGTGATCTTCAAAGTATCTCACTGAAATGACTTATTCATTGCTTTTCAGGTTACATTCAAATGTTTTTTTTAGGAGTGATATAACGTAAGTGCATCATCCTGATTTTCCACAGAATATGTGTCAACAGTCACTAAAGTTTAGACATATAAGTAGAGTAGGTCAGGTGGGGTAAGCATAACGGAGGTATATTCATGGTATTACTGAGTGAATTTGATGATTTCAAATTTAATAAATGTGGCAATCAATGTTTTTATTCTTCTTCACGTGTCCTCCTTTATGCCTGTAGAACTTCAGTGTAGGTGTAAGGGTAACATTTACATTTATCAAATATAATATGCACATGATGTTGCCATTTGTTGTCGTGGCAGGGGGACACGCGAATTTTACACCAACGCGAAAAAGTGACCAGCTCTCACAAGTCCAGAAGAGCGCCAACCAAATAGTAACGATAAAAAAAATGTATGTTGCAAATCATGGTAACATGAAGTTTCGATTTATATCTGCAGTTTAAGACCAGTAGCAGAAAAATGAAGTGACGTTATCATAACATTCAAGTTTCAAAGTCATGCCAAATAAAATAGAATGTAGCACTTGACTGAGTTTGAGTGTACTAGATGTCATGCAGGCTTGGGAGTAAAAATACGATTTTCAGCATATGATTTTTTTCCTTATGATGTTACCCTTCAAGGGAGGATATGCAGCTGAAGGCAATAGCGTACACATGATTTACTGGAAGACGGGTGGGGGGGGGGGGGGAACAGAGCTGCCATGTGTGAGTAAGGATACGTGAAGTGAGATTAATCCAGGTGACTATGTCGGTCGAGCACCACCATCATTAGCGTGGCGTGCACAGGAAAGTTTGAAAATTCAAGACACCTCAGACAACCAGGAATGACATTACCCAGACTTGTAAGTAGAACCTAAACATTCGTTATTTTGTACTCAAGGTTGCAATAAAATGGTCACTTCAATGCGAAAATAAGCAAACCTAAAATGATCCGAAATAAACCCGATAAAAGGTATCACGAAATGAGCTTTTGTTGCATTCATTCTACAAAAGGCTACTCAGATTTTTTTTACCATTTATTTATCTTCTTTTGCCGGAATATCGAGTTCACAGAGCTGAAGGCTGAATAATTTTACCAAGAGAGAGAGAGAAGGGGGGGGGGGGGCAACTACAGGGCAGCTAAGTTTGATGTGTAGGTGGTGAAAGATTTATCCGGGAGACTATCTACGTTGAGCTCCACCTTGCATTAGTTGGCCCACAAAGTATTAGAAGAATGAAACAACCCACTTAGATGTCCCAAACTAGAACCTCCCAGCAATGTAAGCTGCGTCACTGTTTTTAATTCAAAATTTAAGATTGTCGATAGTGTGAAACCAAGTTAGATTTGACTTTGGCAAGTTTGATTGAACTGATCCACACCCTCATGAAGAACAGAAGAGCGACCGAAATGGGAAACAAAAGAGGTATGTGAACAGCTGATCAACATACACGTTCATACTTTTGTGTAATTTCATCGCTTTTTGAAGGTAATAAAATTGAAATTTACCCTTCCAATGTTTGTTTCCGAGTCGCTGGCGACGATGTGTAAGCTTTCTGTAACAGATTAAGCAAAAGTCTGACTAGAAGATGAAAGACATGGAAGATCCAACCAAATGAGTGAACACAAACCTTGTTTAACGCGTATATCCAAATGACAATTACGAAACACTTTGTACTGACGTTACGAGAATATAAGGATAATCAGCAAGTGAATCTTATTTAGTGTTGCTCGTACGTGAATATCAAATTAGCGATTGTTTAGATTTAAAACAATAGTGGCATGTATTTTTTTATCACTTAAGAAGTCAATTGGACAGGCACATATTTGCTTGAGAATGAAGTATATAGGTACCTAAAGTACTGACTTTACACGTTCATGAGCGGGGGGAAAGGAGCCCAAGAGCATTTCTTAGTTTAATAGTTCGTGTCAGTATTATGGCGTATTATGGACATACTAATATAGCCTGAACAATACCGTACCGTAGTTACCTCTGATTTCGTTGCTTCTAGGTAGCCGTCTAGCAGTTCAAACCATTTGAAGCGGCCATGTGGATGACATCTATGATTTACTGAAACCTTCTGCTTTTTATCGTCGACGTTGTATGTAGCAACCTTCCTTTTTCTTCTCTTTTGCCTGTAACTGACTTGAGAAATTTTGCTACCCTCATGATTCACGTGCAAGGAAATCATTTTTGATTTTTATCTAGTTTGCAGTCCGTATATCAGATATATTCTGAAAGATTGTGTGGCAAACATAAAGAGAACATTTCAGATTCGCTATAAAGTGTTTTCCAAATAACTCTTTGGTTTTATTGGTTTAACACTTTCTTTTGCTTGCTTTATTTGTAGACTTAGAAAGGTATTTGAAAGTTCTACTCGTATTCCGTGGAAAGGGAAAGGAGATGGAAGGAAGACATCCCTTCAGGTTTAAGAAAAACAGTTGTTAGCTGTTTGTTGATGATTTAATCCATCTGTTGACTACGGATTCGTGTGACACAACATCACTAAATTTTCCTGATTTCATAGAAGTTCAAAAGACTATAACATAATTGATATATCTGACTTAATTCCGTGGGGATCCGAAATTAAAACAGATTAATCCCACAATTGCTAAAGCACCATTGTAACTTGTTTTTGGTTCCTTAGGAAACACATAGATAAGTTCCAAAATGTGCCATAGAATAACCGAAACAGACCCAGCTCTTCGCTCGTCTACAGCTCACCGTCTACATAAAAGCGAAAAGTTCATTTTGCATCACAGCTAATTTTTCTGAATATCGATGGCATGGTTTTGGTGATGGAAGTGGCAAAATGTTTATGAAACGATTGGGTTTGGCTAGTTGCAACGTGCGAATAGTCACTACTTAAACCCTTTGTATGCTCCTATCACACAAGGCACATGCATTGAAATAAAGTTTGGCCAAATTAAGGCGAAATTTTTACCCACTCAATGCACAGTGTGTCTCTTCGAACCCTGCTGCTTTTAAAGAAAGCTGATTAATAATCAAACGTTTAAGGCGAGCGTACACCTGTCGTTTGACACTTATGTATACCAACGTTTTACGACAACAATTTAACAAGAACATACAGGCTCAACTTCTAAGGTTAAAAGTATTACAGTATGTCTTTTTGCTGCTTTACTGTCGTTGTGGACATCTAGAAATGTTTGCTTTGTTCATTCAGTGTTGTATTATATAACATGCAATACAGTAACAACACGTTCTTTGCTTTGCCTAAGAAACCATTCAACAATAATTTCGACTTTTATACACGACTGATGATGCTCAATGTATTTATAAATCATATGACCTACATCATATTGACCAATCAATAAAATATTTCCATTGCCATTGAACAGTGATATATCGTCTTTGTGGACAACCTTGTAATTTTAAGTTTTATGTATTTACAGTTTGTTTGTCTCTGTAACTTTTTAATAAAGCTTCCAGGGCATTCTTAAGTGCAGGTTTCTTTCATTTTAAGGTAGTTTTGTGTCCATTATACAAGTAGGAGGCATATTCATCTTTAGTGTAAAGTTGAATTGAATGATTCTTGTGTTCGCAAAATGATAAACTTGTTGAATAGCATTGTCCAATAATCGTACTGCCTGACTGTCTGTGTTCATTCATAAGGGCTAACAAAAAGGAATTTAAAATGCTCTTGAAACTTTCTGTAGGTTTATTCTGTAGTATCAACGAACAGCTCTGTAGTAATCAAACACTCTCCAATAACTGGTAGACACTCATTATTAAAGAATAAGGACTACTTGGTCTTTCTCATTGAAGTAAAGGATGGAAATAGTAGCTGTTTTTCTGCTTAGTCTCCTTTTTTCTTCTTACTTTGTGACATTTGTATCAGGATACGGTAAGGTTCATACAATTACTCTTGTTTGTTCCGCATTAGTATGTCATTTCGTTGGACCGGAAACTTCGTCATAGCACTTCATTTTAGTTTAATAAAACGTCGTATTTTCTACATCTGAATTTTACACTTATAACTTTCGAGAAAACAGAGAATTCATGATGTAAGATCCGTTTTGGTAAAATTATAACATCAAACGTTTGAGCTGCAAGAGTCAAAATAGACGCATATTTTGGGCTGAAGTTTATCTCTGGCCATTTCTATTGTTTGGCTAATTGAATTCTGTATTGCATATATTGATTTATTTCCTGTTGCATGCATCGATCTGCGAATGTGAAACATTCACAACTTGTGATAGTTTTGCATTCTGATCAATGTCAATTAAAATTTACTCTGGTCAAGTGTTTTTTACCTCAGTCTGATTTCAAAGATTGCATTTAGTTCTTATTAAAAAGTAATTTTGTTGTTTGATTTTAACGGCGTGTAGTAAGACGGCTTTTTACAAAAGCAAAAATCTTGTTGGTAAGTGAGCAAATATGTTTCTAATTAACAGGAAAATGTGCAACCGACAAAGATTATGGGTATAACATTTACAATTTTTTGAAATCATGCAAACGTTAATAGTAAAAATCTCTTTTTGTAAGCCTGGGTTCCAATCTCAAGTATTTTTGTTTTCTGTGTTAAAGTTTTCTTTTGAACTTGTCTGGGGTAAATTTCTTTCAAGTTTCCAACATAAAGTTACCTGTCACTCATACCATTTCTAGGATCCATGTCTGTAATTCGACGTTCCTTTTTGAAAGAATTCCCAGACCGTTAGTAAGTCAGGACTGGTATTGTGTTGTAAGATGCATCCCTGATGTTGATAATTGACAGTCTGGTGAGTTGCTGTGTGTAGGTGTGCTTGTGATGCCTGCTAGTAATCTCACAGTTGTAAGGTTTGTCTCAACCCTTATTTAGTATGTAAATTAAAACATTAAGAGCAAATCGTTTGATGGAGTTCAAAGGTCATTTGATGAAACCTGAATCAAATTACAAAACCACAATCCCAACAAACAAAGTTTTGACTGATATCATATTTCGTGTGTATACGTAGTTGTAGAATAATGGTTAAAAAGGCTTCCTATTAAATGGTTAAAAAGGCTTCCTCAAATAACCCATCATCTCCGCCGTTAAAGTTGACATGAGTGAAAAATGGTCCTTTCAAACTACAGAAGCAAGTTCGTCAGGTATGGCGGTCAAAGGTTATTATCAAGATCAATGTGTGTTTAGCATTGGAACATCAATGAGCAATAATACTTCAAGATGGAAACATGAATGTATGCAGTAAATTTTGTAATGTTTGTCAATGCTTTTGCTTCATATGTTGATTACTGTTATCAGCTAGGACGTCGTTGCACATTACATTCAATTTAATTGGTACATCATCGATATTACAATGATGTTTTTTCTTGTCTGATTTACGTCATAAGTGATGATAATGTGAATTATATCAAAATATAATTCAACAACGTAACTTAGGAATTTATATTCCTATTATTCATGTTGTTCCCTCCTAGGATTATGTGACTTCGAAAAAGAGTTTGAGCACGTACTTCCCACTTCCAACATAAGGTCAACAGCTACAGGTAAGTTCCAGCTGTCGTTATTGGTGCACATTGTTGCTTGTAACTTCAGTGTGGTGAAGTCATATTGTCAATATGGGAGGTTGCCCTAACGAATTAGAAAATTGCTTTTACCGCAAGAGGTTTAAAAAAAAAGTTGCCAGATTGACAGCTGAACTCTCAGCCTAAAACGGAGTTCGCAATGACGACAGCAAATATTGGGAAAGGTAAAATTTTGTTCATTAAAGTGATTTGGTCCAACTGTGGGGTTCTCACCGATTGGACGAACTTGATAACTTCAGTTTGCTCCCTATCCGCTAAGAGTTTCATCCCAGATTAAAAGGTCTTAGAGATAATCAGGGTTGTCAGACTTTAGGTATTGGTTCTTTAGTAACAGTATCGCCTGCAAGGACGACTTGCTCTAGTGAGGAGTGGATATCAGCAGGTATTTTAAAATTCATGTAAGACAAAGAAAAGATTGTGTAAGAAATATCTAAGGAATCGTACTGCACAAAATGTTATTGATTACAAGCTCTTTCGCAATGTTATAAGATATACGTGCTATAAAAAAGATTCCACGGCGTACTTATTTTTATAACTCTAGTAACGATTCCAAAGGTATTTGGCGCTCTTCTTGTTGACGTTGACACTGAGATTTGATGAAAATTCCATTGATCAAATTTTCCACAATGGTAATATAGTTTCCAGTCCTAATAAAATCTGCAATGTCTTTTTAACGATCACTTTATTATTGTTGGTCTAGCTACACAACAAAATATCCCACTGTTTGCTCTGCTATCTTCTATTAATATCTCAAGTTAGCTAATTCTCCCAGCAGGTGTAGTATTAGCAGATACAGAATAAATTAATATGATTACACAGTAAAAACTGCTCTGTATTAGTAACATGTAACACATCTAGGTGCTCTATCAGACAAGAAAAGATTGTGTTCTTTTTGATTGGGTGAGCCTAGAAATTAGTTCATGCTTTTTGGGGTACTAAAAGATGGATAGTGCATTATTAAGAGTTACAACAAGGATCTATTCTGGGTCCATTATTGTTAATCTGATAATGATCGATGGTCTGCATAAAGTCAGCAGTAGGCTATACTTGGTTTTCCATGGAAATATTCAAAATGTCGACTTGTGCGGTGTTAAAACTGTAATTAAGGTATTATTGATGGACATCTTAGTTGGCCAGATCACATTATTACATAAGTAATAAAGCACCTAAGGTATTCTTACGTAATATATTACCATGTCACCTTCTTCTCTTGTTTAACAATACCTGGTACTTCCATATTTCACCTATTGTATTGTCTGGGGCAGTGCTTTCCTAATAAGGATCCAACCTATGTTTTACCTCCAAAACAGGTGTAAGTGTCTCATACCGTTAATACCAAAGCACACTCCTCTTTGCGAATATAACGTGTTGATGATGTATAATCTTAACGGTTATAATATCTCAATTTTCATCTCATGATAATTGGTTACATAGTAATTGTCCTTCAATTTTCAAACGTCCTAAATGTCATGTTGATTTTATGTCCTACCTTACCCGCTCGTCACACAATATGTGTACTTTTTTAGACTAAAATCATCAACAAAACAGTAGTAGATAACTAGGTGTAAATATGTGGAATTTCCCTACTTCATTATATGCAGCACAGAAAATGATTAAGCACTTTTGAAAGTTTAATTTCACTTGTTATTCATTACTCTTCGTTTTTTTCTTTCCGTTTTGTTTTCTTCGTTGTTTGTTTTTTTTTCTTTTGCTTTTGCATAATGATTATTTTGCTTTGCTCTTGTTGTTTCAAGGGTGGTTACCTCGACAAGTTTTTTTTCAAAATTCTTGTAATCACTCCTCAGTCTCACAAACTGAATAAGTTATTGTAAATTTTGTACTGTTCATTTGATAACGAGACTGACACAAAGTTACAGCATCCTAGATTAATCTGTGGTGAGAAAAAATCCACTGTGGGCAGATTTTCACTCCGCCAGTCATCTCCTGGACTTCATAGGCGCTATCGAACTTGCAACACATCTCATCTCTTTCTCTTGTTATCCTATCTATTGGCATTATGTGGTATGCTGTGGTATGCCACTTTTAAATTCTGAAATATGCTGTAAATTTAGGACAATATCTCAACTTGTAGGTTACGATAGGAATTTTATATGTATTGATTATTAAAAGGAACTAGCATGGAGGTCTCTAAAGTGACGCACTTAAGGATTTGATAAACAATTAACAAACTAACCACAATGGTTTAGATGGACTTTGATTCGAACAGTGCTTAACAGAAGGACAGTGACACGAGTTACCGTGTTGTTAAATTTCTGGCACAACTAATAATTGAGCACTATGTGGTCCCAAGAACTGGTACTCTCTCTTTGGAGCCATTAGGGAACTCAGATGACAGCGTTGCATAGTTCTAGTGTGTACACATACACGAAGCAGGTGAACAATGAAGGTATTTGTGGTTACCTAGGGGACGTGACAATTCCAATTGTGCTAAGAGGTAGTCGTGTGAAACGACTTAAGAGCGAGCGATACGTTTGAAAATCTGAAACAGTTGTTATGCATTCCTTGACAAGAAATGGCAGTTTATGTATACATATGTAAAAATACTTAAAATTGAAACGACCTCAGTAATAGCTACGTGTGTGTGAATCTTTGGTGCGTCAATCCATATGCCTCACGGTACATGTTCATTTAGATCATGAACGACGTGATAGGAGCGATTCTACATTTTCAGGAGTTAAATTTTAACACCGTTGAGTAAAGTAATATATATAGTAATTATCAATTTGGTCTCAACATTCGGCATATACCGGAAAAACCACACACACACACGCACACACACGCCTACACACACGCCTACACACGCACACACGCACACGCATTGGCACGGACACGTTTTCATTTATGCCACCCAACATGACACTCCTGCAGCCATGGTCACTCTACCATGGGGTACCCCTGGGGGTGTCGCTACTCACCCATTCCAAGCATTTCCATGGCAACCATTCTCCCATGGGTGCACAGTACAATATATAGCTCTACTAGCCAAGTGACTACAATGTCTCATCTTGCCCATAGGGCGATGAGATAAAAAGGGCACTTAATTGGATGTTATTTATGTATACATACGTAGATCCTCTGCACATCTGTGCAAGAACTCAAGATTACGCATTGTGAAGATAACATTGAGCCACGCATAACGCGCTTTTCACGACACTCAAAGGATCCACGGTGACGAGGCGTGAGGACATAAGAATTACTCTGACTTTTTCTGGGAATACTTTTGACGCACACTCGATATCTAGGCACATGTGTACGCGCATGCAGGTATTTGTGCCGTTCGACGCTTACGCGATGTGTTGCATATACGATACCATTAAGCAACTTGAATATTCAGCACTTGGCAGAACAAGCAATCTGAATCACTGGTGAAATATACAGCTCAGCGTACTTCGGGAGAATATCTATGCAAAACGATAGGGATGGGATTTGCAACTCCTTGGATCGCCTAATTCTTCGCGACTTAATCGCTCAAGTAACTACAGTATCTCTTCCCTGTAAACCACGTATAGGGAGAGATAAGTAAAAATTTTACCTTCACATAACTATAAAGACGAGGACATAAGATGGCATATTGCAATGTAGTTTTAGTTTTTCTTTTTTCAACGATGCATTCCATGATTTGGCTAGTGCATTCTCTGCTACCCTGTCATCAGATTCAGAAGAAAAAAAAAGCTACTGCTTAACATATGGTCGTGTTGTATGTCTCAACAGTAGTAAACAATTTAATATGAGAAGCATGATAGAGAGAGATAAGAGCCAGGAAAAATTCAAACAATCCCTCTTACTGAGGTACTGCTAGTAAACCAAATTAGTGATATTTGCAAGAAGAAAAAGAAAACAGCCAAAGTCAATTAAGAGAATTGGGCCTGTAAATGTGCTCACCATATAAGGAAGAAGATGTTGTTGACTAACATATTTTAATAATTATCTAAGTCGATCAAAGAAGACAACCGCCGTTTTGATTCTGTTCCGTTGCTGTCTGTGACGATACCGTAGATTGTCCCATCGATGGTCCACACAGTAGCAACTTTGTCGGGCTGACTTTCTTTAACAAGTCCAGGTTGGCCGATGTAAGGTCTTCCTTGATAACAATGCCCCCTTGACTTCACCTTTCTTCTCGACTTTATTACCTCGGAACGCACGGCGTAGCTGGTAAACTTCACTATAATCGCCCTAGGAACACCTTGTCTGGGTCTACCTACCCTGTGGCTTCTGTCGATATCTTGACTGTTTACTGCCATTCCCAGTTTTTCTTCTGCCAGCTTCTGCAGGATTTTGTCAGTATCTTCTCCCCGTCGTTCGGGCATGCCGGTAATACGCAGGCAGTTTCTTCTGGAATACTGCTCCAGGGAGTTAAGCTTGAGACAAAAACCGTCCATTTTACTTTGCATTTTTTTCATTTTCCTCCTGCGTTTCTTGGAGGCGCTTGGTACTTTCCTCAAGTTGGTTCTCCAGTTGGTGGATTCTGCCTTCAAGGATAGCAAATGCCTTAGTCAGTTTATTCAAATTTGACTTGACGGCACCGTTACCAGTTACTGCTGAGTGAATTATATCTCGCAGTTCCTGACTTTCGAGTAATGATTTTAAAATAGAAGTGCTCATTTCTCGTTGCTGCTTTGTGATACAGGGGGTAGACATTGTGGGGCCGTAAAGGCACAACGTTAGCATATTTTAGAGGAACTTAGCAACCTGATCCGATTGAAGACCCAGTTCACGTGCGTAATAAGTAAACCAAATAAGTGATATCTATTTTTTTTTCAGTTCTTTTCGTTCTACCACATTAACTTGTTAATGTGGTAGAACACTCTTTAAGCATTGCTGGTATTTCTGTCTTGTTCTCTGTTTAGTCCGTTTTATTTCTTTGTGTGTGTGTGTGTGTGTTTTTCTTTTATTGTTGTCTCACTGATTTAGGACAGGGACCAGACTAGAAAAATTCTTACTTCCTTCTGGTTCCTCTTCCTTTCAAATTGTATATTAGTATATTATCTTTCATTCTTCTTATATCGTATTCATGTAATTATTTTTATTTTATATCGTCTGTGTATGATAATATTAATTACTGTTACAAAGGAAGGGAAGAAATAAAATAAATAAAAATAAAAGTGATACAGCCAGTATTACAGTAACAGTTCTGTCCTCAGATCCAAGCTAATGTGTGTATTTGTATATGTGTGTAACATTCCTATACAATCATACAAAAGTATATACATTTTTTTCTTCAATCTGAATTCCAGTTGCTTGTGCAACTACAAAATTTGGACAAAATTTTAATAGTTCCCCTTTCCTGAAAACTGAGTCCTTAAATACGTGAAAGTATGTAATTTGGTTATAAAAGAGAAAAGAGGTTAGTGCCAAATGCCACACTTTGTTTACACGTTCCACTTGGAGTTCTCTTCACACTCTGTATACTATGCACAACACTATAGGCAGTATATCTAAATCAAGCTAACTGATCATCTCAATTCAAGTATCCAGAGTGGTCACCTGGTAATTAGAATGACCCAAAGCATAAACTGAGAACTAATAACTATCTCCATTACATTTGCAAGTTTCAGATCAAAAGCTCCCTCCGTGAAATAAATTTCTTCAGAAAAACATTTGCATTTGACTTACATTTAATCAACAGCGCATGAGCTCTAAATGTGAAAGTGCTCGTAGCGTATTACACATTTTCAGGCCTTCTACAGCCAAAGGGGTATATTTTAGTCTTTTCAAAATGTTAAATGCAAAGTGTTTATCAATGCTGTATGTGTTCTATAGCAACATTACGAACAATTTCGACTGGTATTTCATATTTTCCAACTATCATTGCTCCTAGTCTGCTCTGCTGACGTTCATATTTCCCTCCGGTACATTCTATAGTTCCTCTATTTTATCAAAACAAAAAGAAGAAACAAAAACAGAATAAAGACGAAAGCTTAGAAGGAGATCACCCATTCTTCTCTTTTCTGATGTTGGTGATATTTTCTTTGATGTTCCTGGTGAGGTAAACAGCCGTAACATGTGGGGAAACAAATTATAATTTTGTTACATAATGAATGTACAAAACAATGGATTGACAATTTTTGTTATACACTTCATTCACTTCAACCTTTTCTTCTGTATATATTTGTATACCTAGGGCTAGGCCTACTGAATCTGTCTTCATACGTACTCAGACTTTAAAATAAATTGTATGAAATAATCATTGATGGTTAGGTGTGAACAAATTGTTATAGGAGATCTTCATGTGGAATCACTGACAACGTCGTCTCCCACATATTGTGTGGTATGAATGGGCAGTTTAGTGTATCTGTTTAAAAATGCTGGATAATGATGCTAAATTCCCGCATGTGAACTACAGAAACTCGTTCCTGAAAATATTGCATGGACTTGATAGTTTGTTCTAATGTTACATGAATTATGAAGGTCATTTTACTATCTCCTCGCCCTATAAGGGATTAAGATGAGATATTGTAGTCACTGGGCTAGTAGAGCTATATATTGCACTGTGCACCCATAGGAGAACGGTTGGGATGGAAACGCTTGAAGTGGATTAGTAGCGACACCCCAGGGGTTCCCCATGGTAGAGTGACCATGGGTACAGCCGGGTCCTGTTGGGTGGTATAAATGAAAAATTGTCCCTGCCGATGTTTGCGCGTGCGTGTTTGCATATGTGTGAGTGTGCGAGTGCGTGTGGGTGCGGTCGCACCTGCCTTAATTATAGTTTTTCCAGAATACCTTGGACAGTATATGAACGATTAAGTTTAAACTTGATAAGGTTTTGCATGATGCCAAAATTTCCAAGATTTATTGGTTTTAGGGTAAATTTCGTCAAACATGCTGATTTTTTTAAGAAAAAAGCGAATTTTGCCCCAAAAGTGGTGTTTCCAGCATAGTCTTGAGAACTATTAGACCAATTTACTGAAAGCTTTGTAAGGGCTTACCTGAGAACACATTGTTCGACATTATATTACTGTAGTGGTTAATTCAGTGAAATCTCAATGCTTATTTTTGAGAAAGACATTTTACCTCAAAATGTGGATTTCCACCTTATCTTGAGAGCTACAGTAATTGAGCATTATACGCAAATCTTTGCAAGGCTCTTCCAATGAGCCAAAACACTAAAGGTACAGTATATCACTTTTATAGTAAATTGGTGAAATTTGATGATTTTTTGCTTAAAAAATAGAGCCGGTGTCCTGGTCAATAGACACCTGCACCGAACTTTAGCCAAAATAATTTTAGCAGATCTGGCCCTAGTGGGTAATGTATTTGAAAATTCCTGCCAATTATATGAGGACTTTATTTTTAAGTCAAACAATAATCTTAGCAGAACCCTGTCCTGCACAAGTAAATAGAGGAAGAATGTGCAAATAACCCATAGAGGGATGCTCTAATATCCTGCCTCTAACCACTAAGTTTAACCCTAACCTGTATGGAATAACCCAGTGTTATAGCTGTGTTATGTAACGTAATATGCATAGATACTTTTGAACAGTTATTGTTATCGTTTATCACTGTAAGTCTTTTCGTGGCACCAGGCTAAGCTTAAGCTCGCCACCTTACACTAGATATCTATATTACCATTTTATGTTTAGTTGATTACCACCATTTTATGTTAGAAGAATATTTGGCTCTAATTTAGAATCACTGCCCGGAACTAAAAAAAAATAACAAGCATTCTGTTCCTCCTGTTCTGGTACTGGCAGATTATTCTTCACTTTTCAGTTGCCTGTATTTAGTAGCATGTCATTTCTGAGTTCAGCTAAAATCTCCATCTGACCAACTCGGTCTAACCACAATAGACTCGTTCACATTCATCACTGACTTGGTATTATAAACGAACGTCCTTGGTTGCCAATGTAACATTTTAAACAATTTAGTATCAGTCGTTACAACTTTTGAGACAGGTCTAAATGTCTTGTTTAGATATAAAAAGTAATTTTAAGGAATAGCGCTCCTCCAAAACACGTTTGTGTATCACTGAAGTAATCCTTTCTGTAATTTGTGTTTCGTCTAATATGCCACAAGTTTCATCTCATCATATATGACTTAAAATATATAATACCAATTGAAGAAAAAATCGTTTTGCAGAAACATGTCATGAAAAAAAAGTGAAAATCAATTTTTGGATTTCAAGCTAATTTTATATTTCAAGGGACTCAATTCAAAACTTAAATGAAGATTAAATCTTGAACTATTGTTTCGTAATTACAAAAAAAGCTGTATTGATACAAATCACCTGTTTGGTGCATTGGGAAAAATGACAACGTAATCCGACATTTCTCTGTGAGATTCATTTGCTCAACAATGAGTACAAAATGTAATTCAACAATGCGCTGAGGTAGTATGAGCCCTGTACAGAATTCAGAACACCAACTTACTGGAATGCACGTTGAGTTGAGATGTGCAAGCAGGACGATCATTGGAAAATGAGAAACGATCACGAATTGCAGAGGGACTCTTGTTACTTGATGCTCATCTTGCCTTGCATCTGATCCACACAGTAACAGTGTAACAGCTCTGTTTCATGCAACATAACGTGCGACAGACTTACTTGCGGGTTTTTTTTTTTCTACACGAATAATGTTTGTATCGTCATAACGATATAAAGCAGTATTTGTCACAGGTATTGATTAAACCTTAGTTAATGTAATCGATATCGTGGAAGCTCTAGCAACAATATATCTTTGAAAAGTCTGAAAAACTACGAAAAGCTGAAATCTTCATACCTCTCATGATCGTCGGTGTATATTTGTCTTAAAACTTTTGAATGGATTTTAAAGAAGCATAGATTTAAAAAAGACGCCAAGAAGGGCAGGTATACAAAATGGGAAACTCTTTGAAGAGCATGCCTATATGAAAGAATCGCTGTGATAAAGGAGTTATTAGCTGCTCTACGCATATCACGACCTAAGTCAAATTTTTCGTGTACGACACAAAGGTGGTATTACGAAGACGTAGGTGGCAAACGTTCTAAAAAAACAGAAAACCTGTAGTAAACATAGACATGTATTCATTAGGTATAGTTTGATTGTGATTGTATAATTTAGTTTCACACAAGAAATAACATTCATTTTACAATTTAGCATCGAGTTCTTTCAATTCGGTTAACTTGTGTAGTGTTTTTTTCTTATGACAATCTGCCGTTTGGTATATAGAACATTTTGTAAGACAAGATAAGACCAGCTTTATTAAACCCCGCAAGGGTAACTGAATGCTCGCGTAAAGATATTAAACATACAACATTGCAAGAGAACAATTTACAAAGTAAGTAAGAAAGCAGAAAAATGTGCAGGGATAAAGAAAGCAATACAATCAAGCATGGCAAAAGGATAACATATGTTAAATGGGATAAAAGTGTCATGAAAAAAAATTCGGGAAGGTAGTAAAATTGTTCCCTATGTCCATTCCCTCAGAGCTGTGCATTAGGCAATGCTTTGCGGCACACAATCAGAGGCTTAGCTAACCTACTTCATGCAAGTAGTGTGAGGTCTGCAATGCCGACATCCAGGTCAGGAGGAAAGTTGGTCCCCGCATTGGAAACAATAAACCAAGTTTAAAGAGGCTCATTGAGTTGTTTTGTGAAATTCACTCAATTTTTCTAAACCGGTCAAGTTTTCTTCACATACTATTGACAAACAGTCAAACTAAAAGGATCCCAAAGTTTTACATACGTTGGAACATTAATGAGTGAGTAACCAACGATTAGATTTGGTTTTTGAAACTTTGTGACCAGACATTTTCACATTAGTACATTCACATGCACACAATCAGAGCAAGTAACGGTCAAAAATTCAAAAATTTGACAGTGTTCATATAACTACTGGATGTGAAACTTGATTAAGTTAATTGTGAGTATTGTCGTGTGTTTGTATACTTCAAAATCACCGCAATCTTTACTGATATCAACTCAATGAGCCCCTTTGAAAGCAATTTGTGAACCCTTACATTTTCTTTCAAAATCAAAGTATATAAAGCAAAGAATTACATACTTCCTCTTTCAAGAGAACAGAAAACATGTCGTAACGAAAACATGTTGCGGGATCGAGGGGGAGGAGAGTTAGTGAGGGTAGGACTATCTAAGAGGAACACCACCATCGGTTAGCAAGGAGCGCAAATGAAAGTGTCTCCCTTTTCTGGTCGTCCAGAGGGCCGGGAAACTGCTCAAGTGTACTGTGCTGTATTTCACAAGACTTGAAATAGAGATCTCAAGTCTGCAATTTGAATTACTCATCATTTATTCCACCATCACTTATAAACATACCTATAGCTCGGCATTTTTCTTATTGAGATACTGACTCCCATGCTTCCTCACTTCCCTTCCGACCCCTGAAAGAGAATGAATGGAATTATAAATGCGGTGAATGACTGGTCTCATCAAACCCATTTATTTCGGAAAATAACTTTTCAGAACGTCTAAACGTATATAAGAGAAATCTTACCATTAACAGTAAAATAGTTGAAGGTCTAGTTAAAATGCAATGTCAATGTATGAAAATATTTAATTTTATTTCGATGCCTTTTAAAAACGGGAGGAATATTTGAAGCAGAATACAGACGCATGACCAAGTGGACGCATGACCTGGGGAGATGTTTGCTTCCGCTCCCTGTTCAATTTCTGCTTATGTAGGATGTTCCATTTCTTAGGTGATTCAGTTTTATTGCAAAGGGATTTTTGAAGATATCTTGTGGATGAATGATGACTTGCCCTTTAGGGGGAGGGGTCAAAGAGGTGGCGTGTCCCCTTTGGAAATTGTTTGCTTTTGTTACATATCCTAGATGCAAAATGGTGCAACATTTGATGTCAGGATTAAATGGTATATAAGTCCAAAATTCACACTTTTTAAGTAATGGTTCTTTCTTTTGTTTGCTTGATGAAATATCCATCCTTAGACCTCACTGGAGTTATTAAAGAAAATTTGACAAGTCAGTGCACATTATTAAACCAACCACCGTGCATCGTTTAGTCCCCTCTGTCAAAGTCAAGACAAATGCTGGTCGATATTTCACAATTTAATCCACTCCATCGTTTGACCCGTGACCATCAAAGAAGTTCTCTAACATAAATGCCCCTCAGAAAGTTTACAGAAAATGGTACTTTCCAGTCTCTCTGGCGTTCTTAGCTTTGATTAAATAGGCCTATCCTTTATTTCGTAGAATACAAGTTTGGGAACTTACTCTCTCACTGAGAATGGTGTTGATTCGGAAAGAGTGAATAAGTCATTGATGAGTATGTTGTGTGCCAGAAGAGGGACCTATACGTTCTTTTGGACAAAAGCTAAAACATTGTACTTTCAAGCAGATGTGGTAGCTAAAATTTTGTTACTTAGGAAGGGTGGCAAATAGATAGGTGGCGTGAAAGGGAATCATGGCGGATCGTTTAAAACAAAGTAACAGTGTGACACTGCAGCTAGGTACCCAGGTTTTTCGGGGTAAATAGGGCAATTGTATGAAGACTTAGCAAAGCGCCTCCTTCCCATTCTCGGCAACTTGGAGCACTTGGAAATGTCACTAGCGCATTATGTGTTATTGAAAGTTTCTAAACTTGCCGAGTGGATCACCTCATTCGCCTAGTGAGTCATATGCTGGTCGTGGCACGCCCAACCCCCACCCACACAGACACCTTTATAGCCACATCCCTGCAGACAGGTCCGTCAACAGTTTGTCAGTGCTCAGTTTTTATCCCAGCAATTTGTGAGTTTGGTAAAATTTTGCAAAGTGGTAACCACATTTTGTGAATACCTTGTCGATGACCAATCGACAAGTCGATGTAAGCCCAAACCCTACTGTTACGTATACAGGGATACTTCTCGGATATTGCTAGACTTAGTCGTTGTTCCAAAAGTCTGTCAGGGTAACTATAATGATTGGTCAAACTCTCTGTTGACATATTTACTAACACTCTTTCACGTCCTTTTAGTGTAATAAATTCCATTTCAAAAATATGTGATCTGCAAAAGTTAAGTAAACAGTATTCCTCCCATTGGCTATTGAAATATATTTAACTAAGTACACAAAACGCTAAAAAAAAACGCTCCTACAGAAAATAAACCTCGACAGAAAGAAAAAACCAAAGAAGCAGAAACACACGTTTCCCTCTATCAATCCCATAGAAAAATCAATTTCAGTTCAGTTGTAAGGTACTCGTTGCGTGTAGTTTATCTGCCGTCATTGTTCCATATACGCAACATGTACGTGGCGATAGAGTCCTGTTACAGTAGGCATCTGTGCATCATGATTTTATTGGTGATATTTATTTTTGTCTGTTCTTTGATGATTTTCCCTTCGAATATACTGCTTACAATTTTCCTCCTATTTCGCTAAGTTCTGTGGTCGTTTAAGCTGAGAGCATTGTCATCAATCACCAAGGTTTTTAATAGCTGCATCTTTGACATGTAATGTCCTAGTCACTAACTAGGACATGTAATGTCCTAGTCACTAACTAGGACAGATGTTTGACCTCTTCTTTTAGTTTTCAGGGATCAAAAGGTACCCGGAAAAAAAATCATGACACTTTGAAGAAAATAAAGCAATTGAAAGGTATTTGAAGCTTTTTGTCCGTGAAAAGGAACGTAGGAAGGTAACCTGTGACCATAGTGCCAGCACAGAGAGCCTAACTTACAAACCTGAAAATGCAACAAATCAATGTGAAAAATCAAGCGGTGAAATGCAGGAAACATTTACAGACCAGTGATGACAAATGAGCTCGGATGCTTCAGGTTTTATCTAGTGATACATTTTGAAGTTGGAATATAGTTTTGAAGATTGATTTCCTTAAATTTTCATTTAATTTATGTTGCATATGAATACATCTATTTAAAGCACTCACGATCAATATGATATCCTTTATCTCTGGCTTCCCCAAAGGGAAATAGGGGGAGCCGTTGCGCAGACAGGCCAAAACCGAGCCGCGCCGTCTTCCAAAGACGAAAGTGACCTTGAAGCTTATTCCAAAGTTGGTCTACAATGACTTCAAATGTATGGTTTCCCTCTTAAACATATGTAACGATACACATGTTGCACAAAGCCTAAAGCGGTGATGCTATAGTTCGTTCACTGATTACTTGCTGTTGTGTCTGGGGTCGAAGCAGTTGCTACTATAAAGTATTGCAAGATACGCGGTATTTTGAATGTTGTAAGTCCCCCACCCCCTCCCGCCTTAATAAATGAAGTACAATGGAAATATTACAGTAACTATTATGTATTGAAAACAGTAGTATTTACAACTACATTATATCACATCCTTGATCATAGTGCATTTTTTTTTTTGGCAATTTTTGAAATCAAAATTGTTCTAGGTCGTAGACCAAGAACCTGCTTAGGTTCACGACTATTACCAGTGTGTTAATTGTAGGGTTGCTTTTTACTGATAAACAAGAGATGTTGGATAAGGTAGCATACCCCTATCGATTTCCCCCATCGACTTTCACACTAAATTGCAAAAGTAATGTGGTCCATGAAGACTTGTAGAAGTTTTCAACAGATATAAGCTACCACTCTTCAGAAAGCTGACACATTGGCCATTCATGGCTTTTTCAGTTTTCTGTACCTTAGGTTGCTAGATTTTCTGCTAGAGGCCGTCGAGGTTAGCATTCCTTGTCACTGGGGCAAATTACACATCTCCTCGAATGATACTGCTCCGCCAGCTCAAAGTCCATAAATTTTCCACAATTGCTTTAATTGGCACCATTTTCACACCTCGTATACCTCAACTCGCCTACTTCAATATTCAATCCAGAAACGGACCCATCTCAAATGATAAAATTCAAAAATAGTTGACTGTCCAAATGTCCCTGACAGGGACTTTCGCCGACGGTGAACAAAATGCGCAGGAATCTTCAACTTCTACATAGGAATATATGTTACCATATGAATGTTTATTCAACTAATGTGAATTGTGTTCCAGGGATTACGTGAGAGCGTGCAGCTGAGTATTCCTCATTGTGTTGTTCTCCATGGAATTATTACGCAATAGTTCCATGGTTATCTTGCGACTATCCCTCTAAGACCTTAACCGCTTTGTACCATATATCACTCTCTAGCAGAGTGGTCCTTGCCTGTTGTCACCGTATTCTGCTTATATACGGTAACCCCAGTTGCTGGAATTTGTTGGCACTGAAATTTACAGTTTACATTGCGGAAGTTTCCAGAAAAGGATTAAAAGTATCCCTATCTCACGTAAACTCTTTCATCCATGCATTATAATTTTATAAATTTTGTCACTTTTAAGTTCGTTTGGGACGGAAAGGAATGATACGACAAAGCAATCTTTTAAAGTTTAAAACATAACAGCATAACAGGACGGAATCCCAACCACTCCTAATCATTTATCTTTTCTTCTATAATCTCGGATATTTCTCACCAAAATGTGACAGTGAACATGTAATCTTTTGTGGTAAAAAGTCACTACGTTTGTTTGGATTTTATTTCTGTGTGACCTTAATGTTAGTTAAACTTTTATTGTGACTTACGGTTCTATAATCTTTCATCTGGACGGGAACCACTTCAGCTATATGGATATAATCAGATATTCAGATATATGCAGAACCTGTCAAAAATGTTAAAATGAAGTAGAATGTAGAACTTAACATACAAGAGAAAAGGTAATAACGTTGTACATTCATACTCCTTTAAAAGCAAGTTAATGTTACTATGTTTTGAATTTGTATTCATGGAAAGCGAATAGAAGTTGCCTTAGTTTTCTATGTATTACTTTGTTATTTCAGATAAGAATAAAGTAAGTTACTCATTAATCTGTAAAGAATGCAACTTCTGTTGTTGCTAAATTAGGAAAGCCATTTAGCATTTAGAGTAAGACCTTTGTTATTTAGCTTTCGATATCTGCACTTGGATAAAAGGAACTTGGTGCTTTGAATTATGGTTGTGAGGAAACGTTAAGCATACTTAGCAGACATATCACAATAGTTTTACTAATCGGTTGTTGTTGGAGACTGTTTAAATTATTTGTATCGTAATTTAAATGTGTTTTTCATAATGAAAGGGTCTCCCTAAAGTACTGTCAGAAACCTCCCCTTCCCCCTTTTATTTACTCGTGTTTCTCTATGAAAATGACAACAGTGAGGTCCATTGCCATGATATGAAAGAGGTATCTCAGCAAACATCTGTTGCCTAACCTACCGAGTTATTTTTTGTCGCCTAAGTTGTAGAGAATCATCGTTTGGGGATACAGATTACCGAAAGGGACTGTCTTGGCAACAAGATGTACCGTACATGTACCTTTTGACTTAGTTTGATATTAAAAACAGAATTTTTAGCAGCTTTTTCAGTTACACATATATATGTATGACTGTGTGGGCATTCGTTTCTTCTAGGCAGCTGAAGGTTCATTTCCGAGATCTCGTTCAGCCATCTCACCGATCATCAAGTGATATATAAAAGGGGCATACATATTTGGAAAGTGAAAGAAATATCTACAGTAACGATTTCTTACCATACAACGTATTCTGATCTGTCAGTGTCATTCAACTCAAACTATGATGCATTTCGTAATAATGATGTAGCAATTGCATGGCAATTTAAAGCACTCTTCAGGTGTAGACTCCTCTTTTTCTTTCTTTGAGCTGACACAAAATTTCAGAAAATAACCAAATAATCAACTGAATTATGCTATTAAAAGTTGTCGTCTCTATCGTCACCTTCTTCTAAATGTTGTTTAAGACATACCTTAACAAACTGTAACTAAAAGAAATGTGGATCAAATTTTCAAAAGTGTACAGTTCCCATTTTGTTCTTCAGCCGAACTTAGTAAGTTTTAGTCAGTGATGACTGACTTTTATAAAAATTCTTAAATCACCCAATGGGCAATACCCTCATTTTAAAGACCAGTTTGTCAGAAAAAAACCAATGAGTCACACGTATTTAGCTGAAATTATAAATCTGTATGTGTGATCGTTAAGCGATTGCCCGTTTGAGACCCTGAAATTAACTAGAAGGTCAATTTCTAAAGTTTCGCATTTTTGTTAGTGCAGAAAAGCTTTCGACCAAATTTTAGTAAGACCACCCGAAAAATATGCTTTATGAACAGATCTACCCCTCACCTCTAGTTTTTGTTAACCAAGCCATTGGCTTGAATCGGTGCGTAGTTTTCATTCCCCAGTCAAATTGACGCTGGTGTGCATTAAAGTCTCAGATAGCCTCCGTCTTCCTTCAACTTTGGAAGACTCAAGAGAGGTGGGATGAAGACCTAAAAAGAGTTACGTAGTAATTTTTTTTAATTTTATTGGAAATTCACCAAATGTTTGTTGGATTTCCGTGACATGATTTGTTCCTTCAGCTGATGATACATCCATTAAGGGTGTTACCATTACGCAAGAAGAGATGATGGAACACACCACCACCACCACCACAGATACGCCATCCATGGAAACTACAAGGGTCATTGACTGTTTCGAAGTAATGGGAAACAAGGCAGTTCAGATTAAGGTGAGCATGGCGTCTCTGGTATATCAAGAATCAAGTTGTCATAACCCACTATGAAATACTGATGAGCGACAACTCTTATCAAGACCAAATTTTGAGACACTGAATATTGTAAGGCATTTTATAGGAAGAATTATTTTATCAGAATGAACTAATTTGAAGCAAGAGGTAAGTTGTTGTTAAATTAGTGAAAATTAACACACTCAGCAGTTTATGATTCCTTGCCGAGGCAGAAAAAATCTATGCGATGGTGATGTCGTGTGGGTGTGTGTGTAACGCTTCGAAAGTACACACGATATCTCAAGAAGGGTAACCATGACTGACTTCATACTTGGTATGTGGGTTGGTCATGCTAAGTGACGATCCCTGTTGGTTTTGGTGGAGGTCAAAAGTCATCTGAGGTCACTAGAGGTCAAACTGCGAAAACATTGTAAGCCGGATATTTCAAGAAGGGTAACCATGATTGACTTCATTCCTGGTGTTCGCGTTGGTCATACTAAATAAATGATCCCTATTGTTTTTGGTGAAGGTCAAAGGTTATTTGAGGTCATCAGAGGTCAAACTACGAAAACCTTGTAAACACCATATCTCTTTAGGGGTAAAGTTGACTGACTTCATACTTGGTGTGTAGGTTGGTCTTACTGAGTACCTAGATGTTCCCTATTGTTTTTGGATGAGGTCATTTGAGGTCACCAGGGGTCAAACTGTAAAAACCTTGTAAACACGATATCTCCAGAAGGGTAACTGTGACTGATGTGATACTTGGTTTGTAGATTTCTCATATTGAGTAGATGACTCCTACCGTGTTTTGGCAAGGTCAAAGGTCATTTTAGGTCACCAGAGGCCAAACTGTGAAAAGCTTGTAAACAAAATATCTCCAAAAGAGTAACCGTGACTGATGTAATACTATGTGTGTGGGTTGGTAATAATAAGCAGAAGATCCCTATTGTTTTTTGTCGAGGTCAAAGGTAATTTGAGGTCAACAGAGGTCAAACTTTAAAAATCTTTAAAACACGATATCTCCAGAAGGGTAACTGTGACTGGTGTCATACTTGGTGTGTAGATTGGTCACATTGAGTAGATGATCCCTATTGTTTTTGGTCAAGGTCAAATGTCATTTTAGGTCACCAGAAGTCAACCTATAAAAACCTTGTAAACACAATATCTCCAGAAGGGTAACTGTGACTGGTGTCATACTTGGTGTGTGGATTGGTCACATTGAGTAAGTTATCCCTATTGCTTTTGGTGGAAGTCAAATGTCATTTTAGGTAAAAAAGAAAAGATCAATTTGGGTTAAAGGCTTATTAATGTCTTGTTGCAAGAAACATAACTGTAGTTGATCTCATACTTGTCATGTGGATAATTCATGTTTTTTATAATATAACCATGTAGCAACGAATCACAAAGCCTTTTGGCTTTCTGGTTTGTAATTGAGTCGGTGAGATACTCTCCCACACTACCGGTCCCAATGTTACTGTATATGAATGATCAGTTTTAAATGGACAAGTGTATACAACATATCCCTCTAAATTCCAACCATCATGTAACAGCTGGATAGTTGGTACTTGGACCACTCATAGCTTATTTTAATCCCGTTATAAACATTGGTTAGAAGTTTTGCCCTAATTCCAAGAGTCAGCGCCCTTTTTCTTGCATGTGTAAATCGTTCTTATTATCAAAATTATTTCTTTTTATGCACCTGACAGCTTGTAGTAAATGCTTTCCCGCCACTGTAAGTTGCATGAAATCATCCCGTATCCCAATTGTCGTGTTTAACTAATGTACACTTCCCAAAATAGGAACAAATGCCGAAGTTAAACACAATAAACACAATTGCAGAAGGTGGCTTGACAAGGTTTAGTGAGTGCCAAACGTGTGACTTCGACAGATTTAAGATTCAATATAGGGCTACGTTCGGATCTTCGATAATGTTCGATTTGTACGGGGAGTCGATCTACACACAACTAAACCAAAAGGCACGAGCAAAACCAAAAACTTACATTTTTCAAGTTCCTTGCAAAATGTACAACATAAGGATAAATCAGTATCACAGTTGACAGTACATTGATATTTGACTGTCACTTACAAATTCCCTTTCAAAACAAACCCTTCCTATAATTAATTACGAGGTATCACCTTCTAGAATCACTTTTCCTTTTCATGTAAGATAAAATACTCCAACCTTCTTCAGACTGACCACCGCTGACCATGTTGGCTTTGCTGCTTTGCGCATGTAACAGTTGAACTTCAAATAGTATCAATCGTTTATAATGCCCAACAACCAGTAGATGCCTGTTGTCATCAATATGACCCACAATGCAATACACTGAATGACTCATGAAGATGTCTACTATGATGACGTAATACTTTCATTTTGCAATAAAAGGGCGTGAGTTTGATTTTCGTATAAAAGTTTCCAACTGAGAAATTATAGTTAACTTATAACGCAGTCTTGTTTTTGGCTACCATGGAGTTTCATGACACGGCATCACACTGTAGGATTATACAAATAAAGTGATTTCTGTAATCATTAATGTCAACAACGCACAAGTTAATATTTTATATTTATTATACATTTTTCTAGGAATAATGCAGTCTTTCTAAGTATGATGATTTGCTTTTGTCTCTGTAAATGTTGTCTCTGTAGGTTTTCTCATTTTGCGGATTCATGACCATATCCCGTCAAATTTCATTCGCGGAATTTATAAAGGCATTTAACGCTCTAGTCTATGTAAAATATTGTTAATTTGTGCAGAAGGTAAAATTTGTGCCAAAGGTGATGTAAGAGGTTTATATTACAGTTACTTGTATTTAATTTTGATATCATATCAGCCTAAGTCCTATTTTATGGTTTCTCTCCAGAGTGGTTCATCTTCTTTGAATGACAACTGTACTAAAATGATTACATGTATCAATGGACAGATAAATGAACGAGACTACAATTGCAGCGTTTACTCAGTCTGTGATATGAAAAACAATGTGCGTAAATGTTATTGCGTCAGTGGTTACCATGGTGATGGCGAAATCTGTACCAACAGCACCAACTGTCTGGATATATTCAATGAAGGATACACTAGTAGTGGAGTATATTCAATCAAACCATCTGACTGGAACGGATCAGCTTTCGATGTTTATTGCAATATGTCTCAAGAAGGAGGATGGACGGTAGGTCTTTATCAATCACGGTATTGTCCTGCTTACGGCAGCTATTGCTTTTTTGTAAAAGAGGTTCATTCTTCATCTAAAAATGAAACAAAAAAAGAAAACAGAGAAAATTTATGTTTCAGAACAGACTGAAAGTTCACGTATAAAGCTTTATAGGATCCTTAAGATCTTATAGGAAGCTTAAAAGGGTCAACACGATAAGAATATCTCACAATTCAACATTTTTCTGCAAAATATTAACTTGTTTACCTGATTCTTAGATTCAACCACCTTTTGGTAAAATGTTCGTGTGACAACTTGTCAATTTAATAATTTACCACAAAATCTTGACTTGCTCACTTTCTTTTAAATCTCATTTTTTCTTTCTTATTAAGTTTTAATTTCCAGATGTTCAAATGAAAACTCATATAATATCTTGTCATTTCAACAATTTTCTGTAAAATTTTAAAATGACAACTTATCAGATCTTGCCAATTCAACAATTTTCTGCAAAATCTTCTACTTGTCTACTTCCCAAATCAATAGTACAAAATTATAGGATGGGATAAGTTGCCATTTGCATATTTAGCAGGCCATTAATTAATTGTTCACTTAGAAAGATTAAACAAGTTACAATTCTACAGACAATTGTTCGATTGTTCACTCAGAAAAGGAGTGATCAAGTCAAAATTTTGTAGGAAATTGCGTAATTGCCACAACGCGATAAACTGTCAGTTGAACATTTTTCAAAACAATGGTGAGTTGCTCAATTAGGTAAGAAAGCAAGGAAATCATGATCCTACGTAATGTTACCTTGTGCAACATCAACAACGATAACACAGCTCGATATCACTATATCAAGATATCAATATATCAAAATAGCAATCCATTGCCAGGTCCATGGGTAGAAATTTTTCCACTTCCAAAAGTCCATTGCAAACAGGCCAGACATGCCGAGGTGGCCGCTATAAGGTCCACACCCGTTCCTTCCTAGCTCGAATAGGGTGTCACGAATAAGCTCAAACAATAACGCCCAAAGTTGTACACATGACATCTTTGTCGAAAGTCAGATTTCATAAAGAACCCGTGGATTTGCACAATAACCTGTGAATTTGAAATGTTGTATCACATACACAGAGTGTATTGAGAGTGTTTTGAAGTATTTAGCATTGATAATGTTATCAATAGCCACAAATTCCAACGAAAACTGTCAACGATTGACAAATGTACAAGCAAATTAGTCTCTCATAGCTCTATCATGAATAAGCATTGCATAAGTATGCATATCTGTGACGTCTAGAGATGAACTCCTATGATATGACTTTTGTGAATCCTTTTTTATGTAACCTTTATTTCATAGACATTTGAGAATTTCATCTGATCAGAGTGTTAATTTTGGAAGCATATATTTTCTTCTTCAAAAATATTAATATCACTAATCAAAGTGAAACTCGGTAATTAAGTAATTAATTAAATTATATATGTTTAACAAAAGAAATACTGTGCAACACTCCACGTTGTCTATTTTGAATTTTTCTGAAAGTTTGAAAAATCATATCTTAAAAACGGTAAGAGCTATAAACAGGATGACAGATTTTCACTCAGGGTTTTAATTTGCAACTTCTGCATGAAGGCTGCTCTTTTCTGGACGCATGTTACACAACCTTTAATCATTGAAACGTTGAAACGTTTATGGTTCTCACAAATATAGGCATAAAACATGATATTATGTAATCGATAAAGTATTACTGCATCTGTATTTTGAACATATTCAGCCATGTTGTATTCTGTCCTTTTAACGGTAAGTCATTCCATTCCTTTGTAGTTCAGTTTTGTTTTTTTTTATGTAAGTTGCCGCCACACGTATATAGTTTGCTTTCTGTTGTAGATCTAAGGGTGTGAAAGTGTGTGTACCTTTCAAACCTAACCATTTCTTTCATATGCAAAAGGGGAGAATCATTTAGAGACTAAAGAATCACTACTCGTTTTTTTATTAATTCTCATGTGACGACTTTAGTTTTAACACATTAATCACATCGGTTGAGCTCATGTTAAAGGCAGCATTTAAAATATTCTTGCAGCTGTCTTTGTCAACCATGTGATAATGTCCTAATCAGTGTGACTAGTGATTACAAGCACAACAAAACAGGTAAACTACAGCCATTATACAAAGTACGATAGTCATTAGACAACGTTAAAGAGAAAATAGAGTTATTCATCAGAGGCAACGCCAGTTATTTCCTCTAAATACTGCACTCCGTCATCAAGTTTCAGCTTAAATCCATTCATTTTTGAACGAAACAGGTCACTTTAAACACACCTAGTCCTCACAGAATTTCCATAATGTGATGAAATCATCTCTCGAGAAGACCTTTTCTACATGATAGAACATGACGTAATAGCCAGATATAACATAATGGTTAGGGTAGGAACCTCTCGAGAAGGGATAAACATGTATGATATCATGTGGAGATTCGCTGTTAAACATCTTGTTTAGCCTAGGAATAATGAGCTGCTGTCGGCATTTGGAATAGGGTTTAGTTTAGTTTAGTTTAGTTTATTTCCTCCTTTCCTTTATAACAGTAATTAATATTATTATACATAGATGATATTAAATAACTATTAAAATAATTACATGAATACGATATAAGAAGAATGAAAGATAATCTACCAATATACAATTTGAACGGAAGAAGAACCAGAAGGAAGTAAGAACTTTTCGAGTCCGGTCCCTGTCCTAAATCATTGAGACAACAATAAAAGAAGAAGGGAAAAAAAGACGAATGCCTGACCAATGCGGGTATTTTGTCAATAATTGTATCAGCATTATCTTTCTCAATAAAGCTAGATTTCATCAACCATAACACTCATAACTCTTCGTGATAGGTTTTCAGTGATGGCCAAATGTTTATTTTGATGTACTGTACTTCCTAATGTTGCTACACGCAGGTATTCCAACGCCGTGTTGATGGCTCTGTGGACTTTTACCGTAACTGGACTAGCTATGAACAGGGCTTTGGTGAACTTGAGAACGAGTTCTGGTTGGGTAACGATAAACTGTATTACCTCACCAATCAAGGCGACTACTCCATTCGGATTGATCTGATTAACAGGGATGGAGACCCATATTATGCGGAATATGACTTGTTCCGAATCAGTGATGAGGGTGATAACTATACAATGTCTGAATTGGGAGCCTACAGTGGAACTACAGGTCAGTACATCTATACTGGTAAATGACATTTGTAACATGGCGCACAATACATGGTGTGCCAAATTACTGTGTAAAGAATCTTCACGGTTTATTTAATTGTTTTTCTAGCTTACTTGAATGGCTCACTTCTAATAACAGCTTCCTTTTTGTTGGATAGTTGAAACATTGGTGTGTTTTTTGAAGTGGTCCGCGGTGACATTTCTCGTTGTCTTAATTATACTTCCAACATATCAGAAAAATGTAAGTAGTGGACCAGACATGTACAGTAGTTTACAGCTTAAATATGAATGGGAGATTTTTTTGTCCACTGAAATGTTATTCTATGATACTTTTCAATTGATTTTTTGTCTTTTACATATTTATATTTTTTCGAGCCATTGGAGCTGTTAACTAAACAACACCGCTGTTTGTGGTCACGATGTCAATGTACGCCACTTGAACAACAGAAAAGCTGCGATACTGGTGATAACCAGTTTAAATGCATAATTTATTTGTGTTATTATAGTTGTATTAATAATGCTTTTTTTAAGGAATAAAATATGATTGGCAATGGATGTCAGGTCAACAGCAATGAGCATACCTGAAACATGAAGTGTTGAACATATGATATTACAATAGCTATTTTAAATACGGCTACTGCAGATGTTAACGTCACCAAACTATACAGTTGTTCGTGTCATTAGTTTATCTAAGTGATGAGTTATGAACTTGTTTACTTCACATCGAAGGAGAATTAGGTCTGAAGTATCATCGGAACTTTCCATTCAGTACCTTCGACAGAGATAATGATGATCATCACACCAGTAACTGCGCTGCTGGATTTCACGGTGCCTGGTGGTATGGAAAATGCACTCGCTCTAACCTCAATGGTGACTATCACGCAGGTGAAAGCCAAGCATCATCTATCTCTTGGGTGCAGCTACCTGGAAATCGATTCAATATTAAATACACTGAAATGAAGATACGACCAAACACATGATCCATCTGAAGCAACTGAAAATCATCATAGACCTACACTGTGAATGTGATATAGAATGAATCTAACATGCCTATCGTTACATGACTACATGTACGTTTACTGATGGCGCAGTCATGCAGCGACATGGAAATGGATTGGATTACCAAAAAGTGTGTTGGAACTTGTTACATGATTTTTGTTTTCGAACTTTGTCGAATTTTCCGTTAACTACATTGTATCCTTATGGTATCCAGAAGTACACATTGGATTTCACCGAAAGCCTTGCAAATGTTTTAAGAGATATTTTATTCCTAACCTCAAGACCACGTTGAAAAAATCAAACAGAAGTCATAAAAATCAGGTACAAAAGTATGGATATCAATGAAAGAAAAAAGCTATGCAAAGGAATAATAGAATAGTTTACTTTATGTGTTATTTTCTGTGAATAAGTCACTCTGAGTTTTAAATTTAAAAAAGTACCTTAAGTCAAAGATTTCAAAAATATATGTCACAAAGCTTACAGAATGAATTTGAAGATGATGCGACGCCAATCTTTAAGGACATTCCTAACCCGAGATATTAAATGTAGAAATTCACTTCCTTTAAAGTAAAGTATAATAAATATAATATATAATAAGATATTCGGTCCTTGTAGCCAATTCAGGAATCTGTTTTTAGACAACCGGCATCACGTCCCAGATCACAAGTAACACAAAACAGACTGCTCTTCGCGTTAGCAGTCTACTGTATACTTAGTTGAGTTACACCAGTATGAATACAATCTTTACCTAATAAAAATATGTATGTAATATTTAGCAATATTCATGACATGAAACCCATGTTTGTGTAAAACAATTTGGCGTGAGGGTAATACTACGGTTCTCGTTGTACAGGGTCAGTGTTTTAAAGGTTCGATGTAACAATGCAAGCATTTAGCAGTCTACTGTATACTTAGTTGAACCACCCCAGTATGAATACAATTATTACAATATAAAAATATGTATATAATATTTACGGATATTCATGATAGGTTATTTTACATAAAACCCATGTTTGTGTAAAACAATTTGACGGGACGGTAATACTACCTTTCTTGATGTACAAGGCCAGTGTTTTAAAGGTACAGTGTAACAATGCACCTTATGTGTGTAAACTTACATGAACTTTGAGTGCGATGTTACGGGCAAAAACTGCCAATAAAACCACGCAGCATTGGGTGTACAACACTTTGCAGTAGCAGACCGAGGGTATATGTGCACATTTACCAGGGTAATGGCCGATGTGATGGGGAAACTAACGTTTGTATTGTTAGTGGTACACAGTCGACCCTTATCTTACACTAATAGTGTGTAGTTGCCTTCATGATGGGTATAAATACCAGCTAACAGTGCACGAGTACCCATAGCTAGTCACTTTTTGCGCGTTGTGCTATAGTTTTTCTTTGGTCCTGCCTTACGCTGGCTAATGCATATGTTATCTATCGTAGAGCATCCCCGGTATATTACTGTGGACTGTCTGATAAAAAAGAACAAAATCTGATAAAGAGGGAAATAACAACTTCTTTGAAAGGTGTGTCCTCAATTTCGTAAGAACATAAAGACCAATGATAGCTTGGTGTGAAATTAAGACTAGTAAATGTGATGGAGTATCCTAGCAAATATTAAAATGAACGCATCAAAGCTTCCAAATCAGTGACTTTTACAATGTACTCAGTAGTAGAAAGAGAAATACATTGCTTAGTGTACTAAATATTTAGTAAACATTACTTGTACTCAGAATAGACCTTGGAAGGTAATGGAGACATAATGCAGGTGTAATTTAGTACTGTCACGATGGAATTTGAGATGATCGGTGATAGACTTCTTATTTGATCTTGATCTTGATACTGAATGTGACATTTGCAAAGTGGAGAAGTGGGTGTGTGAAATATGTGTGACTCACATTTGATAAGTGAGCTATATCATGACCGTATTTTTTTTTCGGGGGGAGGGTAGTAATTGATGAAGTCATGTGGCTACATCGTACGCATTTAAAGCTGCAATAAGTGGACGGTTGGAAGGTATCATACAGAGGGTTTTGTCGATATTCATGAACTGAAATAGTGAAATTTGTGCAGATTTCGTGCATATTAATGAGGTCAAATCTCAACAATTCCAAACGAGATATTAGCAACTGCAAGCCAGCATTTCGTCAAACTTGATGTGGCGATAGAAGAATGTAGCATACACATGAAAGATTATATGCTGCGATCAGATATGCATATTCAAGAAGGGGAGGTGTCTGATGTCACAAAAGATTCTTGATTATTGTTCTTTGCAATATTTGTTGTCGAGAATATCCATTATTGACTGAATAATCGTTTTGTTACAGTAATACTAGACAAGTCGCTGCCAACCTTTTAGCAGTTACAGAAGTTCTGACTGATTGATGTGGGAAGAGGGTTTTGTCGATAAAAAGTGAAGGTAGATTCATGATACAATGGTTTGTATGAGGATCATCAATCTAATAAATGTGCAATCAACGTTAATATATTTGTCATGTGTCTTCCTTTATGCCTCCGTAATCTTTCAGCAGAGTAAAAATGCTGGTTTGATTCCGTTTTTGAAACTGTTGTCAGCCTTTCGGGGGCACATGGAAATTACATAATTTGTAAGTCAACGTCCTTGGTGTGAGATATTTTGTTTTTAAAGCAAACTTTCCTTAAAGTAATACTTTGCGGAAATATCATTCTCTCAAAATGATTTCTTTCAAAATTTTTTTTCTTTTGTCAGTAAACAAATTTCTTCCTATCGTTGTTCTAGAAAAAATGAGAGAAGAGTAATGACTAATTGTAGTGACATAATGCTATATTTCAGTCCACTCACGGAACCATCTTCAAACAGGATGTAATAATTATACAAAGAAGACAAGATACCCCAACGAGGTGAAAGCAAACAAACAATGTCAATGAAAGGAAAGAGAAGCACAGTTGAAAAAAAAATACAGAACATGCAGTCAGAATAGCTCGAGTGGATGGCTGGCAATGTTATTAAGGGATGATCCGCTTGCCTTGATTGTTAGGCTCTCCTTATTTTTCGCTTGTAGAAATTAGACTTGTTGCCAAGAATACTACAATCGGAGAGGAACTGTGATAGAGTGATTTTTCTGTCTACAATGTTGATAAATTTGACTACCAAATGATTTCATGAGATGTTCTTTAAGTCTGTCTTTGAGCCTTCTACTTGTTTCTGCGACGTAAATAGAACTACAGTCAGGACAATTGATTTTATAAATGACATTGTTAGTATAATGGAGACTATAATGATCTTTGAAATTAAAAAGAGAGGACATCTTCTTCTGAGAATATACCACCCTACAGTCCAAACGCTCCCCACAGGTGTTTTTCAAAATCTGTATCAGATTTTTAGCGATCTTATCGCTACTTGGACCAATGTAAGATAAATTAACATATATATTCCCCTGTGATACAGTTTCTTTCGCTGCAAGACCCAATCCTAATTCGAGCTGTAATTTCTTGGTGTAGGACTCCATCTGCCATAACAAACGCTTAAGGTAGCCATTGAACATGAGAATATTACGTATATACATTAATTCACTTAAAAATAAATCGAAGGATGGGCAAAATCGACGAGTAGATTCATGAATAGTTTTAACTACAGAAACCTTATATTTTTTGGGGTTCCAAGAATTCCAATTTATAGAAAGAGCAGTGAAGGAAGGTTTTCTGAAATAATATAAAATACTAAACAACACCAGAAAAAAAAAATCCACCTCACGCCTTAACCATTCGCCCACAGCTTTGTTGCTGGTGTTATCAAGTGAATTTGGCCTGAAATACAGCTGCCACGAGAACATATAAATTGCGTAGGGTGCTAACCCCTGGTGCCTATTAATAACATAGAAATTTTTGTTATGTGAGGATCCCAGAAGAAGGCCGAGTAATACATGTATATATAATTATAGTAGGTGCACCTTGAGTCGATCAGTACTTTGAATCGATCAATGCATTTTAAACTTCAGTGAGGCAGTGCGGACGCAAAGGAATTCCAAAGTAAGCACCGCCTACATCATATTTATGTCAAAAAACAAGTCTTTGTTATTTGTTATTTTTTTACTCGCTCATTAACGTTCCTTGCATGTGAAACATGGGAAATCCTCTTGGTTTAATCACTAGTACGTGAATGAGATCTGATAGGTTAAGGATAATTTGGTGAATTTCATGAAACGATTCAATGTGCCTCTTTAAGTGATAGGTTTCATGACTTACAACTCGGCCATAATGCAATGACGTACGTAGGCGTTGTTGCATCTGTATTTAGCTTGCATTGTTTCAAATTTATTCCCCCACTTGCACATGTTTTTTCTTATATTTACCAACAGTTTTACCGTCTCATCATCGCATACAATAAATCCGGCTTGAACGCACACCCTTCGTCTTCGAGTCATTTATTCGTATACTTTTGGTTATCTAGCTGAATAGCAGTGCATACCGTTGACGCGCTGTGAGGGAAAATGGAAAATTTTACTCACAGTCAAATTTTTATGTTTCAGAAATGTTGCTGATTATCATGTTTCAAATCGTACCAAAATATCGACCAGAATGTCTTCGGTAAAACTCTCATTCATCATTTGGATAGAACAGACAATATTTTTATCGTCTTTTGACATTATGAGGTATTTATTTGATAATAAGAAGTATTTTGATAAATCTTATTCTGACGTGATTGACTCAACGTTTCATCATAAGCCTAGTGTTATATACGGCCATGTTACATTCAAGACCTTTTCCCATGTAATTACTCATTTTTAACACAAGCAAAAGGTATTGGAATGATAAGGGCAAATTTATTTTTAAATATTTCTCTCACGTTTAATATATCATAATAATGTTTTCATATTTTTAGGATTAAAATGTTTGTTAGGTGATAGACTCATGATACCCCCATGCTATGTATATGTGTGCTATGTATGTAGTTTTAAGTGTAAAGGGACTTACAAGTAGAGACGGACATACAAATAGAAGGTATGCCTTTGGTTCCGAAGAAGTATATAAATAATCGATTACACATATACCCCTGATTTTTCTTCAGGTGCTAGAACAGTAATGCAAGAATGAATGTTTCTTTCATGCATTGGTTGCCGTTGTTCAACATGATAGTGTTGGTTTAGTGTAATGTATGATAACCTGCTTTCAGTATCATTGGTACTACTGGCCAAATTCTTGGTTGGACAGAGCATATCTGCATATTTGTTTGTCACTGAAAACGTAAAAAAATATACAAGTAGCAACTGTAGAATTTCTCCTTATTCTCCTTTCGACTAATTCGGTGAGTTGTACCTTACATTCTGAAAGATAAACTCATTACAGCGGACAACCATGATGAGCTCACTTATGTTTTCCTACTATGGCTTTAGTGGTAATGTTTATGACTGGTTCTTCAGCTATTGAAATAATCACCAGCACTATCGCACACTTCAGTGGTCTCTGTTCAGTTTGTATGTTAAATGGGATGTTAGGCAGCGTTCAATCCGAGATCCTCTATTCTCCTCTATTAATGTACTTCAATGATATTTGCGCATGCTCTAATTCTTAACAACCTGAAATTTCGTCCTTGTGCTGACGACACCTTTCGTTTGCTCAAGTCACAAGAAGCATTTCTTTGTGCATAAAACGTTAGCTAGCAGTGAAGGTATCTGATTCAAGCACCAAGAGCTGTCATCAATTATGAGGACAAGTATTATGAAAAAGGGAAAAACAAATTTACAGGAGATCACCAAAATTGAAGACGGAATGCCATACTCAACAATTATCAAGCAACAGCAACAAATCATACATTTTCACACCGATAAGGGGCACCATTTTGCAGAATTTCAAGGAATTGGTCAAAACTGACTAAACAAAAAAACGTTTAAAAAACAGCATCTTTATGATGCGGATGTTGTTGCCCTGTTATGATGTAAAATAACTACCGGAATTATGTCACTTTGGGTTGCTGTATGGCTTGACCTATTTAAAGATATATGAAATGAATACAGGATTTTGAGAACAAATTAGTCGTACGTGCGGTGAGTTTTCTGCCAGTCGAAATGTCAAACCAGACCATGCCATAACCGTTCCATTATATTCTGGTTATAAAATATTACCCTTTGACTATACGGAACACCTTATTATGACCAGGAAGTGATTTGCTTTGTAGGATAGCAACGGGAGAATCATGCTTATGGACGATTCAACTTATTACAAATTGATTACACACCTTATTCCAAAATAAGACATTTTCCACTTTCTTTTGTAATTCTGATGGAATCTACCGGTCTTTTTGGAATTCTACATCCGTTCGAGAAGAAACAATTCTTCATGATCTCAGAGAAATGAAAGACCAAGTATGTTATACCACCATTGATCGATCATAATAATTCCCCTAGTCTGGATAGCCTTGCAGTGAACTTGGAAGCCAAGAAAGAATCAAGATACTGAAAATATACTGAAATAACGTTGAAGTATAAGTAGAACACACATATTACATTTACTAACAATATTACCGTACTCTGAAAGTCTATACCCCCAAACAATACATGGGAAGTAATAGTAACATTAAAGATAAATTTATTACGTTAATGATCATCAAATACAAAAGGTACCAATATGAATATATCTTCTCTTCGCGTCCCTGTGACGTTGTTTCAAGTTTCAGTTGGTCATTGGCCTAGCACTGGTACAAAAGTGTTGAGAGAGAGAGTCGAGGGTATTTTCCATTTTAACAGCGAAGCATTACAAGGAAAGTATTTACACGCCATGAACATATGAAGATTTCTTCACCTCAGCAAACTTACCAAAACTGCTGAAGTACTACTAATCATCTCTTGAGCTTGCCCCTATTGTCTTTGTACATGTCAATGCCCATGGTAAATCATACCACAGCTATTCCAGTCTGTAATGTAAGTAGTAATCTCTCTTTCCTTTCTCTATTTCTTTTTCTGTACAGAGGATCCTGAAGAAGGCCAATGAAGCCCAAAGCTTGAATGTGTTTAGTACATGAGGACTCAAAATTACTCACACAGTATGTGAGAGTGGGATGGGATTAATGATTACGGTGACGTAGAAGTGCTGTAAAGCACTAACAGACAGCGCGTTTACTTTTCGGGCATGTGGACCTTCAACCAATCAAAGTTAAGAAACAGATAATGATTAAGAACTCAATTCTCAACTAATTCTCAACTAAATTCATACCTGTATGTCCTCCATTGCTCAAGTAGACGTAACGCAGTGAATAAAGTCACCATTTTGTAATGCAAGAGATATCCATCATGCTAAGGTAATTTTATGGCTTCTTGTAATGATTAGCCAGCCACATTCACTTACTCACTTTCAGATATTTAAGGGAGTAGCTTTTTAGGTCGTATCTTCATTTCGGTATATTTGATGTCATACTTATTTCCAGGTAGATCATGCCAATAGATAGTTGTTTCATCACGATCATTAGGAGCAGGATAGTCACCATTGAGGTTAGAGAGACTGCAATTCCTGTACCACCAGCCACCGTGGAGATACACAGCACAGGCACGGTAAATGCTTTTGTCATTGTCTCTATCGAAGGTGCTGAACTTGTAGTTCAGATTTTTCCTCAAAGCATCAAATCCTGTGTTGTGGAGCAAACAAGCAAGCTTAAATGAGCAATATCAACTAGTAATATTCAAACGAGAATGGTGATGATAAATGACTACACACTGCATTTGCAACTTTGCAACATGGCATGTGATTACACACGAATTACTTTTCGTACTTCTACTGACCGTCTCCATTCTATAAAATTAGCAAAACCTCATTAATTCAATCATAATAACTCAAACAAAGTATGACATAAAGAGTATTTTGTTAAGTAGTTTTTTGTAAGAGTATTTTTTATTTTTTGGAGATTTTTTGTCATTTCTGTCTTTCTCTTTTGTAATGTCTATCGTAAATCTTGTGTGATATTTTTTACTTCCAGGCGTTCCAAAAGCTGTTGACAGTTTGCATAATTTAATTCAAAGAAATGTCACAGAGTTGTCTACTGCAACGTTGTACACGGTGACTCATCAACGATTCTCTTCTGAAGAGCTTTACAAACATCCAAAGGACTGCTACATGACCGGTTACAAGAAAAACGGATAGTTGACTCTGCGATCATAACGGACCTGGTGTATTGACTGCATTAACATACTCAACAGACCTTTTCCATTCATATTTGACGTATATTTCACTGTACCTATGACAGGAAATAATAAGCCACATACATGAGATGTTCATAGCTTTAAAGGAAAACCGTTGTACATTCTTCCAGATAGTCCTGATACTTCAAACATACTTTGTCAAACAATAAGACACCATTCTGTACAACAATAACTGCAAGTCCAAGAAAATCTGAAGTTTTTTATGAATACACATTTTATTCACTTGCAAGTCGCCATGTTGTTGCGCAATTTCGTGAATCGTGACGTGACTTTTGCACCTGTACATGTCAGTTAATATTGTCGGTGCATGTGATATGTCATACATCTCCAAAATAGCGATACGCTGTACAACAACGGCGGGAAGTTTAAAGTTATATTTGGAAAGAAGTAATTACGCAAATAAAACCAATACTGTCGTCACTGTTTGTAAATAGATGTGCATTAAGCGTAGATTGAAATTGAAACACCTACTACGGCTCATCTTTAAAAGATTCTCAGTGAATCACACGACCACACGGGTCTCTAAGGTTTCAAATTTCCGATGTGTTATGCTTTTAATATTCACTAACGAAATCGTACATCACAGTTGTCGCTGTCAAGTGTTCATTCAGCCTAATTAAGCATGTACAATTTAATTGATTGTAAATTACAGGTTTCCACGAATCCTTTTAAAGGATGATTACCTAATATGTAATGAACAAAGCAGTGTCGCTATTTGGAGCAGAGATACAAATATGTGTTATTTTAACATTACAAACTACGTTGTCAGTAATGATGGAATAACCTAATTGAAATTCTTTTTATTGCTTCAAAACTTCAGAAGGAGGTGAAGGAAATTTAGACCCTTGGGTCTGTGCTGATATTTCTCGTCACGCAACAAACTATTCGTTTCCTGAATTAAACAAACATGTTTTCCTAAGAAGGCAAATGGATGAGTCCTCCTTTTTATTTGTCTGGGTCCGCTTTGTAGTTGTCTAAGCTCTTCATTGAGAGCCAACTCAAATATTAAGTTTTCAACTATTATTTCAATTTTTGCATATTGCCTTGGAGCTGTGAAGGTGAAGGTGGTATCTGGAATGTAGATTTATCAAACAAACAAAGCCTTATCGTACCTTTGGAGGAGGTAATATAATTAGGCTTCCCGAGTTCCATTGGAGTTTAACATCATATTGTGGTATTTGTACTCTTAGTTCAGCTTAACATCATCTTGTAGTACTTGCACTTTTTTCAATATCACCGCCAGTCATATTCACATAGAATGGTTACAAGTATCAGTTACTAGTATAATTCACTAACCAGCAGATCCAATAAAGGGTCCCAGTGCAGCCAGTCTATAGTCATCACTCTCATCCTTGATTTTAAACCCGTCATATACAGCAAAGAATGCCTTTTCATATACATTGATCAGATCAATCCGGAGGTTGTAGTCGCCTTGTTGAATGAGATAATGCAGCTTATCGTTACCCAACCAGAATTCATGATCAAGCTCACCAAAGCCTTGTTTATAGCTGGCCCAGTTACGATAAAAGTCCACGGAGCCATTAACACGACGTTGGAAAACCTGTTTGTAGCAACATTAAGAAATACATCAAAAGCACTATTTGGAATTAAAGAAAGGTTAATCGTTTTATGAGCTGTATATTAAGAAATGACGCATTAAGACACACTACAGACAACAATACGAAGGCCGACACCATCTTTTATATATTTCGTAAGATGATAGTGATTTCAGCATAATCACTTCATATAATTTACACGTTGGAAGGTTAAAATAAAAGATCAGGAACTGTCGTTTCCACTAAATTTGCAGGTCAAATCTTCCTGCAGAATCATTGCGCTGACTTCACTCAGCTGTTGAAAGTCAGATCCATGTTTACATGAATGACACCAATTGAAGTTACAAAATCGGTGTAAGCATTCACGCTAGCGAAGAAAATTATTCATGACGTTATGATTGTGCTAAAATGTTCCGTAAACATTCTTCCATGGTCGATTACACATGTTTAGCCAGTGAACACGACACCTAATATCTCCGCAACGCAGCTCAAGAAAGCCTAGATATTGAATTAACACACCCTAACTACTTTACGATGTTTAATTGAACATGTGGGTCATCACAGCATGAGGTGATAAAACTGGCCTAAGGCGATGAGGATTTGCAACAAGTTGAACATCAGTAAAACAATGAAGAGGTGAGGTTGGAGGGTCTCTCATTTTAGTGGAAGAGACACGGCATGTTATAAACATTTTCAGTTTTTTTTTTAAGAAGTCATCGAAGTCTCATGACGTTTAATTAGGGGTTTCAAACAAATTTGCCGAACAAGACGCAATCACATGACCTTAAATTGAGCTTACCTAATTAATAAAAAATTTCCTAATTACTACGAGGTTCAGCAAGTAAGCTCTGCGAAATGTATGGTGTCAGTATCCTTTTGCGGGACAATAGCTTCTGCATGACACTAAATTTTTGTTATAAAGTTCTGATAAAATTTATATACTCAGAGGATCCAGAGGCAAGTGCAACAGGTGCTCACCATCTTAAATACGAACAATTCAAAATGCTGAAAATCGAAGAGGAACAAATCTAAGGTACACTCCGGAAGATAGACATATGACGTATACGAGATCAAACATATGCAGTGATTGAAATCTTAAGTGTAACCTTACTCTACGTTATTTAAGTGTTCTCAAAAGGTTCAAGGCAGTCACCCATCACCCCAAGCGTCATTTATTTACTTTTCTTGGTGGGGGGGGGGGGGGAGGGAGAGTGAAAAATGCAGGATTCTTAAAAGGATCTGCTCTTTGAATGACAGCAAATTCGAAAGATGCAGAGTAGTTCACATTACACAACATAAGCAGAAGCCCAGATGTATTTGTTACACGTGTACAGGAATTATGGACCGGACGTAAGTGATCTGGAGACTGGGACGACGAGTCTCGAGTCTCTGTATTAATATTCCTTCCCGTAGCCCCTCCTTCAGAGCCGACATCCGCTTACACCCCACTATCACAAACTTCTGAAGACGCAAGTGAATACATTTTCATAAAGCGTATACACTACCATTATTTACCCGACTGGGAATGGGCTAAAACTACACAGGCTGTCATTTTTCACCACCCTCTGTTCCAAGTTTTTCCTTTTTTTCTCATTCTTGTCTTATTATTCCCTCCCCCTCCCTTCCTCCATGGATATGGACCTATACCAATTAGTCCTCTTGGTTGCTTGCATTTTTCAGATAACGTAACTTTCACAGTAATTAACAAACAAGTACATGTTTTTTAGTGTATGGTATTTTCACCATTACTGCATAACATCCACCTCGTTTCTACCAAAAACTTTTTTATCATTGAGTACTTTGTTTCTACAGGATATACATGCTCTCTTTGAAAGTGACAACTGTCCATCTAATTGCATCTTAAAATCCTTGACTGTTGACAAATTTGGAGGATTCGGAGGATTTAATACGAGCACTTTGACTCCTTTCAGAAGAAAAAACAGTAAAAATTGAGTTCCCATTTATAGCTGGCAAGTTACCTACGCACCTTTTACTTAAAAACATTACTATAATCACCATGGTATCGACTATGTATCTGTTAACCCCACCCACCCCTTAACCACAACCCATGACGTATATAGCTACACCGTGTGACTAACTGGTTATCAATCAACTGTGGAAACAGTCTAAGTCTTAGTAGCACTGTCCTTCTTAAGTGGGACCTTTTTTGCGCAACCAGCCCATTGTGAAACTCATATAATTTCCCGGTGCTTCCACATGTGTGTGTACCAATACAATATCAATTTCGATAAAAAGAGCATGTAAAATTTAAGTGCAGATGGTTGGCTGTATAAATGTCATCTTGGTATGTTCTGAATGAGTTTTACTTTGTCTCGCGATGCCAACTTTGTAGACGTTTTGAACGGTTTGGGTTCGTGCAATAACAGGGAATGTTATTGGCTTTATCCTCTTTTCAAAATTGATTGTAGCGGTTTTCGACCTTCAAATAAAAATGTTGCCTGCCAGTGAAACCATAGCTTTGGCCCTATAACTGTTTTCTCGATAAGATTTTCAAAGCATGAATGAGTCATTAAATTTATTGCTTGTGAAAGGTGATATTCAATTTGAACACGTTAATTAAGTGTATTTGGTTTCTTGTACACCTACCCGATACCTACAAAGAGATAACAAAAAAACTCGAAAGAGACTTGGCTCCAATTCAGAGCATAAGGATGTTCCATATACCGTCACTAATCTGGTGGAGAATTGCTAGATTGAAACTTAAATAACTAGTTCGTTCTCATCTTAGTTTATTTTGTGCTATACGCTATACTGGCAAAAAAGAACAATAGAACAAACCATCAATACGAATTATACAGTTAAGTCTATTTTTACACAAATGACCTTTCCAATAGTTTGCAGTCTGCCACTTACCATAAAGCAACAATTTCAACACATTTTGTCAGAATCCAGCGAGTTGTCTGCAAGCGACAACACTTTTAACCAGTACGAAACAAGGCATTGCAATTTTGGTAGTGTAACCAAACCATTAACGCAGGATGTGCCACAATTCCTTCCTTTTTAAAACTTCTTTTCAGAGATAAGAACTACCTATCAGAGATACGAACTACAGTCAATTTGTACAAAAATCACCAAACTTCCAAACGAAGTACTTTTACATCAGACTTTTATTGCGGTTATTTGGACTCGTACATTGTTGAGGTGTCGCATATGTGTCGAAGAACCCGGCGGGTTCAGTTAACGTTTTAGAAGAGAACAAGTGACTGACTCCTTATCAAACTTAAACATCTAAATTAGTGAAGGTTCTCCCGCAAGAAACGTTGCATGCAGTTGTTGTTTTACCAGGTTGGTATGAAATGGAAAAAAAAATGTAATATGGTCGATGAAGGCTATTTCTTCAACAAACAACATATCCTGCTTTAATGCAATGTGCAGCACTACTTCTCTATTCATAGTATAATTAAGTATATCAAAATATCTAAATCAAAACAATTAGTTTATAACAAAGCTAATGACAATAATGCGCTCTGCCCATGCTTCCAAATGAAATTCCTCTAAAAAAAATGTAATAAAACCAAATTTTCAGATCAATATATCGCCCTCATCAAAATTAAAGCAGTGCTACTACAGTAATTATGAAATTATGAAATCCTAACGGTTGTCTTCTAATTTTCAGCTTTCCCCTAAATGGGTATTCACTTTCAAAAGGAAGTAACGGAAATATCGTACTTACAGAAATATGTATGGAATATTTTGTTACAATTTTGAGATATTTTTTCTTTTGGTCTCATTTTCAGTCAAGATATGTTGTTTCATAAAGCAAAGGGTTTTTAAGGCACGAATTTAAAATTTCGATTTGCAATGTCTCAGAGAGCTTGAAAAACCATTCCAACAAGAACCGCCATTTCAAATGAGGGAGTACTATTACTTAAGCTGCTTCATTTCAGAAGCCGAGTGCATGAGCCAGTTTCTGTATGATGCCTGCCTGCACAGTGGATGTAAGGGAAAATCATATTGAAAAACATCTGGCAGAAGATCCCAATTTTGACCTATTTTAATTTAATTTTCTGTCATGTCTTTGCTTTCATTGATTTTTTCGTCCAATTGGACATACAAAATATTCAAATTATTAAAAACCCTCTAGTTCATTTATCCTGTCTGTTACCAGTTGTGTCACTAGTTTGTAGTTAGCGAATGCTCTTGTTTGAAATTTGAAACAGTTGTTGGTACGTACCGCTTCTATCTCACATATCCTGACACCTGCAAAGAATAACAGATTTGTCTCAACTAAGATCCAAGATCTCTATATTTATGTGTCTTACTTTACGTTTGATGATTGGCTAAAAAGCATGAATATCTATATCGTAAGGAAAAAATTATGGAGCGTTATTGAGTATAACTAATGTTGGAATACATGAATTTTAATTGCATACAATCTGTACGCAAATCGAGTCAAAAGCCAAATGATCGTTTTTATTATGAATGCAATCAGCTGGTGCATTCGTAATACACACGTTGTGGGGTCAACTCTCCTTTGCTGCTTTCTTATAAGGATTTGCAAACCAGACAGAGTGCAAAAGCAGGAAGCTGGGTAAATTGATTACGTATGAACAGTCAAAGCATTAAAAGACTGCACTTCCATTTCACGTAATTCATGGCTGGTGAATCTGCCTATATTGATAATGCTATATCCTTCGAAGTGAGAACATCATCGACCTACATGAAGTACCTCTGCAAGGACAAAGGTCTTAAAAAAGTCTCAAAAATCTTATTTAAGTAGAAATTCTGGAAATTATGAAGTTACAACTTGTAGCAAACTCTCGGAAGAAACATTTAATACTAAAACTTCTCAACGAATGCGCAGAACTGGCTTAGCATGAAAAATAGAGGGTTACATGTACGAACAGTAGGGTCACTACAAAGATTGTATTATTTAAAATATAAAACACATATCTCTCTTAGATGGTCTTCCATATCACTTTTTAGTTGGAAAAGCTACTTTACAGTGTAACGTTAGGATAAAAGACCCACCGTCCATCCTCCACCTTGAGACATGTTGCAGAAGACATCAAAGGGTGGTCCATTCCAGTTAGATGGAGTGATTTTATACACACCACTTTGGGTGTAGCCATCACTGAAGGCGTCCATGCAGTTAGTGTAAATTTTGGTGCAAATCTCCCCGTCACCTTGATAACCAGTAACACAATAACATTTCCGTACATCATTTCTCATTTCACAGACTGCGTTAGGGCTACAGTTGTATTCTTCATCAATCTTTATCCCTCCATCGATACAAGTATACCTTTTAGTACAGTTAACATTAACAGTTGATGAACCATTCTAAGGAAAGAAAATCCAGAAAATAAGAATTATGTTATTTTGAGATGGATAAATACAGATTGCTTGTGAAGCTGCTTTCTCTTTCTGCATTTCTGTCAGTTACAAATTAATTATTTTACATTAACTATAGTTGATGAATTTATAGAAATTTATGAATGAAATATTGCCAGATATGATTTCTGCCTCTCTGTGTCGCGATTTAATGAAAAGGCGAAGCGAACAAAAGTTGCACAAACAACTCAAATCACTTTTGTTCCCAAACAATGCAACATACATTTCGAGATCAATGTCCTTTTATTTCATGCGACAAAATCGATGTAAGCATGACATGGGTGATAAGGAAAGTCAATAATCTGTGTAAAATCCTGCAAAAACTGTACCGATTACATCCTGTATTTCACCATTTTATAGGATACCCAACGTAATATGAGCGCATCTAATATTTCTACTATGTAAGTATAAGTGTAAGTGAAAACACTTGCGCGCTCAATATTAGCGAATATTATTCACAGGCGCTTTGTGAAGAGAAATCAATGAAAAGAAAAGCAAAAAAAAAAAAAAAAACTGCATAAGCTATGCGAAATGAACAAAAGTGGTTTTGAACTGATCGATGAAGAGTCCGTTTTTACAGTAAATGGTACAAATCCAAATATATACGCTTTTTACTTCACCTAAATCTGGAAAGACATTGGTTGCTGATTCAGATAGGACTGAACTTAATTACAACTGTTTCAATGTTTAACACAACCAAACTGCCTCTCGCGTAAATAGAATTTATTTTTCAATACATTTTCCTTTTTTGTCTTTTCTAGAATACTCAATGAGTTTTTGGACTGTCAGATTACCATGTTTCTTGTTTCTTGAAATGAAAGAAAAATTTACGATCACCTTAATCTGAGATGCTTCATTTCCGATTATTTGGACACAGTCGATCCCCTTTGTAGTTCCACTGAAGGTAACAGCTGTGGTGGTGGATACCATCATCTCTTCCTCCGCAGTAGTGGTAACACTCTTAAAGGAGGGGGCAGCATCAGCTGAATCAACAAAACATGTGAAGGAATCGCAAAATCATCATTTGAATTAAGGTGAAAACGTCATCGGTTATTTACATAATTATAATGTTTTCTGTTTGAATTCCAGTGTATCTCTTCTTGGGCCTTGCAAATTTGTGAAAGTATACATAAGTGGATTTGGTAAAACGAAGAAACCACGAACAAAGGTTTCCACGTATACGTGGAGAACATGCCAATACCATGTGACCCCTAGTAGAGCAATAGCTCCAACTACAAATTATCGAACGTTAATTTGCTCTTAAAACGGCTGCAAAATGAAGCCAAATATTTACATCTCATTTAGAATCAATTTTATTTACCTATCGGGGTTTTTAGTGTATGACGAGTTCCAGCCGAGTACCGTATGTGTGGTTTACGTTAATAGAAAAAGGTTGATTTCTGTACCCTAAAAGGACCCAGAGCCTAACACCACGACAGACTTTAGCACTCTGGTACTTACAAGTGAAGAATAGATTCTGTTGCATTGTAAGTAGTGACTGGCCCCTGTCTACGTTTAATTGATGTACTGATAAAACAAGACCTGTTCAACAGACTTGGACTCATCAATTATTATGTGTGACGGTATAATTTCATTTTGCTAATTTATTTTATTGTTTATCATTCCTTGTCCTATAGTCGAAGAGAACATACTTTATTAACGAGACTGCTAAATACATAGTGGCTTGATGATATTATATGCCGATGTTGGAAAGGATACACTTTCAATAACATGAAAACAAAAACAAACATTTCTGATCTAGATTTTTTGTATATCCAGCATTCATGTTTAACAACTAGTTGTCACATTTATTTGATTTTTTTTATTATTCAGAAAGCATCTGAGCAAAGATGAGGAATAATTATTTGAAACACCTGCATTGAGTTCATATGTCAGAAAATGAATCATATAAATAATTTAAACACAAATGTTACAAAATTTCACTTTTTTAACACATTATGACTATTCATAATCAAAGTATATGACGGCCAACAATGTATAAAATCATACAAGAAAATCATTTCTACTGATCTATTCAAAATGTACTGATTTGGTTGATTCTTCTGATTTCACGTTATAACACTAAAGGAATTAATGTATCCTTATTTGGTCTTTTATTACATAGTATATCTTGAATTCAATTATGAATTAATGCAAGTAGGGTTTTACAGTTAATATCTCAACAGCATGCCAAGTGGTGTCATTAGCAGATTTAAGAAACTAAAGCTGTAACATTGTTTAACAATTACGACAGCTTGTGTCAAGCAAAGCTTACCTTTTGACCTTATGTTGCAAGTTGGACGTACGTACTCAAATCTTTTATCGAAGTCACACGTTTCTATGGTCCAAAAATGAAATCATGAATTACTTACTTAGTTTTATTAATATCGAATTAGCTCTCTGTCACGTGAGTGGAAATTTTAATAACTGGCGATCTAGGATACTAGATTGCCAGATTCTAATACATGTTCGTTACATTCTCACGTGTTGCACATGTTACAGATGCATATTGAAAACAAACAACAGCAATGATAAACGCACACACAAAAAAGAATCAGAAAGTACAAATTATTACTGCTAGATTCTTCTTTACATTTTCTATCTCCATGGGACTCGAGTACACATGTGAACGTTTATAATTTCATTCATATATGAATCAGCACTGACTAAATGATTATATGGAATTTCTTACATTGACCACGGAGTTAAAGTTTTCTTACGATTAACAAACAAAAGGCTTTCATTATAACAGCTTTGTGAAATTTGTTGACATAACTTCAGCTATATTCTCAATTCATTTAGAAAAGCGGACGAGAAATTGTCAGCAATGCAAACGATTTTCTAGACGCAAAGATAAATGGCAATGAAATGTTCATATAAGGCAATTTAAATTTAAGAAAAAACACACAATAAATTAACATACTATTTGATATCATAAATGTGGGGTGCTTTGTAAGGAAAGTGATAGGCTAATATGAGGATAGGCTAAGGTAAACAAATGTTATTTGTAAATGTGTAATAATGTTTTTTAAATCAACGGTAATAAAAATACAGTACTATGTGCCTGTGGTGAACTAATCCTCCTTTTTGGGGCATGGCATTGGTATGATATGCCATGCCCCAATATGGATATTCATTAGACTCTGCAACAAATAAGCTACCTATAGGTTTTGTATGGTAAGAGGTCAGTAAACGTTTGTAATCTGGAAGTTCAACGTAATAGAATGAACAAATCAAACATCACCAGAAAGTTGGATATAACAAGCGATTGAATGCAAGAGGAATTATTTAAATTTGCTTGAGGAAGAAGAATACTTTTAAGAAGAAGTAAAAAAAAATATCCATCGCAAATTAAGAACCTCGAAACTGAATCAATAGTTGAGCGTACACAGACAAATGTAAATAAGAGAAGATATATGATTCAACAATATATGACCAATACACATAGAACCAATATGACTGCATTATGGAACTACAAAACTTTAGCAATATCATATTGAGTGAGCAAAAAGTGACAATTGTGACACAACGCTGGCTACCGACTGTCAAATTAATTTTTTTGAATATTTATTCATATTATTTTAGAACTTATCAAAAGCACTGTTTTTTTCACAATGGCGCCAAAAGAGAGACACCATGTGATAGGTGGGTGGTGATCTAAGACTTACACCAGCCAGCCCGGATATGATAATGGAAACGTAATCAAAATTGAAAAAAAAATCATAAGACCAATTGCTTTATAATGTCAAAAATATGTTCTAATTACATTGTAACAAGGTAGTCCAAGTGAAGTATGATCCTTGAAGAGTAAAACCCACAAAGTTGATTAAAATATATCTACAAACCTATGAGGTTAAATATTGTTTCTTACACTATCATTGCTGAACTATTTAAAGAGGTTGCATTAACCTGCTACAATAAAAATTTTATGCAAGCCATGTAGATTGGCATTTGATCATGCAAACATCTTGCAGTAGAGACTAAACACGAAGAAACAAGTTGTTCTCAGTGTAAAGGACACCATACTATCATCTACGTCACAGCAATATGCCACAAGAAACACACTGGACACTAAAATCAATGAACGTCTGATCCATGCCGTCGTAACATATCGTATTTACTTTTTCAAGGCACAAGTCTGGTCCTTCAAGCTGGAGTAATAATTCTTATAAATTAATGTCACAAACGATTGTCACTTTACCTTAATATGACATATGGCTTGATTAAATTGATCCTTCGAGGAGAGTGTACTTTTTTTGAGAATGAAGCAAGGTGAAGTACCCGTTGCCTTAAAGGACAGAGTTATGCTGTTGCTGTTGGCTCTCACTGTCTAAGAGACAATAGACTGTATCCAGTCAGGGGAAGAGAAGGCGCTAGCAGCATTTATTATGGTTGTAGATATCAATTCTAGAGTGGATGTCTTTGCTACAATTGATGCACACAAAGTTCTACGCTGCAGCAGTCTCCGCAAACTTGAACTAGTTTTAGTTTGGACTCTCTTTTGACGCTGAAGAAAACCCCCACTTTCGTCACCTCGCGTAATACCAGCGGTAACTGTGTCCCCCTAGCCGGTAATAAGCGTTAACCTCCCACATGGTTGTGTCTATGTCACCATACGTCATATCCGTCTTACAGACATCTTGGAATCATTGCATCGGTCGCCCAACTGGTCCAGATACAGCAATAATCTGGTCACACATGATGTCCCTTAGCCTTATCATACATCTATCCCTTATAAGGTGGACATGACCAATAGCATGGTCTCTGTGACAGCAAGACGAAAGGATGACAAAATTTATTCAAACATTATAGGTTTAAAGTTGTTTATCAACGAGATGTTCAGTATTCCCCTAAAGCAGACAGTTGGAAATCAAACTATTTTCACGACTTTTGGTGGGAGTATGTCTTGCAAGAGCCACGGCAACACAAAAAGTGGAAAGAAGGCAGGGCTTGCAGACGGACATTTTGGTGGCTTATGTCACTGAACTTTTTGTTGTTGATAGGCATTTCATGGCTGAAAATGCTTTGCCAGTTTTTTTTTTCTTTTTTATTGAATTGAAGACAGGATGTTTTTGAAGGATAATCAAAGGTAGGAATATTCTACTGCTTCAACGGTGTGATCTTCAATACGAGTAGTTGCCTGTCTTTTAGAATCTTAACGTACACTGATGATGAGGCCAAACTCTTTACATAAGAATGCAAGGCAGTCGAAGACGCTTTTTGGTATATTTTAGTGTGATCAAGCAGAGCGGTGTCATCAACAAGCAACGACTCACGAAACAGGACTGGACGAACCTTACATTTTTGCCTTTTTATCTTGCACGAGTCGTGAAAAGTGAAAAAGCTAAAGCTAAGGGATAGGACAATAGCATCGGGAGAAGATTGTAAAATGAGTGGGTGCAAGAACACGCCTTGGCTTAACTATGTTATTGATAGAGAAAGAGATGAATGATGAAACATCAAATTGCACTGTTCTTTCCAAGTTCTAGTGAATGTGCAAGACTCAATAGCTTTGGTGTTTGGCCTTCTGTCTCAAGAGCTGAAAGAGGCCTTTTCTGCTGACAGCATCGAAAGCATTGGTCAAGTTAATGAATGCTATATAAAAAGATTGAAACTGTTCCCTGAATTTTCTTGTATTTGAATGAGTGAGAAAATCACGTCGATTGTGGACCTCTTTGCTCGAAACTCACACTGTACCTCTTTATACACACGCTTGGCAAGTAACTGTAGTCTTGCTAAGGCTTTTCCTACAATACTGACAATGGAAATGCCACCATAATTGTTACAATCTGGGTGGTTCCTGTTGTTTTTTTTACACAGAGTGATAATGCTTGCGTTACTCAGATCTTGAGAGAGTGTTCCATCTTCCCAGCAACTGCTTAAGAGCATATGTATATGGTTGGGAATGACTGGCTTACCACATTTATAAACTTCAGCTGGTATGTCATCCATTAAAGGTGCTGTGAAGCCAGCCAGTGAGTCAATGTCCGTGCTAAGGTCCTCCTTTGTTCGTGTTGCATCTGGTGTAAATCATTTCCCTACCAAAGTTGATTACGCTGGTTTGTTATACACAAATATAACACAGTAGGTAACTCCAGATAGAATCACTTCAAGTGCAGATTAATCGGTGTATCAAGTTGATAAGTTGGCTATAATAAAATTATTGCAGTAAATTTGTAATAGAAAATGTGATGCTCAGGTTCACAAAGCAATAATTCTTCCAAAAGTAGACTTTTCGACTGTGATAATTATTGTGAGGGAATTACTGTATGTTTCACACTAAAGAACGATAGTAGGTATTAATGAGAATTACTGCAGTTAGTGTTGTTATGTAATCCTGTCTACAAAGGAGCCAAACATTTTCATCCTTCAAAGTTTGTGAGCAGCGTATTCGTTAAAGTGGAAATTTGAAATGTAAAACGTTTATCTAAAAAAGGAATAAGAACCAGTCAATACTGGACCTACATTCAAAGAAACATTTAAAAAAAATTGTTAGCTATACAGAGATTTGAAACAATTGAACAACATTGATTAAAGTGATTGCGTACGTACACAAAAGTAAAATCATGCAAATTCCATATCCAAATTCTTTGATTTTCACTATTCAGACAATTTTAGAATATAAATAGGTCTCCAGTGATAAATTCAACGAAGTGGTTTTGTAGCTCTGAAACACAACAAAAATGTACAAGGTAGTGGACAAATATATACATATCACCATTCCTCAGTTCACGTAATTTTTGATGAACCATTCTCATTTTCACTTTTTATTATAACGAAAGATTATATTATGATTTCATAACTTTCCTTATAGCTGAATGGAAAATGCACCTTTTTTGTTGGTTTGTTGAGTTTGACTAATTACGAAGTATCATGACGAAGGTGAGGTTGAAAAACATTTTATACTTATTCGAAGCAAAAAAGAATAATGGAAGTATACTTACTGCATTGTCTTGAACATGTTACAAACCAAGTCAAAGAAACCACAATAAGCACAAAAATCAATTTCTTCCCCATCCCGTTTTGGAGAGAAGGCAAACATAGGCTATCTTCTAAATGATACAACTCTTTCAGTTGATAGCAGGATACGGAGTGTTTAATATTGCTGTCAAAGTACCGCAAGCTGTTATTTGATAAGATGAACTAATTAACCATCACCAGAAAGTTTGAGGTGAAGCAACTGAATGCATTGTGGGTTTTAGAAAAAACTTTCTGCCTTAAAAAATACTAGTAGCTAAAATGACAAATATAGCTGACAACTATACAAACGTTCAAGCTCAATTCAATATAGCGCAGAAAATTGTGATATTTGAACAAAAAAGGAATAATCGCAATCTTGTCTGCTGGACGGAACTAAAACTCTTTTACCGAATTGTTCAATATGATATTCAGAAGGAGTCATATCAAAATTGCATCATAAAAACAAATCACAATTGTGTCACTGCACTGTAATCTATGACGATATTAATCTTGTGGAAGTTTCTTATTAAAATCAGAGTCAGATCAGTCATGAAAATAGTTTGGTTTCTAAGGAAACATATTGTGTGATAGTCAAGTGATCTAAGACCCCAAATTGACATACAGCTATAACAGGGATAAATTCAGTGGGTTACAACATATTTGCACATGCCTTTTACCATGGAGAGGCAACATTCAACATGTTCCCTCTCCATGTTAAAGATCGGTCTCTGACGATGATATGTTGAACGTCTACCAAGAAATATTTTAAGTGCCATAAGAATGTGTAAGACACATCAGTTATCACCACCATTTAACCCCTTCCTCCCCCCCCCCCCCAGCCCAACATTACACACATTGTATCTAGCGTTAATGTCTTATGGGATAAAATTGTGGCATACATAAACTAGAAGAAAACTATCCGCAAAAAGCCAATTTTAAAATACAGAAAGCAAAAATGTTGTCAGTTCTATACGTTTTACGCAATGTGTATAACTGCAACTGGCCGTTAAGTGTGGGATCCTTGAATCACTCGTGCATTTGAATGTGACAACTCAAGTTGTACAAATATTGTCGTAAAATATATGATTCAAGTCATCACTCAACATCCATTGTAACACTCCTTAACCCAAAATTAATCCGGAAAATGAAACTAAATACATCTTTAGCGTCTTATCAAGTAAACTTTTTATAATTAATATTTTTCTTAGATGTACTACCAAGATGTCCCTCCAGAAAGGTAAATTTCAAAACAAATATAAAGTTACTGCATTCTAGTTCTGTAATTTGTATGTACAGTGTAGAGCCAACTTGGTGTTCACTGGGAACTCGCGACTTTTACCTACACTTGTATGTGACAGCTCGGGTGTACACCTGCAATTTAAGATTTTACTGCGACTTCTCATAAAGTAAAGCAATACTAAAACATATGTTTTTTTCTTCTATAAACTAGCAGAAATATTTTTTTCAAACAAGTTTTACGATACAGAATCAATTGATATTTGTAATTCTATACTTTGTGTGTATTTATGTATCTAAATAGGTGTTGCTCGTAGAACCCTTGAATTTATCGTGTATCTGTACGTGAAACCTCGAATATTCACCTATTTAAAATTTAGTGCCATATCAAGACGTGTAGATATTTCGATGTTGTAAACTACCAACAACATTGAAATGATTCCATTGGGTATAACTTCTTTTGCTTTAGGTGAACATATTTCTCAGCAAAAACAGGAAAATTTCCTTCATATAGCTGTAACAGCTATAAATTTAGTACAACATATTTGCACTTGCCTTTCCCCTTAGGAGAAGTAACATACAACATGTTCATTTAAAGATCTATCTCTGAGGATGATAAGATTAAACGTCTACCGAGAAATATTTTTAAGTGTCATAAGAATATGTAAGACTCGTCACTTATCAACACCATTTAAACCCTTTCTCACCCCCGCCCCCAGCCGAACATTAAAAAAAAAACTGTATATAGCGTTAATGTCTTATGGGATAAAATTGTGGCGGTTACTTTTTATACATAAACTCAAATCTATCTGTAAGAAGCTAATTTTAAAACACTGAAAACCAAAACGTTGTTAGTTCTATATTTTAAGTTATAAGTTACTGCATGATAATTCTGTACTTTGTATGTGCAGTATAGAGCCGACTTGGTGTTCACTGTGGAACTCGCTAATTTTACGTACACATGTATGTGACTCCTCAAGTGTACATCTGCAAGTCGGAAATTTTACTGCCACTTAACGTACAGCGTTGCTAGCCCCCTCCAATGTAATGGAACAACCTTTGGCTTTGCATTGTGCCAGAAAAGATAACAGTTAGCAAATGTAAAGCAAGCTGTTCAGAGAGAACCTGTGTGTTGAGCTTAGCAAATGTCAACACAAGCTTAGTTGTAGGCTAGATGGTATCTCAATGCGATAAACCTAGGACTAATGCTAGATAAGTAATCATAGCGGAAGGATGATGTTACTACTGTGGTGTAACTCGACGTTTTCACACGATCAGTATGCAGTTTAATGACATAAGTTTAAGGAACGTGGGCCAATTAACTTTCACGAAAAATATGTTTGTGTTATTCCCCATATGAGAACTTGAACGCCATCCTCTAGTTAGGATGGATTCTTCGTTGTCTCCAGATAACAGTATTTGCATTATCTGATCAAGGTATAAGTTGATTAGTAGATTCAAGATGAAAACGAATAGCTGGTTAACACGTACTTTGACAGCCTTTGAAATATCAGATCAATGTTGTTCAACGACCGACAGTGGATAAAATGATTTATCAAACGATATGCCAGCCACAGACAACGTGGATCATGATATACAACGCGGTGTGGTAAGTCACCAACCCCTCAAACAGACCCTCCAAAGCACCGTATCACCAAATTTCACACTTTCTCCAACAGAGATACCACCTACTCGTGCTCGTGTCACTGTATCGGCCATTGTGGTGTCCAGAATATGAACGTCATGATCACATGGAGAAAATGTAACTGCATAGTTTAAAACATGAAACTCACCTGCACATCATGGAATGCATCACACTGTTAGATTACTAAACAAAGGGTCGTGACCAAAGCACTGTATTCAATGTCTTCTTGGCCTTTAACACGTTTCACTATACACGAGAGGCTATCAGAAATCATCTGTGATTAATAATTGTAATAGCAATAATTATTACTTGAAAGGCTGAAATGATACGCTGCTCGAGGCACTCTTCCAGAAGTTTGGAAACTGCTTCTTTATGACACTTCGTAATGTTTAGATTTGTAATATCTCAAACTTGTTAAAGTTGCAACGAAAGGTGTTTGCAGTAGTAGTAGCCCTAACTAGGATGATGGTGCTCAGCTAACATAATTGATGCCTAATTTTACTAATTTGTGGACTTGAGATAAGGTCGTCTTCATTCTCCGACTTAGTTTTCCTCATTCAGTTCCCTGACTTCGTCATATTGAGCAGTATGATATCTCAGTTTTTAATTTCTGTTTATCGACTTTTCTTTATTTTTAAATGAGCATGAGTATTACAAATTAGCCACATATTTTGTGTTAGACGTATATATCGTCATATGTTACAAATATACGCTACAATTCATCCTGCCCTTATATTTTTCTCTTCGTTCATTTCCGGTTCCTGGGTAGATAGTTTTTTTTTTTTTTTTTTTTAAATCTGCTTCTCTGCCCATAACACATAATTGCAAGTATTTCCAAAATGAGAGAAATACGTTATCATCTTTGCAAAAAGCTGTATGGAACACAAAGGTGCTTTCTTATGACACTCTTTTCTTTGGACAATAATGTTTGACCGATGAGAAAAACGGATCCAACAGCCAGCATTCTTTGCAGACTATTTCCAGTAAGGGTACACGAGGGTGACCTTTAAAAAAGAATATTCAGCACTGGGAAACCGCTGCAGAATTAGACCTACGTGCGTAATCATGACAATATCATAACATAAAATGATCATGAAATTGTCATGAAATGATCTCCTGTAGTTAGGAACTTTACTTTTATTGAACACATATAGCAGAAATCAATGGTTTTTCCATTTTTCCTCAATTTACAATAAAAACTGAAACAAACGTTGCCCCCTTATGCGTACAATTTAAGGAAAATACACGGTGTGTTAAAGAATCTCTGGGTAAACGTGCCCTTAATGACTCCCAACAGAAAAAGAGATATGTGTCAAGTAATATGTCATGATTGGCATAGTTTCAGTGTTACCAAGTAGTGATATGTACTTCTGAATATTTGACGCTTTGAGTGGTTATTGGACGTTATTTAATTTTACATAAGAAAAATCGGAAAAATGTACTACAATTCTTGTTTCTTGCATATTCAATGGTAAAATACAGAACAGGAATTAACTTTCGAGCTTTGTGTTAGAAATTCTGCGTTTTACATCCAAATATTTCAATTTCTTCAGATTCGAAGGAAAATATAGCACTGACGGGCAGATGCAAGCTTTTGAAAATAGCTGCAACCGTGTGAACTTTACATCATGTTGGGAACGCCGGAATCAAGCTTTCTAGAAACCCATATTTAGTATTGTAAAAAAATTTATATTGATAGCCCTTTTTTTTGTTACAGTAATACTACAGAAGTCATTGTCGACCGTTCAGCAGTTACAGAAGTTCTGACTGATTGGCATGGGAAGAGGGTGTTGTCGGTGATATTATAGTTTGCATGACGATCATCATTCTAATAAATGTGCAATCAACGTTTTTGTATTTCTCATGTGTCCTCTTTTATGCCTCTGTAATCTTTCAGCAGCGTAAAAATGCTAGTTTGATTTCGTTGTTAAAGCTCTTGTCAGTCTTTCGGAGCACATAGAAATTACAGAATTTGTAAGTTAACGTCCTTATTTTGAGATATTTTGTTTTTAAAGTTATAAAGTAATACTTTGAGGAATATCTTTCTCTCTAATGATTTCTTTCCAAAATGTTTTTGTCAATATATACATATGAGTTAATGTACATACATAATATTCTCATGTTGAATGTCTACCCTAAACGTTTGCTATGGGAGATGGATTCCTACACCAAGAAATTAGCTCGAATAAAAATGCGTACTGAAGCGAAAAAAAACTGTAACAAAGGGGAAAACATTTTATATTAACTAACCTTAAAGTCGTCCCAGTAGGGAAAGCATCGCTAAAACTCTGAAAAAGATTTAAAAAACACCTGTGGGGACAGGGTGGACAGTAGGCTGATATTTCTCAGAAAAGTATGTCCTCGATTTTTAGTTTCAAAGATCAGTACAGTCTGCATTGTGCTAACAATGTAATTTATAAAATAATTGTGATTGTTGAGAATAATGTATGATAACTGTTGTCAGTATCACTGGCACAACTGACCTAAATTCTTCCAAATAGGATACCCTGGCTTCAGTATAACAAAAAACTTGGGCTTCAACAGTTTCAATTCAAAAGAGCAAAACATTATGGAGCACAGAAAACAACGAACACCGCAATTGAAACAAACTCAAGAGACAAATAGACAACGGTTAGATAGAGCATAGCTGCATATCTTTTTTTCACTGAAAACGTAAACATTATACACGTAATATACAAGTAGCAACTTTAGAATTTCCTTCTTAGTCTCCTTTAAATTAATTCTGTGAGTTGTAAATTACATTTGGAAAAATAAGCTCATAACGGCGGACAGTCATGAAGAGATCACTTATGTTTTCCTACTATGACATTAGTCGGTAATGTGTGTGACTGGTTCTTTAGGCTGATTGAAATAAGCATCAGCACTATTGTACACCTCAATGGTCTCTATTTAATTTGTATGTTAAATAGGGTGTTAGACAGCGTTCAAACCGAGATCCTCTATTCTCCTCTATTAATTTACTTCAATGATATTTGTGCCATGCTCTAATTCTTAACAACCTGAAATTTCGTCCGTTTGCTGACGACACATTTAGTTTGCTTAAGTCACAAGACCCATTTTATTGGGCATAAAACGTTAGCAGAGCAAGGCTGATTCAATTACCAAGAGCATTCATCAATTATGAGGACAAGTACTATAAAATAGGGAAAAACAAATTTATAGGAGATCACCAAAATTGAAGACGTAATATCATACTCAACAATAATCAAGCAAACAGCAACAAATCATACATTTTCACACCGATAAGGGATAGAATTTGCAGGAATTGGTCAAGATTGAAAAAAAAAAAACGTTTGAAAAATAGCATCTTCACGATGCGGATGTTGTTGCCCTTATGCTTGTTATTACGTAAAATAACTACCTAAAATGTATCAATTTGGCTTGCCATATGCCTTAACATATGTGAATGTATATGAAAGGATTTTGAGAACAAATTAGCAGTACGTGCAGGTGAGTTTTCTACCAGTCGAAATGTCAAACCATCGCCATAACCGTCTATTAACTAAATATTATCTTTTCCTACCGATCTTATATGATTGATGTTTGTAGGATTGCAACGGGAGAATCAACGCAATGGACACGACTCATTTATAGACCGTTATACAAAAATAACACCTTTTCCACTAAGTTCTTTTTGAATTCGGACCCCGTATTATAATATAATAGTTCAATTTTCCATGGATCACTAAGCTAAGCTAATGTTAATGTAACATATTTGTGAACAAATTTAAAAACCGTTGCCATTCAAGAAGTCAAATATTGACTTCTTTTCTTTATTCCGTTATTTCGTGCTGTTTAATAGATTAAGGTCCAGGTAATGTGATCATGTGATGGGATCTAACAGTCTTATGGAATTTAACCCGTCCGTGAAAACACTCTTCGTATCCCAGGAATGAAGGACCAGAATGTTATACCTTGTTATGTTATACCATCACCGACCACAATTTCCCCTCTAGGGAGCCTTGCAGTGGGCTGGAAGCCAAGAAAGAATAAAGATACTTGAAATATATTGAAATAATGCTAAAATATAAGTAGCATACACATATTACCTTTGTCAACAATATTACCGTACTCTGAAAGTCTGCAGGCTCAAACAGTGTATGGGATGTAATTATAACATTAAAGATACATTTATTACATTAATGATCGTCAAATACAAAAAGGTAACAACATGAATATATCTTCTCTTCGCGTCCCTGTGACGTTGTTTCAAGTTTCAGTTGGTCATTGGCCTATCACTGACACAAAAGTATTGAGAGAGAGTCGAGGGTGGCTCCATTTTTACAGCAAAGCATTACAAGAAAAGTATTTACATGCAATGCACAAGTGACGATTTCTTCACCTCAGCAGATTTACCAAAACTACTGAAGTACTACTAATCATGTTCGTGAAGTGATTAGTCGGCCACATTTCCTTACTGACTTCTAGCTATTTAACCGGATTACTCTTCAGGTCGTACCTTCATTTGGGTGTATTTGATGTCATACTTATTTCCAGGTAGATCATGCCAAAAGATAGCTCTTTCATTACGAACATTAGGAGTAGGATAGTCACCATTGAGGTTAGAGAGACTGCAGTTTCTGTACCACCAGCCACCGTGAAGATCCTTAGCACAGGCTAGTTTAACGCTGTCGTCATTGTCTCTATCGAAGGTGCTGAACTTATAGTACAGATTTTCCCTCAAAGCATCAAATCCTGTGTTGTGTAGCAAATAAGCAAGATTAAATAAGCAATATCAACTACTAATATTCAAACGAGAATGATGATGATACCTGACTACACACTGCATTTGAAATAAAGCTTACAACTTTGCAACTCGGCATGTGATTGAACACTAATTACTTTTCGTATTTCTGCTGACCGTCTCCATTCTATCACGTTAGCAAAACGTTATTAATACAATCATAATATCTCAAATAAAGTATGACGTAAAGAGTATTTTGTAAGTTTTTTGTAAAGTATTTTTCATTTGTTAGAGTTTTTTTTTTGTCATTTCTGTCTTTCTCTTTTGTAATGTGTATCATATGTCTTGTGTGATATTTTATACTTACAAGCGTTCACAAAGCTGTTGACAGTTTGCATAATTTATTCAAACATTTTTTTACACTTGATTAACATTTCTGTCAAAAATTCGACATCATGTACTTATGTGAAATCTTTTTCTCTGTGCAATGCAAACTCATCAAGATTGCCATGCTGCTACGTTTCCTCTGATGTGTTTGCTCGTAAAATATTAACCACCAAATCTACCAAATCAGCCAGTCACTATATTGTTAGAGAGTGTAGGCTGCAACGTTGTACACAGTGACTCATCAACGATTCTCTTCTGAAGAGCTTTACAAACATTCAAAGGACTGCTACGCAAGCGGTTACAAGAAAAACGGATAGTTGACTCTGCGATCATCACGAAGCTACATGATGAATAGACTGCACTAAAATACTCAACAGACCTTTTCCAGTCATACTTTACGTACATTTCACTGTAACTATGACAGCAAATAATGAACCACATACATGAGATCGCTTTCATCGCTTTAAAGGAAAACCGTTGTACATTCTTCCCGATAGTCCTAATACGTCAAATATACTTTTTCAAAGAATAAGACACAATTCTGTAGAACAATAAATTCAAGTCCGAGAAAATCTGAAGTTCTTATGATATACATTTTATTCACTCGCATGTCGCCATGCTGTTGCGCAATTACGTGAATCGTGACGTGACACATGCACCTGTACATGTCACATAGTATTTTCGGTGCATGTGATACGTCATACATTTCCAAAATAGCGATACCCTGTGCAACCACGTCGGGAAGTTTGAAGTAATATTTGGAAAGAAGTAATTACGAAAAAACCAATACTGTCGTGACTGTTTGTAAATAGATGTGCACTAAGTGTAGATTGAAATTGAAACACCCACTACGGTTCCTCTTGAAAAGATTCGAAGTGAATCTCACGAACATCTGGGTGTCTAAGGTTGCAACTTTCCCCTGTGTAGTTATGCTTTTAATACTCATTTACGAAACCCTACATCACGGTTGTCGCTATCTAGTGTTCACTCAGCCTAATTGAGCATGTACAATTTAATAGACTGGAAATAACAGGTTTTCAAGAATCCTTTTAAAGGAGGATTAAATAATATGTAATCAACAAAGCAGTGTCGATATTTGGATCAGTGATACAAATATTTGTTCTTTTAACATTATAAACTACGTTGTCAGTAATGATTGAATATCTTGATTGAAATTCTTTTTATTGCTTCAAAACTTCAGAAGGAGTTGCATGAAATTGAGACCCCTGGGTCTGTGCTGATATTTCTCTTCACGCAACAAACTATTCGTTTCTTGAATTAAACAAAGAAGTTCTGATGTGTTCTTGAGAAGTTTGGCAAATGTATGAGTCCTCCTTTTTATTTGTCTGGGTCCGCTTTTCAGTTGTCTCTCCATTGAAAGCCAACGCAAACATTAAGTTGCCAACTATTGTTTTAATTTGTGCATATTGCCGTGGAGCTGTGAAGGTGGTATCTGGAATGTAGATTTATCAAACAAACAAAGCCTTGTCGTACTTTTGGAGGACCGCGTAATATAATTAGCCTTTCAAAGTTCCATTGGAGTTAAACATCATATTGTTGTATTTGTGCTCTATTTAAATGGTCACAGGTCACTAACCAGCAGATCCAATGAAGGATCCCAGTGAAGACAGTCTATAGTCATCACTCTCATCCTTGATTTTAAACCCGTCATATGCAGCAAAGAATGTCATGTCATTTACATTGATCAGATCAATCCGGAGGTCGCAGTAGTCTTGTTGAATGAGATAAGTCAGCTTTTCGTTACCCAACCAGAATTCATGATCAAGCTCACCAAAGCCTTCTTTATAGCTGGCCCAGTTACGATAAAAGTCCACGGAGCCATTAACACGACGTTGGAAAACCTGTTTGTAGCAACATTAAGAAATACATCAAAAGCAACATTTGAGATTAAAGGAAGGTTAATCGTATTATGAGCTGCATATTAAGACATGACGCATTATGACACACCACAGACAACAATACGAAGGCCGACACCATCTTTTATATATTTCGTAAGCTGATAGTGATTTTAACATAATCACTTCTTATAATTTACACGTTACTAAAGGTTAAAATAGAAGATCAGGAACTGTCGTTTCCACTAACGCAGGTCACACCTTCCTGAATTCAGTCAGCTGTTGAAAGTCAGATCTATGTTTACATGAATGACACCACACACCTGAGAAGAAAATTATTATAAACATTTTCAGTTTTTTGAAGGAGCCACCGGAAGTCTCATGATGTTTAATTAGGGGTTTCAAACACATTTGCTGAACATGATGCAATCACATGGCCTTAAATGGAACTCATCCAATTAATAAGAAATTTCCAAATTACTATAAACTTGCTCTCTCGAGGTTCAGCAAGTAAGCTCTGCGAAATGTATGGTGTCAGTATTCTTTTGCAGGACAATACCTTCTCAGTGACATTAAGTTTTTGATGTAAAGTTTTGATAAAATTTATATACTCAGAGGGACCAGAGACAAGTGCTACAGGTGCTCACCACCTTAATTACAAACATTTAAAATGATGAAAAGCGAAGAGAAAGAAATCTAAGGTACACACCGAAAGAGTGACATATGACGTATGAGGTCAAAGAGATGCAGTGATTGAAATCTTAAGTGTAACCTTATGCTACGTTATTTACATGTTCTCAAAAGGCTCAAGACAGTCACTCATCACCCCAAGCGTCATTTATTTATTTTTTTTAGGGGGGTGCAGAATTCTCAAAAGGATCTGCCCGTTGATTGACAGCAATCACGAAAGATGCAGCGTACTCCACATTGCACAACATACACAGAAGGCCAGATGTGTTTGTTACACATGTAGAGGAATTATGGACTACTAGAAGAAAGTGATCTCTGTTTAATATTCCTTCCCGTAGCCCCTCTTCCAGAACCGACATCCGTGGACACCTCACTATCACAAACTCTTGAAAACGCAAGTGAATACATTTTCATAATACTTATACACCACCATTATTCACCCGAGTGGGAAATCGCTAAAGCTACACAGGCTGCCATTTTCCACCACCATTTGTTCCACGTTTTCGCCTTGTTATTCTTGTCTTATCAATCCCCCCTCCCTTCCTCCATGGATATGGACCTATACCAATTAGTCCTCTTGGTTGCTTGCATTTTTCAGATAACGTAACTTTTACAGTAATTAACAAACAAGTATATATTTTGTAGTATATGGTATTTTCACCATTTTCGAAATAACATCCACCTCGTTTCTACCACAAACTGCTTTCATCATTGAGTACTTTGTTTCTTCAGGATATACATGCTCCCTTTGAAAGTCAGAACTGTCCATGTAATTGCATCTTAAAATCCTTGACTGTTAACAAATTTGGAGGATTCTGAGGATTTAATACAAGCACTTTGACCCCTTCCGTAAGTAAAAACAGTAAAAATTGAGTTCCCGTTTATAGCTGGTAAGTTAATTAAGCAAATTTTACTTAAAAACATTTCTATTATCATCATGGTATCAATTATATATCTGTTAACCTCACCCACCCCCTTTACCACCACCCATGACATATATAAGATACGATAGCTACACCGTCTGACTAACTGGTTATCAATCAAACTGTACAAACAGTTTGAGTTTTAGTAGCACTGATGTCCTACTTAGATGTGAAACTCATAATTTCCCGGCACTTCCACCTGTGTGTGTTCCAATACAATATCAATTTCGATGAAAAGAGCATGTAAATGTAATGCACATGAATGGCTATATAGTGTCATCTTGATATGTCCTGAATGAGTTTTACTTTGTCTCTCGATGCCAACTTTGTAGACGTTTTGAACGGTTTGGGTTCTTGCAATAACAGGGAAAGTTATGGCCTTTATTCTCTTTCAAAATTGATTGTGGCGGTTATCGACCTTCAAATCAAAAATTTTGCCTGCGAGTGAAAGCTTTGGCACAGCTTTGGAAATGTGACTGTTGTTTTCTCAGTGACATTTTTGAAGCATGAATGAGAGGCCACTAAATTTCTTGCCTGTGAAAGGTGATATTTAATTTGAACACGTTGATGAGATTTATTAGGTTTCCTGTACACCTATCTGATACCTATAAAGTTACACTCGAAAGAGTCTTGGTTCCAGTTTAAAGCATAAGAATGTTCCATATACCGTTACTAATCTGGTGGCGAATTGCCAGATTGAAATTTATGTAAGGAAGTCTTCCATCCTCATCTAATAACATCCCCAAAGCATTACAGCAGGATGTGCTACAATTCCTTCCTTTTTAAAACTTCTTACCAGAGATAAGAACTACCTATAAGAACTGGCGTCAATTTGCACAAAAATCACCAAACTTCCAAAAGAACTACTTTTGCATCAGACTTTTATTGTAGTAATTTGGACGCGTACATTGTAGAAGTGTCTCATATGTATCACAGAACCCGCTTCAGCTAACTTTTTAGCAGAGAACAAGTGGCTTACTCCTTATCGAACTTAAACATCTAATTAGTGAAATTCCTCCTCTAAGAAACGTTGCATGTAGATGTTGTTTCACCAGGTTGGTATCAAATCAAAGAAATCTAATATGGTCGATGAAGGCTATTTCTTCAACAAACAACATATCCTTCTTTAAAACAATGTGCAGCACTACTTCTCTATTCATAGCATAGTGATGTTTATCAAAATAGTCTAAATTAAAAGAACTAGGTTATGACAAACCTAATGACAATAATGGCTCTGAACATGCTTCTAAATGTAATTCCTCTAAAAATGTAATAAAACCTAATTTTCAGGTCAAATTTCTCCATCGAAGACATTAAATTGAATTTTGCAGTGCTACTGCAGTTATTATGAAATCCTAGCAGTTGTCTTCTTATTTCAGATTTCTCCCGAATGGATATTCAGTTTCCAAAGGAAATAATGGAAATATCCCACAGAAATATGTATGGCACATTTGGTTATAATTTTGAGATGCTGTTTTCTTTTGGTTTCATTTCCAGTCAAGATACGTTGTTTCGTAAAGGAAATAATTTTTAAAGAGCGAATTTTGAAGATCGATTTGTAATGTCTCAGAGAGCTTGAGAAACCTTTTCAACAAGAACCGCCATTTTCAAATGAGGGCGCACTGTAACTTAAGCTGTTTGATTTCATAAGCCGAGTGCATGAACCAGTTTGTTATGATGTCCGCATGCACTGTTGAAGTAAGGGAAAATCATGTTGAAAAACATCTGGCAGAAGATCACAATTTTGACCTATTTTTAATTTAATGTTCGGTCTGTTTTTTGCTTTCATTGATTTTGTTCGTCCCATTAGACACAACAAAATATTCAAATCATAAACAGAAACGCCACTAGTTCATTTATCCTGTCATGTTGCTAATTGTGTCCCCACTTTGTAGTTGGCGAATGCTCTCGTTTGAAATTTGAAACAGTTGTTGGTATGTACCGTTTCTATCGCACATATCCTAACACCTGCAAAGAATTACAGATTTGTCTCATCTAAGATTTAAGATCTCTATATTTATTTGTCTTACTTTACGTTTGATGATTGGCTAAAAAGCATGAATATTTATATCGTAAGAGAAAAAAGTTTTGAGCGTTATTGAGTATAACCAATGTTTGAATACATGTATTTTTATTGCGTACATCTGTACAGTCTGTAGTGTGACTACAGTAGTCAAAAGCCAAACGATAGTTGTTATTATGAATGCAGTCAGCTGGTGCATTCTTAATACCCCGTCGTGCGGTAAACTCTTCTTTGCCACTTTCCATGAGGATTTGCAACCAGGCAGTGTGCTAAAGCAGGGAGCTGTGTAAAGTGATCACGTATTAACCGTCAAAGTATTAGCCTTCTCTAACATTGCTCTGACGTAATGACGACAATTTGAATTACATACCTCAAAATAAACTACACTTTAATTCACGTAATCAATGTCCGGTGCTTCAGTGAATCCTGCACATATTGATAATGCTAGGATTGAGAAGATCAATCAAAAAGATCGAAAGGAAAGGGAAAACTTCACCGACCTACATCAAGTACCTCTGAATGGACAAAGAACTAAAAAAAAGTTTCCAAAATCGTGTTTCAACTAGACATTCTGGAAATTATGAAGTTAAAAACTTGCAGCAAACACTCCGACAAGACATCTAATACTAATATGAACTTCTCAACGAATTCACAGCACTGGTTTAGTATGCACAATGGAAGTTTACATGTACGAACAGTAGGGTCACTACAAAGATTGTATTATTTAAATATAAAACACATCATATCTCTCTTAGATGGCCTTCCATATCGCTTTTTAGTTGAAAAAGCTACTTTCCAGTGTAACCTTAGGATAAAAGACCTACCGTCCATCCGCCACCTAGAGACATGTCGCAGAAGACATCAAAGGGTGGTCTATTCCAGGTAGATGGAGTGATTTTATACACACCACTTTTAGTGTAGCCATCACTGAAGGCGTCCATGCAGTTAGTGTAAATTCTGGTGCAAATCTCCCCGTCACCTTCGTAACCATTAAAACAGTAACATTTGCGTACATCATTTCTCACTTCACAGACTGCGTTAGGGCTACAGTTGTATTTTCCATTAGTCTTTAACCCTCCATTGATACAAGTATATCTTGTACAGTTAGCATCAACAGTTGATGAACCATTCTAAGGAAAGAAAATCCAGAAAATAAGAATTATGTTATTTTGAGATGGATACATACAGAGTGTTTGCGAAGCTGCTCTTTTCTTCTGCAATTCTGTCAGTTACATATTAACTATTTTACATTAACTACAACAATTCTGTCAGTTACATATTAACTATTTTACATTAACTACAACCACTACATTACATTAACCATTTTACATTAAGTGAACAAAACTTGCACAAACAACCCCAATCACGCTGACTTCAAATGAATGCAAGATACATTTCGAGATCAATGTCCTTTTGTTTCGTGCAAAACGACAAAATCAATGTAAGCATGACATAGGTGATAAGGAAAGTCAATAATCTGTATAAAATCAATCAAAAAGTGTACCGATTAAACCTTGTAATTCACCATTTTATACGATACCCCACGTAATATGAAAGAATCTAATATTTCTACTATGTAAGGACAAGTGTAAGTGGAAACACTTGAGCGCTCAATATCAGCGAATATTACTCAAAGACGCTTTATGAATCAAAATCACTGAAAAAAAGCATAAAAAAGTAAGCTATGCAAAATGAACAAAATTGGTTTTGAACTGACCAAGGAAGAGTCCGTATGTATAGTAAATGGAAAAAAATCCAGATATATAGGCTCTTCACTTAACCTGTACAGACATTACTTGCGGATTTAGATAGAACTGAACTTATTTACAACTATTTCAATGCTTAGCATAACAAAAGTGCCTCCTCTATCGTCAATAGAATTTATTTTTCAATCCTTTTTCCTTTTTTGTCTTTTCTAGAATGTTTAATGAGATTTTAATGAGAATTACCAGGTGTATTTTTCTTGAAATGAAAGAAATGTTTACGGTCACCTTAATCTGAAATTTGTCATTTCCGATTATTTGGACACAGTCGATACCCTTTGTAGTTCCACTGGAGGTCACATCTGTGGTGGTGGATACCATCATCTCTTCCTCCACAGTAGTGGTTACACTCTTAGAGGAGGGGGCAGCATCAGCTGAATCAACAAAACATGTGAATGAATCGCAAATCATCATTTAAATTAAAGAGAAAAAATAAAAGTACATTTGGTAAAACGAAGTGACCACGAACAAACGTTTATACGTGACGAACATGCCGATGCCATGTGACCCTAAGTAGAGCAATAACTCCACCTACGAATTATTAAATGTTAATTTGCTCTTAAAACGGTTGCGAAATGAAGCCAAATGTTAACATCTCATTTAGAATCAATTTGTTTTACCTATCAGGGTTTTTAGTACATAAAGCTTTCCAGCAGAGTACCGTATGTGTGGTTGACAAAGGTTGATTTATGTACCTTAAAAGGACCCAGAGCCCAACACCACCACAGACTTTGATACTCTGGTACTTGCAAGTGAAAGTAGATTCTGTTGCATTGTAAGTAGTGACTACATGGCCCTCGTTTACGTTTAATTGATGTACCGATAAGAACAAGATGTGTTCAACAGACTTGGACTCATCAATAATTAGGTGTGACGGGATAATTTCATTTTGACAATTTATTATCGTATTTAGCATTCCTTGTCCTATAGTCGAAGAAACATACTTAATTAACCAGACTGGTAAATGCACAGTGGCTTGATGGTAAGTTTTATATGCCGATGTTGGAAATGTACACTTTCAATAACATGAAAACCAAAACAAAAAATTCTGATCCATAGGAGACAGTGGATTCTTTGTATATCCAGCATTCATGTTCAACAACTACTTCTCACATTTATTTGATTTTAGTTTTCATTTCAGTTGTCACATTTAATTATTTTTTTATTTTTTCAGAAAGCATATGAGCAAAGATGAAATGGAAAGAAAAAAGGGAAACATTTTTGAAACACCTGCATTAAGTTCATATGTCAGAAAATTACATAGAATTATATAAATTATTTAAACACAAAATTACAAAAATTCCACTTTTTCACACATTTAGACTATTTATCCTCAAAGTATATGAAGACCAACAGGTATAAAATCATACAAGAAAATGATTTCTACTGATCTATTCCAAATCTACTGATTTGGTTGATTCTTCTGATTTCACGTTATAACACTAAAGGAATTGATAAATCCCTATTTGGTCTTTTACCATATAGTATACCTTGAAGTCAATTATGAATTTACTAAAGTAGGATTCCATAGTATTATATAAGTATTTCAACAGCATGCAAAGTGGTGTCATTGACAGGTTTAAAAACTAAAATGTAACATTGTTTAACAATTAAGACAGCTTGTGTCAAGCGAAACTTACCTTTTGACCTTACGTTGCAGGTTGGACGTACGTGCTCAAATCTTTTATCGAAGTCACACGTGTCTATGGTCCAAAAAATGAAAACGGGAATTATTTATTTAGTTTTATTAATATCGAATTAGCTCTCTGTCACATGAGTGGGAATTCTAATAATTAATAAACTGGCAATTTGGGATACTAGAATTGCCAGATTCTAATACATGTTCGTAGCATTTTTACATGTGACAGATGCATATTGAAAACAAACAACAGCAATGATAAACACACAAAAAAAGAATCAGTAAGTACAAAATATTATTGCTTGATTCTTCTTTACATTTTTTACATCTCCATGGGACTCGTATACACATGTGAACGTTTATAACCATACATATATCAATCAGCACTGACTAAATGATTACACGGAATTTCTTACATTGATCACACAGTTAAAGTTTTTTTTACGATTAACAAACGAAAGGCCTTCATTATAACAGCTCTCTGAAATTTGTTGACATAACTTCAGCAATAATCTCAATCCATGTCCAGTCCGGACGAGATATTGTCAGCAATGCAAATGATTCTCTCAAAGCAACGATAAATTTCAATGAAATGTAAAGCAATTGAAAACAATGTAAAGTAAAGAAAAAAACACACAACAAATTTACATACTTTTTGATATCATAAATGTGGGGTGCTTTGTAAGGAAAGTGATAGGAAAACATGAGTATACCCAATAGAGGCGCAACGAGAAAAAGGTAGAGCAACAAACAGAATCCGAGCGAGGACACTATATTCTGAATTTCTGGACTCCGTGAAACTATTCAAATTCAAAGAAATACAAAATATGGTAGGATAGAAGTATACAAACCTTTATCTTGATAAGTTCATTTCTCACATTACTTAGAGAAACAAATATAGATTGCACAAAGATTTCCGAACAATTTAACACAAATTGCACCATAACAACAAGATATACCTGTATGCAATGCACATACCTCTTTGACCTCATGAGTAACTCCAACACCTAAACAATTAGATTATATACTGTATACTGCTACTTCTCCATTGCCAGTGAAACAGCTAGGGAGCCGGGCCAGTGTGGGAAAAGGGAGTTTCCCGCCACACGCTCATGCTTTTATAAGACCACAAATTGTTGCATAGGCATGCAACAATTACATTACATAGGCATGCAACAATTACGTAACTCACAGGTGACATTTAATTCACGCCAGGCAAAATACAACAACAATAACACTTTCACTACAATGAGGATAGGCTAAGGTAAACCAATGTTATTTGTAAATGTGTAATACTGATTTGAGACAAGACCAAGGTAAACTGAAAATGATTTTCCAAGACAGTACTATGTGGCTGCTGTGAACTCCTCCCTTTAGGGGCATGGCATTGGTATGAGACTGCAATCATACAGGTATCCGTGGTCTACTGATTTTTAGACAACGGCACTACATGTCAGAGATCAATCAATTCTCCTTCTAAAGGTTGGATATTCATCAGACACTGCAACAAATAAGCTACCTAGGTTATCAAACGCAGTATTATGTCAGGGTAGAAAATGGCCAATGTATGGCAAGAGATCACCTTTTGTAATCTGGAAGTTCAACATAATAGAATGAAAAAATCAAACATCACCAGAAAGTTGGATATAACAAGCGATTGAATGCAAGAGGAATTATTTAAATTTGCTTGAGGAAGAAGAATACTTTGATAAAAAAAGTAAAAAAAATATCTATGGCAAATTAAGAGCCTCGACACTTAATCAATATTTGCACCTACACAGACAAATGTCAATAAAAAATGATTCAACAATATATGACCAATATACATATTACCAATATGACTGTATTATGGAACTACAAAACTTCAGCAATTGTTCAATATCATATTCAGTGGGTAAAAAGTGACAATTGTGTCACAACGCTGCGACCGACTGTCAGATTAATCTTTTAGAATATTTATTCATATTATTTTAGAACTTATAAAAAGCACTGTTTTTTTCACAATGGCGCCAAAAGAGAGACACCATGTGATAGGTGGGTGGTGATCTAAGACTTACACCAGTCAACCGATATACGTGATAATGGAAACGAAACCAAAACTGAAACAGAAAATCATAGAATCAATTGCTTTATAATGTCAAAAATATGTGCTAATTATATTCTAACAAGGCAGTCCAAGTGAGGTACAAACTGTAAGCAGTAGAACCAACAAAATTGATTGCAACATGTCTATAAACCTATGACGTTAAATATTGTGTTTCTTACACTATTACTGCTGAACAGAAACACCTGCAGCAATTTTGTTACATTGTTTGAAATATTTAAATGTTTTGCATCAATCTGCTACAATAACAAGTTTATGCAAGCCATGAAGATTGGCATTTGATCCTTCAAACATCTTGCAGTAGAGACTGAACACGAAATAACAAGTGTTCTCAGTCTACAAGACACCATGTTATCATTTACGTCACAGCAATATGCCACAAGAAATACACTGGACAGCAAATAAATGAACGTCTGATGCATGCCTTCGTAACATATCGTATTGATTGTTTCAAGGCACAAGTCTGGTCTTCCAAGCTGAAGTAATAATTTTTATATATTAATGTCACAAACGACTGCCACAAAAGGATTGTCACAGATGACAGATTGTAACTTTACCTCCATATGACATTATGGCTGGATTAAACTGATCCTTCCAAGAGAGCGTGTGTGTGTGTTGTTTTTTTTTTTTTTTTTTTTTTTAGACTGAAGTAAGGTAAAGTCACCTGTTGCCTTAAAGGACAGTGATATGCGGTTGTCGTTGGCAATAGACTATATCCAGGGGAAGAGAAGGTGCTAGCAGCATTTATTATGGTTGTAGATATCAATTTAAGAGTTGTTGTCTTTGCCACAATTGATGCACGCAAAGTTTGAAGCTGCAGCAGTCTCCTCAAAGACCTAGCTCTAGTTTGGACTCTCTTTTGACGCCGAAGAAAACCTCTACTTTTGTCAGCTCGCGTAATACCAGCTGTAACTGTGTTCCCCTAGCTGGTAAGATCTGATGCGTGAACCTCCCACATGTTTGTGTCTATGTCACCATAGTTCATATCCTTCTTCCAGAGATCTTTGAATCATTGCATCGGTGGCCTAACTGGTCCAGATACAGCAATAATCTGGCCACACATGATGTCCCTTACCATACATCATTATCCTTCATAAGGTGACCATGACCACGATAGCATGGTCTCTGTGACAGCAAGGCGAAAGGATGACAACATTTACTCAAACATTATTGTTTGAAAGTTGTTTATCAACGAGATGTTCAATATTCCCCTAAAGCAGCGAAGGTGGAAACTATTGATACGACTGTTGGTGGGAGTATGTCGTACGAGTTTCACGGCCACACAAAAAAGTGGAAAGAAGGCAGGCCATGCAAAAGGACATTTTGGTGGCTTACGTCACTGAACTGATTGTAGTTGATAGCCGTGCCATGGCTTAAACGCTTTGCCAGTTGATGCAATAGGAATTTTTTTTGAAGGGTAAGTCAAGGTAGATATATTCCACTGCTTCAACGGTGCCTCTTTTTAGCATCTTAACGTACACTGATGATGAGGGCAAACACTTTACATGAGGATGCAAGGCAGTCGAAGACACTTTTTGGTCTGTTTTAATGTGTCATATCAGAGCGGTATTATCAACAATCAACAACTCACGAAACAGGACTGGAAGAACCTTACATTGTGCGTTTTTATCTTGACGAGTCGTGAAAAGTGAAAAAGCTCCATTCGATCTTGTTTGGATTAATATGCCTCTCTCCGTAAAGAAAGGTAAAGCATAGGACAGTAGCATCGAGAGAAGATTGCAAAATGAATGGGTGCAAGAGGACACCTTTGCTTAACTCTGTTATTGATAGAGAAAGAGATGAATGATGAAACATTAAATTGCACTGTTCTTTCCATGTTCTCGTGAATGTACAAGACGCAATATCTTTGGTGTTCGGCCTTCTCTCTCAAGAACTGAAAGAGGCCTTTTCTGCTGACAGTATCAAAAGCATTGGTCAAGTTAATAAAGGGTATGTAAACAGGTTGTAACTGTTCCCTAATTTTGTAGTAGTTGTGTGAGTGAGTAGCTTTTGTATGAGTGACAAAATCACACTGTGCCTCTGGATACACACTCGTGGCAAGTAACTGTAGTCTTGCTAAGGCAACACGATACACGGCTTTTCCTACAATACTGACGATGGAAATGCCACCATAATTGTTACAATCTGGGCGGTTCCTGTTGTTTTTTTTTTTTAAACAGAGTGATAATGCTTGCGTTACTCAGGTCTTGAGAGAGTGTTCCATCTTCTCAGCAACTACTTAAGAGCATATGTAGATGGCTGGGAATGACTGGCTTACCACATTTATAAACTTCAGCTGGTATGTCATCCATTAAAGGTGCTGTGAAGCCAGCCAGCGAGTCAATGTCCTTGCTAAGGTCCTCCTTTGTTGGTGTTGCATTTGATGTAAATCATTTCCCTACCAAAGTTGATTACGCTGGTTTGTTATACACAAATATAACACATTAGGTGACTCCAGATAGAATCACATCAAATGCAGATTAATCAGTGTATAATCAGATTAATCAGTGTAAGTTTATAAGTTGGCTAAAATAAAATTATTGCAGTAAATTTGTAATAGAAAATGTGATGTTCAAGTCCCCAAGCAGTAATTGTTCCTAAAGTAGACTTTTCAACTGTGATAATTATTGTGAGGGAATTACTGTATGTTTCACATTAAAGAACGATAGTAGATATTAATGAGAATTAATACAGTTAGTATTGTAAGTAATCCTGTCTACAAAGGAGCTAAACATTTTCATCCTTCAAAGTTTGTGAGCAACGTATTAGTTAAAGTGGAAATTTGAACTGTAAAACGTTTATTTAACAAGAGAAATAAGAAACAGTCAATACTGGACCTACATTTAATGAAACATTACAAAACATTTTGTTAACTTACAGAGATTTGAAACAAATAAATACTACATTGATTAAAGTGATTGCGTACGTACACAAAAGTAAAATAATGAAAATTTCATATCCAAATGTTAGGCATTCTTTGATTTTCACTATTCAGACAGTTTGGGAATATAAATAGGGCTCCTCTGATAAATTCAACGATATAGTTTTCATCTCTGAAACAAAACAAAAATGTAGAAGGTAGTGGCCAAATATATACATATCACCATTCCTCAGTTCACTTAATATTTGATGAGCCGTTCTCATTTTCAGTTTTTATTATAACCACAAGATAACATTATGATTTAATAACTGCGGATTCCATATAGCGAAATGGAAAATGCACTTTGTTGAGTTTTGTTGAGTTTGACTAATCAAGAAGAGTCATGACGAAGTTGAGGTTGAAAATTATTACATGGAAAAATGGAAGTGTACTTACTGCATTGTCTTTCACATGCTACCAAGTAAGTTAAGGAAACCACAATAAGCAGAGAAATCGATTTCTTCCCCATCCCGTTGTGGAGAGAAGACAAACATAGGCTATCTTTTAAGTGGTACAACTCGGTCAGTTGAGAGCAGGATACGGAGTGTTTAATATTGCTGTCCAAGTGCTGCCAGCTGTTATTTGATAAGATGAACTAATAAAACATCACCAGAAAGTTTGAGGCGAAGCAACTGAATGCATTGTGGGATTTAGAAAAGAACTGTCTGCCTTAGAAATATATCAGTAGCAAAAATGACAAATATACATGCAAACTATACAAACGGCAAGCTCAATTCAATATGTTTTTGTTCACATATCACAGAAAATTGTGATATGTGAACAAAAAAAGAACAATCGCAGTCTTGTTTGCTGGACGGAACTAAAACTCTTTTATCGAATTGTTCAATATGATATTCAGAAGGAGTTATATCAAAACTACATGATAATAACAAATCACAATGGTGTCACTGCACTGTAATCGATGACTATATTCATCTTTTGGAAGTTTCTTATAAAAATCAGAATCAGCTAAATCATGAAAATAGTTTGGTTTCTAAGGAAACATGTTGTGTGATGGTCAAGTGATCTAAGGCCCCAAATTGACATACAGGTAATTGATAAAGAATACGTATTATGTTGTATTGTCTTCTTCAGATTATGTCGAATGCCAACCAAACTGGAAAGATGTTAATCCGTTGTTCTATGACATTTCGTTATGCAAAAAAAATGTTGCAATATACCGTATGTGAAAAAGGGCATATGAAGTGAGTTGCATTCACAGCAAACTACACATCAATAAGTAGGCAATCCACGGAGTTGCAACTTTCATCCTTTCATCGTTTTGCGTGAGGTACTCCCAAATTACGATGAGCCGCATATATTTCATCAGTGATTCGGAATGATAATTGTGGATAAAGTTACTGAATATTCAAGTTACTTAGTGGCCTAAAGCAGGTTATTCCTCTCATGATATCATTCACGTTAATGCCTCTCTCAAGAGGACACACCGTAACCATTATGATATGTCCGGATAATCACGTCACGTTCTATCATGTATGAAATTTTTCGTCTTGATATGATTTTGGCACATTACAAAATTCTGCGAGAACTAGGTGGGTTTAGTACTGCAGTGTACCACGTAATGAGAGGATGACTGTACAGAACCGATTTTTTTTTATCTTGTTTGCGCAAGACATGACACCGTTACGATCAAGATGTCAAGATAAACCGCACTTCTACCAAGGAAGTTCGTGTCCCCGAAAGATTCAAGGATGTGGCTATCCTAAACAGACGGTCTACGGTTTACCGTAATATACGTGCACAGCAAGCCTTCGGAGGATACTCAGCGGCAGTTTACTCGTAAAGCTATAGATTATGCAAAAGAGGCTATGCCGTTAATGAAACAAATTTTGTTTTGTTCTATTTAAGTTATACTTACTATTTTTTGCTTCATCATAAATAAATAGTACATAAATTGAACAATAGAAAATAAAACAATTCAAAAGTACATGAAATAATATGAATTACTGATAATAATTGAGCAGGTATGATTGCAGTGGTGTATTCACTTGGTCGATATTCAGAGCTGGACATTTGCTCTAATGTAGTCATTTGTTATTGCCCATTAATGTTCATCTGCCAGGTTCACAAATGAAATTCTTGTTGCTGCAAATGAGGTCAAAGGTTACATGTCAGTGGGGTCCGTTCCCCTTCATATGAAAGAGATATCGACCCAGCACAATATACATGTAACATGTAAATTGTGTCTCAAGTGAGGAATATTCACAAAAACAGATTCTTTGTTATACATCTTTGTAATACATCAACTTAAAACATCAATAATAAAACAGCCTCAATTATAACATTTTTGATATTATTTATAATGATAAAGTAGTGGGAGAACACTTCTAGTCACTTATGGACATTTCATATTCATTTTCCCAGCTCCACCAATACAATCCTCAAGGAACCAATAATCACAAACTTGACACTGTTACCACTGAGCATTTGATTAGTCATAATAGAAAGCCATGGCAAGTGTCATCTTCTGCTCCTTCTGGATATTTTTTTAATTTGCTTTCTTTTTAGGCTTTCCTTTTCCTTTTTTGAATTGAGTGGTTTCTGTTGGACCGTTGTTTACTACTCCTTTCTCAATGTGAAGTTTTTGTAGATAGGCATTAGTGTAAGTACTCCTAACTTCTGTTTCTTTGGACTACTTGGTCTGATTGGTCCATCATAGTGTGGAGGAGGTAGAATTTCCTCGAAGATCAAAACAGGCCCAGTTTGCTTCTCAGGTGTTGGTATCACTTGCAACTGCGTAGTTGATCGAGGTGGTGTGCTTGGTCTGGATTGAGTAGATGACACTGTGTCTATTGGTTCATCTTCGGGATTCATTACTCGGTATCTTCTGTTGGAGAAGACTGGAGTTGCAGCGATGCCTGTGTTTTCAATTTCATCCTTCACTGCGACTGGAAGACTCTTGGGCGTCATTCAGATCTAACTGCTCTGGGGGAATCGTTGGTACGTTCTGATGTATCAGATGGGGGTAAACGCTCCTGCACTGTGACAGAATTTCCCCATGCTTCCCTGAAGTAGCTGACAAATCTGTACTTTGTAATAGATGCTCCAGAGGAGCGTTTCATCCAATTATTGGTTGCATAGGCATAATTTACTTTCAAGGGCTTTAAAACATTCCTATCTAATGACTGAAGATATTCGGTGGTCTTTGTTGGCCGATATATCATCACAGACTATTTCGTTTTCGACGATTGCCGTTAGTTTGATTGCTTCCACAGGCAGACTACACTGATACGGTTTGCACTATTCTCAAAATGTTTTTTTTTTCTTTTGTCTTTCTTTTTTTTTGGAACATTAGTTTCAATAAATTTGGGACTTTCACAATTTTTGTCCAAGGAATTAAGTACAAGGAAATAAAGCGAGTTATGTTGTGCACAATTGAATTTGAATTTATGTTAACATTTACAACTAGCAGTTTTGTTTTCGTTTTCCATAGAGTTTAAAGTTTCATAGCGGCTAAGAATGTGAAATGTTATCGTATGTGGCTGCTGTTGGTGATGAAAAACTGAACACTTTCACTGAAACATACATGAGAAGGATTTTTGCATCTCTTCCTTTGTGGATGAGTACAGGGCCTGGGCCAGGTTCCGAAAAAAAGTGTGGGAGAGGGAGGGGGTAAAATAATTTCTATGGAACTGGGCATGTTAGGGTGGACAAGTGCGCACGTACGTTATTTGGTAATATATGTTACAGAAGCGCGCAAAAGTGTATGGTCCTATTTGTAAAGAAAACATGATTTTTTTCTGACCACCGAAGTTCCAATTTATAGAAAATCACAACCCACTCCATTCTGTAGACTGTATGCACTTTCCTATTATTACTAAAATAAAATCTCTCTAAAAAGTGGGGAACTAGTCACCCTTTCCCCATCCCCCCCTCCCCCTCAACGGCACCCGAATTTGATGAGTGGAACTAATACAGCCTCATCAAGGGCAAATAGCCAGGAATTGTTGCAACTCCTTACTCCCTTCAGGTGCACCACCTGTTCCCTGACCTGCATTTACAAATACTAAAAAATTGTTACATATGTCGTGTAAACATCCAACAAAGCGAACAATCTCCCTGATGTTTGTCCAGGTCGAAGAGGGGACTCCTGGTTTGTAACAATTCTCCAGGTCAGTATGCCAGCAGATTGTACAGCATCAATTTTGGCCTTAATTTGTAAGCAGGCCTTTAGCCTTAAGTTGTCTGCTTGAGCCTCCATGAATGGGGCAGATAAGGAAGGGGGATTTATATGTTCCAAACAAATACAAAATGATCCCAGAGTATATATTGATACTGTTTACCTTTACAGGGATCTTGCTAGTACGTAATATGTTCATTTTATTCTGTAAGTTCCATCTATAGAGAGACGAACAAAAATGATTCAATTGAAATTTTTGTTGTTGTTGTTGCATGTTGTTGTTTTTGTTTCTTAATCACATGCCTAATACCTACATACTAATTGGGTTTTAATCACATGCCTAATACCTACATACTGATTTGGTTTTCATGTTATCTCCCACCCACCCACCCCCCACTCGAGGTGGACCAGGAAACATAGGATAGAAAGGGAATTGAAAGGGAATTTTGACCTTCGACCCACAGCCTGACTTATACCTGTAATGAAATCATGGCAGCTACCATGCGTTCTGGTTTCCGCCACTATACTTTCAGTTTATTAAAATTGAAAACATATTTCAATAATGCTGGTGGTGGTGTGTGTGTGTGTTGTCAAGAGGTAATAGGCCTTATTATTCCACATTTTTTACATTTACTTCATTCTTCTTGTCTTGCCACTCACCAAGGCGTGTAATTTGTAAATTTTTATTATAATGAAGGTAACATTCATGAGAATTCAACATGAGAACCGTCAACTCCTGAATGACAATCCATTGGAATTGCATTTATATCTATCACCGTGTTTCAGATATGGCTCTTCACAGTTTCATGAAAATATAAATATGGAGACGTAAAGAGTGGTCCACAGTGTCTGTATTTCTTTTGTTCACGTCTAAGTATATGTATTTATTGTCTCTTACTATCTTTATCGTTGGTTTCACACTGGTAAGTGATATCGAAATGGTCAAAGAAGATAAACCATGCTTCTAAAAAAAATCCTCTAGGCGTATAAATTTCATCTCAATTTTTCTTGAAATAAACATTGAGTAAATCAACGATATCGTAAACAAAGTTTATATAAAAAAAATTCAGACCCGCGAAAATAAGGTTAGAAGTAAAGAGGAACTAGCTTTTAATATGATTTGTAAACTTGGAATGAATGACGATAGTAACATTACTGCTCCAAAATTTCACATTTTCAAGAGCATTTTGACAAAATGGTAGGATCTTTAATAGGGCTCATTAGACCTCCCTTTCCAATGCCATTTTCTCTAGACGACACTTAAAAACGAGATGACAGATTGACCGTGGAGGTAAACCCAGATAAATGTGACTTCTCCACCGATGTCACAAATTTTTGTAGTAGGCATATCTTTTTTCATAATGGTAATACCGAAATTTTTAAAATAGTCAAAATTTGAAGGGATCTTTTTTTTTTTAACTAGAGACTATTTTCAATTTTTATGACCAATCAATACTACAAAATGTGTTTTTCATTTTACAAGTACTTTAATTAATTTTGTTAAAGAGAGACGATTTTAGACACCCCAATATAGCTTAACAGTATGTCTCCAGTTCAAGGAATTTGAATTATTGTCTTTGAATGTAGGAGAAGAATAACACGGAATCAAACTATGAGCTGAATTCTTACGTATATAGGTATAGTAGTGTGTAAGTTTCACCGTACGTTATAGGGCGAAGTTTGTTTCAGCATGCCTGACTGTTTTTCAATCGATCTATTCTGCTAGATGTTATTAACTCATCGAATCTATGTTGAAAACGCCCGACTGATGATTAACAAGTAAAAAGGCCATTATTGCAACATCATGTGTATACGTTGAGGATTTATACTTATGTCATCATCATACCGTCTTTTTGACCAGAGGAAATATTTCATTTTTTTTTTCTTTTATTTTGACATTAATTCACCGATGCAGCAGATTTAGTTCATTCCGATTCTCTATATCTACAGTTTACTAAGTGACTTTCTAAAACATAGTTTTCGGAGTGAGTTGATGTTGATTGTATTTGGTCCATCGATATGTTTCCTCCCATCATTTCACAAGAAAAGAATGAGCTCAAACAAGTAAACTAGGCCAGTATCTTTACCTTCTTTTCGACTGGCTTTGATGTGAGGGCGCTTGAACTAAACTTCATATTTACTGAATGCAGTCCCCTGTGGACTTCTCTAAAATTGGAAAGCTATATGAAAATTATGACGAGGAATTATGTAATTCAAAAACTACGATATATGCTACATGTGCTACCTAGGTCTTTGTATGTGAAAATGAAAATCACCTTCTCTTTCATTTGTAATTGCGTAACAGCTTTGTACATTTGCCTCGTAAATCTATGTCATCTTCGAATTAACTGCAGACCAAACCATTGGAGAAATATCAATGACGAAAAAAAAATTCCCCAAGTTTTAAATGTTGAACAGTTGACGTGTTACTGTATTTTGATTATAATGTTCACTTTAAGTCCTTTTAATGTATACTGTCGATAACCAAAACGTATACATCAGAGGGAAATCTTTTTTTTTTCCTCAAACCTAATGTTAAGAGTAAAAACTAGTCGTCACTGTCGTTGCAATAGAAAGGTTCTAATTCATTCACATCTGAATCCGTATCTGGATCCTGGCACCAGGTAGGTTGAGTTCTGTGAAGAAGAAGAAGAAAAAAGGGGACAGATCGTCACTAGAACCTGTACAATACCCATGAAATCGTACAATGCACCATCTCATACTACTCGGGAATTTTCATTACATACAAAATGTGATGAGTGTATTACTACGTTTAACTATGAAGTTTATATAAGAATAATTTTCTGGTTCTTGAGATATGGACTAACCAAATGGATGATAGATACCCACGAGAGAAATTGGCCATTCAAACTATGTATTCCCTAGTTAAAATGGTACAATCAAAGCTAACCATTCCTTTATAGAAAACGTCTCTTGCGAAGATACCTAAAACGTGACTTTCCATTTTATTGAGGTGAGATATCCTTTCTCCATAGATGTATGAATTGGGGGGAAAAATCATTCGTATTTCACAATTCAGGTAGGCATACGTTCCCGGACTGGGTTCCGTTCGAGTAACGACCTCACGTGGCACTAGAGATATCGGCGATACATTGCTGAAGCGTACCAATCACGTGGCATTGTAAGTGTAGACTATAGCAATGTATAAAATGCGAAACATTTACGGTTACAGTGTAAATCGAGCAATATATAGAGCATAGAGTGAGTAAGTGACTTAGCGGGGGTGGGGGTCACCAGAGGATGTTTCTAAACTTACTTGTATACAATCATCCTATTTTCCTCTTCTTTATTGGCATCACTGTCTCCATCTTTCCGTCTGCTCTTATAGTACCATCTTATCCCGAGAACACAGAATAACAGCACAGCCATCGCTATAGTCGCAACGGCAACTTTACCCAAGAGACTTGGACCAGTACCAGAGTCCTTCACATCTGAGGTTCAATTTTATAACAAGATAGAACGTCATATTTTTCGTATCAACAACACTCCTCCAAGCATTCGGTTAAGTCCGACATTGCTTTATATATTGACAGTTCACACTTCACATCACTGCACCTAATACAAAATTCGGTTTTATTTACAGTCTCTCAAGAAGACGTAGATAACTCCAATTTGCGGAAAGCATGCCTTGTATATTTCTTTGAGAGGAAAATTATTGGAAATATGCCAATAATTTCCTACAAATTTAGAGGTTCTTAAACGATAGGGGGGCATATTCTTTCCCTTCGGACACTTCATACCTTCCTCAAAAATCTTCTTCAAAACTCGAGATATTGCGTTTTAGCCAACAATTGTTTAACAAAAATAGCTCTGACCAAGAACGATTTGTCAGGTGTCTCAACATTTCAAAATCACGTAACACGGACAAATTAAGACAAATAGGTCTTTCTCTTAAAATTAAGTACTTCTTCAGTTTTAAAATTTGACATCAGTTAAAAGTTTGATTGAGCTTCCTCACAGAATGACTCACAAAGATTGTGTAAGATGTGGCTAAACATTTTAATCTGTCTTACAGTTTTTTTTAAACACACATGCCTTGTTATACAGAAGTACAAACTGGATATCCCATAGGTGTCTTTGTGACGTTGTTCTTCTATAAACATCGATAATTCCCAATGCACAAAAGAAATACGATATTGAGATATGGTTTTTCCTCAAATATATAGAGAAAAACTGTCCTGCTTTTTATGGATTTCAATCTTGTGGAAATTTTTTCTTGTATAATAAACCTTTTGCAAGAAGTTCCCCTCTTACTCCATGAATGTATCGACAATCCTCACCGAAGAAGCACATAATGAACAATTGATCAGTCTAAGGCAATGAGACTTGAAAATTACACTGTGATGTTAAATTACATAAGACCTTCTGACTTTCTTTTGGTCACCGGAAGTCCCTTCAAGAATATTTACTGGGACCCTGGTATCCTCGAATGATCCCTCTAATGGTCGCTTGGTCCCTTACGCATGTACTTTCAATCAGTTTTGTGTTTATCAGTTTATACACTCAATAAAAATGTGACACTGTCTCTTTGTCAACTGGTAATGCCACCGTTATTCTCCTTGCAACTAGTCCCCAAAATGACGCTAGTATCTAAATTAGAAGTGTCTCTTACCTTGATAAAGGTGAACAGTGGCATCTGTTCTTAAACTAATTGCATCACTTTGTAACACGGGCTGAGGGGACAATTGTTTGCATAAGTCATCCTCATCAGCTGTGCAAAAAACAAAAAAGAAGACTATGACTTCTTCGTCACCTAAACTTAAAATGAAGGTGGCTACAATATGAACGAGTCCAATTGTTTTCAGTGAAAATAATCAATCCGAAGTTAAAAAATAATAATGTACAACATTTACATGTCAATCTCAAATGATCGGACCCCTCGCAAATATTGCTCTCAATAGAAAGGCACCACACGTTCGAATATTTAGGATGACATGTACGAGAAGTTTAGACACCTATACGTTTCGTCGGCAATTGCAAACTTTTGAAAAGTTTTCACCTGTATTTTAAGTAACGCATTATTCTTAATATCGTTAACTGTTACCTTCCATACACTGTAAAAAAATGTTCAACGACGTTTTGTTACAGATTTTGGCTCTTCAAGGGTTTTTTTTTTTCCTCGTAAAATACATACAGCCAATAAATTCCTAATAAGTAGTGAAATGAACACATGGACGCCATTTTTTAACATGTATTATTGGCGAGTGCTTAAGTTAAGGTGTTTAAGTTTTGAATGTTGTATGTTCAGTTGGAGCGTTTGCATGATAACTATTAGACACTGTAGGTTTTCAGAATTAAACGTATGAGGCTTAAAACGCCTCATGCATCGCGAGGCGTTAATGTGTTTCTTTCATTCCATTAGACGTTTATCGACGGTTATGTATTTTATTATTGTAAAATATTATTTTAGAATAAACATCTTCACTCGTTCAAAATCTGTTGCAAAAAGGAGTTTAACATTTTTTCAGTGTACCATAACGATATGTGAAGTAAATGAAAACCACTCACCGTCATCTTCAGCTGCTATTACTTTCACAGAAAATTTTTCGTAAATATCACCGGGTGTCGTGAAGTACAATAAATGTCTTTCGCTGGGTGTCGTAAAATTTTGCTGAATATGCAAGTTACAGTATAAATATTCATGATTTTTACTGATTCGCCATTGGCAGTTGCTTTCTCCGAGCACAAACTCCGTATCCGTGTCCATTAGTACAACTTGCAGACTATTTCGGTTAATCGAGAAGTCTTTCGTCGTCATTGTGCAGTAAAATGAAATACCCCGGTATTGCAAAACCGCGATGTCCGCGTACAGAGAGCATCCGTTCAAAGCACACTCTGCGGGCAGGAGAATTTAACGTGGTGAAAAGTATATTGAATATACCTGTACCTTACATTCACTTATTTCTAAATACTGCGGTATTGCACAAAAAACGGCCATGTCAGCAAACGTGGAGCATCCGTTCGAAGCACACTCAGCTGATGGGGAGTGCAACATCGTGACTATTGTATTAAGTATTAAATTACTTTAGATCAACTTGTTCCTACTTTAACATGCAATGCACATATAATGTGTGCCCATCGACGTTCCATTACTTTGGCCACCGTGCCTCACCGAAGACAACATATCTTGACTGCTCTAATTTTCACTTAAAGGGTGTTATGACTTACAATTGGAGGAAGTAGAATTATCACGTGATTTAATCTAAAGATGGAACTCTTTGTATGAGGATCTTTTTAATCTAAACTTAACGTAAACGTAATCTTCATGTTACCGCAAAAAAGAAATGTTTCGTATAGTTACAAATCTGTTTAACACTTTTGTGACTATGTGACAAGTTTTATTAAATACATGTCAAGAATCAGGCCGCGGAGAGCAGTCAAAATCGCGTACAAAACGCCCAATACTGGCGAGAACCCCAAGCCACGCATGTCTGTACTACTTATTGCAACTATCAAATTCCTATACACGCCTTGCCCTCAGCTATTTTAACTACCCCTTGGCCCTCCTCTAATTAGTCTCCAAATGGCAAGTTGGGCGGCGCCACTGAAAGGTTGCGACCCCTGGTCTAACTCAACATGCCCTCTTTGTGTGCCTTGTTACACTTGCGTATATTGATATTATATTTTGTAAAATATGCTAGTGTTATGACTGAAACATTAATATAAACATCAAGATGTTCTACCTGAGTTTACTGGTTTTGTGGATATCGGCGTTCCTCTGGCATCGACCTTCCCGTTCCTTAACAAAGCTTCTACCAGGGAAAGTAACAGAAGCTGAGAGATGTGACCAGTCTTTGGCATCTTGCACTTGCTAGAACGTAAACTGTAACATGGCAAACAAATTTCATGATGTTAAAGTTCATATCTCCGTTTATGCATTATCTTAACCAAGTGGACAAATGGTTCAGCCCAACTTTTTTTTTTTTTTTTTTGCAAATTTAGACTAAATCACTTGTTTGATATGACCTGCATTTGGCATGCACAGAGTCAGACGGCCTTTACTGGTCTCTTACCAGTTTAATGTAGCAATCCTGAACCCTTCCCTTGCTGATATCCAGACCAGTGTCTGAATCTCTGAAAGACTACACGTCATAACAGCTAGATTGATATAACAACGATGGCCAAGCCTGGAAGCCATATCAAGTCTGAGGCAAGTTCACATATACAGAGAAGGATATAAAACTTATATCCCTATATGCTCTTATATGTCTTTGTGTATTGATTTAATATGTGCCTGTAAGAATCATGAAATATTCCTACATTAATATCACAGTAAGGAGAAATGTTGGCGTCTTGTATTGCCGTGTAATTTTATCAACTGAAATCGTCAAAAAAAAAAGAAGGAAAAAGTGACGTCGATCCTGTTGCATGGTAACGGCCGGATGAGATACATGTCCTCATTCCTATAGTGTGCATTTCATCTTTGACTTGACATTGTGATGACTTGCTTCTACCATCACTTTTTCTAAAATTCCATTTGACAGTCTCGTCCACGTGTTTATAGGCTACCTTACATGAAATCATGACACACAAAGTCGAATGGTAACTTTACCTTTTATTATTCGTCATCTTAGTGTTATTACTTCATTCTATTTTAACTTTACTTTCGTATCTGTGGTTTCACTAACACGTCATGTCCGTCAGCGTGATCGTGGAAAATATAGACTACTCTTTAAATTCTGCCATTCAGTCGATCGAAACAGTACTGTCTGCAGAATGAATTTTTTACGCCCCTTAACATCAGTGGTAGTGCTTACGGTATGACCTTGTTAAGTTGAGCACTCTGCAATTTCAAGATGGTGCATCGCCTGTGTAGTCTGAGTTATTTTAGCTTAGGCGTAGTACTGTCACATTACGCATAGCACATTCGTTTGAGTCTGTGCACTCTGGTATTCACAAGCAATGTACCCTGAAAGGCAGGATTGATACAATTTATGCTTGTATTAATCCTGTGATTCAGTCATGAAACCAACTCTGCACTGATGAGTTCTAACAAGAACGAAACAGTACTGTCTGCAGGATGAGTTTAGACTTTTATGATTTATTCTGTCCTTATGATCTTTCCCTTCTTTCGTAATGTACATGGTCGAAAAGTATGTTGCTTATTCATATAATTATATTAATTATAATTCCGTTACTCATTAAACGTTTAAAGCAATGACCCATAAGTCGTGAGAAACTTGTAAATTGCAGTGCAGACTTACCTCACATATGATATCTTATCGGGAGAGATAGTGTTCGGTATACTTGGAAAAGGTTTGGAGAGGGTACTTCCATTGTCCGAGCTCAACTTCAGCTAAAACGGCAAGAATTTGAACACGTGCGTAGTTCAGAAACCGTATACCTCAAGCTCTACGAGAATCATTTTTCGTGGCTGATCCTCGCGTTCTCGTTCTGACAGTGAGTGGTAGGTTTTGTAGACCTTAGGCCCATTTACTGTGCGTGAACAAGAGTCCCGAGTAAAATAAACGCAATTTTTGCAGGTAGTCACTCTGAAACGAGTCACAATGACACTAATACTTGTTACGTTATTTAGAAAGAAGTTAGTAACACCCGTTCCTGTGACTTTGTACGGACTTTGATCTGTTTACGGTGACGACACAGAAGGCCCATAAACGTATTTGCTGAGCTTCATGTAAAGTACAAGTAAATGGGTTTGAAGATCACAGCAATGTACAATTATATTATAGTGTGAAGAACCGCTGCCAAATATTAAATGTCACCTAAAGGAGGTTTTACTGCATAGCCGAGTGAGATACATAACAAAATAAGTAAACTATCCCCCCCCCCCTTAATCTTGCATGGACGAGTAAGGGGGTAGTGCAAGGTGTGGGTGAAGTTTAAACTTTCTGCCAGTGGGAACCAAAATCGTGGTACCTAATAGGCCTACTATGTAACAGTAACGTTGGCGGGTAGTACTAGGTAACACTAGTAAGTAATATATAGGATATCGATGTTGTAATCAGTGTAAGTCCTGTTTTTCGGGGTGCAATTACGTGCCTTTGGGCACCTTGTTGTCCGTGCATGACTGGGGTTTTATGTAAACGTTGTAGGCTAGATGGAAGGGTGCCACTTGAGATTCAGCTCAATCCAGAAGGGAGGATACCACAACTTAAGTCGCCACCGACAGTGGTACGCCAACACCTTTTATGTAAAAGTGATAGATGGATGTGGTATTAATTCATCTTAGAGGGCGGGTTTCAATTCCAAAAAAAAAAAACGCCTACCAGCAATGTATTTCCTTCATCTAGATTGGAAATTGAGATACCACAAGCAAAACCATATGCAGTATGTCTTTCAAATTTCTCTTTGTGTATTCATAAAACATAACTCGCTGCGCATACAGCTTGCTGACAAAAATAGTGATGACTTAGTGGAATCTTATTTCTTTGGACAACAATTATATTGATATTTAGCTTACTTACTCTTTAAACAAACATCAAAACAGGTTTTGCAAGACACGGGGTACAAAGGGAGGAAGGTGTCGGAAGCTTAATTAAAAGGGTCCCCCTATGGCCCCTCCACCAACCTGCCAAATTCGAATTAGATAAAGTATTATGGTATTTGTATAAGACAAGCCATTGCAAACACTGCTTGAAAGTATAGAGTTTTAATATTATCCTGCCTTGAACTTGAGAAACTGCATGGCATACTGGTTACTTGAACATGGCCGCCCCAAACATGGCGTTTTCCTTGATGTTCGGGAACATCTGTGGGAATCTGAGAGTTCCCGCCGGTAGCGGATTTGATGTGAACAGGGCTGTACATCAGCAAACTAATTTCAAGGGAGACGTTCAATGGCCAGATGACTATGTAGAATACGTCTTCTTTTAGCGTCTTATCCCCCTATTCCTAGAAATCACTCGAGGATCACGAAATGCCCCCAGAACCTACGTCCGATGTGCATTTAGTATGGTGGTAAAACCAGTGGTGTTACAATGTTCGAAGTTTTATGATTAACTTAAATGAATATATATTTTCAGCCTTCGTAACTTCATTGTAGGTCCTGTTTCTGCAGGCCCGGAATTCCCTTGAACACATTTTGGTGTTTTTATTGTTACGATTTTGCTAATGTATACTTTTTTGAGGTAGGTCTACATATTTTGGCATTGACATAGGACAGTTAGTTTATAACATATATCTTCAACAACGTCTGCTCTTTTTTTCTTCCAAATCATATACAAGCATATCTCCTTTGCAGATGTTTCTGTACAAAAAATGATCTGGCGGTTTCAAAGTCAGTCAGAAAGTGTCCTCCTAAGAATAACCGTTGTCACTTTCTCTTGTATGTTTGCGTCCCACAGATAATATTCTCAAATGCTTTTCCTCCTCCTAGCTTCGAAGATGGAAGATTATTTGGTGAAATGTTTTCAATGTTTTACCTGCTAAGTTACGCCCCTGAGTCCCTGAGAACATTGTCAACTCTGAAACTTGCTTTCAGATATCAAGAACGAACAAACGACGCAACTGAACAAAAAAAGGAATGAGTGATGAAACTGACCGTGTATGAAACGTGTAAAAAACATGGCCGAACGTAACCATACATGAATCCTTAGAGTGTGGAGATGGCAAACAGGATATTGTTACCTTCGACACAGATATTCAATAAGATATGTATGCTATCAGGTCAAAACAAAGATGTCCTTTATTGAAGCATCATTGTGGTTGGCCACAACCTAACCTAAAATAAGAACTCCATAAATTTTACATATAATAAATGTAAACAGTATATGTAAATTCTACATAATTTTGGTAAATTTTACGACATTTTAGTAAAATTGTTATACACACAATGTAAGACTTGTATCAACTGTGTGTAAAATTTTACCTAAAAGTTATGAAGTTCTTATTTCACCGTTACGTTTTGTGAGTGTAGAAAGAGAAAGCAGTTCATTAAAATATCCATACGTGACTTGGTTATTCCTAAGAACATTCAGTTTATCCGAAATTGGGTTCTGTTTTAAAAATTAGAAACTCACGAACCGGCCAATCACGTCGCCTCAGGGTCAATACGTCAGTAAACTCCCTCTCTCACAACTGCAGATTTTGATCTCACCATTCAGCTACATACGGATATACCTTAGTATCTTTGGAGGGGGTGATGTATTTGAGAACCATCGGTTCTGTGAGACATGTGTTTGTTTGTTTTTTTTTTCTTCTTTTTCTTTTTTTTTTTCTTTTGAACAGATTGAGATATCTAGGAAGAGAATTTACCAAGTTCAACGCTGTAAACTGTATATGCAAAATTTGTAAGGCACATGTTACAACAGAATTCATGCACGATATCTGACGTAAGACGAAATTAGCAACATAATTGGTTCATCAAAAGCTCCATGGTTCATTTAAAAGTGTAATCGAAAAGTAATGAGTAATCTTAGTGCGGTTTTAATACTTTGAGAATACAGGGTATGGTCATTCTTCATTATGGTGGGCGAGTGGGAGACGATAATCATATTCAAAGTGGTGCAGAAGTTTCTCTGGGCCTGGGCAGCCTACAATGTCAGTGGTACTTTGAGGCCCAGAATTACAGTTTGTCTTTCAGAAATAATTCTAAAATGATTGAACTATATGCGCCACTCAAACACTAAGCATGATTAAAGAGGATGTCTTCAATACACTTTCGATATTCGTATAATTTAATTTTTCATTCGAGCAAAAAGAATTGCAAAAGTTTAGATGTGACTCTAATAGATATTTCATGCTTAGTAATGTAGAGAGACTCCATTCAAGCAGTGGCATCAAGCATTGGTTTATCGAAACATACTGTGCTGATGTTCACATCTTAATTTCCTCCAAATCTTTACTCCCAGCTTTCTTGCCCTGCAAGATAAATTGCCAAACCACCCGGATGCAAAGCGTTTCTGCAAGACACTTTTTTTTTTTTTGCTAGAACTTTGGCTATATTATTGACAGTCATTAGAACAATTCCCAATCAGTCGGTCCTGCTCACAGCATTGACTAATGAATCAATAAAACATGCAAAAATCATTACACTGATTTGACTTAAACCTAAATACAACAATAAAGTGGACGTAAACTGATGGTCTGCGAAAATGGTCAATTACGAGGTACCTGCATGTAAAAATCAAGGTAATTAATCTTTCCTTTCAAGGTTACGAACCGTGCCTATTTACAAGTTCATAAGTACATTCATTTTGTGGCTGGTTGTGCTCTACAACCAGAGTCCACTGGCTAACACACTTGTCTTGGCAAGATAATCCGTATGATTGTTTTTATTTTTATTGATAGGAAAACGAAAATGGAAAAGATGTAAGATGAGAAAATGTTCTGCACTGACCAGCAGGAGTACGTTGATATCAAGCAACAAGGGGAGACGAAAACCCCTTTTCCCCCAAACCCCACAAAAATGTGAACCCTGATCTCTCCCAATGTGTTCATAAAGCAAGGAATACTGTGTACAATGGATACAAACAACGTTTAGCTTAAAGGAACATGATTCATCGAAAACTGTTCCATGGAAGTTTCATGCATTACTTCAATTCCCTTTACTTCATTTTCTTTCACTTTACTTCTACACCTTTCACTTCCCTTCCCTTTACTCTTCACAGAACCTCACTTTACCTTCGCTTTACTTCACTTTACTCATCATAGTTTTTTTTCACATTACTCTTCACTTTACTTCACTAACTTCACTTTACTCCACTTTACTTATTTCACTTGACTTCAATTTACTTTATTTTACACACTTCACCTTCACTTCAGGTCCCTTTATCTTTTTCATCTTTACTTCACTTTACACACTTCATCTTCACTTCCCTTTACTTTACTTCGACTTATTTCACTGCACTTTCCAGTCCCTCTGAGTAATATAATAGCTTGACTGATTGCTTGATTGAGTAGTTGACGCTTATAAAAGCCTGCACTGCCATCTAGATAGCTTCGAGGAATATCAGTATGAAATGTAAATCAGAACGCGTTTGACAAACATCTTGACAAAGTTCCATTCACACGTATGGGGTTACTATCCAAGTTAAGCCCCTTCAAAGTTCAGAGAAAGTGCTGCCATTTGTTAATTGTTTCAATGGTAGCAGACTTGAGTACGTCAAATTATGATATTCTATCAAGAATAGCTTGTCTTTTATGTATAATGTTTTGAGGATATGAAGCTTTTGTACATGTTTCGTGAAGAGTCTGCATAACCTGGTGATCAATACAACTGTTTTTATGCATTGTTTGATAACACCTTTTTTCCTTTAACGTTTTGCAATTGTTTTCTTTACCTGTAAATGCAAATATACTTGCACATATTTTGAGTTGAATGCCTGAGGTATTTCACGCGATGATCAAACTATTAATATACTGATTTGAATTTGCTCTACACATGACTTTAAATTTTAGCATCTCGAAAAGGAAACAACCTTGAAGATGAAATTTCATGATGGGTTCCACCAAATGTTAGTCCCTCATTTGGAAGTAATACTTCACTGCCAAAACTTCTGACTTTTAGTCTCCTTTAACATTGTAATACATAGATAAGTCTGCAATTAAAAGTAAGGGCGCAACTAGCCCTTGCTCTGACATCTTAAAGTTGTTCCCCTGTAGGCTTATTATCCCACCACCATCTATACCCTCCTCCCCCCCCCCCCCCTTGTTCCCTTCTTTTTCTTTCAATGTTACAGATTATTACTACTCTTTTGTTAACAACAGATCAGTTGGCGCATACCACATTTAATCCCTCTACACACTTGAGTTGTGTCCTTGTAGCAATAATACCTCTCTGGAGCAAATTACATTTTATCCTATACCTACCATGCGATGTCTATGCGGCTTGGTCTATTATGGCACTCATCAGTTCCCGTACTTTCCCATTCAAATTTTGAGCCAAACGTGGTGGACATTTAGAGTGTTTATCCCGCCGCGTTGGTAAAGTTTTCAGATCCAAATATCACGACGGTAGCTTTAAATTTCCTAATATATCTTGAATCTTTTGTAATCGGTTTAATGTTCACATCATCGACACTTTCAATTGGTGTTCTATAACCGCCCAACAAAAATTAAAAAGAATTAGCGAAAACATGTCAAAATAGAGTTTGCCGTGGCACAACTTTCTTCGAACAAGGTGAACCGTTTCGTGGGATGTCCATTGGTGTGCTACATGCACCGTTAGTTCCACTAGACGTTTATTTCTCTGCGATAGTCGGAACAACACTAAAAACTGTTGCAACTATTAATCGAGTGAGGCAGACAAGGGGCTTATCTTGAGATGCTTTTCTGTATAAATTTTGGCTTCAAGAGTGATCTAGAACACACACTCTTGGGACTGTTTCAAAAAGATTACTCCACTAATTAAAAAAAAAAAGAGTTGCAAATCGAGGGGATTTTGAGGGCGAATACGCTTTTACTTAAACAGTCTAACATGTATGAATTAATTTTGAAGTGGATGAAGAATAATGAGGTATAAATAATAATAATGATAATAATAAAATCAGAGAAAGTGATTGCAAATATGAAAACTTCGTCTAAATAAAAGTGATCGACAGCAACGTCTGCTGTGTTACAAATCATACGACTGCACTGATTAGTTGATTTGGCTATTGTCAGTAGCCGTTGAAAGAATACTTCGGTTCAATTGCAAGAAGCTTTAAAAGATGAAAACTTGTCTTCGATTATACCTGTCATGTTCACGGGAGGGATTTGGCGCTTCATCACTGAAAAGGAAAAAAGAAGATAAAATTAAATAATTTAAAACATTCCCTGCATGTGTAAATGTAGATTCGGCATTCTTTACGTAAAAAGCCGGGATTTTCTTCTCCCACCATCTTCCCAAGCTTGATGCATATTGAAGGCTATTTACCTGCACATGAAGATGTAATTGTAATGTTCTTAATGTTACACTGTTAAGTCACCCATACATTTCAAAGGACCTGTTTAGACATTAAGAGGATGGTTCTCCCTTATAGCTTGGGTCATTTTAACAGTAGGTAAAACTGGCCATTATAGTGAAATTTCCATTCAATTTCCATGTGCGGTTCTCGAGATGTTGGCATTTATAGTTTATTGCAAAAAGTTAACTTGAAGCAAACAGGAGTGAAGTCATCTACTCACATTAATAGAGCCTTTCATGTTTTTCTTCAAAATTTGCACCAGATTTAATACTTCAAGTATCTAGTACTATCATAGTGTGAATGTGTGAGGGGTATGCGAGTTTTGCCAAATTCACACAACCAGTACTTAGGCTGACCACCCATTGATTTCAAGGTCAAAATCACAAATCCAATAATGAAGAAAACAAAAGCCTGTTCATCGATGTGAGGAGGTGATGTCACTCCTGCTTCTCTCTTAAAACATTGCAATGTCATAGATTGGGATAAGGGACCAATCCAAATTTCGATTGAACACTCGAATCCAATAAAATTTATTATCTGTAGATTAGACTGAATTTTTCAATCGAAGTGTTCGATTCGTCCACAATTTCATCTCTTAAATCTCTCTTTTTAAGAGAGTTACTTCAAGTTCACATGTGGTAGCAAAGGGGGTAACTTCAGATGATAATATCTCGAGAACCACACAAGGGAACTGAATAGAAGTTTCACCAGAAATGGTCGTATTAACTTCATCATAAACATATCAAAGCTAAATTTGTGGCTGTACCATCCTCTTAATTAACTGACCAATCAAATCGCTACAGTTCTTTTTCCGCAGAGATGCAATGTAACATACCGTGGCGCTATGTCGTTATTACGTTATGGCACAAACGTCTTTCCTGTCGTTTTTGAGTTGAGGTCCTCCGCCGATGGTTTCGTGATTCTTCGCTCGTGTTTTAGCCAATAGCACTGCGGTGACCAGGAAGCGTGCTCCTCCCAAGGATCATCTGTGTCCTCCCAGCCGACGAGACGGCATCCCACAGTGAAAACACGTGACCATGTCATCTTTACCTATATGACGAAAGAGAAAAAATAACAAAGAAAGCTACATTAACCGTGAGAGAAAATCTTAGTAGTCTCAGTCATGTGAAGCATAACTGTGTAGATAATCGTGCACTTTCGAGATTTTGATGTTTTACCGTATGTATCTGAAAAAAAAAGAAAAGGAGAAAGTATATGAAAAAAAAAGGAAAGAAGAAGGAAAAAAGGGACTAGTACCAGGAAGAAAATGAAAGAAATTCTCGATCATCGCCCCTCATGCCTTTTTAACAGTTACAAGTCACCGTTCATACTTTTCGGAAATAGCTTTGCAGGAAATAGATAAATAAAATCGGAAAGTTAATCATTTAGTAGATAGTAGAAAGAAGAGCGTGGTGAAGCACTGGTAAATAATTACTTTATTTGTATTTTTTTTTCTTTTGCTGTTTTTTTTTTAAGTACCAGCTGCTTCACTTGGTTGTGACATAGTATTTCCTTTTAATTTTCAGTTCTTATCGATAACAGCTACCTGGTTTCAGGAACGAAAAGTATCTTTCTGAGTGTGGGTATTCATGAGGTTTCCATAATCACTTAACGAAGAATTTTTGGATTGAAAGACCTTGCCAGGAACACGGGAAAGTTACAATAAGGCGAATTAGCGTATTGTCTGTTCTTCTCAGGCTCGTACTGAAGGAGGACTCGCAAAGCGGTATTTCACAACTAAGAAGGCTTCTACTGGCAAAATTGTTACGTTCAACTGATAGAACGGCAAAAAAAATCACTGTCTACGAAAAAATCGTAGACAGTGTGGAGTCTCGGTCCTTCATGATTACGTCGGCACCATGCCACACGATAACGATCCTGAGTGATGGTGTATCGACGACCTTGGGTGGTAGTGAAGAATTATGTTATACCTCAAAGTACTCTCAGTGATGTCGCCAATGCATAGACATATAAAAATGTGCTGCAGTTCTGGCTGTTTTTATCTCATTTGTGCAACAGTGAGAAAGCATAGTCCAAATAGACTTTTTATTTCTTTGTAAACTTTCATAATCGAAAATACATGAAACATCATGATATTTTGTGTTTTCGGAAAACCATAAGTCCTCCATCAAAGTGGCAACACAGGCTGCGTATTTTAAAAGGAAAAACGTGAATACCAACACCTACTGGGAAGGTTACTAGCCTTCCTGCTACATGGTTGAAAAGATGACGTCAGATTCGTTCATTCTCCAATAATAGGTACGGCTTTTGGCAGTTCTTGTAAGGAATTTTATCTGTCATTATCACTCCTTCATTAATTTTTGCTAGAGGATAGAAGACTCAAATAGGAGACATTGGAACAGGTGCAGGAGACAGAGCACACCCCTATCAGCATAGAGTCAGCTGTGACAGAAAATGTGAAAAATATATATATATATATATATATATATTGGCGCCAGCCAATCAGCGATCGTTATTAGGGTTACGCCATGGGTTGCGTTTGTGCAAATAACGGAGGTTATTTGTCCTCAAAGTCTGTAATGTTTGAAAGCATTAACTGGAACCAAGGGATATAAGGGATTTATGAAGGTGGTTGCGACAGCTGTACCATCAACTTTCACAGGCTGAACTGAAAGCGCAAAGAGAAGCGTGTATTGCTTAAACTAGAAATGCAGCTACGAAACAAATAAGAAACTACTTTTCAATCATTGTGAAAGAAATTGAAGGAAATATAATAATATGGTTGGAGAATATCATTCCCTGGTTGATCTTGTAAGAGACTTGCACTATAGAAGTATAAACCCTAATCCACAGACTGACACTGGATGTGAAAACTCAAACTGTGAATATTGTATTACGATGGCCTGATTTTTACACTGCAGACGAAATCTGTGAAAGCACAACCAATCCTTGGACAGCAGAGTTTCAAAAAAATTTTTGCTTATGTCTTTTTCCTTCATAGGGCCTACAATCTACGAAGACTTGTGTGTAAAATTTTAATTGTCATGTAACGATGCTGTATTTTCGACATTGTAAGATCATGCTATACATGAGACCAATCTCCATGCATTTTGATAATCTTTGGGAAAAGGTCCCGTTGATTCTGGAGAGAAAGCCACTGAGTTGCTTATTTCCGAGATTTTATATATGTATTAATTAAAAAGTCATTATATCAAGAAAATTAATTATAAAGTGCTCGGAGATTGACCTACCGTATGTACCACGTCTATCAAACGCTGGTCATCGTAACAATTGTCACTACATTTTTTGTTTTTACAAAGAAATACGGTTCACACCTCTCAATGATGCTATTTGAAAATTCAAAAAAATCATGTTAATGGTAGACAGAGTATGTCACTTTAAGCTCTGGTAACCTAAAATGACCTTTGACCAACATGAAGAACAATAGGGATCATCTGCACACAATGGACTATGGACACACCAACTTTGAATTTCAAGTTCAGGCACTTTTCCCTTAGTGAGATACGGTGTTTACATGGTTTTCACACCACGTCACATCGAAATCACATGACCTTTGACCTCCATACAAAAATAATAGACATCATTTACTCATTAAGTGCTACCAATGATGACAGTTTGAGGTTCCAGCAATATTAAGTTGCTGAGATATCACAAACAAAAAATGAGCGAAATATAGCACCATTTTGCATCATCGCTTGGGGACAGTAAAGAATTTGATGGGACGGTGATCAAGGACGGGACGGGAGATAATTCGAATTGACCTCCCCCCCCCCCCCTCCCCCATACTAAAACGTGACCACGTTCATCGTGGTTAGAGCTAGAAAAGGAGGAGATACTTAAGAAAGTTTTATGTCTGTTATTAAATGCATGTAAATGTATAACAAAAACTTTAAAACCATTTGCTGAATTAAATGAGATCTCCCGTGATATGTTGGCAAGAAATATATATTTTAAATGATGAATGAATCCATAGCATTGCCGGCGCACTTATAACGTGATTATTCAACATGCCCATGTTGCTATTTCACAATACGCACAATATGCCAGCGTAGCAAAAGGCAATCTACGAATTTTTAAGTCATTATAGCACACAGTGTGAGAGCAAACACCGTGATCAAAATAACCTATTTATCCTTAAATGTTTAAAAAGGGGGTAGGGCTCAAGAAAAGCCTTAGAAAGAGAAACATAGCCTCACACTAAACAACAGGTTGTTTTGTCTTTGTTTTTTGTATTTACTGTGGTTAATTTACAGTTGTTGGATGTATGATATTTAGAAATAGATAATTCCTTGTGCTGAAGTTCAGAGCTAAAAATAGCGCAGGATCTGTACTGAGCAACAATGACGTCACTCGTGCCCGTTTCAAGATCGCTTTCGGCTTTGACATATATAGGCAACATTTCATAGTTTCAACTGTCAAATCATCTATAGCGGAACTTTAGGATCGAATGCAATTATCACAAAAGGGAAACAAAACCGTCATTTCATGTTTCCTCTTTCGCAAGTCAAAAACTTGTTTTGGTTTAAAAGATATATCCTCTGAAAGTATTTACACTATTTACTAAACCTGAATTGAATAATGGTCTTCTCTGAACTAGCAGTGATCATGGGTCATTCTGATTTTAGGTTCAAGCCCATGTCGAAGACTACTGGGACATGCTTAGCTTACGGAAATCAATTACGAGTAAACCAAGTATGGAGTTTTTAGTCTTTAAATGGGAAGTACAATAGTATAGAATATAGCTGATTAGGCCTACACTAAGATTAATTGGTGCTTCCTAGTCTCATATGAAGGTTAATGTGAATAGACAACCTACCTTTGGCAGATCACCATCATGGTCTATACTGGTATACTGGCTAGGCCATGTACATTTGACCTTGGATTGTTGGTAAAATCATCTGATAAAAATTGTTGAGGTACAAGTTCTATTTTATAGTCGTGAAATTTGAAAGCAGTTCATATATTATGTTCCGTGAGCAAAAGGTGGAGAGAACGTAGTACAGTGTGATTTTATGGGTAACGGAATGATGGAAAAGAAACGGGATCTCTTAAGTTTCAAGTGTAATCAGCAGTAGGCCTAATAGCTCCATGGCTAGGCTACAATATAAAAGAAGACCTCACCCGAAAGTAGTCTACAGGGGGAATATATGTTTTGTTGTCTCGCACATGGGCAGGGGAAAACATGAACTTGAAACTAGTAGGCCTAATCAACAGTATAGCCTGTATGTGTCAAACACCGTAGTCAATGCAAAGTTCGTTTAGGAATCTCTATATTGACACAATTGGCCATTGTTAGGAAACGTCTTTCATTGTTAAATCAATTTGATTTACATCTTTTACTGAGGACGTGCTCCATCGAAGCTAGATACAAGTTACCCAGATAAGGTGAAGCCATAACAGAATTCAATTGATATACATGTAGGCCATTGCAAACAATGAAATAATGTGACAATATAGTGAGGGCTATACACTTGTGTGCTACGTATGCATGTATCTGCACACACATATAGACTTATGCAGGTTGAACTGAATGTTAAGTGGATTAGGCAAAGTCCATTGATAAGGCGGGAAGGTACCAGGTGAAAGATAGAAGGATTGTACTTGATATTCATAGATATACAGTATGCAAGCTGCTGACAAAACAGCAACTAATACGCAGGCTAAATACAGTCAGTTACATGCTAATAATACATGCTAATAATATCACTGACGGTAAATCATCAAATTTCTTCCTTTTGACCTTTTGAGCCATAGCGTTTTTTTTTCCTTCAGTTTTTTTTTTTTGTTGTTCTTTATTTGTATTTTTGTTGTTATTTTGTGACTATGAACACAGTCAACCATAGAATGTTCGAGACAATGTTGATGAAATAAAAATGGTTTGTCATTACTATCTGGAAGAGTGTAAGACGAATGAGTTCTTTCGATGGCATTTCTTACACTGCCGGCTCCCTACCCACACAAACCCACCCTGCACAAACAGTTTTGCAATTAACCTGTAAAAGTCACGAGACGTTTGTCTTTCCTTTCCACATGACTTCATTGGTATGTTCAAAGTAAATAAATTCTCTTATTTACACACCCAACTTTTATAACTTTGCAGTCAAACAAGGGAAATTATTGCAATATACTCATATGTAATACCGATGAATCCACTTATTCAGAGGGTGAAATAACGTACAACTACAGACACCCATTTGGGACATTTTCTGTACTGTGCTTTAAGTTTAATGTCCCCCCCCCCCCTTGCTATCATGGGATGTACCCATAGAACGTGTCTATATCATTTCGAAATACGGCTTATCAATGACTCAGATTTTATTAGCTAATTGTCCAACATCATACCACAGAAGCATGACTATGACAATGGCCTATTGTCTCTAAGCACGGTGCACAATGAAATGAGCAATCCTTGAATTACTCACCATCCTAATTATTTCACCTACGCTGTGCGTGGCCCAAACGATGTCGCAACTGTAAAACACGTGAGAGAGTGACTATCAAGTGTTCACTGTTTGGTTGAAAATTGCTGATATTGCTTGGTATACCGATCTACATTGATTAAAGATACAAACTCACCCCAAACAGTTTCAATTTTCCCAACCACCTACCTCTAGTCCCTCCCTCAGCCTGTCTTAAATTCCTTCACATGTGTTATCAAAACAATGGATCCCTGTGTACGCTGTGTAATACGAGCTGCTTTGCATCTTTCGAATTTGCTGTTGATCTAAGAGTACTGTAACTTAGAACCGGTTGAGAATTTTGCTCTCCGGGAGGTAAAAATATAGCTTAGGGTGATGCAATACGGCCTTTAAGCACACGTCGAAACTTTCACATATATACGTTGTAGCCCTAATGGTGAACGCGACTTCTTACATAATTTCCTGTGTAACGTTGAACTTTGAATAGATTTTCAGTTCCAAATTAGAAAAGAAACAACTATATCTCAGTTGGAGAGTACCGCATATTAAAATGCGTTCAAGTCACCGTGACAACCCCTAATGTTCATTGCTTGAAAATCACACCCCTCATTTCGTTGATTGGTTAATGAACGGATCTGATTAGCATTCACATTGGCAAGTTCAATGGACAAAGATTTATTGAGTTTAGATGAGTGATTGTGCGTCTTAATTATGACATTGTATAATATATATGAATTGTTTATTGGATATGATTTCTCAAAGATAACTTAACAAAGTAACAATCACCAATTAAGATAAATGACAATTTTCTAATAAAACTCACTTGTTCCACACATTGTTTAAAAAAACGCAAAATTATAGGAGGAGGCATTTTGCCAGCAACCTTTTGTGCTGCCTACAGATAGGCTACCATATGTTATGCAAGCCTACATTCTCGTCAGAGTTCCTCTGGTGTCCCGTACGGTTGAATAAGTGATTTAAAAAGTATTGCCATCACGCGGTTTGAATTTTCATGTTTCTTTTTATCTATTGATGTTTTAGTTACTTTATAATTTAATGCAATTCAAGTTCCAGTCTGGGATGGCATATGGATGCTTATGTCATTTAAATAGCCTTTTTGTGTAATGGTGTTTGGCCAAAAAGTGCATGCTGACCTATACTAACGGGAGTGGGGTGAGGGGTTGTGCCTGCTATTACAGTTGGTCCCGTTTTCAAAGGCATTCCGATATGTAAGACCGCAGTTTGGTGCATTATGAAATAATAGTGTTCGTAGTATACGGGACCAAGTTAAGTTCATGCTGTTTTACTAACCGTTTGAGAAAAATCCAGCTTCCGCCAGATTCGATGGTCGCTGTGGATGATTCTTTGGCCAATTGTCGTAAGTTGCCAATCTTGCCCTTTCGCGAAAGTATTGAGGATATTTACTCTGGGATATCGAAACAGCCAGTCGTTTTTGCTGCGACGTAATAGGGTCGTTCCCGCAAGTGGCAGAAGTCCTGTCCTTCACAAATGGACAATCGGGGGACAACCGTTTATGTTTATGTCTGAGGGATTCTCCTGCAGCCTTCAACTGATGGGTACTTATTTCGAGAAAACAAGCGAAACATTTGACCGCGTCGTCTCCCAGTGAATAAAATCCAGATGATGCTAATTCGTAATGGTCGATCTCGTTGGTCAAATGCCATCCACTAAACGATAGCAAACGGATAAATTCGCTTCGAAAAGTTTCAGACGGGCTAAACATTTTTATCGCTTCGAGATTTTTATCATGTTGTGATTGATCGACCAGCTTATGATGTTTCGGTTTTGCCTTTTCAGGATAACTTGATATTTTACTTTTGCTGCAAGCAGTATTCAGGGTAGCTTCATCTGGGATATTTCGAGCGTCCAAGCCGCGGACAAACCTACACAGCGGGTACTCGGTTTTGTGTCTTCTTTTAGGGACTATCTGTATTTTTCCAGTTTCCTATTTGACCATGACAGCTAAAGCATCGAAGACAGTCTCCCTCGCCCTCGTAGAACAACCCGGCATTAGCAAATCTCCGTATTGATATATCTAGAAGACATTTCGGCCATTTTTTCTCTACGAAAGATTGAAGTCGATTAATTTCCAAATTCATCTCTGCGATTCCCGATGCTGTGCGTCTATGTACCTTTTGAATATAGCAGACCTTTATCACAATTTGTTTACGTTTTTGTTTTTGTCTTGTCTACCAGTCCTCAAGCGGTTACATTGACAGCATTTTTCAAAATCTCAAAATGCAAATTCACTCACACGTTCAACCAAAAAAGTGTTTTCCTCTACGAATGTCCTTCAGTTCTTCAACCTAAATTTCGAAACATTCCCAAACTTATTTTTTTTTTTTTTGTCCTTTTTGGATGTGACTCTCTTCCTCCTGTTTGATCTGAGATTAATAACATTTGTTGACGATCCACATTCCCATTAAAGTTAAAACAGGAACTAGCATTCCTCCTGAATCAGTTGATCATGATACGAATAATAAATTATCTTCGATGCGGTCTTCAGTTGTATTCCTTTTCCAGAAATTCCCTTATCACCTAGAAACGATGACTCTTTGTGATGAGGTCGACTATATCATAAAAAAGTAAAAAGGAACAAATAAATGTATATGTCTTCAGTTCCTCCTTTTAATCGAATAGGTTAAGCTTAAATTTTCCTTTGGTTCCTCTTTGAAATGTCCTGCAGTTTGCACTTCTTGTGATACGTACATACTTACAGTTTCACGCGCAGTCTTTTGCAATGAACTGTTAATTCTAGAGGCGACGTACATCCTGAACATAAACAATCAGGTTTTTATACATACTATTACGTTTACCCAATCACTGACTCGGTGGCACGAATAATTTACACGTAACAGTTAGGTATTGCAACAGATTGGGAGTTTCCCGCTATTGCGACATATCTACCGTACATTTGTGTGTACAGTGCTTGTTAGGGGGCGGGGCAAGCTTGGGTGTATATGAATATTGTGTCTTGTTAGGACATTGTCAATGCGAGAAAAGTTTGCTGTTAAGTAAAGGGTTGGTAAGGGCTGTTTTTGGGGGGCTGTTGTTGTGTAGTCACTGTTAACAGGTATGCCCGTTACGTGCTGCCAATATTAAACGCTCTGCCATAAGAACAACAGTCTATTTGATATATATTACGATGTGTAAGGAATGTTCCCCTCATCTTATTTGGGGAAGGAGATTCTCTTTGTTCTGGTGTTTATTTTCTTAATTCTTTTTTTTTTCCTGAGTGGGTGGTGTTCGCTGAATCAGAGGGAGAGGGCAGGAGGAGGAGTGGGGTGCCTGTGAGGAAAACTTCTTTTCCTTTTTTAAGTCCTTACTGCAAACATTGTAGATTGGAGATTTCAATTGAGTTGAGATGCTTTCACAAGTGCCGGTTATCTTTCACAGAAACTTTGTAAGTCAATGTAGGCCAACTGCACCGGTGACCTTACGAAAATGCTGTCAGCTAAACTGTATAAGGCGTGTAAACAGAAATAACACACATCATTGTAGCAAGATTTATCATTTTCATAATTACAAGAAAGCTCTTGTATGGATGAATGCGGTGTATGTGTATTAAGGAAATCCCGGTCACATAATTCGCGATTTAACACGCGATTCAACTATATGTAATAACCTGAATTACCGTTTACATTAATGAATTCAAACATATCAACTTGAAAATCAATTCACCGTTTCAAGAAAGCAGGTATCAAAAGACAGCCCTCCAAAGAGCTTAGTCCCGATCAACGTAAATTTGCATTAGTGTGGTAGTTGAGTGAATGTTGAATCGCGCATGTGTGAGATTTCCATGGCACTGAATTTATTTATACATACATCATGCACTTGCTGGGATATACGAGTTACTGTCCACCATTATAGTGGTCTAAGGCAATCCGAGGATATAACAGTTCAAAGCAGAAGTGGCCGCACACTGGATAAGCGCCACCAAACCAAAACTATGGGTATTGTTGGAATGTGCAAAGGAAGGGGAAAGATTTACTAAGGCTCGACCAAGTCTAGGGTCACTCGTGAGTCTCATGGCCGGCCTTTTAAGCAACACTTTTTACTATTTTTGTCTCCCTGTCGGTGTTGCATTGAAAAGACTTCTTCCAATTCAAAACAATGGCATACATCAATGTGTATCGTGAGTTCACCATGTTAATCCATACACTGCAGGATATCACCAACATGATACGTGTTATAAACTGACTGAAGGGGGGAGGGCGGTGCATCATGACATGTACTTTGTCATCAGTATGAACAGTAATCACATGATATATCAAAGAGTGACAATGTGTCACATCATTAATGTTGATTTTTAGATCATGTATATATATAACCTCAGACGAAAATCAACAGGTGGTGTCGGATACTAAAGAGACTGTAAGACAGATGAAAACGCCTCACGAAATTGTAACTGTAACTTTATTTCAGTCATGTTATGAATAGTTAGAAAGAAAAATTACAATGAAATATGTGGTTAAAGAGACTGAGGAGTGATTACAAAAAGCTTTTGGAAAGCGTGTCGCGGTAATCACCCCTGAAAAAGAAAGAAACAAAGACAAATCAATATACAAAAACAAAGGGAAAAGAGAACAAACAGCAAAGAAAACAAAAACAAAAGAAAAAAAGGAAAAACGAAGAAAAATGAGTAACAGATGAATTAATCCTGTTTACAAACTAAATGAGTTTTAAGCTTTTTTAAGTGTTCAAGCATTTGCTGAGTTGCACGTAATCAGGGAGGGAATTCCAAATATTTACACCTAGGTAGCGAATAGTGATTTGGGAGGATTTCATTTTGTGTGACGAGCGAGTTTGGTAAGAATTAACTGACGATGGAGTTTGGTAAGAATTAACATCCACATGAAATTCAAAATAATGTTTGAAAATTGAAGGACAATTATCATGTAGCCAATTACAGATGAAAATTGCAATAGGCCTACTATAACGGTTAAGATTATACAATGTTACGACGTTTAAATTCGCAAAGAGGGGTGTGCTGTTGTATTAACGGGGTTTGCTCGTGATGAGACGCAGACATCTGTTTTGGAGGAGAAACAGAGGTTGGATCATTGTTGCGAGAGCACTGCCCCAGACAATATTACAATAGGACAAATATGGAAGTATGAGGGTATTGTAATGTAAGAGAAGAATGTGATGTGGTAGTATATTGCGTAAGCGGGTAAGAATACCGGTTACCTTACCTATTTTATTACTTATGTATATGATGTGATTTGATCAGCTTAGATGTTGATCAATAATAACTCCTAGAAACTTGATACTAGTAGGAATTCTAATTTTAACACCTCACAAGTCGATACATTGAATACTTCCATAAAATGGTTCACAAGGTGATTTGAAAGCAACTGTTGCAGTTTTTTTTTTTTTTACATTTGAAGAACATATTTACACAAAACCAAATTCGTACATTATCAAATTCAGCCTGAATAGTTTCTATCAAGACTTTTTGGTCACTATTTGAGAAGAAAAGGTTTGTGTCATCAGCGTAAGAAATTCCGTGTAACCTACTGCTGACTTTGTGCAGATCAATAGAACCTTGTGGGACTCCACTGTGCATAGGCTTTAAATTAGAGTTGATGTTTCTAATTGCAACGTATTGCTCTCGGTCTGAAAAGTTTGAAACGTTCAGAGAGGTGAGAAACGTTTTTTCTGTATCATTTTCGCATTTCAACAACAAAAGACTATAGAAATTTGAATTTGCATGGCAAATTCGACGTAGCCACGATCGACGAGAGACAGGCTTGAAATAAAAACTGAAGTTGGGTAAATAGCTCTAATGATGCTCGTCATAGTCCATAAAACAAGTTAACCTACTATCCACTTCAGGTAGAGATGTCAAAAATCGTGGAGGACGTAGATAACTTCCAAAAGTAATCAAGTGGTAAATTATGTGAACGAATCATTTTTGTTACCCCACGTCCAATGTTTTGTGAGGAAAAAAATTACCCGGTTATGATTTTGTGGCGATTTTTAAAAAGCCCTAAACCGCTCATGATATTGCCATGTGCTTCATTGTTGTGGTTGTTATATATGACTTAATTACGGTCAAGTTTGTTTGTGCAGTATCAATTAGCACTTGACCTACTTGTGACTATAACCGCACTGAAACCAATCAAATTAAAAGTGACATGAACAGTCAAACTTTAAAATCAGATGTTCAAGACCAAGCCTTTAATTAACAAAAGACAAGATAACGTGCATAAAAATGTTATTACTAAGTGATTCTCATATAAATTCAGACCTTTGTAACCATAATTGAGTTTTTTAACTAGCGTCTGTGGGTAGCAGAAACTATTCTTACATACCTTTTTCAAGTACACTATGTAAGCGTAAGGGGAAAAAAGGTCCATTCCAGCAAGACAGGCAAGAGTGCAATGACATCATGACGTCATGACATAACCCACTTGAGTCTACTGACTTAGGCCCTATATTTTTTTCGTGTACTAGGTTAGGCATAGCAGTTGACGAGGTAACATCATTCTTGTTATATGATTTTCAAGGTCGCTGTATGTTTAGGCGTTACCGGGGTACTTTTTGAAACTTATGATCTTACAGAAAAAAAAGTCTCAAAATGGAAGTGGTGGATGGTTCACCTCCTTCTCCCTAACTAATACTCACTCTCCACTTAAGTATATGGTACAAGACATTTACTGAGAGAAAATAAAGAAAAATGTTATTAAATTTTTGGAATAAAATCTATCGATAAGATATTTTATTCAATTTTTGATTTCATATCTCAATGTCGCCATAAACATACACCGATATTCTACAAAAGAATAATAAAATAGTAAAGAATGTACCTTCTTTGGGACGATACCATATAAAAATCTTTGATATATAATGCGGACTAGACAGGGCTACAAATGACTGTAGTCAAAAGGAGGTAATGTGTGCCCACGTGATCAATATAGTGAAAGTGAAGTTGTTCTAGTGATGTCTTATCTACACACGAGTTCATTTGTGCTCTATCACTCCACGCATGAATCCTTTTCAGGAAGCTACCAAACCTAGACTGCGAGTATAATTTATTTGTAATCTTTGTATAAAATCCATAAACAATTTCCCCCTGTGTGAAATTCGGAGAAGTTTCAATGAGCCAGAATCTTGATTTATGTCTTGATTGCTGAAACCTAAGACTTGTCTTGGTGCTTTATTCCCTTCGCTCACGAACATTTACGGTTATTATGATGAATCGTGGGGGCGGGGCCAGCCGGAACTGTACTTGAGATTGTGTATTAATCCGCATGTCCGTCGACTGTATGGTTAAAGGATCTATTTTTCCTGCAAGGGTACGAATCTTGTGTCAACCGGCGCGGAAAACCTGAAGGACGATTCCAGAGACGTAGCCTGTGAGGCTTCGTAATAAGCCGAACGTATTAGTTTAAAGCGGGAGCTACTCATGCTGAGTCAACATCATAGTTTCCATCACACGTTTATCAAGCTAAATGCACACTCATGATCACCAGAGCGCACCAAGGCTTGCATGCCCATGAAATCATAGGCTAATCAATACAACCTCGGCATGAGAATAAATAGTACCTCACTACGGAATCAAGACGGAGCACAGTAACACGTGGCTCCACAAGCTCATCCTGCCGAAGAAAACGACAACGTCAAGATCCTCTGGGACTTAGAGATACAAACAGACAGAGTGATGTTTGCGAGAAGACCAGACAAGGCAGTGGAGGATGAGACTGCCAAACAAGCAATAATTGCAGACGTGGCCGTACCGAACGATACCCACATAAATGAGAAAGAGAGGGAGAAAATAGAGTACTACCAGGATCCTGCGACTTGAGGTACAGAGGATGTGGGACGTTAAGGCCACAGAAGTCACCGTGGTGGTTGGGGCATTACACTGTTAAAAATATCAAGATGCAATATAAAGGGAATACAGAAATGTTCTGGCAAATATTTGCCAGAAAGTGTCTATACTTTTTATTTATTTCTTTGTTTTATTTTCCGTAAATTAACAGACATTTTTTACAATCAGGAACCTCACAAGCAACCTTGAGGCACACCTGGGCCATGACAGATACCAGGCAATCACGAGGGTCGACCGCTGATAAGGACGACGTTACTTGGTAGTGCCGCTCACACTCTAAGACGGGTGCTCAACCGAAGTCTGAGGGACAAGAGAGGAGACGCGGAAAATGAAGTCCAACCGAGTGGTTGTGGAGAGAGTTACTATTAATATTAACATATTAATATTAATATACTAATGGGTGATACCTTTATACAATTAGAACAGGACAGAGCCGGGAATGTATACATGGTGCTTCACAGAAATGCTTCAACATCTGTCGTTTAGTTGCGGCAATGATTTGGCATTTTGGTCACTTTTTGTTTTGGAAATATAACCATTTGATTTAAACTTTTTTGAATATTGAAACATGGAATATATATGACATCAAACAAATATATTTTTCTCTAAAAAAAAAACCACGATGAAGGGGTAGTGTTTTCACTGGTTTGTTTGAAAGATATTCACATAGAAAAATACAGTTTTCTCCACAAAATCGGGTCTTTACTTTTTGATAGTTCATCAATTCCTCTAACTCAACTGTTTAATATCTTACATCGAACTTTGCCAACAACTTTCCATTGCACCGAACTTTGCATGTCCTCCAATCAGGGAGGTGCGACTTAAAGGATGCATTTAAATCTTTTTCTTTGAAGCTAGACTTAGTCGCTGCTAAAAACATGTTTTGTTTACACCACCTACAGGTTCAATGGCAACAAAACGTGAAAGACATTGTCCATGTCGTCTGCTACGTCGTAAATTACATCGGAAGATTTTGCCCATAGCTGTTACGTTGCAATTCGCTTCTCTTGAAAATTGGTACCGTGTTCAACTTCCGGTGCGTTCCGGGGCCTATCACAGGAAACCATTTGTGTGTGTGTATGATTTTCACATCATCTGTATACTTTCATTGGTGCTCTTCAACATCCAAGAAAAAATGATGATGATGACTTAAAGCACAATGAAATAGTGATTGTCGTGCTCATATTAGGCCCTTTTCTGGTGGGGGGAGGGAGGGTTAACAACACTCGCGGATGTATAAAATCTAATGGTGGTATAGTACCTGTAAGCCTTCTTTGTTTCCCTTGCCCAGATAGACGCATAATTGTACGAAGTCGAATGTGTCAATATGTCTCAAAGTAGCATACCGCCATCTACTTCTGGACATCCCAGCTTTGAGACGTGATTTTGGCACTAACAAGTGCACCTTTCCTAGGATACATGAGGGATATTTGCATAATTACTTAGTACGATGTATGCTGATGAAGTGAAGTAATGCCCAGATTATAAAAATAAGGACCACGTGACTTGGATGGCCAGCGTATCCACCTTTTCGTCAAGTGACTGCGACTGAAAAAAATCTCAAACGATATAATTCAGTCCTGAAAGTACTTGATCGTTTCAATCATTTGTACCACCACATCATAAGCAAGTTTAACTCGATATCGATAAATTTCCTGGCAAAGTCTACAGGACTTCCTGCCATCGGTCTTTACATAAAGCTGCATATATTGCGCTGCAAAATTGCCAGCATTAAGATTTTAATGAAAATTTGTATTCATTCATGCACTGAACTTTGAATCGTGTCATGGATGCACATTTCACGGTACGTTCGTCCTTCATTTAAAGCTGGAATATGAGTTGCAGTGGTATTCGCCTGGTTATCTACCTTTGTTCTTTGTCAGTGTTTCACTGGAAGAGAAACTAGAGGATAAAATCACATGTCCGGCCAAGATCTGAAAGAGAACCAGTCGTGTAGATATCTGAATAGGAAATTTGTCTCGACATTTTTGTTGGCCCAACAAAATTCAGACCCCCCAAGAAAGCATAGCAGTCATTCACCGTGACCTGAAATCAAACAGACCAATTGAGATTGGATATAAATATTCATCTATAAAATAGGGCTTAAAGGGCAATAGGGTATTTGTTTTACAGAAAACAACCATATTTTTAAACGTTAATGTTTGTGGTCATAGAATGATAAATTATTCAAAATTAAGAAGGCCGGTAGTTTTCTTTTCGATAAATAAGCTTCTAATAGATAGTTATTCAGTTATTTGTTGTCCAACAGTAATTTATCCTCTCAAACTTTTCAAAATTCAAATGACGCATCTTCCGTTACTCACCACATGCATAATGTTTTCAGGAGACGAAGCTTTTGCATGATGTTCAATGATGAGACTAAATGGTTTAACAATGATTACAACCATTTTCATTAAACCCCTTGTTGGTATATTCTAAACGCCCTTTTCCCTTTTAAACAATGTTATTTTATAGTAGCTATTATATGCTCGACGGATTTGACTAACTGCTGCATTTGACTTTCACTGAAAATTTTTTAACTCACATTCCATCTTTATAGTTGTTTGTGAACCGTTTCATACTTCAGAACTAATTTAGGTAACGTATAATTTATTTCACTTTAGTCAAACGTAACTTTCAGGATTATGTTCGACCAAAAATAGCGTGATGTTTCTACTTTACCTCATGAGTGCAGAACAAATGGTATAGAGGGATAAAGCTCAGTTCATAAAATAATGAGGTAACATTTTACAAATCGAAGAAGGAGTTGGCGATCTGAAGGATGGAGTATACCGGCAAGTGGTCCAACAAACAGTTGCATGGGCAGTAAATATCGAGGTGACCTCCCCAGAAACAGATGACTGACGGGAAGCACAGGGGGGGGGGGGTGAAGATTGACGTATGAATCCCAGACGAGAACAAACAAATGACCTCATGCTCAAACCCGACCCCACGGAAGAGAACAACAAGACTAAGATCGTCTGGGATTGAAGTAAGGACAGACAGAGTAATAACAGCTCGCAGACTCCGGACCAGGTAATCATAGACAATTACGAACGTACGAAGCACATGAAGGACTGATAGCAGATCAATGTGACAATACCCAATGACTCACCCAAAGGTAGAGAAAAGAACATGAAAACATATACAAGAACAATCCGGAGGGACACCTATGACTGGATGACAGTCGAGTGTGCATTTGAAGAAATCAATCCAAGATGGTGATAGTTCCACCTACAAAGGGTCGGAACGTGTTATTATGATCCAGTACTGTCTTAAATGAAGATGGACTCATCCAACGAAAAATTATGTCACCGAAGGTGAAACTATCAGGTTGTCTTCTTTTTCAACATTTCTAAACAAAACTTACATCCGTTTTCATTTTGGATCAAGAAATTGATGAAAATCATATTTTGATGTATTACAATAGGCCGCAAACCCATGCATGGGATACCATACCAGAGGAAAAAAAATTGCCGAAATAGGCCTATCCAAAATAGGAACTAGTACCGATAGCTGAAACCTAGTCTAAAACGTTAAAAAATTAGTTTTAAATACCACCTTAAGTGTTATGTTTTGTACTAAACCAGATGAAAGAAAGATTTATTTATTGGTCACCATACAAAGGGTGGAGAGGTAACCTTTCCAAAGAATAAGGTCTCCGAATTTGACATGTTGGTTGTTATAGTGCAGCTATATTTCTCTACCCACGCAACTATCCGGGTAAGCCGACCTCTAAGGAAATAATTAAACAAAAACATTGTAATATCATGATTTGACAAAGGTGTTGGGAGACGAACGTATGGCTTTGACACTATATTCATGTACAGTAGGTAGTGGGCTAACCAAAAGTGAAATGCACTTAATTTTGATTTTGCATTATTTAGTAGGAACTATGGGATTCATATGTGAACCCTTCATGTAATGTGAATTTCCCAAAGGCTGTACTAGTCCTCTGTGGAAAAGACATAGCCACGTCTATTCTTTAATACAGTGTAAGCCTATAATCACTCTCTGAACTACTTATTACAACAGGATAAAACGCAAGAAAAGACTGGGTCTTCTATAGTGGCATGAATGAAACTCTTGTGGGGGGAAACGAAAATGGATTTACATGACGTTTGACCTAAGACTGCCAGTAGTGTTATATATACTTAATAGGCTATGGAAAGTAGAATGTTAAGAGGCTTTAAATGCCGCCGACTTTCTTTTTCTTTTTGTTTTTACTGGAGTATGACCTCTGACTCATATGTCTGGTATTCTAGGTGTGTCATATATTTCATGGATTTCCACAGCACAGCCATGATAACTAATCAGAGATAAAGTCAGGTTTAGGCCTCACATATCGGTCAGATCACATACAGTGGCATGATAGTTGAAGGTTTAGCATTATAAAATGGTATTCTAACTTTACTGGTATAAAGCAGTAGGAGAACATGTCATAACGGTATATTTGTAACATGTTGGAGAAGGCGGACAGGATGGTGATGAAACACAAAAGCGTACAACAACCATGTGATGTATGGTACATTGAAGCTTGTGTCCATGATGCACAAGGTAAAAGCTTGAGGTAACCGTATGCCCAATCGACGTCATATATGAATGAGGTTATAGTATCTCAAGAGTAAATCCATGTTTAGGAATATCACACTTCGTTTTCAGTTTCCTACGAGTTCGCATGTTTGTGTCACTTCTTACAGTTCTGTAGAGAGAGATCCATGATATTATCTGAATAATTAAGGTTATGGTATATAGGACCGCAGCCTGACATATTCCTGTGACTTCATTTATTTGTGAAAAAGCTACATATCTGTCCACTTTGGTTTTCTTTATTACAAAGGTTTGAAGTTTTTCTTTAAATTTTATGAACTTTTGAGTTCAAGTTCCCAGCCTGATACATCATTCAAAAGTAAAGCAGTTTTTTTTCACACTGTGGCACACTGTGTTGCATCGTCATTTTTTTTTTTCCCGAACATGTTGCCTGTTACCTTCACATATTTATAACAAAATGTCATATCTCGACGTTAAATATGTAAATGAACATTTTCGTCAGTGTAATTGACTATTCAATGTTGATTTTGAAAATTTGTAACCATGCAGACACATTTCACATTAGTAGTATACTGCACACAGCCAGTACACATCAGAGAAAACAAATAAAGAATTTTTAAAATTATCAGATGTGGAACTTCACTAGTGATGCTAATTATGTATTCGTAAGTATTGTTATGTGTTACAAACCTTCAAAATTATGACAAATTTATCAATAAAGTCAGTTGAGTTTCTGCACTGTTGGTGCTCTTAGAGTAGTTTCATATTTACAAAAATACTCTGTGCGTTTAAAAAGGCAAATTCTTTGCCGAATTATTTGATTTCAGTCCCTTAATGCACCCACTTTATTACATAGTATCATAAAATGATTTACGCATGAAGATGTGTAAACCCTTCACACTATGTGAGAACACCAGAGTGTATAACCTTCCCATTCCAAGATCCGTGACGTAACTATTGTGCGTTCTGAGGGGGGATCTCCCTGTATAAGCGGGTGAAGCAGCCAGAGGGTATGACTTCGATGATACTTTGCTTTAATGGACTTCCGTGAGCAGAAACCGTTTTCTACATGGACCTGGCCAGCGCACTTAAAAAATCCAAAACAGTTAGGGGTAGGGTTATACTTTGGGTTCTAACTTCGACCTGGTATACAAGTGTTCAATTCGAATTGACTTTCAATCACTTCGAAACACTTTTTATAAGTGACTTCCCATGCATTGACTTTTCCTGGTACATTATGTTCACACGTTATTTGATTTGGGACAAACTATCCGCATTCTTGGCCCGGGGGACCATCAACCAAAGTAAACGCATTGCCCAATGAGTACTCACGTAAAGTTGATCCAAATTCGACATTTCTTTCTTTCTTTTTTTTCTTTTTTTTGGGGGGGAAAAAGCCAAATCTTGTTCAACATTCCAAACCAAACAGTTTGTCAACGTTCTATTTTTTTTCACCAACGTGTAATTTCGAAGTTCTTTTTTGGTGATGATTTCTGGTCAGCGGGCGATACAGCCACAATAACGTCAAGAGCTGGTATGTGGTCACGAGTGTGCTCAGGAAACTATGGTCCGAAAAAAAGCTGACAAAAACTGAAACTCAGCTTTTACACACTAGCACATTCAATAGAAAAATAAGAAACGTGTTATGGAAAGTTCCAAATGTAAAGATTTAATTTACAAGCTGGATTAAATTGAGCATTTTATATGTGAATTGAGGTAAATGTATCCCATAGCCTTTGGTTTCGTCATCATGTAAATATTTGTGTATTAAAATATACTTCCATTTTTTTCACATGTTAATACTACATCATCTTCCCCTGTGATGCATTCACGTCACAGACCAAACATGTATAGATTGTGCCTTATATTTCTGGTTGCCATTGCGGTCTGGATCTAGCCATAGTCAACATACTTAGCGCCAGTCTATCTGTCTGGTTTCGTCCATCACTGTCTGACGGAGTTTTTCTTTTCGTTGTTACTACTGAATGTTGCCAAACATCCCCCCCGCCATCTCCCCATTCCCCCATCCCCCTCCCCCCCCCCCCCCCCCCCGCCATCATCAGGTACAGTCTAATCGAACCCAAGTCGATCGAGACAGCTGGTGGAGGTACTGTTGAAGTCTGCGGCTCTAAAAATAATTCCATCACAGGCCGGTGAGGAATGTTTTTGATTGACACCGAAATCCACCAGCGATGGCTCGGATCTACTCGTGTGTAAGTTCCCTTCTGCTGGGTGTTTCGTTACCTTGGAATAAGTTGGAAACCTCGAAGGCTTCCCCCTCATCCCAGAAATACTTCCGGGGATATCTTCGGTGCATTTGTGTCTAACACCGGCTTTCACACGGCGGTCTACCTCTGTCCGTTTAACCACGTGGGTACCTTTCACTGCGGTCTTTCTTGTAGGTTCATTTCTTACTTTCTTATTGTTGTTGTACCTAGCTTCTTTCGTTTGAATCTCCTTCAGCTTTTTTGCTAGTCTCTCTCTGTCTTTTTCATATCGTAACTTCCCTGGCTCATCCTTTGGTTCTCCCCTACTTTTATCTCCTTTCTTGTTTTTATGCCAATATCTGTTGTCGTCTGCTAGATGTCGGCCAACGGGACGAGACGACAGAAGCAGCTTGTCGCGTGCTGTTTCCTTCTCGCCGGTTAAGTCTTCGTTCAGTTTCATTTTTCGTCTCAGTCTCCTCTTGTTTATCAAAATGCAGCCGTAAATGAGAGCAAGAACGATCACGACGATGCTAACTCCAAACGAAATTATTAAAATGTCCAATAATGCCATCCTTAAATGCAGCTCTCAAAACGCGAGCAGCGACTTTAACCTGAAATTGAAAAAAAAAAAGGACATGAAAAAAGTAGACATTTTCAACATTTTCTTGAAAACAAAAAATCTAGAATCTAGAAAACAAACGGATAGGGCGGTTCGATCAGGAAGCTGTAACATAGCTCCCCGTTTCGATTTCACGTTAACATGTGGATCGAAACTGTATACTTCTGTCATTCCCACAGCGTTTGTTTACATTATAAAAGTGTCTACATGAGAATGTTGTAGAATTGCAACATATAAATAAGAAATACATGCACAGAGGAAAAAGACAAGGTAGAAAAAAAAAGAAAACTTGTATCATTGAAAAACTACCTGACAGCACCTTTTCCTTTTCTTTAAAGGGAAATAAGGTGTTTGTTTTACAGAAAGCAACCGTATTTTTAAAAGCAATGTTTATGGACATGCCTAGAGTGCCTGTGTGACAGACGTTGACCCGAAGCGTACTAGCACATTTTTTTAATATAAAATATCTGCTAGATGGCCTAACATCGACTTCGCAAGGCCCCCCTTTATACTTGCGGTACACCCCCTCCCCCAAAGACTTCTGCGAGAGGGGATGCTTCCCCCGTCATGCCACCGCAGTACATTGTGCGTTACATATACGATATGTTTAACATGCAGATGCATTATTCGTGTTATGGTGGGTACACAGACCATCACAGCAACACAAGTAAGTGCTAATCTACGGAGCATTCAAAGTGCCATATGCAATGCTTTGATGTCCGACGGAGCTCATCTACCATGATATTTGCTGTAGTGCCAGACCCCCCCCCCTCCCCCCTTCTCCCCATATCTCTCAGGACGACTTTTGAACACTCAAATATGAATCGAAGGTTTCCCACGGTCAGGATGAAACCTCTTTTAGGTCACACAGAGACTATTTATTATATGGAAATGGAGAATTGATTAATTTTAAAGCAGCAGTGTGTAATAACTGCTTTCCCTAGTGTCGACCAAGGGAACCTTTTACAGACAGAATGTACGAGACTAGAACTGTCAAGACAGAGTAAGTAATCTTTGCGAAGTACATATTTTAGTAGTGTTCGTTTGGAGAACTACACAGAACTACACAGAACAGTAGCTCACTCTTTCGTGCGTACGCGTCAAGTACCCCAACTTCCGTGTCCCCCCCCCCCCCCCACTACCCCTCCACATACCCAAAAAGCGTGATTTGCAACATAGAATTTCACTTTCTGTCATCATGTATGTTAATATATTTGATTGTATATATGTGGTACATAAGATCCTCCTGCAAAAAAATTTAATGGCATGATTGAATCGCATTGATTGAATCGTACCAAAAAAATGATTATGCATATGTAAACAACAAATTCTGGTGTACCTGTACAACAATCAAGCTTTTCACATATCGCGGAGATCATTGTCGACATGTCGACATGGTAAGATGCGTCATCCCGATAAGTGGTCTTTTTCGAAATGATCAATGAGATGGTGAAGCATCATGAGTGCACTTGTTCCAAAACATCATTAGCGTGTATTCCGTGAACCACTGACCCACGTATATATATAGCTGATTTCAAATGGAATTCCGTTTGCAGTCGGGCCCCGTACAATAGGGAGCTTAGATTTCACGACGCGTAGACCTGCGACGAGGCAGTTAACCGGACAGCTTATGTCGTAGCGCCTACTTGTCGTCCTGCTGAATATGTGCTTTAGATTTGTACAACGCAGAAAAAGTTAGTCATGTGTCCAGTCACATGATGATACACGTATACACGATTATTGTTTGTACAAGCACAGCGGTCAATTATGACGTCATATTTTACTCTAGGTTGTCGTCTGCAGCAGAACGTGAAAGACCCGGTGTAGAATATCAGGCAAAACGAGTGGGTGAAGTAGTGCCTTGCGCAGAACATTGAACGTGACGTCACTACGTCGTAGTGTTGTCCCCGTCGTGAAATCTAAAGCTGCTTATTGTTTATCCCCCACCGCTGGAGTTCGCAACGTACAGGTTAGGAGCATAACTATGGAACGCCAAAAGGGCAATGAATTTCGTTGTCTCATCGTAGTTTGTCTCAACTTATTTCGTTGTCTCATTTCATTTTGTCTCCTTTTTGGTTTGTCTCATTCAATTGTATCGTCTCACTTAATTTTCTCTCCTTGTAGATTGTCTGATGTACGTTTGCTTCATTTAAGGTTGTCTCATTAAAGTTTGCCTCATATTAGGTCGTCTCGTTTTAGTTTGCTTCATTAAAGTTCGTCTCCCAACAGTTCGTCTCACAACAGTTTGCCTCACTGCAGTCCGTCTCAATGCAGTCCGTCTCAATGCAGTCCGTCTCCCAACAGTTCGGCTCATTAAAAGTTGTACTTCATTCAGAATGTGAAATCCTGAATGAACATCCATTGGAATTGTGTTTAGCTATCGCTGGTTTTGCGATATGACTTTTCAGAGTTTGAAGATAATACAAAATAGATGGCATGGAATGTTGCACAGTGTCAGAATTTCTTTTCTTGTGGCTACAGTTCGACTCTTAATTACTTACATACTGACTTTCACATTGGTTATTGTAATGGACATTCTCTGCTGTCATTAAAATGAAAGTAAAGTAACAAAGGTCACATCAGACGTAGCAACTTTCAAGCTGCTGTATAGTGCATGATTCATTAACCTTATTGCTATATCCTACATTTATGACAAAAGTAAGCTTTGAAAATGGATTCCCGCTTGGAAAGAATTTTCAGAGGAGTTGTGGGATAACTTTCATCAAAATTCTGTTATGAATGGTAAATGTTACTGTGACTTATGGGACATTTGTATGAATTTCAGAAGGAATTTGCTCATGACATTCAAAAACCGCAAAACATTCTTGAGTTCTCTTAATTCTAATATGCACAGAAATATTCACTTAATTTTACAGTACCATTAGCGAAGGAAAATTATTGCTGTACGGTACTGCATTTCTTTACATGGGACAAAAAGCATGCTCATGACTTACGTGACATTTTGGGACCATGAAGAATAACCATTTTCAATTCCCGGGCCACACTATCTCAGTTTTTCCAATTAGACTTCCCTCTGCACTTGTTATAATAGCAACTGAGCATAGAATTAGTATACACTATAGTGTCCTTCATTGACATGAACCCTTATGTGATGGTCATCAATTGATTTGTGTGACGCATTTTTTTTTTTTGTTCTTCACTGTTCTGACGTGACACTCCCATCACCCCAGCTATAATCGTGTTAGTATACCCGAGACTGGCAAGCCGAGCTAGTTGACTTTCTTCCGTCATTTTGCACCAGATCTTACGTTAAAGTACTAGGCCGGCTTACGTACATGCTGTCACAACCTAGTCTAGTCGAGTCCAGTGTACACACGTACACGTACTAACTATACTTCAAACCGAAAATGTCAAGATTCACGCCACGTGTTTATTTTGTCATCAGTTATCTTAGATTTAGTTTTAATTGACGAATAGCGCCTCCGATTTGAGACAAACTGGCGTGAGATGAACTTCGCTCAGGCAAACTAACACGAGGCAAACTCGGCTGAGGCGGACTGCAGTGAGACGAACTGCAGTGAGACGAACTGCTGTGAGACGGACTGCTGTGAGACGAACTGCTGTGAGACGAACTGCTGTGAGACGGACTGCAGTGAGACGAACTGCTGTGAGGCAAACTGTTGTGAGACGAACTGTTGGGAGACGAACTTTAATGAAGCAAACTAAAACGAGACGACCTACTATGAGGCAAACTTTAATGAGACAACCTTAACTGAAGCAAACGTACATCAGACAATCTACAAGGAGACAAAATTAAGTGAGACGACACAATTGCATGAGACAAACCAAAAAGGAGACAAAATCAAATGAGACAACGAAATAAGTTGAGACAAACTACGATGAGACAACAAAATTCATTGCCCCTTTGGCGTTCCATACATAACAGGTCAGGTCATATACAATGTTAACAGTGAATAATTTCGTGTCCAGTTGTTCATACGTACATGTAGCGATGTGGAAAGCCGTTCTTTTTTTCCTTTTTTCGCAGTTGCTTGTTTTATTTTTTTTTTAATCGTGGAATAACAATTATACAAAGACATGTCCTTGAAAAACTGAGACTTCCCTCGCTAAAACAGTATTGATCTTAGCACCTAACCTGTTGTAATTCTACGCTACTTCAATCAAGGAACAAAGACTTATGTCACACCAACTGCAGTAATATCACACGTCAATTGTTGTCCGTTGACCTTCAATCACCCAACTAGAAAGTTGTGTACATTCATTGCATACGCGCTGAGTGGAATTTCTTTAAAGACGGATAGGGAGTTGTAAAATACGTCTTACATAACCCTTTGGCTCTTTCATCCTCCAAATCAAGAAGAAGTATATATGTTAAACAGATTTGTTGTAAAAAAAAGGATCTGTCAGAGACAAATTTTGTTAAAGAGCGCCCCACTAGAAAGAAAAACCCTTAATTTTTTAATCTTTCTTCTGTTGCGGCCCGCAAGATGATATTCATGAGTATGATGTGTTTTATGCGTCTCTTTAACGTTGCAGAAACATCACTAGTTTTAACTTCGAGCTGTTTTTATCCCCATCTTACAACTTAGTGATTATTTTACATCTTTTACTTTTTGTGCAGTCACTTTCCTTTGTTCATTCATTCTTTGTCATTCTATGTAATAAAACCCTTCAAGTCTTCTCTTTCCATTTGCATAGTATAAACACGATATATTAAAAGGTCTTAACGTCCCGTAAACTAGCTTTTATACTTCTGTTTGTTCCCCTTACTTGTATAACAGTATTTCGTCTTTGTGTAGAAGTGCTTGTTCTCATCTTCTCCTTGCATTTGCCTGATGATGGACTGAAGATCAGTTCGAAATGTAGAAATATGACTACCCTGAAGTTATTCGCTGGTATTTCTTTTACACATAGGATTATCCTACAGCAGGTAGCAATGACATTAATTTTTTGCTAAGGAGCGGTCGCGTTCGTTTCTTTTGTGAATTAATGCATTTTCCAACTATTACTTTCACTTTTGCAACATTTACAACATTCCTATCCCATTTCTCCACTTGAATGTACAAAGTAACGATATAGCTACATTGCCTTTGTGAGACTAAGCACGCAATACTGGAGATGCTTTCTGATGAAAGGGCACAGGCCCACTGATATTCCACGGCGTATAGATTTTTTTTTAATTCGACAAAAAAAAAAATCAACTGGACACGGGGATAGTATATCCAAGTGTGAATTGAATTACATATTCAAAACTAGCCTTATGACTCACGGAATGGAAGAGTAACTTCTCAACTGAACGAAAAAATCCACGTCGCCTATTCTCATGCAAATGTAGGAATAACTCGAACAAGTCACAAAACTCGTATCATGGTCAGGTTTGAGTCACTCCAGATCAGATCTATAGTAAATTGGCTGCATGTTTGCAGACGCTCGTGACTTTAAGTTTACTTAGGGGATGATGCTATCTACTATATAAATATTACACTTCTGTCCCTCAAAGAGTATGCAAAGAGTATGAAAGTACCCCCAACCTTTAAAACAAAAGTAAGGCAGTGTGCGTTCTTACGTTGTAGCCTATACCCTCTTCCCTTCAACACTGATATCACACATTACTTGCCTGCCTCCCGTAAGTATTTCCTCTTTCACTTAACACCATGTACTTTTAAGACTTCTCAATAAATTATAGGATTCTCAAGTACTTTGCAGTGTTTATCAACCCTCTTTCAATCTTTTAAAGAAGGTTGACAGTGGTGTTAGCAGGGAGCAGTCATCTCCCTGATTCTAGTACATTACACTCATACTACAGAGTGTGTAAAGTTCTGTCAGTTCTAAACGTAAGGTCTAACTTTAAGGTCTAAATTTAGGATATGTTTAAACAATAACTTCTTCGCAAGAAAATGTCATCTTTTTGGAGTATTAGTACTGAAATGAAAGGGTTTCTTTTAAAACTAATTTTAACCTGATTATTTTATTTGTAGTAACGAGTGTGATATCGCTGATCACTTGGCTTACCTTGACCCTACAATTGGCCTTTGTCCCTTGCTTTGTTGGTAAATGTTTCCATTGCGTTTTATTATCAGAGATAGAAAAGGACCTAATTCAAATGAAAGACGATGGCGATCTATGGATCTCTACATGCAGATAGTTTGTCTCAAATCGAAAGTAGGAAATAAAGAATAACCATATCATTGTATGACCTCACTGAAGCTGAGGAAGGTGGTACTGTGAAATGTAGTGGGTACGTTTTCATCAGTCTGAAGTGTCTAGGGGAGTGGATTCTTTGAAAAAAATATGAGTCATTAACATTTCATTTTAGATATAGATAGACAGGCGTCATGTAGTGAAAGAAGCGAATTAAAAAGTACAAACTCAAAAGCATGGTACAAATCATTGGAATGTTCCTACATATTCATTTGATGGACACATAATGGCACAATTTTGACTATAACACGATTTGGAGGTGACAGTTTTGTCGATTAATCGATCAATCAATCACTCAGTCAGTCAATCAATCAATAAAAGCATATTCCATTTTTGTATGTTTTCAGTACATTTCAATATTTGAGCAGAGAAAACACTGTATACAGATATACATGTACCGACCTCGAGCATAAAGCATAGGCCTGTGTGCTACAACAAAATATTCACCAGAACATTCCATCCGTTAACCAGGCCGTTAACCGAAAATAGGCTCAGTTATTAATAAAACCTTGCTAATTCTTTTCAACTCACCCTTGAATATTCAATCAACGGTGAAATATACAATGTAGCCAACTGTATGTCCCGGTTTATTCCAGAAATAGGCCTACCACGTCGATGGCCAGCCTCAACCGGGATTTTTTGCAGCCAACTGTAGCCAGGCTCTGTACAGCAAACGTTGGTAAGTGCCAGTCACGTCTGCGATAATTACAATAATAAGGTCGGGGATATATTAGTCCCTGGCATGACCGATTTAGACACTACACTAAGACTGAGTGAGTTATCCGGCTTTTCATCTCAGCCACTCACTCGTATAAGTATATTTACCTCTGTATAAGGTTTCCAGCTCGTATAATATTACACGCAAAAAGCAACTGAAAGCGATAGGACTAAACTGAGTCTATCGATTTTGCTAAGTTCCACGCAGCAATGAAGTAAACACCACGAAAGCAACGTAACGCCCACGGCGGATCAATTAAAGGCCACTTGCGCATCAAAAAAAAAAAAAAAAAAAAAAACGGTTTTTGTTGCATTTGGCGTGGCGGTAGCGGCAGGTCCAATGGCTTGAAAGTAGTCCACATAGAACACATTTTTAACAGATATGCATAGATTCAAATCAGAGTGTTATTGTTTGATTATTGTATGATACACATCAGTAAGTCAACGCAAAATGTGTACAAGTGTGCGCATATTTTGGGAGTTATTGGTAAAGAAAACTATAGCAATACATCGAAATTCCTCCTATCACTGGTTATGTGACATCATTAATCGACTTACTCAAGTTGGTTGACAATCAACTTAGACAAAAATTGCAGCATCCTTCTTTGAATTTCAAAAGCGTGCAACTCAGATAGAAAACAATATTTCCGAATGAAACTTTGGGAAGATACTTATTTGCCAAACACTTTGCTTCATTTACATATATTCCCTTGCTTTCCTTCTCCTTTTAATGGCCTTTAATCGCACCACTCAGACGATTTGGGAAAATGAACAAGTTTCAGGTGATAAATTCTGCCATATGATTTCAAATTGTTCTAACATAGAGACTAAAAGTGTAAAATACGGTAATGGAGTAGTTGCCAGGTTCAGTGAGCTTCTTTAAACAAGCTCACAGGGGGATGTTAACAAGTAATGAATATTCAATTAGTCACAGCAGTCGACCACATGAAGCAGCAACGAGGCGATCATATATTTTTGTTTCATAGTTTGTGGGTCATTTGTAAATACAGTGCTTCGTCGGTGTACTAAATAGTACAACTCCCGATACCGACCTAGTGTAGACGACTTGAGTTGTATGTTTTTGACAAAGGTTATAAAAGTGATCCTTTGACAGTGATAAACATGTATGATATCATATGAGAATTGGCGCCCACGATAAGATCTTTCAAGTAATATATGATTTTTGCTTTTTACTGTTCATATGCCGTTTCCGTTGATTTTCGAAGCAGTTACTATCAATTTCGTTCATTGAATGTAACATTCCGTCCATAAACAACCCCGCACATACATTTACAAAAAAAATGAATAACTTAGATTCAAACATATACCGTAGTCTAATCCTACTATATCATTCAGTAACTTGAGTATTCAGCACTTCTATCCACGAAGAGCAATCCGTATCACTGATGAAATATACAGGTCAGCGTACTTCGGCAGAATGGGTATGCAAAACGATAGGGATGGGATTTGCAACTCCATGGATTGCCTACTTCTCTCGTTTTTCAAAGTCCCATTTAAAAATCGGAAAAGCGGAATGCAATTAATTTCGGTTTCAGGTCATTTTTTTTTTGTATCTGTAAAAAAATTAAGGGAAGAATCTAATATTTTTCCCCATTTAAAGCATAAAACACCGAACAGCATTCATTTGCGGCATTTATTATCAATGTTCTGTTATGGGTGCAGTAGAGAGCGCTATAAGCTGTACATGGAGCCTATGTTGTAAGTTTGACTGGACAATGTGTGTAAATGACCCGTTGGGCCTACATCTTTGGATCTCTACTTCCGTGCCTGTGAAGCTAATTTAAAATAACATTTTTACCAAGAGATGCCGGACAAATTCCTTGTAAGCATTCGTATCAGATTATTCGAATTTTTAGATTGTTGCTAATATACAAAACTTAACGGTGACTGTTGGCAAATTTATCCTTTATAGCATGTGTACTAAAGGAAACAGACAGACAAATCGGTCTATTGGATGTGTGGAGACCTAACGCATAACTATAGTTTACTAACAAAGCCTACATTAACATGTAAACAAGATTTCGCAGCAGATCATCGATGCTGAAAACAAACGCTGTATCGCATATCATATATTTACTCTCCAGGTTCCTATGGCATGACAAAACTGATACTGCATTTTGAGTGCCAAATCAATTGGATCCATTGATTGCTGTTAATAGTAAATCTGTTTCTGTTGCTTACTCATTGTTAAACACAATATGATTGACCCAGTGTACAATTTCAGTCATTTCATTTCACTGTCTTTCCTTTCAATAAATAAAAAATGAACAAAGGACTTATCAGTAGAGTTTCTTACCCCTCTGAAAGTTTAATCTCTTTACAGATGTATTCATATATCCATCTCGTAAATAGGTTTTGCACATGACGTCACATACATTGTTACGTCACCATGTATTGGAGTGAATAAACGCTCATGCATTAACGTCACAGAACAAAAGAACAAACGAGGGCCTCCCTCCCTGAGGGAAAAAAAGGAATAGCATAGTATATATATATGGCTAGGCTCAGTAGGCCCGCATAGATCGAATGCCAGCCTAGATAAAGCGTACACGTGTCACATTTAGTAGCTTCACGATCACTGTATCTCTGTCACTGTGACGTCACATTCAAGGTGTTTATATGAGCAGGCAAGCAAGTACATCACTTTACATCAAGTACATCACATTACGGCATATCAGCAGTTGTTTTGTTTTCCCTCCGATAAGGCTGATAGTTGAGTCGCCATGGTGATCTCGACGTCACTAAGGGCAAATTCTCTATACTGTACCTTGGTTTCCCAAAACTTGGGGTCGACGGAGGAGCAATTCTCGGGTCGTCGCGAAGTTTCAGAGAGTTTCAAGATTATACTACATCGCTTCAGTGATGATAAAGAGAAAATAGCTGTTGGATCTGTTTTGTGTACAAATTAGCTGGACACAACTACAGACAACATGGTGAAAAATCACCGCAAGCGAGTCGAGTTACAGTCGCCTTGCCAAGATGTTCAGATTTGAAGAAGGTCATTCGTGTGACATGAAAATGACACTTCGGAGCATCGGGTGCATTAAGCATTGAAAATGTTAAAAAAAAGCCTCAAATTCCATCCAAATCCATCAAAGATCGACAGATTACAGGCAAACTAGAGTCTTACTGATGTACCATGAATCAGCATTGGCTAAGTATGCAAATCTGAGACGTCGAGAGATGGACTCCTATGATAGGTTTTACGTCAATCCTTTGTTTATGTAATCTTTATTTCAAGGACGTTTGAGAATTTTGTATGCCCAAAGTGTTTTATTTTATGTACCTTACCTTCATCTACCTTATTTTATGTACCTTTTTACTTTATGTATTATTGAAAGTTTCGAAATTTGCCCGAGTGGATCACTCAGCCGCCGACAGAGTCATATGCTGGGGTTGTCAGTCACCCACCCCCCCCCCAAACACACACGCGCGCACGCACCCACCCCTATAGCTACGCTCCTATATATGAGCCTGATCTTGATGCACAGCTCTGGGGATTTTTAATTGGGTTGCGTTCTGACGGCGCTACGTAAAAAAGCTGGCCACAAGAAAACGTTTGGGAACCATTATACCCTACAGGAAACAATGTTACATCGTGCATGCGTTTGAACCAAATTTGTTTTTTCTTTCATAATCAGGAGTAAAATGTCGCGTGTTCGAACTTATGAGTAATATTTTTAGACACGATTGCTCATAGAGGGCACTTCCATATTTTAAAACCTGGCAAACGTATAGTATGGCTTCACAAATGATTGTAGCACAAAACTAGAAGTGCAATTAACAGATTCGATAATGCAGTATAGAGTGACCTATGTTCCTACAATCTTTTTTTTCCTTTTCATAGACCATGTAATACGAACTTTGCTTGTAACCTATAATTCTTTTAAAATAGACTACATAATTCTTAATAAATATCTATTCATATCTTTCAATACATACAAATTCAGCATCTTTACATTGACCTCACTTGAAACGTAACGCGACAACAATGCAACGTTACAGGGGCAGAGATCTGTTTTAATTGCTGGGTTGGGACCAGTGAAGTTACAAGGGTTGTTAGCAGGGTGTTAATGGCTCGATGTATAGGTCTAGGGGTATAAAGGTAAGAATTTCATTTACAAGGTGTGCTTAGCATATAGATGAGGGGGGCCTCAGCCAAGGGTCATAGAGTATCATTGGAAAACAAAACGACTCTGATAGAGAAATACTAATCGGAGAGCCACTATTAGTTACGTTGGGCGTACCAGAAAAAAATTGGGTAAAGGTACCCTCCTAGATCGTCCGATATCACCCCCCCCCCTCCCTCCGGGTACAGGTAGTAAGCTCCTGGAAAGTGTGCTTTCAGGATTTTCTTGGAGAGAAATCCCTTTTCCTTAACCACAATATTGGAGTTAGTGCTGTTTCAGTCTGACAAAAACTTGTATATATACTTTCTGATTACAGAGACTGAAATACTTGCTTGAATTGTAAAATTTTAATGCTTGTTACACCATCATCACTTACTGGGCTCGGAGGGCGCTGAAAGTATATTGAAATATTTGCACTTTCCTTTACATTCTCTTACAACTTTTTTCTTTTCTTACTTTCCTAATTTATATTTAATTCTTTGTTCGTCTACCTTAGTCCCCCCCCCTTTGTTCCACCACGGAGGGCCCGAGGGCATTTGCTTGATTGAGCGATTTGCCCCTCCTGCCAGCGGCATAGAGGATGGCAGTAGGGCGCCCCCACCCCTGAGAAAAATCCAAAAGATGTTGTGCTTTTTACAGAACACATATCACGTAGGTCTATATCTGACCTAAACTTCTCACTAGATGCCATAAAATGAGATGTACAGCTATGACTCAATTATTCGATCTGTGACAATATAAGTTGTTTCCTGCATACCTCATACATTTGATTTTATGACACCCTAGTAATGATATATTCGGGGACATTTCCCCCGCCCATTCCCTCTTGAAATCGTAGCCTACGTAATACCGAGACTAAGCTTCTGGTGCTTCAAAAAGAAAACACAACTTAATGGTCGCATAATAATCTCAATTCTGTCATAATCGGGTTATTCCCCACAGTACAAAATACAAATTAGCATATATAACCACGCGCAAGAATCAGCTGGTTCGTTGTTTGCACGCATTTAGTTTGTAATATACAATTTCAACACTCATTGTGGCTTCTGTTGCAACTGAAGCTGGGCTGGGGAGGGGGGGGGAGCTGAAATCACTGTGTAAAGAGTCATTTCACACTTGCTCGGTCACAACATATAGAGAAGTTCAAAAATTAACGTTTTGTGTGCTCTTTAATTCGGACGCCCTTAAACAAAATTTGTCACCGGCAGCTGGTCATTTTTTACCACAAATCTCTGTAACATTAATATGCTTCTACACGATTTGGAGGAAGAAGCGCATAAGGTTATGTAAGATGTACTTTACAACTCCTTATCCTCCTTTAAAGGGGCTTATTGAGCTAAAATAGTTTGATTTGTTGCAAGTTTGAAGGAAGTAAAGTATTACATGCCAATATTGCTAATTAGCCTCATTCATAATTGATACAGTATATATACTGAAAATGTGACAAATTGGAGTTGTCTATGATTATAGTAAAAAGTGTCTGCATGGTCACAGACTTGGAATAAATGACTTTGATCGTTTATTACCCTGTTATTTTTGCTTCAGTTGTGTGTCAGATGTTCACTAGAATCTCTTTAGTTTGGCCACTTACCATCACCATTTGGGTAAATCTCGACAAGTGTGATGGAGTGTCATGAAGTTTGGGGAGCAGCTCAGAGAGCCCTCTTAAGAAATTAACTATTCAGGGAATAAGAAGACAAAGACACCTTGTCCAATGGTTTACATATACTTTTGTATTTTATCATATTTCGTATCTTAATAAGAATCGAACATGTTTTTATTTACATATAATGGCATATGATGAAAAGTATTTTTTAAATTTTCCATTTGTATGTGTTGAAGTGGAATGAAGTCATCAGTTAATCCTTCTTTTTTTCTTTTACTTATCTATGACCGAAATACTCAAAAATTAGCGAGACGTTTCATTTTAGCAAAGTAATGAAGGAAAGCTGATTTTAATGGCATAAACGCGGTAAACAGTAAAACTTTATACTTTTGTAATGAGTATACATGATAGACTTATTGCAAAGATAAGTTTCACGCATTCATGGATAAACATCTTGAACTGGATGGTGTTTTTATTGCTATTTTATAGTTACAGGCGTTTGTCAGAGCTATTCGTGAACAATTTTAACATATTTCAGAGTACATTATATAGGACTGATTACGTAATCAGTTGAAACACTGGTTTTACCAAAGAATGGACGATCTCTTAAAAGATAATTCTGTGTGGTTGCGTTAGATGAGACACGTATAGAGAAATAAAACAGTTTAGAAAATGTCATCTTATGACATATTGCACCGTGGAGAGTCCCCTCCATAAGTAAAATAAGTACAAGATTAAAAACGAAATCTTGGATGAAAACGTAGTACTTTAGAATTTCTCTACATGAAGAAGTTGGATTTCAAAAGAATGACGAAGATGTTTACGTTTTGACTGCAATGATAACGAGCAACGATTAATGCGCAATATGAGTTCAGGCAAAAGACTGATTTTTTTAGACTGAAATTTAACTTAAATCTTTCTAACAATTTTTTTTTCCACCTTCTTCCGTATGTCGTCATGACCAATTTCTTCCATCCACAATTTTATCAATTTCAAATTTCCAGGTATGATTTTGGGGAAAATACTTGAATTTTGACGTACGGACCGATAAGGATTCGTTTTCAGCGAAAGTTATAAGCAACAGTACTGATTCTACCACAAAACAACACTGCGATCGCGTTTTAGTGGCTACCGTAGACCTGATGCACAGCCTACTTAAAGAGCCGGGCCCAATACCAGGATAAGTAATACAGCATGGGTGCGGCGTTCAGAGTGTCTGCTTATGTTGCCGCCTAAAGTTGGTAACATGCATATCTAAACTCAGATCATCTCTTGCGGGTGATTTTATACGTTTGTATTTACGGCAAGCCAAACCAGGCCCAGGCCCAGGCCATTACTTCCTCATCTCTCCCCGTCCTCCCACAGCTTTACGGTCAGCCCAAAGGGACGCGCCTCTGGGCATCGGAGCCGGAGATATCCACCTGCGACTTGGACCCATCAATCCTGAAGATATTATGATCGTAGGCCGTCTCCGCGACGTCGTAGGGTGTCGATGAGACATTCGGGATTATCGGTTCTTCCAAAATCGTCAAATACGGCGCCGACTGGGACACCAGGACATTATCTTCGACTTTGCCAGGGGCACCCGAAAATGAACGACATCTTTGAATCATCATTCCGTCAGAAGTGTCTTTCGTTATCACGTCGGGTGTCGGAGATTCGCAGGCGATACCTACGGAGTCGGACCGTTGGAGGTCCGTCTCGAGTCTCCTAGCTCCATGGAACTTTTCCTCCTTGTCGTTAGATACTTTCTCATTCTTCGACGCATCTTCCTGTCGTTTTAATCTTTTTGTCTTCCTTGAGCTGTGTTTGTAATTTAGTTCTTTATTCTTCACGGTGTCCCTTGAAGTTTTACGTCTTTCGGTCCTCCTGACCACGCGACCTTTACTGCCCAACGTGCTTCTCGAGGTGCCTTTCCTCTTTTTACTGGTATACCTCTTCTTGCTCAGAGTCCGAAACAAGCCGTTAGAACCTAGCAAGGTAGAACTCCCCACAGAGCCATTTCTGCCACGGTCCTTCCCGTTCGGGAGATTCTCTGGTTCCCCTGGTAACGATGGTAACGGACGAACGTTAAAGGATCTCTTGACCATTCGTTTACCGAATAACTTCTTCCGTACTCTCCGTCTAGAGCAGGTCAGACAAGCGAAAACTAAGAGAAAACAAACAATGAATACCACGGGGACCACTACAGCGAATATGAATATGGCTTCCATGTGACGTCATTTTACGTTACAACGTCATTCCGTCTGAAAAGAAAAGAAAGCAGAGACAGAGAGAGAATATGTATGATAAAACACACGATATCATTTAAAGAGTTTACCTGTGTGGAGTAAGTCAAGACATGTAATATTTTTGTAAATTTACAGACTTTTTACTTAAACATTTTGTATTTTACTTTTAACAGAAATTGTTTGTATCTAATTTACTGACAATTTTTATTGCCACCATAAGCAAGTGTTGTTTAATACGTATTTTCTGTTTATTTGAAAAAGACATCCTTGTCTGTTTTTTTTGGTTTTTTTTCAGCCAACTTTTACTGCTGTGTAGACAAATGTATGTAATTTTACGGAAATTTTAACAGTATTTTGTATTTTTCTGAATTCGCATGTCAATTAACAAAAATTTATTTTTCAGTTTCTTCGAACTAATTTTGAAAAGAAACAAAAACAAAAAAGCAAAAACTAAAGGAAAATAACCAGAAAAATTTCATTTTTTAAAAATAGTATGGTTCTGCCAAGTTTCAGTTTTTAACGAAGTTTTTGAATGTACATGTTCAAAAAAAAAATGGGCTCTCATTTATTATGAAAACATATTTTCTAACCTATATAATCTCACAGAACTGATGTTTTGTCACACATTCAGAAAATAAAAAATTAAATGGCCCTAATTTCAGAGCACTGAGTGGTAACGGTGTCAGTCCATTCCCACAGGTCCTTATGCACTTGATAGGAACAAATAGAAACGTTTCACGAGGTAACTGCAAAGCGTCTGTAGATTAACTGTTTTATGACGTACAGCTCACTTTACATAAATGGGTGGAGGGTATTTTGCTAGCATTTTCCCTTTGAAAATGATAGCTGTTTCTTCTAATATCTTTTTAGCATTTTCTTCATCAGAAAGGAATAAATATATTACCAAACTTGTCTGAAAATGTTTACAACCAATTAATTTGTATTGTTTTGAAATATTTACTTTGTAAAAAGTTACATTGTACAAAAATGTGACTTTCCAATTACAAAGTTCCTACCGATTTTTATTCTCAAGTAATCTTTCGACAAAGGATTCTCAGCGTGATTAATACCGATATAACTGTTAAAGAGACACTTGAATTGCTTATACCTGGCATACGTCATTGACAAGTGTGAGTCTACCAAAAGTAGCTTAGACTACTTGAAGAAATATTGAAATTTACGGAGCGAAAACAGGGAACTGTTAATTTACATGGAATTTGGAGTTAATAAAACATTAAAATTTTGTTTGCTTGCTTTTTAGTTTTTTATGTAAATTAGTTTACAATAGTCTACCGTTAAATGAATAACAAAATTTTCGTTAAAATTTTTTTTTGTTATTCATTTTACGGTAGACTATTGTAAACTAATTTACTAATTTACATACAAAAACTAAAAAAAAACAGCATACCCTTTACGTTATTTCATGATTACAGTCTAGCTGTCATAAATTTGGCATTGTTTGGAAAACAAATGCCATAAAATTATGGAACTTTACAGAAAACTTTTTAAACAGTGTTTTTTTTTCCAGCATTATAATTACGTCACACATTATAACTATCGTATGTCAATATTATTTCCCACCATTCGTTCTATAATGTGATTGCCTAATACTAACCTCATTTCTAATACATTGCAGAATAAAGTCCAGGTAACTTTGTACATAGTTTTGGTCGCTCACTCACTCGACTGTGTCGAATTGAGCGTTAAGGACAATGAGATATAAGGTGCATAATATTCAGGGAAACAAGTGTTCGGACTTTACACACAACTGTGGGGGAAATTCTAACGTATTCAAATTCCCAAGTCATCCTTGTAGTTACAATTTGAACTGTGTCCATACTTGCATTATGAGGATCATGCCTTGCACACTAGAAACTTAAAAAAAAAAAACATATGAATGAGTTTCAAAAGGTCCTACTTCTTTAGTTCTTTTTATAACTAATGGTAAGGACGTGCAGCTTTACAAAACAGAAACATATTCACATACTCCCCAGTCTCACCCACCCACCCCCCTCTCTCTCCGCAGAGATAACGAAATGCATGGGACAATTTCTGGAATTACACATAAAGAATTCAAGACTATATATACCGCGAACATCCAGTAAGTTGGCCACATTATGTCGACAGTAATACATCAGTTGTCACTTTCAAATATCCTTGTAACTTTTTTTGGCTTATTACTTCCTCCCGACGGGATTCTTACATGTCTAAGAATTTCTCCTTTCTATTGTGAGTTTATTTATGAGATCAAGATGAGTCCAATTAGATAAAGGTCTGTTTAAATGAGATGAGAAACTTTATAACGTTGAAAAGCACATTGAAGTGAATCATTTTATTTTTGTTTTTTCGTAATTATTCCATTCCGTCCGCGTGTACCTCATTCTATCCGATATCCTACCACATCGTTTTACACTGGCGTTCAATTTAAAACATTCGTTCATGTGGCTGCACGCAATCACGACACCATAGTACAGCTACAGCTCATGGTATGACAAAACTTTCGTTTCAGACACATAAGATCAAATAGTTACTGATCACTGCTGTTGTTAATGCAACATTAACTTTGCCATCAGGCCACCAAAAATACCTCTTTCGGTGCCTTAAAGCGTACTGAAATGATAACCTGGTTACTTATTGACATCAAGTCGTACGTACTTCAATAGTAGAACATTCATAAACTTGAATGGCCAATTTTGCATGAAAAGGAACATTTCAGACTGTGAAGATACATAAAGGTACATATAGGGAGGGTCGAATAGTCAGCAACATGTCAACATCTCCATTTTTTTCAGGCTGTAACATACCAAACAACGAAGTGACTATACTGTAAATATACGAAGTATTACGTCACCAGCAAACCCTCGATAGGCCATTCCTTCTCACCCTGGAATTTGCCAGAAATCTGCTAATACAGCAACGCCGATGACTCCATATTGGCTGTAGTTGGACTAAGGAGGTTTTACAAGGTCCTCCTTGGTTGGACAGCAACGTCGTCTAAAGCTTGACGTTACATAAACAAAATAACCGCTGGTTCTCTGTTTGCTTAAAGTGACATCTCACTTGCTCCAAAACTGAGCTAGCAAAAACAGTTCATGACATGTATAGGCCTATTTATCCTACATGAACTATATATGGCCTACGGGGATGGTTTAAATACTGGATAGTGAGGATTTGGAGATAATGTCCATGAAGTTGTTGTTTGTTTTTTTTGTTTTTGTTTTTGACTTCTGCCTATCCCAACGTGTCTTCGATCTAGATTATGTCACTTGATGCAGGGAGCCATGAGTTAATGAGTGAATTCTGACCATAAGCGACCTTAGAATATTAAGCAATGATGTCATTATTAAATTGTATTCGTCATTGCAATATTCTTCCATACGAAGTTCCGTGACTTTCAGGCTCTGCAGAATTACGTGGCGTGATTTTTTCATTTCTGATTTAAGATTCTTCCCTTAATTGGTTTAGTAGTTTTTAATTTTAAAGGACAAGTAAAAACTGGAAGTGATCTTAAGGGTAATGGAGCATATTTTCAAAGTTTCCATTCGTAAATATTGTTTCCTCTCCAATTATACACTTTTGAAATTCAGAAAAGAGGGCAGCCATTTTGCAGCCAGTTGAATGTAAACGTACTTGGGTAAGTCGAATAATGATGTCACGTAACCACTGCTAGGAGGAAGTAAAAAGTACTTCTCTGTTTTCTTTAATTAAAATGATGATAACCGCCAACAAACTTGTACAAACTGTGTTGAATTACTGACGCGTATCAAATTATCAATACTCGGAGTTTAACTACTATGAATAACTGTGAAAATCATTTGACAATAAATTATAAAGATAAGCCAAAGTTTTTTTCAATCACGTGTGGTCAAAGTTATGTCGCCACAATCTCAGGATGACAGCTTCCTGGTTGAATTTTTGGAAACAGTCAAATTGCAACATCCTGGAAAAGGAGCAACACATTTGAAAGAAATTTGGTGGTTTGTACTCACCACATGTTTGTCTCTCATTTCATAGTAATATTTTATTCTGACATTCCGTCTCCTAATTTAAATATTATGAGACCTTTCCTGATCTACGTAGTTGAGATGACTGTTTTCAGCTTGGAGGTAACACATGTATACATACACACATAGGCCTATTCTCAAGTATCCACTTCAACTGAACGTACACAACTGGGAGGTTGTCTCTCTTTACCTTGGGACAAAATGTTACTGATTAAACCGAAACTAACATCTCAAGCCATTGTTTACTGTGAGATAATCAATGCATTGTGCTGTAGGTTGCGAGAGTTATTGTTCGTGCATTATGTGCTGTGTTGTTAAGCCTATACTTTCTGCTGACCTTTTGTTGGAACATGTCAGCCACTTCCTTGAGCTAACTGGATCGTGTTAAATCAAATCTAAACAATATGTTGTGTGCTAAACAAAGTGTTTATAACACTGAAAGAAAACCTCATACTGTTAAAAAATAATTGTAAAGTTACAATTATTTTATGTCCCTACACAGAAGAATTGTTGTACTTACAAACAACAGGCATATTTCGTGAAATGTTTCACAATTTCAATTCAGAAACAGACGTTCTCTGTACACAAACAAACTTAAGAAAACAGTATGCACTGTTAAAGATAATTGTAAAATTACATTAACTTTATGTAATTTCAGAAGGAAATTGTTGTACGTCTACAAAATATTATTTTTCATCTCATGTCTGGCAACTTCAGTTAAAAAACAGAAATATTCTGTTTAATAACAAATTAAAAAAAGAATGTGTATTAATTTGAGAGAAATTGTACATTTACGATACCTTTTTGTCCAATTACTGGTGAATTATTGTACATTTGCAATTCATGAACGTTTATTGTAGTTGTAATTGAATATCCGTTCAAAAGACATTTGCTTTCTGTGGAGCAACAAACTTTCAGTCGAAGCATACGTTACCAGCAATGGTTGTAAATTTACAGCAACGTTATGTCAAAAAAAAAAACTGACCGTCCATAAACGGAACGTTGGTGTTTACAGAATTTTAATGAAATTTTTGTTCAAAACAAAACTTCTTATTCAGACACAAACTTGTTAAAGGAACATTTTTTTTAAAAAATGAAATTGTAAAATTACAATAATTGTATGTCGTAGAAGAAAGATGGTTCTGTAGATACGCAGCACTAACCTTGTCTTAAAACAGGTAAACACGAAATTTCTTTCGAGTTATTGGTTGAAGAATTTTTGTGAAATTATAATAGTTTTATGTCCCGTAATACACGGCGTGTTTACCCATATTATTGTAAACCTTAGAGAAAAAAAACAGCAAAGTGTAGGACGGTTTGTGAGGCCATGTTTAATTTTATTATCCTCCATGCATCAATTTCATGCATCATGCGGCATGTGAGAAATATTTAATGTGGATTCGGTTTTTCTGAACGAAAATGACAACCATAATCACAGAATCATTGGAGAAAACTGCCCCATACAAAAGTTTTCAATAGACTTCTATAGAAATGTCTATAGAGCTCTATAGGATCAACGATTTGCTACAGAAATGTTTGAATTCCTCTAAAGAAATCTGAAGTTTCTTTAGAGGTCTATAGAATTTACAACTTTCTATACAATAGTTTCTATCAGGATCAATCTCTAGTAAAACATTGTACTCTCTATAGAAATTCAGTAGCACACAATACTCTTGACCCTTATATATAACCTTTAAGTATAAGCCTATCCGACACTTCCGTGATTTGGATTCAGTAGAAAAGATTGACAAATTTTCTGATCAATGACGGCGCGGATCCAGGTGTGGCATGCCCTCCCCCGCTCCCTTCCTTTTTTTTCGATGACCAATAATTTATTTTGACCAACTTTGTTTTTTTTCAAATACTCCGAAAGTGACCAAATAGATATATGGAAAGTATCCTCCCCAAATGCTGAGAAATCGCATCAACAATTCAAACTCTAACCCCCTTGGCCGACGGTGTATGCCCCCTCCCCTCTTTTCTCACAATCCTGCATCCGCTCGTGGAAGTCGTGTGTGTGCAGTGCCTATCAGCCAGTATTTACTAGCAAGCAACATTAAACTAAAGGTCATTTCAGTTCTTACATCTACAGCGCACTCTTACACGGTGTTAAGGAAGAGGCAAAGCTATGCGTCAGCCTCTTTTTTTTTTCTCTCAACATAGACCGAATTAAGGGTTTCTACATGGAGCCCATGTATTACCTGCGCTCAATGTCATCGAAGTAACGAAAAAATTGTTTTTGCTTATCTGTGCTAAGCGCTAGAATTATTGCCAATTGGGCATGCCATAATTATCTCAACGCGTACATTAGCATTTTAGTTTTTAGCATGATAAGCTTCGACGTTCTGGTCATGCTGCACACGTGACTTGAAATTCAAAAACGTCTTCATGTAAACAATCATGAAGAGATTGTACTTTTCTCCGCTCTCATCGCAGCCGCAGGTATGGTATTTCTAGTCCTCAGTGTCATAAAATGATAAATAACCTGAAGACATGACGATTGTACTCTTTAATTGTACTAGAATTATTTCTAAACCATGTTTGTGTGAGTTAGGAACTCGTTGCAGTCAAACTTAAAGGCTGTAATGCATCACCCCAGACAGTATCAATTCTCCCAACCACCTACCTCTAGTCCCTCCCTCAGCCTGTCTTACATTCCTCCATATGTTTAATCAAAACAATGGATCCCTGTGTACGCTGTGTAATACAAGCTGCTTTGCATCTTTCGAATTTGCTGTCAATCAAAGAGTACTGTAACTTAGAACCAGTTGAGAATTTTCCTTTCAGGGAGGTAAAAATATAGCTTAGGGTGATGCAATACAGCCTTTAACTTAGGCTGTAAGCTTCTATAATAACGTTCAGTAACGTAAACTAAAAGCAGTACAAGTAACCGTACGGGATAAGCGCGGGTTTCTACCGTAACGAGTTTGCGATTTGCTTACCCCTATTGTTAAGCACTGTAGGCAAGGAAGTCTCTGCCAGATTTGCAGAAGCACAAGCAAGCAGTGACAGCCGGGAAATTTTAAGTGCATTTATGCTGGAATAACACATACTGTGGCTTTTTTTTTCTGTTAAAAGTTTGGCTAGTCAGCTTGATTGCTCATCTTACTGTTGTTATTTCCTATACGCTCTGTCTGGTATAGCCAGTATAGGCTAGGCCCCTACACATTATATGTATAGTAGGTGTACCTTAAGGCTTACGTCGATCAGTACTTTGATTCGATCAATGTATTTTTACTCCAGTGAGACCGTATGGATACAAAGGAATTCCAAAGTAAGCACCGCTTACGTCATATTTACTTCAAGCAACACCAAAAACAAGTACTTGCCGTGTTATTTTTCATTGGCATGGACAATTTTACGGTCAAATTTTTAAGTTTCAGCAATGTTGCTGACTATTATGTTTCAAATAACACCAAAATATCGAACAGAATGTCGTCGGTAAAAGTCTCATTCAACATTTGGATAGAAGAGACCAATTTTTATCGTCTTTTGAGATTACAGTATTAGGTATTTATTTGATAATAAGCAGTATTTTGATAGATCTTAGTCTGACGTGATCATCATAAGCCTAGTGTTATATACAGCCATGTTAAATTCAAGAACTATTTCAAAGTAATTATTAATTTTTAACACAAGCAAAAGGTATTAGAATGATAAAGGCAAATTTATAATACTTCCATCAAGTCTAATATATTATAATAATGTTTTTGTACTTTTAGGATTCAAATATTTGTTAGGTGATCGACTCACACTACCCCCATGCTAGTAATTGCTTATAGACCTAAAGAGATCAGCGATTCATGTTACACACACTACGAGGTACAATCCCATTATAGGTACAGGAAATGAATAATTTTCTGAAGCATCAGTGAGTAATCTATTGAAGGAAAAAAAACTTACTAAGGAAGCTGTATAGTACTCAATAGTGTCATGTTGTGGAGTCAATCTAAAGTTTAAAGCAATATTGTATGCATCTAGGCAAGGCGTTCTAGCCCTAGTGTTTTGGTACATTTTGATCATTGTGGTTGTAGTTATAATCCCAGCTAGCAGAATATCTGGGACCCATCAGGGCTTCATCCGGACAAAATGATGTCCATACAGTATCCACATATGTCCCAGATGAGTGTCATGTGGGCTGTATAGGCTACGTTGGTATCATATTACCCATATGGGACCCAGATGTGCTTCAGTTGCAGTAGTAGTTGTATTAAGGCAGAATATTGTGTTAGGGGCAAATATCTAAGGCAATACAGTATATTTTACACCCTATTCACATTAAAAATAAAATTAGTTCGTTTACATTTATTACAACATAAGTTTAGTGTGGTTATAGCATACTTAAGTAGAATATGTTTACACAGTTAAAAACAATTTTGATAATTTACATTCACATTAGTATAGTATGTTTTTCACCTTGAGCAGTATACTTTAGCACTTTATTCTTGTGAAATTATATGTACGGCTCATGAATATAACATCAAGCTCCCTGCTTTCATTTGCAACTCTTTAAGATTTTATTTTGAAATGCCCTCAGCTTGCTAAGATTGGTACCAACTTATTACTTGTTTTAATCTTGAATGCATACTGCTACATCCCGGTTTTGTCAAGCTGTCACTAAAATTGTATTCCAATGATTTCACATCTGTTTTTAAAGCTGGAAACCTGAGTTCCCATGTGGTCAAATTTGCTCATGACATAACTGTCACTGGCCTTACATCTGACATGTCCAACTATTCGTCTCAAGGAGACTCCTTTGTACCTTACTGCTGGCTCTGCCCAACGTCTAACAAGCCATGCAAGGAATTAGGAGGAAGAGAACAACAGTGAAAACACTTTGTATCAAAGGATACATTAGAGAGCAATTGACTTTTTAATTCCTTAAACTCCCATATACCTAATCTGTGTTTGGAAATTCTGCGAAAGCAAGATAACAGCTGTACACTGAAACCATATAAAGTCAATCAGTACACTCTGATTAATATTTACTGTGCTATTGTTCAGAATATATACTCAAGTTGTCAATAACTGTCTGGTTCAACCGTGTCACACAATCAGGTGTCAGAAAGTTATCTGTCACAGTCAAATATTTCGAAAGGATTATTGGAGCTGACCTTACTTCTCTGGAGTCGATAACTCTCGAAGAACAGAAATGATTATTTCGGATGCAGAGCGTCTTGTGCAGCCATCTCTTGTCATGACATCGCACATTACTATGAGGAAAAAGCATTTTACTTCCAGCTTCTTCCCAGTTGCCATCAAACTGTACAACCCTGGTCTGTAGTTGTGGGTCATAGCAGCCTTTTTTTGCTCTATTAAATTGTCATCCTCATACATATCACATTTTTATATGTATTAATTTTTGTTTGTTATTTATCTGCATTTATTTTATACATGTACAGAACTTTCAGTTTCCGTTTACTACCTTTAATTATTAATTCCTTGCCGAAGATCGAAATCTGTGTAATTGTGTGTGTCAGTGGGTATATTTATGTATGTGTCGCCTTGGCTATGTCCCAATGAGAGGAAGGTGCTTCAATTTCAGAGTTGGTGTGTAAGTAGGCAATGGTTGGGAGATTGTCCCAATTGTTCAAAACCACTAAAGGTCATTTGAATTCCCAAGGGATGTAAATGAACACCATTTTAAGCAAAAATTCTTAAATGAATGTTTTTTACTGGGACTGTAAAAAGTCCTATAAACCCTCAAATAATCGTATAGATCTCTTTAAAGATTCTATAGAAAAGCTTATAGACACCCCTATTCTACTGTACATAGTTTCTATAGAGATTCTTTAGAGTTTCCACAGAGTTTCTATAAAGTTTTATAGAGCTGTTCTAAGGAAACTCTATAGGATTCTGTAGAGTGCCCTGTAGGATTTTCTATTCAATTCTATAGAAAATCCTATATAGTTTCTATAGAATTTCTATACCAAACTTACATGCTTTCTATAGAAACTATATAAGATTTTCTATAGGAATTCCTATAGACACCCACTTTTGTATAGAGTTTCTTTAGAGTTTCTTTATAGCGGTTCCAGAGAAACTCTATAGGATTCTACAGAGATTCAGTAGAAAAGTTTATATCGTTTCTATATGTGGACTTTTTCTTATAGATTTCTATAGAAACTTTTGTACGCGTGAAGTGCTTGCATCGAGAAAGTGTCTAATGAAAGCTAATGACTTGTATTCATTCATTCCATACAAAACTTACAAACTGAGCTTGCAAGTGGTAGTTCCTCCCATCCTATCTTTTCTTATGTGTAATGCACATTGTAATTTGCTTGCATTGGAAACTAATTTCTGAACATGATTGTTATATTCATTCATTCCATACAAAACTTACAAACTGAGCTTGCAAGTGGTAGTTCCTTCCATCCTTTCTTTTCTTATGTGTAATGCACAATGTAATTTGCTTGCATTGGAAACTAATTTCTGAACATGAATGTTGAACATAATTTCATTTTTAGTTGCATTTATTCAATGCATTTTACGGGGTCTAAACATTGTTCAATTACTTGTTGTGCAAGATTAACCTAGCAAACTTCAGATCTACAGAATGAGAGAATGTGAGAATGAGATTGTTTCCAACCTGCCAGGAAAATAGTCGTACTACTTAAATACTCTGCCCATTTAAAACAATTAGGAAGTCATCTATGCAGGTTAAATGGTGTGGGAAAAAAATATGGCTGTTGAGACAGCAACTCTTTTGAAACAGTTTAGTACACAATTTGATCAGCAGAATCTGTGTATCCACACAGGTGCTCAGCTTCATCACCCTAATTAGTACATTGAACACCCTTAGTGAGTACCAGAAGGTCATTGCCAAAGACAGTGAACTTTTTTGGGTACCAGTTATGGCTGTCATATTACAGCTTACCCCTGCATACCAACCGCAGTGTTGCACACACAGTTGTATGCGTACCTAATGGTATTGTAGCAGGACACCCTGTTTATTGACAGCAATATTTCTGCAAATAAACAGGCATGTGTAGTTAAAGAAAGAGAACGTGTACGTAAACGACCATGCTTTTGTGCCATCTAGTGAGATTGCAGCGCAACAGATATGTGTATAAAGACGACAATATTTTGTCTACATTATGAAGGAAGCTGTTAATATATGGACAAGCTATTGTAACTGCACAAACGTTTCTGTACAAGCACAACTAGAAAACTGGATACATACAACGTAAACCCCATATAAGAACTGATTATTTGCTGTATACAAAGTCGTTAAAAGTGTCAAAATATAGACTTGTGAGGTTGCAGTTCAACTTGCCCTGTATCTTAACAGGACAGTTTCTGCAGATATACATGAACTATCTTGTAATGTACTGTGCAGTTCTGTAAAAATACAGTGTGGTCCTATACCCGAATTCGAGCATCCTGTACATAACCATGCGCTTGTTGTTCTTGTATGGAACCCAATTGACAGCAACTTTGTTGTAGACAAACAGAAATTTTTTAACAGTGCAGTTCTGTAAAAATACATGGTGGTTCTGTACATATACCCGTGCTTGCTGTTCATGTATGAAACCCAGTTGACAGCAGATTTTCTGTACACGAACAGAGATTTTTTTAACAGTGCAAGATTTACTTTAAGTAACAAACAATGAAAAGAAAGTGCTGTCTATTTGGAGAGGAGGGCGGAGGTCCCAGTTGAATGAAACCAAAATCTTCCCATTTTTCTCTTTTTTTCGGTGCTCATAACACTGAAAAAAACCTCGAGAATTGCTTTAAGTAACAAACAATCAATAGAAAGTGTTGCTTTTTCTTGAGGGGGGGGGGGGGGAGGACGACGGTCTCAGTCGAATGAAACCAAAATGCGTCTTCCCATTTTCAAAGAAAGCGTTCAACACTCGCAAGATCATCTCGAACACTTAGTGGGCACTATAGTGAATCACAACCACATGTGCATTTGAAAAATGTTAAAACTGACGCTTGTAAACATGGACCTACATGAACACGTTGGTAAAACTGTCTAAATTTCAACTCAACGCGATGAAAGGTGGATAGTCAATCGTCACCGTAGTGACTCTAAAATACTCCCTAAAACAGACCAGTGTAAGTTCATTTTTCAGATTTTTATGTCCAAAAAGTATTCACAATTGCTCCGAAAAATTCTCTATATTTTTATTTTCAAACGTGGATGTTTTCATTTTTTTATTGTTCATGACTATACATGTAAAACGCTTATTCATTTACTGGAACAGTAAGAATCCTAATGGAAATGTGCACTCGTAGAACAGCGATGCAACGATGCTGTGAAGGAATGCATTGTAACATATTGCACAACACAAGAATATGCAAATATTTTCTTGTGAGAAACCTTTGCAATAAAAATTCAAAGATGTCGCCTGCGAGAAAACTGAGAATGTTCTATTGTGACACGTTTGCTGCCTCTGTATTGATAATGTTTATGATGAGTTGTTTATGAGTCAGTCGACATGAGCGAAAGCAATATTTTTGACGAGGGAGGTATTATTCAAGAAGAGATCGTGGACGAACTCTGAAATGATTCCATACCTGAGTGAGTAGAGGTCTACGTGCTTTCTTCGCCCCCCCCCCCCCCCCCCGCAGAAAGTGACAAAAAAGAGAAAAGAAAACGGCCCTGCTGGTATATAAATTTACTGCTCTTAGGAAAATACAATTCTCATCATGACAGTTGAGTATTATGTTTTGAGTTTACCTCCCCTGGGATGGATAGGCTAGCCTTCGGTGGGCATATGATGTTTTAGATAGGCTATATGGATATCTGCGTAATGCCGATTTTTACACTTTCAGACAAGATTGAAGAAGAATACTTTGGTATTGGTATACTTCGGTACTTTGGTTTACTTGACTTCTGTGCAATTGCAACATAACGTGTCTCAGGTTGGACTTGTATGTACCTTTATAACTGCCGCCGTTGTTATGTTCATCCACGACGACATGTTTTTGAAAGTTACGTACGTATATACAGTAGATGACCTATGCAGGCATATATGTGAAAGTGTTACAAAATGCATACTGACTTACCTCTGTGTTGTGTGTGACTGCGTGTCATGGGTACACTTCCTAGCACAGAAATGAAAGTGTCGGCTGTGTGAGTATGATGACGTATCCTGCTCGACGGTTGTGGCCGATATACAACTTTCGACTTCGATATATTACACCCAAATCGACCTACATAGAACTGAAAACGTAGAGATCCCGAGAGAGAAAGGTCAAGTGGATGAGGGTAAGTAGAACAGAATAAAAAAAAACTAATCATCAAAGTGAAGCTTAAAAGCAGAGCTACGATATGAAACAAGCTTTAGATAAAACAACAATTTCCAACTGGGACTCAAGTCAGTCAGCTGTTCTTGGCCAATACTTACATCCACAGATAGCTGACGAAAGTCAACCAAAAAAAAAAAAAAGGCAGAGAATAAAAGAGATCAAGGAGCCTTGCTGTTTTTTTGTTTTTTTTTCTGTTAGGTTGTTGTAATTATTCAACGAAAGTGAAATAATGCAACGTAAAATATCTTCATTATTTTTGCTCTTAAATGTTTAACGAGAAGAACAAAGGCCGTAATGTAAAAACTGCTGTTTTATGAAGTTCACGTAGTTATATAGTATAGGTTAGAAATAATGAGGTAAAGGGGAAAACGTCGTGAGAGGTTCATGTGTTCTGCAGTACGACGGTACCTATCCTGTCATGGTAACTTTTGAATTCTTTATAGCGAGTGTACTGTGTAATTGTTCGTAAGTTTCAGTAGAATTACAACAATTGTGTACAAACAGTACAGCAGCTCCTCTCCCTTTCACTAAGAAAAAGGTATAACGCACAATTTTAGGGAAAGCTACTTAAAGAGGCTCATTGCGTTTTTTCACAAAATTCTTGATATTGTGTCACATCTGTTGTGTAACTGTTCATATTTTGATGATAAATTGTCCAACTTGGAGATTCTAAACATCTGGCACACGACTGAATTAACCATGATAGGGTAATTAACCATCAAAATTACCGACAATTTTTGACCAGACACTTTTTACTATGAGGTACTAACCATTAACAACACATGTTCATTAAAAAAAAAACTATGTAATTCCTCACATTTTCAGTAAGAATATAGGAATAAGTACTTGACTAATGACGCTAATCAGAAGTATTGGCTTACAATGACTTCCTGGTAAACTCATCACAAAATAAATAAAACTATATAAACTCAATGAGCCCCTTTAAAACTCTGAGTGTGTGTCTGGGGTGGCGTTGTCTGCTAGTGATGTAACTAATTGAGATGAATTTCACCAATTTTAAAAAATGATGGAATTTGTGACTGACGTTTGGATGAACATACTAGGGTGATTGAAGAGTCGACAAGCATGCCCATAGTGAAAGTTTAATGCAAAAGGCGAGACAATAAAAACAGAACGATGCGAAGTACACAACCCTCTGCCAACGATGTAAGAAGATGATGCACGGTGTATGGAGAAGACGCACAGTTTGTAGGCTTACATCAAATCCTAACGTGCAAACAACTGTGCAGAGGCACCGGTTCCGCGTATGGTAGACAGCGTTACATTGATATACAACGGTTTTCAAGGGTCCAAACAATAAATGGGAAACAAACATTGTGACATGGGAAAACATAAGGAAACGACTGACGTAATGGCATTTTGGACACATATTTTGTGATAACATCACATGCATATAAGGACATACTGTACAAAGGACGCCTCAGTTAAAAGTCGGATATGTAATTTTACATTAAGCTGGCAGAGTCTTATACACTTAATAAAAAAAGAGTGAAATCCACTCCACTGACAGAGTGATAATTCGTACCCATGAAAAGAAATGTCCCTCTTATTGGAATGAGTTTCCACTCCATTCCTGGTAAAATTTACTCTTATAGAAGTGCTCCCTTTGCACTCAGACTCCTTTTGGAATAATTTCACTCCTTTGTTTTTTAGAGTGCACTAAATTGCTCACGTATGTAACTTAACAGATATCTGAGGTGTATTTTAAGCAGGTTATCTTCGTCCTATTTTAATAATAGATGTCAAAATTTGAGCTCCAGTCTACATCCGCAAATAAAGTATTCGATAACCTATACTTTCAGGCATTTTTTCACGTACGGTTGTGAAAGTGATGTTACTTGCTGTTTTCTAAAATTTTAAAACATTTTTCAATTCTACTTCAGATCATTGGTACAAAAGATTTTTTATTTAGAATTAATATTAAAAATTCTCCTTTGTGTACTTTTTGTAGTTCATTGAACGAAACATTAGAACACCCTTTTTGGTGTTGTCCATTGGTAAATGATTTCTGGAGTAGAATTTGTTCAAAGTGTTTGAAAGGTGCTTGTGACTTAGATTTTCATTTGATCAGTTTCGGCAAGCCAAACGAGATTAATAACTTGATAAACTTTTTTTTCTACGCAAAATATTTCACTTATACCTGTAAATATAATAATGTCACGCCTGATTCTACTTCTTTTATTACAAATTAGGATTTGTTGTAGAGGTACAGTTAAATATTTTGGAAAAACAATCGAAATTGGAAAAGATAGAACATTTTAAATCTTTCTTTAATTACGATTAGTTATTAAGTATTGTTGATATTTTGAAGCTGTTTCACTCACATTATATTTATATTACGTAAAAATATAATTATATTGTTATTTGAGACAAGATTGGAGAAAATAAACTGGGATGATAAGAAAAAATTCTACTTCAGATATATGGAGTAACGCGCACTAGACAGAAGGCGATAGCTCAAATCCAATCGTCAGCCTGTCGAATGTTACAGTGATGTCACGTGATGTAAAGGTGGAGACAGTATGTCACATGACGTGACAGGGACTGTCATTAGTATTATCATCAAGCGTCATCCCTCTGTTGATCATGCAGTGACTGCCATTGCAAACAACGAAAAGAAAACATCGGTTACCAGGTTATTGCTGAAGTGAACAACTATTCGGAATCTAATCAGTGTATATCAGTTAATGATCACGTACATGAAGTGTCTGTCCTTCTTAAAATTTCTTCATAAATACCTCATAACATCGAAGGCGGTGTGGGGTATGATCAGATGTCAAACTTGTCACCTGATCTGTTCCCTCCAGTAGTTTTGGCATTCATTCATGCCCACAATGCAGAAATAATGAATTAGCAAATGCTCCAGTGAGCAGCACAAACCTCCTCGAATGACTTTGTTAGATATTAAAGCTGCAGTACGTCTTATTTTCTCCATGAGGTTTTAATGTATAATGAACCAGAGGATGGACATATAATGGACTTTAAGAGGGACAGTTTCCTCATGTAGGCCTATAGCAGCTCTAACTTGAATAATCAGTACATATGTGTCAGTGTTGAAATGACAGGTTAGTGAAAACAAAAGAACTGCAACTCTTTACCAAATAGATGAGTAAGTTCTGCTAATTCGATCATCACGTGATGAAATGAAGCCCTCTAGTAAGCATGATCATATTATTTATGTACCGTAATAACCGTTATCAACATGTCACTCGTGGAATGTTTCTTTCTCAAAAATATAATTGATTCACTGATTTGAAAAATATAAGAGTAGACCTACCTTACAGACAATGTATTAGAAATTCAAACGAAACTAGAAACGGCCATCTGTAGTGTCCCAATGTATTCACTGAATTTTAAAAACTCCCAAATGGAAGCCAGAGAGTTTCCTTTTTCAGTTAACGGATGATTTATTCGACGATTTTCATCTATAGGCTACCCCGGGGAGGTTGCAGCTTGATAAAGACGTACGGGCATATTAAAAAATGGACAATAACATTCCACAGAACAATAACATTCATGTACTTTGGGATTAAGTTTAGGGTGAAAGCGATTACTGATTTACTTAAAAATAAGTGTTTTCATTTTATTAATTGTAAGTCATGAATAAAGTAAGTCACACATTAATCGACCCAGGGGGGTCACTGAAAGCAGCTAATTAATATTTAACCTTATCCCATACAAAAAATTTAATGAGGGCAATCTACACATACAGTGATATATAACTTCAAACAACGTTTAATGCAAGAACATTGCATGTTGATTCGAGGCCCCTAACAATCTTGTATTCATACCACATGAGACAAATGAAAAGAGTGGTAGATCCTTCCACCAAGCTCATCAAATTCGTTCACTTCCATCACCTCAAGGTCATTCCATCCAACTCACCAAACAAAAACACTTGCAAATGCCAACATCAAATGTCTAAGTTTTATTGGGCTGCATTTCAGATCATGGCAGGAGATATTATAGTTGCCATGCTCGTAGGTGAATATGGGTAAGTGAGATGGGAAGGTTTCCTGGAATACAGGTTCAGCCTGTATCTATATTTCTAACAAATTCTGGTGACGACATGTAAACAAGCCCGACATGCTATGGTGCAGTGGTTCATTAAACGTTATCAGGGAATCAATCTTCCTTTTGTATCTATTTCTACAGTATCGAAGACGGTGACAAATTCCAAATCTTGGCGACTGTCAACAACTCAACTCCAAGATTCCATACTGGTCATCAGGTTGTCTTTGTTTACATATTCTGATAAACCATTTTGGAAAGTTGTTAGTGCCGTCATTCATATCTTCACTCACCGATAGTATTGCCATAAACTTCACGAATAACCCCCTGCCACACATACATACATGCACACCCCCTGGTAATATATCACCACAACAGCCAGATATAAAGTAAACGCACTTTACAGCTGGATCTACAGCATGGATACTCCTTAATTACGGTACGACCTTTCACGCAATTGCTGCATCCATCCTCCGCACTCGTACCAAAAGTTCAAAATCGAATGCCAGTATTTACTGATTTGTCAATATTTGTAATCGTTATATTAAGCTAAATTTGCAAAACAAATTTCACGACTTCATCAGAAATAATTAGTGATATCAGTTGAGAAATATGTGGTCTTTGTTTTCACGGCGTACGAGGCAGGGGAGTGCTTAAGACTTAGCGCACTCAAAACAAAGGCCTAACATAAGAAAAAGGAGAGTATGGCTGCATTAGATTACGATATGCTATCGTAATCCAAAAAGGAAAAAAATCAAAGTACTCATCAGATTTGAATGCAAAATATAGGCACAGGAAAACAGAAAATTTTAATATAGTGTAGTTAAAAATAGGGTAATGACGCCCCGTTTTCCATCTGAGCTCCTTGGCAAAGGAAAAGGCATTTTTCAACGGAGAATGGGACAACGTCCTCCCCCCCCCCATTAGCCCCACCCTAGTGATCAATAACTATGTTGGCCCGCCCTCAAATTTTGACCCTAAAAGTGGGAGGGGGACGATAGGGACGGTGCTACCTGTGGAGCAAAGTATTATGGGCACTTGAGAGAACGTCTGTAACCAAACAAAATCCTGTTAGCACCAAAATAAATCAAAAACCGAAGGATTACAATATGTTTCATCATACAGACGAGATTCTGATACAGCTGATGGAGGCAAATTAATAGTAAGGCTACAGCTTCAATTGCTGGAATTACAAGGCTCATGATTTGCATGCAACACAATTTTCAGTTTTAGTACGCCTATACGGCAAACGGTAGGCTACCTGATGATACTGTAGCTCAAATTTGTCCAAATGTTTAACCTTCCAATGAGAGAAACCTTCAAATAATACCCCTTCTGAAAACACCCCTCTACTTGTGCTTCTCTAACAGACACGGGTCCATTCATTAGGTCTCAAGCATAACTTACCCTAACATTAACTTTGATAGCCAACCAGTGACTAAGTTTATCCTATATAGGCCTGATATCGCAAAATGAGCCAATGGCAATGTCGTGAACAGCATAAGGCCTAATGAAAATAATTACCGACCGTTGCCTGGGTCTGTAGTAACTACTTATCTAAATTTTCTTTTTCTGTACCCACATTTTGAATAATGTAATCCTGCAAGAGCACTGCTCAAAATATAATCAAATTACTGAAGACCTTATGCAACAACGTAATTTATAGGATTAGGCCTACTTCCCTTGTGTAGCCTACGTAACAGTTAGGCGTATGTTACTCGATGCACAGTTTGTGCATGTTACATATGCGTACTCTGCTGCATGTATTTAGTATGATCGACAAGGGTTAACGTTGTTGATTGTAGACTTTTACTGATCACGTCACGCAATTGCTGTATCCATCTGCCTCACCAAAAGTTCAAAATCGAATGCTAGTATTTACTGATTTGTCAATATTTGTAATTTTTATATTGAACTAAATTTGCGGCAAAACAAATTTTACGAGTTTATCAGAAATGATTAGTGATATCAGTTGAGAAATCTATGGTCTTTGTTTTCACGGCGTACAAGGCAAGGGAGTGACTAAGACTTAGCGCACTCAAAACAAAGGCTCAAAGACAAAAACTCATCACCCCAGACAGTTTCAATTCTACCACCCACCTACCTCTAGTCCCTCCCTCAGCCTGTCTTACATTCCTCCACATGTGTAATCCAAACAATGGATCCCTGTGTACGCTGTGTAATACGAGCTGCTCTGCATTTTTCGAATTTGCTGTCAATCTAAGAGTACTATGATTTAGAACCAGTTGAGAATTTTGCTTTCCGGGAGGTAAAAATATAGCTTAGGGTGAGGCAATACAGCCTTTAACATAAGAAATTCGCAAAAGGAGACTATGGCTGCATAGATTACGATATGCTATCGTAATCTAAAAAAGGAAAATTCCTCGTAAACTGTATAATGGGAGAAAAAAAATGTGGGTGTTTTGTCCGGGACTTTTGTTGGCGACCTTGTTCCAGAAATATGCAGCTTTAATGCATGTTTCAGATAATAATAATAATAATAAAAATGTCCTCTTTTAAAAGTTGGGGGACAGTCCCCCCCCCCCTCACCCCGTGAAGACTCTTCTAAGTGCCAAGGTGCCATCATGGCCTACAAGGCATAAAAGGAATATATACTGCAAACTTGACTTTCGTCCACTCAGTAATTTCTGAGAATGATCAGGTATTTTTGTTATAGGAGAGCTGGTAATCGTGAAATTCAATTTACCAATTGGCAATTTTGATAGATATCCCATGAAAATTTTGATCCAGGTATTGCATGGCACATCAAAAACGGCCACTACAGTATGTTAAGCATATATCGGTCCAATTCCATATTTTAAAGTTGGTAACTTTGTACCGGAACCGTGAATTACAATTAGTCTGTGCCTGTTGCCCCCCCCCCCCAAAAAAACTTGTTGAATAAAGTAAATTATTCATGGATACGAGATTTTAGCCAATCAGAGATCGTCAGTGCGGGTCAGTGGCGGACCGAAGGGGATGGGATGTTGATGTGAATAGATCAAATTTTTGTCTATAACCATTGACTAGAGGCAGATATATTTACGGCAGTCATAGGCTTAGGGATATGCGAGATAAAAAGTTAGCGTATCAGACTGAATAACTTGTTATCTCGACAAAATGTGGCAAATCATGAAGTTAACCTTTTAAGCTAACTCTACATGTCGGGAAAATTTGTGAAATTGTTGTTTAGTTTAGCGGTTTAAAAAAAGGATCAGGAGGGACAATTAAGTCCCCATCAAGGACCCTGAAAAAAAGATACAAAAATCAAACCCGGCCACGAAGCCTAATGTACTTGTCCGGTGCATTCTTAAACCCATTTACACTTCTTGCCATCACTACGTCCCCAGGCAACCCATTCCACTCATTCACTACCCTCTGAGAAAAGAAGTATCGACGAACATTGATCCTACTTTGAACGTTCTGGAGTTTAAGACAATGACCGCTAGTAATTTTACTATTAGCAAACTTGAAAAAATCAGAAAATGATAAATTATCAAATCCATGAACAATCTAATAGACTTGTATCAAATCCCCACGTAATCTTCTCAGCTCAAGTGAAGTGAGATTTAAAAGACGTAACCTGCTGTTATAGGGACACCCTTGAAGGCCCTAATCAATCTAGTAGCCCTGCCCTGGACTTTCTCAAGTAACACATTATCTTTAGAAAAATATGGGTTCCAAGCTTGAACAGCATACTCTTAAAGAGGTCTAACCAACTGCTTATAGAGTCTAACAACAATGTCTTGCTTAAGGAAACTAAATTTCTCTTAATCATACCTAACATCCAGTATTTGCTTTCTTAGCTGTTTCAACAAACTGTTTGGCTGGCTGTAAAGTTGGATCTATGTGAACACCTAAGTTCCTTTCAACAGAAACCTCTTGCAGTGACTGTCCATTTAAAGTGTACGAATACCTAGGATTGTTATTGCCTGGCAATATGCATTACCTTGCATTTGTCAATATTGAACAGCATTTGCCACTCCTGAGACCAAGTGAAAACCCTGTCTAAATCCTTCTGAAAACTTTTTGAATCACCATCAGAGGAGACCTCAGAATACAGTTTGGTGTCATCAGCAAACTTCTTGGCTCTACACACAATATCAACATCAATGTTCTTAATGAAAGCAATAAACAGGAGAGGACCCAACACAGACCCCTGGGGGACCCCACTAGTAACCTCCTGCCAAGAAGAGGCGCAACCATTTAAAACCACTCTCTGTTCCCTATTACATAACCAATTCTGAATCCAGGTCAGTCAATTACCACAGATACGTCCATACTCTTTAATTTAAGACGCTGGTAGGGAGCCTTATCAAAAGCTTTCTGAAAAAGCTTGATATAACGTGTTACACTAACTCTCGCATCTCGCATCACATCTTGCATGTCCCTCTATGACCGCCGTAAGTAACGAATGCTGAAGAAGTTTGGATAGTTTGAAGAAAATGACACGAATGTTGATAGGCTGTATAGGAATTATATTAATTATGTTCTTCAAACAAGATGGCGGCCTGCATGTAAAAGCAAGTCTTTGCGGTATAATTCAGTACGGTTCTGTTGTTGCTTCGTAAGTCTACAAAAAATCGATTTCATCGCCGTCACTGGAACAGAGGGACAATGATACGACAGTGCTTTAAGTTCGTTCTCAATTATCGTCAGTCGCTACCCGTTTATTCGTATGTCAGGAAGTTTGTCAGTCCTGCATTAGGCCCAACTCTTCGGCCTAACGTCAACGGTAGGCCGATCACTATCAGGCCTACTAACACTACCTGCATTTATCAACAAGTGCGTTCTTTTCACCTTAGTCTAACACAAAATATGGAAACGAAACCAAGAAGAGCCATGTTGTACGTCCCTGGTAGTGATGAGAGAAAGCTGAAGAAGCTCACCAACTTACACGTTGATTGTGCTGTCATGGATTGTGAAGATGGGGTTGCCTTAAATAGGAAGGTAGGCCCAAAACTAACTTTCAACAGATCTGTGGCCTAACAAGGCCTAACTGTGAAGACTCACGTTGATCACCTAAAGAAGTACACCACAAGTGCACCACATGTCTAGGAGCTACATGCTTTTGAGAATAGGCCTATGGCTTTTCAAATTCAATGAAAATGCAAAACCAGAATGTGGAGTTTTGCATGTGTCACAATTTCTTTTATTAAGCCTAACCTGCTGTATGTATATTGTCTCATACTTACTGGGTCTCACTTTGGAAAGTGATATCAATATGTTTAAAGAAGATGATACATGTTTTCAAAATAAAACCCTTGGGGCATATTATAAAATTCTCATTGAAGTACATTAAAGGTTGAGTAACCAAAGAATAACATATTACATAAGGCAGTCCCTCATTGTGAAGTCACAAATTTGCATATTTGGCAAGTATCATTTCATGATGTATATAATTTTGGAAGAGAAATTTGTAAAATGGTCAATGCATGATGTATGGAGATTGAAATTGTGGCTTTTTTCAACTTTGTTAATGATTAATTCAGTCAATACTCCAAAACCTGTTTTTCACGTCACATGTACTGTACAAGTACTTGAAGAACGAGTATTGCTTATACTGCCTTGAATGTTTTTCTGACTGTGTATCCACTGATACATTACCTGCCTACAGTTACATACGTGAGACCCTTAATGCTGACGATATAGATTCCAGACAACATGGACAAACTTAAAATGAATCCCTTGCTGTACCTGAGGTGTATTACACTGAAATGCAGGAGATCATTGTATACTGTGTAATTAAAGTTTATTAAGACTCCTTGCAAATATACAGTACATGAGAGCACTGTGTTTCAGAGATCAATTAAGTTTGCCTACTGTAGCTACTGTACCAGTACTGTACCTGTACAGTAACTGTACAGTACTGAACCTTCATATGGAACCATTAGTAATTTCAGTGTATGCAACAATCTCAGGAAATGTTAATCCTGTTCAGTGCTGGTTGGCAAGTTGTTCCAAAAGCTGGTGGGATCATAGATCTCCTGTTAGCATAATTACAAGAATCCTGGGAGTAAAATTTATGTAATTCAGATATATATTAAAAACAGTCTGTTGTCTTATTCCTCCTCAGGTAGATGCACGTAACACAATTCGATCCATGTTGGACGAACTACATTGTCCACTTGTCAGAGACCTTGCAGTGAGGATAAATGCAGTGTCAACTGGAATGGCAGGTGATGATTTAGTTGAGGTATTCAAAGCAGAAAGGCTTCCAGATACAATCATGTTACCCAAAGTAGAATCCAAGGATGAAATACAATGGGTAGGTACAGCGTTCAAACTTCAATAGACCCCTAGGGTTGACGTAACATACAGGAACAAGAAAGAAGGGAGCCCTCCTTGAGGTAAACAAACCAACAGTACCTATTGCTTTGCTAGGCTCTTGTAGATCAAGTGGCAGAGATGCAACTTGCACATTTCATAGTTTATCCTCAAGGAGGGGTCTTCCCTGTATCACTGTGATGTCACATTTGCAATACTGGTGTACAGTACAGTATATAAATGTTCTTTGACTGTTTTTTGAAAACATTACAAGCTTGATCTAATGATAAAATCAGCATGCTTTATATTTCCAGGGATGAATTTTCAGTTTACCCAAGGTCTCTTACATGTGCAAAAACCATTTGAAAAATTGTTACAGCACCAGTGAAGAAAAGTGTAGTCTCATCATGACAAATTATGTAAATTCATATTTGTTTTACTTGTCATTGTTAGATTGATCAGTCATATATCTGTTAAGAGCTTTATTGCAGTGTAAAATCCAGTGCAGTGGTATGTAGCCCAGATAACTTTCACAATAAGTAACTTTTATAATAATCAATACACACAACTGCCCTAGATTATACAGTAGAAGATGATACCAGTTTTGCATCATGACATTTGCTAGAAGCACATCACAGTCCACAAACGGTGAAAACCAACCTGGAGCATTTTGCTACACAAAGAGATGCAGATGTATGCAGATTCAATCCTGTGTACATAGCAGATATTGTTTACTTGTTCTCAAAGAGATTTTCTGAGAAACCTGAAGAGGTTGCTATACAAAATGTCAAAGGTGATATATTCCCATTGCGGTATTACTGTATATGGTTGCATTTTGTTGGGGACAAACATAAACTAACAACATTATAACTGTACTGCTGTATGTGCCAGGAGTGTTGTTGTACAGTATTCTTGCCCTTTGTAAAAGTACAATGACATGACACTGAAGGCTTCATTTCCTCTTAACAAAAATGATGTTTTGTCGCAGAGAGGGAATGAAATTAAATAAATTGACAACTACAGTGGTACATGCAAAAATTTGCATTACAACTAGTCGTAAATATTTCCGAAGCGTTTCCTACTGTACCATAATCTCACCTTTTCATCCTCTGTATATGTGATATCAGTTTCTTCTTTCTCGTCTTTTTTTGTTCCATATCATCAAGTTTGTGAAAGAAGTTAAGTCCCATCTGAGAGGAAGAAACTTAGAGACACCACTCAGAGTTGTGATCTTCACAGAGACTGCCATTGGTCTCCTCCGTCTCCAGGATATATTAGAGGAATGCCAGAGGGCGAAGGATTCGTCTCTAGTTTTTGAGGGCATAGTATTTGGATCTGATGACTTCTGCGCCAGCATTGGTAGGTCCTTAACCAAAGTGACATTGCTGTAGTAATGGCATTAACATCAGGACAATGGACAAAAATTAAAACATCAAAACAACCTCAGAAACAATGTGTTTCAATAGTGATGAAGTTTTGGTAAAACTGTATGAAGTGGAGACCTTGTGGATGGGAGCAAGTTTTTCTTTTGGAATGTTGTACATTTGAATTTGGTTCAGAATCTGTCAAAACTCATTTTAACAGCATAAATGCAATATATCACTGTTGGAAGGCCAGAGCTACATAGAGTTCTGTCACTTTGTTGATAGTGGCCTACTTTTTCTGTATGCTGTACGTACTCATGTAGAAAGCATAATATGGCCAAGCCCTATTTAACAGTTTAACTCCCTGATTTGTGTAAGTCAACATTTAACAGACTTAAGCTGTGTTTACTTGACACGCATATTGCAGAATGTGTAATGCGGAACACGGAAAGAATTCTTTTTTGTTTTTCCAATGACCTGTTTATTGGGTACGCAGATTGCGGAACCATCACACTCGGATTGGGGATTGCGTATCGAATTCTCCATGTCGAAGTCTTTCCGCATTCCACGCTTGTATTGGTGACCACGTGGACACCGTGTATAGCTTCCAGTAGGATTTCTCCACATTTCCCAGACTTCCCATACTACGTCGTACCATATACTGATAAAACGGGGGAACTTTGGCAGGTTTTTTTATGTTTTATTGAGATAACTTCTCACAACAATGGGAAAATGACTGAAACTTAAGTGCTATGAACCAATTACCTTCCAGTCAATAAGTAGTATGTCTATCAGTTTCATATCTTTATCCACTGGGCTATAGTCATCCATGAAAAACTGCTAAATGACCCAAAGCAGCTTGGGGTAACATTGGCAGGCATGTAACTTATCAACTTGCCTGCCCCCTGCTCTTCCCCCTCCCACCTGACAACATGGATTCCTGGAAATTTCTCAATCGCAAACTCTCTTCTCAAAATTTGATGGGGTATTCCGCAGTTACTCCCTGTCAGTTTATATTTAAAAGACCCCATGCATATATTTGACTGGTTACATCATGTGATGACACTGGTAAAACAACGTAGGCCCAACATATTGGCCCTTGGTACAGAGGTCTTGACACGATCCTCGTGGGCTGTTTATTGGGCATGCGGATCCTTTCCGCATTCCGTGTTAAGCAATACGCATGTCAAGTAAACACAGCTTAAGAAGAAAAATCCCAACCCCCAAGATACACAGGCCATATACTTTTGTGGGCTGCTTTAGACATCACAAACAATGACCTTATTTGGCAAAGAAGTTGGGACATACTAAATATCAATTGCTTATATTGTTGTATTAACTACTGCAGAAATATCAATGTCTTAATGTTGGAAGCACCCACACCCTCCATCACTCCACCCCTCTCCCTTCATGAAGAGACAGATATCTCATATTTATTGTCTGTAAACCAGGAATACCGTCCGTTTTCTCCCTTTAAAATTTGGAGTTCATACAGAGTAGCTCAAAAATGTCCTCCACAGAGCATACTGGTGAAGATCAAGCCCTTTGTATTGAATGTTTCTGGCTGACATAGGTGTACAGTTTGATATATATGTATTTTGAAAGTATGGTTTCCTGATTTATTAGCTTTGTACCTTTAGCACCTACAGTAGTACCAGCATTTCCATTAACAATTAATAGAACAAAATGCAGTTAATAAATACCTCCAGTAGTTGTCAAATTATTGGCATTTCATGCAGAAATTTTTGTTATGGAAAAAGTCCTCAACAGTTGCCATACTACTATAGTCCCATTTACAGTACTGTAGTAATGTACGGTATTACTGTATGTTCAGGAAGAATCGCTGACTCATGAGCTTTGAATGTCATCCACTGGCTTGTACAATGTTGATATTAAACTTTGAACTTTTCTCTCCCTTCGTTAGTTATATTACAAAGGATTCTAAAGGATACTTCATCAGAGTAAAATTTGTGTGCTGTAGAAGGTGAATGTTAGTCGTAGCAGCTTGCGAACATTGAACAGTTTTGAACTTTTCAACAAATTCTCTTAATGCCATGTCGTAAGGCATCTCTCCCAGAACAAAATTCAATTTTTCAACCAAAAGTTAATCCTCGTGTTTCACATTTTGTCACTGTAGTGACTTTGTATACTTTGTATTATTTTAGACAAATTTTCTTGCTGCCCTAAATAGCTGTAGAAACCGTCAATTTTGAAACAAAATATCACCAGGGAACAACCCAAACACTCATGCTTCATCAGCTTTCTGATGATATTTCCCATCTTTCTCCAAAAGCCAGATTCAGCAGTTTCCTCAAGCATTTTCTCCTTTCAGAAATATCCTATACTGTATTTGCTCTCAAATATGTTAGTGGGTCAGATACATCAGTAGAATCATGCAGCTTATCGCATTTCATCACCAGGGGCAACACGGACAGCAGATGCTCAGGAGTTGACTTACGCCAGACAGAAAGTGGTGACCACTGCCAAAGCATTCGGTATGCAGGCAATTGATTTAGTGTACATTGACTTCAAAGGTAAGCTCAGACCTTCATGCTGATAAAATTGATCCCTTTCCAGTGAAACGGTGTCATGGCAACTGTTTGTTAAATTGGTGAATGTTGATTGTGATATTCTTTTGTTCTTTTAAAGCTGCAATATGAGTCGTACGTTATGTTTTTTGTATTGGCTGTAACATATTTGACTTTCAGTGACAAAATATCACAACTTTTCAACTCATATTCCATCTTTGACATCTTCTGGATGAAGAATGACATATTTTATTGATCGTCCGTATTTTATCCATTTTGGTTTGTAATTTCTAAAGTAGTGCACTACTGTGTATACACAAGAGATATGTGCAACACAACAGTGGTATGTGTTTGCAATGTTGGGACTTCCTCAAACTTAACTTTTTGAACGGCCTTAAAGGCAGCAGAAACCCTTACTGTACCTGTAGTCTTGTGTGTGAATTGTGGAAAAGATTTAACCACTCTTGTGGAAAGCTGTTGTTGTTTCAGTTTAGTATAGTGGTAAATTAGTTTTTGTTTTTAGTGTGGCAACTCACCAAATTTATGTGCAATAGTACACTTACCTGCCCTGGAGTAAGTTGTGTGTTAAAAGTGCTCTTCATGGGTGAACAGCATAAGTTTGTTGTAGCAGCTTGTGTCTGCTGTTTGCACCAGGTGCTTGAGTGCCCAACCAGTCAAGACAGAACCTGGTTGCAAGATGCTACCCAGATGCAAAGTTTCACTAACATGCATTTGTACGTGTGACAAAATTTAGCCTGCATAACCAATCACACTTTGTTTTGATACCCATCAGTAAAATTCATTGTGTTTCTTTGCATTCAAAGCAGAACGTCATTATGATGTCGCAACTAATCATTGCATAAGAGAAGTAACATTTTCACTTCATTGTCACACCCTTGTAAAATACATAGTGTACAGTATGTATAAGCAGACAATGCAAAGGGTCATGTTGTGACTTCATAAAAACTTGTAGTCAAGTGGAAGTTATATTATGGATTGCAGTCACCCAAGTGTAAAATTTTTTGCCCTGGTTCAAACACTAATGGCAGAAATTACCCTCACTAACATACGGCATGAAAAAGAATGTGTGAATCAGTCATAGTTTCATCGAATCAGAGTATCAAGTCAGAGCATGTCCTGAAAGGAGAAATGCAAGCCATGGTATTACACCTTTTTTTTTGGTAAACGATCAGCTGGTTGTTGGTTGACCTTCAGCACGAATGACTGCAGTGGCTCTCAAACATTGACAACTAGCTTTCACAGCTACGAGTAGAAGAGCCACTTTCCTTTCTAATCATCACGGTAACAGTTTAAAGTACAAGCCTGCTACAGAAGATCTCAAATCTGTCTCACCTTGTTAATCATCCAAATCATTGACCTCAAATCAGGGAGGGGAAATTGTAAATTCTTTTTTCACTCCAGAGAAAGACCCTTTCCAAACCAGGTTCCACCAAGATGTGTTGTTTCATAAATTTAAAATGTTTTATGGACGATAAGTTGGCAAAGAAAGGAATCATGCATGCCCACAGTGACTGGATTATACCACACTTTGTTATTTTTCTCTCAGATTCTGAAGGTTTGGAGAAGCAATCCTCACAAGGTGCTAGAATGGGTTTCACTGGTGAGTACAATGATAAAGTAGACCTGCAGTATTTCGAATACACTGTGGTAATTAGTTACATTATAAAACTGTAATGGACACTGTATGGACTGTATGGACTTAAGTAACATCCTGTCATGAATGGCTTTCAGAGAAGCAATTGTTGGCATATCATGATTCCAGAAAACTGAAATTCATCTTTCCCACTCCGGCTTCCGATACCACTTTTACGTTGATCCTTTCTTATTCATCTGAATAGTAAGGTATACGAAAATGTAAATCTGGAATTGAAAAAATGTCTCATTTAAAATGTCCAGTGTGATGAAATCCACAGATGTACACAGAGGTGTAGATTTTACAGAGTTTAGGGATCGTCTGCATCAGAATGGCCAAACTAAAATTTAGATGACGTATGTGCAAGCAAAGTGCAAGTGCCAAAAGATCATAGTCAACATCATTGTCTTTCGTAAAGTGAAAGATATGTGTTCTTGACTGGAGTTGTTGCTGATGTCATTTCTGTTTAATAGTTTTTCTCCTTTATTCAGAACTTGACAGCTAGTGTTTCACTTCCCTATGTGATAGGTAATGAGGACGATGTTGCGGAAAAGCTGCTAACAAACAGTGATAACTTTACTCACTAATAATGTTTAGTTGAACAGTTGCTTTTGTAATGTATATGAATCATGAAAAGAGAGGGGCCTTCCACTTTTCTTTTGTTTTTATTTTTTCTCAGAATTCTTGCTGCATCATGAGCTATGGATGTTATTAATTGCTTTGACTCTAAAGTCAATGTCCAATAGTCAGTACATTAATTTTTTCGTAATAGAGTTAGGTCATTGTAACAGAATACCTTGTACTGTTGCATTTTCTAGGTGGAGATTTGACAAAAGGGACTCATCCACCTTAAAGTGGACTGATGCACCCATTTACAGAAAAGCAATATTAAAAAGATGTAACATAAGAAGCTACCTCTCTAGAACTCTCTTGAACTAAATACCCAAGACTGAAATTCTGAACTTGTATACATGTCCTTTTCATCTGTGTGTGTTATCTCATACCATGTAGTTCTTCGTTCTCTGTCGGAGAAGTATGTGTCACTTCAGTGGAGGCTAGAACTTACTTAATTTTCTTTGCTGGGTTATGCACCCTCACTTCTTTGATGAGTTGGCATTCAGAAATGTGTTTTTTTGTTACACAAGGTTGAGGAGAGCTTCTTGTAGGTTCATATGTTACTGCTGTCTGTATCAATTAAATTGTCAGTTTGGAATTGAAAGAGGATTCGTCAAAGACAAGAGTGGTGTCCGGCTGTCTTTCTCTCATAAAATAATATTTTTAGACTAAAACTCTGTCTCTCTTTTTTGTATTCATCTCACAGGGAAGCAAGTGATCCATCCTAACCAGATACCTATCGTCCAGAGGGCTTTCAGTCCTTCAGAGGAGCAGATTACGTGGGCGAGGGACTTAATCGACGCATTTGAGAAACATCAAGCCACAGGAGAGGTACCAAAACATCTCACCGTTTGTGACATTTTTTTTAATCAGTTCATGTATCCATGACAAAACTGTCATTTCTTTGCTACATCTTTCTTTTTCAAAGAGTTTCCAAATTCCAAATTAGAGTTGTTTTTTTTATATTGTTTGAAATAAAAGAGAATGTGTTATAACAACCAACCAACCCCCCCCCCCAAAAAAAAATGATATATTTTTATGTTACATTTATGTCAAAATAGTGCACCTGGGAACATTTGAGTGAAGGGTATGGTATCTGGAACTCTTGTGCAAATGAATTTTGTAAGTTAGTGATATTGTTGAATTTAAAACACATTAACGGCTGAAAAGTGTTTTGAAAATCAAGCTTTGCATCAAAGAGAAAGTCAGCAATATGATTAGCAAAGAGAAGTTTAACAGCCACTCAAAATTATCATCAATGATTTCCGCAATTTGAGGACACACATATGAGATTGTGAGATTCCTTAAATGGTCATGTAACCTGCAACTAAACAGAGTGGACTTGACTCAGAAGTTGGACCAGTCAAATGGCAAATCGGTTTTGATTTTTTTTGTTACAGTTCTGAATATAAAGCCTTTTTAATGTTTCAGGATGTTTGACAGACCTCATAATTATGATGTGGTGTGTCGTAGTGTCAATATATCTTTTGTTAACCCTTTAAAGATTGTATCTTTAACTTGCCTTTTTGTTTACATGTAGGTAAAGTGGCATCAATACTTAAAAGAAGACAATATATACTTCCAAAATAATACCTTTGGGGCATATCGAAGTTTGAATACACTTTGAAATGAATAACAAGAAAACGTAGACAAACAAAAGGCATGTCATGGGAGTCCCTCGCTTGAGGTCGCAAATTTGCATACTTTGCCAATGTTTATGTATGATGCAGGTGCAAGAAAGGAACTGTGCCTGTAAAATGGTCAATATTTGATGGATTTTGATGGAATTTGTGGCAATTTTCAACATGTTCAATGATTACTAGATCTAATACTTTAAAATGTCTATGTGAAGTCACACCACCTTGAAGCATCAGGTGACTGTACAAAACTGGCACACGTGATTCATATCTGATTTTAATTAAGGAATTACTTTCTCTTTTAGTGTTATTTGTTGAATTGTTTCACATGTTCTTAATGGCTCCAGAACAGTGCAAAAACAGCATTAGTCAACTTGGTTACTTGTAGTCAGCAGAAGCAAAACAGGTTGTAACATTTATCTGTTTGAAATTTCCCAGTGATGCCTCCAAATTTTTGTTACGTTGTTGTCTACCCCAAGCTGCACTTTCATTTTTGCACATTTTTTGCACTGTCGTAAAAGTTTGGAGAGCTTTCGTTTTTTTCTGTTCCTTTTTGAATCACTTTGGGTGTTTCACTCAAGTGCGTGTTTAGAGTTTGTTGAATAAGTGATGCCACTCCTAACATTGTTTTGCCACAAAACATGAGATCATAGTGATGTAAATATTCACTCATTAGATATCACAAAGAAGGCAGTATGACCCAAAACAAACTCGGCAGAAATCTCACGAAAAGAGTACAGTAGTTATCTGGCTCAGGCTTTATGACCACAACAAAGAAATAACACAATTGCTCATGCATTACATACTCATACAGGAGTTGATCAAGATTTTGTGTCCTTTTCAGTAAAATGACTTACTTTTAATTTTGGCATATTCAACTATCTTCCCTTTCTTTTTTGTTCTCTTTTTTTTCTTTCCGAGTTGTGTGAGGGACTTTTAGTTTTGATGAACAGTTCCCAAATTTGCTTGTTGCATAACGAGGTTTGGCCATTAAGTCACGTCCATAGTCTGACATTTGCTGTATGTGTCGTAGTAGAGGATAGCAGTGGGACGACATCACTGGAACCTTGTCCCTCATCTTTCAGGGCCATGTGACTGAACCAACTTGCTTTGTATAGGGTTAGATCAAGCTGTGTAATGATTTCTTTCAATAATTTAAAGTGTACATAGACAGCAATATTTCTGCAGTTGCTGAAACTTTAATTGTGGCAGAAGACTGAAACCAATTTCACACTGCTTGTAATGACTTAGTGTCTCACTGCACTTGGGTCATTCCATCTTCCTGTTTGTCCATGAAAGTTTCTCCTCCTAAAAGCAGAATAAGCATTTTTTTTGTTTTTCCATTCATAGCCTATTTTTCTTCTTTGAAGTATAACATAACAAAAAAAATTTGCTCTCATGAAATAATAGCATGTGACATCAAAGAGCTCCACCAAATGAATACAATCTTTGAAGGTTCTCCTGGCTGAGTGCATTTACAAAACACTTAATACATATTTAATTTTGTGACAATCAGGCAAGGTCAATATCTATTTATTCTCAATAAATATGAACAATTTTGTTCAGCTTTCAAAATCTGTTCATAAACAGCACATATCTCGGTAATCATCTGCTGTGACCAGATAAGGCCACAAACAATTTGCCATAAATAGAGCATTTAAAATCCACATCACATCATTGCTGACTTTCCTTAATTTCCTTGTCTCAATCCAGGGGGCGTTTGACTTCAAAGGTAGCATGATAGACATGCCGACCGTTCTACAAGCCAAGAACATTCTGAAGTTGACAGAGACCAACAGCTGACAGAAAAAGTGGTCCTTGTGACATCTGCTCTGAAGACAAGGATGGAACTTCGAACAACTCGTTTGATAAATGCATGGTGCAGCATAGTAACAGGCAGGATTTAGCGGACCATAATTTAAACGTGTTTTTGATCTACCTTGTGGCCCACTGGCCACCTGGCCATGTACCTCTCAGAGCAGAGTAGTGAAAAGAGTAATGTGGGAGAATGTCAGTGGTACAGTGTGTCATGTGTTTAAGTCAGGGATGTGTCAATTAATGAAGGCATGTATGCTATAACCAGAGGTCCATGGGGTCATATTTATGAGGTAGTGTGCTCTGCAGTATGCCTGGAACAACATGTAGCTAAATTGCGAAATCAGTTTAGGATAGCTACAATGTTTCTTTTTTCTTTTTCTTTTTTTTTGGTTAAGTAACGCCATCCCCTCTGTAATTTGTTTCCAAATTAAAGTCATAGTTGGACAGTGACATCCACTACTCTCGTGCAAACAAATCTATCCCTTTGTTAACCTGTTTGATGCTAACAGAAGTGAGACTTGTCTTCATCATATATCACATGACCACCAGCATTAACCAATGACAGCTTGTCATTTCCACCTCCCTGTCACGGAAAGATGGTTTTTTGTGCAATAAACATGTTACCGATGAAACGAACAGTAAACAAGGTCTGTGTTCTTTATTCACGCCTTTTACAAGTCTGTGGTGAAATGTGGCCTCATATTTTGATAAACACCGACATGTCTTGCCATGCCTTCATACACTAAACACAAATTGTGCATTTGCCTTCGTGCATAAGTAACATGTGCCAAGCAATGCAGGAGCCTTCAGGCTGTCGGCAAAATCCTTGTACCGATTTCAGTAGCAATTCAAAGAAATTTGTTACCCCTCTCGTTCCAGTGTTGCTCAGTGTCAAGATATTGACCTTGTACTATTTTGCATGATTTGGTCAATTTATAGCACATCTTTTGGCTCTCAGATTAAAATGGCAGATTCACAACAAACGGCTGAAATTAGAATGCGCCGCCAGTGTCGAGAAAACCATTTATCACACCAAAATAGCTTTATTACAGCAAAGTCCTGTTATTCTGACTTTGCTTTCACGTACCAAAATTGTTTAGTGTTAAATCTATAATCAATGTAAAAGGTTGCTCATGCGTGCAAGAGTGATTATAATACATACAGCAGATCTGGATGAGTTCGTCATTGTGTTCATTGAAAATAAACTATTTTGATGCATTTACCGACTACTGTGAGTTTTTTACCAAGAGTCGAGTAAATAATATTGATTTTGGTGGACGAAATCCTGGTTTTCATTAGTTCGTCTTATGTGGCTAAACAGTAGCAAATAGATCAATTTGGACTTTGCCCATTTACTGTAAAAAGTCCAGTGAAGAAGTTGACTAATAGTCCTAGATTAGTCCAAGATGCCTACTCCTGAAGAAAAACCCCCCAAAAAAGAATAGATTTGTCACAATGTTTTCCTTCAGAATAACCAAAACTGTCATTTCTTGAATAAAACTTAGATTTTGTTTAGAATATTGGATAAAATGGAATGGAATTCGGCAATTAATTCGTATTGCGAGCTGCACGATGCCCCAACAGTGTTTTCATTGTACAACTAAACCTTGTCAATGAGGTACATTTCATTTTGTTTTCATTTCTTTGTTTCTAGTATAAATATTTATAAATATGACATTGAAATTGGGTTGCAACAGGTTAGTGCACAAATGTGAACAAAAGGAAACAAGGTGATAAAATCATTATATAAAAAGTACAATAGTACAGCTACCTACAATAAATTATCCAAAATAAATTATTCAAAATACTATTCTGTAAATAAAGATCAGGACAATAAATCAAACTAATATTCTTATACACATTTGTTCTGAATTTTGGTGTTTATTTCTATTTCTCTGATTATACCTCATTATAGTTAATGTAATCAGAGAGTTAAGTTCATTATATGCAGGGAATGTCTGTTATTTCTCTGTATACAGTGAACACTTCTATCGAACTCATTTTTAGTGTTCGGCAGCGTTTACAGTAGTGATAAGAAAGTTAAAATTTGTATTTAAAATTTTCGAACAGTACCTAAAAAAAGTGATAATTCTTTTCTTGTCTTTGATGAGAACAAAGTGATGATGAGCAGAAACAGCATATATAAGATGAGGTGAAATGTTTGCCGTAAAAAACCTTTTACTTTACATCAACGTGAAAAAATGGACCTATATACGAATGAGTTGAGACTATGAAGTACACCCATTTCAAAATTCTGGTTATATGATCAGTGAAACCAACTTATCATCAATACAAACACCTACATATTCGTTATGATGAGTGCGCTGTACTTCATCACCTGTCACCTGTTATTGTGATATTAGTTAAGTTAAATAATATCGAGCCTTCGTTTTCAATATTAATATTGCCAAATGTCATCGCCTTAGATTTCTTTGGATTAAGTCTCAGATTCTTTCCATCTCACAGATCTACAATATTTGACACATCGGTTTCGTAACTTGTTTGGCCAGCCCGATGGATAACTCTTCACTGTATTGCACGCTATAAGCAGTGTCATCAGCATATTTTTGCCACGGTTCATTTTGACGTGGATCGAACTTTGTCAAGCATAAATTGTGAACTGTATAGAGGACAAAGGACCATCTTGAGGGTGGTCCATTGTCCACCCCCCAATGGTGGAGATGTAAAACATCTCCAACATTTTGTTTCCGATTTATTTTCCGATTTCAGACCCTCAGAAAATTTTGTTTGTCTGGACCAGCCATTACAAGTGACATGTGCAGTTGTTTAGTATTGAGTTTCAGATTCAGGAAGACATCTTGGGCTTATCAAGGACCCTACATCTACCTTTTTTCGTAGATAGACACCGAAAAAAAACTTTTGCCCTACGTTGTCTTAAGAAGTAACAGAGACCCCTCACCCCGAAAACTAAAAAACCTTGCAAGAAAAACTGGAAGAAAACACAACATTTAGTCTTTAGAAGTGGAAGTGCAGATATCCAACCAAGTCAAGGAGACTTCATAGTCCTACCTCCTGCAATCTGAGATGCATTATTATCATAAATTTTCTCAGTGCTTTACTGTAGTTCAATGTCACGTCTTCACTGCCTGCTCGAGCCCTTCTTCAATTATCCTTTGCCCAATTGAGACCCCCCCTGCCGCCGCACCTGATGATAAGGCTGGTTACGTCACTGCGTCTAAGATCGCTCTTCTTTTGGAGTAAAACATCTCCCCACGATGTGATTAATTGACAGTCCCCCTCCCCCTTGAGACTAATTCAAAGGACGCTTATTCTACTAAACACGTAAAGTCCGATTTTCAAGTTCTCTTTATAATGGTGCAGATCAGATGAAACCTTGTTAGATTCCGTCTGCTTCTGTTTATTATTGGTCACCGTCATGATGTGAGAGTATTGGAACATCTGTCCAGAGGTGTATCTGCCTCTGGCAAGAAATAACAAAGGTCGACTGACTTCCTATAGTGATAGTATGCATAAAAAATAAAAAAAAGTAAGATTTTAGGGTCTTTTAGGGTAATTTAGCTACACTTATGAGCCGAACCCAAACGTGGATCGTGGAGATGCAATATGCGAATCCTCTTTTGAAAACTGAAATAAACATAAAAAGAATAAGAAAAGTGAACAAACCTGGGAAAAGTACCAAAGGTAGCTAGTATCAGTATGAAAACTTGTGTTTACTTATATTTTGTGTTAAGCTCACTCCACGTACCGATAGTCCCAGGTCTTCACCGTGACATTTTTCGCCATTCGGCTTGCCAAAGACATGTCTTCACTCTACCACTATACTTCATACAATTGTCTCGTCTTACTGGTTACGCGTGTCCTTGTCTTCACGTACTAATATGTAGTCAATCGTAATTCACTACCGGAGTTTTGTATTCCAATCACTTTCCCACCAACCTTCGTTCACACTAGATTTTTTTTAGTCAAAAATTGTTAGCCCCAAACGTTTGCTTTTATACCTTTGCTACGAGAGAATGTGAACAGAAGAATTAGAGGGCGGGCTTGTAATCTGCTCGACCCCGTCTTCAAGTTCAAAATGTAGCAACGTTGGTTCCTTGATTTAAAAAGGTTGGCTGTCGTTGAAGGTTTTCAAAATCGAGGTTACTACGGATTGCCCTATCTCATCATGTCTGCTGATCTCTGCGAAAGCTACTGACGTCATCATTGGTAGCACCATAGAAATATAATAAACCAGAATGTCGTCAAGGAACAATACGTGAAGCGCAAACTTCTGTATGGAAAAAAAAGGCGTTCTCAAAACTTCTCATGAAACCGACTAACACAAAAACCAACGTGAATCTTAGCGTAATGTAGCTCGCAAACAGCTAAACGGAGCAACGCAGTTTTCCCTGAATATTGCCAGGTTATCTCAAAAAAAAATCAAACGGTTGCAGTACCTCTGTTTTCGCCCAAAGATGTATAATCAGATATCGAACGAACAAATCCTCGGGCCGTAGGTGCATTGTATATGGAAGTAGTTAGTGGAATAGTTAGCCTGACTGCGTTCTAGTTTCTCTGTTTCTATGGGATAGAACCCAAATCCTACCCCGGCTAAGCAATTAGTAGCTTACCCCTGCATATGAAGTAGTAAAACGAACAAATGAGAAATACTAAATTCTTGTTAACGTTAGCATTTTGTCAGTTTGTATGTCGCCCGATACTGAGTTTTGTATTATTCCCATTTTGTCCCCATCCAAGGAACAAGAGACTCCTCACACATTGTCGCCATAACGGCATTACAAACATGATTATTGTGCATGAAATTGCGCCGTCACCGAAATGACCAACATTATACTGTTGATCAGCAAATTGCCTTCCCTTGCTGTTCTCAACACGGCCGGTCTTTTTGTATGCGAAACTGAAAAGCCAAACTGAAATTATTTCCTACCCAGAAGTTTCCAGCTGTTACAAAAATGAGGGAAAAGCGTTTGCAAAATTTGAACATTTCTTCGTAAAATCATGACTTTCGTCTTCCGCCTGTTAAAAGCTTGAACTATGAATAGCAATGTGAATATGTAGTCAAAATGCATCTTTCCAGCCACTCGTTACTGCCATAGTTGTTGGAAGTTTACCGGTGGCTATACTATTATTTCGTTGGATTGCAATTTGTGGTTGACATTTCTGTATCACAGACGGGATATCGATAAAAAGAAAGGGGGAGGGGGGAGGGGGGGAAGCTGTCACATGCTGTGAACAACCTTTCCCAGACACGTTGGATAGTTCATTTAGGATAAGACAAATGCTCTAAGCCTCTTGTGTCTGTGACAAGCTAATTTCCTGCTTATTATAAGAGAGGTTCACTAAAGTTAAAAGTGCAGTTTCTTTTGATGTCTGAAGTCAGTGTGAGCACTGCTTATCGGACGTGATTTTACAATACATTAGCCTACACAAAGACGCTATCATGCGATCTCCCTACAATGCTAATACGGACGCCGTTGGGGATGGTGACGAACAAAATGAATGTTTTAAAGCGTTCGAAAAACGTTTAGATCAAATTTATCAAGTCTTGATGCCACTCTTCTCGAACTTACCATGTCGAAGTATTTGAAAGATATAGAAATGACTGTTTTCATATCTCTAGTATATAGTGTAAGTGTGACATACTTGACGTCAAGACCGTGGTCAAGGGTATATCAGTGTAGGGATTCACCATTTTCATACATTACCCCTCCTTCAGGACGACGAACAATAACTTTAGAGCCCCCCCCCCCCCTCAGATAAAAAAAACTCTGGCTACGGGTCTGGTGCATCATGCGAATTATGGATGCGTCCAATTTATCAGTTAACGATACAAAGGAAGGCTGAGGCTGGACGGGTTCGATTCCCAAGATGCTATCCGGGCAATTTCCGGAATTCTTCGCTTTTCTAAGGAAATGAGAAAAAAAAAAAAACATCACAAAATACTGAAAAAACGGACTTTAAAGGATACACGGAGACTTGAAGCGGAGTTAGGCTATTTGTGGGACAGATATGTGAAAAAGATGTCCACTTTGTCAGAAATTTCAAAGTAATTCATTATTAAATTCAGAATGTCGAAATGCTCTTGTGTACCAATTTTAAGTGACACAGATAATCTGGAACCCAAGATAGCAATTTGCCACCAAAATATGCCACCATATTGGAATTCAAAATGGTCAGACTTTTTTCGATAAGGCTATTTTTGTACTCAGCATGTCAAAATAACCACGTATGCAAATTTTCACACTTTCCACCGGATGTAAACATCTGGACCAATTTTTGTTACATATCTGCTTGACTGCCTGACCATTAAATATATGAGGCAACGTCAGTATGTTTTTTGCACCAGGATGGTGGTTCACCATAATTCTTATCCACGACTTCATACAGAGTGGGATAGGTCCCCCCCCCCCCCTCAAACGGTGTTTCACTGTCTTGGAATAAGTATGAAATGTCGCAGTGTACGGTACATGGTTTCTATCATGGGGTAAGTACGGTGATATTCTCCGATTTAGCGCAGCCTACAATAATAAACCTCGCCTTTATACAATATATTGTTTGCATTCCTCGCAGACCGCTCGCTGTTCCAGTGGTGCTCAACGGGACCTGGACCAACGCCCCTTCGGGCCCTACCCAAGTATTTTCCAGAGTTAAAATAGAGACGGTTCAACTTGTTGATTTATTTACTTTTCAGAAGAAAAAAAAAATTTAAAAGAAACCCTCCGTTTCTCAAGATGAACGTGGCCCGGCAATCCGGATTTATCACAATTCACAATAGAGGAAAGTGTATTGCTGATGAGGTTTTTTTTTATTTTGGGGGGGGGGGGCGAAGGGCGACCCGTCTCAGTTACCTCCAACACCATGGATTCTGCCAAAGGCTAGGGTAGCTAGGATATGAAACGAGGAAAGGGTCAACGAGAGGTGCTGTCCAATCAGAAGTCGTCGTTGAGTAAGAAACCGTCCGTTCAGAGATGGCTGTTCGAATTCACCGCTGAAATACCGCAGCTGCCGTCCACTCAGAAATGGTCGTTGTTTCAGAAGCCAGCCCATTTAGAAGTCGCCGTTCAAATATAGCATCCGTTCATTCAGAAATAGGATTCCTAACAGGACGCATCCTGACCATTTGGCCTTGAGGATCCAGAAAAGGGTGCCAACAAATGCCCTTTTCAGCTGAAAAGGTACAACGATGAATTTAAGTGGAAAATATTCTCTAGGTCTCACTAATAGTCAAAATGGGTGTGACCCAAAGTTTTTAAGTACGGAGCTCCAGGCCTTAGCATTACAGGCCCCAACATTTCAAGATATTCAGTTGAGACGGTAAATGGATTATTCCTTCTCCACTTAAAAAGTGCATCTTGAGATCGCTAAAAACAGCATCTTTATAGCGTAATGTACGTTTACCACCAAGAGAGTGCTTCAGAAGGGGCCTATGGTGCATAATGACTTCATTCAGAAGGTTCATTGATAGTTTGTCTTATTTCTTAAAGAGTATATCTTTTCGAGCACAAAAATATCAACTCCGGAAACTTAATCTAGTATATTGGTTCAAACACTACCATACAAAATGGCCCATGGCCCATAACGACTTGATTCAAATGAAAATGTACATGAGTAAATCATTTTGATGTGGAAAGAGTACATGTTAGGGATCACAAAAGCATACCCAGTTCAGGGACTTCATCTTGTACCTTGGTCTAAATACTAGCCCAAAAGGAGCTCATGGCCCATAAAGACTTTATTCAGTGGAAAAAGTACATTGGTGATTTTGCTTGCTTTGGAAAGAGTACATCTTAGGGATCACAAAAATTCCAAACACACACGCACACACATGCACACAAAAGATACACATAATTATGTTTTCTGCTAGTTAAGTCTTTATGGGCCCTTATGGGCCACTGCTTGGGTCAATGTAAGCAATCAAATTGCTGTCATTGATATTTTTATGATTCTTAAAGGGCGTACTCTTTGAAATACAAAAAAAAAGAAATATCTACATGTACCTGTTTCTGGTGAATAAAGTCGTTACAGGTCATGGGCCCATTTTTTGGCTACTGCCTGTGCTCATGTACATGATAAAGTTACTCGACTTGGTACTTTTGTGATCTCTAAGATGTACCCTTTCAAATACAAGAATACATGTCCATGTATCGTTTCCGCCTAAAGATGTCTTTATGGACTATAGACCACATTTTGGGCCACTTTTTGGGCTAAATGTGATCCCTACGATGCATTTCTCAAGTTACAAAAAGAATCATCCATGCACCGTCTCAGCTATATAATACTAAATGTTGGGCCCTTTAATGCTACTTCCTTGGACCTTTTTCAACGTAATATCGTATCACACCCATTTTGAGTATTAGTGAGTCCTGAAGGACATTTGCCACTGAAATTTATCTATGTATCTCTGCAGATGACATAAAAAATGAAACCCTTTCCTGGACCCTCGAGGTCAAATGTACATAATGTGTCCATTCAGGAATCCTATTCCTTGCCTCCTAAGACCCAACCTTCATAATAGAACTATCAAATCTTTTGTACCTTTCCAGCTGAATAAATGGTCTGGACTCCCGGACCATATGTAATTTAGAATTGTAGACATCAACCTAAGTTTACTCTTTTGGCATCCCATAGTTCACACTCTCACTCAAATGGACGGCTGGTGCACTTGAACGGCGACCACTAAATGGCGGCTTCTGAAACAACGATCATTTCTGAGTTGACGGCAGCCTTATTTGACGGCGATTTCTAAATGTAAGCAGCTGAATGTGAACGGCGATTTTTTAATGGACAGCTTCTTAATCAATGACTACGTCTGATATAGACATCGCCTTCCGTTGACCCTTTCCGCGTTCCATACCAGGATACCATCAACGGGTGTTTAACCTTGATGTCTGTCTGAGCATCTTCCCCAAGTGGGAACGACCCCCCCCCCCCCACCTCCGCACCTTACTCTCCCAATTTACAGAGAAGACCGGCGTTCTCCCAGGGTGTCCATCCACTGCTATTGGGTGGTGTCCCGACGGCTTTGTGCATTAACTAAAGTGGCATTATGGGTATGGACAACGTCCTCTTTGTCTCCAAAACAAAAATTAAACAAAAGGACCATAAATTTTATTTTCAGTCTCTTAAAACGAAAGAGTTGATTTGCTTTCATCAGACAAGGTATTTGCAGACACTTTACCAATCAGTCATTGCCTAATAGGAGATAGGCCTACACTCTCTACTATAAGGCTTGCTTGAAGTTAAGTCACGAGTTCTTACATCCGTCCCCCCACTCCGTTTCATTACCGAATTCAATAGACCGAATTAAAAAGTAATATCCGAAATTAGGAGAGGCTGTATGTTTTGCATGTGTTTTAGCTCTAATGAATTGAGACCTGCTTGTAAAAACAAATTTATTTATTTTTAAGTGGGTTAAATGTGATGACTCAACATCTTACTGTTTATGTTTTTCTACCATATCAATAAAAAGGACTTTCAGTGAGTCAAAAGCGAATAGTTTGCAAGTCAATGGAGATGAAGAGACTCAGTAATACATCAAGGATTGAGACTTGTCAAAAAGAAAATATAACGAGAACGTAAACTTGTAGATAGATAATTACTTAACAACATTAAACCAGTGGTTCTCAAAGCTTGTCCCTATCAACCCCAGGGGCGGGGTGGGGGGCATTTTGAAACATTGAGAGGGCGCCACAGAGTATACGGGGAATACGGGGCGTTGGCACCCCGCGGTCACTCGCGATTACGACACATCTACTGAGCTATACAGGGCAGCATTTCACTAAGCTCACCCTTCGTACAGACACTGAACTGTATTTCTTTGGACTTTCTTTACCAGTTTCGCAGTATACGATATGTATTCTCGTGAACAGAAAGAGAGAAAAACATATTGTCGAGCATACGATTATGAACGGCAGGACGTGGAAAGGGGGATAGAGGTGATAGAGAGGCGTATGGGCGCCCCCTCTGCTTAGGGAGCAGGACCGTATCTGCCTAAAAGATAATGACATTTGTCCGGAGTTTCCGTAAATGATGACGCATCTACAAGTTCGAGCAAATTGAGGGAAATGAGACTGCATGTATGTTAGGATGGATCTAATTTAACAACATATGAGAGCAAATATATTGTCATATAAGATAGATATGGCCGAGGACCAACATTTTAGTACAAATTGAAGCCCTTATTTACCCTTGAAATTTGACACCAGTGAAAAGAAAATCGTCTATATTGCAGATTTATCTTAATCCACTGTATTGTGGAAATCATGGTACATTTTTTTTTTAAAAATCGTAATGTTTCTTTTAAGACAGTCAAGATTATGAAGAACTACATATGATATCAGTTGTGCCTGGGTGACATCACAAATTTCCCATAGTAATTGAATATACCATTTCGTAATGGGTATTTCTGTAAATATAAACAAAAAACAAAACACTCTTAAACGGAACGTGGCATTGAACTATAGTTTTCACCAATTAAGAGAGAAAATTAATCTTAATTTTTATGAAATATCAAGTTTCTTCAGTGGCCAATCCCTTTAACAATTCCTCAGATTCTCTAGCATCGTTTCAAAACTTTCACGCCACCCCCCCCCCCCACCCAAACAGAGTATGCATGCAGGCCAATTAAAAATATCTGTTTGTAATTGTTTAATGATCAATGAACAGTGTTAACATTTCCATTTATAGTGGCTACAACTGATACATGTCTAAGGCCACTAACGTTATGGAACCTTGCATTTTTCTCACTCTAAAAAGAGATGCATTTTTTTTTTTTTTTTTTGAGGTTAACACCATCAAAACCTCAAACTCTCAAGTCAAACGCTCTGCTACCCACTAAGTGGAGGTGTTTCATAAACACCAAATTCTTACGTTTTGCTCTGTGATATTTCGCATTCCGCTCTCCAGAAATGTTTATCATACCTGATATCATGTCCCGATGTTCGGTTACGGTGTTTTAAAACGTTTATCGATTAATATTTAAAGTGAGCGAATCGTTTTGGCTACCTAGAGTAAACTGGCCACGAGGCATAACATTGAAATTCAAAGTCGTTAAACATCTCAGCTGGAGATTTCTGTAAAAAAACATGAATTTCATATACTGTCATAATAATTAAAAAAATAAAACGACACCACAGCTGATCTTGATCGCGAACGAACACATATGTTTTCTTTTTCACTCCATGTGTCGTTTGCGAGCTGAGTCCTTCTTTTGAAGGAATGCATAGAACATTTACCTTTGATTGATCTTATAAAACTCAATAACAGAGATGGGATGACTTCGTTTCGTCTATATATACCCACATATTCACAAGTCATTCTTCTCCCTTTACACTGAGTCAATTCAGAAAATATTTTATCAATTAAATCACAAGCCATTATGCTTTAATCACTATGTACTCTGTCGAAGGTACAAGTCAATTCACAAACAATTCTCTCAAGTCACAAGACGTCGTGCTTGCCAAATCATGAAAATTCCAAAGTGAAAGACAATTCACATACAATTCTAGTATGTCAAACGCCAATATGTCAAATTACATCCCGTGTTCTTTCTATAGGGTGCAAGTCAATTCACAAACAGTTTTATGAAGTCACAAATCACTCTGTGAAATCATAATATATTATATCTAAGCGTCAATTCAATTCACAAATCATTCTATCAAGTCATCGATCATAATCTTACCTTCCTAAGCGTGCAACATGTCATTCTGTCAAGAAACGATGCGTTGTTTCTAAGATGGAAGCAGCATTTTTACGAATCGTTGTATCACGCCGTTCGGTCCAGTCACAAGTAATTTTGTAAGAGGGTGCAGTTCATACATGTGGTACTACAACCATTCTTCTGCTGAATTTAAAAGTTTGACGATAATGAAGCCTGTATGGATTCGTCAAGGACCCCATACCGGTTCCCGTACAATTCCATCCCACCCCCGTCGTCGGCAATTCCTCTGACAAACTCCCCAAACCCTTTCTGTAACCCTAACTTTTTCCTGAAGAAACTGTTGGTGGGGGGTCGAGTTGTCCGATGTGGAATTATTTTGGTTGGGAATTGTTTGGGTGGGGATTTTTTTCCAGGGTAGGTTGCCTCCCCTGGAAGAGGAATTCTGGGGGGGGGGGGAATTGTCCTGGAGAAAATTGTCAGGGTGGCAGTTATCCGGTCACGTCCATACCTTGTTGATTACAAGTCACGTCGTATAATCACATGATCAAGTCACGAGTCGTATATCCGACCTTATATAGAGCCATTTACGCTGGGGCTCTGCTGGAGTGACGAAAAACACTTTCAATTTAAATGACATATACAGTAATCGAAATATTCATCTATGTAAACCACCCCCCCCCCAAAAAAAAAAAAAAATCCAGAGAGTTGTCCGAGACACTAGTCAGCATTCTAATGTTAGTCACAATTTATGACTAGCATCGTATACTGCCGATATCCCGCCTTACGTCTGTCTATCTTCATTCGTCTTGTCAAACCTGTTATCCATTCTCTGTAAATGGTCATACTGATTCACAATCGGGCCGAATGTCTTCAGTTTAGAGTGTCTCTCAAAATGGCCGGTAGAGACACTGTCACTTGTCCATCGTGACGTGCTCTCATAAATGTGTGTACTGGCTACGGATGTTTTCCCTTTCAGCGTTCCATCGGTGTCCGTGAACAGTTGGAATTTCGACGGTGAAGGTGGGGGTCTTTCCAAATGAGATTTAGTCGCCCAGACGGACTCGACGAAGGTCTGCCGAGGGTGTCTTTTCTCGCTAGTCTTGCCGTAGTTACTCCAAGATCTGTTGAAGCGATTTGTCGGCCCACAGATCAGGAGGGTCACGCACAAGAGAACAAAAATCAAAACAGCAGCTGGTGTCATGAATATCAATATGTACACGGTCGTTTTATCCAAGTGGCTTATGGTGTAAAGAAACCCTCTGCTGTCGTTGGGTGTCGGCGAGTTAGATGGGGTAGTGTGGATATCAATGGAACCGGAGTCACCGTTGTTAGACCAATCAGAGTCGTCGGATGGAAACTTGAAATTTTTGAACGTTTCGACCAAATCTGAGTTCTCTGTGTCACCTGGCTGTTGCTTTTTGGTCAGGATAGTTGTACCCTTCGTCGTCAGTTGGGGTGGCGAGGTTTCTCTGTACGTAGTGTATATTTTAGAGGTGTACGAAGTCATCGGGAATTTGCTCGTGACGAATTTCGGAGTAATCTCGGTCGGCGAGCCCGGAAATTCGCCAAACTCTGCTCCAGAACCATAAAAGTGATTGTCATTATCACTAGAGAATAAATTATATTCGTCGTGGAACGTAAAAGCTGGTGTCTCGGTTGTTGTCTCCAGTATTTCCATTCGGGTGTTGTCAGAAGAAACCGGCTCGCCATTTATGGTCACTCTCACAACAGTTTCCCCTAGCAACACCGTTCGTCTGCTACTATGCAGCGAGCAAGAGACACGCAACCCGTCGTCTGCCCGTTGCAACCTGTATATGTACATGGTATCCGACGTGACGGCGTATCGATCTCTGGCTAACAACGGACCCTGCATCCAAACGATCTGCCTCTTTCTCGTTTCGATAGTTTCAGAGGGTGGCCTAGGACAAAACAGTTTTACACCGTCCCCTTCTTCTACGTAAGCGACCGATTTACCCGCCAGAATGAACTCGCTCGTCGAAGTCACCCTCAGTGGTCCCAAACTACAAACCTCATTCCGTTGATGACGTTCTCTGTCTTCAGATTCGCAAGTAAATGTGGCGTTAGAATCGAAATGTTCCACTTGAAAGGTGAATTCGACCGTCAGATTCTCCCCTAACAGGGTGACCACTTTACCGCCAATCTGAGGCAAATCGGGCTCAAACGTGTCCGATGCGATTGTTCTGTTGTTTTTAATCCACTTTAAAGTAAGGCCATCTCGTCTGTTAGCGTACTGGTGAATCCATTTGATGCACCGTAATGTGATGATTTCGCCCACCAGCACTTTCCTTGTGTCGTCGATACCGCTGCAGTACAGTGTACTTGTCGCCGGTAACCAATGGCGCGTTGACCCTCTTGCGTCTGCCGCCTCTGTCGCGGACTCGTGTTCGTCTTCAGCCGGGATGATCCGAAGAACGTTTCCATTGGATCTCCTCTGTGTCGTAATGCCGACGTCACCGAAAGTCAAAATGTTGCATATGTACAGGCCGTCGTCAGAATATTGGACGTTCTTTATCATGATGTCATATCGCAGGTTACTCCTACCGGTCCCGACGATTTTTATCCTTCCGGCCAACGGTTCCGGTGCTATTATATCGTTACCGCTAGTCAGCCACTCGGTAGCTAGACCTGCTCGGTCTGACTTCATCCATGCTACGGCCTGATTTATCGAGAGCTCTATCACTTTGCAACGGAACTTAACCGACGAACCCACTGTCGCTGTAATATCCTGAGGTCTTGCACGGAAGGCGTTCTGTGACTTCACGATGGTATCCCCCACCAGCGAAAGAAAAAGAAACACCAGCCCAAATTTTCGAAACATTTCCAACTTCAAGCTTTCCAAATTTGGGAAGAAAAATCTATTCTAATGATGATAAAGTTTCCTCCAATAGGAAAACACTTAAACAGTCCATTGTTAATAAATAAATTTCCTCAAAAATATTTCATTAAAACATTTACTGTTGCACGTAAACCCAAGAAATGACTATGGGCTCTAGCACTTTGTTGCAAGCTCTGACAGCTCTCCATCGTTAACATTTCAGTTAAGTGCTTATAAATTGTAGTCGGAGCAGCCACTGCTTGAAGATCAAAATTTATACCTGTTTTCCTTCTTTCGTGATTCGGGGATATGAGGCATCACAAGGAACAAGTTAATTAGAAAACCATTTGACATTCGATCGTTTTGATAAAATAATTTGGATCTATCTTGAAAAGCCTAGAGACCCGAACTTATGTTAAAAACTTTGCCCCGTCACGGTTGTAGGTTTCTCTGACAGATGAATAACATAAATTACAGCGGCCATTATGATGAATGGCAGACGGTTCTATATTTGTACTGATAAAGTTGTAGGCTTGACAATTCATGACAGGAACATTACTGTTAGAAATACGGTAACGTTTTTAAATTTATGCCATAAATCGCCTTCCGTACTATGAATAGTGGTTTTCAATCTGGCCACAGGCTTTGGTACATCACGTGACACAATGTTATCTCACATAGATGTTAACATCCGTTTGTCATGTCCCGTAAAATTTTAAGTCACTTGAACAGGAACCTAAATTCCTTCATAAGAATATCAAAACATCATTTCTCTCTCGATAAAACAATAAAAAACTTACTTTGGCAATGTTCCAATTAACGACAAGTTAATTTGCCCACCTGATAATTTTCTAATTTCAATTTCCGAAGAATGATAAAACCGTCTCTCAGTTGAAAAAAGTCCTCCTCAGAATGAATACAAATATCGTCTTAAAAATCACATGTGGAAAACAATCCATTTGCCTCATACACGATAAGCTAGGTGAAGCTCAACTACACAGTGTTGGTTATAAATTTACATACATCTATTTTTGGCGACGAAGCCCCCGAAACTGACCTACGGCAGAACATTGATCCAAAATACTCAAATATACTCTTCTCGGCCGTGTAGCAGATTTCGCTCCAGGATTGTTTGTGTGTCCTCTTCACGGTAACGCCGTCAGTCTTTATTGATGTTTTTCGGACCTACAATCGTTTCCAGTGGTTCTTTATTTACCATTCGATGTTTCACCTTGTACATAGCGTGTGTGTGTCTCCATCTAGATGCTGAATATGAACTACTTCCTCTCTCCGGTGTACTATTACCCAGGAGCCCAATTTGAGTTGTTTGGCCAAGCTTATACGAGTAACAAGATCTTCCGTTTTAATTAATTGTTCATCCTACTTATTCAGGATAATGTAAACGTCATTCAACAGGTTTATTGTAACGTCTGAAAAACTATTATCGCAACAAAGGAATTTACAGGCGATACAGTTTTTTATTCATTTACTATTTCTTCTGTGTGGAGGGGGGGTGGGCATGACGATCACTTAAGTAGTTTCGTCTGAGGAGTGTAACAAGAAACTTCTTAAGTAGTTTGTGTAAAAACGTGTTGTCTGTGAGTGTGTCTCCCTGTCTGTCTCTCTGTCTCCACCTCTCTCTCTGTATGTGTGTGTGGGGGTGGGGGGTATGAGGCACGGTCGTCAGAGTATGTACATCAGTAGTAACATTTTCATGGGGGGAGGTTGTGATGGGACAGTCCATCATCTATGGCTAATTCCTTTTGTTCTATTGAAAAGATAGAAGATAGACCGGATATAGCCATAGCAACGTAGCAACTTCACTTTAATAAGTTCTTATCTTTACTGCCGTACGAATTTGTAACTTAGAAGATACACATAAAAACGTACTCTAATGCTGCTACCCGAGTCCTTCTTCCCAAACTTGAAATCTTACGAGATATCGTGCACATCAGTGCCTCTATACGCTGTCCTTACTGCATGCAGAGGGTGCAACAAGCGTGGTTTCTATGACAACTCGGCTGCTCCACGGGTGGTTTAAAGCCTAGTAACAAATTTCAGAAAATGAAAACCGCCTAAAAGCCCAAGAGGAAACTGCAAAAACGATGTGTTGCAAACGATATGCAAATATATAATTCTCTTTCATGACCTTGTCTACAACAGTCACACAGGAAATCAAATTATATTTCATGAGGCTTGTCCACAAATTTCCGTCGCTGACAACAAATTTGGTGAATGAGGTTTTAATGATCATTAAGGGGAGAAATTAAGCCACAGTACTAAGAGATTACACTTGAATATATTCGGTATAGCGAATATGTCGGCCCCAAATAGCAGACGATGGAAAAGGATGAGTACGTACGCAGTGACCAGCAACATGGTTACAAATATTCTAAACGTAGCAGAAAGTGTCTCCAAAGGAACTTACGTCTGCTTTATCAGGGAGATGCAATTGAAAGGGAGATACGACAGAAGCTCCTCCCTTTGAAGTAGCCTAATTCCCGCCAAAACCCTCTCACAGATTCAATGGGAGTAAAGGGTATAAGGAACTTTACGTAAGAGGTATATGTCGTCTGCTCCATTGTAAATTGACCATTAGACAATTTATCTGTAGCTATAGCATTGCCAGTCGTTATTCTCCAAATCAGTTTTCAACTTCCGACATGTTCCCACGCCTATTTCAATACAAAAATTTGATGTTGTGTAACTTACTGAACATGGATACACCCTCTGTAAACTTGTGAAAATCGATAAAATGCAACAGTGTAATATAATCTTGTGAACGTTTTTGTTATTTGCCATATGGCAAAGGTCTATGTCTTATTCTTTTATACCGGTAAGTCTTGATTTCAAAGAGGTAACCAGTTGCTTTGATGTTTGGCACAGTGGTTTTGAGTTGATTGTCGGTGATGAACCTCGCATCAAAACATTTTGCTAGGCAATCCTTCTCAGAGATTATAAGCAGATGTGAATGAAGATTACTTGGGTGTCCCTAGAAATAAGATACATCACAGGAAAGGTAAAACGGCCCTCAAAGCTGTTCTCATCTCTTCATGAATTGAAAGTCACTATATCACACCAGAGAAAATCTAATAGGATTAGCCTTCCTGTTTTATCTCCTTTTCAGTTGCACCTCCCTGGTTTTACGTACTATTTGGAGGTTGAAGGCGTGGTGCACTCGCATAACTTTTGCATACCAAACCCTCTGAAGGTCAGCTTAATCTCTTCATACTCGCCTTAAAAAAACTCATTGAGTTGTTTCATGAAACTCACCAAATTTTCCTTAACCTGTGAAGTTTCCTTCACAATTGTGATAAATGGTCAAACTAAGAGGATCCCGATGTCTCACATACAAAGGAACATAAATGATTGTGAGTAATTAACGATATTCAATTGGTTTCTGAAACTCTTCAACCGGACCCTTTTCACGTTAGGGCTTATTCATATGCCCACGGTGAATACAAGTCAGGATCAAAAATTCAAAACTTTTGACAGTTTTCCCCTAACTATTGGATGTGAAACCTGACCGATTACGCTGTAGGAATATTGACATGTGTTTGTACCCTTCATAAACCTCACAAACTTATCGATATCAACTCAGTAAGCCCCTTTAAAAGAGCAACTTTCTGAAAAAGTATACCCTAACTGAATCGAGGAACGTGGCTTTCCGTGCATGTGATCTCAACCCCCCCCCCCCCCTCAAAAAAAAATAACAAAGTAGTGCGTTTTGACAAAATTAAGCATACGTGTCGAAAACTTACACACAAAAAAAACAGCTAAAAGCAGCACCAAAGTTTCATGAGATATTAAACATAGTCAACAGTTTCATTTTCCTGAAGAGTGGGACACGTATTCATAGCGTGTTTTTAATTTAGTTCTATTTTATTGTTTATGATTCATTGTGTATGAAAACTCCACCAAAAAAATGTTTTAAGTCTTTTCTCACAACCCCCCATCATCTTGGTAAAGTCTCTCTCAAAAAGATAATTATCCTCCTGGTAAACTCCAAATTCTCATCACTACCTATCCTTCTTGTGAAGTCTTTCCTATACCTACTCCTGACAAGACTTTTCTTTCAAAAACCTCTCCTTCTGATCAAGTTTTTCCTTATCAATAACTGTCTTCCTGATAAAGTATTTCTTACAGTCACTTATCTATACCTAAATTCAGTCTCACAACTACATACCCGCCATAGTAAAGTCTTTCTCACAATACCTGTAAAGTCCCTCTCAGAAATAACTATCCTCCTGGAAAAGTCGTTTTCACAACTACCCCTCTCCTTCTGGTAAAGTCTTTTTCTTACAAATATACCTGCCCTCCTGATAAAGTATTTCTTATATATCTAATTATTCTCCTGGTAAAATTCTTACTCACAAAAACCCACCCTCCTGTTACAGACTTTCTCAGAACTACGTATCCCCACCCCTGGTAAATTCTTTACCACGGCTATATACCTTTCTTTCTTGAGGCTTTTCTGCGGCGTCTTGTAAGAGATAGAATTTTACAGCACTCTTCAATATTTTATGACATGCAGGTATTTGCCAACTAGGTGACAAGTCTGCCGGAGATTAATTAGGTCATCCTTAATTGAATAAGCTGTCTATGTACGTCAATGGGATTTGACTAATGACTACATATCTTGCGTGTATTCACCGTCTTAAATTCATTTTCTACTCTAACATGCCCAAAGTAGCGTTTCTTTGCTTAATTTCTTTTGACAAAACTTGTTCACAGAAGTTTGTCTTCTATGTTCTACCTAATTAGTTTAAAATATCTGAAAGTATCCTTATTTCAACCTTGAGAACAAAGAACGCATTCTATAATGTAACTTTTGCAAACCTCAAATATAGATCCTATATGGGTACCTTTCGTGTTATACGAGATGCCAGTCAAGATCACTCTTTGTGCTGATGGTTGAAACCGAACCACAAGATATGAAAGATATGTGATGTTATGTTTGACAAATTGTAACACAGAAGTCATTCAAACTGGGGGGCAATTTGACAAGATTTAAAAAAAAAACATAAATTTAAATTTAAATGGAGAGATATTATTGCATGATTATTTGGTATGAGAAGTCCGTACAAAGTTATCAATAGTTATTGTTATTAATTTAGTAATATTAATAATTTATCTCGGAATGTACATAGATTCATGACACAAAAGAATTGAAATAACAGCATCAATATTGACTGTGACGAAGTCATTCTGTCGACTATTCATTTTTAATGACACGTGAAAGAAAAAAGAAAAGAAAATAATTGGAAGTGAGACGGTAATAATATGCAAGGGTTGTTGAAATGGAGGGGGGATGTCGAATAGATGCTGATTTTTTGTCATTTCCTTATTGTCGTGAGAAGAGATTCCATTTTCAAGTCCTACGATTGCATTTAATGTCCGATACATTTCATGTTACTTGTGTTCAACATTCAGGACTACGGTAGTGGCTTATCATGCACCTTGTGAGTTGTGATGGTATAAGTTTATTTAGCTCATACTCTTTATGGCAAACCCGTTTTATCTTTTTTTCCCCCTTTTAGCTACTGTCCCCAATTATTTGGTGATATCATTACGTGACGATGACATCAATTATTTTATGAAATTACCAAATATTTGATGATATCACTTATCAGTTATTGATGAAATTGGTGATATCACCAAATAGTTGATAAAAAAGTAAAACAATCCGCTTTGCTCCTTATTACTATGTAATATATACATGTAGTAGTAAACTATTTATTTCTGACTTGTCAATACAATAACTATTTTTTGCCAATTGTTTTTTGTTTTTTTTCAAAATTTTTCTCTTACCGTTAAAGTATCAGGCTAAACAATGAGAAAGCCAATTGAGTTGTGCTTATTTACACTCCATGATGACTTCATGATAACGTCAGCATTACTGAAAGCTGGGTTCAAATATTTCTACCCATAATAATTACACAACTCCATCTTGTATAAATTTGTACAGGTCCCAGTAACATCTAGCAGAGACTGTAACGCCATCTTAAAACCGAATCACCCAAACAAATTTTACCACCAAACACGGCCTATTTCTCCCCCTTTCGCAATTTTTAATTAAATTATTCGACCTGTCATAATTCCAATTATAACACTGTTAACGAACGGACAGTCAGCTTTTCGGTTTAACGGATTTTCTTTTGGCCCCTGGTGAATAATTATAGTTTCCACGTGACCAGTTGAGCCTAACAAATGACAAAAACAGTTGACAATTTCTTACGCCTGCTCCAATCGTGTATCCTTTGACTAGGTATACTTTGAATCTGCGTAAAATATTTTTACCACTTTAAAATGCCACTGAGTTGATATACCTTTTTTATAATTCTTCAGTACCGCATGTACTATGTGTGAATTCATTACAGCTAAAGACACGTTTAGAGTGGCAGGGTGGGAGGGAAGGGGTGGGCCAGGATGGAGTGCCAATGACGTAACGTTACCTCAGTGATTGGTTGAAGCTGTTACTATTTTTCGCAAAGTAGGTTAACTTTTGGTTTAAAGTGAAATTATTTGAAAAGCTGATGTTATGTACCACCTCACTATCAAGTTTTGCCATATTCCCCCTTTTTTCGTTTATTATATATATATTATTATATATATTATATTCCCCCTTTTGTTTTCTCCTAATATCCAAATAGTGATAACATCATCACAATGACGTCGCTATGTATCCTAAAATTTTCAATATACCATCCTTTGATTAATATCTGGACTATACTTAATGTAACTGTAGTAACAAGGTCGGAACTATAGTGTGCAGCTCATTCTATGTTTGTCACAGAAATTAGTTTTTAAAACGTCTATGTACGTGTGGGTTGTACAATTAGTTTACTACGATGATCATATTTCACAAACCATGTTTACAGTTTTACAAATTGAAGTTATTCGAATGTATCATGTGATTAGCCACCTAACTATGTAGTGTAAAGCAAAAGTTCGCCGTATATTGCCAGTTTTTCCTTCAAATGTTGATGACGTCATCACAAATGACGTCACTGCTAATATGCATCCCAAAATTTTAAATCTTAACATCATTTTTTTTTTTTCTGGATGTCTGAACTATACTTGATGTCACCGTATAAATATGGGCAGATCCTTTGTGTGGGGTGCATGGTAGGTCACTCTAGCCCATGATCCCATTTGGTCGTGCAGATCGGTTCAGAATGTTCAGTCCTTAGTTGCCACACCTGGGGTTCTATGTATCTAGCTTTGGTGTCCTCCTGGGGGTGTCTACAAAACTAAGACCTAAGAGCTAAGACCTAAGACCTCACCAACTGCAAAACTAAGATCCCACCAACTATAAAACTAAGACCCCACCAACTATAAAATTAAGACACCCGCCCTCCTGGGTATACCATATGGGTGTCCCAACGTATATAGGCCTCGTTCTATTAGTAGTGCGTCATGTGGTGTCAGTATGTGCACATAGTAGCACGGTAGCTTAGTAGCAGTGTGTCGCACGGTGACAAACTATGTGCCAGGATTTATTGCCAATGTCTTCAGTAGTGTTACAACTGGTATAACATTTGCAGAGGGAACTTATTATACCACTTAAAATGTTTTCAAAGGGTTTCCTGCGATGGTCAGAAGACAGGCAGGCCTATAAATGGAAGGTTACAGGATGAGATACTGTTTGTGTGTGCAACACATTACTGGGTGACGCAGTAGTGCCGCAAGCTCCACTTGCTCTCAAGTTCTTTTATGCCGGTGCCGCCAAAGTAAGTTTCTGGTTCTGGTATTCACGCAGATCTCCTCAAGCAGGATATACGGTTGAAGGTGTGAAAAAAAAAACCGTCGGACGGTAATTAATGAGGTAAATTGGGATCTTTTTAAGGACAGAGGGCTTTTGGTTCTTGAACGTCTCATTTGATTTTTAAGGTAATGCGTTTGGTCATGTGACATAGTGATATTTCTGCATAGCTCCATATATTTTGCAAGTGGTCCAGTTAAAGGACGCGTGTGACACAAAAAGTGACATTTTGGAATATTTCATTTCATGTATTTCATTCATACATAGATATATACATGCAGGCATACATACAATATTGGCTGTGTTAACTATTAAAAATGTTGAAAATAGCCACAAATACCATCCAAACCTATGGAACATTGAAGATTTAAAGGCAAATTCATCTTTTACCTGAATAAACATTGGCTAGTATAAAAAATTCAGCCTAGTCCACACAGAATTTCCATAATGTATTAAAATCATGCCTCGAGAGAACCCTTTTCTGCATAATAGAACATGACGTGATATCGAGTCATACCATCATGGTTAGGGTTTGCTCCTTCGAGGAAACCTTATCATGTATGATATCATGTAAAGAGTGGCTGGCAAATTCACCTAGTCCTCACAGAAGTACCATAATGTGTTAAAATCATCCCTCGAGAAGACCTTTTTTACATGATAGAAGATGACGTAATAGCCAGATATATAGCCAAATATATAATGGTTAGGGTAGGTACCTCTCGAGAAGGGAGATACATGTATGATATCATGTGAGGATTGGTTAGCACATTTATGGCGTCAAAAGGGCTAGTCTGCTCTACATGTCTTATGTTACCCTTTATTTCACCGATAATTGAGAATTTTATATGCCTCAGGGTTTTGTATTGTAAATATTGATATTACTTGACCAATGCCATGAAACCCAGGTATTAAGAGTAAGATGTTTAAGAGATAATATATAGAGCACTACCAAAAGAGATATCGAAACAGCGCAACACTCCACCTCATCATATCTGCATTTTCATAAAACTTTGAAAAGCCGTGTCTCAAAAATGGCCATGAAGATGGCCACCCGATTTTAATTCAGTGTTTCATTCTACAGTTTTTGAATGAAGCTTGCTCTTTGCTAGAGGCATGTGACACCACCTTTAATGAAACAGCATTCTCTCCACGATAAAAATTTTACTCGTAAATCATTTATGCCGATTGACTCTACCTTCCATGAAGTTGGCTGCAACAGATTAGGTCTGATGAAAAGAAATCATTTCATATGTATATATTGAGACAAAAGAGGATATTATGATACAAAGGACAATCAATAAAGACGCAATTACCAATAGAGGATGTTAACCTTCGATCTTCATAAACAGGTCGTTTATCTTCGAGAGAAACTCTCATTAAGTACTTAGATGGTGCATCCCAAACAGGAACTGGCAAGGATTAATTCATTTGAGCGAGGAGGAAAGAGATCACTGAAAAGCTGACTACATGACAAACAACTCCTTTATTTTTAGGATAGTGGTTCAAGAAAAATGCTCAATAGGGTAGCACACCGGGGCACCACTGACTTTCACACTAGAGATGTGAACTTCTGGGGCGGAGCTCGTGCACACAACGTACGTTATCATCAAGCATTACCTATACCTAGGCTATGGCTAGTTGAGAGGCTGCAGTGTCGCCTGTCCGTATATACGTCCGTCGTGCAAAATTTGACGTAGAACGTACCGGACACGTCGAAGTTTAGAATCATGACGCCCTCCCCTTTGGTAAAGAGTGAAACCTTATTGCAAACCCTGGGGATCTTCAACATTCCGAATCTCCTTCAGTCGTTGTAGTATCACAACCCCCCGTGCTTTAATTGGTACCACCCTTCAGCATACAGGTAGAACACGTCAGTGATGATATACTAGTGACGAAATGAGCTCATCTAGGGGTGCTATATTTATAGAGGGTGAAATCGTTTTATATACATGTCAGTGAGACGTCCCCTCATCTAACGGTGTCTTGGTGGGTGCAATTAGCATACGGCAGGGCCGTATATATGTACACCCAGTTTAGTACATACAATGAAATGACAGAACGATAAAGTATATTAGTTTCACTCTTCATAATGAAACACATGAAAGCAGATTAGCAGTAGCAGAAGTAGATTTTCTGTCAATAAATTTGTTTCAGGTTATCAGCTGACAGTAATGATTGTCGGTACGGAAACTGCTGGCACTCAGGTCCGTAGCCAGTCAGATTCAGAGGGTTGTCCCCCCCCCCCCCCCCGTGTCCATCACTGTGTCCCCACCTCGTGTGGAAAATCGACAGAAAATACTAAACTTTTCTACTACTACTAAACTGACGGAGGCCCCGGTGTGACAGACAGGCTATTATTCAGCAAAAGTAATAACAATGAACGTATTTTGTATTCTGTAACATTTTTTCTCTCTCTACAATTCCAAAACTTTTTAGCTTTACATCACGAGATGGGACGATTTTAATCTATGTAGGACAGGAAGCAAGAGTATCAGCGATAAAGAGCGCTATACAAGTTCGTTAATGATGTCCTTTTGCGTTTGCCTGAGAATGGCCTTGACCAACTGGTCGCATCACGAGGAAGGAACATTTTAGAGTAAAGTACTTAGTCTCTTGGACGCTCATGACAAGTGCACTTTAAACTGGACAAAAGGTAGAGTGGTAACACTTTGTATTTCCTTAGTTTAATTGACTGTGGTTTTTCATACATACAGTTTACAGTACACATCAATTATACTATTCGTTGGTTGAGATTCACGGTAGCGAAAGGATGAATCTCATCCGTAAGGGAAACAGAATGGTTTACCTGAAATAAGTCCAAAGGAGAAGGAAACCCTGGGAATATATTTATCAAAATGGAGCAGAAGTGTTTGGCAAACATCTTCCCAAAGTTTCATTCAGAGATATTGTTCCGTAACCAAGCCTACACACTTTTGGAATTCAGAGAAGGTTGCTGCCTTTTTTGCCTAAGTTGAATGTAAACCAACTTGAGTAAGTCGAATAAAGATGTCACATAATTCAATGATCATTAGCAATGAGGAATTTCAATGTATCTCTTTGTTTTCGTAACCTATAATTTCTATAAATTCCAGCACACTTGAACATAGTTTGTGTTGAACTGCAGGCGTATCATGCAATAATCGAATCATTACTCTGATTTGAGTCCATGCATCACTATTGACAATGAAACATAAAGAAAGACAAAAGCTTTTCAATCACATGTACATAGCCCTTTGGATGTCATCACAATCTCAAAATGGCAGCTTCCTGATTATTTTTATGAACATTCAAATTGCACTATCTTGAAAAGTGACCAACATATTTAAATGTAATTTGGTGATGGTGTTCACCGAATCTTTGTCTCCCTCTTAACATTGTTCAAAGTCCCGACTTTCGCTCTTCTTTTAAGCAGAACATGGACTTTACCATCTGCTAGATTTTCATTATGATGATGCTGGCTGTTTTTATTTAGTCAAAAAACACTCGATGAATAAGGAACAACCGATCAGCATTACAAAACACGCAGCCTAGTTAGTATTCCTTCCGAAATTGTTGAAATTCCTCAAATTAGTACCGTCCCCCAACTGTAGGCAGTGGCGTCGGTGCACATGGTTCAGGCCAACCCTCCCCCCCCCCCCCCCCACATGATCTAGAATTTCGCTCCGCAGTCTATGATAGCAGGCCTTCGTTAGCAAAATATGTAATGATGTTTAATTTGTTGGTCATAATTGTCGAGTAAAATGTTCCACTTGTGGCAAAATTACCCCCTCCCCCACTGAAAAAAGCTGCATACGGGCCTGTCGTGAAGGTTGGGGATTACTCCACTCTCCAAGTTCTTTGGCGTGAACTTGGCCTAAGTTACATGTGTATTAAAGGAGAAGGAAACCCTGGGAACATGTTTATCAAAATGAAACAGAAGTGTTTGACAAACAACTTCCGAAAGTTTCATTCAGACATATTGTTTCCTGTCCAAGTTACACACTTTTGAAATTCCGAGAAGGATGCTGCCATTTTTGCCCAAGTTGAATGTAAACCAACTTGAGTAAGTCGAATAGTGATGTCACATAACCACAGATAGCAGGAATTTTAATGTATTTCTTTGTTTTCTTTACCTAAAATTACTACAAATCCACACACACTAGTAGTGAATTAGTGAATTTCTAGTGAATTTCTGAGGTGTATCATGCAATAATCAACTCATTAATACTCTGATTTGAATCTATGCATGCCTGTTAAAAATATATTGACAGCAAAATATAAAGAAAAACAAAAGCTTTTCCAATCACACGTGGTCCAGTGATGTCATCACAATCTTAAAATGGCAGCTCCCTAATTAATTTTTCATGAACATTCAAATTGCAATATCTTGGAAAGTAAACAACATATTTGAATGAAATTTGGTGATGGTGTTCACCACATGCTAGTCCCTCATTTACCTGTGTCAAGTGTCTTGACTTTCCTTCTCCTTTAAAGAAGGTGGCGCCCTTGCAAAAACAACTTACCCGCTGAAAGTTAAATGTTGTGTAACGCGTACGTAACAAACAGTGTATCACGCGTACGTTGGGTAACATTAGATGTTGATCTACATCGCGATTACAACATCAAACTTAGTCGAGGTGTAGGTTCCCACTCCTCTCAGACTGCTAGAAACGCATGCACGAACTGGAGCCTTAGCTTTTCAGAAGTTTTAACCACCTCGCTAAATGCTAATCTTCTGTCGACGAATTGCACCCGCAGGCAACTCTGTGATTACAGTCAGTCAAAACATTTGGTGTTCGGCCCTTACGTTGCAGCTCCCCGGGATAGAGCCAGGCCCTTCTGCAACGTTAGTAGTACACACTGCAGTGTTCAGTAGGTATAAACTTATTGACCTCAGTCATAATGGCACAGGCCTATATCCAACTCAAGCAGTAGAAGCAACAGCCAAAGTCCTGTTAAAAAATTCAATTTCGGCGCACCCATCGACCTGTGCATACAAGTTTATTGTAGAAACCTCTAACAGTTAGGCGCTATTTACAGTATGGCTTCCTTTATTGATCATTAGGCCCTAGGCCTAGATATTCTATTCCGTAGGACACACTTGATCAAGTTGATGCAATCAAATCATAGTGTAGGCTATGCCAAAGCTAGACCAGCATTAGGGCAAAGCCTAGGCTTAGCCTCAAGTCTTTGTTAAACGGCCTTCCCATTGCAATACCCTGCAATTTGCAAGCACCCTCCCCCCCCCCCCCCATCACACCTTCCTATCATTGTTACAATTTCATCAGTGGTCTTAGATGCTGTATCCTTGAATCTGAGCACATTTGTATGTATTTCATGATGATGAACCCGTTACAGTTACATTTTTTTGCAGTTTTTTACTACCATAGTGACTGTGACTCACCTCAAATGGGTCCTCACTGACTCGATTCCAATTAAAACACCATGATAGGGTCCAACATGGTCTGATTCCACAGCAAATGACAACTAGTATTCTTTTGGCCTCTGGCCTACTTCGTGTACACACCACAAAAGTATGAGCTCAGTTGTAGCAGGAGTTGATACACACAAAGCAGACACGTTGAAGACCAGACTACAGGCAACAGGGGTATTGTCCTTTCCTCGGGAATGCTGGCCCTTAGTTCACTTCCAGGATTACCAGATTAGAGCTCACAAATTCTCCAGTATGACAGAGACTAGTGACGCCATCTAGGCCATCGTACTACACTTTTAAGCAGTGGCTCGTTTGGGACATTTGAAGGCATATTTTACTGACAATTAAAGGGGTCCTTAAATGAAAATACTTTTGCACTGCATGTGTTTCAGACCCATGCATGCCAATTTCTTGTTCTTAGCTCAAGATATTGCCGAGAGAAGCAGTTCCCTGCTCAACAAAATTTCCAGCCTTGGCCTCAACATCACTGAAATGCCATAACAGTGGCAAATTGTCGCAAAAACTTTTTGTTTTTCTGTGAATCTGAAGCTCTCATTGAACTTAAAAATTTGACTCTATTGAAAATTTAGGTTGGGTATATGTGTATGGGTATATTGTAGATTTATCTTAGGATAGTGTATAAACTGAGGTCACATTTGATAAAGCTATTGTAATGTTTGTTTTAAGACAGTCAAGATTATAAATAAATACAGAAGACATTCATGTAGTTGTGCCCAGGTGCACCACAAATTCCCCATTGTGTAATGTGCCATTTTAAAATCAATACCTCTTTAAAACTTGATAATACAACATCTGAACTGAACGTGCTATTGAGATGTGGTTTCTACCAATGAGGAAAGAAATTGTTCCTAATTTTTACATGCCACTTTTTGTCAGTGACCAATCCCTTTAATACATTGGTGATAGATACCTTACACTAGGTGCATTAGTTTACGCGGTACTGTACAGTGCTTACATATTAGACTTGCACCAAATATAGAATGTATACCCCACCACTGTGGGACCTCGTTGTGCCTAGAGAGACTCAGAGACAGTGAGATCAAAGTTAGATCACTTTCCAGTCACATGTACAGTACTGGATGTACAATGTTGAGTGAAACTTTCGATCTGGACAGGAATTTCAGAACCGGGTCTTTGTTTCGTCGGTCAATTGCTGACTGAGGTCTGGGTATCTGATCAGTGCAAACACTGATCTCTCTCCTAAAGCAATTATGACTGAATGTGAGGTTTAATACCATTATTAGTAGTTTCCTTATTTGCTTTAATATCTGATGTTAAAATATGGTAAAGTGGTTACACTGAGCATCTGAGCAGAGATCATCACCAAATCTTCAATTTCTTTGCAGCAACAGCAGCAAGAAAACAAATTCCACAATGGTCAAGGAAACCAAGAATGCCAAGCAGGCTGACCTAAAAGCCAAAGTAAAGGATGGAAAAGTTGCAAAGCAGACCGCAAAGACAAAATCCAAAACTGCAAAAGACGGCTCTGTTGCAGTCACCAAAAATGTTCCAAGCAAGACTGGTTCAGGGCAGGGCAACGTGCAGCCCAGTAAGTGGGAGCAGGAGTACCGTTCAACTTTGGACACCCCCGCAGCAATGCCAAAGAGGAATGCTCGTGGAGAGTTGGTCTTCGGCGATGCTCCCGAGATGCTGCCAAATATGTCCCCCAAAGAAGTACTGCAAGCGGGAAGTTTCGGCGGTACTTACTTCAGACCAATTAAGTCAGGTGTTACTGGTGGGTACATAGGACACTTAACTAGTGCAGTGGTTTCATGCTTTCAGTTTAATTACTGTACACGCATAAGCGTATGAAGCGGAGAGGCAGAGGAATTTGGACAAAAATTCATTGTATCCAGGCAAATGAGACAGGGAGAAGAATATTAAGTTAAAATTATGTCTTTTTGGCATACTGTTGGAAGGGTGATTTCTGGCCACCTACAGTAGGAGATACTGTAATTTTACCCCAGAATTTTCTGGTATGCTCCACCCTTACCCATGGTAGCACTTGGCTCAGTCTTCCACAATATCTCATCTCCCTACACCAAAATCCTGGGTGCCCAACTGTACTGTAGTAGAGGGATACTGTACTTCATATGACCTGGTAAACTTGACCTCCATCTGAAACCAGCCCTTGAAATGCCACTGGTGCCAGAATTAAAGCTGAGCCTCTAAATTTGTTCAACTTGGTTCAAAATTCTAAATGCGAGCAAACATCAGCCCCCCCCCCCCTTCTCTGACAACCTTTACCCCCATACACCAATTGATAGTTTCACATATAGTGTAGTGCAGTACATTTCCAGGGGCTTCTTATTGCTACAGCAGGTTAACTGTTGGTATGGGAAGAAGGCAGTTAGTGGCATGTTTGCAGTCTTAAATATTTAGACATCCAAGTTCAGACTGTCACTACGTCACTTTGGGAATTATGTGACAGTGCAGCAAATTGTGTACAAAGTGAACTTTCTTGCTCCATTTTCAATTAACTGTCCCCTTTGACCTGAGATGACCTCACAGGAGGCATGTATAATGGTGAAATGTTAAAGTAGTTTGAAGTAGTTTCCATCATGTTCTTCTTGATTGTGTTAATTTGAGGATGAAACTCCAGAAAACACCAACTTCAGGAGATTGAACCCCACATCTTATACTGTTGGAAATTATCAATGTGCATTGTAGATTAAGTCAGTGACCTAAAACCTCAAGGCATCAAGTCAGGGTATCCAGTTTAGAGATTGCATTAACTTCTCATTTCTCCATCATCTGTAAATCATCTTCAATTGATGCCTTTGTTGGTCCAAGTGATTTATTCAGATGACTTCACTAAACGTTCAGGAGTCACAGTAATCATTTGGTCTTGTATAGTTGAACTGAAAAGCCAAAACTGAATTTACTTGCTCTTGGACAAATTCCATGGGAAATTTGAGAACGTTCGTGCTGTATAGCGTGTTACATATTTTTCTGCATTAAATTTTGCAGGTGAGAAGTATTCAGGAGTTTGGAAAGAACTTCCCAAGGACTGGTTAGAAGGCCTCTCAGTATCCAAGCAGGTAAACCTCGTGTTCATTAAATATAAACGTGTCATAGAATTTTCTCAGAACAGTTGACTTTGTCTGTCTCTTGTAAGTTAGGTTTAGGTAGTGAAAATTTTTTTTATACGTTAACCTAGATGGTTTCCGTTTCCATCTGACTCCAAACACCAGACAATGAGTTGCACTACATCATTAATCAGTTGTCATCATAATTTGAATAGCATTTGGTCAACTGTACCTTGTCATTTTTTCCCAAGTTAAAGAGTGATGATGGTGCCCCATATTTGAAACCCTACAGTACTTCGTCAGGTATATACCTTAGGCACTGTAGTATTTACAGGATTCACATGGAACCTTTACAATGTATACTTAGCTGAATTGGTTAACTAAATTTACTTTACTCCTGACTTACCTTGACTCACTTTGACTTACTTTTGGAAACACTGATTTAAATCCTCGACACAACTGAGTCTACTGTCAAAGTTGTCAGAAAAGGCAGCTGGGGTTCTCTGTTCTGTCAGTATCATCTGGATGTTACTGCCACTGTATGGTTGAGCTGATTTTTCTCTTCTCTTTGTTCCTTTACTCTCTATTAAAGTTTTGCTGTGACTGGCCAGTCATTGAGTGTCATTTTTCTGTATCTAAGGCCTCTGGTTGTTGTCTAACTGTGGGGATATCATCGCCACCGGGTGGGTCAAAGGTCTGCCTTTGTTCATGCCATATTCAACAAAACAATGTTATCAGCTGACATACCTTGACTCAGCCATTGCATAAATGGCCAACAGAGATGCCAACCAGTACGATTTTGTCGTATCTGGTATGATGAAAAACAGTAAAATACCACAATACGATATTGCTGGCTATAAAAACGATTTTAAAACATCCCAAAGATCCAAAATACCCCAACTGGTCAAAAATTCCCCACCTCATGTCAGTGATATGTGGGAAATACCCCTAAAATGAAAATCTGCAATACTTTCACAAGTTTCAGTTGCCATATTTTAAACTACAGGGCACAGTTTCATCAGGAAGGGTTTAACTATTTTTCATCGCTTAACCTGTTATATATCAAACCTAAGCTTAGGCCTAATGCTCAGTGTCTGCAGTGAATTACTATACAAGTTAAGGCCTACACCTAGGGAAGTCCCATTGAAATTTTTCAGAACGTCTTGTTTCAAATGATCCCAGATGTAAAATGATCCTAGATGTTGTACAATTTGTTCTTATAACATTACTATACATAAAGAGTCATCTTTGTGGGTAGGATGTTGTTGTTTTTTTTTTTTGTTTTTTGCTTTAATTCCTTGCGTTATAGGTTTTGAGCAAAATGGCCCATATAATGGTTGTTTCAAAGTTCAAACAGGTCCTAAATTCGAACACCTCATTGAAGTGCTCATTTTATTTGCTGATCAATGCAACAGAATTGTCAGTTTGACCACAGCATGTGGACCCCAATTTTTCTTAATGGTGTTTTAGTAAAATTGAAGAACATACGATCGTATAAATGACAAATGAATGATTGGAATAAGGGCTACCTTATATTCTCTAATAAACATCCTGTGAGCATTGCATTTTTGAAAGGGGGGTTTGTTTGAAGCTAAATTTTAATTAAAAAATAAGTTGCTGCTAAAACCTACACTACCACACTGTCTTCAAAGCAAGCTACAGTGCCAATTTCTAGTAAGCATTGAGAAGTGAAGGATAACTTGCAGGGCACATTTAATCTTCCCCCCCCCCCAACTTCCCGAGAAATGTCCCCTTTTAACTGTTGTTATAGTGCCTTTGTTTTTAATAAAAAACCAAAACACAATCAACAATCTTCCTCAGTAAATGACCACTGCAGAGCTGTTTGGCCTTTCAAAAATTTACAGGGGATGTTTATTAGAGGGGGAGTTCTCATTAGAGAATATGGGATATTTAAATTCTTGGTGTTCAAAATTTGGCCCCTTCCACTACATAACATCGTTACAAGACGCTGGTAAAAAACAAGACTTACCTCTACATGAGGAAATTAAAATGTAGTTTGGACATTATGGATTGATTATCAGTGATGACAGTGACTGGAGTCAAAGGTCATCTAGGCGTCACTTGGGGTCAATTAATGTAGGCTAGGCTAAGAAGTAAGCACGAAAGGTGCAAATACTTTGCATCATCAAGGGGAGGGGACCCTATGAGGTCTACCTACCTTTAAACCCAACCCCTAGGATGGCACACACCCATACGACATTTTTTCAATTTTGTACCGTGCAATTACATCCCTTTACCTTGCATACGTGATAACGCCTAAGGTAACCACTGGTTCAAAGCATGTAACTCCCTGTGCAAAGCATGTGATTCCTAGTGGAAAGTACGCACTACACCTGGTTGTCTGGTCTCTACTGGCACAGATCCAGGTGGATCCATACCCTGCTTTTCCATGACCAATGTTTCTTTTATGGGCAAATAGATGAAAAAGAATTCAAATTTTCTGGGGGATGGGGGAGAGAGGACCAAATCTCCTGTCGTAGCTTTGTGCCTTTGTTATATTCGTTGGCTGTCAGCCTGTGGTGTTCCCCCACCCCTCAAAATCTCAGGATCCATGCCCTTAATGTAGCCACTGAAATGAAAAGTCTGACTTTTCACTGAAAATTTGATTTTTCACAAGAGTAAGTTTTGATTTTTTTTATCATAAGATTGGCATCTCTGTGCCAATTGTTCCTGTACCTACATACACAGCTCTTTTAATAAAAGTACAATGTAAAACAAAGATGCATGACTGCAGTGTTTTCACCAAAGACCCCTTGAGGTATTAACTAGCCGGGCAGACTAGATTATTGAGCTTCTTCTCTGAAGTCAATTTACAATTATCTGCTGATTGATGTAATCAGCAAATTTTCCTCATCAAACCTTTGAGGGCTTATAACAATACACACATTTTAAAACCCTGAATGGATGCGTCAAGTCTTAATTACAGATTAGCATTTCATTTGTTTTCATTCCTGTCCCTTCAGGTTGCCTCTTCGACGTATCACGCCGATGTTAACACTTATGGTGTCAAATGTGGAGGAAGCCTGGAAATGTGGGAGTCGAGTGGATGGATCGACAAGCAAGATCCCTATGGCTGGTTTCAGTGGTACTGTAGGTGGGTCTCGCATCAAGTGCAGGTGTAAATGACAAAGTTACGGTTAAATGAAATGTTTACATGCCTGTAAAAGTGTTTGTGTTGCCTTTTGGATGTGTTTGTCTATAGGTTTTCCCCCCAAGTCAGTAGATACCAGGTGAATGTCAGTTTCTCCTGTATCACCAAAGGTCATATCATTCATTTTGACCAATTTTACCCAAAACTTTTATCCTTAGATAATCGTCAAAGTTGATGGTGATTATTAGACAGCAGTGAAAGGTCTTAGGTGTCGTAGAAATTTCACTGTTGCATATATTCAACAATAAGACTGTCAATCATACATGCAGGAGAATTAAGGAACCATTTGCTGTTATCGCAATGGTATATCGCAATGGTCTCATCTCAGATACTTAGTTAAAGTTACCCTGAGCATACAAGGCTCATGCCAGTTGGTGAGCTCTTTGCACCATTCTGCGATGTAAGTGTCTCCATGCAGCCATTGCTTTTCTAATTTCACAATTATCATGCTGTCTAATTGAACAACTAATGACTTTGAATTGAGCAGCCATTGAACTGGAACTACACAACAATTACTCTTTGAGTTGCACAGTCAGTGCACTCAGACTGCACAACTGTTGCACCTGGAATTGCACAGTCTTTGCACTCAGTCTACACAACCATTGCACCTTGAATTGCACAGTCATTGCACTCAGTCTACAAAACCATTGCACCTTGAATTGCACAGTCATTTCACTCAGTCTACACAACCATTGCTACCTTGAATTGCACAGTCATTGTACTCAGTCTACACAACCATTGCACGTTGAACTGCACAGTCATTGCACTCAGTCTACAAAACCATTGCACCTTGAATTGCACAGTCATTGTACTCGATCTACACAACCATTGCACCTTGAATTGCACAGTCATTGCACTCGATCTACTCAACCATTGTCCCTGGAATAGTGCTTCCATTGCAGTTATTCTACATATACCATATTGCCACAGTTCTCACGTTCATTCTTTACAAGCGCACCTTGAATTGGCACAGACATTACATGCAAACTGTACAAACATTGCACCTTGATTTGCACAGATTTACAAGCTGCACACACCACTGCATGTCGGCCATCTCCGCTATCCTAGGCTGATATTGAGTGGTTCGAAATCACTGTGTGCACAGTGTAGATCCTCTTCCATGCTGGCAATCAAGTTTTTGTGCCCCTTTCATTGTCTCGGTACCCTCCCTTGGGTATCTCATATATCTATTCCCCTCCTACTTGCACACTCCATCCTGCCAAACACCTTGTCAGAATGTATTCCTGAACGTATTTCCAAATCATAGTACAAGTTTGACTGGTGGAGACAAGTAAATACAAATAAAGGATAATCGAGTTACATGCAAGCCAGTGTATTTTTGTTTATTTGTTTGTTTCTTTGCTATGGCATCTGTTGAAGATGGTTTCTTCATTTCCCTTGTCTTTTCTCTTAGGTTTTATCTGGGCAGACGCACAGCAGACGATGAGAGGCAAATAGGCCGCTGGAAGAAATGTGCCGGAGTTAAAGGCCGCTGGAGGAATAACTTGATCGCTAAATGTGCCAGGAGCGGATGCAGTTTCGATAACAAAGCCATATCTCCGGTGGTTCGGCAAACCCTGCAGCACTGGGGGTACAGGCTCACGAAGGCAGATTACGACAAAGCGGCCAAGAGGTTCAAGTAGGCCCAGATTGATGGGTGGTCGCCTGTCCTTACTGATGATGATGATGATGAAGAAATGCTTAGAGGTGCTTGTTCTGGGATGTTTGTCTGTTAGATAGGAGAGTCAGTTGATATTCCATATCCACCCAGGCCATACTTGGATGTTACTTTTGCAGTGTCTGTGCTGTGTATGTGATTGCAGGGTAAAGACCAAAGAAGAGACCCAGCTACTGGAAGAACTCCTAGAAGAGTACACATTTGCCATTGTCCGACTAACTTGGAACACTTTTGAACTGCCGCTTTCAGAGTAATTTAGTGAATTGAGAGCATTTTGTCGACTCACTCATGTACTTCTAAGATGCCGAGGCAGTCTCCATGAATCACAATCAGCAGTTGCTCTTAACTGAACTTAAACTTTGAACTTTGACAACATAAAGCAATAGTAGAGGAGTCTGATTTCACTGTAAACACACCAGAACTATTTCTTTATTAGTCACATTTTACTTCAAATTCTTTATCGTATGAATTTTCATTTATATTATTCCCGTCATCAATGCTTTTAATTTACATGTGCGTCATTAGGACCCTGTCATGCCATTGTGTCCCATGCAGTAATGTCGTGTACAGTATGCCACATTTGTTTCTTTTCCCTGCCAGTGTGGTCATGTGACAGTCCCAATATCTTTACGTCACACTTAAAGAGTGGGCCCATCACAACTTAGTATCATCTATAATTTTGCACACTTATTCAAGTTGATTCGTTCACTAGTCACATGATAAAATGGTAATGTCACATGATCAGTCATGTGATGTGTCAATTTCACATGATCCTGTATGTGATCCTGTACGTGTAGTTGCGTGGTGTGATGTCACAGTTTTGTCACGTAATGACGTAACGTGGTGGTCAGTCGCCGCATTGTCCTGTTACAGTGGCCCCTCATCATGTGATCATTTCACTTTGTGCAACTTCATACTAATGGCAAGAGTGCATTTTCATAGCACTCTGTCTACTTTCTCATTGTCACATGGCCATGTCACACTTCTATCATACAATCTTGTCATACCAGTTACACAAAGTCATGTCACATAGACATGCTTGCATGACGTCATACAATCACAGTCATTTCGTGTGATCATGTCACATTCCCTTAGATTGTGTCACATATCAGGTAAATCTTTTATATTGATATTTCCATTCTTCAACAGTTCAAGTTCTTTTTTAGGGGACTTTTTTGTACAAATATGATGTAATAAATTCTCACTTTTTCATAAAAAATATTTTGGTGCTGTTGTGTTTAGTCCAAGCTTCAGTCTCAGATGACATATAAAGTCTGTTCAGTGAGTTCTTCAATATTTTGTTGCTTTTGTTATAAAGAATCTGCATATGACCTTATTATTCTAGAAAAAGTCACTTAAGATCAAGGTGAATTCCCCTACCAAACTCTTCCTACCTCTTCTTCCAGTCCCTTGTCTCTCACGGCCTGTCTAACACAATGCCTTGTGAAAAATGCAGTCCTATTTTTTAGTTCTGCATATCCTGGTGAGGATGCAAGGACCACAAAACACTGTGTATGTTGTGCAGTATGAGCTACTCTGCATATTTTGAATTTTCTGTCAATCAGAGAGCAAAACCAATCGAATATTTTGTTTACAGGTGACAAAAAATGTACAGTGCCTGACAATTCAAACATGTCAAATTCCACATTCAAGTATGCAATAGGCACGTTATGAACAATGCTTACGACTTCAGAAGATTGGGACTGCGGCAAGCATTTGTTTACATATTTGTTTAACATAATCTCCAATGGAGTCAAATTACACAACACACAGCATATCAACATTTCAGTCTGACCAAGGACAGAGTTAAAAATGAGGACTTAGAGAGGAGCTCTGATTGTCTGAGAAATGCTGCAAAAGGTGAAGTGCTGCGGTGTTGGGTAGAGACTGCAGGGCCAGCACAACCCCTTTCCATATGGACTGGTGGGGTATAATTGTCCAAGAGGGCAAGACACTTGCATTTTGGGGGAGAGGTAACTTTCTTAAAGGGGCACAATATACTTGCCAGGGGCATAGTCTGAAAGGACACTCTGAAATATATCTTATTACATGAGCTCAACAGTAATTGAAGCAACTTGTCTGAATATCTGGGGTGACTCACCCTTCTCCCCCCCCCCTACCTTTTTTGAAACGTCTCCCAATGAAACAAATGTGTAACAGGAAATAATGCTGTTGTTAATTTTCTTCATTCGCCTGTGAAATCCTGTCTTTCTGGTGTTCCACAGCCAACATTGTGGGTTTTTGTGTTTATTTAAGGAAAGTATGGCATAAAAAAAAAATGAAAACTGCAAGGACGAAAGGATGGCTGTAGAATGCTCCCAAGAATGTGAATGTGATATGAAAACTCCTTTGTAGCTGTGTTCAAAGATCAATCCTTGTAAGACAAAAGACTGCACTCAGTGGTGGAGGGGCAGTGACAGGGAGTCATGTCCCCTCAGCAGAAGTTGTCTCTTGGAGAGCGCGCCGCAAGAGCATCACGGCACCATAAATGATTCTCTTTCCATCTAATGAAGAGGTTTTTCATCATGATGTCATCATCACCTCAACCTGGTGATGGGCACCACCTGAGACCCAGCCCCACCCCTCTCCCTGGAAAGTTGCACCCACTTTCCCACCGGTTGCATTACCTTCGCGGCTTACTCAGTAAATGCTCATTTGGCACTCCATAGTGCAGATGAAATAGTTGTGTAGTATTAAAATCATCTTCAAACGGACATTTTGATTTTGATGGAAAAAGCCAGTCAAAGACAGCATTTATGACAATCTTTTGCAACTGAGTTTATTTTACTGATGTGACATAATAAAGGCAACTTTGTCTATGACACAAGCACAAGCATTCTCAGTATGAGAGGAAAATGTAAATTTCCTATGCATTGATTGTTTCATTCAAATGGCGGTCCCTGTTGCAATCGTTCTACACTTTACAATTTGACATTTTAAATCAATCCTCCAAGCCATGTATATATTTCCTTTACGGAAATAAATACATCAATGCGCTAATCCGTGCTCGAAGCTGATAGAATGCAAGCAAGGTTCTGTCAAAAGTGAAAACTGCCTTTCAAGAGTGAAACTGGTTGAACAAAAAAGTCTGAGTAACTTAATACATGAAAGAAAAGGATAAAAGTTGACTTCCTTATCTGAGTAACTTTATACATGGTGCAAAGGGATAAAAGTTGAATACTCACATGTAAACAAATCTAAGTAAAATATTTAATCCATGCAAAATACCTAATCTATGTACTGTTCAGTTTTTTTTTTTTATTTATTCATTTTTTCACTAGGAAAAGCTGTCCCTATTTGCATAACTATCATGTGGTCTCTATTGGTATTATGATGACCCACATAAAATCTTACAGGCATTTGCTAGTGTAGAGTTTAGAATTTCACTAAAATTATGCATGATGAATCAAAGCCACTATACAATCCTGTTTTCAAACTTAATCACTCCGCAATTTCTCTTTTCAAACACCCATTTTTACCTATGGGACCAACTTGACGACAACAATTCACTGCCATCATATGAAATACAGCTCAAGGGAATCTAAGCATTTGATGTCTAGTTGACCATTGCTAACTGGGTGGGATAAAGTAACCATGAGGCAATAAAAATGAAATGGGCGATGAGATTTTTAACAAGTTATACCACGCTTCCTTTGTATCTCAGAGTGGTATGAAAGACAGGAGTTTTAGCATCTTAAGTTCAGCATGGTAAAAAATTTCCCTCTTTTTGTGAAAACTGTTTCTCAATATCATGTTAGACATTCTTGACTTTAAAATATTTTTTGCTTTAAAAGTAGATATTGGATGATGGGAAATCTGTGTTGTCATAACAAATTCAACTAACTGAACAACCTTTGTATTTCTTTATAATCTGAACTTGTTAAAGAGACAAAAATTGAGACAATTCACAAAAATGTCATTTTAATCTTTCATTAGTGTGAGACTAATGTCAGACATCTTCACTTTCAAGGAATGACAAAAAGTTATTCAGTAATATGCCAAGGTGTCTCATTACATTTTGTAACCTTGAGGCAACTGGAGAACTTTCTGGATCAGAAGAGGTTTTCTCAAACACTAATATGTTTACATTATGAACAAGAAATTAGCACGTAGAGTTTAATTTTTACTCTTGTCCACAATGATCACGGTCATCCGGTTGTTTATGTCTTCAAGTCACCTGACTGTCCAAACTGCAAAAGAATTCTCTCAGAAAGCAGAGTGAAACCAAGACTGCAACTATTACTACTACCATAACTAAAAAATGGAATGTAGAGAGGATAATCAGTCGTCACTACTTCACTTTGAAAATTAGCCAAAATCTTGCCATTCTCTTCCAATTTTTCTGGGTATTTTTCATCAATTTTGCTGAATATTTCTACTGAATCAAGGTGTTACACGGCAAAATTAAGCAATTCAACAACAAAAATGATATCACATAATGAGAAAGAAACCATTTTGGGAATTAGCAGAGAGGGCACACCAGTGTGGCATGACTGCATTTTTGCTTTGACCACTGTGAAATTCTGTTTTGTCTAGAAGTCATCATGAAAGTCCTTCTTGCTACTTCATTCTGCTGAGAGATAAACATTCACACCTAAACAAACAAAATATCAGCCCATTGTCGACTGATTAAAATTGGAAATGGAAACCAAGAAAGAAAATCAACATGTGTATCAACAAAAACAAAGTACATGATAGCTTTAAGCAGCTGTGAAGATTTCCCGCCATCCCAAAATCACAGAAAAGACATAAACGGTTGAACAAAAGTAAAAAAAAAAACCTTTCGACAAATTGTTGTGGCACATTGAATGAAAGAATAATAGCTAATTGATTGAGTTACAGGAAAAATAAATGAGAAACCAAAAGCTAAGGAAATCTTAAATTTGAATAAACTAAGACAAACACAATATCAAGGAAAGACAAACTTTTAGTTTCAGTGAGTAGCCATGATTTAATTTCACAGAGGTATTTTGAGATCATCAAGAATAAAGCCTTTATTGGCACATCGCCCTGTTTAATAGTATGTTTCATTGTTCCTTACAATGAGACCAACAATTCCTGAAAGTCCCCCCAATGAAAGCTGTAATGAGACTGTAAAAATTCTGTTTTGTTTTTTTTTCTCAAAAGTGACTGAAAAAAAAAGTTCACTGTTCCATAGGCAAAGATTTTTTATGACTATTAACAAAAATCTGTAAGCTTCTGCGATTCATGGAATAACTTCACTTCAAAAATAAGAAAACCAAACAAATTGAGGCCAAAAAATGTGAAATGAAAAAGAAATGTCAGATTTGGGAGCAATTATACAGTTTGGAAATGCATTCCGAAACCGACATCTTAGAGTCTGAGCATTGCTAGAGCAACTTCTGTCCATGTCGAATGTCCAAGTTGGTAGTCTGAGACGTGGTAGTTCTTGCTCTGTGCCTCTAACCATATTTTACAGTTGGACAAATCCCTCAAGAAGAAGGGACGTAACGTTTCGATGATGACGTAGGCCAGCCAAGTCGCAAAGAAGTCCAAGAAACCTATTGCTGCTGTTTGCCCTGTTGACAAAGAACATCAGTGTAACTATTAAAACTGTTGGCGATGGCCAGAGAACGGAAAAGACAATGTCAAAGACAAAGACAATTTCCTCAGAATTTGCCCCAAATGTGGCACCTTGATAGATGACAAAAATATTAGATTGTTTATCACTGGAATAAATCGTTACCGTGTGTTTCTTCCTTCAATAATGATCCAATAATTAGCCTTGACTGAAAGACACAGTGATGAGGAGAGCTTGGCAAATATATGAGGCCACTGGCCCCAGCCTAGCAGGCTTACATATTTGTGTAACAAATGTGACTTAATTGAAATCATAAAAGGCTACATAATACTGCAAAATGATGCAATTAAAGACTAGTTTCTTAATACTGAGTTGAATGGTAGGACATCTACTCTATTTTCACAATCATTATATTTTGAAAATTATTGAACACACTTTAGTAATTATTTCATCACAGATCCCACATAAATCTCTCTTAGTAAACGAACTGACAGACATACAAAAGTTTCAAGGAATGATCTAGAGGTCCCATGGGCATAGCTAGAGTTTTGCATTTGTGGGGCATGGAGCGTAAATGCAGGGACTTTAATGACAAGTCATGGAAGATCATATTAAACAAGCATTACGTCCCCGGCCCACTTCAAAATGAGAAGACCAATCTAGACCACCACCATCAGTTGGCATGGAGATTGCTAGAAAATTTTTGGACAAAAATGTCTATAGACCACTGGAAATCCAGCGAATCTTTCCATGCTTCACAAGTTTTAACTGGAAATGGTACTCTCAGTGAAATATTGGATGGAAAACCCTTCTCCTTAACATTCTTACAGTGTTTGGCTATACAACAGTCTGAAGAGTACAGACGTTCAACTCAAGTTGAATATATCCTGTACATATCCGGTATATATCCAGTATATTTGATATATCCAGTACACCTATCAATTTTTTCAGTTCCCGACTGGATCGTTCACATCCGATGACATTACACAAATTCCACCAACTGGTCAGTTTCCCTGACTAGCTACAAAGGTGGAGGGCATCTCCCCCATTTGCACACATCACATCACTGCCCAGCCTACTGCAAACATCTTTCATCACACTGGATGACCAAACAACTGCATTTATTAAACTTTAAGGACACTGGTTTTCAGAGATTAGGGACGAACCAATCAAAGAGTGACTAAATTACTGTATAGTATTTTAGACAGGAATATAAAAAATAACACGAATCAAGACTTACATTTGAAAGGAATTTATGCATTCCACATTGAAGGTGAATAAAGCACAGTTTAAAAGGGTGAACATGCATGACTTGACTACACAAACTCAAAAAGAATTTCAAACAGGCAAAGATACAAGCAACTTGATTTTCTGCTTCGAATTCAAATGAGATGCAGCCAGATGTAAATCTTGTCTTGTTAAAACAGTTGGCAAACCTCTTCTTTTTCCCCTTCCCAATTACACATAATGGCTATGATATGGCAACTCATATCCCACGATAAGAAATACGGCTCAAGAAATCCTAGGCATTCGATGGCTGATTGACCATTTCTTTTTTCTTTTCTTTTTTTCATCGTTACCCCAGCGGGACTGTAAGGCAATAAATATGACCTAAGGCAGTGAAGTTTGTAATGAGATGTGCCACACTTATCTATTCTAATAGCATGGTATGAAAAAAAGGATTTGTGGCGATTTTCAGTTCGGCACGAAGGTAACCTTCTCATGATAATAAAACTGATCAGCAAGGAGTAAACAATACTTTTTGTGTTTTATTTTGAAGATGACTACGCAATGGTAAGGTTTAACATATCTGTTATTTTTCTGCCTGGAGGCATTATACATGATTCACTTACCCAAGGAGAATATACCGACATGTCGGAAGAATGCTTCAAAGGTTGCCACCTGAATATTGCATAAATCTAGACAGTTTTTGTAGCTGATGAAAGCCTACAGAATGAAAAGGTAAACCGAAATTAGAGAACAATTCAGTGAAGTGCCTACAGGACAGGAAGTGATGGTAGGGTACAGTAATTAGCTTTAACAAAGATGTACGTTAAATCTCGCAAAGGAAAAAAGGCACGTTACCCTTAAGTGAAAAGATGGCACTTCATCAGTCAATGGATGCATAACACTTTAGCAGTAAAACACTCTTATCATCTAACAAAAAGTAACTCAATACTTTTCAACATCAAGTACGTTTGTCTTGTTTTACTCATTTGTGACTGGGATCTTCATGTTATCATCAAGTTGACAACATTGAGTTGGATTTTTGTCCTTTGAACTTATCATTCACCCTCATCATTGATTTATTGATACACATCAACGACCCAATTTCCAGCTCACACAGCATCTCTTCTCTGAAATATAGGGCTTTTTCAAGGTTTTAAAAAGGAAATCAAAGTTTCTAAACATTTCCACGGACCATAATGTAAGGTTTTAAAGGTTTATCAGATTCATTAGGTTTTAAATACACAATACTTTTAAGACCTACATGCTTGGTCAAAATTTTGACCAGTCCCTCCACGGTATTTGATGAGATTGACCACTGCAGTTCTGGGACTTTATAGAGCTCAAATTTCATGTCAACATTAGGCTCATCTGTAGAGAAATCAGAAACGAAACCAGTAAAAAAAAAAATGTTTAACATTGTAAATATTGTATCAGTAGGTGAAAGCCATCTTCATCTGATCACTCTGACCAGAATACATCCTCTAGATGGTAAGGATACTCAGGTGTGAAAATGCCATCATTATAAATACTTGTACATACCACTGAAGCATATTCCATGGGGTAGAGTCTACGTTGCATGTCTTTTTTTCTGAAGTGTCAGTGTTCTTATACCTGCATTTCATTTCATTTGTGTTTTATGAACATCTAGAAAGCTAACTTGCTGTGCAAGTGTGTCATCAAATGCAATGGGTGCGTCAATCTCGATCACAAATTAAAATGAAAATGGTTACTGTCTCAAATTCTAGTAACAGATAGATTGACATTTATCTACTACTTTCTACTGTGTATATTACGATCTGTTCACGGAGTTAGGCATGAAGTCCACATCCCGTCATGCAATCTTGATTTTGGAAGTGAATCAGTACTTTTTGTCGTTTAAGTTTCATTCAAGATGACCACAATTCAAACCAGAATGCCAAAACGCATTGTGGTTTCGATGGTTCTGAATAATGAAATGTTATCTCATTTCTTTGTGCACAGGTAAACCTGAACATATTGGCAAAATATAGTTTTGTGTTGATCATGGAAATCATTGCACATCTACTTCACATTAGGTATAACATTCATCCCAAGGTTTCTGTCTCAAAATATTATGTTAACAAGGTATTTGAGTTTCATTTCTGCTTTATTTATCTAAAGAGACATCATGCTTATGAGGTTTGAGGTTTTGACTCTAGTTTCTCAGATGACCTTGACCCCCACTGAAAACAGTAAGAATGCCTCCTGTGATGAAAATACATCTACATTTGAAGTATTAGCAAAGTTTCTTACTTGAAGATATTGTGTTAATGTCGTTTTCGGCGTTCGACCACAGGTGATCCCTATAAAACAATTTGGTTCTTCCTTTGATCATAATAAATCCATCTGCAAAGTATGATATTCATCATTGGCACAATCTAATCTGTGACACCCTCCGGGCTGTTGTATGGTTAGGAAATCTTTAACACTGTTACTTTGTCAGACCTAACGTAAGTATTAACATTAATTGTTAGTGTTGTACCATCGATAACTTCCGCAAATTCTTTAATGCAATATTTTGGTATCTTTGACTGATTTCCTTCTGATTGTTTCCACAAATTAACTGAACAGATACATTTCAACCACGCATCTCTTTAGAATTGGTCTACTGTAATATTGCCAGGAATGTATGGGCAAAACACTTCATCTTCCTCAAGGAGCTCTGCCTTTTATGTTGACAAACCAATATTTACATCCTGTATTACAGAATGCGCTCTTTGATTGGTTGAAAAAAGAGCAACCTACTGAAACGCTATGAGAATCTGATTGGTTAAAATACTCAACTTTTTCAGTGAACAAGAAAGTCAAGAGGCTTAGTGATTCCTTGCCACTAATACGTGCAGTATACTGCAGTAACCACAGGCTACCAGATGAAGCCAATAATACTGTACATCATTTTCCAATACCTACTGTACGCATGTATTAAGATAACACTGGAGGTCAAGACTTCTCTAGCCTTCACCGTGGTACCCTAGGTACTGTACAAATTTTCCAGGAACAAGAGATATACTCCTATGACAGTTGAAATAATTGCTAATGATATAAACTACATAAATTCCTCCATTACCCCATTACATGACCAAATAATAACTTATTTATCTCTATTGTACAATAAGACTTTTCCCTAAAAGAAATATTTGATGTAAAACTCTCCTGTAAAACTCCACTTCAGAAAACAAATCTATTCCACATTGTTTGATGACAGAAGGAGAGCTGTATTTCAGATAATGATTCCTCTGGGAAAGATAAGCAGGCAGTGGCGGTGCCAGGATGTCAGACTTGGGGGGGCAAACTGAGGGCAGAGGAAAATGTTGGGGGGCAAAACCGAGCACGAAGCCTTGTGGGTGGGGTCCAGGGGCCTACCTTAGGACCCCTGGTGGGGTCTAGGGGCAAAGCCCCAATGGGGTCCAGGGGGCAAAGCCCCCTGAAGCTCTGAGGTTTTAGCATATCTCTGGGTGGAAAATTAAGCCCCAAGAGAGGTATATTATTTACTTTTATATTATTTTTTTGGTTGACCATACTCCAAGGTTCCCAACTTTTTTCTTTGGGAGTACCATTTCACATTTACGTGGTACCACTGAGTACACACACACATACACACCCGCACACACGCAAACATAGGCTACATACACTTCCATTCTATTCCTATATTTAGGAAAACAACGACATTCCTATATTTAGGGAAACAACCACCTACCCGCCCTTCCCTTATGCTGGACGGTAAACATTCCAGAGAAAATTGGTCTGACCAGGCTGGCCTACTGTTGAAGTGGCTACGGGCATGATATGAAAACTCGCAGCCTGTGTAGCATAAATTAGGCATTCATCAATCATGGTTCCCCGGAAGCTGTTCTTATTCAGTCCAATGCCAATACATAGTTTTGTGATTAATTTTGAATGAGTACAAGATCTGATTGGGAAGGGTGAGAGCAACTAGGGGGGGCAACTGGGGGGCAAAGAAACAATCTGGAGGGGCAAATGCACCCTCATGGGGATACTTTACAGATGCTTTCAGACATATTTTATCGGAAACCAGCATAATGCCAGCTGAAGATGCATAGATGAAGTTTTATCATTATAAGTCAAAGACTTTTAAAATTAGTACAGCAACTACACTTTATAACCTGACTGACAGGTAAAAGTTTTCAAATTGGAACTTCCTAAATGTGCAAGCATTGCCAGCCTTTGTTTGGAAGGGAGCTCAAATACCTTCTACCCATAGGAAAAGACAGAAAAGTGAAACAACACGAGCAAAGGTCTTAACATTTTGTACTCAAGGACCTCAGATTACCTTTGGCCCACATCAAAACCAAAACCAATAATAATATTTATATACTCCATCTAAAAGAGGGCTCTTTCCCTCAATATGGAGCATCTATGTACCAAGTTTGAGAACTGTCAGTGTTTCCCTTCTTGAGATATCATGATAACAAGATTTTCAGTTTTGACCCCTGGTGACCCCAGCTGACCTTTGAACCCCACCAAAAACAATAGGGTTCTTCCTCTTCATATGGGGCATCTGTGTACCAAGTTTGAGAAACGTCAAACTTTCCCTTCTGTCACAAACACACATACATACACCCTTACACGTATACACACACCCTCACACACACCCACATACACGCACACATACACTTGCCATCATAAATGCATAGGTTTCTCTTATCATCGAAACCAAAAAACCAACGAACATGTCACTTGGTGGTGAAGCTCCCAGTCCAACATTTTGGAGAAAAAACATTGAGGTACTTGTTTTACTAAATTTTGGAGAGTGAACGACATTTGCACCTGAATCCCAACAATGTACTACATACAAGTTAAGATTTTGCAAGGAAAAAATTACAGATGTAAGTATACTCTAACTAAGACTGACCATTATGTACAAAGTGCAAACAAATACCAAAGAGTGGCTCATGTATTTTACCATACTATTGCCAAATTTAGCAAATGGTGTTCACTGCTACTCATTGCTGTTCACTGAAGCTACTTTACTGTAGCTCATTTTATGAATATTCATAGCCTTGTATAGGAACATTACTTTTGCTGTTCTGTAGGTACCAAGCCTGTTTCTTCTTTCCAACTGCACAGGTCCACGTGAGGCAGAACTGACAGATGTTTTGTCGTGCAATTAACAATGTTTAAATCAGAATTGAGAGTAAACACCGAACATTGAATGCTGGAGGATTATACTAGCCACTATGCATTTGTTAACAAGGATTTAAATCTGAATTTTAAAAAATCATGAAAATCTATTTTTAATGCAAAAAACAATCTTCAGAAAATCCAATTTTTCTTTTTTTTTTTAATTGGTACCAAAATTCAACAATCCTGATAGAGCCTTCATTTGCACTTATCAGAAGTGTAATTCTGATGTATAAACGAGATATGAGATACGAGATATTGCTACTGTAAAAAAAAGAAGAACTTGTATCTTCAAATGACTAGGTTCTTAATAATGTTCAGCCCTTATTTGTTAACAGATTGATTGCTAAAATCACATCCTGTCTAATCATCTAACATCATAAAAAAGTTTCCTCCACACCATCAGAGGACAAACTGTAATGTCACTGAATCAATAAAAATTGTGTTTAAACTGTAGGCCTATCCTGATGGACTATCCTAATAAAGATTCCCCATTGTAAGATTTTTTTTTTTTTTTGATATTTGGACAAGCTCTGATGATTCCAGTATTTAAGCCTAAAGGTAGAATCAAAAGGGACCATCCTTAACTTTGTTGGTTTCACGGAGAGGACAAAGGCTGTCTTCAGTACGACGACTATGGACTAATAATATGTTGACAATGCTGGTTTGCAAAGTGAAATTTTTTAAGCTAAATTATTGCAAATATCAGTTTTTACTGGAATGGAGGCAAACATTGCAATCTCGCTATCTTTCGGCCACTAATGACCTAAGATAAGTCATGACCTTTGACCTTGATCAAAAGCAATACAAATACTTATCTTGACTGTATAAACTCCTTTTACTAGTAGAAATAAAAAATAAAAAAAGAATAGTCCTCCTTTAAAATGCTTCACACTTGCATAATCTTGTCATTCACAAAATTTGAATTGTAGTACGTGACAGCAACAAGTTTCTACAGATATAATAGTACTAGTTCCTGCTCATTCTCCATGAATCTTTAGCACAAAACAGAACGATTTACTGCATTTCACAAGACCAGTACCAGTGTTTAAGCTATGGACATGACACTGAGCCAAGGGATTCCCAATATGAGACACTGACTTATAAAGAAAGGGTAAGTTGTCTTCCTTTTATAGTCACTCCTGTAATTGATTTACCATAGTGCAGATGTCTAATATGGTTCATACAACACAAACACACAAGCACAAAACTAAGACACCTTCTGAACTAACAGGATTCAACTTTTGGTGGGTCCTGTAGAAAGTCATACTATGGATTTGCAGAGTGAATCTGTGTAAGTGCAATATTGCATATCAACTGTCAAATATTGCATACCAACAGTCAAATGACTGTATAGCGTATATTGACTCAAACAGTTTTAATTTTAAACAATAGTTACGACATGCCAACTTCACCATGAGAGGCTGTTATGATGAAAGATCATACTCGTTATTCAAGCTCAACTTTAAAAAAAATGAAGGCAGGTTTACCTGTTATCTTGCTATCTGCTGATGGACCTCTGACTTCAGTGGAGTAAATTGGTGTCTGAGATGTCTTGCCATAAGAAATTGAGCTTTGACCTGTAAATGATAAAAGGTCTGCTTGCAGACTGAATTCAGAATCAAAGGTCATGTTGTGTGTCTGGTGATAATGAATAAAGCTGATGGGCAGGTGACCAGACAAAAAAATACTGCTGGGTAGAAGGGGTTTCAATGGCTGCATATTGAGATTGATTGAAAAGGTCATATGTCAATGTTTGCCTTTACAGGCATAGACTCATCACCCCATACAGTTTCAATTCTCCCAACACCTTTGTCTAGTCCCTCCCTCAGCCTGTCTCAAATTCCTCCATATGTGTGATCAAAACAATGGATTCCTGTGTGTGTTGTGTAAAATGAGCTGCTTTCCATTTTTTAATTTGTTGTCAATGAAACAGTAGAATAAGTTGAGAATTTTGTCATCCCCAAGCCAAAAACTTAGCTTGGGGTGATGAGTCACTGCCTTTAAGGGAATATCTTATTCTGTGTCGTTAAAGGTGTAAGTCACCAATTTTGAAGTCCAGTCAAGTCATTTATTACTTTTAAGGTGACTCAAGTCAAGTCAGTGATCTTGAGTCACTGTACTTTTTCTATGACGAAAATCATGTACAATCCCTCAGTCAGGTCTTTTCCCTTTTGAAAGCTGAGGTTCAAGGAATGAGGTCAAACCTCATTGACAAATGACACTGTGTGACCATTGGAGAGGAAACTATAGCAAGCTAGGTATCATTTGGCTGTAGAGGATATGATTAGAAGGTGGAAATTTCTAAAGTACTGCATTGCTATTGCTGTGGTGACTATACGGCTGAAGTTGAGGATACCCATGTTAATGTTTGACTGGCTAGGTCTAACCTTATCAGGTACTTGAATCCAAACATCCAGAAATGGAACTAAACTGGCAACTTAGTCATAAATTTCAAAATATCACACTGAAATTCCAGTAGCACTTTTCAGTTTTCTCCAGTAAACTGAGTGAGTTGCAAACTAATCCCTACATGTATAGAAACTGAGGAAAGGTGGGGGGTTGGTGGAGACTGGGTAAAGCACTATTCAAGTCAAAACTCCTTTGTGAAATATTTAAGTAAAAAGAATCACTATCCTTGAAGTCAACTAGCAAGTCTTGAAATATTTTGAGGACACTCCTCTTCGAGTTTTAACAGGGCCTGAAAAAAAAAAAAATCAGCTGCCAGTGGGGTACCCTGTCTGACGATCAGGGCACCAAAATCCACTAAAATTCTACAGCTGTATCAAAAGAGAAGGGGACAATTAATGGCTCTGTGAGCAAAGTAAAAAGTGATTGGAAACAATTTCATCATGGTACCTTTAGCTTGGACACTACCCTTCATCACACTTGTGAGATTTGCCCATCAAACATGGTTAATATCTTGGATTTGATAATTACTCCTGGATTTATAAGAAGGGCATAATCCAGTCATATGAAATTCCTTCATCCATCTACCAAGGACAAAAGGAAACTACAGCACTTTGCAAACATGTGCTCTTTCATTTTGGTCTCAGTCATCACAGAACGAAATGCATGACTGGAACTACTTAAGAGAACTGTGATCTATGGTATAAGAATCACAGCTGTTCCTGGGTTTGCTTTTTGGGGGTCTACTTCTTTTTTTCAACAATATGAAGTATAAAGAGCTTGCAACCTGTGTGCCCTACCAAAAGAAGCTCAAAAATGGCAAAGTGGCCCCTCCACTGTGAGCTTTGGCCACCCCTGTCCTACAGCATCATTTAGAATGGGACCCCCACAGTCACTGGTCCAGTGGGGGCAGTTTCCCCCTGCCCTTCTGCAGCAGGAGCATTCCATTTCTCAAAAAATGTTTCTGGGTTATATATAAATTTCACAAGACCCATGTTTCAGCTGTTATGGCTACTCTAGAAATGACAGAGGCATTGGATTGCCAATGTGTAAGGCAGGAATACACAAAGAAAAGAGTATTAAACATGACTTTCATATCAAACAGAACCTGCAATTGGTTCACTTTTCACGCAAATGTCAATACAACTCATGCTAGAACACACAAGCACGCAAGACACCAGAAGAAATCTCAAGAACCACAAGGATTCAACCGTTCATGTCACAGTGGTCACTGTATCATGGACAAGCAGCAGTAAGCCTTAAGTAGGGTCTTACAAATGCTAGATATTGTGAATGTTGACCCACTGGATAAATTTTTAACGTTATTGACAACGTGGGCATGCTAATGCATGGTCAAGAGTATCGTCATTCCAACGCAAAGAAAGGATGGAGGTTTACCTTTTTTTTATGGGCCCCATTATATCTGAACAACTGACTTCCCTGGAGGAATTAGGTAAATGGGAAGACAGGCCATGTAACATCATATGAACAGGCATGAGACCTTGACTTGATTGGGTCTGTACCTGTTGATATGGCTGTGATTTTTTTGATCTGGAGAGATATCCACCAAGGGGCACAGACTCACTTGAATTAATAGGATTGAATGCTGCATGAGTTTATGTGGAGGGTAAGAGACAACAGAACAAAAACAAACATAAAATATTTATATAATGAGAGCTAGATTGCACATAGCCACATTGGAAAGCAGATGATACTAATACTCATTGTGTCGTGCAAGCAATTTTAAGGAATTTGCAACCGACATTAAAAATTTTCACATAATAGAGGAGATAGTGTTCTGTCAGTTAAACATAACAGTTTTGCCCATGTAAGTTTCCTTAGTTGTGAAATTCTGCTTTGAAATTTGGGGTTCAGTGCGAGTCTGAAAGGTTTGATATAGGACCGACAAATACTGTTTTCCCTATTTGGCCTATTCATGGTCCTATCAGAGAGGTTTTGGTCTTGTTTTTAGCAATCATGTAAACCTCATAAACATCTACATTCAGTAAGATACTTTGCATTTGTTTATCCAAAGTTATTACTGAAATGGAGATAGGGAGGAAAATTTAATTACTGCTAAAGTAATTAATTACTCGCAAAACCAAGTGAAGATAGCTGTGTATTCAGCTCAAAGGTATTTTTTCCTTTACTCAGGAGTACCAATTCAAAACCATTCACAGAGCGAACTAAATTAGGTTGACTAGTCCTTAAACAGTTTGCTCGCTCAGAGAAATGCTTTTGGTTTTATCACCAAATAGAATATCAGATCTATGCTAAAATACGGTTTGCACTGTATCAATAGCAATGTAGAAAATCAGATTTGCTGGCACTGTATGTCACCGCAGATTGATTGCTAAACACAGGCCGGTGCTTCTGGTCGCCATGAATATTAGCTAAAATAATTACTTTTTCAAATTTTGTGAGATATTTCATAAAAGCAAGAGTGGTAAATTGAACTTAAAATGTTAAAACATTTTCAACTGACATAGCAACCGCTGCAGGTGTTTTCCTTTAAGAACAGTGCTGTGGCCATGTGGATGAATGCGGTGAAGCATTTGAAGCGATGAAGCTCAATATCAAACGGGAGGTTTGGGGTTCGCTTCCTGGCCAGGTCACAGTAAAATACGTTTTCGTACAAGAGTAATCTAAGATTTCCCAGGCATGATTCCCATAAACTAGTGACCACGTGAACAAAAGACGCCAAATTTAAATGCAAGTGAATGAAGGGACACAGTTTATGGCAACAAAAAAAAAAAAGAGAAAAGGCCAGGGATGCAAATCTCAGTCGACTTCAAACATGACTTCAAAGAGATTCATTGAGTTGATACTGTTCAATTTGTGACATGTTGGAATTAAACAATTGCATGCCAATACTTCTAATTAGTTTCATTAGTCAAGTCTCTATCCCTGCTTTGCTTGAAAATGTGAGAAATTGTAGTTTTTACAAACAGGCCTTGTCAACACTTAGTACTGTATGGTAAAAAGTGTCTGGTCACACGGATTTTCAATAGGTAATTTCAATTTTTTATTACCCTATGTGACAGATTTTCAATAGGTAATTTCAATCATTTACTACCCTATGTCACAGATTTTCAAAAGGTAATTTCAATCATTTATTACCCTATGTCACAGATTTTCAATAGGTAATTTTAATCTTTTACTACCTATGTCACAGATTTTCAATAGGTAATTTCAATCTTTTACTACCTATGTCACAGATTTTCAATAGGTACTTTCAATCGCTATTACCTATGTCACAGATTTTCAATAGGTAATTTCAATCGTTATCACCCTATGTCACAGATTTTCAACAGGTAATTCCAATTGTTAATTACCCTATGTCACAGATTTTCGATAAGTAATTTCAATCATTTATTACCCTATGTCACAGATTTTCAGTAGGTAATTTCAATTGTTATTTACCCTTTGTCACAGATTTTCGATAAGTAATTTCAATCTTTTATTACCCTATGTCACAGATTTTCAATAGGTTATTTCAATCATTTATTACCCTATGTCACAGATTTTCAATAGGTAATTTCAATCATTTATTACCCTATGTCACAGATTTTCAATAGGTAATTTCAATCGTTTATTACCCTATGTCACAGATTTTCAATAGGTAATTTTAATCTTTTACTCCCTATGTCACAGATTTTCCATAGATAATTTCAATCATTATTACCCTATGTCACAGATTTTCAATAGGTAATTTCAATTGTTATTGCCCTATGTCACAGATTTTCAATAGGTAATTTCAATCGTTTATTACTCTATGTCACAGATTTTCAGTAGGTAATTTCAATTGTTCATTACCCTTTGTCACAAATTTTTGATAAGTAATTTCAATCGTTTATTACCCTATGTCACAGATTTTCAATAGGTTATTTCAATCTTTTATTACCCTATGTCACAGATTTTCAATAGGTAATTTCAATCGTTTATTACCCTACGTCACAGATTTTCAATAGGTAATTTCAATCGTTTATTACCCTATGTCACAGATTTTCCATAGATAATTTCAATCTTTTATTACCCTATGCCACAGATTTTCAATAGGTAACTTCACTTGTTTATTATCCTATCTCTGTTGTTGTAGCTATGCATCAGATCTTCAGAATCTGTTTGTCTGATCATTTACTGTCGACACACGTGTCAAACTCAAGAGATGTGACAAAATATCTGGAATTTTTTTAACCAACTCAATGAGCCTCTTTATGAGCATAATTGCCAATTAATCCAACTCTTTCAATTTCTTTCCCTCTTGAGGGATGGCAAATAGCAAACGCCGGGTTTCCGACATCATTTTTTGAGTACAATGGACTCCAAGAAATGCATATTTTGGAGCTTCAGAGAATTTACTATGATACAGTCACAAGACTGTCCAGTTTTAGAGACTATCTACAACACCACAAAGTTTGCAGGCAGAAAAATACCAGTTTCTTTAGTACTAGTCACACTCAATGGAGGAACAATGCCAACCTTAGTAAAACTTAGTGAAATTTCATATCCTCTCAAACATACCAGATTGATAATTTTTGTGCAAACTCACCTGTAAAAGCCATTTCTGTTGAAGATGTAACAGATTTTGATGACTCTGTCGGTTTTAGCCCACCATCTAAATGTAACAATGATGGTGGAGCACTGTCATACATCCGCCGTGCCATTCGTGCCGATCGGGTGCTCCTTTCACGTCGCATTGATGTTGAAGGGATACTTGCAAGTGCCTGTGATAATGCCGAGGCTGGTGGTGGTATTGGAGGACCATTGGTTCTTCCCTGGCATGGTTGTGACAGTGGCCCACCCTTACCTTTAGTAAGAGAATTTGGAATTGGAGGAGGCTCTTTCCCTGACAACAGAGTAGCTTCAGCTGTGTCTGTTGGTGGTTTTGAAGAACGCCTAAAACTCGACCTAAAAAGACGGGATTGCACTGCTTTCTGCTGGAAACTACGCCTCTCCTGTACATCATCACTCTTGAAAAGCAAAGGAAATTTCAGTGATCAGTTCCTGACATTCTAAAGTAGGGTTTCATATCACCTCTCAGCAATGATAAAAGTCTATCTGTATTCCTCAGTGGAGACGATTGACTTTAAACAAGACCACACAACATTCCCAGTGTATTACGCATTGCAATTGCGCTTTAAAATAGAAATCGACAGACGAGAATGATGTCCGGCTAACTACTCACACACTGAACAAATGAAGCTGAACATGATACGCCCTGTCCATCCTCTGTTTGGCAAAACAGTTTGGCCTTCAACACTTGCCATGCTTAATGCATGCACAGCCTGAAAACTTGTTCACCTGATCTAACTACAACTTTGGGAAAAACAGAGGTAAATGCAACAGTCAGATAACTTGATAAGATTAAGAGAAGACTGCATTCCAGCATTTAGCTGCTTTGCGAGTTACACTACCCTACAATTTTCCATTGGATTTGAGACACAACGTTTCATAAGATCACCTTTTGCCATACAGAGTTTGGGTTTCACTAATAACATTTCCATGACGTCACTCTGGCTTATCTGTTTCTATGGGTTTACATGAGTAGAATGTCACCATGTCAACCTCAATTACAACTCACTTAAATATCTGACTCAAAACGACACGGTCTCTCATTAAATATCCCATATGGCAAGTATGTTGTTTGTCCAAGTACACCATTGTCAACATGTTTCTGTGTTTTGAATATGTTTCTGTGTTTCTCATGACAAATCTCAGGAGGGAATACTTCTTCGTACCTTTGCATAAGGGAGAAAACATGCATTTATCTGTCAATGATATTATTTTTAAAGTTGTAACTGCATATATTCATCACCTTTTTTGAAAGTTGTGGTAAAAATCCAGCAGCAGACTGGTCAACAAACATGCTCTTGTGGAGTGGAGCACCAATTTCAGGGGATTGTAGACTCAGACTAGTATATTTTGGAAGATATCCAAAAGAAGCTGGGACTCCGTCACCTGGTAGTAGTGGGGCACCAAACACAAATGGTCGTGGTGGTGGTTGTTGTGGTGGAACTGATGGGGCACCACTAGCAGATGGTGGTTGTGGTGGAATACTACCTACTGGTAGTAGTGGTGGGCCGCCACCTACTAATGGCACACGACTAAGTGGTGGACGACTTGGTGGTGGACGACCTGGTGGTGGACGACCTGGTGGTGTACGACCTGGTGGTGGTGGACGACTTTGTGCTGCATGACCAGGTTGTGGTGGTGGTGGTGGTGGCGGTGGTGGCGGTGGTGGCGGTGGTGGCGGTGGTGGTGGTGGTGTGGCATGAGAGAATGACAATGACGCACCAACATATTGTGGTGCCCGTGGTGCACGATTGAATGTCGACAATGGTTCTGCTGATGCAAAGCCTAGAGAAAGTTGTTTTGAGGTTCCCAGAACTGGATCCTCTGCTAGTTCGTGCAAAGAACGCATTCCTGCAGGAGTAATAAAAATATGCAGGGTCTGGCATCTGAGGCATAATTTGCTTTAGAACATAAACATAAATAAGGTAGGTCTGCTTTATTAAAATATACAAAATACAAAGAGAGTGTTTGCTGCAAACATTTTTACCTTTGATTTAGTTCTGTACTTATTTCTGAAGGGGAGGGTGGTGGGAAGGATCAGATTGTGCTGGCATAGTTTCACATCTCAAAGGTTGCCATTATGTGTTCACTCCCACGGAACCTGTGAGTGTCTTTCCCGGGAAAAACTCCCCGGAAATATTTTCCGGGTGTCATATGACTGCCTTTTGACCTCATGTGACGTAACAGATGCTTGGCTGTTAACGTTTGTTTTCCTAATATCCTGTGGCCTCAGAGGAGGTCTGTCTATAAAGATTACGTACTGTAGCAGTGAAGGACAACTGTCCCAATCTACTGCAAGATCCTCCATTAAAGTTGTTTATGCTGGGTGGACAGTCAGTAATTATCATTATTACCATGATCTGTGGAAGTGAGAATCCTCTGGGGGGAATTTCAGGGTCACTGAATATGAGAAGAAAATGCGCCCCAGCTGTACACGTAATGGCTACATTGTGCCTAATGTGAAGGAAGATCTGCTGTTATTTCTGCATTTCTAAAGTGTACCAAACAATGGGCTTTTCAGTTTTCAGAAGATTTAGCTTAGTTTAGTTTGGTGAGTAAAGTGTCAGAAAGGACAATGTCCTAATAGAAAGACCCTGAAAGAGCAAACATCCCCAAATCCTGGCCCCAAACCAATAACAATTTGAACCTCCCATATCCCTAGGGTGCACCACAACAGAAATGAGACGTTTAGTGCAATGCTCTCACACATATTGAAACAGACATTAATTGAAGGTGATGAATACCACAGAAAAAGATTTCTACATTGTTGCATATCAACACCAAGGAATGTGAGGCAAAGGTGGCAGGGAGACCATCGTTCTGTGACAAGGCAGCTGGTATAACCGCTAGAATACAGGCAAACAGCAGTGAGCCAAACACGACACCTAAAGCTAGAACTGGACTTAGTAGAATAAGAGCGAGGACAAAGAAAACTCCTCACACTTTGAACATGATCAACCTAATAAAGAGGATGGATTCACCGAGCTTTTCTTGTGTGAAGAAGAAAAGTTCACAATTTCCAAATTATTCCACACATGTTTAACACAGAAGAAAGCATCACTGTCACAATTGCTTTACTAATGACTTAATAATCTGAGCTGCTTTGGAACCACGAGATTGAATATGACATTTTCCATCACTTTTAACGTAGCTGCTGGACGAAAGTTATGAAGTAGTTTGTGATCAAACCCCAGAAGGAGTAGCATGGAGACACTGACGTGGAGGAAAATTGCACAAAGGGTTAGAAGGGGTTATTTCACATGTTTTTTCAGGGTCCTCAAGCATATATCTCACAGCTTGGTAGATGCGCAGAATCTCCAGAAAAGCTCAGAAGATTGCAGTAGCATGAAAACGCATGTTATAAAGAACAAGACAAGGGAAGAACAGATAAAGCTGGAAAAATATGTGTCTAAGCTGTTTTTCTCATGCCTATGGTACAGATACCATGGCCTTGTGGAGACATGGACCAGCTGCAGTTCAGATTTAAGACAAGAGAACCCCCTGCTGAACATCCTGCAAAACTGTCCAAGCTACTCTTGCTGTATAACAACACGCATGTGTGATAAAACCTCTGGCTGTAAGACACCTGACCAAGTGAGAAGAGCAACTCGATCTTGGAGGGTTGGCTATTTGATGTGGACAACCATGAAAACTTTATGCACTGCCTTAAAGCTCAGGGTGGCGGTCCAAGCAACCAAGCTCTGTTCTAGGGACTGACTGGAGGTTTCATGACACTGTGACCTATGGCCCAACAACGCAAAAAGTTGACAGGATTTAATCACTGTATGCTGTCACTCTAAATCCAATAACTTACCCCCAATGGCTGTGGCGGGTGTTCGTGGAAGGGCAGAGCAACGTGAACGAGAAATGAAGAAGTCGTCATCTAGATCACGTAATGAATCTTCTTCGCCACTGAAGCGGTTCACTCTGGTACCTACTGTAGATGACATAAATAAAAGAAAACCAATGATGCAGTAGTTAACACTAATACTTAACAGAGGCACTAAGGTCTACTTTCGTCTACTTACAATAAACCCATGGGTAACCAGGCCTCGACATGGACTTACTATAACCCATAACATACATCACAAGTTGCATATTGCCAGTGACCTTTGACAGCAGTTTTACCAAAGCGACAAGTCATGTAACCTCCTGGAGATATTTCTGAGCATTTTCCTTTGTACGACAATTACAAAAACAGAATAGGGATCAGCATGGAAAACAGCTAACCATCCTCTGAAAAGGAGTCGTAGAAACCTGTAATTTCCCTCACCAAAGAACACCATTTACACTCAAATTAATTAGGTTGAATCACGACTCAATGTCACTGAAACTGAAATGGTTACATAACCTTGGGTCATTCAGGTCAGTGGAGGTATGCAACAAACGACTCCCTGCTGCTCATATCGAAAGATAAACGGTGATAACTGTGATGGGGTTTTGCCAACACCATGTCAGAGAGGGTAGCTGGTCGGGTGACTCACTGTTGGTCTCTTAGAATGGTGATCATCTCATGCTGCTAACATTTTCATCTTACTTTCAGTCAAAGCAGCTGACACTTGCAAACCCAGTCAGAATCAAAATAAATTTAAACCAAAATTTGAATGAGACACAATAAGGTAAAAAAACACTGCACTAAAACACTAGATTGGTGTGCTGCATGCATGCATGGGTCTAAAAAAAACACACCTGCACTCATCCACTGTGTCTACTTCTGTGTATCTTTATTTCACTTTAAGATTTATCAATCAACTAATGTTGGATAGGACACACTGACATACTATTTCACACATCTTCTTGTTGTATTTTCTTGCTTTGAAAAAGTGTTTTGCCATGTCCTGCTGTCTGGGACTGCACAATCAAAACTCCTGATACATAACATACGATATGAAGCCAAATTAACTAAAAAGCAGCTGAATGCTTGGTATCAAGGCCACATTAAGAGAAGAAAGCAAATTGCAATTCAAATACAATAGCCTAACATTATGCATATTTGGTTTTGGTAAACCCTAATATACATTGGAATGTGCTTAGGTTGTATCACAGCAAAGCACTACATGCATTTAAGGTTCTATCAATATCCACAGTCTTATGATACTGACTACCACATTATGTTTGGGTTTTTTTAATTTCTGAAAAACGGCCCTGTTGTGTCATCACTACAAATAAATAAAATATCAAAAGTGAATAAATCCCTTGCTGTCAATGCACTCGACAGAGTAGCATAAAACCATAAAAACAAATGAGAAATTCATTTAAGATCAAACCATAATCTTTGCATAGCGTAAGTTTTAATGATAATAATGAAAACGGACTATAAACAATGAACGCTTAACAAAAGTTACAAGTGGGTTAAGGGAGACAAAGTTTGGCTTCAAGGGCCATATAAAGTGCAATTGGAAGGGCTTTAAAGCCCATTTACTTTAGTCCTCAGTTCGAACATTGCTGCACATTATCCTCTTCTTGAGTAACAATTAAACCAAGATAATTGAATACTTGTAATTTCTTAGAAATGAAACAGAGATTTCAACCAGTCTCTTTCAGAAAAGGTGGATGCATTCCCTGTACAAAGATATTTCACAAAGCTAGCACAGGAAAGTTAGCAGACAACATTTGAACATACAATGAATAATACCAGATCAAATTTACTGTATCTAAACTGGAAGAGAAAATCTTTCATTAACCATATATAAATTTATTCTCTGACATTTCCCATCATTTGTGCAATCCATGAGGACTTGTAGATATGTGATTTAATGAGATTTATGTTTGTGTCACAATGATTAAAATTGACAAAAAGTTAATTAGTTCCACTGACCATGATGAATTGCAAAGAGCCTCTAAGGATATACACAAATCAAGTTCATCCCTTGTGAGCCTTAACTCTACAATAAAAAGTAAGTTTTTTTCATCACTGGCAGACAACCTATTGGGGGATTTAAAGTCTGTTTCCGGGCATTTTTTTTTTTTAATTTCAGGGGGGAGATGATAACTTAATATCGATGACAAATAATTTTGACTGTATGAAAGCTCACTGTGGTATTTTCAGGTGTTAGCGATGTTCAGCTTAATTCAATCTCACAAAGCTTTAAACATAACTTCAACTATGGAATAACGTACGAGTTTCATATCAGAGGTTTCCAAGTTTCTGCAAATTTATCGCACTTGGCTAAAGTGTCATAATTTTACATGTTCTTCATTGACCAAATTTGTCAGTGCACGCTATACGAGAAGAGCAGCTACCCTGATACAATCAAAAAGGCACACATTGCATAATAACAGTATTTGGGAGAACATGAATGTTACTGAATGTGTTGCTATAATTCACCTATTTCCTCCTGTTTTGTTCTGTCAGGTTTCACTTAGTGTCTTGAGAGATGTATCACATACCTGGTATCATGTAACAAGGTTAGAGACACAGCAGGAGGATTTGTGTTACAACTCCCCAGAGCTACTATCATGCCTGATATCATGTTATAGATAGTCTGCCATAATACCCAATAATTATCTGGCAATGCCATATAATCAAAGTGTTACTGAACATTGTGTGCAGGTTTGGGCTACATGTGCATGAGTGTCATAATAATATATGATAGCTCCTTTCCTCTTTTAAGGAAATTTTCTTCAAACCCAGTTTCAGTCAGAAAATCTTGAAGATCCAATGAAATCCTTGTCAAAACAATCAGAGAATTCCACACAACTTGAGAAAATTCGGGTGACACTGGTTTTACAGTTTTTTTCTTTTGTTCTGCCACAGTGTACAGGTGAAGCATTCAAGACTCAGAGACTATGGAAATCTTACAGTCTAATGTGTGGCATTTTAACTTGATTATCTTTCAACATTGGCATTTGCTACCAGTCCTGTCCATCTTAATTGTGCATCAGACAAAATGCACCAAATTAACTGATACGATATTAATTGATGCTTGCTATACGTTCTTCATCTTTCCTCGGTAGCATTTTGTTTTCCACGACCCCAACATGGGTGTATCTGCAACGTGTCAATACATGACCGCTGGTTTCCCCTTTTAACAACAATTTTCTTTAAATTTTCTTTAAATAAAATCTTGAAAATTTCAAACACTCTGGGAAATCTATGTCATTTTTGTTTCATGTTTTTTTGGGAGGGCCACATGCATGTAATTAAAGGAATTGACCACTGAAGAAAATTGATATTTCATAAATCAGCAATACTTCTAAATCTCTTTATTATTGAAAGCCATATCACAACGACATGTTTTGTTTGGAAGTTATAGATTTATGAAGAAATCTCTACTTCAAAATGGAATATTGCATCATGGGAAACTTTTGATATCACACAGGCACAGCTACTTGAATACTCTTTGTATCCCCCCATAACCTTGACAGTCTTAAAAGAAGCACTACGATTTGTTAGAGCAACGTGACATTGATCCTCACAATATTTTACAGCAAATCTACAACAATTCCACCCTGAAGTGTTATTGATGTCAAATTTTAGGGTCAAACATTCGAGTACTTCAAATTCCAACAAAGTTGTCGCAATAATATTCTGCTGTTACATGGCATTTTTGTAACCTTGAGGCAACTGGAAATCTTTCTCAGCCAGAGAAGTCTTTCTTCAAACTAGCAATGTCTTGACTTAAAAACAAAATATTTGCATGGGGTTTGAAGTCCATTTTCACATGTCAATGGTATCTTCCTTGAAGTGCTGAATTAATCTACTTTAAACCAGGGTTGTTGATTAACATTGCAATCTAAATCATTATCTTTTCTACATACAAATCAAGATTTAAATTGTGATTTTAATCTGTTTGATTGAAACCAAACAACACTGCTTTGAAACCACCGATGAGGCATGTTCTAAAACAAGGAATTCAAAGACGATTTACAAATTAGACTGCAGCATGCTCATTCTCTCATTGCCACAGTAACAGTAACAGCTATGAAGTGCCAACTGTTTAGTTTTTGTGAACATAGCTCGAATTTATTTCATTTTAATTTCTACGAATGTATTATGTAACTGAAATCACAAGACCTAAGGAATGAGATTTTTATGTCAAGCAGGTTGGTATCATTTGGTATCGAACTTCACGAAGATCTGCCACAAAGCTACAGTGTGCACGAAATTTTACACACACATGAACCACAGATTACAACGGATATGTTTTGTACTGGAACCAACTAGACTTTATACTGATATCTTGTAGTATATCCCCACATATGAAGGATTACATACTATTTAGTCTAAACATGAAAGATGATGAGAAATAAGAGATAGGTTCACAATGCTTTGCACAAATTTTGACAACAAACCAAGTGATGTCTGTCTAACCAGCTTTTGGAGCTCTTTCAGTATTGCACTTATTTGAAGAAGGAAGCCCTGGAAGCCCTTTGACTGACATCAATGATGTGTCTTTGATCTCTACTGGATACACATTCAGCAGAAGTTAGAAAGACCACCTAGTAACAATTTAACATTAACAAGAACTAATGAAAGCTAGAAAGGATGACACTTCTCTCAATCAGCTCTCCATACCTTTTGCCACTCGTTTCTTGGCCTTCTGTTTCTTAAAGTCCGCGACCGGTACTGTGTCCATAGCAGTAGATGAATCTGCAGAACCTAACACAATTTCTGTCTCTGCAGAGGAAGGACATTCAAAACCAAACATTGTTAAGTCTGCTAATTTGAGGAACGTGCAAGACAAAACTTGAAAATATAATACATTTTATAATCTACATGAATAATTTGATATTTGACAAACACTTAATTAGACAAATGGCCACATGCACACAACTAGCATTCCATTCATCTCACAAAGTTAAAACCATTCATGAGGCCTGTTCCACTACAACAGGTCCAAGGATGACTTCAAAACTAAATCTAAAGGCAGAATGCATATTCCCCCATCACTGCTGTAGCAGTGGCAGTTATAAAGTGCTAATGGCTTTGTTATTGTTCCAATTACTTTACTTCAGTTTCTACAAGAGTACTACTGATAAGGTATTGTTACGGGGCATTTGGAATGAGAAACATTTCCATATTGACCTGGTTGACATCAGTCAGGAACAAAAGTTTTGTAAATGTGAACAAAATGTCTTTGACATTTTGAACGCTACGATCCATCATTGTGACTCCTTTCACACGTACATACGCACGCACGTGGCACACATGCATGCACGCACTCTTGCATGCATACCATATTTAAAATTTGGAGTTCTCAAACCAGTTCCTTCCTACGACATCACAAACATTGCTGGTTTTTGCTTCCAGATCTCAAATACCTTTCACACCACAAAAGAGAAAAATTATCATCAAAGACCTTTACAAATCGCACACTTTACACACCAACTTTGGAAATCTTAAGAAGTGACCCAAACTCTCTCTCACTCTCACTCACTCTCCTCGTCCTAGTGACCCAAGTGTATTTTGACTCACATAAAGAAAAAACCAACATAGGAAACTTTATGCTTTTTTTGAACACACTTCACTAATCTGACTGACACAAAAATCCCATGTTGCCAGTTTGATATAATTTAAAACCAATTGTCATGGAGCGAAAGAGTAGGAACTAGCAGCGAGAAACTTGTTGCTGGAATAGTGATGAGCCTTCTCCGTATACTCTGCAGCTGGGGTAAACTAATGTATTGTGATCTCTGCATGGTGCATGTTACGACGGGACCCATGGACAGCATATCTGGGTGTTGTGTACATAGCTTTCCCATCAGGGGTATCACTTATGCTTGATGATGCATTTTAATGTTTGACTGCACCACTTTGAAATGCAGCAGTTTAAAATTGTCACATTTTTTTTTTAGCCAGGCAAATTATGGTATAAACAGAGATTTTTATATATCGCATTTACACACCACCTTTGGAGTGCTATCCTGTTATCTCTTTAAATAAGAGTATCACTTAACAAGCTCTTTACTCTTTGAACTCTGATGACCACATATGAGATTTGTCTTCAGGAAAACTCTGCCAGACATACTAACTCAAAAAACACGTCATGTATCCTCCAGGCTTTACCCCTACCTTGCTATCCTGTGGACACTTATTGAAAAGAGCACTAGGTGAATTTTGCCAGTGTTCATCCATGATCAACATTGTATAGTGTCCTTGATGTGCATATATGGGTCTTCCTGATCCTCGACTTTCAATTTCAAGGTTTAAAGTTTCACAACATGTAATTCTTGCAACTGCAACTTGCAACTTTGAACTGCAATGGTAGTTTGTCTACATTATGCCCATTGTTGACCTCAGATGACCTTTAACTGACACCAAGACCAATCAGGGGAGGTCTTGACATGTTTGTTTATCCACACATTAACTTTGATGAAGTATACTGCACCTTCCCTTCAAAAGTTCCAGCAAGCACAAGATTTCTGTTACACACATGCCACCATGATTGCTGAGGATAACATTGCCATTGGAACCATGGAGACTCTGCCCACCTGTCCCCAAGTACGAGGGAGTGTGAACTATTTGGACTAAATATAAGACTAAAAAATCAAATTTTCCATTTTTTTTTTTTCCAAAACCCTCAAGAAACCAACCGACTTCTATCCAGTCCATTCAAAAGGTCTAACAGTGTTGCACTGACCTTGCAAAGAAGACCCTAAAATTGCCTTTATAACTGAAATCAGTGATGTGTCTTTCAGCTTTACTAGGTAACCAATGTAACACAAAAAGTTGAAGGGTCTACCTGATCACAGTTCGACACAGGTATTAATAAACAAAGGCAGCTTGTGGGGAAGACTTCAAATTCTCTCAGCTACCCATACCTTTTGGTCTTGCTCGATTGTCTTTTTTTTCTTCCTCAGTGGCCACTGTCTCTGTTTCTTCCACATCATTGAGACATTCCTCAACGAGATCAAACATTTCTGGAACATTAGAGGAACATAAGAGACAAAACTTGATTATGACCAGATATTGTCTGTATAGTCAGATAGACGACAATTACCACAAATGGTCACAAGCACCGAGGTAAGTTTTTTTTTAAAACCATTCATGATGCCAGTTCCAAAACAACTGGTTAATGATTTACAAATGATCTGACTGCAGCACTATGCACATTCACTCATAACCATGGTAACAGTAACAGTTATATAAAATGCTTACGATCTAGCTTTTGCTTAAAGCTATGGTTACTCTACTTTATGCAGAAAGGATTATTTACAAGTAAAAAAAATTTCAAATTCACTAGGTAAGCTACAAATTGAGCTCAAAAATTTTGTAAGTGTGACAGTAAACAAATGCATAAGTAAAATCTTACTAACACACAGTTTCTCTATCAGTCACAATTTTTTTTATTTCCGAAAGTGGTTTGTAACATGCAAACAATGAACTTCTAGAATGAATCAGCTACTCACCGAGGGAGTAGTCTTCGTCACTCTCACTCGTTTCTTCATCTGCTGACAGTTTGCCTGCCACAGGCAGAGCAGCCGAGTCTCTCGCAAGGTATGACTTAGAAGTCTGTTGACAAAATATAATGGCAGATACATGTTTTCTTTTATTCGCAAAACAAAGTGGAACCGAGAGTCAGTCAGATTTGAGCCTCCTTCAGAGACAAATGAGCATTGTCTTCAAACAAAAGTATTTTATTGGCAAAAGAAGAAAATGGTAACTTCCATCAGTTGGGTATCAATTGGTGTAAGTTCAAGTTGCGATTGGAATTCTAAATGTTATTTCGTTAAAAAAAAAACCTTCCACTGAAATCAATTGGAAGTGTCAGGACTAATCAACAGTTTGTACATAATATAACATTCAAAGACAATATATATCAACTAGCAAATGTGGAAAACAAAACCTCTTAACTGTCCCCCTTTAATTACAGCAGATAAGTTTAAACACCAAGGCATACAGTTGTGTGTGCATGACTGTGACTACACAGTCTTAAGGGATTTTATAATGGAAACGATTGAAATTTCATATTCTCTTTACTAGTAACAAAATATCTCAATAACATGTTCTGTTTGAAAATTATGGAATGTTAAAGAGGCGCATTGATATGTTTTGTGAAATTCAATAAAGTTCCCTGAACCTGTCAGGTTTCCTTCCCATACAAATGACACATAGTCAAACCCCATAAGAGGATCAGCATGTGTAACATGCAAAGGAACATCAATGAGAGCATACTTAATCAATCATTTGGTTTTTGAATATTTGTGACTGAAACTTTTCACACTACAGTAGTGCTATAATCATATGCACACAGCCAGTACAGGCCAAGGTCAAAAATTCAAACATTTTAACAGTTTTTCATAACATCACCGAACCAGTAAACTTACATGTTCTTGCAATTAATGTTCTTGCTTAAAGGTACATTGTTCCAACTTCCACTGTTGTTTCAGTTAACATTGTTGTTTAAATTTACATCTTTGCGTAAACTTATGTTGTTGTTTCAACTTACATTGTTGTTTCACCTTATGTTCTTGTTTTAACTAGCTTTGTTGTTTCAAAGCAAGTTTAAACAACAACATAAGTTGAAACAACATCAGACGTTGACACAACAACGGAAGTTGAAACAACGACATAGGTTGAAACAAAAATGCAAGTTGAAACAACGACATAGGTTGAAATAAAAACGCAAGTTGAAACAACAACGAAAGATTAAACAACAAAGGAAGTTTACACATCAAAGTAAATTTAAACAAGAACAACATAACTTAGCCCTTTTGGCATCCCATATTTGTGCATGCCCTTTCAAATCCTCCCAAAGTCATCTTGATATTGATTCAATGACCCTCTTTAAGCAAATTTCTATTTCACAGTTGTGCATGGCATGATGGGAAATCTGTGATGCCATACCAGACGAATAGATCGTACATCCTTTGCATTTCTTTAACATCTTGATGACCTTACGAGAAACATTACAATAACTTAATGAGTTGTGACCTTTATTTTCACAACATTTTTAGTCCAATCTACAAATAATTCAATCAAAATTTTTTTTTCACTCAGATGTCAATTTCAAAAACATATAAGAAATTCAATTTCAAAGGACAACAAAGTCTTTCGGCAATAACCTGCTGGTGCTAGATAACATCTGTAAACTTGAGGCAACTGGAAGATCTTTTTTTGACGAGAGCAGTCTTTCCTCAAACATCAATGTCTGTAGCGTCATGAATGAGACACCAGTGTGCGAAGCCTGCACTGGAGTGACCACAAAAAAAAATAAGCTCCTTCTTTTCAGGTCGGCAGAGTGTTCCTTCCAAGTGACTGTTAAACATGCAAGTCGTAACACTTGGTAGGGATCAACCCTCAGCTGAAGTTACTTCCAAATGGTGCAATATTTTCTCAAACCGCGAGGATGAGAATTCTAGAAGTGGTTAAAATATCGTCACATATTCTCTTTTGTTCCTCGCAGCATCAAACTTTTGATGAACGCCTTCATCATTGGTATACAGTTTTCATTTTAACACTGCCTTTTCATTTTCTCCCACCTGTTCTTGCCTCATTACTTTGCTACTTTATGTAATTCTCCCTCTGTAATATCTTTGCATCTCTCTTATTTTTATTTTTGGCAAGTTCTTACTTTGTTTCCTAATGTGTTTACCTTTATCTTGTAACGTATTTTTATGTTTTCTTCATTTCTTACCATTGCTGTATTTTATGTGGCCATGTAATTTCTCCTCAGGAATCCAATAAAATTTTACTTTCCTGGCTTGGGGTTTACCAATATTCCAAAAACGCCTATAGCATCACAAATAACATTCAACTTGTAAAAAATAAATCATCAATGAAGGTCAATGAAGGTAAAAAAAATCATGCCAATCATTGCAATTCCTTTGTTTTTGTTTTTTTTAAGAACAGCTGATACCAAAATTCCAATTACAACAACTAAAAAAACAAGAAAATTAATCGGTTCCTACCTTAGTCGACAGTCCAACTGGTATCTCAGCAAGGTGCTTCTCCAGGGCTTTCAAACGACCGCCACGAGCTGTTGTCAAAGAAGAGTTTCAGTGCATAAGTAGGTAACTCCAGCAATTGCAGTTTACAACAAAGGGAGGGATTTTCTCTACACAGTACAATTTCGATGGTGTTATTATGCTTGCCTGGTCATAGGAGACTTAATGCCAGCAGACTACACCCCCAAGATGTGACTGACAAAGTTTTCCTTCTGTCCATAAGCCATTCTTCCTGCAATTTTCATTGGCCAATCACGAGTCTACAGTGCAGGTGGCAGGCAAGTCTTTGCTTACCAGTTGAGTGATTCTGATCCGAGCAAATTTGTCGATTGTGGTAAAATGGAACTTTGCTGTTAATAGTGAATTTATCAATTTTGGAGAATTTTTAGAATCAGATCTATGAGTAATGAAAAGAATTAAAATAATAATGGAAAGTAAATGCTACACAACTTAAAAATTTCCAAAACAAACTTACAACTGATATAAAAAAAAACTACAGTAGAAGGACGTAAAACAAACTGTGCAACGCGATCCCTAGCAGACTAGCAAACTGCAGGCATAAACAGCTGCTTATTCTGTATCTTAAAATGGCAAAAAATTGGTACGCCTCAAAGTTGTTTTTGGCCAAAGCTATTTTGTCACCTGTCTTGAACTAATTGGACATCTATCTAATTTGAAATGCAAATGCAAAATTCTACCATATTACCAAGATGGTGCAGATTGGCAATAATTTGACAGATGTCCATGAACAAGTGAGACTTCCCCGTGAGAACTGATTACAGTGACACCTTAAAATCACTCCAAAAAGAGTGTTATATCACTCTGTGCTTACATAATATCGCTCAATTCGGAGTGGATTTCCACTCTGTTTCAGGCAAAATTCACTCTTACTACAAGCGGACCCTCGACTCCCTCCTTTTTTTTTAGTGAATTTCACTCTCCTGTTTCTAGAGATTACCCATGACAACACAGGGAGTGTGAATCCAATAACAATCCTCAGCATGTACAAATTCAATACTCACGTCCGATTTTTAGGAATGGATGAAAGCACTAAGTAATACATTTACTAATATTACATTTCCGATCCAAGACTTGTCAAGACAAAACATTTAGTGTGTAGCATAACGATTTTTGAAGGATAATTTGGGGCCTTGAAAGCCCTGGGAGAGTGCTCCAGGGCCTAGAATTCAGCTGGGTTTGTGACCCCAATGAGCATTATAGGTCTGCCATCGCTGTTCTGTCCTTGAGTGAGCTACGCTCATTAAAACTAACCTAATGTCTTAACAAAGATTTTTTTTCTTCATTTTCTTTTTAAGGACACACCGCCTTCACTATAGGTCAATGAAACACATAACCAAGTGACACTTTAAAAAGTTTTACCACATATGGGGTTATAGTAAGTTATGTATTCATCCTAAAGCGTTGGTTTATTGCGGTGCTACATAATTCCAATTCAAAACTAACACATACTGTAATTTATGCGCATTTCGTACTTAATATGTCACACCTACATTCGAAAAAAGACCTTATGTCAAACTTTCCCCCTTGAGATATTGGGTTTTGAATGTATCACAAAGAAACACATGTACAGATATATACATACACACACCAGCATGAAGATGTGTAACCACCAAAACCAGAAACATATAAACATTACTTTCAGCATAAAGTGTTATGCGTTTGGTCAGGGGGGTCAAGGATATCGTATGATCCACCCATCTCTGACCCCCCCAGTTAGAATATTATGCCTCACGATATGATCACCTGCAAGGTGTGTGGATTCTAAACATCAACATTGTCAGTGTTAAAATGCATCACATTGAAAATCAAATGCAGTACTTTCTAGAATAACACTCTATTTGGGGAAATATAATATGCAATGTCTACCCCAGGGCTCCCTCCCACATTCTCTCATTGCCATAGTAACAGTAACAGCTATGAAGTGCCAACTGTTTAGTTTTTGTGAACGTAGCTCGAATTTATTTCGTTTTAATTTCTACGAATGTATTATGTAACTGAAATCACAAGACCTGGGAATGAGAATTTTTATGTCAAGCAGGTTGGTATCATTTGGTATCGAACTTCGCAAAGATCTTGCACAAAGCTACAGTGCACATGAAATTTCACACATCCATGAACCACAGATCACAAAGGACATGTTTTGCATTGAGACCAACTAGACTCTATACTGACGTCTTGTAGTATATCCCCACATATGAAGGATTACATACTATTTAGTCTAAACATGAAAGATGATGAGAAATAAGAGATAGGTTCACAATGCTTTGCACAAATTTTGACAACAAACCAAGTGATGTCTGTCTAACCAGCTTTTGGAGCTCTTTCAGTATTGCACTTATTTGAAGAAGGAAGCCCTGGAAGCCCTTTGACTGACATCAATGACGTGTCTTTGATCTCTACTGGATACACATTCAGCAGAAGTTAGAAAGACCACCTGGTAACAATTTTACATTAACAAGAACTAATGAAAGCTAGAAAGGATGACATTTCTCTCAATCAGCTCTCCATACCAATTGCCACTCGTTTCTTGGCCTTTGGTTTCTTAAAGTCCGCGACAGGTACTGTGTCCATAGCAATAGATGAATCTGCAGAACCTAACACAATTGCTGTGTCTGCAGAGGAAGGACATTCAAAACCAAACATTGTTAAGTCTGCTAATTTGAGGAATGTGCAAGACAAAACTTGAAAATATAATACATTTTATAATCTACATGAATAATTTGATATTTGACAAACACTTAATTAGACAAATGGCCACATGCACACAACTAGCATTCCATTCACCTCACAAAGTTAAAACCATTCATGAGGCCTGTTCCACTACAACAAGTCCAAGGATGATTTAAAAACTACATTTAAAGGCAGAATGTGTATTCCCCCATCACTGCGGTAGCAGTTATAAAGTGCTGATGGCTTCGTTATTGTTCCAATTACTTTACTTCAGTTTCTACAAGAGTACTACAGATAAGGTATTGTTACGAGGCATTTGGAATGAGAAACATTTCCATATTAACCTGGTTGATATCAGTCAGGAACAAAAGTTTTGTAAATGTGAATAAAATGTCTTTGACATATGTGCATTTTGAACGCTACCATCCATCATTGTGACTCCTTTCACACGTACGTACCTACGCACGCACGCATGCACGCACGCACGCTCCCGTGCATACACGCATGCATACCATATTTAAAATTTGGAGTTCTCAAACCAGTTCCTCCCTACGACATCACAAACATTGCTGGTTTTTGCTTCCAGGAGATCTCAAATACCTTTCACACCACAAAAGAGAAAAATTATCATCAAAGATCTTTACATTTCGCACACTTTACACACCAACTTTGGAAATCTTGAGAAGTGACCCAAACTCTCTCTCACTCTCACTCACTCTCCTAGTCCTTGTGACCCAACTGTATTTTGACTCACATAAAAAAAAACCAACATAGGAAAATTTATGATTTTTTTTAAACACTTCACTTATCTGACTGACACAAAAATCCCATGTTGCCAGTTTGATATAATTTAAAACCAATTGTCATGGAGCGAAAGAGTATGAACTAGCAGCGAGAAACTTGTTGCTGGAATAGTGATGAGCCTTCTCCGTATACTCTGCAGCTGGGGTAAACTAATGTATTGTGATCTCTGCATGGTGCATGTTACGACGGGACCCATGGACAGCATATCTGGGTGTTATGTACATAGCTTTCCCATCAGGGGTATCATTTATGCTTGATGATGCATTTTAATGTTTGACTGCACCACTTTGAAATGCAGCAGTTTAAAATTGTCACATTTTTTTTTTTAGCCAGGCAAATTATGGTATAAACAGAGATTTTTATATATCGCATTTACACACCACCTTTGAAGTGCTACCCTGTTATCTCTTTAAATAAGAGAATCACTTAACAAGCTCTTTACTCTTTGAACTCTGATGACCACATATGAGATTTGTCTTCAGGAAAACTCTGGCAGATATACTAACTCAAAAAACAGGTCATGTATCCTCCAGGCTTTACCCCTACCTTGCTATCCTGTGGACACTTATTGAAAAGAGCACTAGGTGAATTTTGCCAGTGTTCATCCATGATCAACATGGTATAGGGTCCTTGATGTGCATATATGGGTCTTCCTGATCCTCGACTTTCAATTTCAAGGTTTAAAGTTTCACAACATGTAATTCTTGCAACTGCAACTTGCAACTTTGAACTGCAATGGTAGTTTGTCTACATTATGCCCATTGTTGACCTCAGATGACCTTTAACTGACACCAAGACCAATCAGGGGAGGTCTTGACATGTTTGTTTACCCACACATTAACTTTGATGAAGTACACTGCACCTTCCCTTCGAAAGCTCCAGCAAGCACAAGATTTCTGTTACACACATGACATCATGATTGCTGAGGATAACATTGCCATTGGAACCATGGAGACTCTGCCCACCTGTCCCCAAGTACGAGGGAGTGTGAACTATTTGGACTAAATATAAGACTAAAAAATCAAGTTTTCCATTTTTTTTTCCTTCCAAAATCCTCGAGAAACCAACCGACTTCTATCCAGTCCATTCAAAAGGTCTAACAGTGTTGCACTGACCTTGCAAAGAAGACCCTAAAATTGCCTTTATAACTGAAATCAGTGATGTGTCTTTCAGCTTTACTAGGTAACCAATGTAACACAAAAAGTTGAAGGGTCTACCTGATCACAGTTCGACACAGGTATAAATAAACAAAGGCAGCTTGTGGGGAAGACTTCAAATTCTCTCAGCTACCCATACCTTTTGGTCTGGCTCGATTGTCTTTTTCTTCTTCCTCAATGGACACTGTCTCTATTTCTTTCATGTCATCGAGACATTCATCAACGAGACCAAACATTTCTGGAACATTAGAGGAACATGAAAGACAAAACTTGACTATGACCAGATATTATCTGTATAGTCTGATAAACAACAATTACGACAAATGGTCACAAGCACCGAGGTAAGTTTTTTTTAGAAATCACTCATGATGCCAGTTCCAAAACAACTGGTCAATGATTTACAAATGACCTGACTGCAGCACATGCACATTCACTCATAACCATGGTAACAGTAACAGTTATAAAAAGTGCTTACAATCTAGCTTTTGCTTAAAGTTATGGTTACTCTAGTTTATGCAGAAAGGATTATTTATAAGTAAAAAAAATTTCAAATTCACTAGGTAAGCTACAAATTGAGCTCAAAAATTTTGTAAGTGTGACAGTAAACTTTCAGTGACAAATTTACTTTCAAGCAACATTTGTCATTCAGAACTCTTTCTTGCATGTGACATATGAAGAATTGACTCAAGGAGAACACAAATGAAGGAAACGAAACTCATCCACATACATGGTCGTGTAAGGAATGAGATATTGTTGTTACTTGATGGTTTAGAGGGTATTATGGCTCATCTGAAACTACTATGAGGTTAAAGAACAATGGCTGAGGTCAAAGGTCAAATTTGCCCTCTAAAAGGAAGACGATTTCAAAGTTGGTAGATAGCTGAATCATGGCCTGAAGATGCGTCTCCCATTAAAATTTACGTTCAGGTGTGAAAGGGTCAAAAAGGCATTTGGACATGTTTTGAAAAAGTGTGTTGCAATTTGCTTTTCATCAGTTTGTCGAATAATCTGCTGACTTGGTCGGTAGGTACTACCCTACCATGAGATGTCGTGTGCACACAATCATTGATGTCACAGATCAAAGTTGGCTGGAAATCAGGAACCTTCACAAATGCATAAGTAAAGTCTTATTTACACACAGTTTCTCTATCAGTCACAATTTTTTTTATTTCCGAAAGTGGTTTGTAACAAGCAAACCATGAAGAACTTCTAGAATGAATCGGCTACTCACCGAGGGAGTAGTCGTCGTCACTCTCACTCGTTTCTTCATCTGCTGACAGTTTGCCTGCCACAGGTAGAGCAGCCGAGTCTCTCGCAAGGTATGACTTAGAAGTCTGTTGACAAAATATAATGGCAGACACGTGTTTTCTTTTATTCTCAAAACAAAGTGGAACCGAGAGTCAGTCAGATTTGAGCCTCCTTCAGAGACAAATGAACGTTGTCTTCAAACAGAAGTATTTTATCGGTAAACGAAGAGAATGGTAACTTCCATCAGTTGGGTATTAATTGGTGTAAGTTCAAGTTGAGATTGGAATTGTAAATGTTATTTCATTGAAAAAAAAATATCTTCCACTGAAATCAATTGGAAGTGTCAGGACTAATCAACAGTTTGTACATAATATAACATTCAAAGACAATTTATATCAACTAGCAAATGTGGAAAACAAAACCTCTTAACTGTCCCCCTTTAATTACAGCAGATAAGTTTAAACACCATGGCATACAGTTGTGCGTACATGACTGTGACTACACAGTCTTAAGGGATTTTATAATGGAAACGATTGAAATTTCATATTCTCTTTATAGTAACAAAATATCTCTGTAACATGTTCTGTTTGAAAATTATGGAATGTTAAAGAGGCGCATTGATATGTTTTGTGAAATTCAATAAAGTTCCCTGAACCTGTCAGGTTTCCTTCCCATACAAATGACACATAGTCAAACCCCATAAGAGGATCAGCATGTGTAACATGCAAAGGAACATTAACGAGAGCATACTTAATCAATCATTTGGTTTTTGAATATTTGTGACTGAAACTTTTCACACTACAGTAGTGCTATAATTGTATGCACACAGCCAGTACAGGCCAAGGTCAAAAATTCAAACATTTTAACAGTTTTTCATAACATCACCGAACCAGTAAACTTACATGTTCTTGCAATTAATGTTCTTGCTTAAAGGTACGTTGTTTCAACTTCCACAGTTGTTTCAGTTAACATTGTTGTTTAAATTTACATCTTTGCGTAAACTTATGTTGTTGTTTCAACTTACATTGTTGTTTCACCTTATGTTCTTGTTTTAATTAGCTTTGTTGTTTCAAAGCAAGTTTAAACAACAACATAAGTTGAAACAACATCAGACGTTGACACAACAACGGAAGTTGAAACAACGACATAGGTTGAAACAAAAATGCAAGTTGAAACAACGACATAGGTTGAAATAAAAACGCAAGTTGAAACAACAACGAAAGATTAAACAACAAAGGAAGTTTACACATCAAAGTAAATTTAAACAAGAACAACATAACTTAGCCCTTTTGGCATCCCATATTTGTGCATGCCCTTTCAAATCCTCCCAAAGTCATCTTGATATTGATTCAATGACCCTCTTTAAGCAAATTTCTATTTCACAGTTGTGCATGGCATGATGGGAAATCTGTGATGCCATACCAGACGAATAGATCGTACATCCTTTGCATTTCTTTAACATCTTGATGACCTTACGAGAAACATTACAATAACTTAATGAGTTGTGACCTTTATTTTCACAACATTTTTAGTCCAATCTACAAATAATTCAATCAAAATTTTTTTTTCACTCAGATGTCAATTTCAAAAACATATAAGAAATTCAATTTCAAAGGACAACAAAGTCTTTCGGCAATAACCTGCTGGTGCTAGATAACATCTGTAAACTTGAGGCAACTGGAAGATCTTTTTTTGACGAGAGCAGTCTTTCCTCAAACATCAATGTCTGTAGCGTCATGAATGAGACACCAGTGTGCGAAGCCTGCACTGGAGTGACCACAAAAAAAAATAAGCTCCTTCTTTTCAGGTCGGCAGAGTGTTCCTTCCAAGTGACTGTTAAACATGCAAGTCGTAACACTTGGTAGGGATCAACCCTCAGCTGAAGTTACTTCCAAATGGTGCAATATTTTCTCAAACCGCGAGGATGAGAATTCTAGAAGTGGTTAAAATATCGTCACATATTCTCTTTTGTTCCTCGCAGCATCAAACTTTTGATGAACGCCTTCATCATTGGTATACAGTTTTCATTTTAACACTGCCTTTTCATTTTCTCCCACCTGTTCTTGCCTCATTACTTTGCTACTTTATGTAATTCTCCCTCTGTAATATCTTTGCATCTCTCTTATTTTTATTTTTGGCAAGTTCTTACTTTGTTTCCTAATGTGTTTACCTTTATCTTGTAATGTATTTTTATGTTTTCTTCATTTCTTACCATTGCTGTATTTTATGTGGCCATGTAATTTCTCCTCAGGAATCCAATAAAATTTTACTTTCCTGGCTTGGGGTTTACCAATATTCCAAAAACGCCTATAGCATCACAAATAACATTCAACTTGTAAAAAATAAATCATCAATGAAGGTCAATGAAGGTAAAAAAAATCATGCCAATCATTGCAATTCCTTTGTTTTTGTTTTTTTTAAGAACAGCTGATACCAAAATTCCAATTACAACAACTAAAAAAACAAGAAAATTAATCGGTTCCTACCTTAGTCGACAGTCCAACTGGTATCTCAGCAAGGTGCTTCTCCAGGGCTTTCAAACGACCGCCACGAGCTGTTGTCAAAGAAGAGTTTCAGTGCATAAGTAGGTAACTCCAGCAATTGCAGTTTACAACAAAGGGAGGGATTTTCTCTACACAGTACAATTTCGATGGTGTTATTATGCTTGCCTGGTCATAGGAGACTTAATGCCAGCAGACTACACCCCCAAGATGTGACTGACAAAGTTTTCCTTCTGTCCATAAGCCATTCTTCCTGCAATTTTCATTGGCCAATCACGAGTCTACAGTGCAGGTGGCAGGCAAGTCTTTGCTTACCAGTTGAGTGATTCTGATCCGAGCAAATTTGTCGATTGTGGTAAAATGGAACTTTGCTGTTAATAGTGAATTTATCAATTTTGGAGAATTTTTAGAATCAGATCTATGAGTAATGAAAAGAATTAAAATAATAATGGAAAGTAAATGCTACACAACTTAAAAATTTCCAAAACAAACTTACAACTGATATAAAAAAAAACTACAGTAGAAGGACGTAAAACAAACTGTGCAACGCGATCCCTAGCAGACTAGCAAACTGCAGGCATAAACAGCTGCTTATTCTGTATCTTAAAATGGCAAAAAATTGGTATGCCTCAAAGTTGTTTTTGGCCAAAGCTATTTTGTCACCTGTCTTGAACTAATTGGACATCTATCTAATTTGAAATGCAAATGCAAAATTCTACCATATTACCAAGATGGTGCAGATTGGCAATAATTTGACAGATGTCCATGAACAAGTGAGACTTCCCCGTGAGAACTGATTACAGTGACACCTTAAAATCACTCCAAAAAGAGTGTTATATCACTCTGTGCTTACATAATATCGCTCAATTCGGAGTGGATTTCCACTCTGTTTCAGGCAAAATTCACTCTTACTACAAGCGGACCCTCGACTCCCTCCTTTTTTTTTAGTGAATTTCACTCTCCTGTTTCTAGAGATTACCCATGACAACACAGGGAGTGTGAAGCCAATAACAATCCTCAGCATGTACAAATTCAATACTCACGTCCGATTTTTAGGAATGGATGAAAGCACTAAGTAATACATTTACTAATATTACATTTCCGATCCAAGACTTGTCAAGACAAAACATTTAGTGTGTAGCATAACGATTTTTGAAGGATAATTCGGGGCCTTGAAAGCCCTGGGAGAGTGCTCCAGGGCCTAGAATTCAGCTGGGTTTGTGACCCCAATGAGCATTATAGGTCTGCCATCGCTGTTCTGTCCTTGAGTGAGCTACGCTCATTAAAACTAACCTAATGTCTTAACAAAGATTTTTTTTCTTCATTTTCTTTTTAAGGACACACCGCCTTCACTATAGGTCAATGAAACACATAACCAAGTGACACTTTAAAAAGTTTTACCACATATGGGGTTATAGTAAGTTATGTATTCATCCTAAAGCGTTGGTTTATTGCGGTGCTACATAATTCCAATTCAAAACTAACACATACTGTAATTTATGCGCATTTCGTACTTAATATGTCACACCTACATTCGAAAAAAGACCTTATGTCAAACTTTCCCCCTTGAGATATTGGGTTTTGAATGTATCACAAAGAAACACATGTACAGATATATACATACACACACCAGCATGAAGATGTGTAACCACCAAAACCAGAAACATATAAACATTACTTTCAGCATAAAGTGTTATGCGTTTGGTCAGGGGGGTCAAGGATATCGTATGATCCACCCATCTCTGACCCCCCCAGTTAGAATATTATGCCTCACGATATGATCACCTGCAAGGTGTGTGGATTCTAAACATCAACATTGTCAGTGTTAAAATGCATCACATTGAAAATCAAATGCAGTACTTTCTAGAATAACACTCTATTTGGGGAAATATAATATGCAATGTCTACCCCAGGGCTCCCTCCCACATTCTCTCATTGCCATAGTAACAGTAACAGCTATGAAGTGCCAACTGTTTAGTTTTTGTGAACGTAGCTCGAATTTATTTCGTTTTAATTTCTACGAATGTATTATGTAACTGAAATCACAAGACCTGGGAATGAGAATTTTTATGTCAAGCAGGTTGGTATCATTTGGTATCGAACTTCGCAAAGATCTTGCACAAAGCTACAGTGCACATGAAATTTCACACATCCATGAACCACAGATCACAAAGGACATGTTTTGCATTGAGACCAACTAGACTCTATACTGACGTCTTGTAGTATATCCCCACATATGAAGGATTACATACTATTTAGTCTAAACATGAAAGATGATGAGAAATAAGAGATAGGTTCACAATGCTTTGCACAAATTTTGACAACAAACCAAGTGATGTCTGTCTAACCAGCTTTTGGAGCTCTTTCAGTATTGCACTTATTTGAAGAAGGAAGCCCTGGAAGCCCTTTGACTGACATCAATGACGTGTCTTTGATCTCTACTGGATACACATTCAGCAGAAGTTAGAAAGACCACCTGGTAACAATTTTACATTAACAAGAACTAATGAAAGCTAGAAAGGATGACATTTCTCTCAATCAGCTCTCCATACCAATTGCCACTCGTTTCTTGGCCTTTGGTTTCTTAAAGTCCGCGACAGGTACTGTGTCCATAGCAATAGATGAATCTGCAGAACCTAACACAATTGCTGTGTCTGCAGAGGAAGGACATTCAAAACCAAACATTGTTAAGTCTGCTAATTTGAGGAATGTGCAAGACAAAACTTGAAAATATAATACATTTTATAATCTACATGAATAATTTGATATTTGACAAACACTTAATTAGACAAATGGCCACATGCACACAACTAGCATTCCATTCACCTCACAAAGTTAAAACCATTCATGAGGCCTGTTCCACTACAACAAGTCCAAGGATGATTTAAAAACTACATTTAAAGGCAGAATGTGTATTCCCCCATCACTGCGGTAGCAGTTATAAAGTGCTGATGGCTTCGTTATTGTTCCAATTACTTTACTTCAGTTTCTACAAGAGTACTACAGATAAGGTATTGTTACGAGGCATTTGGAATGAGAAACATTTCCATATTAACCTGGTTGATATCAGTCAGGAACAAAAGTTTTGTAAATGTGAATAAAATGTCTTTGACATATGTGCATTTTGAACGCTACCATCCATCATTGTGACTCCTTTCACACGTACGTACCTACGCACGCACGCATGCACGCACGCACGCTCCCGTGCATACACGCATGCATACCATATTTAAAATTTGGAGTTCTCAAACCAGTTCCTCCCTACGACATCACAAACATTGCTGGTTTTTGCTTCCAGGAGATCTCAAATACCTTTCACACCACAAAAGAGAAAAATTATCATCAAAGATCTTTACATTTCGCACACTTTACACACCAACTTTGGAAATCTTGAGAAGTGACCCAAACTCTCTCTCACTCTCACTCACTCTCCTAGTCCTTGTGACCCAACTGTATTTTGACTCACATAAAAAAAAACCAACATAGGAAAATTTATGATTTTTTTTAAACACTTCACTTATCTGACTGACACAAAAATCCCATGTTGCCAGTTTGATATAATTTAAAACCAATTGTCATGGAGCGAAAGAGTATGAACTAGCAGCGAGAAACTTGTTGCTGGAATAGTGATGAGCCTTCTCCGTATACTCTGCAGCTGGGGTAAACTAATGTATTGTGATCTCTGCATGGTGCATGTTACGACGGGACCCATGGACAGCATATCTGGGTGTTATGTACATAGCTTTCCCATCAGGGGTATCATTTATGCTTGATGATGCATTTTAATGTTTGACTGCACCACTTTGAAATGCAGCAGTTTAAAATTGTCACATTTTTTTTTTTAGCCAGGCAAATTATGGTATAAACAGAGATTTTTATATATCGCATTTACACACCACCTTTGAAGTGCTACCCTGTTATCTCTTTAAATAAGAGAATCACTTAACAAGCTCTTTACTCTTTGAACTCTGATGACCACATATGAGATTTGTCTTCAGGAAAACTCTGGCAGATATACTAACTCAAAAAACAGGTCATGTATCCTCCAGGCTTTACCCCTACCTTGCTATCCTGTGGACACTTATTGAAAAGAGCACTAGGTGAATTTTGCCAGTGTTCATCCATGATCAACATGGTATAGGGTCCTTGATGTGCATATATGGGTCTTCCTGATCCTCGACTTTCAATTTCAAGGTTTAAAGTTTCACAACATGTAATTCTTGCAACTGCAACTTGCAACTTTGAACTGCAATGGTAGTTTGTCTACATTATGCCCATTGTTGACCTCAGATGACCTTTAACTGACACCAAGACCAATCAGGGGAGGTCTTGACATGTTTGTTTACCCACACATTAACTTTGATGAAGTACACTGCACCTTCCCTTCGAAAGCTCCAGCAAGCACAAGATTTCTGTTACACACATGACATCATGATTGCTGAGGATAACATTGCCATTGGAACCATGGAGACTCTGCCCACCTGTCCCCAAGTACGAGGGAGTGTGAACTATTTGGACTAAATATAAGACTAAAAAATCAAGTTTTCCATTTTTTTTTCCTTCCAAAATCCTCGAGAAACCAACCGACTTCTACCCAGTCCATTCAAAAGGTCTAACAGTGTTGCACTGACCTTGCAAAGAAGACCCTAAAATTGCCTTTATAACTGAAATCAGTGATGTGTCTTTCAGCTTTACTAGGTAACCAATGTAACACAAAAAGTTGAAGGGTCTACCTGATCACAGTTCGACACAGGTATAAATAAACAAAGGCAGCTTGTGGGGAAGACTTCAAATTCTCTCAGCTACCCATACCTTTTGGTCTGGCTCGATTGTCTTTTTCTTCTTCCTCAATGGACACTGTCTCTATTTCTTTCATGTCATCGAGACATTCATCAACGAGACCAAACATTTCTGGAACATTAGAGGAACATGAAAGACAAAACTTGACTATGACCAGATATTATCTGTATAGTCTGATAAACAACAATTACGACAAATGGTCACAAGCACCGAGGTAAGTTTTTTTTAGAAATCACTCATGATGCCAGTTCCAAAACAACTGGTCAATGATTTACAAATGACCTGACTGCAGCACATGCACATTCACTCATAACCATGGTAACAGTAACAGTTATAAAAAGTGCTTACAATCTAGCTTTTGCTTAAAGTTATGGTTACTCTAGTTTATGCAGAAAGGATTATTTATAAGTAAAAAAAATTTCAAATTCACTAGGTAAGCTACAAATTGAGCTCAAAAATTTTGTAAGTGTGACAGTAAACTTTCAGTGACAAATTTACTTTCAAGCAACATTTGTCATTCAGAACTCTTTCTTGCATGTGACATATGAAGAATTGACTCAAGGAGAACACAAATGAAGGAAACGAAACTCATCCACATACATGGTCGTGTAAGGAATGAGATATTGTTGTTACTTGATGGTTTAGAGGGTATTATGGCTCATCTGAAACTACTATGAGGTTAAAGAACAATGGCTGAGGTCAAAGGTCAAATTTGCCCTCTAAAAGGAAGACGATTTCAAAGTTGGTAGATAGCTGAATCATGGCCTGAAGATGCGTCTCCCATTAAAATTTACGTTCAGGTGTGAAAGGGTCAAAAAGGCATTTGGACATGTTTTGAAAAAGTGTGTTGCAATTTGCTTTTCATCAGTTTGTCGAATAATCTGCTGACTTGGTCGGTAGGTACTACCCTACCATGAGATGTCGTGTGCACACAATCATTGATGTCACAGATCAAAGTTGGCTGGAAATCAGGAACCTTCACAAATGCATAAGTAAAGTCTTATTTACACACAGTTTCTCTATCAGTCACAATTTTTTTTATTTCCGAAAGTGGTTTGTAACAAGCAAACCATGAAGAACTTCTAGAATGAATCGGCTACTCACCGAGGGAGTAGTCGTCGTCACTCTCACTCGTTTCTTCATCTGCTGACAGTTTGCCTGCCACAGGTAGAGCAGCCGAGTCTCTCGCAAGGTATGACTTAGAAGTCTGTTGACAAAATATAATGGCAGACACGTGTTTTCTTTTATTCTCAAAACAAAGTGGAACCGAGAGTCAGTCAGATTTGAGCCTCCTTCAGAGACAAATGAACGTTGTCTTCAAACAGAAGTATTTTATCGGTAAACGAAGAGAATGGTAACTTCCATCAGTTGGGTATTAATTGGTGTAAGTTCAAGTTGAGATTGGAATTGTAAATGTTATTTCATTGAAAAAAAAATATCTTCCACTGAAATCAATTGGAAGTGTCAGGACTAATCAACAGTTTGTACATAATATAACATTCAAAGACAATTTATATCAACTAGCAAATGTGGAAAACAAAACCTCTTAACTGTCCCCCTTTAATTACAGCAGATAAGTTTAAACACCATGGCATACAGTTGTGCGTACATGACTGTGACTACACAGTCTTAAGGGATTTTATAATGGAAACGATTGAAATTTCATATTCTCTTTATAGTAACAAAATATCTCTGTAACATGTTCTGTTTGAAAATTATGGAATGTTAAAGAGGCGCATTGATATGTTTTGTGAAATTCAATAAAGTTCCCTGAACCTGTCAGGTTTCCTTCCCATACAAATGACACATAGTCAAACCCCATAAGAGGATCAGCATGTGTAACATGCAAAGGAACATTAACGAGAGCATACTTAATCAATCATTTGGTTTTTGAATATTTGTGACTGAAACTTTTCACACTACAGTAGTGCTATAATTGTATGCACACAGCCAGTACAGGCCAAGGTCAAAAATTCAAACATTTTAACAGTTTTTCATAACATCACTGAACCAGTAAACTTACATGTTCTTGCAATTAATGTTCTTGCTTAAAGGTACGTTGTTTCAACTTCCACAGTTGTTTCAAATAACATTGTTGTTTAAATTTATATCTTTGCGTAAACTTATGTTGTTGTTTCAACTTACATTGTTGTTTCACCTTATGTTCTTGTTTTAATTAGCTTTGTTGTTTCAAAGCAAGTTTAAACAACAACATACGTTGAAACAACATCAGAGGTTGACACAACAACGGAAGTTGAAACAACGACATAGGTTGAAACAAAAACACAAGTTGAAACAACAACGAAAGATTAAACAACAAAGGAAGTTTACACATCAAAGTAAATTTAAACAAGAACAAAATAACTTAGCCCTTTTGGCATCCCATATTTGTGCATGTCCTTTAAAATCCTCACAAAGTCATCTTGATATTGATACAATGACCCTCTTTAAGCAAATTTCTATTTCACAGTTGTGCATGGCATGATGGGAAATCTGTGATGCCATACCAGACAAATAGATCGTACATCCTTTGCATTTCTTTAACATCTTGATGACCTTACGAGAAACATTACAATAACTTAATGAGTTGTGACCTTTATTTTCACAACATTTTTAGTCCAATCTACAAATAATTCAATCTAATTTTTTTTTTCACTCAGATGTCAAATTTCAAAAACATATAAGCAATTCAATTTCAAAGGACAACAAAGTCTTTTGGCAATAACCTGCTGGTGTTAGATACCATCTGTAAACTTGAGGCAACTGGAAGATCTTTTTTTGACGAGAGCAGTCTTTCCTCAAACATCAATGTCCGTAGCGTCATGAATGAGACACCAGTGTGCAAAGCCTGCACTGGAGTGACCACAAAAAAAAAATAAGCCCCTTCCTTTTCAGGTTGGCAGAGTGTTCCTTCCAAGTGACTGTTAAACATGCAAGTCGTAACACTTGGTAGGGATCAACCCAGCTCAGCTGAAGTTACTTCCAAATGGTGCAATATTTCCTCAAACCGGGAGGATGAGAATTCTAGAAGTGGTTAAAAAATCGTCACATATTTTCTTTTGTTCCTCGCAGCATCAAACTTTTGATGAACGCCTTCATCATTGGTATACAGTTTTCATTTTAACACTGCCTTTTCATTTTCTCCCACCTGTTCTTGCCTCATTACTTTGCTACTTTACGTAATACTCCCTCTGTAATATCTTTGCATCTCTCTTATTTTTATTTTTGGCAAGTTCTTACTTTGTTTCCTAATGTGTTTACCTTTATCTTGTAATGTATTTTTATGTTTTCTTCATTTCTTACCATTGCTGTATTTTATGTGGCCATGTAATTTCTCCTCAGGAATCCAATAAAATTTTACTTTCCTGGCTTGGGGTTTACCAATATTCCAAAAACGCCTATAGCATCACAAATAACATTCAACTTGTAAAATAAATCATCAATGAAGGTCAATGAAGGTAAAAAAATCATACCAATCATTGCAATTCCTTTGTTTTTGTTTTTTTAAGAACAGCTGATACCAAAATTCCAATTACGACAACTAAAAAAACAAGAAAATTAATTGGTTCCTACCTCAGTCGACAGTCCAACTGGAATCTTAGCAAGGCGCTTCTCCAGGGCTTTCAAACGACCGCCACGAGCTGTTGTCAAAGAAGAGTTTCAGTGCATAAGTAGGTAACTCCAGCAATTGCAGTTTACGGCAGCATTCCCGTCCAACAAAGGGAGGGATTTTCTCTACACAGTACAATTTTGATGGTGTTATTATGCTCGCCTGGTTGTAGGAGACTTAATGCCAGCAGACTACACCCCCAAGATGTGACTGACAAAGTTTTCCTTCTGTCTATAAGGCATTCTTCCTGCAATTTTCATTGGCCAATCACGAGTTTACAGTGTAGGTGGCGGGCAAGTCTTTGCTTACCAGTTGAGTGATTCTGATCCGAGCAAATTTGTCGATTGTGGTAAAATGGAACTTTTCTGTAAATAGTGAATTTATCAATTTTGGAGAATTTTTAGAATCAGATCTATGAGTAATGAAAAGAATTAAAATAATAATGGCAAGTAAATGCTGCACAACTTAAAAATTTCCAAAACAAACTTACAACTGATATCCAAAGAAACTACAGTAGAAGAACGTAAAACAAACTGTGCAACGCGATCCCTTGCAGACTAGCAAACTGCAGGCATAAACAGCTGCTTATTCTGTATCTTAAAATGGCAAAAAATTGGTACGCCTCAAAGTTGTTTTTGGCCAAAGCTATTTTGTCACCTGTCTTGAACTAATTGGACATCTATCTCATTTGAAATGCAAATGCGAAATTCTACCATATTACCAAGATGGTGCAGATTAGCAATAATTTGACAGATGTCCATGAACAAGTGAAACTTCCCCGTGAGAACTGATTACAGTGACACCTTAAAACCACTCTAAAAAGAGTGATATACCACTCTGTGCGTACATAATATCGCTCAATTCGGAGTGGATTTCCACTCCATTTCAGGCAAAATTCACTCTTACTACAAGCGGACCCTCGACTCCCTCCTTTTTTTTTAGTGAATTTCACTCTCCTGTTTCTAAAGATTACCCATGACAACACAGGGAGTGTGAATCCAATAACAATCCTCAGCATGTACAAATTCAATACTCACGTCCGATTTTTAGGAATGGATGAAAGCACTAAGTAATACATTTACTAATATTACATTTCCGATCCAAGACTTGTCAAGACAAAACATTTAGTGTGTAGCATAACGATTTTTGAAGGATAATTCGGGGCCTTGAAAGCCCTGGGAGAGTGCTCCAGGGCCTAGAATTCAGCTGGGTTTGTGACCCCAATGAGCATTATAGGTCTGCCATCGCTGTTCTGTCCTTGAGTGAGCTACGCTCATTAAAACTAACCTAATATCGTAACAGATTTTTTTCTTCATTTTTTTTTAAGGACACACCACCTTCACTATAGGTCAATGAAACACATAACCAAGTGACACTTCAAAAAGTTTTACCACATATGGGGCTATTGTAAGTTGTGTATCTATCCTAAAGCATTGGTTTGTTGAGGTGCTACATAATTCCAATTCAAAGCTAACACATACTGTAATTTATGTGCATTTTGTACACATGTTACACCTATGTGCTAAAAAAGAGCTTATGTCAAACTTTCCCCCTTGAGATATTGGGTTTTAAAAGTGTCACAAAGAAACACTCATACAAATATAAACATACACACACTCCCATGAAGACAGTCATCTAAACCAGAAACAAATAAACATAGCTTTTCAGCATAAAGTGCTATGGGTGTGGTCAAGGGATCGAGGACATCCTATGAGGCTATGATCCACCCATCTCTGCCCCCCCCCCCCCATCCCGAGTTAGAATATTATGCCTCACAATATGATCGCCCACAAGGTGCGCAGATTCTTAACATCAGCATTGCCTGCGTTAAAATGCATCACATTGGAAATCAACCTCAGTACTGACTAGAATGACACTCTTTTTGGGGAAATATAATATGCAATGTCGACACCATCCTTTGGGTATGCCAATCGGAGGAACTAAGAGGCAGCACCTGCTGTGTTCTAGGAATGACCAATCCTTAAAATCATCCTACCTACATCCCTGTAAAACTGTTTCACAGCTGACGATGGCTTGACTGTGAGCACACCCACACCAATGATTTAATTATATTTAATATTCAGTTATAAATCTGTGTGAAAATCAAGACGAAAAAGAATTTTGTTGGTAGTTTTTGTTTGTTTTTGTTCATGCTGATGAAGAGACTGGTTCAGTTTTGGTTTTTTGTTTACACAGGACAAATAGCTTAACTGTAATTGCTGGTCGTGACCTAGATGGTAGTGATAAAGAAAGGTATGCATTAGGAACTCTTCTGCTTAGAAGTATGTAAAGGCCGTCAAATGGTTCAGTACTTCACAATTTCATACCTCTCTGAGCTGCCTACAGCTCCCCTGGACACATTGTTCATTAACTCCTGGTGTAAACACAGATTTCCTGTGCACTGCAGTAGGCCTACTACCGGTGTCAGTGTTATTTCACACAGCAGGAGTCATGCAGAGTGGTATTACTTTGTCGTTCTTAGCGCCTGACCGTACCGACTATAACTTTAATTTGGGAGTTACAGTCGGACTATGAAAATCTCAAAAGACGTTAAGTAAACTGACAAACTGTACCTCTGAACAAGCACAAACTTTGACAATAGCCTAGACAATACTATTTAATTACTCACTAACCACAGATGGGGAGGACTATATCGATCTCTATTGTTGTATTATACCTAAGTGTCCTTTGCATCAAAAGTCCAGACAGTAAAATGAAACAATTGCATAAACAACTGATTCGAGGGAAAAATGTCTGTGGGTTTCCCCGATACAGCGAGCATTACAGCTTGAACAAACAAAATGGTATACTACATGGGATTTGAGATTAGTTGAGAAAGAATCTATCCATTTAGCTACAAGGATCGATGATCATCTAAAATCCTAAGAGAACTCACATGTTTACGGGCAAAATAATTGACTCGGCACCCACTAAGCTGCAGCTTAAACTCAGGAAAAGCCTTTGTAGTAACTGGAATCTGCCTAATCTCGACAAAGAACTGGAATCCCCATTATTTTCTCTCTTCAACTACGTGCTCATTCTCCTAAATGTTTTTCCATGACTCACCAATTGGTAGTCGTCCACTTCTCCTTTTTCAGTCTCACCAAAAACCTGACGATGGAAGTTAACCTTCCGAAACATGTAGTGTTTTTATTGTAATATTTGTGTACACTGTAAAGATATTGTTTTTTTTTACAATACAACTATCCAATCAGAATGTATAACAAAAAACAGGAAAACTCTCAATTTGATTTTCTTATCATTTCCGTGCATTTTCCTTCTGCTTTCAAGTAACCCGATATCCACAAACTTTTGTCCAGCAGGGTTATTTGATTTAAATCAAGTAGACTGAAATCACGATTGAAATCTTGATTTTGAATCATGATTTTGTCATGTATGAATGCTAGTGACCTACAGTGCATTGCAGCAAGATGAGGTTTAAAAAGCAAACCCCCTCAATTAAAGCTACCATCAACCAAACACCAAGCGTCTAAAGTAAAAACTAGGGCTAAATGACCACACCTATACTGACTTTTGCATTCCTTGTCCAAAACTTTTTTATATGTAAAATATGCAAGTGATAGAAAGTTGATGTTTGTGCTGTTCCTATTCCTAAGGACCAATCTATTTGAATTCAGAGGTCCAATTATTCCCACTATTTCTCGTTTCTCTATGAACCTACTGCACTTGAGGTTTTTCAACATCATAGGTTGGATGGCCTATAGATGGATAAAAAGCGGCTTGCAAAATTGTCCATTACAGCAGACTTGCAGAGCATTCTGGGTTGGATGTTTGGAAATAAAGTATTTACAGAGCCCCAACACAAGGCATTACTTTACCTTAAAATGCTCATATGTTTACAATTTATGCTGTTCATCAAATGAACATGAAACATCACTACTTGTTTTTAAGTCAAGTGTTAAATGTAGCTGCATACTTTCGTTGAACATTGACATGCCAATAATGTAGCTAACCATTTCAAATTATATTGTATCTGGAAAAAAATAAAGATCAAATGCGGGATCTAACCTAATTAAAATTCACCAGCTATATGTTCCACCACAGCGTCAGCTCAATGTCGCACCTATGAAGTCGTTCCACGGAAAAGTATTGGTATTTGTATTGAAAATACAAAGGGAATACAAAGAAGGGTATATACTCATTCAACCAAACCTGCACATCTCTGTAACTCCAAATTTAAGGTTAAGTGCTGTAGCAGGCCTGGAACACAAATTTGTCCAAAACATGACATGTTTAGCCTTAGGCTACTACATGGCTCTATGATCTAAACCTATCAGGGAGATAAGCTTAAACTCACCAAGCCAATTAGCGTCGCTGAGGTATGGAGGACAAAGAAATCCATACTGCGTTTAGGATGCATTACAAAGTATACATTACATCCTGTAAATCCCAAGACCGCACTAGCTGGCCCACACAATACAGTACCGATTTGATATTAAAAGCGACGTTTTACTTTGCCACTCAGTTGTAATATTTTTATGTACCTTTTCACATAGCCAATAAAATTGTTTCTTTTTTTGTCTGAACTCATTTAAATACAGTTCAGATATAATAAATAAGATTAAAAAACCATCCGCTGCATATACAACATTTCTTTATGCAATGATGATGTAAAATATTACTAGTCCCAAACTCAGACAGAATAAATTGTGTCAGTCTATCAAATTTTGAATTTACTTGGTGAAGAAACAAATACACAGTGCCAAGCGACTAACATGCATTCTTATTTTCGTTTTACTTTTGGAAATGCTTTCTACTGGGTAGCAAGCTTTGTCACTTCTAACAAATCCTGCAGAAGTTGAAATAAAGTCCATGGTGTGCAAGGGTTCACCTTTATTTGCAAACATTAGCACTATTACTGAGAAATTGCTGCTTTTTTCCCTTTAGTCCTTTTATTCCTGTGTGTGCGTTGCGTTTTTTTTTTTTTTGTTACAGCTAGTCTGGAAAATGTAGGTTAGCAGGTCAACATTTTATAAACAGGTGTTTCTCCGTCCTCTTAACCTCTGTCCGTAAAATTCCTTCCAGCTTTGCTAAACTTATGGATGACACAGCAGCAATTGTTAATGTTCTAGTATTTGTTTTTTCCCTTTGCACAAAATCTTGGTCGACGACCTCCCCCCCCCAAAAAAAGCAAACAACAACAAAACGAACTTCAGGTGCGTTTACGGACTTAGTGAGCGTGCCTAGATAGCTACGAGTTTGAGAACTGCTAAGTACTTGCAGCCAATCCTTACATGATACTGTACATGATAAGATTTCATCAGAGGAACAAACCCTAACCATGATGACTCGACATCGCCTCATGTTCCATCATGCAGAAAAGGGTTTTCTTGAGACATGACTTTAGTGTATTATAGAAATTCTGTGTGAACCAGGGGGGATTTTCATAGTGCAGCTGAATATGCAAACTACTGTAGGAAGTTCCTTGCCCTATGGAACAATAGGGGAAATTATTTAAAAGTGTTAAGAAACTCAAGCTCCAAGGCATAGAAAAGTACCTTTCTTCAAATGGACATGTCCTCGTGAGAATATAAGGTATAATCAATATATTGAACTTAAATAATGTATCATCTCAACAAATCACACGTCTAGTATCAAAACTGTTCATTGAAGACCTTGCCATGATACCTACAAAGCGTTCCTATAATGTTCTCAACAAGAATTTGTTCGTTATACAACAGTTCTGTACCATAACTTGACAACTTTTTTGCAAAACATTTTACATCTCCCCACATATTATGTATTATAAATACTAACACCCCCATCAACATCATGTGTATGACATGGTACAGTACTATGGGTGTTATCTTAACTGAAGTTAGACCGGGCTCTCGACTGAAGGACCAAATTAATAGTTTCCCATCCCTTACCCTGCCTCCACCCCTCCAGAGTTTTCTCTAGAAGCCGTAGTCTATAGTTTGTTAACAATAAACTCATCTAAAGCTTGGACGTTGCTGCGGGTTACACGACAATAATACGCGACTATAAATGACAATACTGTGGTCAACCTCGCACACAACATTTTCTCCTGACGATAAAATCTCTGGACTATACGATGATAAAATTGACCATCCGACTTTAAAACGGAGGCCATACACCGAGCCTCGACACAACACCATTGGATCTAAAGCCTGCACACACATATATCTTCTGCCTAATTAACCCTGAAACGAGCTCTTGCCAGGCTATAATCAAGAATGTCGGAACAAGAGCTTACAGAGAAATTTGATACGCCCGACGTCCCCCCGCTCGAAGTCGTGTGACGACGTCAATGGCTCTGAGCGGTCTGAGAGCTAATATGCAATTTAAATGTTGTAAAAGACACTGACCGCTTCTTTTGGTCCAGTTTATTGCTTTATCCTGAATTTTGGAGTCCTCGTCCATACTAAGGAACGCCTGCGGAACAGAATCAATGTCAGTTATGTATCAAAACAGATGAGCACATACGAGTATGAGTACATATTTTTTTTTTCTTCTTCTTTTTGCAATGGCTGAAGATGTAGGATGACAATATAGTCACTCTGCAATAAATTCTGGCACCCTGAACACTCGCAGTGTATAGTGATTATAGTTGTATCGGTGATGCAGGCGATAAAGGTATCCTGCAGCAAGGTGGTGGAGATCATCACAGCTCACTACTGTTCATATCACTGTGGCTGGCAAACAGTGATGGCAAGATGACCTCATGAATGCCGGTGTGACCCTCCAGCATTGTTCATTATGATGCTGATCCAATACCAACTTGGCCTTGATGTTATATGGCCATTTACTGCTTACGATGAGGGCCATCCAAAGGTAAGGTAATTTCTACGTTACTGTAAGGTGTCCCCATGTATCATTTTTAACAGGACTGAAATAAGTTGATGGGCAAACCAACATTACTTTACTTATGAAACACTAACATTACCAGGTAAGATTGGAATAACAGTCAAAAGAGGATCAAATAAGGACTTGTCATTTGTGGTGGGGAATTTAGTGACGAAAATAAAACAAGACTAACTAAAAAAAAAGCTGAAAGAGTTCTTGAAATAGGGTATTATTGAATGAAACAGGTATGATAATTACGAAAGCGACAATTTTCTTCAATATGACTATAAGGAGTGGCAATACTTCACCTCATCACCTTCGTACCCCATGGCAAAGCCAATGTCAACATATTTGCTTTTGCTTGGCTGTAACAGAAATAGAGCAAATTAACAAAACATTATCCCCACAAACCATACTGAATCATTTTGGTCAGCTCTCTTCAAATTCAAGTTAACTCAAGCTGGCTTAAAACTGACAATCTCAGAGATTGGGAAAGGTCTGGATCAAATTTCAAGTGTGAGTTATGGAGGGTCACGGGAATTATTTGCATCTAAGTTAACCTCAACTGGACCATGCAAATTTTTACTTCTGGATAAATCGCCACAAACTTTCTTTTTTAATCTGGATGCTTCATCCCTTAGATGCCACAGAGTCTACATGCCCGTCATCCTCAAGCATTGTTCATTGAATATATGCGTGTGATGTACAAGGGTGTAATGTATGAAACAAACAACCTTTGACCAAGGAGCCACTTTCATAAAATTTCTGAAACTACACCTGTTTGTCAAAATACAAAAATGGTCCATCGGCCCAAAGAGCCATTTAATCTCGGCGGTTTCGAGTCAATCTCTTTCGCTAATTGAATCTCACGGCTCACTTTATGATCAGTCTTGATATTTTTCACTAGTCATAAAATTGTGAGCAAAAGTTCTGGTTGGTGACCATGGTTATGTGACATTCGTCTTGTGATTTCTGCTTCATTAGTTAAAAACCCGGTAATTATCTTGCAACTTTTAATAGTTAGACAGGACTGTGTCAAATCAAGCTTGCAGGCAACTGATAAGAGACATACCGGACAGTTGTTAGGAAGAATATTCTCTACGGCTGTTTAAAACCTTGAATGCCATAGCAAGATCATTAAATGTTGACTTATAAATGAATGAAAACTCTGATGCCACAAATGGCTCAGTCAGTGGAGCCAGAATGCACAAATGCATTGTGGTTTTGATGACCCAATATGAGCCTTTCTTTTTTTTTTCTGAATCTGACATTATAGCATTAGTTATGTGCCAAAGGCTATCTATGCTTTATAAGAAATGTGAGATCTGTACAAGCATCATTTCTAGAGTTCATGTTTAGATGGTTTTCAAAATTTGACTGAACAATTCAATTTTTGATCCGAAATCTTTTTTCACAAGGTCAGTTCCAGATTGGTACTGTTGGGCAAAAACGCATCTCACTGTCACCCAGTCGGGAATCAATTACTAAAATCCTGGTTGCTTATCTCCATGCTTCAAATGCCATCACCTTTATCCACTCAGTCACAGCACCGGTTAGTTACTTTTCTTGACCTTTCGTAGATGGATTTAACTTGAAGTCCTAGACCAACCATCTCACTATTTTGTAATTCACTAAAAATTATTTCAGAAAGGCACATCTAACCTGGAGAACTTGGCTGGGTAATTTTCTTCTTCAAATTTTTAACAATACTTCTTTACACCTGCATTTTCATGACAGACAGACAGAAACTTGTATTTCACTTGAAGTATGCCAACAATAATTTCACTGTATATTGCAAAATGCACTTAAAAAATGGGCAAATGCAATATATATCAAACAATGAAATAGGCAACATGTACAGAGACCAAATTGACTCATCATGTAATACATGCATGGGGGTGGGGGTGGCATAGATAAGGACAACCATATATGGTAATGTCCTCCCTGAAAATCAAAACAGTTGAGGAAAATTGTTTGCAGCATTTGAAAGTACAGCATCATCATATCTTTGTTATTCCCATAATTTCTTAAACTATTTTCGCCATCGTCAGTAATACATGCTCTTCAGAAAGGTAATTATTTCTCAAAAGCTTTCATACCACTACAAGGTCTTCTTGGTAGTTTAGAGCCATATAGTCAGCACCGTCTTCTTCTGAGGATGATAAACCATCCGCGAAGAAACTCTACAAAAAGAAAGTTATCAACTCAGAAATGCTCAAGTTTCTTTGATTCACTTGCGGCTATTTGCCACACGCAATGAGACATTCGACAAGACGTGACTGCAATTAAGTGATCGGTTGGCAAAAGATTGCACATGCAGCTAATTCACTGTTTGGATGTTCCAAATTAATCTGAATTAAGAGTAAACTAAGTCTAAACTAAGTGCTATTAATTAATCAATTTATCAATTAATCAATCAATTCATTCATTCATTAATTCATTCATAAATCAATCAATTAATCAATGAGTTGAATTTACAGAATTAATCTGAGATCTCAAAAAGAATGAACAATACATCTCCTTTCCTGCTGGAAGAGAGTCAATCATGGTACCAAGTTGGCAAAAGTTTATGTCAAAAGAGGTCTAAGTGAGAAATGCTGCTTTATCCTAACATACAGAAAGGATGCTACATGATGAATATTCATCAGTAGCATTCTTCTACATTACTTTAATTACTTTTACTTAAAGGGATGCTCCACCAACAAGAAAAAAATGACAAAACATGTGAGTTATTACAGTTCTATCGGTGGAATATAACCATTTTGAGGATAGAAGCTTCCTTATAGTTGTAAAATACTACTTTGAAAGTTTCGGTTCCTTAAGAGCCTAAAAATGTGTAAGATATAAGACCAACACCTGGTGTTCTCCCTTTCTTTTCCACTTTCCATGTTTCTAGCAAAGGTGTAATGCTTCTGCTTGCAATGGAGTAAGAGTGGTGAATTGCATAAAAAAATGTTATAAATTTGTAAGACACATGGAAAGTGTTGCTGGAGTAGTCTTGTCCTTTGAATTCAATGTGGAGTTTTTTACTTAAGCAGAACTAAAAGAGTTTCTTAAAATCTCAGACACCATGCATCATTTTCTGAAGATATTCTCTGACAGTCAGTCTTCACTTAAGTACCAAATGCTGTGCTGCTAAGAATCTCAAGCACATATGCTCCCCATGTAGAAAGTGATATCCCAATATATGGCACAGATTCAGAATTTCCTTTCTTTCTTTTTTAAGGTTCCTTTGATACTCACATCTTTCCCCAATTTGTTGCAGATAATACGTCACTCAAAAGTATCGGACCTGCTGACAACAAATATGGCTCACCTTAAGATTCTTTCAAGAATATCTGGAAACCACATCTCAAAACATCAAAAAAACATCCTTTGCCAAATTAGACACTTTTCTGACAATGATACAACTGCAATTCATTAACATATATCTACTGCACCTGACCAACCTCATCTCCGAACTCCAGACTTCTCTCATCTTCTGAGGAGAGCACCTGTGAGCACAAAAGGCATGGTTTGAAGAAAGATCAATGTCACTAATTGTCAAAATATTTTTTTTTCCCTTTGCAGACAGTATTAAAATGAAATTTAAAATCTAAGGCACTGAAATTAGTTGTGACAAATATTTGCTTGTGCAAAAAACTAGCTCATTTTGTAGATTTCTTTTCTTTCTTTCTTTTTTTAAATGATCAATTATATCATGACCAAAGTCACCAGGCTATATCTTTGAGAATGTTGGTTCTGTTTTTATAGTAAGCTGAATACCTAAATGGGTAAAAATCAGCTCCAATTCGGTTTGATTACTGCGTTTAAAACAAATCAAAACCAAAGAAAATGGGTATAGGATAGTGATATAAATAGAAAAGTACCATGAAATGTTGAACACAATAGCAGAAAGGATTTTGGAGGTATTGGATGGAAGTCCAAGGGAAACAAATATATTAAAACTTCATGCAATGCCTGCTGAAATTTTCAAAGCTTCCTCTGGCTTCTCCGCTATACAGCTAATGCCAACTTCTACATATGCATTGCATATAAACGCGTTAGGAGAAAAAAAAAACTTGGTAACAATCAAAGTACGAGTATCACGTGTCCTTTCATACCAGTTGTCTTGTTTCAAAATACAGTGAAAACATATTGATAGTCAGCCCACAGTCACCACTATTTGGTAATATACAAGCTTCTTTCACTCCAGAGGCATAGTCTGTTTCACATCTCGTTTCAAAAATTAAAGCAACTTTGTGTAATTTAGAAATGAGTCTGTTCACTTCATCAACAAGATGTGGTCAATCTTATCATCAGGGAAGCCTAATGCAACAGGGGATTCAATTCTGCAGACAGAGACTGACAGACAGAGAGGTAGCCAGACAGACATACTGACAGACAGATACACAGACCAAACCCACAAGAGACTGACTGTGAAGAATACATCAGCAAACTTAACAAATTTTGTGAATACAATCCTTGAAGCAATTTTGGGGCAAAATTTCACACATAGTGCCCTTGAGTCAAAATTAAACAAACATTAATATGTTTAAAGGGTACAAATTAAGTATTGGATTCCTGTCTCAAAATGAACGAAAAACAATAGGCCTACATATTATTTGTGACTTAGCATAATAATGATATGTTCATACACTAAACACCATCATACCAAAACTGTGGGCAACTTTTTGTTTTGTTTTCTCTCCTGTTTTATTTTCCTTTTTTTTAAATATATTTTCATGTCTATGTATGCTAAATATTGGTTGGCATGCTTCCAAAATGGTGACTATTAAAAATAAAGTGAGCAATCTTCAACAATAAAACAGTGACTAAGACAGAGCCATAGGACTCTGATTGTCACGGATACTGGATGAAAACAGAAAGAAAATAATGGACAAAAATACCGGGCATTTACCTGTCCCCTTGTCAAACTTCATTCTTGCAGCCAATCCTCTCATGATATCATACATGATAAGGTTTCATCAAAGGAACAAACCCTAACCCCGATGTTATGACTCGATATCACCTCATGTGGCCATCATGCAGAAAAGGGTTTTCTTGAGACATGATTTTAGCACACTATGGAAATTCCATGTAGGCTGGGGTGATTCTTGCCTACAAGTGATGAATGTTCACAGCTAACTTTGCAATAACTCAGCAAAAGCGTTTGGAGGACTTGAAAATGAGATCAAAGTTTCGTCAAGACAAGGAATGCTAATGATGGAAAATTTTCATCAAACAGATGATCTGCCTTCATGAAATGTGTAAGATTTTATTATGCCTGATCTTCTACAATCTGGAACTTTTCACATTCCTCTTCATCTACTGAGGAGAAGGAGGACTCCTTAGAAAGCACAAGGCAAGGTTTAAGATGGGGAAAAAAAATAATATATCTTTGAGTGCTGATAGTCAGTGCACAATCACATCTTATTTGGTGATGCATGGGATACTCATGACCCTTTCAAAAATAAAACCTAGTTCAGGTAACCTAGATATGAGTCTGATGACTATGTCAAGAAGAGGCCAGCAAATTTTGTGACCAAGGAAGCATAGTGCAACAGAGAATTACCATCTGCTGAAGAACTTACAGACCGATAGACAGAGGCATACAGACAGACAAAAAGACAGACAGATAGACACACCAAATCCAAACCCAAAGTGAGACTGACTATGTAGAATACATCAGTAACTTAACTTTGACAATATCAGCTGATGAAATGTTGGATCAAAATGAAAAGTGATGTTTTGAATGAATTTGCACAAATGATATATATGCAAAGATGGACGCAAAGCCAACTTGGCAAATTACAGTCTTCAGTAATTTCAGGTGAAATTCCACTTGCAATGTCTATGAGCCAAAATTTGAACAAATATAAACTGTCTTAAAGTACTGGCTTCCTGTTTCAAATTTAACAAAACAAAATACATAGTATTTGTGGCTTATCAGATATGTCAACATGGAGAACACCATCATACAATACTTTGGGTGAATCTTTTTGTTTTGTTTTTCTTTTGTTTACTGTTCATATTATTTTTCTTTTTTTTTTCAAAATATTTCCATATTTGTTCATGCCACAGATCTGTTGGCACGCTCTCAACGTCAGCCAAGATAAAATGATCATTCTTCAACAATTAGACAGTGGCTCAGATGGAGCCACAAGAATACGATGGTCATAGACACTGGACCAGAAGAGGAAGTAAAAAATAGATAACAATACCTGGCAATCCGTTTCTCCCTTGTTCAACTTCATTCTTGCCTACGAGTAATTAACCACTATTCATACCTAACTTGAAAAATCTTGGCTGCGGAAGTGACTGAAGGGCTTCAAAATGATATGCATGGCCAATGCTCTTATCAAGACAAGGGACACTACAGCTGGAAAATTCTCATCAGAAGTTAGAGGTGATCTCACTAAATGGAATATATGAAGCTTTTATACCAGATCTTTCAAGTCGGCACTTCCGATCAGATATCCATCTTGCTCCACTGGAGAGGCTGAGCGTCGGGACAACTCCTTTGAAAGTAGAGGGTAATTTTTACAGAAAGTTCAATGTGAATTATTTTCAAGGTATTTGTATTTTGCAGTTATTTCAGAAATGCAATTAACAATCTCAGACACTGCAGTTGCCAGTCTGGTAAATATTTGGGGACATCATACATTATTTGCTCAATTTCAAGTTTTGCTTTACGTGAACAGTCCCAAAATTGCTCTGCCAGAGTCAAAGAAACCAGAATATGTGTTTGAATGCTGATAATCAGCCTACAATCACCCCTATATGCTATTTGGTGATGTAGAAGTTTCTCCCACTTGGATTGACCCATTCAAAGCTCTTTTCAAAAGTGAAATCCACCACATGTAATTCAGATTTTTAGTTTGTTCACTAGCTTCATCAACAAGACATGGTCAATGTTGTCACCAGGGAAGATACTAATTCAACAGAGAATTCAAATCTGCAGACAGACAGACAGGTAGCCAGACAGACATATAGAAAGACGGACATATAGAGAGACCAAAGTAAAACATTGGGAATACATTAGCAAATGTAACTTTGATAAGGTCAGATTAAGTGACTGATCCCAAGGAAACCTGCCAACATTTGAGTACGAAAGTTCGAACTGATGAGAAGATACACAAGAAAGTAAGCCAACATGGCCGTTACAAACTTTCCTTGGTACAGTGGCACCACAAATTTCTCATATTGCAATGCAACATTTTGAAAGAGGAAAAATTTTTAAAAATTCATCTTTCCAATTGGAATGTGTGATTGAGATGTGGTGTTCATCAATAGAAAGAGACAAATACTACAACTTTGAAATAAAATATCAATTTTCTTCAGTGGCTAATCCCTTTAAGCCTAGTAAAGCTAAGTCAGATTTGACCTGGGTGATGAAGATTCAAAGCATGTAATATATCCGAGACGTTTTATGATTTTTCGAGAAGTCAGACTCTAGCCCTGACATTTTGTCTTTAACACATGTTGTATCTTGCAGGAAAAGGCTTCTCAAGTCACGATTTTGATGCAAAGGAAAAACAACATCAGAGTCAGTTGCACAACTGCACAAAGTCTGTAAAGAAGAGTTACTTTCAAACTAACCGTCAGTATGTGCATCTCTGTGACATTAGCATCTGGAAATTCTCCATCAGTGTAGCAGCTTTACAAATGTCATCAAGTGAGAGCAAGTTGCTGTGAATTGGGTGACACATGAAGACAGAGCATGCGCCATTATCCCAAACTATTCACTTTGATTTCAATGAAAAGTGCTCAAAGTAAGCAGGCCAACAGGTCTCACACAGGATTACTATCAGTTGCTGACAATACTAAAGTGTCTTCACACTGAACAACAAGCAGACAGAGAGCTAAACAAACCTCAAAGTGAAGTGTGGTCTCTCAGTTTGAGGTACCTTGAAAGTCAGGAGGCAGTCAGATATCAAAGAAAATTGTAATCTGTTGGCCTAAAAAGTACTTTGACAGTCAGGATACAGATGGGCTTGAAAATTTATTGCAGTTTGTTAGACGATGCCATGAAATGGCTCTTGGGAGAAATGGTCACTTCTGAATTCCTCATGCATGGGTCTTTGAATGGGTTTTGATCTGCAGGCAGGAAATGGGAGCAATCAGTCAGCAGACTCGGGAAATAAACATGCAGGGCTGCAACAGGTCCGTCTCCGTCTCTTGAAATCTGTCAGGGGCATTTCTTGATGCGACCATGATGTACATCACAAGTCAGGGGACAGATGAAACTCAAAAGAGAGTTGCAATCTATTAGATTGTGGGGAACTTTGAAAGTCAATAAGCAGACAGACCTCAAAGAGAACATATGTGTAAGGACACAGACAAACTTCCAAATGAAGTTTGGCTTGTTAGCTGGCAACACAGACCAAACTTTAAAATGTGTCGCAGTTTGTTGGGTCAGAGTTGGAACATGAGGTATCTACACTGAAAGTCAGAAATCAGACAACATTCAAACTTGATCGCAGTCTGTTAGTCGGTCAGATCGTGAAGAACTTTGAAGGTAGACAAGCAGACAGACCTCAAAGAAAACTGACAGCTGATAGCAAGTGAGGTACCTTGAAAGTCAGGAAAAAGAGAGATTTAACAATGAATTAAACTTGAAGTCTGTCAGTTTGCGAGGTACCTTCACTGTCAGGACACAGTTGAACTTGCACAAATTGTGGTTCATTAGCTGGCAAGACAGATCAAACTTTTACAATGTGTTGCAGTTTGCTAGGCTGGAAGATACATTAAAAATCGGAGAACAGACAGAACTTAAAACTGTCAGCTTGTGAGGTGCTTTAAATGTCTGGAGACAGAGAGGCCTCAGCTGAGCTACAGTCTGCCACACTGTAAGGTGACAGCAAACTCAGATGTCACATTGAATTGACATCTATTGGTTTCTGAGGTAGCTTGAATATCAGGACACACATTAACTTTCAACATGAATTGTGTTGTGTTAGTCTGTGAAGTACCTTGAAAGTCAGGTGACTCACAGACCTCAAAATGAGTTGTGCGTAAGTCTGTGAGGAACCTGTAAAGTCAGGAAACAGAACATAAAGAAACCATGAAGACAAAAAAATTAACAACCATTCATCTACAAATAAAAAGGTTAGTAAATTAAACGTCAAGGTGTTTGTTTTTCTATTAAGTGTAATGAGCTGTTCATTGCACCCACCTCTGCATATCTGCTTTTGACAGGCTGGCTGTTCCATCCATGCAAGATGTTCTTCAAAAAGAAAACAGAATAATATTAAATAATTAACCAACAGACTGCCAGCACTAATAGAGTCAAAGGTACATGCTGCTTGTCATCTGGAGACAATATGATATTTAATGATGACAATGAAAATATAGACAATTTTAGTTTTCAAGCCTTAAACAACACAATCATGGGCTTGTGTGATTAAATGAAGAGGATCAGTGCAGTCTAGGTTTCTCTGCCTCCAGGATCATGGATCACATTTGCTTACCCAGTCATTACAAAATCAAATGTTACAAAAGAGTGTTTTGTTACTCATGGCAATGTTCCGGACCAGTTTAGAGTTACCAGCCAGTATAATAGCTGTAAATATGGGACGATCTGAATGTAAATATGATGAACTTAACATCAATATTATTGAATAAGTTTACAGGCTTGAAACTTGGCTGAGAAAGTAAGATGAAACACTTGAAATGCGCAAAAAGAAAAAAATGAAGGCATGAGCAGGATTGGAAAAGGTGACCTCACCCATATGGATGCAGTGCTTTTACCAATAGCTCTGTTCAGCCCTACAGTTGGTAGCAAGTACTAACAAACATGTACCAGGATCGCACCACAATCTTCATTGCTGCAACTGAGTGAATGAAAAATGGGGTCATCCAACGAGACACAGCTTGTTTTGAGGAAGAGTTTGCAAGAACCTTCTCTTGTTGTACTATTTAAATTATCAGCTTTTGAAATTTAAATCCGACAAAGCAGATCACTTGTACCGTGAGAAAATTCAGCTGCTGACAGATTTTCAGCTGATAACCCAAAAGCAAAAAGCAAAGAACTACCAGACAACCACACTGACGTATACCCCTGCCTACTCCTCCTCGGGTATCTGTGCTATAGTGCATGCTCTCACCTCCAGATGACTGGAAACACTACTGCCTTCGCTCTCTGAAGATTCACTCTCTTCTTCGTCTTCTTTGTCTTGGTCTTCTTCGTCTTCGTCTTCTTCGTCTTCTTTGTCTTCTTTGTCTTCCACAGAGATGTCAAGCTGCAATTAGAGGAGAAGGGATTAAAAAGGGATGGATGGCGGCTGGATGTTTGAAAAAGAAGAGCGATGTAAACTCTTGTTCGATGTAACTTGTTAACTATGTAGGATGGATATATCCGTCAAGTTTAATTACTTCACACTAATATGCACAATGGATACATCCGTCGAGCTCAATTGCTTCACACTAATATGCACGATGGATATATCCGTCAAGTTTTATCACTTCACACTAACATGAATGATGGATGTACATGTCTCACAAAATATGCACCGAACTACCACCTTTAACATCCAGTCAATCAAAAATACGTCCTTCAGGGATGATTCGCTGTGCACAGAAAAGATTCTGGCATTATTGTCTGTTTGCTAATGTGCAGGATGAGTATATTTGTCTTCACATCGATCACATGATCAAGTACATGGAACCCAGAAGGGTTCTTGGACCTGATGCACTGTCTAATATCTCTACTAGTTCTCACAGCCTACCGCTACAACATCTTTTTTAAACCAAACGTAATGTCACGAATTTGACACTCAGGTCTCTCTCTGCACAACTGAGCTCAAGAGGTGGTAAACATATGACAATCGTTAAGATACAATACTGACCTGCTTGAAGTGTGACAAGGAACTTCATTTTAAATGGATTCATAATGACCACTTCTAACGCTTTATGAATCCATCTAAATTGTCAATTAAGACGCTGGCCAGAATCAGGCAATTGACTAAGTCAATCACCTACAATAATAATGATACATAACTTCACTTTAAAATTGAAATGCTGGCAGGTGAAATCAGACATAGAGTAAAGGAGAAGTGAAGGTAACATATACAAGAGAACAATTCCAAAGACCAGCTGACGGAGCTGGTCATATTGGCAAATCAGTCGAATGCTCTCGAAGCAGTATTTGACTGAAAAGAATGGAAAATGCTTGAGGATTGTGTGAGGACCAGGTGAGGCCCCCACACTCCGATATAGGTTTCTGGTTAGAACTTACAGTATCCTCCAATCTGTCGTCAGCTTCGGTCGTGTCCTGTTTTGCGTGCCAGTCCATGTATGGTAGAATGTCCACATCTTCATCTTTCAACAGCTGGGTCAGTTTCTCCTCCATGTTTCTTTTCCTCTGGACTTCATCCTGAAAAAAAAAAAAATGACCAAAAGCAGTTCAATATGGTGAAGATCTTCAAAACAGCAAATTCAGTGGTGATTTTGGTAGCTTTAGAAGCTCAGAAAATATTATGCCTCTCAACAGTACACACAGACTCCTTTTAAGTGAATCGGGGATTGGTTCTCTGCTCAATTAACATGCCACATATTTAAACTGACCATCACACATCACCTTCCAAATGTACATGGTAATGGTCAATTTCTGGATAAATTCAGAGCAGAAGTGGACGTTTCTCTCTGGCCTGTGGTGTGACCATGTTGATTTCACAATTTTTGACATTTCAGACCTGTGAGCTTTGCCTCTTTGAACTAAGAAGAGTTCTTATGGTATATAATCCCAGGTTTAATTGTAGCTAGGCCACTATATAATCAGACATACAATAGCAGATAGATGACTATATTTGGAAGTATATACATTACAGAAAAGTGCAAAAATTGTCCATAGTTTGTTTGGAAATTTACATGCAACAATGGGAGGCAGTTTGCAGGTCAAAGTGATTGAAGTAGGGAGCCTGCAAACACACTGCCAGTATGTACGGCAGATTAATTTACTACCATACAGAAAAGAGTGAGCTATAACATGAACAGTTATACAACAAGGTAACTCATCAAAGTACAAAAAAATTCTGAGACTACTGATGGACTCCAATCCTTCATTTAGGAGGAACCAAACTGGAGGTACAGTGATATGGGGATGGGTCTAAGAGAAAGTTCCCCTCCACTTTGGATTTTTTTTTTTTATAACTGAATGCCCTTGGGTGTTCCCCCCTCCTTTTGCAATAAAAGTGTACAATTATGAAGTTTATCTTCTTCTCCAATTTTGTTTTCTGAGGTGTAAATTCTATAAAAACATCTTTGTCCCACCTGTGGGTGGGACCATGGCCCCCCATGGTCCTTCCCCCCCCCCTTCATCTTGCATCCTTCAGTGTCTGAGATGTAAAAAATCAAACGTGGGGTTTGAACCTAAGATGGAAGTCTACGCTATTTTGCAAAATACAACTTTTTTGACCATTAACATATTTCACAGTGATGCCAAATTTCATTCCCCGCTAAATTAGAAAATGCTACGTCACAGCTGAGCAGAATGGTAATAATATTTTCCTTACAAACTTCAGACTCACCTTTTCTCTTTCCTCGATTGCCACAAAACTGGTGAGACTGGTAATGATGCCATACTCCTTGCTCAGACTGACGATGGAAGCTTTCTCCTCCTCTCTCGATATTTCTGCCTTGATCCTGTCTCTGTCCAACATTCCGTCCTCCCAGTCACGTATCAAAGCCCTGGCCGTAAGTCGGTGGAGGGTCTGACAACGGTTAACGAGAGAGACTCACCTTAAGGTGTCATAAATTGTCCTGCTAGTTTTCTTTTTTTTTCATAAAAACTGGTTTATTTTTGTTTTCATAAATATCTGTGTGATCATAAGCCCCTTTGAGTGTTTATCACATGATGGAATTAAATGGTACTTTTATGGCAATGGAATAGGCTTTTCCATTAAAACACAAGCATGATCCAACTCTCACAAAGAACACTTTGACCAACTTATGTCATCCTCATTGTAGCAAGAAAAGTTTTTCATTTGTAGATTGAGCCTCCCCCACCTGTCATACAAAAAAAAAAATTCTTCCTCTAAAGAAGTGGTGTGTTCTGTGTAAATACATCAGTCTCCCCTTTAGCATGCGACCTGTATCTACTATACTGGGAGATGACCAAGGCCAAGCACAATCTCGAACCAAGGAATGAGTTCACCGGAGTTTCAATCGAGAATGAGACGTTGAATAAAGTTCCAACGGTTTGGAACCACTAATTACTTCGTCTGTGTTTGTTGTACCTGAAATCAACAATGTGCATCTACTAACAAACATTGCAGAAGGTCTACTCCAGAGTTCCTGAACCCACAAACGGATAAGATTTCCTGTTGAATGACTGTCAGAGACTTATTCAAAGTCAAAACCAAACCATAAACTGCACAAAAAGACAATGAAAACAGCAGAGCAAATGGCCTTCATCCAATCTGGCAGATTTATTTATTTTTTGTCGTTGTTGCTGCAATGCACTATGACAACAAAAACTCAGTTTTTTCTTGCAAAGGACTTCAACGGTCAGTTATCTAGTACAGGGTCAATACAGTTTTATTTCTATATCATATTTGAGAGAGCTTTTTAAGTGAGTTGAACGCTCCACATTAAGAGCAAGTGATGAGCACTTTTCTAATAATGATGAGTTAATAAATATCACCGACACACTCATGTACCACCACATAAAAGTTACATAGCAAACTTAAGGCACAATGGACGTCTGATAGACAATGAATTTTTCATCTAACTTGATCGTTTCGATCTGATTGGATTTTAAGTTTGTTACCTTATTATACGGGGAATTTACAAATATGTGTGGTGATAGGTCATAAAATCCAACAAAAGAGACAAAGATGCGAGACTGACATCAAACAAATCAACCAAATACATGACTTTATTTTTGGCCTATAAAATGACCAAAGAAATGAAATTCCATGACAACCCTGAAAGCAGCAGGGCAGCTCTAAGGTCCATATGAACAATTTACCACCAGTGAGCAATATTTCCTCTTGAAGAAGAAGACTGTTTGAGTTTCCAAAAAGCTTAGTAAAAATCTCTGTAACCCATTGTTTATATATGCAAAGTATTTACCTGACATGCACTAAGCTCTTTCCCCCTCAGTTTTGTAACAATCAGACCCAAAATCTAGTGACAACTTCGCAATTAGGGGCAGCGATGAAAGAGGGAGACAAACAAACTCCTGACACCCCTGCAAGTTTACATCAGCATGCTGGTATCAACTAAAATATAAAAAGAGGCTCACAGGAACATCTTCATTCTGGCTTTAATACACATCTTGCAAATTACAGGGGATGGATTCTTTGACTGTTTTACAGATTATGACATTAGTGCGCTTACCACTCCTGTGGTGATGGCCAGTTTACTTGTGGAGACAATGGTGGAAATTTCTTGGTTGTTAATGACAGCATTCAGAGTTGCCTTAAAGAGAGAAATATGAAGAATTACAAAGATTCACAAAATAATGATGAAAGCTCGTTATTTCTCTGAAGTGCAAATAATGATATTGAACCTCTCTTCTAGTGTCAATTTACTTAAGAAAGTAAAAAGGGAGGCATATGTCTTAGGAAAGTAATTTACAGGAGATGGGTTACCACAGAAGATACTCCAAGGGCTGAAATTGTATGAAGGCAGCATACTAAAAAAAAAAGTGACATGGTTGGACTGGGTTAGTTTGACAGAGACTTCAGGGCATTTGTAACAGTGACAAATTAAAGGGACAGCAAAAATTGAGAAAGAGACACAAGTGGACAGGCACTGCACACTTTCAAAAGGAATTTAAGGCTGTGAGCAAATATGATAACTCTCATATAGCATCTGCAATTTAAGAAAGTGAGTGTCACTATATGTGTACCTGTAGAGGAGATATCATGGGCACATATAATATCAGAGACAGATGATATCAAAGGCAAGTAATGTCAACAGCAGGTGATGTCAAGGGCAGGTGATGTCAAGTGTAGGTGATGTCGAGGGCAGATGATGTCAACTGTAGGTGATGTCAATTAAGGGGAGGTGATGCCAAGTGCAGGTGATGTCAAGGGCAGGTGATGTCAAGGACAAGTGATGTCAAGTGTAGGTGATGTCAGGTGATGTAAAGCGCAGTTGATACTAAGAGCAGATGATATTAAGGGCATGAGCTATCAACAACAGGTGAGGAAAATGGTAAGGGGTGTAAAGGGCTAGTGATGTTAAGGGCAGGCAATGTTCAAGGCAGGTGGCATTACAATCAGTGCCATACAAATTATTGACTCACCGAAGTGCAATGAGATACAAAACCATACACAAGCAGCCTAGAACCACTGAAGAGTGCTCCCAAGGTTCGCGGAGCCTGCCTGGATTTGACAGGGTTGTGATCGTACTGGTGCCATGTAACACTCAGCGATGACACTGACGGCTGGCTGGCCCTCTTCAGCTGGGCCCTGACCTGAAAATGAGTTGAAAGTAAATACGAACATCAAAGGGACTGTACTGGAAAAGGACACAGAATTGCACCTTTTATTTGAGAAAGTTCATTTTGAGACATTACCAGCATTGTCACTTAGTCCTTAGTTACTTTCTTAGTACGGCAAGAAACCCTATGGATCTCCTTAGGAGCAGCTATCAGGAGCATGGTAGGTATCCCACAGTCAATAAGGGGTAAACCTTCTCCTCGTGGACAGCAAATTTTACTGCTAAATGCATCCAACTGAGAAGGGAAGAACTTATTTATGGAAACATCTGCCAGGACCTCCATTGAATAGGAGAAGAAGCAGAGGGCCTCTACCTGTATCAGTATTGTTCCTTTATGTAGTCTACAGAACATCAACCAAAATCTACTAAACCCATTTCACAGACCCACCATAAATGACACATGTTGCACCTTAAAAACAACAAGTGAATCGGTAAAAAACCTGATTTCTGGTCCTGATCTTTGCCAATGTTAAATGGTACTTTACAAGGTCAGAGGCAGAGGAGAGTTTGATCACCAAGAAAAGGTTTTGTAGCCTATTAATGTCACATCCTGAAATGAAAAAAAGGCTGCAGTCCATTGGGGTTCAATATTTATTGCTAAGAAAGACACAGGATGAGAAAAAGATGGATGCTACAATAGAAATAGAGCAAAATTGCTACGATGTATCATATGTGTTATTATTTTAAGTTAGTAGGAAAGGAGTCAACAAGACACTATTAAAACTTACTTTCTTCATCCAGGTGGATTTGGTCTTGCCATCGAAGAATTCGAAAGCCCCATTCCCTCTGTGGGCCATCAACTTCAGCATGTGCTTGTTGCTTGATGAACTAGGAGAAATGATGAGAGAGACAGAAATTGGCAATAAGCCAAGATGCACTTACATCTGTCACTACCATCTTGGACAAAATTGTTGGGACACTTTGTCATATGTTACAAATGTAATACTGAATTTTAGGTGAGAGGATAACATGAAACCCTGCACCCCCTTTCCAATGTTGCGCTATAAAAGTGAATGTACCCTTTGAACAGCAATCCTATAGCCAACACTGGACGGGGGCACGGGGTGTCCCAAGGTTTTTTGTCCAAGATTGTCTGAGTTTTTTGGGAGCAATTTTGGAGCGAAATTTCGAAGAAAATTGAACATTTTTGGACAAGGTGCATCATAAAAAATAGTTATCGGGGCTTATGGGTCAAGGGATTTTCAAATGAAAGTATTCTGAATTTCGACTATGAACATAATAAGTTTAATTTTAATTTGGGGGTTTATTTGTATATTTTTTGTTGAAAAGGAGTGATCATGAATGAATAGATTGTTTCATGGTATTGCATGCAGACAGAAATAGTTGCGTTTAGAAATAACATTGATGGGCAGCTGTTGCATTGCGTTGCATCAGGATTGTTACTGCAATTGTAGATTGCTGGAAGGAATCCCAGCCATAATGTATTCTGAAGTAGCTCCATGTTCTACCAAAATGTGTTAAAGTCAGAACTGTAGATTCAGCTTAATATTAAAATAATGGTAGAACGTTAGTAAAGGCTTGTTGTTTACATTTTTGGCCGCTAAATCAAGATTTGTGACTGCAATTTTTACATTGCATGAAGCTGGTAACGTATTAAGTAATCTCCAGTCTTGTAATCTACGCAATTTTCCCACGTGTTGCTTAAATTTTCCTGTCAAAACATTTGGTAGAACGTGGGTTTCATTGACCTTTACTGTCGGACGCTGTTGTTAGGTCTAAGTCAGCTTGGATGGGGAGGCCAGGGTTTGATTCACGGCATGACCATAGTGTTTTTCACTGCTCAATTATCCATTTATAAACTCAAATGTCTGTCAACTTCTCATTTTTCATTCATTCATATATAACATAAGGTAGTATATATATAAATATTAATATAATGATAAAGCTCTAACAACAAATATGTACTTTGAAGTAAGTTGAGACTTCTTAAAATGAGTTACATATTACAGTGCACCATGTACGGTGCAATAGAATGGGTGCCACAATGTCACTGTTATGTGAATATGAGCAAACGTCACATTTATTAAATTTGCATTTTAGGGGTTTATTTTGTATAATGATAGTACACTTTTTTACCCAGATTAACCTGCAAGTCAGTCCTAATAGTCATTAAGCGTAGTTACTTTAATACCACACACCATGTCATCACTGTGAACAATTTGAATAAATAACACATATACATCAATCTTCTTTAACGGACCACTAACATGTTAGTTTTTTTGGGGGGGGTGTTTTTGTTTTTTGTTTTCTTTGGTGCCTGTCTCATTATCAAGTTTGAGCCGAAAGTACGTCATTTGTATCATACAGAATGTTTTAAAGTAGTTTCCTGGTCAACAAGATGCATTGAAGTTAAGATATTACCTCACCAATGACTGCATTTTATTTAGCACATTCAGTGCAAATACATGCATTTGAGTGACTTATTCCTCCCTTTACTCCATAATAACATTGACAACATTCACGCAATAATATTATTACAGTAAAACAACTTCAATATAGGCCCCAAACATGCCGAACATGCACTGCTGATGTTTCTTGTTGCAAGGAGTATCACCCCCCATTTTGCCGTTTAACTTGTTTCAAATTGACGATTTTTCCTATGCCCCGCGCATGCTTCTAACCCCTCGAAATTGTCAGACAATCTTGGACAAAATTGTTGGAACACTTTGTCGTATGTTGCAAATATAATACTGAATTTTAGGTGAGAGGATAACATGAAACCCCGTGCCCCTTTCCAATGTTGCGCTATAAAAGTGAATGTACCCTTTGAACAGCAATCCTATAGCCAACATTGAACGGGGGCGCGGGGTGTCCCAAGGATTTTTGTCCAAGATTGTAGAAAAGATCGCTGTCTTAATGTGCAGTACCTCACTTGCACTGAGATAAGCCTTTGCCAGTATTTTCCACTTCCAGCAGTTCAAAATCAATTTATATTGAAGTATAAAAACGATGGAAGTGGAATTTTTTTTTACGTTGAATTCCAGAAAAAGGATAGATTCAAGCATTCTACAATACAATCAAAGCGGGAAATGAGGTGGCTGGCAACTGATACATAATTCAAGAGAGAAAAGATGTAAGCCTACATGTGCTAAAATCCATTAGGCCGATTTAGCTTAAGTTACCCAGGAAAATGTCAGGTGAACCTACCCTTGTCTATTTGTAATCCATTGCATGAATCCGTTCTATGATAAAACCCATGAAGTATATCACACATGTAGATGACCATCTGGTACAGTGTTATGCTAGGCTTGTTCACATTACATTGTGTTACTACGCTGCATGTGCCTGATAGATCTCTGTAATGTACCAACGCCTGGTTGAAAAAAATGTGGCTAAACTGGGCTATTCAGTTCCAATCTCATGGGCAATGCAGAAAGGTCTGTGGACATGTAATTCCATTAATAATATTTCCATTACTTATTATTATACAATACGTCTGACAAAACCACGGTGATGGGAAATGTTGCAACACGGCTCAATACCATGAATTTGGTGCAAATGCTACTTTTTGTTCACGCCTCCAAGTTTGGCCTGCATTTCCCTTTTCTCAGAACAAAAGAAAGCTCTGCAGGGACAGGGGAGCATACACCACAGACGCTAATGAGTGTGTCTTTCTCTTCATGAATGAATGGGTCTAAGCTGCCCTGTGGGCATAGATATCAAAATGACAAGATCAAAGCAGCCAGTTTGTGGTTACTTTTTTCAGGTTTTACATCGGCAATGATTCGTTGCATGCATGGAGCCAATTCGTGATATCTTATTTACGGGACATCTTCTTTCCATGCAACGAAACTTCCACATGACTGCTAAGAGCAGGCAACATTTTTAAGTTGTTTCTTACATTTTATCATTAAAATGTTCCAACAGAGTCCTGATCTACAGCAGAAGTCATCGATAATCTTCATTAAAATGTGATACTAATGACATGAACCTCATTAGGCAAGCATTCAGTTTTTTCAGCATTTTCTGGTTGTGCTAAAAATCACACTTCTCATGCACTTGGGAGGGTGTGGCAGAATTGCTGTTTTATCAATACATGATTTATATAAGTCCCCATTTCTCTGTCTTAACAGGCAAAAAATCATGCTCCCCACAGTAATTTGATGTAAGGGGTGGAGCACAATCGCACTGGCACACCTCGAACTTCAAGGCCTGTTTGTGCTGCAGTTGGGGTATCTCTTATGATCCCCAACCTTAGATTAAAAATGTATAGCGACTGCTCATTTATGGTTCTGAGAGCAGCTGTCATCTTAAATGCTTTGTTGAGGTCAGTCAAGGATCTTCTTCTCTTGTATACTTTAAGTCTTGCTTCAAAATTCCATTTTTCAAACTCATCTCTTCCGAGGTTTTGTCCATGCACCTGAAAATACTCTGTGAGTTTTGGTGTTGTATAAGTTAATGCATTATTATTATCATTATGATAATTGTTACCATTGTACTGTCATTGTAATTAATGTTGTAATTATGACTATTGTTGTTGTTATATCGGTTGTTACTATTGCTTCATTGTTGTTGCTATTATTGTAACTGTCATTGTTATTGTTATTAGTATCGTTGCTGCTATCGTTGCCTATATCGTCGTTGCTGTTGTCGTTGCTGTTGTCATTATTGTTATCATTGCTGTTGTCAATGCTGTTATCATTGTTGTTATCTCTGTTGTTATCATTGCTACATTCATTGTTGTGATTAATTGCTGTTATTGTTGTTCTTTAATTGTTGTTGTAACTTTTATTCCTGTTATTGTTATTATTGTTGTAATCATCGTTGCTGTCGATTTTTCATAGTAACATGTCACTTCTGCAAAGATGTTTTAAAGTTAATTTCAGTACCAGCACATTTTTGGTTTTAACTAATCCTTGAATGGGACAATTTATGGTATGAAGGATTTAAGATATTTAATCATGTTTTGAGAAAGAAAAGAAGGATCCTTCAAAAGGTGTACCCCCAAACTCAGATAACATTTTTTAATAGAATAGACACACATCTAAGGGAAAACCTGAAACACGATATAGAGTTACTCACCCGACACCAAAGGTAAATATCCTGTTGGTTTTGGAATTTGTTGCGATATTTTTCAGTGTATCCGCTTCATTGTCGATGTGCCCATCGGTAACCAGAAACAGATTACGCATCTCGTCTCCACTTTGCAGGAGGTAATTGGAGTGAAGAGGGCGCCAGATATCTGTATTACCCGCAGACGGGGATGACGATGAAAGGAACTCCTTCAGTTCATTCAGGCCTACTTTTCCGCGACTTTGTGAGGATGGGTAGAGTTCGGCAAAAGCTGCATGAAAGTGGAGGCAATTTTTTTAACTGTTTTGACCTGGTTTGGGATGGCCTTTCAAACTTTGTAATACAAAATATGGTGAGCCATTGAAGTGGATTAAAATTAAAAGAATAGTCCTGAAAATCCCCAAACCAATGTTATCTAAATTCACTCTCAAAAGCATGTAGCTACATAATAAAAGAAGGGCAAGATCAATACATTCTTACGCTCCAATGGTAGTCAGATCAAACTCAGGGAAGCTTGAAAACTCACACACGAAAACATTTCTTTTGACTTTGATGAGGTCTATGTGATACCAGCCCACTGGCTCCATCCACAAGGCATTTGCCCAGCAAGGACACTCACTCACCTGTTCCGAACTTGACAAGGTTCACTCTGAAGTTTGGCGGCATCAGAGACAATATCATGAGGCAGACCTTCTTGGCATGTTCAAAGCACTCCCCCTTCATTGAATTGGAACAGTCCAATATCACTGTCACATCAGGTTTAGAAAGCATAGGAACCTCAAATTCAGGATAAAATGTCAGCATGCATGCCTGAGGGAGGAAAGAATGTGACATCATAACCAGAAAGCCAAAAGGCTTTGTGATTCCTTGCTACATGGTTATATTACAACAAACATGAATTATTCACATGACAAGTATAAGATCAACTGCAGTTATTTTTCTTGATACACCACAAGCCTTTAACCCAAAATGACCTTTATTTTGGTGACCTAAAATGAACGTGACATTTGACGTCCACCAAAAGCAATAGAGATCACCTACCCAGGCCATACAACCCACACATCAAGTACAGTATGAGTATGACATCAGTCAACATTATCTCTGAGCTCCAAGAAATACACAGTAATCAATGCTGCTTCTAGTCTAGCCTGTTGTTAGTTGAATCAAATAACTCAACCTTACCTCATCTGAACTCAGCTTGTCTGCCATATTTACCTCAAAATTCTTCATAAAGGACCAGAATGTTCTTGGGTCTCCATCGTATGGTGGAATTTCTGCCTTAGGTAATTCCAAGGCTAATTTAAAACTCAGTTTCCTCCTTTAACTTTTTCAATGCTTCCTCCCTCTCCTCAGTATAATGCTTTTGGCATTCCAACATCCAGCTTTCTGCTTGCTCAAATGCTTCATCAGACAACAGCCCAGCCAGATCAGCATGAACCTCTTCCATTGCCTCAAATTGGCGCTCTGCCTTTTGCAAATTTTCCTTTATCGACTCTGCGATAATTTCTTCTTTGTTAAAAGTAGCTTTTAACACACTCAAAATCCTCGTAAGTTGACCCTAAGTTATGATTCCTCCTCAATATTTTTGCTTCCTCCATCCTTTCCGAAATTGTGAAATATGATTGAAAGCACTCCAATTTGATTGTTAAGAAACCTTGTTCTGCTACCAGCTATTCCTCTGGATATTGATATTATCCAAATAAATGACAGAACAGATGTTTTTTTTATTTTCTTCATTTTTTTATAAACCATTAACATTCCAATGCATGAAATATAATGCCACCTTGTTTATCTTACCCCATGACCCCCCATACCAAGACTATCTCTCTGGACAACTTACGAGGCCCCTCACACTAGAAGTTACTCACAAAGTTACAAATGCAGTACTGTAGGGAGCAATCCCATTGAGTTAGCTGTGTGCGACGGAATCAAAAACTGCCATTGCACAATGTAGCCCAATATGCATTTGTACGGTAGTTTATAATAACCACAATAATGGTGTTTAGGCTATTATTATTGTTTTATAGTAAAAAATTATCCCTTCCTCTCTATTGATAAGCATTAAATTTCACAGGGTAGTGAACCTGTTAATAACAGACAACCTTATCAAGTTTACAACAAATCTGACCCACGGATAAGGAACTATGGCAGTTTCAACATTTTTTATGTTTTACCCCATAACCTCCTTAATATGCAAGATTTGGACACCAAAAACAATCTACTCAATATGGGCAACCTACATGCCAAAAATGAAATTACTCAGAGTTACCCTTCTTGAGACCGTCACACACACACCCACATACATGCATACATACACACACACGACATCAGGACTGCAAAGATTCCCCTGCCTACGGCAAGGAATCAAAAATGGGTAAAAGAGTTTCAATTGGAAATAAGAGATCTGGAGTAGGTGTAGAGGCATGGGGGGCCACTTCCGTGGAGAATCCCTCAGGTTGATAAAGGCACAGGAGGAGGGGGGCCATTGCCATCAGAAATTGAGAAGTGCCTGAAGAAAGGACTGATTTCCCAATGAACACAAGCTTTACAATAACTTTAATTGGTCTAATAAAGTTATGTATGAAAAGGTACAATATATAGTCATCAACTTATTTAAAAACTTTCAGTGACATTTGTCGCACATTACGGTTCTGTCATATATCCCCCGATGAGATATCACGCTGTACTTAAGACATTCCGTCGCCGAAACATGGTACAGTAACACTGATAATGAGGTGAAAACAAACTTCAGACTCGACGTGGAGATCTGTCTTATATTTACCTGGCTATCTCTGTCAGTCGGATGCTGCTCCACCCACATGTGGGGATGGTGTATCTTGTGAAGCTTCACCAACAACTGAAATCCCTCCCGGAGTCGATTCTCGCCTTCCGCCAACGTGATGCAAGCCTTCGCTGCAGTTCTCTGGAAGTGTTGGAGAATGATTGTGCAACTTAATTGTTGACAGAGATATTCATTTCGTTCAATTCTACTTTTTGCAAATTCATCAAAGATCCTAGTTTTGAGACAATTAAACTAGAAAGGTAAAAACTCTTGGAAGTTGTTTGCATTTCGATAAAGTTGCACATTCAAACAATTTAAGACAGTGAAACCTCTAAGCGTTAATTACATTTGGAAATATTTGATTAGATTTGCACATTTTAAGGTTAAAATTAAATACTTTATAGGCCATAGAATTATGGGGCGAGGGCACCAGTGCTTTCGTTATCTTCAGGTGGATCGCAACTTTAACTCCCCAGGACAGGATGTTAATTCAAAGTATTCTCCTAAAGTCCATAATAATATGAAACTGCCAACAATTTTCAACCTGATCTGAGTTTTTATGCATAGATATGGACAGTTTGAAATCGCTAAAATTTTAGAACACGCCGATGGAGCCTATGACATAGAAGTCACACAGAAACAAGTAACAACAAAAGTACTGCGCGACTTTTACGTCAGCGTGCCGTGATTATCAATTATTCATGAGGCTGCCTCCAACGTTATTTTGCATAAAATGTGTTACCATTTCAAATGACTTTGTGGATTATGTGGGTGTTACTTTAATGGGAGAATCTCTTGTACAGTCATCACTGAATATTATTCTCCGTTTGAGACATCTAGTTCAGAAAGGTCTAGAACATCCTTTTAACTCCCTGACTTTTCGGGTGCTCATTTCGACAGATGAGTGGACTGCAGCAAACAAAGTTAAGTGTCTTTTTCAAGGACACAGTGAAATGCGATGCAACTTCTTTTTGAGAATCCACAAGTATTCCAATCTGCATCATCTCAGTGAGAGTCGTGGATGGTGCCATGAAGACTACAGAAACTCTCACGTTTGCACAGTCTACTTAACACCCAGTGAAAAAAGTTTGAAGATTGTGGAGGATTGGTGGGTAGACACAGCATTGGGTTTTAAGTTATGAAATAATACACTACAATCTTGGAAAAAATTGTCAGGACACTTTGTCATACCTTGCAAATATAATTCCAAATTTTAGGTTAGAGGATAACGTGAAACCTTGTGCCCCTTTCCACTGTTGCACTATAGGAGTGAATGTACACTTTGAACAGTAATCCTATATAGCCAACATTGAAAGTGGGATGGGGTGTCCCAAGGTATTTTGTCCAAGATTGTAGCACAAGCACTGGTGACGAGTCTGACAGAACAACTATAGAAATGTACATCCAAGGAGCTTGCACGATACTGTGACATACGTGCCCTCAATTTAGGCTACACCAAAGACTTCATTACCCCGAAAGTGGTTGCTACGGGAGACCAAAAGCACAGTAATGAAAACTGAATAAACTCAATTACATCTGTGTCCCATATTTTAAAATAAGTTCTAACAAATATTTTCAAGCAATGACAACAATAAAGCTACTGCTCACTACTCACCTTTATCTTCAAGAGATGGCTTGGACAGGTGATCGACTTTATATCGAACGGCATTTCGATTGAAAGACAAATATCAAATTTTCTGGAGTGAAGAAGAAAATATATCAACTTTACATTGTTTTAGCATATTACATAATGATAAGATACAATTTGACAAACCACAATGAAATAACTGTGCATTTGTAACATTCCTGGTAAATTATGTGGTTGACCAGCAGGGTCTTCTTACCATTCAAGTTCAAAAGTTACTACAGTTTAAAAGGACAGTAAAGTACTTTTCTCTATTCTGTTGAGCGTATTAATTTTGCGACCCCATTTGGGACAATTTTTGTAGAGCAACGGAGTGAATGCAACATCCTGGCCACCACATGTGACCAAAACCACAAGATAAATGGTCCAAGCGATGAGATCCTCACAAAAAGCCCAATGATTAAATTTAATATGAATATGCTCATAAAGTAAATTGAGAACCACTTTTCTTTGATCACCCAGCAACAATTTACAAAATTTTCTGACACATTTATGGATGATAATCCAGTACACAAAACACAAGTGAGTACTTGCAAGGAAGTGTCACAGACAGCATCAAAGCCAAGCTTTTTCACAACGGCAAAAAGAGAGGCAAAACTGGTAAGTTTTGATTGATTCACACCAGTCATGTGATATCTCACCATGACAAGTCTCACCTATTTGACCAATCAGCAGCCACAGGGTGGCTTTAACAGTTGCAATATTTAGAGATGTTTCCAGAAACAGAACTGATGTCAAATTACCTGTCTATACACATATTATGATGTGCATAAGTGACACTTTAGGTAAACATTTCAGTCCGGGTCCTGACATCGTGGGTCGGGCACCCGAATATCTGTGTGCCCAGTGTAAACACTACAGACAAACATCATTTGGTGGTACTTACATCTCATCCTCGTCTCCCGTGGTAACCGTTGATGTCACATCTTGCGTCTCTTCAGAAAGGGCTCCTTTCTTCCTCCACGAGGCGAGACTGCCAGGGAGATTAAAGACTATCCTGTCGCCATCCAGGCTTAGTTCCACCACATAGGTTATCTTGATGATGACCTCGGTAGAGGGCGGAAGGTTCCCAACGCTGACAGCAAACACATCCTGGATTACAGTAAAACAGGAAACAAAGAAATCTTGATTATGAGTTTTATGCAATTCTGACGTAAACTTTGTATTGGTTTTGCTCTCTCTTTGGATAAATGATGACAATGAATTATTTCTTTGTAATGAACATATTAAAGATGTTAATCAGTTTGTGAAAAAAAAACAATAGTTTAGTTATATGGATCACTTTTATGATCATGGTGCCAACAATGTAATGTTCTTTACATGAATTCACAAAATGCTAAAAATGCACAAAATAAAAACATATGTTTCCAAATAAAATAATTTCACTGCGATGAAATGATCTGCAGACAATGACGTTTAGAGACAAACACCAAAACTTAAGTTGCTTGTCTTGTCATGTGTTAAACAGCAAATGTAGATAACACATTTATCATAACAAAGAAGGTGGGGGGCATATTTCAAAAGAAGGGGGTTGTTAGGGATAAATTTGTCAACATGACGTTCGATCTCACAAAAGGTTTTTGAGTTGCTGTATATGTGGCTTTGGTACCCAAAATGTTAGTTCACATGGGGTCTGGCTAGAAATTCTGCAGACATACAATCCCAAATAAGAGTGCCTCATGGGTGCTGCTTGTTTTTAAATGTAGCGCGAGTTGGGTAGGCCTACCAGCTGAGTTATGGAAGTCTTTCATTTCACTGTTGATGTGGAAAATTCATCATGGAGCAATGCACAGGATTGCAATATCACTTGATCACGTTGCTTTCAAAAACAAGTTCATTCAGGAGAGTTCGGATGAACATGTGGCCTGGGCTAGACTGATTTTAAATTACTCTTACTGATGGGCAGAAAATTGAAACATGTTTTTCACCTTTCCTTACTGCTGAAGAAAAGGGGAGAATTTACTAGAGGGGCGGTGTTAATCAGGATAAATCCAGTACATGGGTCAACTCACTGCTGCCTCCTCATCCATCAGGTATGCTCCGTGACCTTTGCTGACCGCCTCTCGATACTCCTTGTGGGCTACCTCTTTCTCCTTCACTTTACCCACCATGTGCTTGTCACCGATGAATGCCTCAAAGCCACAGACGGCGGCGGTGTCGTCCAGTGGGAACACGTACTTGGCCTCTATGGGTTTTGTGTTACAGTTCCGGTACCTCTGGAAGACAGTTACCTGAGCAAAGAACAGAAAATTCTGAATGAGAACAGTCTGCTATCATGCAGAAATGACAAACACGAAAAGTTACAAGGCACGACAATTTGACGCTACTTTTATGAGCTCTCCTTGGTTGTTTCAAGGGTCACTGTTTATGGCATGAAATGACTCTAGAGGTATCACTAGTGTAAATGCTGGATAACTCGAACCCCATAATAATACTTTGACCACAGTCTATTGAGCAAAGCATCATAAACATTTCCGAAAGGAACAGAAAAAGGCATCCTAATACCAAAGGTTGTCTCATCAGTCAGGCCATGACTAGCAGAATTCCCTATGGCATCAACAGTGCCAGCTGATTACCATAATCTACGCTGAAAATTTATTTCAGTCGTCTATCCTTCAAGTTTAAGGAAACACCAATTCAACATAGCACCATAGAATATAAATTGTACAAATATTTGTCTATGATATCTTCAGAACGTTTCACGCTCTTACTGTATATCACACCATGTCCATACAGATCGACAAAATTTTCTACTTTAACTCTTCATTTTCTTGAGATAACATCTGAAGAAGGAGTATTCTACTTTCTTAAAGATTTACCTGATTAGTGCAATTGCTGATCTCAGTTGTGTGATAATGTTAATCTAATTTACTCCACGGTGTACAAGTGTTTTTGCTGTTGTGAAGAAACAAACTGAAACTAGAAGTAACTTCACCCAAACCAAACCCACCCCCTGCAACCCTCATAGGGAATACCTCCATCTGCTGGTTCACATAAACTTTACCTGAGCAATCTGGTCCATCATCTTTGCCTTCACTGACACACTTTCAAGCAGAATTGCTTCCCCTGAATCGGTCTGCAAACCTGGTGTGACTTTATCCAGAGGATTGGGAACATCCATTACGTCGCTTACATCTAGGTAAGAAGAACAACAAGAGCCCAAGGTCACTATGATTCCTTGCATGAAGATTATTTGAACTCAGCTGTAGTCATTTAGTCTTAACCAAGGTTAATCCACAATTTATCACATCCAAAAAATATTTGGGCTCTATTTTGTCCATAAGAATGTTGATTAGCCAAAAGTAGTCGACTACCATAGTACTAATCTGCAAAACCCTCAACACTGTAACATATAATCTGTTGAAGGACTATCGCTTCGCACAACCTGGCCCAGCCTGAGGTTGGACCCACAAATGTTGAACACTGCAAAAGGTTCCACCACCACAAAGATAATTTTATAATACTTTGCAATACATGCAGAAAAGAAACATTTTGCATTATTTCATAAAATGGTCCATAAGGCCCATATGAGACCAATTATTTTGAACAATCTAAAGGAACCCCTATCATCGTAACACAATTTCAATTTAATGCCATACAATCTGCAGGAGAAGAGGCATTTTGCATGATCTCTTAAAATGGCCCATACGGCCCATTTGAACTGTACAACCAAAAATCCTGAACACCCTGAAGGCACCACTACCATAATGCATCCATACACTAAGCATAAACTTTATAACTTGTGATATTGTGTTGAAAGGTTTCAGAGTTTTGCTGCCAGTGCCCACAGATGACCTCTGACCTCCACCAACAACAGCAGAGCACACCTTCTCACTAGAACAAGCCTACATTCCAAGTTCGACTTTCATACGAATTTCCCCTATTGAGTTAGAGCATACCCAAGAAAGTGTCACAGAAACAGTTTTCCCCCAGCGTCCCTAGATGACCTTTGATCTCCCTCAAAACCAATGGGGCACACCTTCTCAATATGGCAAACCTACATACCAAATGTGACTTTCATATGATTTTACCCTATTGAGTCAGACAATACCCAAGCAAGTGTCACAGGCACACAAACACATGAACACACACCCACACTCACACACACATGCCAACCTGAAGTGCATAAGTTCCTTTGCTGATGCAAGGAACCAAAAAGGTGTTATTTTAAGCTCTGCCAAGGTTGTAGGGCAGACATCCAACAGTTTCATATCCATATAAAATAATGTTTGGATACTTTATCCTAAGAAATAGATTGCAAAATAAAGTTTAGGACCTTCAAATACCAAGCACTGCCAGCACTGCCACAAACTGGTTAATGAGTTACAAAATGGAAAGAAAAAAAAAACAAATAAAGCAATTTAGGATTCAGTCATAAAAAAGGCTGGCAGTCAATCAGAAAATGCTATGAGATACAAAAAAGGGATGACTGTTCTCAGATCTAAACAAATGATTACGAAATAAACTTTCAGCACGATAAACCCTCAAAACCGATGGAGCAAGGGTAAAACATGGAGCCGGTCCCCCTAAAGTAAAAGCTTTCACTAATTCTTGTCACACACTTTTCACTTTTTTGTTTATCCTTTGTGGTGAGACAATGGCCCAATGAACACCATGCAACCTGCGCTCATCCCTAAACAATGTTGCGACCAAGTTGACACAAACGAGAACTGACGATTAAGAACACGTCACCTTTTTCTTCATCCAGGTAGACAAGTGCTGATCAAATCTAATCCCAAGTAACAATTGACATACATTTAATTAGACAGGAAATAATGACATGTTAAGCCTCAATTGCTATTCCGGAGATCTTTACCATTGTTATACCAGGGAGTTGCTATCCGCCCAGCAACTCAATGGTTTGATACTCAACTGACTCAAATTGGATATGAATGGGACATTACTGTACACCAACGTCACAAGAGGCACATAATAAATGACAAAGGCCAAAGAAAAATCTATGATACAGAACCAACCTCAAAAACACAAACAAGCAAAACTTTCCATCCCCGTGGACAGGTACATACCTACTGCCTGATTTTCAGAAGGGGGTTCCTCTAGGTTTTGCCCACTACCGAGCACGTTGGGTGTGAAGATTCGGAATCGCTCTCCATCTTGGATGAGCTCTATCAGGTAGCTCAACCTCTGTTGGCTTACATCATAGACAGTGTACTCATTGTGCTGTGGGATAAAAAAATCAAAGATGGGACTCAACTGGTGGCGTCAATTGATCGTAACTCAGATGCAGACATTCAGCAGAAACAGGCAATGACTACAAAATGTTGTCCACTGCTTTAATATTATCAATTTGTCAGTCACAAATTTCCGTGCAAATTAGTGGGCGACATTTCATATAAGTTGGCACACACACTCCTAACTCATAAATAATTCAAATTGTTAAAAGAAAGGATGCGACTTCATCATGGTAAGGCATGACCCAGTGGTCTCAAAGTCACACATACAATCGCATGTGACAGGGTGCTATCGAGTCGGAGGGGTTCAACCGACATACCAAAACCAAACACAGCAATTTGTCGTCTCTGAAACAACACCTGGTCTGACGGAACAAAATCATCAGACTCCTGAGCATTACCTGGCAAGAGGCAAACATGCATTGGCTTCATGCTTTCATGAACATTCTCAAGTTCTTCTCAATTTCCAACCTATTCCAAAAGAGAGCGGGAAATTATTCAAAGAAAGAGTTTGATTTCCCCATGACACTTGATGGATTTCAATGGTGTTTGGAGTTTCGTGTTCCGTTACTTCATCGACAGTCTTATTCCTCAGGCCTCAGGTTTCACCCTGTTCCCGAAAAGAGGGCAGAATGAGGGCATCGGGAAGTTTATTTCACCTTGAATTTGATGGATTTTAATTGGTGTTTAGATTTCCATCAACATTTGAGCTCACATCGGGGGGGGGGGTTCAGATCATCGTTTGTAGTCCACATACCATGAACACTAACAAACATCTTCCACTGCATACATAGCTTTTAAGTTGGTAGTTGATCACGGTGGCACTGAATGTATATTGACCAATATTCCACCCATCATTGTTCAAATTAAGTGTTAAATTTGACACATTTTCACTGTTATTCTTGTTTTTGTTACACTTTGAACACTCCAAACCTAAAAGAATGCCTGAACAAACCTTTCCACCTGACAATTTACACATTTCCACTGCTGGGTTTTTCTAATTTAAACACAACTGAATTTATTTTAACAACCATTGAAAATATACCTTGAAATCTAGCCAAGGCTTTATTGGCATTCATTGTAGTCCAAAAATCTAACATAGTAGTCCAATCTCATCCTAAATCAAAGGCTGAATGCTTTACCTTGAAGCTTGATGGATTTTCGCTGGTGTTCTTCATGCCAAGAACACTATCAAACCCCTGAGGTGGTTTGGTTAAGTCCCGCTGGTGCTGCCAGGTCTGGTACTGCTTTCCCACTGCCACGTCGCACATGAAGAGGAACTTTGTATTGGATAAGCTGCTTACTTCGGCAAAGTGAAGGTTCGCACTGGCAGGAGACAGGTTACCATAGAGATATGAATACATAAATTTAAACTTAATAGACAAACAGATTACAATCTTGATAATGCAGGCATGCTGATAAAAGGGCAAAATATTTACAACCCGTGTTTATTCAGGGGAATCAAGGAAGAAATCCAGACATGGGAACTTAAAGGATTACCTGTCAGTGTATGGCAACACATGTTTGTCACATTCCAAATTTTCTGATCCATAACATTAATGAAAAGCAAGTCCTGCTGTCTTATCATTAACACAGTTGTTACAACTAATGATAAGAACAATATATAAATCTATACAGAGCTAAAATCTATCAAGTATTTGACAGCATTGTATGCTCTCAATGAAAAGCCAAATTAAAAAAATAAGTCTTTAAATCCAAGTATGCGAGCGATGTGGAATTCGTGATTGAGAATGGTGGACTATCAACCGCAGAAAGGCGAGATCAACACCTCTTCGGTTTAGTTCTGGAAGCAACAGGAGTCAGTCTTTTGCAAGCTTGTAAAGGCATAACAAGGACTAACTGAAGAGGAGAAATTCGGTAACGCACTATGACTGTTTTGCCATTGTGATTAGTGCCTCATATTAGAGGGTGGAAACAACAAAGCTTGCAAAGAGTTTGGCAAGAAGGAATTAAATCTGAATTTAGAAATCTGATGACTGAAGCACTCCAATTTACAAATATGGTCAAATTCAGGGTAAATTTGAATTTGCAAATCTTACTTGCAATTTGATCAAAGGTTACACACTCAAATTTCAAAGCAAGGGCATGTAGAGAAATCAGGCATTTTCTTTTACCATGGCCACAAGAAGTAATTGTAATGTTGGGATTGCACAAACCTGATGTCATCAGCGAAATAGATGCCCTGGCCCAAAAATCCAAAGTCCCGTCTCTCTATCCCGATATCATCCTCCACTACTTTAGGGAGCAGCAATCCTCTGGTGAAATAAGATAAATTAATGCACTTTAAATTTGAAATTTCGTTTATCATGGGACAAACTCTTAAAGGAACTTTGCCTTTAAACTGCCTCTCATGTCCACTGACAGCATTATGTTGGTCAAAAATTCAACTGGTAAATGCATACTAGTCCAGACAAAGCTCAAACTCCTGCCATGAATAAGGAATAATCAATAAAAGTCATACAAGCCATCCTCCCGCAAAAATAACACCAACTTTGTTGACAAAATGTCAAAAGTGCTCTATGTTTTTTCTCACTTAATAACATCGTCATGCACAATTTATTATTAAAGTATCATGATGTTAGAACTGCATAATGGTTCGCATGTTCTTGTCACTGTTCCCTTCCACGTCAGGGGCTTGGTTGGCCTATTCGAAAGTTTTGGCAGTTTCAAACGATCCGTATCTACACATGAAGGCTCAAAGCAGATTGCAAGTTGGTGACATGTCAGGTCATATTATTACAAATTTCATGAGAATATTTTAATTATCGTCTGGCCTATTTTGCTTAGTGCTTTTATGAACATTATTCTTTGCTAAAAAAATTAAGTCTTCAGCACAACTACCATGGTTTCCTTGAAATGAAACTGGGTTGGAAAAATATCACCAGAAGCAAGCACAAATTATTGAAAAAAAAATACATTTGAAACTAAAAACAAGATAAATGAAGGTAAAAAGATTTACTGTATGCACACAAAACTGTAGCAGGATCATGTATACTTTTCTTTTTATCATAATCTTTTATACAAAATACGGCAGTGCAGTTGACAAATTTTACATTCTCTTCATTTGCGTGTCCACATGAATGACATAAAAGCCAGCAAGTCATTGGACATCATACCTAGACAAGATTCCCAGCAGAGAGGTTGCCCTTGTTGCATGAAACAGAGGTAACACCTTCTTCCCTTCCAGGGAGAAACTGGATTCTTCTATTGGCCTGGTCAATGAGTATACATTTCGGATCCCGACTTTGTTGCGTCTGGAGAGAAGAATGGAAACACACTTTAGAATGAGCAATCCACACCCGTGAAGACGCAAGTCACCGAACGTGATCACAGAGGATATTTTGCTTTCAGTAAGAAGATAAAAACGAGATACAAAACATCAGCAGCTCAAGGTTGATGTCTGACAAATGAAGTCAAAACAATGGACACTTATTGGTCATTCCGTGTTAAGCAGTCGACCAGATCTGATCAATGTTTGTTGAAAAAGAATGTTTTTCACACTTGATTCAGAGCACCAACCCAGAGCTTGCCGATAGGGGGAAGGTGTGGTGAGGAGGGTGGAGGATGATAAACAAACAGAGAGTAAGAAACTCTACGAAGAATCAGTTGTCATGACAACTAACTCTTACCTGAAAGGCACACACAAGTTCATAGGTTATCACCCTACTCTAATAGGTCACCAGCTAGATTCACAAAGTACTTTTTTCAAAGAGTACTCTCATCAGCTACAACTGAGATCTGATAGACCCTCACTGATGCTACAACATCTCAAGATTTGATAACATATGTGAAAAACTTAACATGGGTGAGTTGACTGCAAGCGTTACACAGATCTGGATACGACTGACCACTTGCGGTCAAGTACAAAATCACACATTGTCAAAATGAACCAACTTTTTATTCAACATCGGATATCTGATTTCAAGTCAAAGTTTGATTACCAAAATCTTGATACTGTACAATATCAAAAGCAATGTTTCATTTTCACAAACATTACAAGGGTCGCAAGCAAATTTTAATATTTCAACATGTGAACCCAAATTTGAAAGACAAAATGACATTGAAGTGAGGAAGATTATTCTCAAAAAAAGCTGTTTAAACATTTTAAAATGTAAAATGAGGGTCAAAATGAAAGGACTTACTTTAATACTTCATCACCAATAGCATCCATCACTTCTCTATACTGTACAGTGTGGTGTGGTACATGCTCAATGTGACATCTCAAGCTACGGTACTGGTTCCATAAGTCACAATGTCTCTTCCAATTAGTGGCCTCTTGGACGTTCATAACGTCTTGCAGAAGCTTGAAAAGTAGGTGAGTATGTGCACAGGGTCAGACAGACCTCACTGAATGCATTTCAATGAGCTGATTTGTTCATTAAAAGGAGGATGTGCTACTGTTCCTGAACTTTCAAAAGTGCTCCAAAGGACTGGCTATAGTTTTTACAGTTGTAAAAGGTTATAAACATTAACATACTACACTGAATCTACATGTCAGAAAATAAAATATTGCCAAATTGTGGGCCAAATAATAATTTTAGCAGAATCGGGTCCTGTGGTAGATGTAAACGATTTCCTTGCAAAAAAGCACATTTTTTCTTTGCATAAGAGTTTAGGACCTCAAAAAAACTAAATCAATCTTTTTTCTGCCATAATTAACACTTTAATTATTGAAGTAACTTGTAACTTGACTTAAAAATACCATTAAATAATAGTTTGTTCTTTTCTTACAAAGATTTGTATATAATACACAATTAGAAACAGCGCAAGACAGGGCAATGCTTTCCCTTCAAAAAATAATTGATTCACTTACCAATAAAGTATCTTGCATTTTGTTTAGCTTTTGCTTGGTGTCAATGACTTCGTGGTCATTGGTGTAAGAAATTTGTTGATAAAACTCCTTGCTCTTGGATTTCAAGATGTCTGCTGAAGTTGTGCCATCCATCAACGAGGCCTTTATTTTGGCGAGGATAACTTCAGACTTTTGCAACTGAAAGGTAAGTTGACACAGTGTTTCCGATGTTATGCAAAACGATTGTTCCATATAAAACAAACTATGTTTTCTACGAGAATATGATACAGTGTTTTGATGATACAGACGAAGGATAAAAGACTAATTGCAGAGAAGACAGAACATAGTCATTTGGAGAAGCAGTGATATTTAAGTGACAGTGCTTAAATCACAAAATGGTACAATCCATGGAATGAATCAAGGAAGTCTGACACTTTCGTTCAGCAACAAGAGGCAACGACCCAGCTCCTGAATAATCTTGAGTTATACTTAGCAAACCCATTTTACCATAAACATGGCAAAACTGACAATTGGTTTATTTAGCAGTTTTGGACCACTCCTTTGCCATGACAAGACATGTTAAGAAAATGTCTCCAAGAATCACTTGTGTCAATTTGCATATAACAATGGTTTCAAAACTAAACTTGTCCTTCAGACGATGCCGACTAGATTACAGTCTTTAACTGCACTGTTCCAATAAAATAGTTTTTCAATATAAATAGTTTCTCCTCCATATTCTCACTGATTCCCACAAAGTGTAGCAATATTTAACAATAATTTCAAATACAAGAACCATCCGTGTGTTTGCTCTAAACATAGCTAAATGGGGAAAAAAAAAACAAACAAACAAAAAATGCGGTCTTCAGGTCATCTTTACTTTTATTGCATCAATTAAAGTATAAACACAGACAAGTGGTTTCATGGTTTTGATTATTGTTTTCAAGTAAGTTGAGTGGCGTCAAATACAGTTAGTATGCAAACAGGGTATACACGTTGCTAAACGAAGGGGAGGCATGTAAGTTCAGCTATATCTTCACCTCTACTTATTCTACTTCACTTAAAAGACAGACTGTGCAGTTATTCTCTTGTTCTGTATTGTGGTGCGGTCAGGTGCCATTCCTGCAGAGATTTAACGAATTGTACAAATTTTTAGTACAAATGCTTATTTCTTGTTCACTGCACTTTAGTTTGTGTTTTCGTCTCCCCTTGGCAAATGCGCACGACTTGCCGTGGTCGCAGGTTCCATTCCACCTGAATTAGGACTATCCAACTTAATGCAGCAGAGGTAACATCTTGCCCGATGAAGATGTCGATGTTCTTTGGTATCAGTCATGGACAGCAGGTGGTTGCTGTTTCCATAACAACGTACTTCTTTACAGCTGCTTTTCTTTTATGTGTTTATGACAATTTCAAACGTTGTCAAACATCAAAATTGACATGACAGAAATTGCATTCAATAGGAGTAGATGTAAAGTGCGAAGGCTACATCTAAGCAAGTAAACAGAGTGAGAGGTTGTTTACATTTTAAACTGCATAGTAATATTTCAATTTATGGAAAAATCTACCTTTGAAGGACATTTATAAATATATTGAACACCCTTTACGAGTGCATATCTGTAAAGAATTAAAAGATGCATGGCACGATACAATGTGAGCTCAAGGTTTCCCTCTTTCACTGGTCTGTGAAACATTAGAGCAGACACAGAAGGAGAGCAAAACAGACAGTTTGCTTTGGTCTTCTTTTGAACCAACCTTGCACAAAAAATGGTATACCTATCACTGAAAAAAGAGACTCAGATGATTGTTAGAACAAAATAAGATTTCAACTGAAACTCATTGCTAACCAATGCCACATCTATTATTTATGTTATTTGCTTTTTCAAAATTATTATGAAGAACCACGTTCAGTGACATTTAATGCACGGTTCTGCCAAAGAAGTAGGCATTTTTGTTTTGTGTCTGCATGTGGTTTCTTCAACTTCTTCTGATTCATTCTTCTAAGGGCTTAGGCTTGCATGTCTCTTAGTAAGCAGGCATATAGGTCATGTAATCCATCGCTTAAGTGCACTCGATAACTGCGTCTGCCAGACTAGGTTTGTCCTCGTTTTCACTTTCAACTGTACAGTGTGGGGGTGGGGGGGTAAGATTCATGAGCCTGTTTGTAAGGGTCAATTTAATAGACATTTGTCACAGTGGCAAGATCAGGGAAGACTGCACCAGTCAAGTTCTTTCATTTCTTTTTCCCACACCAATACCTTCTCTTTGGTGAGTGTCTCCATATCTACCAATGAGCTTGCAGATCCCACAGCCTCCTGCCAGACCATGTCCACAAGAAGTTCTACCGGATTGTTAATTAACGGAGACTCCAACAGCGATTCAATATGCATCTGCAGATCACAAGAGAAAAACCTAAAAAATTCAACCATTTACATCAAACCCAATGAAATTGTGGTGCAAAAATTGACAGTTTTGAGGAGATAGTGGAATTAAGACCAATTACGCATACATTGGCAGAAATAACTGATTCTCATACACATGGCAATATGATGCAGACACAAACAGCTGTCAGCACAAATGACTAGAATCCAACAAACTCATTTAGTCAAAATTCAGCAGAAAACAATGAATTGTCGGGTGAAGTCTATCAGCATCTTTTCATAATCTATTGCATCCATTGTGTCACTATTAAAGGAACCACAAAACCTGGTATGCATGTAGCGGAGTACATTGCACAGTATTATGCTTGACTTGTACACATTACATGTCTTACTAATGTGAAAATACATGACCGATTTCTGTCATATTTGAACGAATGCCTGGAAAACTACATTTTCTTGAATTCAAAGTTTGCACCCACGTTCTGAAACAGTCCAACTTACCTTTCGAAACTTGGGTGAACCATATCGTAACGACTTGGCCTCTGATGAGTCACCTGATTCTCTGGATGACAACCACTTGACCACTGTGGTGTAAATTTTAAGAGCTACCATAGCAGTGGGAGCCAAACAGCAATATTCAAACTTAGTGCAGCCCTAGGAAAGAAATTTCAGTTGCTCTTAATATCCATGGAGTTCGCAGCATGGCATACGTTTTCAAACATGCAGAGTAAATGTGCGTTCTGAGAATGCTATGTCATGGAAATTGGTTGAAAAACTTTGCCATAAATAGTGTTTGAAAAAAAGTTTCTTCCACCCAGATACAAGTAACTTTGCCTCTTGCTTTCATTACAGGATACTACTTTCGGATTACTGATCACTACACTGACAGTGACAGGGGATAATGCAACTGTGGTTGCATGATGTGAATGGTTGCTATCAGTCTGTCATGCCATCTGTCACCTAAGAGGGACTCAACAAGCAGTCATTGAGTAGCTGCGTACATCACATCATTCAGCAAATGCGAATGAAGTGAGAAAAGTCATTTGTGCGAAACTGTTCGTCTATCCGACAGTTGTCATTAATCCAACCGGCTCATGATCCCTGACTGCAGTTTAGGAAACACAGATCTCTCCGAACATATCAGGTTCTGTTTTAGTCATTTATACTGTTATTATCTAAGATTAACATATTTATACATTGCAAATACAACAAACGTATTCATACATACTTCACAAAAACAGTTCAAAGCAAAATTGAAATGTACAGTACAGGCTAGAAATCTCAAGAATGCATTGCATGAAAGAGATGAGATATTTGACTCCACTCTTAAAAGATTAAAAGTCAATTTGCAGTATGTCTGATGTCCGGAAACAGAAATTTACTTCACAGATAAATCATGCAAGTTGGAAAAATTACTCAACATTTCATCAATAAGAGTGCAACAGATGGAAAATCATGTCTTCATAACAGTATACTTTCACCGACCTCTTCAACTGATTGCCAATATATTCTGAATTTTTTGGGCAAGTTTTTCTCAGCCAAGACATGTAACTCTAGCTGATGGCCTCCCTTTTCCTCCTTAGCCTGAAAAGGTAGAACAATGGAAAAACTAAAGAATTAAACCCAAAACCCCAAGCCATTACACTCACAACATTAATATGAGTATGTTGCATCTGACAGAACAAATATCGCTACACATATCACATGCAAAAATATGCCACTTCTTAACTCTAGGAACAAAAACACCATAGACTCCACAGGAAACCTACTTTCTAAAAGTATCGAGCAAAGATCCCACTAACACCAAAATCATTTTCTGTTGTGGAGCTGAATATACAATGGCTTGTAACTCATTACATAAAACTGTTCACACCAAAACCATGCAAAGAGGGAAATGGGTACAAGAACCGCAGAGGGTCCCAGAGAATTCTCTCCCAGACTGATTCAGTTGCGGTACCAAATAAAGTTTGCTATTCTCTGTACATACAGCTGAATGTCACTTTAAGGCTGTTCAGAAAACCGGTTTTGATTTGAAAACCGGTTAAAACAGGTTTTGTTTGATTCGGTGTTTGTAATTTTAGAGAAACTGAAAAACCACTTACTAGGAAAAAAACTGGTTAGTAACCGATCGCGATTTTTGTTCCATTACAAATTTTACTTTGATAAGGCATTCCACACTTTTTTAATGGAAAGTTTCCACTTATTGCTGGTGTGTTGAAGGATTTGTCGAGAAACTGGAGTTTTTGTTTAACTTTTGACCAACAGTTGTGCGAACTCTTATTCAAAATAATTTGCAGTCGCCGTGGCAATGCGTTATGCATATGGTCAGAGTAGATTTTGAAAAAGCGGTTTTCACAGCCACCAAAACCGGTTTCCAATTTTTTACTAACCGTCACAGCCTTATGTCACTTGTCCTCATTGAAAATACTTCTCTCACACGCTTTCATGGATCAGTTTAAAAATTGGACACAATGTTCCTTGGGTGATGGGCCATTTTGAGGGTTCAGACATGTTTCTCAATAGGGTCCATTCTTTGTAATTCTGCAAAACACTTCTCCTGCAGTGCAGATCCTTTTGTACATTGTTGATGGTTTGTCACCATGATAGTGTGTTGGTGGTACCTTCATGCTGAACAGGATTTTTTTAAGTCAAATGTCCCATGTGGGCCCTATGGTCCATTTTATGAAATTCTGCAAGATGCTTCTCCCTCCACATGGTTTGTCATAATGATACTTGGTTAGTCTTACCTTGAAGGTTTACAGATATTTGTGGTCTAAGACCCAAGATGTATCCTAGTTCTCATTCCAAGAAAATTGAAAGATGGTTAGCCTTTTACCCAAGTAACATTACCCAGAACTAATGGCCTGTCATGATATTACTTTGCTAGTGATCTGTTCATGGTTTTCTGGAAGTTTTGGTCCAAAGTCTTATGCAGGGCCTAAGACCATTCATACCAAATTCTGAAAATTGCATTGTCCTTCAGATACTTTCTTGCACGATGATGATGACTTTTTATAACAATACTCTGTTTTAATAGTGGGTGACTGGTCTTGCCCCCAAGAAGCCATTTAAATTCTCTGGCTGAGACATGGACAAGAAACCCTAACACTCACGCTGAAATGAAGCCACTAACAATCCTGTTTTTCATACCACACTAAGACAAAAGAGAAGTGTGGTATATCTGGTTACCAAAATCATTGCATATGGTAATTTTTATTACCTCACAGTGACTCTATACCACCCTCACCTCCCCCCCCCCCCCCCCTCGATACAAAACAATAACATGGTCAATTATAGACATGCCTATAATCTTATCTTGCCTGTAATGCCTATAATGTTCGATAATGTTATGTTGAGCTGTACAAAGGCATGGGATCTTGATTGTCATGCCCATAGCCAAAAGTGTAAAATTGACAAGAGAAGGTTTTGTGACTAATTTAAAACGAAAACAGGATTTTTAGCAGCTTTGATTCACCATGCTCAAATTGTTCTTTAACTTGCTTTGGTTATACCATAAAACAATGGCAAGTTCTACTACCTGAATTATTGAGAGCAATTTTTTCTCTTAGTTTATCTCTTAATTTTGAGGGAGAAAATAGTATGACAGGATTAGACTTTGGACCAATCACTTCCATTAATTTAACTCATAGTTGTTTTCATGATGCAGTTGTTTTTGGTGAGAGGCATGTAGGCTTCAATTAAAATCTATTTTTGTTGTACATAAAGTGCACATAGTCACAGTATAAGTGATTGATAAATATGCTACTGTTACTAATAACTTGGTATCATGCCATAAGTTGAAAGAAGGGCCTGGCCAGACCATTAGTTCTAATTCTTCACTGGACTACACGGTGCAGATTGAGGATAACATCGAGTATACTAAATTCCAGGTCACACTGGTTCAATTCAACAGGCAGCTCAACTTTCTCAACTAAACTAGTGTGCAACTGAGTTCATCATAAAAACTGCTGAGCACCATGATTTCTTTCAGCCCTGGTTGTCTAGAATAGGTGAATTGATTTTGTAGTTGATACTTTGCATTCCCTAGTGTAAATAGAACTTCAATCTATGCAATCTAAAATTACAGATTGAATATCGCTTGTTGAATTGCACTAAGTTCAATGCAGGATTTAGAGCAAATATTCCTTTTTCTCTGCGGAAACAAGGCATTTCTTATACAGAAAAAAAATGTTATTCTAAAAAAAATATTTGTGGACACAGAATGATAGATAATTCAAAATAAGGAAGGTCTGTTGTCTTCGTTTCAAGAAATAAGTTTCTAACAGATAAAAATTCAGTTACTTGTTGCTAACGGATACTTTGTTCACACAAACGTTCAACATTCAAATGATGCATCTTACGTAACTCATTTTATGCATAATGTTTTGTGGAGATGAGACATTTGTAGATGCTAATTGATGTGTCAGAATGGTTTAACAATGATTAAAGCTATTTTCTTTTTACGCCAATGAATTTTGCATTGTTAATGCCCCATTTCCCTTTAAAGGTTATCAAAGAGTTTTGATGTGAGCTTGACTACTGCAAGGACTAAAAAACAAGAAAAGAAAAGAAAATAAAAGTCATACAAAACTCTTGCTGTATCGGAACGGTTTGATGTTCGTGAAGAAACAACTTTTGGCTATCTGGTAGTCAGGTCCAGCATCAAACTGTATCCACTGTAAAGAACTGTGCAATAACATGAGAACAGAGGGGTATTAATGATGCTATGAAAGTGAGAAACAACAAAAAAAAGCAAATTTGTGATTACATAAAAAATTCTTGACAATTCAGGAAAAGGTAGAAATTTGGGGAAAATTAGACCTGTCAAGTCATTTTACAGAGGTGTAATAATATTAGTCTCTACTTTAAGGTCACTGAAAACCCAAGGGTTAGTTTCCCCTTTTCTAAGTCTCAAAAGATAATGGATTTCCATTTCAAGAGATTAAGCTTCAAATGCAGAAGCTGTTTCTACTTTTAACTTGATTTTTCAATTAAGTCCCCCCCCTCCATAAAACAGCGTTGCATGTAAGAGACCCTCTGGGTACAAACAGCATTATATGAATCAGGAATAAATGGAAAAACCCTAGCAGATGAAGGAGAAGTCATACCATCATCTTAACGTCAGAGAATTTGTCAAACATACTGCAAAAATCTTGATCTCCATATTAACTTCTAGTCATTTAATGACCATTAGCTAGGAATATATAATACAAGTTTTTGAATATATTGAAGTATGTCTAAAAACAACATTTGAAAAAAGCTCTATGGGCCAAGTCAACACTAACTTGCACATGTAGCCACAAAATGCAATATTTTCATCGACAAATTGATGTAACTTACCTGATGTCAATTGCTCTGTTCTCAGATTTCTCTGGCAGTTCGTCCAGTGCTGCCCTTGGTCTTCCTGTGAAGCAACAGAAATTGTGAAAAGTTTAGAACTGCCACAAAATCGGGTCAATGTCTAGGACGAGTCCACTTGCAATGGTCTGCTCACTCCCCTACCCATTGTAAGCTACCGTATCTGGATGCTGTCCAAATACAATAATGGTGTTCTAAATAACAAAGTACATGTCTTGAAGAACGAATCAATAAATATGCTGAAGTTAAGTAAAACTTTGCCCGTTTGCAGAATTTTTTTTCTTTCCTTTTTTGGGGGAGGGGTGGAAAGGGCTAATACTGATATCTCTTTTGACCCAGAAGTCAAACCGGTCCACCTGATTTTAACTCATTCACATACATTTTTACATTTTTTTCTTCTTTTTTTTATGCGCAGATGCATGATGCAGCTGACGAGTCGTTTCTTTTTCTGTGGCATCTGACGTCAACACTATTAGCATGTGCAGCAAAAATTAACTCTTGTGGTACAGAAAACATCACCCTTGTGATGAAACAATGAAACATACAGGTAGCTAATTATCAAAACTAATCACAGGCACATTTCTAGTCCCAATCCATGACATCTGAATTATAATCCAGGACAAACCAAAAATGCAATGCCTCTGACCATACATACGTTTTAACATTGCACCACTACACTCTTGGTTCCATACTATGAACAAGATCAGTCCAAGTTTCCCTTCTTGAGATGCCCTAGCTGTTCCTGGGTTTTGACATTTGACAACAGTTTATGCCAAATGGCACTTGGGTCTTAACCAAAAGCATATGGGCTTCTTCTATTATCACACCCTGCTAACAGAAGATCAACTAAAAACTACTCCTCTGGTATGGTCTTATTGTTTATAATATGAACCTAATTAACCTTAACACCTACAATAACCTTCTCTGTGAAGAACTTGGTCTGTCCATACATATGCAAGATCAGTCCAGAGTTTCCTTCTGGAGATACCTTGTTTACAAGGTTTTGTATTTTTGGTCCACAATGACCCCAAGTGTTCTTGAACTTCTACACACCTGATAGGCTTTTTGTGCTTTTTAGTACACATAAATTCATTTCAAGCTCTCCTCCGCATCATAACGTGCTTGAGAGCTAAAGGGTTTCCAAATTCATCCAAATGCACGTATGCAGTCACATCATGCCTACATACCCTCTACCAATCCAAACCTGAATCAACCCCCCACCTCTTCCCCTGTCAATTCTCCACAAACATATACTAGACACATCAGCCATCATGAAAGGTAAAGATTAAAATTGTTTACAAGCACAAAATTAACCTTGAAAATTGGATCAAGAAGGAAAACTACACAAAAAAAAAAAAAAAAAACGACATAGTTTGGGGCAAGGCAGAGACCAGTTACTGTAAGTTTTTCTTAACTGCGTATTTCATTTCAATGATACATAGGGCATTTTCATCAAAGTTTTCACCTCATAAGTCCAGTAACTATAAATTAAGCAAAAAAGTGCAGAAAATGACCTGCAAAATGCACTGAACAGATATGGCTTTGGATCAGTCAATACCTGATTGGGGAAACTTTCCCACTTCCATGCACCTACAAAACAACCAGAAATATTGACCTCACTGAACGGCAGATCTGAAAAACAGTTGTTTACATACATCATCCCAAAAAACAAAGATGTTAAGTTTACACTCCTGTTTTTCTTATTTTTTTTTCTCCTAGGAATGTTAACCTCACCTTTGATTTTTCCTGAGATGAGGCTGTTCTCTTTGTTTTCCTCACTGACTTCTCTGTCCATGGTGACATAGGGCGCTATGTCGAGGATGCGGCCATTTTCCAAACAGTCCGAGAGGTAATCTACCCTGACGACTGGTATGCCAAACTTTTGGGCACTTCGACATTTGAAGGAGTATGACTTTTTGTTGACATTACTGACAAGCACATGGGTGGTCTATGCAAAGAGACAAAAAGGGCAATGAATGGAAGCATTAACTTCTCAGTCTGTGAAACTGCATGACCGTTTAATCATGTAAGATAAAGGCTAAATGGTTTTGTCAGGTGTATGGTCTCACAAAGCAATGACTATGTTAATTTGGCTTTATTGAAACAGTAGGCCCTTATAAAGATGAAACAGTCAGATTAAAAAATCATTCGCCTTTTTTTGCTGTATTGAAATATATCAATCAAAGGGAAATAGGGCATTTAGAATATACCAACATGGCATACAGAGAAAGTGGCTTAATCATTGTTGACCCATACAGTCTGATCAATAAACATGATCTGCAAAAGCTTCATCTCCTCAAAACATTATGCATGTGATGGGTCACAGAATATGCATCATTTGAATTTTGAAAAGTATGGTGAACAAATTTTGTTGAGCAACAAAAAGCTTAAGTTCTTTCTATCAGAAACTTTTTTCTTGAAAAAATGACTACTGTCCTTCCTTATTTTAAATAATCTACCATTCTATGTCCACAAACACAAACATAAGTTTTAAAAATATGGTTGTTTTTTGTATAACAAATGCTTTACTGCCCTTTAATACTGGCCATAAGCTTCAACTGGAAATAACAATTTTGCTTTGTCCAATTTTTAGGTGGGAACTAAAACAACAAACATTTTATTTCTGTGTGAGCTGGGAGAAAGAAGCAATAACCTATGCCCAGGTATGGTTCTAGGAACATTGTTTTCTGGACTAAAGTCCAATTAGCCCCCACCTCCCACCCCCTTTGTAGAGCTGCCCCTGCCTATGTTGTGAATTGATATACTGTAATATTAAAGGATAAGGGAAACTTACATGAAAAAAAAATACCTTTTAGTGTAGGTACTTCAAATTCCACTAAAATATATTTTTGTCATAACTTCATACCCTGTAAGTCAAGATACAGCCCACTGGCCTGGTCATGAGAAAGATTTCCAAGATTGATTCGGTTACTAAAATGTTGTGAAACACCAGCAAATTACTGTAAAGAAGTCTCTCCTGTTCTTTCAAATTGAAGTGCACATTCAACCTTGAAACATGACACCAGCGAAAACTTCGATTGGCTCTGTTGCAGATTGAACATGAAATGTTGTGGATATAAAGGATACATCTTGTATTTCTAAGGGTCATATTGACTCTTTTATGACATTCATGAAATGGGTGTTCGGTTAGTACAGCTGCAATGACATCACAAATTTTCCCATGATAATGCAAGTCACTGTGAGAAAGGGATTTGTTTAAAAGTCCATAAGTCTTGAAGGGATCACACAATTGAGATATGGTTTTTAAAAGACAGAGGAAGTGTCCTGAATTTTATGACATTTCAACCTTTTTCACAAGTGAGTCTGTTTGAAAGTCCTGCAGATCAAACAAGCAGTGAAAACAACCATATGTTGCCTCTTCTTCATACAGTAGAAGATTTAACAGTACACCTGGAACGTTTCCTTTGCGTTTTTGATTTTGAACGCCAACTGGTGGAAGTCTGTCGGTTAATTTAATTTACATGAGCTGTACAAACGTAGAAAAAACTGTAGCTGTTCTTATTTGTGTAACAGTTGGAAGAATGTCGTATCTCTCTAGGTAAATCTGACTTGACAAAAAGCCATAGAGGTGCAAAGAAATAAGCTCATGAGCGGCTTAAATGGAAACAGTGAGGAGCACTTTAAAACTTGGGCAATATCGATCGAGAAACACACCTTTTTGGTGACACTGAACCCGAGCAGCCCTCCGTTGTCGAGGATTTCATTCTTGATCTTTTGCCTCTCTTTAAAGCTGCTCTCTCTGTTGTCTAAATCAAGCACAACATGCCAGCCTTCAAGTAAAGTAGAAATCTCCCTGAAAAGATAAACAGACAACAATGTGGACAAATTAGGTTTGTCTAAAGGATTCCCAGGTATATTCTGCGGTAAGTTCATTGTTGAACATTGTAAATGCTCACAAAAGGAAGAGATACACTATAAGGACAGGCAAGGACATAATTTGGTTATCCCAAAACACCAATAGAAATTCCAATTTTAAAAAAAACATAACAATAATAAAAGTATTTTTAGAAGGTATAGCAACTCTTAAACAACGTCAAGATGTGTATGAAAAATAAACAAATCTACATAGTGATAGTGAAGGTCAAACAATGATAATTAAAGTTGCAGAGTAATAAAATTAGCTATACACAGTAATAATTAACGTTACACAGTGATACGTGTAAGCTACTGTACATACATAGTTATAATTAAGTCATACAGTTATAATTAGCTATATATCATAACATTCAAAGCTACACAGTCATAAGATGAGCTATGACATAAAAATTTGCTACATACAGAAATAGTAAATAATACACAGTACTAACTAAAGTTACACATGTGATAATTATAAGCTACCTGTATTAATTAAGCCATTCATAAGTAACTGGGTTTAAACAATAATGTTACAGCTACACAGTGATAATATCATCTATACAGTGATGATGAGCTACACACAGTGATATGTAAAGATGCACAGTGATTAATTATCAGTAATAATTAAGTTTCAAAATAATAATTAAGCTGACATAGTAATGTACATGCTTCAGTGTACCCATAGAGCTTTAAATTTCAATTTCTGCAAAATCAAAAGCTTGGTACCAATCGGTGGCATGGCAACATGAGTTTGAATGGGGGGGTGAGACAAACATCGAATGAGAAGCAAATTTGTGCGCTTCAAACAGCGACCGATCACAAAGGGGAAGGAATTTGGAGTGGGGTATTGAGTCCTGTTGGGGACCATTGATAAAGCTGAGTGACAAAATACTACTGTATTGCAGGTGAAACTGGATTAAGGTGCTATATTTTGCTCCAGTGGAGAAAATGCTGTTTGTCTTATATACGTCAACCCCAAAACGTTACCTTCTTTCAATATCACACATGGTAGCAAAGTATGCTCACCTGTCCCTGCACACTTAACTGCAATTCTCACTACCATGAGATGACTACCATTACTGGCAGGCACTGGCAAGTACATGTGCTCTTTCTACTGCCTACAATACAACCTGCAGTTAAGATTCATACTGGGCTGGCATCATGTCTTGATTTTCTTATCAGTGCAATATAGGGAAAGAATAGTATGCAGAATCCTTGTAGTGATGGCACGACTAGAGCATCGATTCCGCTGTAACACCTGACAAGAGCAAAGCCCAGGTACGAAATTCTGAAGGCAACTGGTTTAAACACGCTTCTTTTTTGTTACATTTTTCGTCTGTCTTTGTCAGAAGTCGGTGCAGCATTTGAAATTTGTGTGAAGGATGCAAAAGATGATACTCTATCATGAATTCTCTTACAGATTATGGTTTGGCATTTTTGTTTGAATGAAGTCCTATTGTCATAGTGCCAACAGCTGTCACCTCCATCAAAAAAATATCGGCGAGAAATACTGCATACACACCAACTTTGAGTCCAATTAAATGAGTCTAATAGCTTCAAACACAGTGTTGATAATATTTCTACAGATCAAAGCTCTTCAACCTGTGAATTTAAAAAGACATCGCTATGGACAGATCATTTGCACAAGCTTTTATTGATCACCTTTTCACTTCTGGTTCTTTCTTCTCTGTGGTCTTAACGTTCTGGGTGCCTGAGAAAAATGAATACACTTAAGTGCAGAAGGATGAATAACTTATTGCCAGAACTTAATACAAAAGTGACCCCAGCCTCTTTACTTTTGACCCTTTACTCCACAGGTCAGGTCAGTACAGAACATGTACGTTGAGATTTTATGTATGTGATCCAAACTTAAGACTTACAATATTCCCATATAGACCTCCTGATCAACAAGGCAATGAAAGAGTCAATTATACTGGACTTGTTTGCATACAATAACAGTTCATATGGCAGCTTCATTACAGTATCTTTAAGGTGGGAAGCGGTTTACTTTTAAACATGTGCACGGTTTACATAATCTCAAAAAGATGGCACCTTAAAAATTACATCATTTATGAAAATAATCCACATTGGCTTTCAGTATGTATCATTCAGGAACAATTCTCAGTTCTGTAGGACCAGCAAGCCTTTTTCATATGAGCATGAGGAAGTTAGCAGGATGATTGCATAGTTCCACTGAATCACTTAGTTTACTGTATCCTTTGAAGTTCTATAACCCTGCTACTTAAAGAACATGTGACATGAAAAACACATTTTTAGAAATTGACCTAATTAAAACATTGAAACTAGACACAGATCCTATCAAAATCCATCAAACATTGACCAAATTTACTTGAGAAATTTCTGTTTTACAATATGCATCATGAATAAACATAAAGCCAAACATGCAAATTAGTGACATCCAGGGAAAGATTCACACGATATGCTTTATGTTATCCTTTTTGCTTATTTAATTTTTATTTTAAGGGCAATTGGGAAATTTGCATGCCAAGAGGTCTTTTTTTCTTAAACATACCTTAACTTTTAAGGTAGGCTGATATGACCTACCAAAGTAAAACCCAATAAATTCAGCGACAGTGACAGGGTCATACTGACACTGTGCAACATTGAAGGTAAATCACCTGTCTTGTATTTAAATCAAACTTTGAAAAGCCATTTCTCAAAAACAGGAATGAAGCTAGACAATCTTAATGGATTGTGATTCAGCCAATCTACATCTCCTTCAGAAGTGAAGCCAGCTCTTTTATAGGTCGAGCGGCATGTCGGCATCAAGAATATGGATAAATCATTACGTCAAAATGCATTGGTAACCGACTGTACATCAGCTACTGTATGGACAGTACAGTAGCAAGAGTGTGGTAAATGTTTTGGGTCATCATAGCAACAAAGTAACTATTCTTCAGTGCATCTGTGATTAAACTGTACTGTTGAATAATCACAGAATGTAACTTAGACAGCTGACAATTCTGAAAAATTTCCAGGCGGGTCTAGTACTTTAAATTGTAAACAAAATACCCAGTTATCACAAAGGTGCTGTATTTGAATTTCATGAAGGTCACACCCAACATTAAGCATAATCACTGATATAACTTTACAAGGTGAATCAATTACTAATACTTGTCAGCTGGGGCCAATGGAGGGAAATTCCCGAGCTGGGCCAGAGACGTTTCAAAGTCCACACACGAAGCAGAGTAACGTAAGTTTAATGATGAGAAACCAGCTGGTTCAATGGTTTACATAAACGAAAATAAACGGGGAATGGCCTCGGTGCAGAACAAAACAGTTGTGAGGTTAAAATATCATTGCACATTTTTTGTAGTGCAGTTGTAACTACCTGTGGTATAAATGCAGTATACCTGAACAGGTTTGCCCACAGTGATGTAACTATCACTTGGAATCTGCAAAAGAGGTAGCTGAAGATGGCACTCTTCAAGTTGATACTGTTTAGGAAAATTATGTTGTGTATCTGTGCTTTTCATAAAAAGGGGAAGTATCTCTATGATCTACTAATTTCAACAGATCCATGTGCAGTAAAAAGTCTAAAACTTGTATGCACAAATTGAAAATGTGTAGAGGGGCCTTGGGATTTGACACAGACTAACTATTACAGCATCGTCCATTTCATTTGCAAGTCTACAAGATACGTCTTTAGTCGGCTTGCAAACAGGTTACGTGGACTACTGCAGTACAAGATACATGGAGTGACACCATCAACCCTTCCCACCCCCACATTTGGTGCTATTACAGTGCTTTCACTGAAAAGCATGTCAGCATTTTAGACCAGGCTCTTTTTGAACCATTGGTTTTCACATGATTACCTTTGTATTACCTGTTTACTGTTAGGGCACTACTTCTTTATGTTGATACACCAATATAATCCCAGAATAAACACCACACTAAAAGTAAAAGCTACTAATTGGATGCAGAATCATTATTTCCACTTAGAAATGAGAAGTAAAATCACTATTCACTGAGGTGTACAGTATACATGTGCACTGCTATGTGGTATGAAGCCTTACAAAGGGTCCTGATAAATAGGATAAAATCTTGGATCTTCCATGATGCATTGTGCCTGATCAATACCTGTCACAATTTTTAAAAATTACAGATTTCTTCACTTCATGTTTAACTTGAACACACCACAAAGAATTTGGAAGTGGTCTGCCCTTTCACTATGGTAGACACTTGTTATCGTTTGGTGTCACTTGGTATCACTTTAATAAAGATCAAAACAAACCCCCTTTTTTGCACAGCAGGTATATGCATCAACTCAAATTACATGAAAAATGCACTTTGTCATTTGTCATACTAGTCAGTTGATGAAACAGAAACACTGGCCATAAACACACTGTAAAGCTGTGCACATAAAGGTTTGTATCACGTCTTTACAGACCAAATAAAGACAGTCCAATTCAATTTAATATATTTCTAGAAAATATCAAAAAATATCACAGAGACATTACAAGTTATTTGAAACAAATGAAAAGAAAAGAAAACATTAAGTGATTGATGGTTACTGTAGGGGAGCCAGAAACAAGACCTTTTCTAGTATGGTCCCTTTATTGATTGAATGGAAAAAAATACAAAAAATAAAGATATGAAGTATCATAATTGCAGTAACATATATGGTACAGTACATCATATGAAGGAACCTTTTCAAAAAGTTTTAGAACTGACTATTTAGACATTATTACACTAGTCCATTGCATAAGATTTTATTAAGTTTGTGCAAAATTGAGAAAACTTCACACACTTACCATCCAAATTGATGCTTTGCAAGAATGTCTTCGACAATCTCAAACCTCCTTGAAGGCTTTTCGTTTTACTTATCTTAGCTTTAGTTCCATCTTGAGCCAACAGACGCTACAGTATGGTGGAATATGCAAAAACAGACAAAGTAAGAAAAAAAACAGATGAAACAGGAAAGAGAATTAAGACAATGCTCATCACAGGGGAGAAATACGAAGGTGCAGTACGTAACTCCAGCATGGACTATAACAATCTGCAAATCAACCCCCCTTTAAGCATCTCCCACACCTCACCCCCTTCCCCCCCAAAAAAAATACATAAATGAATAATTACTGTAGAGAAATAAAACAGAAAAGATCAAATCAAACAGGCACAGTATTTATAAAATTTTGTCACTTAGGTTTACACCAAAATTGGTGCTCATATAACAATAAACACTAAAAGTTCAAGATACTGTACACTTTTCATAAAGACAAACAAACAGAGACATACTGTGCATCTGCATTGCATGACTTCATGGCCACTTGTAGACAGATCAAATGCAATGTGTATTTCCTTTATATGACATATAGTCAAATATACAGTAAGTACATGGTTACACCTACTTAACAAACACTGCAATCAGGGAGCTGTCACTCAGCTCAGAGTAACAGCTCCCTGGTGCAATAAGGTTACAATTTACAGTATACTATACCTGTTATTACTGTACAATATGCAGGGTTATTATAATGATTCCCATGGAGTACTCATACATCCAAATTAAACCTAGGCAATTTACAGCTACTGTATATGAGTATAGTGGTGTTTAAAATTGTACTTCTTGGAGATTTTTTCAAAATGTTCTGACCATGTCTGGCACATGTAGCTTTAAGACACTGGTGAGGGAGAAATACTGTCAACCAAATGCAAGAAGGATCGCAACTTACAGTATCACAGCCATGCATCACAGAAAGAGACGACGACTCTGCACCAGAGGGACTATAATGCATTTGAAATAAGGTGTTTGTTTTAGAGAAGAAAGTCCTATTTTTCAAATACATTTTTGGACTAAATTGTATGATTGATTATTCAAATTAAGCAATAATGGTGGCCTTCTTTTTTTTTCTTTCTTTCAAGAAGTAAGTTTCTTATGCACAATGTTTTGAAGAGATGAAACTTTTGTAGATCAAGTTTACTGATGAGCCTGAGTAGTTTAAAAATGACTGAAGCTACTTTCTTCTCATGAGTAACTGTACACACTAGGCCTGCCACACATACACATATAACTGTAAATATTACCTTAGCAACCGTAGTTGAGTCAAGTTTTGGTTTAGGGAAATGCAGTTTTGAATCTTTCAATGTTGATGATGAAAACCCTTTCAGATTAGATTTCAAAGATGGCGCCAAATCAAGTGACTGTTGGAGTTTCCTGCGAAAAAAAAATAAAACAGTCACAATCTCTCATCCAGTGAACCAAAGTTGAAAAAACTTCCTAAGTACTGTCATGTTGCCCGTTCAGGCAACCTGTTTTTGAAGAATTTTCATTTCTGGTGCCTAGTTGAGTGATTGGTGGGTGCTCTATGAAAATCAAAGGATTATAAAATAAAACAAGAGCACTAGATTCACCTTAATTCACAGTTTCATATTTCTTTCTCTTGTGGCTGTTAGCATTCAGAGCTTTTGGAGACATTTATTTCAGTGGTATGCTGGACAAAATGTTCATACTGTCACTACAGTATGTCGTTTCCTTATTCCAATTTGGACCATGGGCTAAGCACATGTTATGTTGTTCAATTTATTGTTTTGGTGCCCTGATCATCAGACACCGTGCCTCCAGGCACTCGGGCATCCAAATTTTTTTTAAGCCCTGAGAACAGTACATTTAAACCTTTTTGACGTTTTTCAGTAATGCTATATTAGTCGAGATACAGTACTATTTAGTTCCAAGTCGCTTACATCTGCCTGGCGTGTCTCAATGCCGACGACGTCAAAGTCACCTCCTGAGATAAAATGCATGTCCAGACAGCACCGTATCACGGATACAATACCTCCATGGTAAAGCTATGCACGACAAAATGGCCTTGCGTTTGTCAGTAATTGATGAATTGCTCAGACTATGAAAGTGTTCACTGGATTATTTCTTGGCCTCTTTGGTAATTTGCATTCCTCAAATTATTGGTACATATAAATATAATAAACCGCATCATTTCAACACATTTTCTGTAGTTCTTGAGAGACCACTGAAATTCTGCTTTATGTGAAGTGTCAAGAGATTTCGATCCTGGACAACTTTCACCCTATACTGTATTTGGCATGTAGGGGAGGGACAATGAAGACATGTCCACAAGTCCTGGGTACAGTGTTCTCCACACATTTTCAAGAGGGGGCAGCAGCCACGAGTGAGGTGCCTATGCGATCATCTGGAACACGTTCAACCTAAAATTTTTTTACGTATTATTGTGATGTGGAATAATGCAAAATGGTGCCACTTGAGGGATGATCTCTTGCTCTTTTTGATGTGGCAGCACCGCAACCTATTGCTAACTTTTTTTTAGGGGGAGAAGACTTCTTTTCATCAGATTGTCACTACTTCAGGGGGTGGTCATTTTAAGATTTTAAGAGAATGGGTTGCCCTTAAATATCCACCTGTGGAGATCAGTGAGGTGGTATTAAATTTTCACAACTGTAGCAAAAGCCTTGATAAGTACCAAAGCAAGAAAAATAAAAATGACACTTGGACTAAAGGGCACTTTCCACATGAAGTCATACTATAATCTATATGCCAATTTACAGGAATGTTCGGTAAGTTACAGTAGCACAAATTCTGATCCTACAACTAGCACATCAATAATTATGTCAAAACTAATATGAATTTCTTTATAGGGTCTAATGCACACAACACAGTTCAATATTGCTTAAATTTAAATGAAACAATTTCAGACTTCACCTATATGTTTAACATGCCTGGCCACTGGTAACGTTGAACCATATAACTTACTCTACATGATCACATACAGATGTTGTATATGCCAAACTTCGCACACTGCCGAACTTTGTGCACCCCTACAAAATAAGCCTGAAAATGCAATGGTCTATGCAGCTTGACAAAGTTTTGACTATCATACTTTGTAATGGCTTACAAGAAAGCTGAAACTCTGTCAAGTTCATCACCCTTGCCTGATTAGTCAACTTTACGGTGCTGCATTTGCACAAGAGAGATAGGTTAGGCCTACAGCAAACTCTTCGCAGTTGCTGCCTAATGTTACAAATTTCCACATCATGATTTTGACCATTCAATGAACTTGTTCCTGACCATTTTTGTTGCTAACCCTGTTCACAGGTACTTGCTGTAGGTTTATGCACAGGATTTGTTTAAACGGACTTCTTCGTGCAAAGTTTGTAACATCGCAAACGTTAGTAAGGTGGGCAAAGTTTGGCAGGTTTACATTGTATCATTACCTCAAGCAAATGTTGGTGAAAATAACAGATTCTGAGATACAATTGCTATAACAGTTTGGGTCAAATTATAGTAAAATGAAACTTCAGACTTGCTCAAACAAGATCACTAGATTTATGGGGATTTTGAATTTCCAGCAGCTAGAAATTCCAAGGCTTTTACATTACATATGCAAAGTTTTATACATCCATTCATCCTGATATCAAAATAATATGATCACAAAGAAATAAAAAAAAGTTTATATTGGCTCAAACTACCTGAAATTGGCGAATAATCTCCATTATTTGCAGTCCTAGTTATCACAATCATTATATTGACCACTGATTGGCTAAAATCTTTATCATGCCAATAATGTTTGTTTCTTTTCAGAACATTTGTTGGGACTAATGACCACAGTGTTATGGTGTCCAACAGAATAAACAGTATTGATCCTATGGCCTTACTTTTAATGATAGCAAATGTAAAATGTTATCGGCCTGAGCCTACAGTATTTATTGTGTCATGCAATATAATTGCCACAAAAATCATGGTGGTTGATGAAGATCAACAAATATCTATGTAGTATACAGTATGATTGACTGGCTTTTAGTTTTAGGTATTAATGGCAAATGGTGAGCAGCCCATACAGTGACATCATGCAGTTTCGGGTAACAACATACTATTAGCCACATTGAGTTCAATGCTATCGACTCCAAGTGATGCCGAAGACAAACCAGCATACAGACCTAAGTTGTGTGAATCACAATGTTGAAGCTGCTTAGCTTTGTCATGTGTAGCCAGGCTGTAGCACAGGCATTCCCACGCAGTACATCTAGACTAGGCTATGCTCTATGGTGGATATATTACATATACTTTAGGCATAGCCTAGGCTAGCAGTCGCCACCGGCCTGTAGACTAGTAGTAGGTATGTAAGTTACATCGTAAACTGATTGCGACTTTTCCAGTGATCGTTCTCTGCGGTTCACACATAAGAATACTCACCACTGAGGGAGGTGCCGAGGAATACCTCCACAAATCTCCATGTTTCAAAGTAAAGGGGTTGAGAAAAACAACCTGTTGCGCATTCATAACATCGAGAACTACACATCTAGGCCTACATTGGCTTCAAGTTTACTGAAACATTTACAATATTACTATTTATATTAGCTTGCTACATTAGCTGCACTTCCGCGAACTGAACCATTGCTTTACCAACAGATGACGGCAGTTCTAAAAATATCTTTTCCAAACGATTTCCAGGGTTTTGTACGGAAGCGTAGAAAGGACATGAAAAAGAAACAAATACTATCTCGTCAAAATGACAATTTTCTCAAAATTGACATTGTGACGACTTAAACGAACTCGTCAAAATGACAAAAATATTATACTTGGCGATTACATAAACTTGTTAAAATAGCAAAATTCAGAAATTTGCTATCTTACCGAGTTATTAGAACATCTCGTCAGCCTGAGAATGACAGTTTTCCGAATTTGACGAGTTGATCTAACGTGACGAAATCTTAGTTTTCCGAAATTTTGTCCGTCCGTTTTGAAAAGATGCTGAAGGACGCCGAAATAAAATTTTACATTTTAAGTTAGTTCATTAGGATTTCAAAATGCCCCTTTTAGGATAATAATAGGGGGAATAATAGGAGGATAATTTGGTAAAGTGAGACAGCCGTCATGGCTATACCCAGTTGCAGAGCATTTTAAGGGAGGGTGATTTAAAACTCCCCCACCCCACCCAACCCTTCCTTCCCATCATGTAGTGACACAACCGTGAGCCAGAAGTCTGGAAGCTGCATATGAGGGGTCCTACTAGGCTACTAATAATTGTCCGTGGTAGCCCATTCCGCTTACTGGATGATTGTCCGTTCTGTTCAAATGAATGCATGTAAGTGAAGTGTGCAAATGAAGAAGTGAAGAATGCCCGTGGTTGACAAGGGCATTTTGAACCGATGGTGGATCATGCCTATATTGTGGCACATTTATGAACAGACAATTTGGATTTTTTAGCAGGCCTTTTAGGACATTATCCCATTTGGTAAGGGAAATAAATTTTGTTCTAAATTCTAAAATCAAGCCTATCCTACAGTAGCCTGATTTATGCGTGACTCTAATTTCGTTTCTGAGAGAAATCCAAAAAAGAACTCGGGATACCTTCACTCTTTACTAGGCCGCCTAAGCCTGACTGGGTGTTACTAGTAATTCTGATCAGCTAAACCCACAACCTTGCGTTAGTTTGATGCCATATTTCCGATACATATTTAAAAAAACTGAGGGCAGACCTAGGTACTAGCTTCTCTCAAAGTAAATTCCAAATGGCTGAAATTGCACTGTGACTATGACCTTGTACTGCATATTCGACCCGTTCTTTCCTCGATCTTTGAAACTTGAAGAGAAAAGAATCATAATTTGCAAAACAAAACTGAAAGTCAGTGAATTCTTGCCGGTTCTGCATTCATACGTAATTTAAAAGTAACTTACAGCAAGCAAAGGGCGATCGTGCATGCAAATAACATTCCGATTTGAACGGAATGGGCATTCATGTCGAACGGGTACGGGCGATTGTCACAGGCAATCATTAGTACAATCACAGTAGGTCTATATTCGAGTCTCTATTTTTTTTTTCAACTTGGCAAAACGTCGAAATTCAACCAAAACTCATCTCCTCCACCAGAAACTCCTGACCCTCGTGCACCTACGATTAAATTTAAAGTGAACACGTTCAAATGAATGCTTATAAATTTTCGAAATTTGGTTATTATTGAGTATCTACGTGGTGCGTCATATACGGATATTTTCACACCGAGGAATGTTGCGTAATGCGCACCATTGGCCGGTGGCGCGGGACCTCTTCACAGCATTACTGTACTACTACTAGGTATTCTCCATCGGACAGCTTCTGTGGAAGAAAGGGGAAATTCTACAAGTACAAATTGACATAAATACATTAGCTCGAAAAAGAAAGATGGGTAACATTATTCGCAGAGGCTGGAAAAATTTCAACGTGGAAAACCGTGCCCATAGGTTCATAGAGAAACAAAATCAAAAGCCAGTACCACCACCGAAGTATTCTGATACTGAAAAGATGATACAGCATGTCAGAGAAAGTATGTACTGTATGTATGAAATTTTAGTTAAAACAGTAGACCTAACGTGAACGACCTTGACTATCCTTGTTGACACAACATGGAGGTTAGCCCATGCACTTTATAACATGAACCGTTTTGGGCTTACAGTTTCAGTTATTCTCCCGGGATCCTAAAGTTTTGCAATTACTAAGGCTCACTTGTCAAATAAAGCTTTATCTTTAATGTGTTGGTACCCTTTTCGCGAATCTTGTATATACACTACATGATTCAATTGCCCGACGTTGCTGAGCACAATTCCAACTGAGCAAAAGTGTCAAAACTGAAGAAAAGTTAGTTACGCCTACGTAGCGATTTTCAAACATGAGAATTGCAGTTCTTCATCACTCTCAAGAGCAGCCATGACAAAAAAATGACACTGTCACTAGACCCTAATTTCTAGGCCTAGGCTAGTAATTCTAAATTTCTACGTTGCATGAACATCAGCAATCAATCATTCAATGTCATTCAGGATATGAATATAGTCACTAGGGCCTTGATCTATAGTATAACTGTAAAGTGCACTGCTAAGCCAGAGAATGAAAATCATAGATTTTTATCTGAAAAAAAAAGGGTTTTTAAACTAGAGAGTGAATTACCATTTTGGGTGTTCAAAGATGACTTTATGCAATACATCCACGATCCCCTAGCCCTGTTATTTATAGGTTAACCCTATCACAATAAACTGCTAACGTTATACTATATAGTACTTACTCCAATCATGCACTGCCAAACTTCGCGCACCCCTTAAAACTAAGCCCGAAAATGCAATGGCCTAAGGGGTTGACGAAGTTTTGACTTTCATGTCCTGGGCTGGAAAAAATGTTTATTTCCCTGGAAGGGAGTAAAATTATTTCCCTGGAAGGGAGTAGAATTTTCCACAATTCTTGCTATATTCTCATGTACAGAAATGGGAAATTTCCCTCCAAAAGCCAAAATTTCCCTCCAGATGCCCAAATTTCCAGGGAAGGAGCCTCCCAGCTTCCCAACTTTTTCCAGCCATGTTCATATCTTGCAATAATTAAAGAAAGCTAGAAAAATAGAAAGGGCAGACACTGTATCGCGGAAAGATTTTATAATGCTAAAAGTTTGGTCAATTCGTGTGTAGCAACCATTTGCATATGATGACATATACAATTTATGTCATTTTGATTGGTCGACACCATCACCTATCCCGTGATCCTCACTTGTTCGGCATGGATTCCAAGCGTCAGAATTATTATGTAGGCCTGTGTCACCATTGTAAACTCTCTCCGTCCTCTTTTCTCTGTCATTATAACTCTTTCATAAATTTTTCTGATCGTTATTGTATTAATCTATTAATTTGTGTGTGTCAGTCAAATCATAAAAAAATTTGAACTCTGATCAAAATCAAAAGGAACCTCTCTCTCTCTCTGGACTTTCTTCTGGTTTCTCTCTCCTGTAAGTTGTAGCTGGAACTTTCTGTAACGTTTCGTCTTTGGGCAGTCACGTCACGACTGCTCAGAACCTTAAACAAAATTCAACCCAAAGATCTACACAATACACAACAATAGCTTTATGTACAAGATTTCTTTAAAGACAAAAACTCATCACCCCAGGCAGTTTCAATTCTCCCAACCACCAACGTATAGTCCCTCCCTCAGCCCGTCTGAAATTCCTCCGCATGTGCAATCAAAACAATGGATTGATGATCATGTGTACGCTGTGTAATATGAGCTACTCTGCATCTGTCGAATTTGCTGTCAATCAAAGACTACTGTAACTTAGAACCAGTTGAGAGTTTTGCTTTCCAGAAAGTAAAAATATAGCTTAGGGTGATGAGTTATGGCCTTTAAATGGACATTTTTTATGTAATGATTGTCATGCTAATGGTGTAATGGTATAAAGGTGCGCGTTGCATTGTGAACTCAAGGAATCGTTGGTTGAATAAACAAACTTCAAGGTAAAAATTTCTAATAGATTAGGTCATGTGCATGTGGTCATGGATTCAGAATTTGAGCCAGCCATTATTTAGAAGGAACGTTCCAGAAATGGATTCACAGGCTTATGTGGAATAAGTTCTGCAAAATGCTCTTCAAAGTTTGTGTGTGTATGTATATTGTGTTATGAATCTGATTCATAGAGAAGTGTGACTTACAGTATGTGGAAGGACATAACACTCTCATCTTGGTGATGGAGCACTTTATTATGAGGTACCTGTATGGTTTGAATGTTATCATGATACAACCTTGTTCATTGATACATGATTTTGAAATATTTGGTATATATGCTTCTTCCAACAAACAATGAAACTTTTGGGAAGTAATGAAGATTTTGTATGCCAACAGGTGAGCCATGGATGCAATTTTATGACTTTCATTGCCTTGGCCTCAGCAGATTTTTGGCAGTAACTTTTCTGTAGGTCATAGTGACTTCATGCAGAACCCATACATACACATTTGTTCCAATGACAGCAAAATCAGCTTGGATTTCTGAAGTGGTGATTTTAAAAAAGGGTTTTTCAGAGTGGCTGCATGTAAGAGATTTGACTCAATATGTGGATGAGTGTATGCTTGACCAGAATGATGAGGAAACAACATTTTAAGTTGTTTCCCAGATGATTTTAAACCACACAAAATCCGAGTGCATGCATCAAAGGTAAAAAACGTTAATCTTGTTCAATGTTGATGATAGTAAAAAAAAATTACTATCCAATTTCTGTGTTAAACTGACAAGGTCAGTCAGATTCTTGACTAATAAATTTGTTGTCTTTCTCTGCAGAACATCCTGAGGCTGTGCAAGAGCACCTTCAAAAGAATTCCCAGCTACTAGAGAGACTAAAAGATGTTAAAGTAGACTCAACGGATGTGGCAGGAAAAGTGAGTTATCAACCATCTCAGAAGTTGTTTGAAAATACTGGTCTTAAAATTAAGAAGAAATTTCAAACATGTAATGTACAGTGGAATTTGAATCAAGTGTGCAGACTTGCAGAGGAAGAAAGTAACAGCCACGGAAGGATGCTCATGTTGCAATGTAGCAGCAATGTTTGAACTATATAATTTTGTAAAGGCGTAACTATAGTTATTGAGCTGTTTTCCCTCACAGCCAACCAGAGTTCCCCGTTCATCACTTGAAGAAGACTTTGCAATAGGGAGCTGTCATTCGGAAGGAGATGAAACTCTTTGATGTAAAGCAGCAAACTGTGCCAATGTCAGACAGTTATCTGACTTTCGTATCATTCTTGGCAATTCTATGGGCTTACACCTGATTAGAAAGTTAATACTGCCTGGTATGTCATCTGCTACAGGTTTGCAGAAAAATATAGGTGGTGTCCTCACTGACAACGTATTGCCAGTGGTCAGGGAAATTCATAATTTTCGCTCTTTTGTCGGTCGGTGTGCCCTATGACATTACAACATACAAGTTGTATGTTAAATCATGAAAACAAATTTTAATATGGCTATTTCAGGACATTTTGGGAAATGTGTCATTTAGTTGTCAAAGTAATAGGCATCTGCCTTTTCAACTTTGTTAATATCTCCCTCCAATAACAGCCCCTTGTTCTGATACCTGTACACCAGTCAGTGTCTTGATCTCAAATAAACAACCAGTGATTTTGATGTATGAGCCAGTGGTTCAGATGTGAACATCGTCAATCTTGTCGCCACAAAGCTTTGTTTTTCGTAATCCTTTTCATGGGATATAAGCAGGTGTGAATAACAGTTTCTCAGATAGCAGAATTGAATGTATCACACAAAAGGGAAAGAGTGTTTAAGCCGTGTCATTCGATACTTGTACAGGTAGACTGAAACTCTTATTTCACTGGAAAAAATCTAACAGGAGTATGATAGATTAAACTTTAAGTTGCCTCTCCTTCAAGTAACAGGTCCCTGATTGCAGTTACCAATTCACACAAGCGCCCCAAGCTGTCACAGCCAATGGGTCGACCACCATAGATTAACGTACGTTTGTCCGTGCTGGACGCAACCCCCATAGCTTTCAGTGCATTGAAAAATGGACGATACTGTAGACCAATTCATGAATTGAAAAAGAGTGTGAGTGCATTAACTCAAAAAGAGTATCAAATGTTACACATTATATAGGGATTATGTAATTGTTAAGAGGGAATGTCGTGTATGTTACCCATGTATGCGTTCACACATGCATGAAGTTAATGAAGCAGACAAAAGACCTGTGGATGGACTTTTGGGGTTTCAAAGAAGGATGTGGAAAGGATATTGTTCTTCCCTTTACTTCACTTTCATGATGCAAAGTTGTTTTTTGTAGTAGATTGCACCCCAGGAGTAGCAATCTGTACCCTCTCAAAAGAATTTAGATATCTCTTTAGATGTAGTTATGATATCATAGTTAAATCCTTGCAACATTTCACTGAAACCCAAGACAATCTCGTCAGTTTTTAAGAGCTTTATGTGATTTCATCAAGTCAACTGTAAATCTGGCCTCGTGTAAGTCATTGTGAGATTGATATGAGATCTTACATGAACTGTCCTCCTGAGATTCCCTTGAGTCAAACATTGAGGTAATAGTTCAACTAGTCACCAGACAGCTTTTGTTAAAGGGGAAGTGGGAGAGGGGGGAAGGAGAAGGAGGGGAAGAGGTAGGGGGAGGGAACACAGTGTAATTCGATTGACCGTTTGAAGGAGTATCTAACTAGAAACATACTATGTTAAAGACATTGCTTGAATGCACGCAGCATCATCCGTGGTAAGTGGGAATGAGAATAACATCCTTTTTTTCTTCACTTCTCTGTTTTGTCAGTCCTTAGGGATTGAAATTGATAAAGATATTCCCAAAGAAGCAGAGAGAACACTTCCTCAAGCAAAATCAGGTGCTGGAAGGCCAGATCTCTTTCCAGATGAGGTACCTTCCAGGGAGAATATCTGTCTCAAAGGCCATGGAACTCCTTGCTAAGCACAAGCAAGACAAAGAGGTGAATGGGAAAGTCACAATAATATCCCTGTATTCCTTTTTCACAGTTTGTGTTGTTTCTGCCGAATAAATAGATGAAGATTTTGTCAGACTGGCATTATGTACCGTAAATTGAAACAGGAGTTTGCTTGCAGAGTCAATTGTACATACGGTATGAGGTGAAAGAAGTAGAAATGCTTGCAATGAAATTCATGTAGAATAAGGAATTCATATATGGCCAAACTTTGAATCAAAACAAAATGTTGTTATTGACATTACTAGAAGGGTGTTAATTCTGTGAACCAAGGTATGGTATGCAGTAGGTAGTATGATCAGTAACTACACTGGAAATCTAGTTTTTGTTAAAAAGCATGCATGGTGCTCATGATGTAACCACTTTTGTGCTGGTCCATATATAACCATTCCACCACAGATGGTTGAATCTCATAGAATTAAGAGTTCCCTGTAATAGATGCTCTTGCGATCTCTTGAACTAATGTTACTTTCAGCCTTTCTTGCATAATTTATTCCTTAGGAATACATATGATGAAAATATTAGGTTACAGTCCTTTTGACTTTCTTTGTAGCCTACACTATTGCAGTGTCAGCAAATCTTGCTGTGATTACAGCATGTTTTACTGTGAAACAGCAAAACAAAAGAATTATATTTCTTCCCTTCCTTCTGCCATCCCCCCTGTCCCCCCCCCCCCCCCCCCCCCTTTGTCTCGTCCATTTCTTCCATGTGAATTCTTTTGTAAGCCCCTAAGTTGACCTGTTAAGTCGAATTTGTTTCATCTTTCTTTCAACTCTACAGAAATGGACAGCAGAGAGGTTGTCAAAAGATTGCAATCTGGATTTGACAGACACTGAGAATATTCTCAAATACTTTCAAGCGTTCAAGATTATCCCTCAGAACCCAAACGATCCTAACCCAAAGTTACCTATCTACGAGAAGAAGAAACTTTCAGCCGACTGAAGGAAGATGCATATCATTCGATGTTCTGGAGGAAATTTCTGGATGATGCATGTTGGCAACAACAAAAAGTGAAGTGAAAGTGATTGCATGATAAATAAAATTCTTTCGTGATGGTCAACCATCGATGACAGAGTTAATCGTGACTCAGTATGTGTATCTGTATTTGCACCGGGTACTCAACTAGCCTTGTCAGGATCCTGTTCTGCTATTGACTCAAAAATTTTCGTTAACTGAGATGCTACATCATTTTAATCGAAATGTGTTAAAAGCATCCATGTCATCGTAGAATCACAGGTGATGATCAATTGTTGATGATAGTTTTATCATGACTAGTGTGTTTATCAGTGTTTGCACCAGGCACCCAACCAACAATGTCAGCACATTACTACCCAGAACCAATGCTTTTGTAAAGCAAGATGCCATATCAGTGAAATGTGTTAAAGGCAGTGTTGGTGCTAAGGAATTGAATATGGGAGAGAAGTCCCTCTCCAAAAAAAAAAAAAAAAATTGGGGGGAGGCATTTTCAAAGGCAAGGAGAGAGTTGTCATTTGGTAAAGATTCTATTGCAGTTTATTGTGTGTATTTATAATCGCAACTACAACCTCGGCGTTAGAAAAGTGTGCGGGATTTTTCCGGCATGAAATTTATCTTTGTGTTGGGTCCAGGTGACAAATACGATATATTCGGGCTATCCCACGCCTAACGGCGAGCACTGATTAGTGGATCGATGTTATCATAGAATCACTGTTTTTGATCAACTGTTGATGATAGTTTCTTCACGACTAGTGCTTTTATCAGCAGTTGCACTTGGTACCCAACTGACGATGTCAGGACCCTGTTCTGACTTGGGCACCAGGGTCTAAAGTTTCACTAACATACATTGTATGTGTCACAAGATTCAGCATTTATGTGTTCCTAAGAACACCTCATTGTCATGCCTGGATGCAAGGTACGGTATGAAGTGCTACGTTTACGTGGAAAGCAAAATGCTTTTTGTGACTTCCCCATGAAATCATAGTCTAATCAAATTATTTTTGGGGGTATCAGACCTTCTATGGACTGATGTTATCTTGGTCCACATTTTGGGCCCGATGCAAACACTGGGTCAGTGTTCTAGTAGTTCATGTGCGGGAGGAGTAAAAGAAAATTATGCTCAAATTTGGTAACAGTTTGCAGATAGATTCATGAAAGGAATAAGTCAAACACGATGTGTGTGTCACTTGACTGTGGTTTTCTAACCCTGAAATTATTGCAGATGACAAATGTTCAATATAAGGAACTTGGAAGTGAACAAAATGATTTGATGTGGTGTTTCATGTATTGAATTCCTACTTGCAAATGTTTAATTTCAAATGTTTAATTTGAAATGTGCAATTTCATACACATAAAAAGTTCTCAGCTTTTCCATTCCATGGACAGCAAGTACGTGTTTCCAATTTTGGCGAGTTTCCATGGCTACCTGTGGTTCCAAATCCTACGTAAAAGAAGCAACTACGGATCAAGCGATACATTGCCACAGATTGTGTTTTGATGAGATGTCAACAGAAATTTTGTACAAAATCTGTGTTTTAATGGTACCCGCAAATATGGGCATCCACAGAAAAAATTTCAGGGGGACAAAAACTTTCAGTTGATCAGATCGGGTGGATGTGTTTACTCCTAGAAAACTTTGATGCAGTGGCATAACCAGTCTTTGTCATCAGGTGCGGAAGAGGGAGACTGAAAGTGTCCAAGTTGGGCAAACGGCCATGACACTAAGCGAAGTACCTATCTCGATTGGCTGGTAGCATACTTCAAAATTTTTTAAAAACGCCCTTTAGATTGCAGTTAGTGGCACATCCTACCTAGTCTCTCTGGCCTTGTGAATTTTAGCTAAGTGTTACGTACATTTTAGTCATGGTGAAGGGAAGAATTGAGAAAAGGGTTGAAAAAGCTTACCAGAGCATCACCATTGGTTGGTGGGTGGCACACTACCAATGATTTTCAGAATGCCTTTCAGACTGCAGCATTAAAAAATTCTGCCCCTTGAGAGCCTCATGACTTTGCCAACATTTTAAAGATACAAAACCGCAAACAGCAAACTGACCTTTGAATTGTTACAAGGTATTCACAGCCCTACCAAAGTCTGGAGGTGTACCTTACTACTGAAAATATCAAGAAACGATGCTTGTTTGTAATGATAAGCACACTTTTTGTTAACTTTGGAACATGAAATACCTATTTGACGTGTATTTTTTCCCAAATATCAATAATTTGACAGATCGGTCTGGAATTTTTTAATTCTATTCCCGATTTATTAGTTCTCATTTTCTTGCATTCACTAAATCTGAATGGATTTTCAATTTTCAGAATTCATTTCATAGCTTATCTAGTGACTGAATTCAATTCTAGTCACATCATATGTGGAGATGCATATCAGTCCTTTACTCTTTTGAGGGTGGATGCCCAGTATCATAAGGTTAACCACAAAAATACATCCCTGCACTGCTGGTTTTTGGAGGTTAAGGGCAAAGTATAAATGTCTGGCATTCAAGGGGCAGAATTTTCTAATGCGGAAGTGGCACTTCCTAGTCTCTCTGGCCATGTGAATTTCAGCTAAGTCTTATGTACTCTTTAGTCATGGTGAAGGAAAGCATTAAAGTGTTGAACAAGAAAGTCAAAGGACTTTGTGGTTCTTTGCCAATATTCATGAAGAACACAGTACAACATGTGCATACCAATTCTGAGAATCAGTTAAATGCATAAGATGAACAGCTTGTCCAGAGGCTTAAAACCCACTATTTTTGGCTTGTAACAGGTTATTTAGAGGAAAGATGTCTCATTTTCCCACATGATGCATAAGAAACGATTGCTAGCTTTTTGAAAGTCTGGTCTGGCATAGAGGAACTCTGAAGAGGAAAGAAGCTTCTGCATATCACAGCAATAATTACCAGTGACTGCATCAATCACAACTAGTTGGCATCCGCAAGAAATAACACTTGAAGTAATGAAGTACAACAGGAAATATTTTTTTCTCTCCAACCTTTTTTTATTGGAATAGACCAACTTTGAGATGAGTTTTTCACTTTGCTATACACTTTACTCAGATATTATTCCCTGCTTAGAGCAGATGACAAATGAAGGGGGGAAAAAGAAATTGAATTTAATATACAGTACAGAAAAAAAAACTAGATAAATAAACCCATTTTTAATCTCCAAAGAAACAGAATAAACAAAAAGGCCTAGAAAGCATTTTCAGACATTTTTTTTCTCATTCTCATACGTCTATCTTTTCATTTCAAGCAATATTTATAGAATTTGACCAAACGTTGAAAGGAAAAACGGTTTCTAACGCACATTGAAGCCTACCTAAAATATCAAACCAAGGAGTGGAACCCAATATGTTTTTAAGGTTTTACTCTAAGCAGCACTTTGTATAAATTTGTACCAAAGGACGAAAACAGATTGACGGTGAAGCCTCACCCTATGTGAGGGACTCCTTGGCATACCTCCATTCTGCTGAAAAAGACCGACATTTACACCCCACCCCACCCCACCCTGAATTTGGTTTCTAGAAAGACATTTACACCGTGTCTGACTTTGTCTACAATACTGTGTTAACTACATCTGAGGAAGTAGCTGGAGTTTGCAGGGAAGGGGCAGATCTCTGTCACTGAGATGGAAAAAGAATGATTGTTTGGACTGATTCTACCTTTAAAAGTATGAAATACAAAATGCTGTCTTTAAGAATTGACAAAGTTGTTGAACACCATCACACAAACTTGATGAAATTGACAGAGTTGGGCATGGAGGATAAAATAACCATCAAACCATTGCAAGTGAATTACACCATCACTTCACTTAACATCATCACTGCAAAAAGGTTTCTAAATTTATGCCTTTTTCTCCAAGAAGATCACAGAATAAATTTATGTAGTTCCTCAAAGTTGAGCTTCTGAACTGAACGGCAACTTGACTTCCACTCAGGGCTTCAATTTCAGAAGTACTTCCATTTTAAATGACGATTCAAATAGTTTTTCTCATTTCATGATGTACATTTACCGAGCTGCTGCGATTGAAAACAGTGTGCATTAACCAATTTCCTTACGGAGCAGTCCAAAAGTATTCCCTCTCAACAACAAGGGTCTACGAACGTCCCATTCCAACGACTGAGACTCGTCCTCGATCAATGAATACAACACGCAAAGTAAGGACGACCTTTCGCATCCTATTAAACAAAGAAACACTACAAGAGGTCTCAGGGTAAGGTTGTCACAAATTGAAGACCACCACACGAATAGCAGATTCTTCAATAAATTAACTTGCGATTACTACAGTACTTCCTTCTTTCCACTTCTCCTAACTTCCTTCAGTGTAGCAATGCACAGAAGGAATTATTTTGATCTCCTTTCCATCAGGGTGAATATGAATCTATTGTTTGACAGCAGTTATCAATTATGATATCTCATAATCCTATCTTCTGATTGCAACTCCATTGTAAGTGTCTGTTTGAAATCATTGCAAATGCAATTTTCACTCCAATCAAACAAGATGGACGACTTGTGCATCCTCTTGACAATTTTTCCTTCTCACAAAATGTTTTTGACTGAGCTTGCATGTGCCTGCAAGCTAGCATAAAAAGTGCGGGACAAGAGTCTGAGGAAATGCAATGAGAAACTTTTCTATTTATGGTTCAAACTCAATGGCGTCTCTGGAACGACCTGTTCCAAAGATAAAGGCCAAGCATCGTCCTCGTCTGTCCGCTTGACGAGTTTTGAAAAACTGGTACAAAGCGGGTGATGAGGACAAACTTCAAAAATTCGCTGCCAGGAAGCAAACTATATGACAGGCCTTCCACGTAAGAATGATAACACCATCTTTTCCTTCACAATGGCTGGCGACCAAGCAGACTGCCAGAGAAACTTTTAAAGCATCGTGGTCTGTCAGGATAGATGGGCAGATCACTCCAATGACACGATAAAGATGATGACAAGTGAACTTTGGGTGATATTAGTCAATAATTTAATATTTGGAATTAATTTGATAGATTTCTCCATCCCCCTCTACCACCCTGCCTGCATTCTCCCTAAAAATGAAAACAAAGGTGCAAATTGAGCTCTTTCAAGCAATCAGTTCAGATTTTCCTAAAACTTGGTGACAACTGAATACACTTGAGCAAAATAGGTATTGTTACTTCAAATATTTAAAGAACACAGTTGCTGAGTTTTTTTTTTCATTCAGGGGGTTTACAGGAATAAATTTTAAAAGAAAATGAATACTTTTTGCAATAAGTATGGATATCAAAGGCTCTTCTTTGTGAATACACATCATTTACCATCTCACTAATGTCTCTTCTTCGTCACTACGTAAAAGGCTTCTCCATCCCCCCTCAGCCCCCCCCCAAAAAAAGGAAATAATAATAAACAAAATCTTTGCTCACTGGGAGAAGAAAGATTGACAAAAGAAGGGTAAAATGAAACTAAGCTTTGATTTCCTTAAAGCTGAAATATCAAAACTGGAGAATGTTGGCAAGTTTGTTGATAACAGAATCAAAGACAACTTAAACCACCTTACCATCATCCTACACTACTGGAATTCAAAAACATCCAGACCTACAATAACGATGATTTTGTGGCACAGATACCTCGTACTTCCGACTTATCCCAAACTGTGTCTGAAAGCAACAGGTTTTCCCACGGTACAGGACTGAAAACTTTCTACGATATGTCGAATGCCTGAGAGACCAGACATACTGTTTCGCCGGTGTGTTTGTGAGGGCAGTTTCCATAAAAGCAGCACATTCTGTGTACCACACAGCACAGACGCTGAGCAGAGCAGAAAGCAATACCTTGTGAGAGTAAAGAAAATCAAATCACAATATTCAAGAGAAATATTTTGCAATTTCACAATATGACCAAGGACAAACTACCACCTCTCACTCTACACTATCAAAATGCATAGCTTTGGGAGATACTTTTGACTTTTAATACCACCTGCTATTTTAAAAAAATTGGTCAGAAACCAAAACAAACCATGAAAGAAGCGAGTGAATAAACCCATCAACAGCCACAACCATGTTGTCAATAAACAAATGATTGCTTTGTGCCTAAAAATGAAACTTTTGTTGTGCCACTAAAATTGTCAGTAAAACCACCAACCACATAGAAAATTTGTAAAAAAAAAAAAAAAGTGTACAAATGATAACTGTTTGTCATCCAGAGAACATTTTGAAAACCCAAAATTAAACAAAGGATGACTAATCAATGGTTAAATTTACAGGACCAGTGATTTAAAAAAAAAAAATTCAAAATGACCTTCTAGCATTCTTAAAAACAGCCTCTTTGGAAATGCATCAGAAAAAAAAAAAAAGATTGAGATGATGGTGTAAACAACCATCGCAGTTGGTACGTCTCCTTAAAAGTGTTTTCAGAGACGACACAACTTTTGGTATGAACATCTCCTATTTAGGCAGTTTTGCTCTCTTGCAACGTAGATCACACAAAGTATTTTTACTGGTCTGGTGAGTGGTGATCCACGATACTTCTACAGACAAGGGGTGATTAATTTTAAGAGGATCAATTTGAAAATCTTTAAAAAAAAAAAAAAAAACAGCTGAAAGAAAAAACCAGACATGTTACAAACGTTTCTGATATTACAAAACATGAAACAAAAAATTTTAACACCAAGGATAAGGGGGGGGGACTCTACAAACAGTCAAATATCAGCAATCAGCAGCATTTAAGTGCCATCTCTTGGTATCTTGAAAACTCTCGACTTTCCCTTGAAAATCAGCTGCATTGGCCGTGAATACACGCTTAGCAGGGAATACTTTCTGATTGTGAATTAGATCTGTAATGGTTCTTAAATGGCAACAGTTCTTGCAAGTTTACACCCTGCACTGATACCTGAAAACTCAGGCTCTACGAATAACCTGCGATGATATCTGAAAGTTCAGCCACTTTAATTGACCTGCACTGATACCTGAATACTCAGGCTCTACAATTAACTTGAACTGATACCTGAATACTCAGGCACTTCAAATTCACCTGCAATGATATTTGAATACACAGGCTCTACAATTAACTTGCACTAATACCTGAATACTCAGGCACTTCAAATTCACCTGCAATGATATTTGAATACACAGGCTCTACAATTAACTTGCACTGATACCTGAATACTCAGGCACTTAAAATTCACCTGCAATATTTGAATACTCAGGCTCTACAATTAACTTGCACTGATACCTGAATACTCAGGCATTTCAAATTAACCTGCCGTTAACTGAACATTCATGCAATGACATCTGAAAGCTCAGCCACTAAAATTAACCTACTCTGGTACCTGAATGACCAGGCACTACATTGTCTTGCCCTGATGCTTGAATATCCTCAGGCACCGCAACTGACCTGCACTGATACCTGATTGCTCAGGTTCTACAAATTAATCTGCACTGAAACCTGAATGTTTAAGCTAAACAAGTTATCCTGCACTGACACTAGAATACTTGTGAAACTTGCGCAAGCACCTTTTGATTGAAAATGATTCAAACAGGTTTGCTTGCTCTTCAATACTCATTACGGACTGTGTCGAATCAGTGACGCATTTGTATGAGAAAAAAGAGGGCAGCATGCTACTTTTGGGGCCATTGCAACAGTTCTTTAAGCTGGTTACTTATTGAGAGATTTAGTTTGCTACACAGCAATAGATTTCGAGGGACTGTGAGTGGCTATTTCCTGACTTCCTTGACTCTGTTTTACTTTGACATTCACTACATTGAACTTACGATCCACAAATGAGAATGCTAGATTTAATGTTAAAGGTCATGGTCCACCAATAACAAAGCTGGATTTTATTTTTTAATTGTACTTAGATTGTACTTCAGTATTCAGTCACATTACCTACTCTTGTAACAACCTCTGTGAGAAATACCTGCTTTTATTGTCCATCAGAATTTGTTTCCATACAAACGTCAAAATTTACTCTTAAAGAGACTGGCAACTTTGCTCAAAACATCATCAAATTCACCCAGTGAAGTAGAATCCCCACTACCACCATATAAAGAAATTGCAAAAATCTCCAAGTTTCCAAACCTCTCGATAGTTGGCCTTATTTAATAACCATCTGATAGCTCACTTCAATGCAGTTCTGTCTGCACCAACATCGTTACACAAGTGACCACGAATATGTCCCAGCAACGGGGGATTCAGTCACTTCGTATTGAAACGCACGAACATCTGGCCCGAGCTTGGACCACTTTCAACAAATTTGCTAACAAACCTCTAGCTTTAAGATGGCCTGACTTCATCCTGTTTGACCTCTCCTGATCTGAAGCATTCGTGAGGATCCACAGAGGGCGAATGGCAATTCACTCATAACAGGACTTTTTCGGTAAAGATGAAACATAGTGGGATTGCTGGCTGATGGTTTGAAGCAGTATTTTGCTGCCATTACCAGATTTGCGGCAGTTAGCATTTGGACCCTACTGAGATCTTATCTAAGTTTCAGTCAACTGGCTGTAGGACCTATCTATGTAAAAAGTAAGATAATGCATCAGCTGCTGGGTAGATGCACTGTCTAGGTGGTGTTTTCCAACAATTTGTTGGCAACGAAAGCTTTTGTCACTTAGTCCGACAGACAATGCCATACTGGACACCAGTCTATATATACAAATCATTCGATGAATGTAAAAGCCACAACAGTTCCACTCTACTTTACAGTTATTTTGTAAAAAAAACTGTTTTGCTTTATTTGTGCTCAAGTTCCAGATATTTTTTTTTCTCGTTTTGTTGTTGTTTTTTTTTCTCGATCGAATGTACTCTGAATGAAGTTTTTCATGTACCAAGCAGCATAGACAATCTAGACGTTCGTCAGAGGGAGAGATCAACAGAATCTGACGTCAAGCACATCTTGAAGTAAACCTACTCTTCTGTCATTTTACTGATCACAGCATTCACATTCAATGTGTTCCCTTGATCTCACTATCCCCCTCGGGGAGGAAGATGTGCTACTCCAGTACCCTATTTTACTTTCTTGAGCAGAAACAACTCCTAAATTACAGCCCTTTTCACCACACACATACACGGAGCAAGTTTCTCTGCAGTAATGGCCTGTAATTGAATCCCATCTATCATACATCACACGGACAATGGAGTTTACAGTTCCTCCAAAGATGACTAAATCGCTGAGGACATGAACTCATAAACCAACTGTCTTTAATAGCAAACTAAACTGACCAAAAAACACTGTATTCATTCTTCGTTGCTTTGTATACTGTTATTTGAGGGTATTATGGCCATGAAAAATGCCTACCAGTGGATACCCTGTCAGCTTGATTTCTGCTGTAGTTTGTGACAATAAAGGCGCTGAATACATTGACCATCGAGAGCTACCTATAATGCTTTGTCCTGTTGTATGGATAAAACATTCTCATACCCATGTAAATACCTACCAGCTGCATGTCTATCAACCTCACAGTTACACAACTGTATCGAACACCTTACTTAAGTTGAAAGACACAAACTCACTTGTATACAGCACCGTACCCTTACTCATCTATGTTTACTTTACACTATATCACAAATTCCTCTGGACCAGTTGCCTATCGACCTGTACGCTCGAAGACCAAATATTCACCTATCATTGCATCTATCGATTTTTTTGTACACAATGACATCGCTAGACGTGATGCTCATACATATGCATGGTTTAAACAGAATGCTATTACACATGCATGACTGAACTGACAAAGACTGATCGCATGTAATCTGATGGCCACCAGCAACAATTCTGGACCAAGTGATACCACATCTACCTTCATAAAGAAGGTTAAGTGCCACTGCTGTCTATGTCAGCCTTGATGAATCACATATCAACTTTCAACATCATGTGTCACAGTTAAGGCAAAATGACCATGAAAAGGGTCCTAGATGCAAAACTGAACACAGATGTAACACAAAGCTCACTGAAAAATCTGTAGCAAAAGCAGTCCTGTCAATTTATTCTTTGGGTTAAGCAAGGAAGTGACATGGTTTGAAGATAACTCTCTGAGGTATAGACGATGTGGCTGTTGAACAATTTAGGTCCTTTACGTCTATGGTTCTTTGGCATCGTAACAACTGCGTAAACATCTCCTCCCTCCCCCTTCTGGCATGAAGGAGTGGTCATCAATGCACGTATCAGAAGTTGCTCCACTACAGGTGGCACAAAACCAAAAGAATTCGACATCGTCTCACGCCTTATTGACGACGCATCCTGGCAAACGCCCGAAGATCATCGCTTGCACTGCCATGACGACCATCTCCACGGTTACACTGTCTGCAACCTCGATCAATCCTCACATCTGCCACTTCCTCGTCGAGCGATTCTGGGAGGAGGCACAGCTTGAGGACGGACCAACGGATGGAGAGTGTACCTCTAGGATACCAGAACAAAGGAGATACCAGCTCCCTGTACTCTTCAACACCAGAGGCATCACATTCACTCCTTCAAGTACTGATCAATGGTGCGACAGTCCGACCTCCTTAGACATAAACAGGTTCTTGGGGTTCGCTGGCCGTTGATGTCTCTGCCTCTAAGTCCTCCTTGTTAATTGGTGTCTGAGGCGGGAAGTCAAAGTTCATCCTCATAGGAGTGGGATACGGGTGACCGCCATCATCAAAGAACCTTCTGAAGGTGAACTCAAAGAAGGCATGCTCCGGTTGCCGGTGGTTGTCCCTGGATTTGTGGTTCTTGTGGGTGCCGTTGCTCTCCGAGCTGCCCCAGCTCGAAGAAGAGCCACGGAGCTTATCTGGCGAGACGGGGTCAAAGTTCGAGGTGTCGGTCTGGTACCGTATTGTCGGCTTGTACGGTGCTTCCGTGTCGCGAATGTTCTTGGTGAAATCTATGCTTTTCAGGAATGAGTGGTGCTTGATCTCGTGGGCTCCCAGACGCTCTTCTTGACTAGTGCAAAGTTGGCGGATGAGTTGCTCGGCTTGTGGCGACAGTTTGGCGATGCGCGGGATTTGAAGGGTCTCCTTCCAGTTGATGACCTGTTTGAAGAAGGACAGAGCAATTTTAAGCACTACTGAAAACAACTCCACAATACTGTCATTTTTAAGGACAACATATCCAATATACATCTCTTCCAGTAAGTTACATTTTTTGCATCCATTGGTATGGTTAAACTGACTGATTACTTGCCTCATTTTCATAAACATATCCATGGAGTCCACAAGTATACAAAGGAGCTCACAGATTTTCCATCATAAGGTCAGGGGGTGGGGAGTTAAATGCAAAAATAACTACTGCAAGTTTCCAAAAATGTCACTGAGAGTTTACTGACCCAGATGCTACTGCACATAATATGCTCTATTTATCAAGGGAAACAGAATATACACATCAAGACTTTACAATTGTCTAAAGACATTATGACCTCTCTGCGACTATTCCTTTCCAGCATAACGAGTAGACAATATTCAATTAAGATTTTTTTGGGTTTACTCCAGCCAGCCCTACATCCCCATCAACAGTCCCTGCTCATACCCGGTGATTGCCGATTCTGGGGAAGGTTTCCGACCTGCGTCTCTTCCGTGAGCTCACCCGTGTGTCCCTCATTAGAGCTGATTTGACTTTTCCAGTATTTACACAAACAGCCTCTCAGGAGTATTCATTTCACAGAGATCAATATTGGTGGCAGAGAAATGTAAAAAAAAAAAAAAAATTCTCTTTGCCTTTGATCTTATCACCACCTGACACAATTACCGGGCCTCCCAGAACATGTTAGACCTTTGACATTCCTGTCATCACCTGCACATTTGGAGAGAGGTGGCACCATGGAGGGTTGTCCTCAAAACTGAGGCAATGAGATCCAAATGAAGCACTTTCATGATTGACAAAGCATACACAAAGGGTTTTGCCGAATATGGCACCCATGCTACTGAGAGATGAGGTCAAAGTTCACAGGTGACAAGTTAATTCTGCATTCTTTTCCCAAGCACCTCACAAAAAAGGAAAAGGAATGACATATTTTTCATTGAGGATTTTTTTCCCCCCACTTCATTATGCTTCCCTATTTCCTTTGCAAAAACAAAAACAAAAAAAACTTTTTTGGTTTTGCTTTAGTTTTACACATGAAAAGTCTGCAAAGATTTTTGACAGAATGGACACTAGTGCAAGACTTAAGTGATGTAAGTCCATATTTGTGAACAGGGAAAAGCTCTCATTATTTTTCCCTTTCCATTAACCAAGAGAGCTATCTGCTGCTTCTGCAGTCTGGCTTTTCTCTGAAAGAGCATCCACTCCTTTGCCTAAAGGATCAAACCACACTCTGTCTGGTCTTACCTTCATCTGAGTTTGCTCAGGACGGTCAGCATGGAAAGGAGGTTGCCCCACCAACATCTCGTAGAGGATGACCCCAACGCTCCACCAGTCGCACATCTGAGTATAACCTGCCGAGTGAAACAAACGCGACAAATGAAAATGAGAGCGATTAAGGAAGTTCGTTCTACGCTCCCCCAACTGGGCAGACTTGTCCATGTAAAAATAACAGTCGTTTCTTACGCACAGTGGCCAAGCTGGATGAGGTAACCAACTAGCATCTCTTGTGTACTCCATGACAATGTTCATTTCTCTATGATTCTTGTGGAAAAATTTTCCAACCAATTTTCCATTTCCCAAACTTCTTTAAATTTTTTTTGGTAACTCCTTCCTTGTTTCTTTTCTTTCTTAAGTAGTTTAAAATTTCTAATTGGCTAGAATCTACATCTGTCTTGATCTAGTCATGATGCCTGTCATGCCACATTCCCTATGATCGTGAGTCCACCATGGCTACAATGGATTCCAGTCTGTCTACCATCTTTGTATGTATCGCAGCCACCCGATTCTCAGATACTATTAATTCGGGTCTAACTGGCGGAGGAATTATCTGTACCAGCGGGCCTGCTTAACAGTGTTTCCATCCAGCAGGCTGCGGCGCAATGCAAAAGAAAGCCATTACAGGCGAGGATCTAAATCTGATTCACAAAACTCATAGACAGATCCCCACTTATTCAAATCTTATTTAAATTTCCACTGTCAGCTCCAGCTGGGGGGAACTTGAATAAATATGCATTCCTTACAGAAATGTTTCATTTTATGACAAACTTGAATAGCAGAGGGTAGTCATCATCACCATGGTAACAGAAGCCCGGTATCCTGTGGCATTCCAGTTGACACTCAAGCACAATTCTGGTGACTACTCTTACCATTTCCTTGCACAATTACAAGGTTGCTGCTGGAAATGGGACACATTTTGTACTATTTTCCTGAAAGCTCACTTACACTACGACAGCCGAAGGTCTGATGACCCTGTGGTCCTCCCACTTTTTCATTTCGCCTATTCCTCCGTCCCACAGGATGCCTACTCCTGCCCAGGTAATCTTCAAATCACCTGGAACGCATTGACTTTAAATGTGCTAAGTGCATCATCACTGACCTACCAGTCGTGTAGCACCACACCTGTAATCATACAGTCATTATCCTGTCCAGTCTTCTCATGCATTACTGACCAAGTATTTGAAAGGACCAAACTAGAAAAAAGCGCTTCAAATACCACTAGATGATCTCTACTATAGGAGACACCTTGAATATTCACAGGGTTTTCATGCATAATTTCCTGGTGTTTTTTTTTTTTCATGATTTCCAAAAACCTGTTCAGATAGTTAAAAAACGTTGAAAGATGAAAACCTTCTTAATGCACAGCATAATGCACCTATATATCACATTCATAAGAGAATTTGGAGAAAGTTTTGACACAATATGTCTTTCTGGAAATCACTGACTTTTCCTCGAATTTCTGCAAAACTGCATACTCATGACTTTCCAGACCTGTGCCATTGCCATTTTCCCTAGATTTCAGGGTGACCTATAAGAAACCCTGCATGGAAAATCTAGCATCTGTAGGGTGAAAGAGAAGACACAACATTGTTGATAGTATAGGCTGCACAGGTAAAACAGCTTTTCTTTTAGACCTACCAACTTTGGTAAGTACTTCAGGTGCAATATAGTTTGGCGTCCCCACCAAGGAATGGGCTTTTAAACGCTCCTGTTGTCTCTTCCGCCTCCTCTCCAAGGTCTTCAAGGGGCGGTGGCTATTCATGAAGCTATTTTCATTACCATTAAAATTGCACAAGTCCTTCTCATGGGCATCAAATGGTTCCATGCTGTCCTGCCTTCCATGTCCAGCTGAAAAGGGGCAAAAACAAAATTATGCATCTTCAAAGTGACAGAGCAGAGTACAATCAATGTACAAAAAACTACCGGAATGGGCCAATGGCAGCGAACGAATTATTCGGTATCACATCTCGTTTTGCTTCACAATGTAGTCAAATTGCTACACAAATGGATATTGCATAGCACTCTTCGCATGTATGCAACGTACACTTATCAACAGATTTTTCAACAAAATACCCAAGAAACATGAAAACTGCAATGTAAATTTTGAACGCTAAAATTATTGCCTGAAAAGCAACTGTGAAGACCATCAGCAAGATGAACATTCCATACAGTATGTGCAGATTTACAATGCACATAGGCTGAACCTCACATACAGTAAATTGATGTTGCACTGTATGAACAAATTCATCCAGATTTTACAGGCTACAATTTATGTACTTGTATTGAATGTGGACCAGCACACTGCCATTCACACACTTTCCAGTTTTTAATAGAGGATGTTGACTTCAGATACACATAAAAACTTCACTCACCTATTTGGTAGTATTTTGAATCGTGTGTCCACCTAAATCCCGTACACAGGCCAAAGTCTGTGAGTTTGATATGACCGTTGCGGTCGATTAGAATATTATCAGGTTTGATATCTCTGTGAATGAAACCCATTTTATGTACACTTTCAATAGCAAGAGTCAATTCAGCTATGTAAAACCTAGCCAGCTCTTCACTGAAAATCTCCTTCCGTATGAGCAAGCTCATGAGGTCTCCGCCGGGGATGTAGTCCATGACATAATAAAGATTATCGCTGTCCTGGAAGGAGTAATACAGCTTCACCACCCAGTCGTTATTTGCTTCCGCGAGGATGTCCCTCTCTGCTTTGACGTGACCCACCTGGTTCCTCTGTAGGACGTCCGCCTTGCGGAGAGTTTTGATGGCGTAAAGGGCGTTTGTGTCGCTCTTGCGTACTAGTGCTACTTCCCCAAAGGCCCCTATACCCAGTGTCTTTATCTTCTTGAACATGGACTTGGACATTTTTGCCCTCCGTTGCCTCAGATAGTTGCTCTCCTTTTGGTTCAGCATCCTCCTCATTTGGTCTTGGGCTTCCTCCGAGAGGCCGACACGGGCCATTTCGTTCTCCAGCTGCATGCGCCTGTGATTGCGTTGCTCATGGCATTTCATTATGTTCTCCATGTGCTGCTCCATGTAAAACTTGAAGGCGGCTGGTGAGTATGACTTGACCCGAGATTCGTAAGATTCCTCTTTCCGTCTCCTCTCTGGAACAGGTGATTCTATTGTCCGTTTGGTACTAGAATCTGTGGAATGCGCGGTGGATGCATCACTGTGGTCAGACTGAATCGATGCTGTTGAAATCTCCGAGATCGGGGAGGGAACCCGCCCCGTCAGAGGCGAGTCTGAGCAGGTCGACGAATGCGTGCTCTGAGTACTGACAGTGTCTGGAGACTGTCCTCTGACGAGAGGCGGATCTGGGACATGAGCTGTCTGGAGGACAGGCTTTGGTACGGCAATGCTACGAACAGAATGGAGTACCGGTAAGTGACGAGAAGATGGTCCATCTTGCAGCGAGACCGTGGTACTTACAGTAGCTGGTACTGGAGCGGGGATCTTTGCAACTGAGTCTCCTTTGGGTGGTCTGTAAGGTGGTGGCTTCTGTACAAACACAGTTATCTGTTGGGGGACAGTATTTGGAGAGCTCCTGTTAGGTGTATAAGAGGCATCATGGGAAGGATAGGATTCAGAGGAGTGGGTCATGATGTTGACAGAACCAACATCAGAGGCACTTGAGGATGTTGAAACCCTATGTTGGGTGCTAGCTTCGTAACTGGGAGGGGGAAGTTTCTTGTTCATCATACTCATAGCATTGATTATATCAGAGCTATAGTTGCCAGAGATAGTTCCTGCTCCCTTAGAGTCACCAGGAATGATAAAGAGGGTGGTGGTGGTGGTGGGGTGGTGATGATGCTGCTGGTGTTGTTGATGTTGTTGGTGTGGTTGTTCCCTGTGAGATAAATACTGACTTGAGTAAGGAGAGTCGCTATTCTGTGCAGGATTATCACCGTGTACACTAGAGTAGCTGAATCGTGTGTAACTTTGTTGACTTAGGGTGGTACTCTGAGGTTGGCTCTGGGTGGTCAGGCTGGGTGGGTTCGGCTTTGTGAAGTTGGATGGCACACCCATGACGAAACTTGTGCCGTAGCCCGCCGTACCATTAGAGGGCTGGACCAAGTGACTATGCGATGACACACCGCTGTGATTCAAACTAGAATGGCCGGACGACTGGCTGAGTGTATTGTAGCTGGACACTCTTGCCACAGGACTGTTTGGCTTGGAAAACACAGCTTGGACCGACCCTGATGGGTAAGGCGGTGGGTCACCCCTACCTGCTTGACCTAAAGTAAACTGTTTGCAAGTAGTGTACGTGGTAGAAGAAGTTGTTGTTACACCGTGCTGGGAATGTGTCTTTTCTGTTATAACAGTTTGTCTCTTGAACCTATATTCATTAGGAGTGAGCCTCACAGGGGCAAAGCCAGCATCATTGTCTGAGCCCAGAGGGCTCGAATTGCCGGTGTTTATAGTGGCCGTTACACTTCCTGGTGACATATAGACATGGGAATGGTTATGCTCTGGGCTATCCACGTACCCATCGTTCACATAGAACGGAGAGTTGGGCATATTTACATAGTCGTGAGATGACAGCATATTTGTTGCAGCTACCTTGCGGTTCACCATGTTCCCACTGGCACGCTGTGGGTGTCCTGCATACATGGGCATCGTATCGGGCATATGATCGTGGGCGTCACTGCCATGTAGTGTTTGGTAAGGAGAGTGGTTTGATGGTGACTGGTGTCTCACCTCACCAGTTGGGACATGGTATTGCCCTTGGCCTACTGTCTGTAATCTTTGCTTTGGGTACCCATTGGCAGCTATACTATCTTGACTAGGAATGGCAGTTTTTTCTGGCAATGTATATGAAGCATGGTTTTGCATGTTCGGGTGGCGGCCATGCTTTGAATCGCCAAACGAACCCGCCCTAAAGACAGGGTTGGATGGGATCCTGTTCACTTCTGTGGACACAGTTGGGTATCTGTGGTAGCTTGGTAGCTCATTCTGTTGATGGTCCTGAGCATACGATCGGTCATCATTGGTCAGTCTCCCAGCAACAGTGTAAGCACCTTGAAGATCAAAAAGAAAACCAAAATTGAAACATGCTCTGTTTACAACAAATCTCTCTTGACCACACTTAAGCATGTGTGGTTATAACAAAAATCAACTGGTTTGGATATATAATGTAACAGGCGATCACTGTCATCCACGTAGGCTTCCCCCTCGGGGAAGCATGGTCCCGTTAGGGATCACAGGGTCGTCCCATGGGGGAAGCCCTGTGGATGGCAGTGATGGCCGAACAGCAGTTCTTGAGGGTATAGTGTGAGCAAGGGGTAAGTGTATGTCTACGATGTGAATTTTGCATTTCTTTCAAACTTTGAAAAGCTGTACAGTACTGTATCTCAAGAATGGTAAAAGCTGTAAACACAACTCCAACAGATTATCATTCAGTGTTTTACTGTGAAACTTCTGCATAAAGAAAGCTCTTTTTAGTTGCAAGTCACAAAACCTTCAACATTATTGCACCTCTAATGAATCACTATGACAGAGTCCACTGGTAAACTTTGACACTGTGCTGACACCTGACCTATGGTACTTAAGGTAGCAGGTACTATACCAGACAGCAATTTTCGGGGCAGTGTTGAACTTGGTTAAATACCAGTCAACTCTAGTACAATAGCGATGGTGGAGACTGATAAGTGAGGAGTGAGTGAGTACTGTAAAGTACCCTGTTGCAGACATGTTACATTTTACACACAACTACTACGACAATGAAAAGTTGCGTCATAATCTGTACACTTGAAATTACCACTCATTCAAAAACCTGCACGAAAATATGACATACTTCTGCTCAACATATGACAAAAATATAGATCGTGGATGTTGGCATTTATATGGTGAAGATACAGATGCATGACACCATCAATATATAATTTATCAGTTCACAGATTCTGAGCTAGACCAAACAAATCTACCAAACAACACAGGGTCATGAATAGTTGGTCTCAGATATTAAAAGGGCTCAGTGAACTGATATCTTTTATTTTGCGAAGAGCTTGAAGGGAACTCTTGTATGCCAATACTTGTAACTTATAGCTCAAACAGTCATGTACTGTATCTGTTCCTACAGTCACTTAAGAGGAATTCTTCACCAACAAGAAAACAATACAATATATGAGATTCTGTACCATTCTATCAATAAAACATGACGGTTCTAACAGAGGGAGCTTCCTTAGATTGAAATGACGCTTTGAAAGTTGGGGTTCAGCATGAGCCTGAAAATGTGTGACATAGAACTGACAAAAACTGTTTTCCATTTTTTGCACTCTTTGTGTTTCTGGCAACAACTTCCTACTCAAAAACTCTTTAATTCAGAGATTATGAAAACCCAATGAATGTATACATGTGTACATTCACAAACATACTGAAACCAGTGGAGCTGTTACTGTGATGGACATAACATTTAATTACTGCTAATACATTAAGACCCACCAAACCGAGTGAAGGTAGATGTGTAATTAGCTTAAAGGTATTTCTATCCTTTGTCCCTCCGGACTGATTCAGAATCATATACAGAGCAACGTCATTTAAGTCAACTAATCCTTAAACAATTAGGTAGCTCCAAACAATGCTTTCAAAGGTAGGTCTTTGCCATTCCCTCGTGAAACTAAGGTTTTATCACCAAATAAGAGATCAGTACAGCAACCCACAGCTTGAGAAAAAGATCAGCAATGTTCAATCTAAGGGAGTTGTACGACATCTTTGGTACATTAAATTTTGAAACAGACGTAAATCACACAGTCACCGGTTTGCTATGCCCATTTTGCACCGTTGCTAACATCACGATAATTGGATTACGTAACACTGCAACACACATAGCGGATCGTCCTTGGGGCTAACCAAGAAAGAGCAAAAATCTAACATTTTTAAATCATCCGAATCTCACAATTTATAGCAAATTATCTCTTAAAACTCACTCAGAACATTGGGAACACATTATCCAAGAGGTATGGCCCGATATAATTGTTCCAAAAGAGATAAATCGCACAAATATTTGGTCCAAACGAAGGTTGCACATCTCAACACAGTCTCGAAAATTTTCCCTCGTGATCGTCACAGAAAATGTCGAAAATATCCGCAAGGGGAATCCAGAACGGTTTCATACTTCACTTTCACAAAATTAATTGAGTTTTTCACATGAAAATGACAAAAATGATAACAGAGGTGCGGTGATGCACTTCCGTGACAAGTTTTAAAATCTTTTTCTGGTTGCTAGGGCTACACTGTTTCTTTTCTACTCCATATACGTACTGTTTACGTACTACTGATATGTAGGCGCACAGCAAGACATATGCTACCCACAATGCAATACTGTAAACTAGTTTGGACTTGTTCGGATTTTGACATCGTGTGACGTCATTACACGTTATTATCATATGACGAAACAAGAGTTGGCGTGGTTTGTATATAGAGCAACCAACTGCGAAGGCAAGTGAAAGTGATGGGAGTTGTTTAGTATGTAAATATCACTAAAATGTCTTTCGAACAAGGGGAGATTATAACCGTATATGGAAACAAGTGTCATGATTGACATGGAGTAGCTTTGGAGATTGACGGAGTGGTGATGCGGTTCCCTGACATGTTTTACTGAAGGTTGTTTGAAGGCGTGGTCAAAAGCTAAAATCATCAATATCTCTGCCGGATGATCATGTATGGTTGCAAAATTTGGAAGGGGAGTTGGGGAGTGTACAGAGTATGTGCTGTGAAAATATTAGCGTGATCGAATGCACAGGGGCGAAGATATCATCGTTTGAAAATTTGACCGCGCAATTGCATAAGCTGGGCAACCATAGCATTTTCAAGGTCACTTTTCAAATAGAACTGTGTGAAGCGTCGTAGTTAATTGCATAGCAACCAGGTGACTGCACAGTAGGTTAATTTCTGGCTAAATTTTTTGAATATTGCAGATAATGGAGGTTCCCATGTAGACCACCAAGGAAACAGGAGCCTTGTTTATGATGACTCACCTACATGGCCATTTATGGGACTGTTGTGGACCCTGGAGGTTTCCAATGAAGTTCTGGAGTCGAATGTGACATGATAAGATGGGGGATTACCCTCGTAAAAACTCAGGTCAGTCTGCAGCAAGAGAGAGAGAGGAAAAATATGACATTAAAATCTGAAAATGTAGATGCAACATAGTAGATTTCAAGTCTGCCCATCTTTAAAGTGATTGCGTACATCTAGGCAAAAGTAAAAACATTGAAATTTCATCTCCAAAAGTTTGGCAAGGCTTTTAATGACACCACTCGAACAATCTGGGAAAATAAATAGGCTCCAATTGGTTAATTTTGCCATATGATTTCAAATTCTTCTGACATAATGACAAAAAGTGTAGAATACCATAATGTAGTGGTTGATAGTTTTCATTCAAATCAACATTGTGCTTCTTTGAGCAAGCCAATGGGAAGTATACTAGTATTAAATATTCAGTTACAACTCAGGATCACTGACGCCACGGGCAAGGTTGTGTTCAGTTCGTAGGTTATCTGTAAATACAGTGTTTCCTTTCAATTCCTGATACCTACCAAGGAGCCACAACTTGAGTAGTATGTTTTTGATACACTAGTGAGACCTGTAATGTTGCATACTCATTATGTAGGCAGTTATAGTAAGAACTGTTAATTTTCAAATATGATTTCTGTTTTTTTACTGTTTTTATGCCAGTCCCATTGCTTTTCGAAGTAGTTACTGTCATTTTCCTTCATTGAAAGACATAGTCCGTTCATGTACAACCTCGCGTGTTCATTTAAAAATAAAGGAAAAGTGAAGATCAAACATAATCTTATCTTTTAGGTTTTTCAGTACACACGCAATCACGGTAGATGGGAGTGCAGTTGTTGTGTTGAGACAGGTAAGTGAGGAGTGAAGTAAATTTACCACTTCACTTGCAACCTGTATTAAAGTAAGGAGAATAATGTATATACCAATAATACACTCTAAACATCGAGGACAGTATCCCCCATGCTTTTAGCACCAATGCTGAAAAAAATTGAGAAATAGTGAAAAAAATGACAATCATACAGTGTCCACTTTAGCATGGAATTGCCCCAAAATCCAACTTGCTTTTTCTTCTCTGTGGGAGTACTGTACCACACAGACGGTCAAACAGAGTGGTGTGACATTGTATAAGAGAGTCATAATTTTACTATAAAAGATGAAAAAAAAAAAAAGAGCAATCCTAATGAGCCATACTGGAGCTAGTAGACTGTGCTGTTATTTGAAACCACCAGTTTTGAGAAAAAGTATGAAAACAAAAGTGTGCTGTAAGCTTTCACAACTTACAGTTGACAAAAACCGGTTTTAACTGATTTCTATACTGTTTGATTATTGCACTAAAGAAAAATTGGAATATCGAAAAAATGAGCAACATCGTAAAAATTGAAGATTATAAATGGTGAAATATGTTGAAAATAATCGCACAATATTGAACAGTTGCAGTGAAATATTTGTGGAAATATTAAGAATGGTTGAAGAAAAGTGTGGGTGGTTAGAGAAGCACTTGCATACTTTGGCTTCTCAAGCATACAAATATTGGGTCTATGTCAACTTATATGTAAAGTGTGTGAGGGAAATAACTGGTTATAATTGAAGTACAATTATAAGGCGTCCGATGGTAACAGTTGTCCATTGCTTGAATACCGTGAAAACTTCGCTGGATGATTACTTTATTACTCCATAAATACTGAACTTACCTGCAGTATGATTTATGGCACACTGTACATGACAGATTCAGGGTGGCAAGTACTTTTAATCATTTACAACTACCTGCCAAAAACAACAAAGGACTGCCTTGATTTTCACATTTAAAGGGAAATAGGGTGTTTAGAATACACCAACATGACATTCTAAAGAAATATCCTTAGTCATTATTAAACCATTCAGTTTCATCAATGAACGTCTGCCAACGCTTTATCTCCTCAAAACGTTATGCATGTGATGAATAACAGAAGATGCATCATTTGAATTTTGAAAAGTTTGGGGGAACAAATTAGTGTTGAGCAACAAATAACTGAGTTTCTATCTGTGAGAAACTTATTTCTTGGAAAAAAGACTACAGTCCTTCTTTATTTTGAATAATCTATCATTCTGCATCCACAAACATCGGTTTTAAAAATATGAATGTTTTCTGTAAAACAGACGCCCTATTTCCCTTTAAGATAGATAGGCTAATAGAGAATCTATGACACCTGCTGAAACTACCATGTTGAAAGAACATCAGCCACTAGGCTATTTCTTGGTAAAGTATTTTGGGGATACTAGCTAATGTGCTCATTTAAAAACAAGCTTGGTTAATGCCTGCATCTAAGAAATTCACACAAAGATTACGAGTTTGAGTGGACTTTTAAATTGACACAATGTTCTCTGGCTGTTTCTCATGGGACAGTAATGAATGCCTTGCCAATACTGATAAAACATGGCCAGCTGTTGTGACTAATTGGATAATGTTTACAAGGTTAACTAAACATTAACTCATAGCCTTCACATACTGGGATTAAAATTCTACAACTTTGAACTTTGAGCAGTTGACACATTCTGATTTTTCTGGCAAAACTGCTATGATGTCGCTTCTCATCAGGAACAAGCTAATGACAAAACTTGCTTAGTAATGATCCTTGTTTCTTGAATAACACACTAACCTTTAAAGAGGCTCATTGAGTTGTTCTGGAAATTTACTTATTTTTTCCTAAAATCAAGTTTCCTTCACATGCTTATGACAAAAAGTCAAACTATGAGGATCCCAATATTTCACATACAATGGAACACTAATGAGAGAGTACAGGTAGTTAATGATTTAGTTTGGTTTTGGAAAATTTGTGACCAGACACTTTTCATTAGTACTAAAATCACAAGCACACGACCAGCACAACCAATGGTCAAAAATTTGAAAATTTTGACACTTTTCAGAACTACAGGATGTGAAACTTGACTAATTACGCTAATTGTAAGTGTTGCCATGTGTTTATACTCTTCCAAATCACCACAATCTTTATTTTTATCAATCGAATGAGCCCCTTTAATAGTCATGCTAGTTAAAACTGTGATGTTTGCAAATATTAATGGGTGGGAAATTCTTTGAAAGTCACAGTTGTTTTACACAAATATGCTACAAAGGGGACAAAAAGTGGTGTACCGCACAATGAGACACTTCAGAAAACCCATGATGACATCATACAGGCTTTACCTATCAAACCCAGGTCTTTGTTTACTTTGTACACAGCAGACAGCTTGTATAGACCCAAACAATACTGTAAGTTATCTCTGGTATGGACAGTAGGCAGCTATGCCTACCTCGCAGCCGTTGCCATGTGTCAAGGAGTTACCTGTGTACAGTGTGAGGATTCAAACTTCCCAAGGTACCTATTGATTGTACACTAGTACACATGCTCTGCAGTCTGTGGGACTCAGGCTTTTAATCCTCCAAGCACACCTCACGCCACATGCACAATGAGATGGGGGGTTTCTTTTCTACATCTGCATACCTGGCATACCACCACCACCAGCTCACAATAGAGGGTAACACAATTACATTTGTAGAGCAGTTTGGCTGGCAGCCAACCATAGAGACCTGTCCAAACAGACCTCTCTGGAGCTACACAGTATCAAGGGAAGAAAAATAAACAAAGGAAGAAAAAAAAAGGAAGAAAAAATATGAGATTTCTTCAAGAAGTTCAAATTCTGAGAAATCTCCCCGAAATGTTAAGATGCCTGCACATTTTGTTTACAGCACCACACTTCCAAGAATTCCTGTCGTCTCATGAAAGAAGCTTGTTATTACTTTTCAAATATTTACATTGTTTAATTTCTGCTTTAGAATTCTTTTTTATTAATTTTCTCTTTCAAGCAATGTTCCAAATGACCTCTAAAATTCTCTCTCCAACTTAAGTATGGGAAAATACTGGATGGCTCCTGCAAGGTAAAACGCTAAATGAAGAACATGAGAAAATGACATTCATCTCAAGATGGCTTCGTTCCTCACTCTGACAAATTAACTGTCCAAGATATTAACAAACATAATTTACAGTGACAATGTTGTGACTAGTTTCAGTTTTGCTTTCAAAGAAGCTAGCATGCAACAGAAAATATTATAAAATTTGCACCAGCATTCCCAAATGCCAGCACATCACACACAGTGCCTTTCTGTCTAGTTCTTGGTCACAAGTCCCATTGAAATACTATACTCCTTATGGTCTACGGAATGGGTAAATATTTATCAGTACAAAAATTGCTGTAAGTATCGTCTGATAAGAGTCATGCACAAAGCAGCATAAAATTGTTTTCCCAGTTAAGTCTGACAGAATCAAGAACTCTGACCAACTAACCACTTGTTGCTGCAACCAGTGGGAAGCAATGCTATTGGAATGTGTTGACATCTGCTTCTAGCTTCAAACAGCGACAAAATGATGAGTTAGAAGCAGCCTGATGGAAGGTCAATGTTAGCCAATATCATCTTTAGACAAACCTCCCAAATACAGTATGACCTGTCCTAGGCCTAAAGAACATCATGGGCACTGCACAGCAAGCTGTCAGCAATTAATTAAAACTGTACATCAATGAATTTGAAAATTAATTTCACAAAGCTTTGAATCCCCCCACAAAAAAAAAAACTACTGATTAAAATAAATTGCTTTTGTACCCTCTTGATTTCTCAGTATACAATGAACGTATGGAACGCTAAAAGGGCAAAACCAATCCAAACAAACCAAACAGCATGATTTTAAGTGGTAGTGGCGTACAATGACATAGTAGCAATGTGAAATGACACAGTAGCCTTGTAAAATGAAGAAGTAGCTGTGTAAAATGAAGTAGTAGCAAGGTGAAACCAAGTAGCAGCGATGCAAATGTAGCAGACATGTATTAAAATGAATCAGTAGCAATGTAAATGGAATGGCAATGTAAAACAAAACAGTAGCGATATAAAATGAAGTAGCAGCAGTGTGATTTCAAACAGTAGCATGACTTGAAGTAGTAACAGTGTGATTTGCAACAGTAGCAGCGTGTTTTGAAACTGCAGCCTTGAAAAATGGAGCAGTAGAGGCGTGATTACGATTGGCGCTGTTCCGAAACCTTAGAGGCATTTTCTGGATTTGAAATTTGTAGGATATATTTATCAGCATGTTTATTTTCTGCCTAACTTGATTACACCTTATGGGCCACCAGCCTAATTGGTCCCTAGGCCTTGGTTCAGTAAGGCCAGGAATAATTTGGCCTCAATTGAACATCATTTTGTTCTTAATTTAAGGGTAACATTTTGTTGAAAAGCAGTAAAGTAGTTTTAATTATTGTCCCTACAGTATAGACATATAGAGGCCTGGTAAGTAAAGAAGTCCTATACATGGCTTTTTAATAGCATGACAAATGCAGTTCTTTTTAGCTGTAATTTTAGACATAGGCCTAACCTAGGCGTTGTTAGGGTTTAACCTAAAGTTACTTTCTTATACTGTGCTGCAATTGAAATAGCTCTAGGACAAACAAGGCTAAGTTCTAATTTTACCTTCAATGTTTATGTCAACATTCGTTACTTATGCCATGACCAACAACTTTCTGAAGAGCGCCATTGATCGAAATCACACTACCAACGAATATTACACTGGTACTATTACAAATCACGCCGCTACTACAGTACTTCAAATCATGCTACCTTTTCAAATCACGCTGAAATTACTTCATTTTTACATCACTACTATTTCATTTTACATAGCTACTACTTCATTTCACATGGCTACTACAGTACTTCGTTTAACATGGCTACTTCGTTTTACATTGTTACCACTGTACTTCATTGTACCCCGGTACCCCACTACTGTACCACTTAAAATAACGCAGCCACCGATTCGTTTCCCCCTTTTGGCGTTCCATGTGATTGGTGTTGAAATGATAGGAAACTCTAGGACAGGCTTCCTCAATTCAACCTGCTGAAGAGCTACAGGTACATGGCTGAATGTTTTTGATGTAATTCACCACTGATGGATGTCCTGGTGGAGGGGTATACAGATTGTCCGTTTGTGAAAATTTTTGTTTCAGAAAGGACTCAGATGCAAAATGGTTCACTGTATGAGTAACAGATTTACCTGTTTTTTTTTTCCTTGACAAAGCACTTTTTGTCAGCATGATTACTGTAAAAATTGTTCAACTTTTCAATATTCTCCCAGCACTTTTTACGTGACACTCCACGCTATGCCATGCGCCACAAGTGGTGCGCCAATAGCTACCATTTGAGGGAGTCTGCTCTGGGAAAAATTCCACAACAGAAGATTTAAGCCACCTGAGGATAACCAATTTGAAACATCAGCTGGCATTCAGGTGGACCCAGGCCAAAAAGCAAGATAAAACCAGTGGTGGTCAAGTTTGCGATTACGTACAGAAAACTTGAAGTGTCATCCTGTAACTGTTACACAGACTGATGAGGCTAATTAGAAATATTGGCATATGGTTTCCCTCTAACTCAACACAACAACTAAGACAGATCTGCTCAATGAGCCCTTCAAGTCGGGAAAAGTAATAAAAAGTAGGACAAAGCACTATAGGATAATGTAGGATTTTTAAGAAGAAACAGAGAGAAGTAGGAGAAAGGTCCAAAAAGTAGGAGAAAGAAGGATGAGTAGCAGTCGCGTGAAAGTCGTCATAAAAATAAGTGTTTCTCTTTGTTATGATTTGATGTTGTCTACACAAGTACACTCCAAAAATAGGGGTCACTTTCGAACAAGTACTCTAGTCCTACTGTGCATCGTTGTGCCATACACTAACTACCGTAGTCTACACCACACTACTTGAAAACAAAACAATAAAAGGGAAGATTTCAGTTGTTTTTAAGGAACTATCATTTACCTGTTGGTGGATAAATATTTACAGGTAAACGTTGAAAGAAGTTCAAGGAAATTTTGAAGTTCAAGAAAAATTCTCATTCCAAATGGTCTATGTCAAGGAGACTACTAATTTGTCACAGGCAGGGAGAGAATTTATTTTCTTCTCACTGTAGCTGTCCCTTCTGCAAAATTGCTATAGTTTTTTTTTGTTTTTGTTTATTGTTTACATATTTTACACTGAGTTGGTCATAAATCCAGTACAATGTGGGGGTTCACAGTCAGTAGGAACCTCTAAGTGTGTGAATGTTTGACACTGAACGTGACTGGTCTGAGTGCCACTGTATAAATCATACACATCTACAGGAAGTCTATAACCTGACAGTGAGGAGCAGATCCTATTCGAGATAACTGGGGCCCTCTAGTCATGTCAAGAATGCCAGACAGCAAACTCTACCCTAGCTATGAGCTATGCTAGGCATCTCACAGGCTCGTAACCCCTGCATGTATCGCACATGCCGACTGATAACTGTTGCCATGGTTATAGCACCTACATAAATACAAACAACAATGCCACCACATTAAATGTTTCTAGGTCTTCAAACACCGAGGGTTTTAATTGACAAATGTTGGGACAGCCATCTTTGAACAAAGAGCATACAGGGAACATAGGAATTTGGAAATAATAAAATCATTGTGCGGATACTGTAACAGAGGGTCAACAACACGTCATACATACATTCAGACAAGTGTATGGAACAGTAAGTTGTGTACTGTACTGTATGTCTAATGAGAATTGAATACACACATCAACGAATGAAATCAACATAAACTTAAAACAACTGACAGCAATTCCATTATTAAAGGAGGTCATTGAGTTTGGTTCAAAAAATTCATGAAATTTCACACCTATTGAGTATTACAGTACTGCATATGCTGAGTTACTGACGAGAGTTGCAGCCGATACATAGTCAAACTAAGAGATTCTGTCTGACACACAACTGAAGCACCAATGATAGGGAACTTCTCACAACATACACAGTATCAACTAAAATGAGAGCCCTTTAAGGTCACCATATGCTTTTACTACTTTACTCATGGATGCTTGATGAGAAAAGTGAATTCCAGAAGAGGTTACATATTCCATAAATGCTAGAACCACCTGGAGCATGTTGTGTAGGGTGAAAAATGCACTAAGGTTTGCATTGTTTACAATGTGAATTCTTTAAGGGAATAAGCAGTCATACCAACTTTATTCTGAAGCATCAGCTAAATCTTACAAATATCCCCTTTTATAGCTTGCAAGTATCTTCCAGGGTATTTTAAACTATTCAACATGAACAGATAACTTGCATGAATTTAGCAATCCAGTAACATAAGTATTGTCACTTAATGCAAAAGAGCCATCCGTGAATTAGAATAGGGGACTATACTGATACACACTGGGATGACTGCACTTTCCCTTAAACGTCAGAATCAGGTAGTTCCTGACTTGTACCCATGGGGAAATGTGAGATCTACAGTATTGCCAACGTTTGCAGTTTTTTAATAACATACTGTACCTCATGGTCAGTGTGGAGGGGTGTTGCTGGTTACACACTGACACTCACTGTACCTCTTAATCAGATTGTTTTGCTGCCATGACTTATGGCAGATTTCAATTTTAACTCAAATGTTAGTGCTCAGTAGAAGACTGTCATACAGTAATTGATACTGACAGGTCACTCTAAAGTAGTGTCGCTGAACATTGTTCTTCACTGAAGGAACTGGGCTAGTAATTTCGAAAATGCAGGTAGTAAATGTCAGGCAGTTAGGGTTGTTGCAATATTGCAATATCAGCAAACCATATATCATTATGAGACTTTGCTCATGATATCATTTGTAAATTGACCCAAACAATCGTCTCTGCACGTACAGAAAGAAAGATCAATGTACAGGTATCTTCAAACAGATTGGAATCACATACAGGTAGCCATAGCATGTCTGATTCAAGATTCTGACCTTACAATTGCATTAAACTTGAATGAACTAGTTTGATCAATATGAAAATAAAGTATCATGTAAGAAGAATATCACTAAAGACTGCACAATGAAACTACTGTACACAATCCATAGTTTTTACACACATGTATTCAGGTGTGCTTTGATCCTGGCTTACCCCATGACATCGCGATGTCGTTTGACAACTGGAAAAGTGCTTATGACATTGATTACGAAAATTTCACATTGCAGCCACACTTATGGGCAAACTGTATTCAGGATTTATGGTGAAAACACTACCTCAAGGGCGGATCCAGTTGGGGCCACATCTGGCACAAGTTCCCCCTCCCCCTTTTTCAATGATCAATCACTCTTTTTAACCAAAATGAGCAATGGAAAATATGTTTCCAAGGTGCTGGGAAATCGCATCAAAGCGCAACTACTGTAGAATTCAAATTTTCTTGGGGGATGACCACTACACCCCTGTCCTGACTTTGTGCCTTTGACACTAGTATTGTACGTTCCTTCCCCCTTCCCCCCGCCCTTCTCAAAATCCTTCATCTTTGCCTGAACCTGAAGGATAATGATGTCAACAATTCAGACCAATTAGGTGATTCAATTTGCAACAGGTTCTTCCGATATATTTTCTTTGAACAGAACTTTACAAACCACAGGTTGTTCATTTTCCGAGAAATGGGAAGACAGCAAAAACAAACACAGGCAAAGAACCATTCACAAACTTAACCAAGTGCTACGAAAATGTTGAACAACAGATGAGCATACTGTAGCTTCTATTAACCAGACTCTCCTACAGGTATTGAATGCTCAGTGCAAACACCGCATACTTAAACCATGAGTCATTTGGTCAAGGGCTGTGCTGTACATAATATTAAACCAAGTGAAGGAAAACATGTATTTGCAATGTTGTGTTGGGATAGGCTGAAATAAATTAAAATAATAGGACAGACAATGTTCAAATATTTTTTGTAAAATCCATGGTAATGCAAAACATTAAGTCAACAACTCTCACGAAATGACCCCAGCTTTGTATACTGTCAATACTGGTGATGACCAAACCACTTTTTAAAAGGTCAAGCTGAGCACAGATGTAGAAGATAACACAATGACAGGCAAGGGAGGAAGATCTATAAACTGTGCAACATTAACATCATGTGTCACAATGAGATAATGAACTATGCATGAGGCTCATAATGTTTTTCTACAGTAGATCAACTTGGTGTTGCTTTATGAAAAAGAGTTAAATTGTATGATCACTAATTATTGAAGATACATTTTCCATAATTTATGATGAGTTTGGGCATTGTCTGGACTATTCTCTTTTAATGAAGCATGTGTGCATGTTATGTGTTAATTACAAAACATGTACATGTATGTGTTAATTACAACACATGTACATGTTATGTGTTAATAACAACAACCTGGCCCACAAAAATCACAGGAATACGGTGACAACCTGCCATATTTACTGTACACCTAATTTCAAAAGTGATGATTTCTAGCAAACTGAACAAATTTCTATGCGACAAGAGAAAAAGGTTCAGATGTGACCTACTGTACTGCAACGGCACACAAATGGCACATACTGTACATAATACACTAATAGAACCGTGGTGTCAGGACATACCAGTTTTTGTGGGCAGCCACTTACCAGGGCAGTTTGCCGATCACCCTTGAAACTTCACAACCCACGGTAAGGTTTGTTTCGTCACTGCGAATCAAATGGGTTGAACTAAAGGACTTTGGGCCATTGATCAGATCGGGCCAAATCAATGACAAATTGTAATGCATATACGACATGAATGTCATACACTACAAGTTAATCATATCCAAGGAGTACTGCAGGCTGTGCATTTATTTACAAGCAGTTGCTTTGGTTTGGTTAAGTGCTTCATGCACTGCAGTGTACAGTAACTTAATTTCAAAAACTTATGAATACAACTGAACTGATGAGACGGCCACTGTCAACAAGAAGGGCCCGATGGCAATTCCTGAACTGCTATACAGTGCAGGTACATCTGTAGGTGTACTGTGTTTTCTCTGGAGGTAAACACAGTGGGTACACAGGCACATCTCCGTTGGTGCTGTCGTTTCTCCCAAGCGATGGTTGCAGCTCGGGTAGTCTGACAGATCTGCTCACTGCTGGCACACTGTGCTGTACATCATCGGAGTCACATGACAGTGGCGATCTGGTGCTCGTAACAAAATGATGAGTCACTTCAAGTATGTTAGGTGTAACATTTAATTGGCCTCCCACATCCAGGCTTTCCAGAGGCCAGCAATCTGTACTTACTTTGAAAGAGATTTTAAATATTTCAGTGGTATATTGCACATGTACTGTAGGGCAAAGTGACACACACACACACACACACAGAACCGTACCAGTATGTATACTACCTCAGAGGTACGGAACAACTTCCATGATATGAGGACATGGTACTGTACTACTGTAGTGGTACCATTCTATCTTTTTCTATATACTGCACAACTTCAACAGACAATTTGAAAATCCCACAGGATATCGCAGATTCACAGTTGACAACAGCATTTTTACAAACACAGGATCCTGCATCCAGGAGCAACTTTTCCCCTACTCCTACTGTGTCAGAGGGACACAACTTTTCTTACGTACAGAATAATTAACAACTAAACAATGCTTAAAACTGCATTTCACCCTTTTGTCCGGTATTGAGTTCTCCCAAATACAGACTGAGTGTCAACAAGTTATTATGTTACAGTATTTCTCTTCAAAATTCATAATCGAGATCTGTCACAGAATCTGCCCATATCACAAAACAATATACAATACAGTTACACAGAAAAATCTACCCTAACACAGTGATAGCAGGGATATGATACTGTACAGGGAAGTGTGTATTGTGTCTATTTTTTCTTAAGAAGTCAAACATAAATTTCAATGATCCCACTGGCTAATAGGTGTTTGGAAAAAAAAATTTCCTTTTAGAACCAAATCAACAAAAAGTTTTGAGGATGCTATTCCAATACTCCTTTGTAGCTTTGTGTAAAACTCTGCATAATTTAATTTGCAATTGGAAAGCAATGTTTTTGTTCATAACTCATGACATTTAAATGCAATGCCATACTGTATCTTTACTTTTGCAATTGGTACAATATTCAAATGCAATTGTAGAGACTTTCTAATTATAAAATAGTTATTGAGACTAGTTTTGGTAAGCATCTTAACTCTCCTTCCATAGTATATTTTTGGAGAAATTTGGTATACTTGTGACCGCAGTTACTGTTTATCACTGTGTCTTTTGAAAACTTTGCCAAACCTCCCCCAGTCAAGTGTGAAGTCGTAACTATGTGAACTTAGTCTAGTTTACAGGCACTATCTAAGTATCTATATTTAGGCAAAGTATAAGGGAAAGGTATGTCAGAAGAATCCATCAAATATTGAAAATTTTACAGGCAAATTCCTGTTTTATACCTGCATCATGAATAAACAGCTTAAGGTAAGTATGCAAATCTATGACCTGAAGAGAGGGACTTGCGCATGATATGTCTTTAATATCTTATTCACCGATTAACAAGAGCCCACCGGCATCAAATGTCGATGGGGTCTTGAAAACTGGGGCAGACAGACATCTCTGGCTTATGTAAAGCCCCCTTCTTTTCCGAAAAAAGGATCGTTGACGTTTTAATCCCTTGTTTAACTTTTATTTCAAGGATAATTGGCAATTTTGTCCACCCTGGGCCTGAGGTTTTATTAGAAAGTGCTCATGTGTTTTCTTCTTGATAAACATCTTACATCACTTACTGTACTGTACCAGCGTGCAACCCAGTAAGTATGTAATTAAGAGATACTGTAGACAAAAAACACAAGAAACACCAACAATTTGCAACACTCTAATCGTCCTCTAATTTGCATTTCCATCAGACTTTGAAAAGCCATACAAAAGTAGTGACAGAAAGAATCACCAAACTTGACCAAAGTCCAAGGGATTTTCATCCAGGGCTTCACTTGAGCTGCCGCTTTTGAACGAAGTCAACTCTTTCCTGTACGCATGTCACACAACCTTTACAAGAGACAAAAACCATACCGTGCAGTTTCATGGTGACCTCGTAGCAGAGAGATTCTTACACCCTCCATGAATTTACTTCGCAAATCTACGTTTCCCTGAATTTTCACCTAATTTTTTATTGTACTTTCTTTTTTTTTTGTTACTGATACTGTGTGGGCTGCCATGTCATTTCAGAACGAAACAACAGCACTTCACAAGGGACGTCATGGCTTCACTTCGGAAGTTTGACTTGTAGTATTCAAAGTGGTTGTTCCATCATAGGATAAGGAGAGAGACTCGAAAAGTTTTGCCTGAGTGTATTTGTATACTTTGTTTCTTTTCGGTGAAAAAATCTGCTAATTACCGACTACATTTGTCTCACATTTTTCGCTTTTCTGGCTTTCTTGGTGTTTTTCCTTTTTAAACGGCAGGCAAAGGTACCCTAAAGGTACCACTGAATCCCAGCAAAATGTACATAATGCAGGTATATGTACATTAAAATGAGATGACTGTCACTTACAGTGTGTACAGAGGTAAGTACATCTACAGTAAAGTAAATCTTAGGATAAACATTTAAAGGCATTTTTTAACTCTTCATTGCCCCCAAGTTTTACATAAAAATCCAAATGTAGTTACCACATTTGCCCCACTAGTTTATCCCATTTTTCCTTTCTCCCTATCTATTGACAAAACCATCGATAATGCCCTCCCCCCAAAAAAGAAAAAAAAACATGGAGGATGCAAAAATCCTAAAAGAAACTGCTTTTGAAGGTCTCCATAAAAAGTTGCATGCTGTACACATTTCATTGTTAGGATTCACCTACTACTACTTCAGCATACTGCACCCAACCTCTGAAGTGATTCCGTAAAGCCATACTGTACTGCACTTTTCAATAACACCACTAACCAGTTGATCTGAATGAATAGTTTACATGCCTATGGGATGAATATCAGCCAATTGTCTGACCTCAAAATGCTGTATGCACAGTGCAGTACAATGTAACAGAGAGAGAGAGGGGGGGTCCTAAATGCTTTGTCACTGTGTTGAGTTTTAGAAGCAAACCATAGTTCATAGGTAGTAGGATCATGGAAGAATGCTAGACAACAAAGGCTACCTTTGTTGCCCTTACAAATCAGACAACACAAACACTTTTAAAACCTCATTTTTTTTTTCTGTTCCCTTTTTTTTTTCTTCTTTTTTGCCTGCAGCTCTCTGGGAAGACCTTACTGTACTGTACAGCAGCAAAACCTCATTCTCCACATTGCTGTTACTGCCCATATACCCACACTGTAACACAAGCTACTGTAGCACGATTAGGCTAACGTGCCATAATAAACATTATAACTAAAATTAACTTGCTTTTTCAACTACAAAGAAAGAAAATCTGTCTTAAAGGGGCTCACTGAATTGATGTACAGTATTTTATTTTGTGGCAAGTTTGAAGGGAACCATTACATGCCAATACTTCCACTTAGTCTCCCTATTAATGTATCTATTTCTATAGTTATTGAAAATGTGAGAAATTGCAGTATTTCTATGAGCACGACTGGAATTTCCTACAGTTAAAGTGATTGAGTGTGTACTGAAAAACCAAAAAGATAAGATTATGTTTGATCTTAACTTTTTCTTTATTTTTAAATGTACACGCGAGGTTGTACATGTCTTTCAATGAAGGAAAATGACAGTAACTACTTCGAAAAGCACCGGGATTGGCATAAAAACAGTAAACACAGATATCATATTTGAAAATTAACGGTTCTGACTATAACCGCCTACACAATGAATATATGCAACAGTACAGATCTCACTAGTGTATCAAAACCATACTACTGAAGTCGTCGCTCCTGGGTAGGTATCAGGAATTGTAGTATTTGCTGAAAGGAATTTACAAATAACCTACGAACTGATCACAACCTTGCCCGCAGCGTCAGTGATCCTCAGTTGTAATTGAATATTTAATACTAGTATACTTCCCCTTGGCTTGCTCAAAGAAGCACACCGTTGATTTGAATGAAAACTGTCAACCACTACATTATCGTATTCTACACTCTTTCTTGTTATGTTAGAAGAATTTGAAATCATATGGCAAAATTAACCAACTAAACCTATTTATTTTCCCAGATTGTCTGAATGGTGTACTAAAAAGCCTTACCAAACTTTTGGAGATGGAATTTCAATGTTTTTTCTTTTTGCCTACGCATGCAATATAGTAAAAAGTGTCTGGTCGCAGATTTTCAGTGATTTTGATTGTCATTACCACACCCTATCACTGGTGCTTCAGTTGTGTGACAGATCTTCACAAACTATTAGTTTGGCCATTTACCTCCAACATACAGTATGAGTGACACTCAACAGGTATGACAAAATATCATGAAATTGTGAACCAACTCAATGAGCCTTTTTAAAACTAATTTTCTCAGCCACTAACTGATTAAAATGGTTACTGTGATCATGGTTTTCATGAGGCAACATAATCTGTCCTTTCCAGGTCAGAGTCAACTGACAGTGAGTAGGCCTACTTGTACCTTTTTATGTAAAGGGTAAAACAGCCAGTGAGCAACACTATGAAACGAGCTCCTACAGTTCCAAAGCCTATCTTTCATCACAACCTATCCTACTCAGTACTGTGATTAGCTTTCATGACAAGCATTATAATCAGACGCCTGATAATTAATCGTACTTACTTCAATCATACTTGATTATCCCCCTCACACACTTTACATACAGTATATTCACTGTACATTCACATAGACCCAATATTTGTATGCCTGAGAGCCCAATGGTGCTGCTTATCTAACCACACAAATCTTAGTTCTCTGTGATTTTTACTGATGCTGTTTTTCCACAAATATTTCACTGCAACTTTCAATATCCCATGAATATGGTTATTTTTTCAATTTTTACGACATTAGTGATTTCTTGATACTGTATCTTGATTTTTCTTCAATGCAATAATCAAACTGAATAGAAACCTGTTATCACTGATTTTGGTTACACAGCCAGTTTACCATAAAAGTTCACCATTTAACTTGCAGTAATACCCCTATCACACCAAACAATCATCAATCACATGAAAATGTTACCCCAACTTTGCATGATAGTGGAGGCAATAACAACTTCACTCAATCCAATGGATGGTCTTGGACAGGGAAAACTTTGAACCTGGCCAAAAGTTTATCCTTGTCCATCCCATCCACAATAAGGAATAACAGACAACGTTTACACTTGAAATGCAACATACGACAATAACAGAACTGCCATACTGTACTTCCAACCTACAGTACCCTACAGTACAGTAGGACGTGGTGTGGTCGGACATGTATTGACTACAGTGACAATTTCAGCATGGAACAAGTGCTAATATACCAGGTCGTTTGAAGTTCTTCATCCCCTTGGACGACAAACCCAGTTCAACTGCATTATTATCACACTTTGTCTTTCAAATTTGTACCGCATTTTACACACGATACACAATGTGCCATGACTACAGCTTGTGCTTGTACTTTTTCTTTTAGCACGGTGTACTTTTTCTTTTTTTTTTTTGAACAAGGTGCTATGGGATAAAACTACTTGGGTTTGTTTCTAGAAATGCGCCACTTATTGTACCTAAGCTCTACAACATAACACAAATACCACATGACCCGCGCTGATCCTTCAGCAATCATGTCCATGTTTAGATGTGCATGTGTACAGTCACTACAGTACTCCATCAAAGTGACAATACATACTGCAGTAAGGAAACTGAAAATACTGCGGAATAAAAACGGAAGTGCTTTACTGCCACTACCACCGTAACGGGTACAGCAAAAACAGGGCATACAGTATGTCATAACCCACCATACCTGCAGTAAACTTCAGTAATTGCAAATAGTGTTCTTTTCTTCGGAAGTTTTCCCACCACTTCAGTCCATCTAAACAATTGCAAATGAAATCTTCCCAATTCACGCAGCTACCATTAAAGTCACTTGACATGTTGTATCACTAACAAGACATTACTGTATAATTTGTTGACGGTTGCTGTTTTTATAAAATCATTCCCCTAGCCACTCCCTTTCCTGTGGTGTAGGCTGTCTGTTCTTTAACGGCTTTATCACCACACTGAGTTGATGCAAGATAAAAGTTTGAAAACCTTTTCTGACAGAACTCTGCTAGAATTTTAAACTTTGAACAATGATCATCTGCTACTGAAAAGTACTGTGCTACAGTACTGTGCAACACAGAAAGTGCAGGTTCAAAATGGTGGGCCATTTTCCTGTACTTTTTCTTCGGGACGTATGAATACACTGTTGGTGTGTACTCCTTTGACAGGTTTCCAATCAGTTTTTAGGACTCGATAACCACTTGCTAGGATTCAGCTTTTCCATATGAAACTGACTAAAACTAATACAGTGAAATCTCAGGTACAGTAACTACTGCATACCAACTGCATTAAACGAGTTTGGACTGAGGCACACTGTGCTGCAGTGAACCAGTAACGTCAATTGAAACTCTGCACTGCCATCAAACTGCACAAATACACTACTGTAGGCCTACTGTACAGTACTCACACAGTATACACCACTTTTGAAACAAAACAAAAATTCTAGTTCTCAATAGACTTATCTGGACCAACAGCATGGTTCAAAGCTCACTCATTGGTGACAAACGTGTGAACTATTTCAGGCACATTCAGTAAGTCACCAGACATTCAATTCACGCCTATTGTGTGCATTCCAGGAGAAGTAAAATACCACGCAGGTGGTTTCATTGATTTGTTCATCCGCAAAATTTCAATTTTGTTCTCAAAGGACAATTGATTGGGTCATCAAATTTAATCTGGATATTTTTGTCAAAATTTTTTCTTTGAATAGAGTTATCAATATAGTGCTATTCAAAGGCATTTTTTTCCCTACCAATTAATTATAATCAACCAACGATTATGACAGCATTTTTCCTTTAAAGTTCAATTTTTGTTACTTCTTTTTCCCTTCAAGGAACCTTATCTCTTGCAAGTTCTGATTGTTGTTCAGAGACAATTGATATCACTGGGAGAAATTCACAAATCTCTCATCTACAAAGCTTGTCAATTACTACTGTTCGTCTTTGATGGAGGAACAGACCCATTCACGTGATAAACAATACAAATATCATACCTGTAAATGAAGAATTACAGCACAGTACTGTACACCCCAAACATTAAAATATCGACCCTCTCTACTTACTGACTAGTGCTGCCACGTTATGTATCGATATATTGCAAACAAAAATTTCAGGTACTCCACGAGCTGTATCGCAGCACTTGAAAACAACATTAGTTAGTCTTGACAAAATCAAGGGATATTGATTTTAGGTAGTCTATTTTATGCTCTTGATTCTTGATTTCTTCTAGTTGCAAATGAACCTTATACATAATTAAGAATTTGTTTATTAAAAGAAACAAAACAAGAGAGAAAAGGTGAACAAGGTTGGAAACTTTTGGCCATTACTTTCCATGAATTTTCCTTTTTCTTATTACGTCGCAATACATGTTAGAAAGTAACTTTTGATACCGTGAAGAAAGCAGTAACACAATATGGCAAAAATCTTGACAACACTACTAGCACTACTCGAGTAAAGTCCTGGAGGTCACAGTCATGAATCATGACATAAATCAAAAATGGTGATTTATATCAAATACAGTAAACAGATTGAAAAATCCTAATTTCACTAAACTTGATTAAAAACAAACAACCCTACTGGAGATGTTACATTTTTGTATGAGGGGGATTATTAAAGTTTATTCCAAGGAATCTTGGTTTACAGAGAAAAACGCTGATCTGGACAACTAGCCGAAAAGTGAAAACTTCAGCAATTGTTATATACGTAGTGGCATGCATGCCCATTTATCATGGATCGCTTAATCAGCATCAGAACAATTTGTTGCGAATTGTACAACACACTCTTGGCTACAGATTTGGTCTGAAAAAGACCGAAATTCTGGGCATTCATTATTTAAGGTGTAAACTGGTATTCAAGAATTTGCAGAGGGGTCGTTTATGCACAGTGCAAGAGTCCAGACTCAAAATAGGCTTTACAGGACAGTATTTAGGCCCACTATATAGCAATTTCAGAAGCTGAACAAGTGTACACACTTGAAGTATACCATACATGTGCAACACTTTTTTTTTCTCTCCCATATATGTACTGTTCTACATGCTGTTTCTAGGAAAACTCCTGGAGAGAGAAAATCAACTTGTAGAGTATCTGTGATGTAAAAGGACATCATCACCTGTGGACAAAATGGCACACCAAAGGACAGCAACACAATATGGTACAGTACCATCGTACTGTAGACTAGTGTCATTACACAATCAGGGAGTAACTTACCTGTAGTTTATAAAATTTACGTAGCAATATTAAGGTTTCCTAAATTCCTAGGCGTTTTGCTGCAAAATCTGTGAAAGCCCTAATATTGCATACAGTACTGTACGTATGAAAAACTACTTCAAAATACGTATTCCATTGGTGTAGCTATCTGATCAGGATTTATGTGTAGCAAAATAAGATACGATACCAGACAAATTCCCCGATGATTTTCAAACATCAGCACTCTATGAAATTGTCCTTTTTGCAAAAGTTCTAGAAGGCTCTTGGAAGCTGGAGGGCTTCGTCTAAGTCACGGTAAAGACAACTGTTAGGTTTAGGCATACTACTGAAGACTTACTACTTACAGTATTTTACAGGCCCCACTGACATGAACAGCACTGTACAGTAGGTACTGCAGGCCCTGTGTTTTAAAGAAGAAATTACACTAATCAGGAAATTAAGGACTTGAACCATGCCTGTTCCTTACAAGTGCTATTTTATTGAAGGCAATGTCCACTGTAAAAGTATGTGACTCCTGTCTGACTGGGATGGCCATGAGAGGTGTTGCTGGTATTACAGAACTGCACCTTTACAATAACCCTGTTGACAGGATGTCTCTACTGAAAGAAACCTAAGGTTGATTTGAGTACCTCACAAAAAAGCAGACTGTATTCTCAGCCAAAGAGAAAACTTTTACCTGATATTGATCGTGGTCAATACTCTGGCTCAAACTCTTCTTGATGGTTTCCAAGGCTTTAATTCTGTTTGCAGGTGTGCTGGTGGTGTAATGCTTAGATGGGGAATCATTATGGGGCACATCTGGCGATGCTGTAGCGGGAAACACTACCGTGCTCCTCCCGCCAGCTGTGGCGAGTCTATCATTCTTAGGCTGACGGTGTTGTAAATGTTCCAAGCTCTCCTTTATCTTCTCAAGCATTTCCTTGTTGCTGCCATTGCTGACTGGGAGGCCGATTGGAGCCGTTGTAGGCCTCGGCATCTCTGGATTGTACCACAAACAGCTCCCCCAATGTTTCTTGAGTTAACTACACCTTGGCTCTTTTTATGCATACTCACTGAGTGGTTGGCAGATGACCTGTTGGAAGGGGGAAAAATTGAATACTGTATGATCAAAACAGCATATGTACCAGATTCCTGTTATCTGTTACACAGATAACCTACAGATTTATACTGAAATGAAACATGAAAGCAAATACGGTAGCAGAACTTTTTTTGTGTAGTTACTGGACTAAGCAGCTGTGAGTAACTGTACTCCTGGCCTAAGCTACAGTACTGTAATGATAGATACAATACAGTTGATTACATTCTGTGTGACTTGTCATCACCTTGTACTAGATACAGAAGATGGCTGTGCAGTGACAGAACCGAGGTGGGGGGTTGGGTTGAGGGGTGAACAATAGGCATGCACCCCTTCTATCTATATTTCTACATGGCAAATTTTAAAAACTTGAACAAGCAAAGAGGGAGGAGAGAAAACATGACCGTATTATGAACTACAGTAGGTAAAGCAGGTGCAATCACTGACTTTTCAGGTGGGCCTACACTAGTATAATGTTTTGCAACATAAATTTTCTCAAAAGGAAGAGAGGACCCCCTACCCAGAAAGCAATCCTTTGACCCCCCCCCCCCCCCTCTGTCACAAATTCTCAATACACAACTGCTACTGCAATGCAGAAAAGGAGCTGCCACAAACCCTGCTACAACTTAAATTACACTTCTTCAATTGGCTGTGCACCACATGAAACATGTACTGTACTGTGCAGTACATCCACCACTGTATTCTATGGGTCCATTAAGGATAACAGATTATTTTCAAGCCACCTGGGTGATTTGGAATCATATCTCTACACAAATTTCTCAGTTTGTGTAAAACAGTCCTGCATGATATAGATGGTAGATTTTTACCCCTTCTTATATGGTACAAAACAACTTGTCAATAGTGCACAACAGAACCCACATTTGCTACGGTAACGTCTTTTGGCTTCTTTGACACTGCAAGAAAAGAAATCAGTGAACCTTTGTAGTAATAACAGAGCATAACATACTGTGGCACACTCTCAAGACTCTACACTACAGTACCTTTGCTGGGTATCTACCGGTTAGAATGACTTTTTATTTTTTTTGGGGGGGGGGGGGGGTGATCCCACTCTGAAATATTTAAAAACAAAGGTGAGCTATCCAGGCAACTCAAAAAAATCATGACCATCTATGCAACTTTTCAAAAATGTTTTGTTACCAGTGCAATTTTTACAAATAAACATTTCTATGGTATGTCATGTGACAAAGTGTACTGGTAAAGGCTTAGGCCCACTTCTGAATAGGTAATGTAAACGATTTGTCTAACCTATGTAGGCCTACCTTACTACTTAGATCTTACAAAATATACCCCTAACCATCAGGCCTAGGCCTACTTTACTTAGTGCCAGGCCTGTTTACAGTACTCAGTAGTGTTTGGTCTGACCATAAGTTGGCCTAACTTTAGCTTTACTAGTAATAGGTCTAGGCCTATGTCACTGTTGTTAGGCCTTATTGGCACAACTAGCAAGGGTCGTAATTGGTCCACAGTTCTACAACTAACTTAGTACTACCTCATCAGTCCCTCTAAACATAACACACTTTTTAGGGCTAGTTGTACTAAGCCAACTGTAGGCTTTCAGTACCTGTCAAATATAGGACAAGGTGGTGAGCACAACACACACCACAATATTGTCAATAGCCTAACATTAACAAGTTATTCAGTTGGGGGAGGCTACCGAGTACAGGCAGCTACACCAACTCCACACTAAAATTAGTCTACAGCACTTTGTATATTGTACGCCACACTATACAACTACACTATGAGTCAATAAACACTTGTCAGATCACGTTTACACCGACAGTTTAGTTACGATAAGAAGCTAGCCTACCTTTAACTGACAGATTGTCGATGGAACAAAACTTTCTCTATCACACTGAAAAGGAAACATCTGCCAAGCATCCAAACTTCTTGCTTTCGTGACACTCTGAGGTCTAAAGTGCACGAAAACACAAAATTGGAACAAGGAATTTCTCTAATTTGAACACATTCCTTAGTTTTCTCTTCCGGAAGCCATTCACCGGCCACGAAAAACAGATGGATTAACTAACATCCATGTCACGGAATGAGGGTCTTTCTAATGAGAAACAAACTTCCAGTAATCTCTTATGTGGAATTCCACCGTTAAAAAAGATATAATCCTGTGTATAATCCCAGAATGTGCGTGGTTTACAGCAGTCTTGTGTTACCGTTCAGCGGCCTAACGTAATCAAACTATGACATAGAGCTACCGTGTTATGACTATCACACTCAGTGCATGTAATCATCTGTCTGTGTATATAGGTAACGATAGTATGTACATGCTACGTATTATGATTGAAATATGCACAGCTTACGTGCATCCGCGTACACACTGCATTTTACGTTGAATGGTACGTTGCATTATGGGAAATACCATTCTAATAGGGAGACTTATTACCGATCAGCAAATTACGAATTCTTTGTGCGTAACCTCATAGCATCGTATAGTAGTAGCTTACACCGTGAAAACTGATATAGGCCTATCTCAATGGCAAAACCATCGGCGTCCGTCAATAAAGCTACGAGGGAAACAACTTGCTCTCTTGTGCGTTACCTAGATAACTTATTAATTTTACAGGGGCATTAAAAAGGAGAAAAAGTTTTAAAATCAATTCTCTAGGAGCGGGAATTAACTCCCCCACTTTGCAAAAGTACTGTGATCTTTGCAGTGTTTGGGGACAAGCAGATTCTCTGAAAATAAAGTACAATATTTCATATTGCTGTCATTAAATAACATAGCCTATATGAAATACTAGGTAAAACTAGGTCTAACGGAAACCGACACTAGACAAATTAACAGTGATTTGAGAGGATGTATGTATCAGTACTGTTCGTCTGGGTTAAAAGGAAAGGGGAGAGTGAGGGCGGTCGCTTTCTTGTTTCCAATTAACACCTGTTCAACCCGAGGACCTGTTAGCCTAGATACAATGGCTTAAAACGCTGCCCGAGGCGGAGTCGAACAAAAACTTGGCATGTGAACTTGACGACGGCTTAGAAGTTTCTCTGAGATATCCAAATTTAACTCCACGTTTCAGAAGAGTACTTTTAAAGGATTCTTTATAATTTTACAGTGCAGCTTTGTTCTATTAAAAACGGTATCAAGTTATGGGCCTTTTTTTTTTTGTATAGTAGTGGTAACTTTATAACAACCTCATACTTTTTTTGTTTGTTTGTTTGCTTAATCTCTCAAACCGTTCAGTAGGTCTTAACGTATTGTTCTTTAAATGTTATCATTGTTTTATCCTATTTCTAATGAATGTGTGAAAACTAGTGGGAATGAAGAATGAATGATATCGACGAGTAACTGTTGAATTGCGGTAGATGTACCTTATTAGCTTCTTTTAAGAGTAATTCCTCGCCGAAACTTACGAATATATCCATCAAATTTCATTTTCCGAATGAAATGCAAATGCCATCCTAGCAACAAGCACAGCGGTTACGTCCACGAGTTACACCCGACGTTTCAGTTAGTTCGATCACTACAGGTTTAATCAACTTATGGGACAATACCTCTTTTTCCTGGTGAAATTCGATAAGAAACTGAGCCTCCGGTTTTGAAGGATACTGCTAGTTGTGACCGTACCGTACATCTTACCTAACTTTGTACACTTTTTCCTTCCAAGGTGGGTGTAACTATAGCATGTATCTTCAACTGCATTGTGGTAACAAAATCACCTACAAGTGGCAAGTTCTGCCATAAAGTAACCCAGTAAACCTTTTTTTTTTTTTCTTTTTCCTTTTTCTTATTTTGACGTCCGCCACAGATTCATGAGTTTGTGCATGGTTCATGCCTCTCCCCATCTTTGAACATAGATATGTTGTTTGGTCAACGTTCATGTTTACCTGAACTCACCATGCTGGTAATGTCAGAAGGTATGTAAGATGTATATATGCAACAATGACTATAACTCAGGGTTACCCTCCTTCACATGGAGAAGTAATGACAGTGTTATAGGTATTCACTCTATCCACGCACCAGTCACAATTGGACGACATGATTTGTTTGTGATGTGGATTACGATCAAGAAAAATGACTTTGTAAGTACCTATACTCCTTTAAACTGAATAAAAGATGATTGTGAGAACTTACTTTTATACTCTCTCCAAAAGAGTTGTTACCAGAGAAGGCGTATAGTTGGGGCCTCCCCCACACCCGTTGTAAAGAATTTTCGGGGGGGGCAGCAAAACTGACAGTGACCCCGCACAGCGATTTCCGGTGAGCTAGGGGATATTTTTATGTAAACATATACACTCTGTCCAAACTGATGGTGGTGCTCCACTTAAAAAAATTCTTCCCACAGTTTAAGCTTCCATGTAAATGATGATGGGCTCAACTTGAGCCCAACCGCCCGTAGGATGCACACACCCCAATCATTGGGACTTGTCATCCTGCGAAGGTCACGAGTGTAGAAACTGACTTTGCAATTACAATTTTGTCCTTAACCCTTTCCATACGTCTGGGTAAGCCCTTTACCCCAAATTTCCTTACATTTTAAAATGATTATAACTTTATTAATATACACACTGAGACGTTCATTCAACTACCAAAACGAAGATTACCAAAAGTTATGTACAGTGACACTATTAGGAGGTACTGTGCATGTTATATAGTTCATACTGATTGCCAAAATTGTGCAATAATATTTGGAAATATAGCAAAATGTAAGAAAAATGTAAAAAATGACATTTTAATTGTCAAATATTTATTTCAAGTAATGAAAACCATACACACTCATTTTCTTTTCTAAACTTAGCCTACATGTGGACAAGAACATGCTGAGAAAATTTAGACCAAATGTGAGGGGTTTGAAACATACCATGAAGCTGTTACGTAATAATTTTATGCGTATGCCAACAGAGTTCACCTCCGATCACCATTGGATTATCCTTCAGCCAACTTGAAAGACTGGAAATAAAAGAACACGGAAAAAATCAAGGCTTTTTTGCTATGTCCTGAGGTTAATTATTTATAATGAATAGTACCGATTTCCCAGTTGTCCCATTCTTGTCAATGTTCTTTCCTCAAAGTCACTTGGAATAATTAAGGGCAAAATGTGCTCAGCATAATTGGTTAATTTGAGGACTACTTGTTACGCTGTACGCCTACAAATGAGTGTAATAAAAATTACTGTGTAATGATCCCGATTGCCGTAATTTGTGATAGTCCTTTGTCCATGTGTGTGCGTTCTTCTTTTTTCGTCGTCGTTACAGTTCTCATTTCAAATTAGAGCAATCTTCTGAGCTATTCTGGTTTCCAATTCGAGTTGCCCGATATGTAGCTTATACTTTGACGGTGTTTTTGTTCTCTTACTCTGGTCAGTTCTAAAGACTATCACTGTGAATAAATGCATGTGCTATATTGCAGTGCTAATTGAACACAGACTATTTCGTAGAGAGAAAAGTTCCAGTGATGTTAAGGAGGAGAAAATACCAGACTATACCATGGCAGTCACCATGCAGCGTACCATTTGCGGGATTTTTCTTGACCGGCGGGTGCCCGGGAAACGGCATTTCCCGCTACCTATACTGCCTATTTTCATCCAAAAATTTCCTCATAAGCGCTCCACGAACTGATGGTGGCGCTCCGGCGCTTCTGATACTAAAGTACCTCTATCTGATACCAGAGCCATATATACGGATCTGTCTAATTAAGTCTTCACAGGTCTCAGCCCCTTTCTTCCTGTCCCCAATATTCCCTGTATTTACATATCACACTGTAAGTGAAAGAAACTGATTAAGATCAATGTTGTTGACAGAGCTGGTGCAAGAGTTGGGGATATATTACATGAATCTAACCCTTTTTCAGGTAAAGTTTGCATAGATCCTGTCTGTAATTTATGCATTTATCAAGAGAGGTGTATGTAAGAAAAGAGAAGTTGTATACTGTATTCAGTGTAAAGATCGTAAGGGAAGCTTCATGTATGTATAGGAGAAACATCTATAAAATTGGGAGAAAGGTTTAATGAACATTACTCCAGAAAGAATAAGGAACACTCTGTTTTCTATAACCACAAAGTTTAATACCACAATAGTGAAGATTTTGACGTAGATGTTTTTATCCTCAACTTTCATACCGGTCACGGTGACCAAATGGGGAGACAGGTTGCTGAATGCATTTGTATTACTGAACTCAATCCCTTAATGAATAGTAGGCCTAATGAAGAATGGTCCACTAGTGGTATGATGATAATCCGAGAAACTCAAGGCTCTAAGCTCTTGTTCTTTCCTTCCTTCTCTACCCATTTTGTGTAGTAGACTATAGGACTATTGTTGGCATTCTTTTCACTTTGTCACCGTTTTTCTTTCTCTTGTTGTTTAATTCCTATTGTTGCTAAAAGTCCTTTTCTGCTCTTAACTACTTGTACAGTAACTGACGGTGTCGATGATATATTTAAACTTTCAGTTGTATTTTGATGATGGTCGATGGACGACTTCAAAATTTAATAAACTGAAGAAAGTATATATTTTCATTGTAATTGTTTACTTCCTGAATATCAGTACGCACAGAGTCGGAATGGCTACAACTTAACCCAGACAAAAACCTACATCAAAAAGGACTCTATCTGAGGTCAACAGAATTCTTTGGAATTGCAACGTCACCGTAACTTTGTTTACAATGTTCCGCGGTGACTTCTTGTGCCTCGCGGTCCCGCGGGGCCGTAAAAGGAATGTTCTAGCTATGCAAATGGTCCGTACCTAGCTTTTGTAACTCAAGTATACTGTACTTCAACTTACTTTTTGTATCTTTGTCAATTTGTTTTCTTATGGCGAGGTCTTACGGCAAGGGCAGCATGTGACGAAATAATAGGTTTAATTGCGTTAATTTTTAACATGTCAATTTTGTAAAAATAGAATGGGCATATAGCTTACCACTCTTCCCAGTAAATAGCCTACTCTCTTTAAAAGTTGCAATCTAATAGATTGGGATTAGGGCCCATTCCAAATTTCGATTGAAAATTCGAATCGAATGATAGCCTATTTATTGTCAGTTTATTAGATTGAATGTTTCAATCGAAATGTTTGATTCGTCCCATTCCAATCTTTCGTTTTAAGAGAGTACTGTAGATTGCACCACGTTGTATCTCACTATCAGATAACTCTAAAATTATTCCAAAGGAGGAGGAATTCTTCCTCTTAGGCCTGCACCAATCCATGCAATCCTCAAGTGAGACGGTGGAAACGGATAGTTGGATGCTCACCCAATTTGGCATCTCCATCCATCGACGGGCTAACTTGAACCCTGCGCAAGCCACTGCATGGAGTATGGAAATCGAAAGGTTTACTCAGCTATTGAAAGAAACGACTGGGCGGCTAAGGCCTACTTCTCCAGCTTTGTCAGTCCGTGGCTCAGCCATGACAAGTTTCTATTTTTTCCCTTCTTACACATACAATTACAAGTCCGATGCCAATGTTTACATTCGCTGCACGTACTACGTAGTATAGGCTAGGTACAGTTAACTCAAGGTAGTTCAGGTTTCCAACAAGCTGAAGGAAATGACCGACGTTTGACACAAAAATAGTGTTGTTTTCTCTCAATTCTGATGTGAAACTGTGAACAGAAGGTGAGAATACTGCATACATTGTTATTTAAGCATCATGGAATTATGTAAAAAAGACAAACAGGCTTTAATTTAAGATATTATTCGACTTTGGTCCACGAAAAATTTCGGAGTGACTCGATATACCTTACCGGCGTAGCCTAGGCTAGTTATGCCTAAATCAGTTCATAGCTTAGGCCTAGCCTAGTACATTAATTGTAATACTAGCTTAACTAGCAAGGCCTAAATTGAAGGCGTAGTCAAAGTGGGCCGCCCTAGGCTGGATTAAGTAAATAAGGCTAGAATTAATACTGTCCTACTGTAGACCTAAAATCGTGAGACATAATATGATACTTAGGCCTAAGTTAAACAGCCTAGGCTAGGGGCCTAGGCCCAGGGCCTAAGTGCAATTGTCAATAGCAAAGTTAGACACTGCTCAGTTTTGGAATCAGTGAATCAAGTTAAATTCAATCGTGTTAGGCTAGGCCTAATGTTATTGGTTGGTTTTAACTGAATATTTGGTGAAATTATCCACGTTAGGCCTAGATCTAGGCTTAGGCCAGTAAGATCGGTTTTAGTACCAGAGCTGCGTTAGACTTACCACTACCAGACTGTTGTGTCTATTGACCGGACACTAGTTGAAAAACGCAGTATCAAACACTCTTCACCTGGGCTCAAATGATATAATACATAGTTTAACTGGGAATATTGGCGCAAGATAGAGGAGCAAAATTTAGCCCACAGATCGCTTTGTGTATTAAAATATTAACAAAGAGATCAGTGGTGTAGCCGACATTAAAGACGGCTTCATATTGTGAGTCAATTGGCTCAAGTCTCACTGCTACGCAGCCATCCGCATGAAGAAGTTGCGTCCATGCCAATAACAAGAGAAGTTCGACAATACTGTCAGAGTCCGGGGCAATTGCCTCAAATTTCAATCTGTAGAGCAGAGCTAAAAAAGTGGAAGTTATGGCACAATTGCATGCTAGAAGTCGTACCAGCTGAATAAGCTTGCCAACTTCAACTTGGTTCCCACTAGTGTTGTATCCATGGTTCAGGCTGTCGTTACACTAATTACAGAGTTTCTGAATCTCAGTTAGTACCAAAGTTACATCTGGGTCAACAACAAAAAGAGCCTGAGTAATAGAGTCGGTTTCCGGGTTGATAGACACCACCTTACCAGATTAACCTAAGTCAGTAAGTAACTACAAATCATGGTCAACATGAAGAGTTAACAGTAAGTCCAAGTAAAGAAAAAAATAGTTTCTTGTTTGCACTTTCCAAAAAATTTGGGTGTGAAGGCCTTTTTGTTTGTTACATGCATTGACCCAGAAGTTCCTTTGGCAGCCTAGCAGACTTTTTTTTTTTCATTGTAGCTATTTACCTGATCTTCAGATCTGTAAATAAGGATGGCGTTCTTGCTTGATTACCCGATCAACATCAGTCAGTACGTTGTGAGAATTGAGATAAATCACTATACTCCTGGATCCTAAGGTTTTTGTAGTTTTTCATGGATTACAGTACCTTACTATTTAGAAAGGATTGTTGCAACAATCTTGGCAATACAATCTTTACGTGTAACTTGTAAGTTTTCTGTTGTAGATGTCATTGTATGCTACTGTATGAACACATTCACACATTGCGTTCTGTTACTACATTTGCAGTTTGTTGAGAAGAAAATTATACTGGCATTGTGTAATACATAAGACACCATATTGAGTTCTGAGCAGTCTGTGTGAATTAATCTACAATCAGAAGTCATTATAAAATAGTAAAATGTGGTGCTAACTGTAGCATGATGGCACATTTTAGAGAATAGCCCAGCATTTCAAGGACACTTGAAGAGTGCTACCAATGATTGAGCATACTTAAAGGGAAATAGGGCGTTTAGAATACCCCAACAAGACATACAAAAGAAAGTAGCAGTAATCATTATTAAACCATTCAGTCTCATCAATAAACATCTGCCAAAGCTTCATCTCCTCAAAACATTAAGTATGTGGTGAGGAAAAGAAGATGCATCATTTGAATTTTGAAAAGTTTGGGTGAACAAATTAGTGTTGAACAACAAATAACTGAATTTCTATCTGTGAGGAGCTTATTTCTTGAAAAGGAGGCTTCTGTCCTTCCTTATTTTGAATAATCTATCATTCTACATCCACAACAATTGGTTTAAAAAATATGGATGTTTTCTCTGAAACAAACGCCCTATTTCCCTTTAAGGGCAGCCCCAATACTCACATAACTGATGAATATCAGATGAATATGCCTTTCAACTGTTGTTGTTGCATTTCTCACACCATACTTGACTCCAAAAAAAAATTGGCAACTTTCAAAATATGCAACATCCTTTGTGGTCACAAGGCCTCTAAATTTACCAAGTTTAGACCATAAAAATGAGAGTTACAATTCTTAGCAAAACTGCAGTAGTCACAGGAACTATTTCATATTTACGTACAGTAAGAAAGTCCTTTCCAATAAAAAGAAAAAGGAGTTTGCATCCCTAGGTGAAAACTTGCATCATGGACACACCTGAAAGAACTGACTTTTTATAGTTTGAATTGTAGTCTCAAAAGGTTAAAGGTAATGTTGCACAGTGCACCACTCTTGTCTGTAGCCATTGGTAATTATTTGCTCACTGTGTGAGTTCATAAACAGTAACATTTATGTAGTTGGAATGTACCTGTGTTTTTTTTTTTCCTCATCTGTCTTACTGTCATACATTTATGATTTTATCTTGCACTAAAGATGTATCATTGAACATTATTACTGAATCTGTTATTTGTAGTGTAGTGTCACATTTGCTTGATATATTTATCCGTCCATCTCAGTAACTTAGTCATCAAGAGAAGTCAAGATGTCTGGTTGTCTGGATAACATGGAGTGCCGCCCGCCAGAGTGCTGCGAGTCCTTGGCAGAGAGGAGAAACATGATTGCGTCTATCATCTCTGGAATATTTGTAAGTGGTTTCACTGGTGAGAGTTACACAGGGGTCATAATGTGCTCTACTGCACGTGGCAAGTTCTTGGTTTAGAAATTTTGGTTCTCTTTAATTACCCAAAGTATGTATGGCAGTGTTGTCATTAAGGCACGGGATTGTGTGAATCCCGCATGCGTCTCCTGAATCCTGCACAAAGATAAGTCTCATGCAGGGAAAATCCTGCACACTTTTCCACAGCTGAGGTCATAGAATTTCAAATACACACAACAGATTGCAATAGAATCTTCATCAGGTGGTAACTTCCTCCTTGATTTTGAAAATCCCTCCCCAAAATTTTTTAGAGCAGGATTTCCCTCCCAGGTTCAATTCTCTAGCGCAAACACTAAGTCATTGCTATAAATCATGAATTCATTTTTGGATGTGAATGGAAGCCTTTTATAAACAATTACAAATCAGCAGGAAGCACCGTGAACCAAACTCCCTAAGGCATCCACTTAGTGTAGAGCAGTATAACATGAGTGGAGTGGTAAAAAAAGGCCATTAGGTTACCTGCTCGAGAAGCATCCGTCAACTTTTTGCAATTGCCACAGATATGCTTGACCAGATAGTGGCTTTGTTTTTAGTTTGATATTATTTAAGATACTGCTGTAGAAGATCTGTCAGTATTATGAGAGAATTATGAGAAAGCTACAGCCAAGCCGCGTCTTTGTTGTGCACAGGAAAGGGATTTGAGTTTTACATTGTTTGTGGCGACTTAATTGGACTTTTCATTCTAAGATATTTCAAAAACTTCACCGACAGGTGCTAGAACTAATCATGGAAAAACACGTCTTTGATTTTAGTAGTTTGGTTTATGAATAGTGAGAGTCTATGGAGGTATTCTGAACTGATCATAGAAATCTCATATAACAAATGCACCCACTTTTGTTTCCATATTTATCCTCCATTTCTGTCACTCAGTTGTCTTCAGTAGGGCAAAGACAATCCCTCTTGTCTCAAATGTTGTGTCCCCTCAATTTCTCAAGAACATAGTGAGACACTTAGGGGTTACTACCCCTTTGAAGTGGTGAACCAAATTTTGAATTTATGTTTTTTTTTTTGTATTTTTTTTTGTAAGTTCCAGCAGATTGTCCTTGCCTTTTGTAAGTTCACTGAATGATATTCATGCACACTTTTGTACCCTACAGTTCTTTGTGGGTTGGTGGATCTTCATCGACGCGGCAGTGTACGACAATTACATCGCCAAGACTGAGGACCAGAAACATGAAGTGAACATGTGGTACATAACAATCGCAGTGGTTTCAACCATAGCCTTTTTCTTGTGAGTATCCTCCCTGAGCATGAATGAAAGCTGGGTATCAGAAGGAAAAAAGACTTGGCATTTTGCACCCCCCCCCCATCCCAGCTAAACCCATCAACAAATTTGAAACAGTTGAAGTATATTCAAAGAAGTGTGATGCATCAATTCAAATGTGAATAAAATAGAAGGGTATTGTTAACAGTGATAGTCTTGTAAAGTGTAGGGCTTGGTATGCAGGAGATCCAAAGATCCAATTATGTGTAATGTTTAAAGGAAATGTGAGGCATTTTTATCACAGAAAAAAAAAGAAAGAAATATATTGCAAAACCAACATTTGTGGGCACAGATTGATAAATCGAATAGATTATTCAAAATAATGAACAACGGTACAGCCTCCTTTTCAAGAGATAAGTTTCTCACAGGTAGAAATTCAGTGACTGTTGTTCAAGAATAATTCACCCCAGACTTTCAAAATTCAAATGATGCATCTTTGATTATCTTTTGCATGTTTTGAAGAGATTAAGCATTTGCAGATGTTCATTGTTGAGCCTGAATGGTTTAACAATGAGTAAAGCTATTTTCTTTGTATGCTATGTTGGTGCATTGTAAATGACCTATTTTCATTCTACTGAGAGTTTTAAACTACAAAAATGACATACCTTATCACTTCGGGATTTGAAACATTTATGTCGCAAGCATTAGCAGCAGATCACGTGCCCTTAATTAGTTTTAAATATGCACTCTATCCGCCGTTGTTACAGTGCGCCATCGACAAGGAATGTTTCCATGGTGCTGTGATCATTTCGACTAAGTGTCTAAAAATTACTGTATCAGGCATTGCTGCCCCTTACTGCTTGCACACATGTGGCATTTCAAACTGCCTTGTGACGGAGAGCAATATGTATGGCTGAGGTGTTTAGTTCTAACAACAGAACGGTTCATAAAGGTAGTGAATACAGATTCCAAATCAGATACAATCAGATACAATTCTAGATCAATCACAAAACTTTTTAGCGTGCTAGTATTTGGGTCAGTATGTGGGCAGAGCTAACAGCTACTCACAGTATATTTGAATTTGGAGAATTAGTATCATTTATCCATTCATACAATCATTCAATCCATTTATTTGATTTTTCACAACAAAACTTTTTACATCAAATCATGTAGGCATATGCAGTACAAGTAAGAAATTGTTTGGAAGGAAGTGCACTTAAAAACTCTTAAGACGTTATTCAGTAGTAAGACTTCCTGAAAAAAAAAATTAAAAACTGAAAATTACATATTGAAAGACAAAAAGCAGACAAATACCACTAATTACCCCCCAGTCATCACTAATACTGCCAAACTTTAGCACTTTCACCTTCTCTAGGAGTAATTTTTATTTTACCGTTTCATTTGTGATCGCATACCAGCCATGATGGGCTTGCACTCTGTCGTGTTCAGTACCTTTTCTTCTTATTTTGACTTCATCATTTGTCTTATTTCTGTCTCCAGTGTGAATGCAGTTTCTAATGGTCAGATAAGGGGGGATACTTACACAGGAGGATGCATGGGACAGACTGGTAAGTCCACTGACTCACACTACCTTTATAGGGGTATCATCACCGGCATCAAACTTTTACAATTAGGAAAAAACTTTGCTCACCATTTGGTAAAGTTTCCTGTATTGAAATTTTAGCAATGTCATATGATTCACCAAGGGAAATCTACCATGCGAAATGTGTTTGTTCATTTCAAAACTAAGTCCTGCTTATGGCTTGTGCTGTAAGCAAAATTCATGGACGCTTTTCATAACTTGCGTCAGATATTGTAAAATCTTCATTTGATCAAACCCAGTTACTAAATTCTGTTGTTCAAAGGACATCTTTCTGACCAAATTTGATTATCCTGCAGAGGTTTTGGCTATACCGAATACCAAAACTAGATAGTAAAGTTCATTGTTGGGTTAACAGTTTGAAGCAGTTCTGGCATGAATTTCTGGAGCAGGATACATCAAACTTGCAATTAATAATCTTAGCAGTTTGATAATCATTTCATCTTTTTTTTTTATTCTTCACAGGAGCCAGAATCTGGCTTTTCATTGGCTTTCTTTTGTCATTTGCTGGCCTCATAGCCGCCACATGGATTTTGTTCCAGATCTACATCATTGACAGTGAGTGGAAATAAAGTATTTTGGTTAATTATTCTGTGGTATCATTGAAGGAAATGTGTCTATATGTCAGTGAAAACGCAGAACCCTTGGCCTATATCAATAAGTATCTTTAGAGATAGTATTGATAAGGTGTGCACGAAAATGGAGCAATGTTGTTAATATGTCAGTGAAAATGGAGAATTTTCCATCCATTATCCAGTATCCACAAGTATCTTTTTAGGAAGTATTGTTAAAGTGTGAATGAAAAACGGAGAATTTCTGGTGTGTTATATACCTTGTTATCCCTGAAGAAAATGTCGTAAATACGCAAATGAAAAAGAGACATTTTGATCTATTTTACCTAAATAAATTTAGAGAAAATATTGTTAATGTGTGAGAGGAAGCTGATAATTGCTGGTCTGTTGTACCTTAGTATCTTTCAAAGAAGTATCATTCGCATGTCAGTGAAAATGGAGCTATTTTGGTCTATTATCACTTCGTATATTTAGAGAAAATTTTGTTGTATGAAAAAAATAATTTCTCAGGTGTTTCATGTGACCTTGCAGTTGCTCTCTTATGAACGACCAGAACAGCACACAAAAGTGTCTTCTTCAATGAAAAAGCTAGGTATACGTATTAAAGTTTGTGAAAATTACACTTAAAATATGTAAATCTCTAATGTATATTCTGGTAAAAAAAAATTGCTGATGGTGCACCAAATGTACTTGACATTCGATCACTTTGAAGGCCACCTCTTTCACGTGTGAGATCACCCTACACTGCAGCCACTTGCCATGATGTGTGCATCTTTTATGGTAATGGGTCAACATTTTGTCAATGCTGGCAATCTTTGATCCAATTAGTGAATAATTTAATGACAGAAACACCGGGGGGGGGGGCTTTGTTTTGTTGAAAATAACAGACCCAGTGTTGGACATTTGTGACTCTGAATGAAAAATCCTCTTCCTGGCAACAAACAAAGCGGAACGTCGCCACTTCACCTAGGAGGTGAAACGTATCATTATGTGTAGCTGAGGTGACCGTTGTGTCATTGAAAGCAACTACAAGAGCAGACATAACCATCTTCACCGGCTAGTAGTCTAGCCAAGCTTTTAATTCCTTGTTCTGTTGAAATGTATGGCAACAAAGGAGTATTGTCAGTACATGCTTTACTTTAATCATGAATTAGGAATATGCTTTTGAGAACAGCACAGTACAAAATCTAATTCAGATTCATAAAGCAGTAAGCTTTCTTCTGTGGAACATGTTTGCCAGTGACTTGCCTTAAATAATGAAGATTCTCGAGGTCTGAGCCTGTTTGTCTGTGAGAAAGCTTTCATAGTAAGCTGGTTGTATTACTGAAACAAGTAATAACCAGTTTTTATTTGGTTTGATGTTTGGATTGAAGGAAAATCGAAAAATAGGGGGAAAAAAATGGTTACATTGTAAATCAAAAAGATATTCCTAAAATGTCAAAACCAGTTGTGAAATATAGGAAGTAATGGTGAAATAATTATACAAAAATTATTTGAAATTGAATAAGCAAACTCATTGAAGGACCCTGCAATGGCTTCTGAGATTTTATTGTGCCCTTGCACGTCCCAGGTATGCAACCATATGTAAACCTAGGTATATATGTGGGGAAAACTTATGTAACAATATGTAATTATTGAAAGATCCAACACATCCAATTTTGGTAGTTTTTTTTTATTTTCTAAATACTGTGAAAATTTATCTCTGAGTGTCATTCATGCATTCTTAGCAACATTCCAACAAGTGTCTGCATTCACTTCTGAACGTAAGTTGAAGTTTTAACTCAAGCATTGACATCTCCTTACCGTGGACTCGGCGCATTTGGAATTCGTTCATCGTCAGAATGTCCCCTGCCTAAGATTTTCCAATGATTTGCATCATATTCATGTTAATCAGAGATAAAAAAAACAAGTTTTGATGTCATATGTTTCCCTGAAAGTGGGTGAGATGATGGACTTGCTTGCGGCTAATCGTTCTCTTGTTCATTGTCTTTGAGTATTTCCCAAAGTACAAACTTTATCAAGGGTGCCGAAAAGTGTCAGATATGCCGACAAATGTAACTTGCTACCATATGTAAACTCTATCTTTTCATATTTCTCTTCCAGAGGGTAATCAGTACGAAGGTGTTTGGCCAGGCGTGGCAGTGTTTCTCCAAAATCTCTTCATTTTTGTGGCGTAAGTTACTTTTATTTTCAGATGTTTGCATTCAGTAAGACTGTTGTATCTTTCAAATGAGTTTTGCTTAATGGGTTTGAGTAACAACAGAAGGATGATTTCACTTACAAGACATGTTTAAGCTTTTTATGCAATTTATCAGTTCTCCCTGGTCTGTGCTGTCACTCCCACTTCCGTCCCCTTCCTGTATATAGCTCTTTGCCTGTAATTTCTAGAATGGCTTTGCATACAAGTTGGAATACATTTGACTCATCCACTATGGGAGGGGGGGGGTAGGTGGAGTAAGCCAAATAGGTAATTAATTAAAGATGATCATCAAAATGATGCTCTTTATCAAGATATATGATAAATCCAAAGAAGTCAGGACCAATGTTGACTTGATTGATACTGTTGGTGATGTCCAGTTCCAAATTATCAGAATCCCTGTGTCTCAAGCAGTGTTCAAAAATTAATTTGGTTAAGTAATTATGACAGGGATGCCTAGCTCCAAGCCTTAATTAATATATCACATGCAGTCAATTTCCAAACTCATTTTCTGTGTCCCAGGTCTTCCTGGGTATGTGATCATGATCAGTTTTTCATTTCAATGATAATCATAGTCTTTGCAATCACACAGGCGTGTATGGTCGTGTGTGTATGTTTGTGACACCTACCTTGTAGAAACGATATCTCAAGAAAGGGAACTTGGACAAATCTCATGTTTGATGTGTAGGTGAACCATATTGAGTAACCAAACCCTGTTGTTTTTGGAGGAGGTCAAAGGTAATTTGGGGTCAACAGGGGCGCGTTGTAGGAAAATGTTGTAAACAAAATATGAGAAGGAAGGGAAGCTAGGACAAATCTCGTATGTGGTATGTAGGTGTAATCTCATTTGTGGTATGTATGCCTATGTTGAGTACATAAACCAGATTGTTTTAGGTGGAGGTCAAAGGTCATTTGGGGTCAACAGGGGTCAAAAAGGGAAAACATTGTAAACATAATATCTCAAGAAGTGTAGTTTGGACAAATCTCATATGTAGTCTGTAGTTGTATCATACTGAGTGCATGAACTCTACTGTTTTTGGTGGAGGTCAAGGTCAACAGGAGTCAGCTTGTGAAACCTTTCTTGCGATATCTCAAGAAGAGAAGTTTGGACAAATTTCATATATGGCGTGTACGTGTACCATATGTTTTAGATAGACCATACTGTTTTTGGTGGAGGTCAAGGTCATTTGACGTATCACCTGCTCATGAAAGTATTCATCATGAGATCATCAAAACCACAATGCATTTGTGCATTCTGTTTCAAGTGATGCATTGACCAGTAGATAACAGGAAATGTTTCTACCTCTCTGGTGCAGTGTTTGGCACCATTTATCCAATTGACAGTTCTACTCACTGACTGCTTACTCTTTGATTCTTTATGTCACTGTTTTGAACTCCCTTATAATTTTCAATGGTAGACCATTTCCTTGACATTGGCTGTACATTTAAAATCATGTCAAAGTCAGGTCAGTTACATCCGCATGCTGCCACGACTCGACTCTACTAAGACACAGTTCTCCCCTTGACACAACCATGAATGTCAAAACATGTGTGATATACCTGAATTGGTGATGACAAGGACCGGCTGTCTGATCACAGTCTGGAATGAAATTTGGTGCATTCTGCATTGACCCAACTTACAACATCAAATAGTTTTCGTTTACATCGTACAGTTGTTGGGTCAGAGCTGTGTGCTTCCCCCTTAAACAGCAGATATTAAGATCCAACAGCTCTCACCACCTATTTTCTTTCTACTCTCTCTTGTTTTTACAGAAGCATCATATTCAAATTTGGAAGGACGGAGGACCAATGGGAGTGAAGGACTTCAGCAGAATTTTATTGTGATGTCATGAGATGCATATGCAATCTCTGATGTAGACAGAGCTCACCTTTAACGTATGATAGAAAGAGAGATGTCATGCTCCTGTGGAAAAGTTGGGTGCTCTCTCCATATTACATTTATTTCTTTGTCTTCAGATCCTTTGTGTTTTTTGTTCCAAATATATGCAACGCAGATCATTTAAGTATAGTTTTAATCAGGTGATGGTTTATCAGAATCGAGCTATGACCGCACTTTGTCTTAGTGACAGAGCTAGTTCTGGTTTGATGTTGTATTCGGAGAAAATTCTTGGCCACCAGTCTCTTTATTCCTGCCATGAGTAAGATTACGAGTCGGAAGTGGCTTTGATTCAGTTATTGGGGGCTCTGTTTTTCCCTTAGAACAAGATTTACTTGTAAACTTTCCTCTCAGAGATAATTTTCCCAATTGTATGTACCTTCAAATCATGCATGTTTTTTTGTCATCTTGGCAATGCCGTAAGCCTTACTCGAAGGAAGTTTGGAGCGGGGTGTTGAGGTGGGGAGGTGTGTGGCATCATAAAGACAACGAAGGTGATGACTCTGTTGTGTTTTCATTTTAAAATGATTTACACATGTAATCACAGTCCCATTTGTATTTATTGGTAGTCTCCAAGCTGCTGAAACTGTGATCGTAAATGTCAAAAGAGTTTCTCACATTTTTAAATTTGGATAGGTGGTTGTGGTATTGATTTTACATAATGTTTTGCTTCAGCTTTCTCCTTAGCTGGTTTAAGCATTTCTAGACCGACTTGTGTTAATGATGTGCACATGACAAATTCTGTCAGAAAGTGCCTGAGTAGTGAGAAAAAATCTTTCATTCTTGAATTTTTTTTAACGTTGACGTCCCTTAGGTAATGTTTGTGAGTATGTGTTTTACGCCTCTTCCTAGCTTTGTAGATGGAATGTTGTTAGTTGAAGTATATCAGTGTTTACCTGCAGAGTTAAAGTAAACATCGATGACCTTTGACCAAACAACATTCCTTATTCAAGATAGGATAGGCATAAAACACATACTCATGAATATTGTCTCGGGGACGTCAAGATATGAAAAATTCAAAAGTTAATTTTTTTTCCTCTCTACTGGAGTACTTTATGACAGAATGTGCCATTGGTAGATTAGAAATTTGTTAAGGAGATGTGATTACACCCGATTTGGAGGAAGAATACGCAAAGGTTATGTAAAATGAACTCAACGACTACCTATCCTTATTTAAAAGGTAAAGTATTTTACATTTGTATATGATTGTATAGGATTTCTTTGATTTTATTCTTTCATTGTTTTTGTCAGCTTAGTTACAGTAGAGTGTGGTAACTTCTCCACCCTGATGGTTTGTGTTGAAACTGGAGAAATGTGTCCACCGTCCCTGTTTGTGCTCATGCTGTTACCTGCTTCAAGTTGTGCCAATGTAGTCGCTAGTCACCTGTGTATGTAAGGGGGCATCATGATGCTCCACATACCATAAGTTTATGTCGAAAACGACAATGCCTTGTACCAGTATCATCACTTTTGAAGGGTGGATTAAATATGTAAATAGAACTTAATGTTATTGTTGCACATCCCCAACCATTAGAACATCTGCTATGACAGGTAACCTAAGCCAAACCACTTTTAATCTTTGAGAAAATTCCTTCGAGGATTAAATATGGGTGATTCCTGATTTAAACAGCAGTCACTGCACAGTTCAATGTCTGTGCATGTATTAATGGGCTCTGACATGGTGAAGTTAGTGCTACACTGTAAAGGTAACCCCCCGACAACTCTTTTCGTGAAGGAACTGTCTCGCGGGGGCAATTGTCCGAGGTGGAATTCTCCATGTTGGGAATTGTTTGGGTGGAAGTTGTCCTGGGGAAGGTCGGAGGGTGAATTCTTCCAGGAGAATTTTGTGGGAGCAAAAATTGTCGGGGGACATTGTCTGGAAAAATTGTCTGGGGTGGGGGGTTGCCCAGTCCCAATTGTAAACAGTGCTTTTGGCTGAAGCCTGTCTCTGTGTTGGAAAGGTGATATTTCCTTCAATGAAAAAAGTATTTGTTAGACAAACGCTTTGAAGCTCAACAGTGGCAAGGCTGATAATGCTCAGAGGATGCAGCCATCATGGAGGTATCGTTTTGTCTTTTGCTCATATTGTAAAATGTTTCGTCTCTTTTCCATTCAAGAAGAATGCACCCTGTATTGAAAATCTTCCTGTGTGCATGTACCAGTGGTTGTGACACAATTTTGGACGGTGTAGTCACAAGAGTGATGGTATGGTACCACGCCCTCTCAGGTGTGATGTGTAAAGGGTGTAGGCACCAGAGTGAAGGTGTGGTACCATATTGCTCTGTGATGGAATTTTGTTGGATGTTCGCACCACAGTGGCAGTGTGGTTCCATGCCCTCAGTGATACAGTTTTTGAGGGTGTGGATACCACAGTATGGTACCATGCCCCTAATCTCTAATTTATGGAAGAACTCTGTAGTGTGTCTTTTGATTTCAAATGTGCAGTACTGTATGTATCCCTGGTGGGTCCAAGCCCTTTGTGTGGGAGAAGCCAAACTGGTGGTACAGTGATATTGGGCAGGAGAATCGCGCTTAGGAGGTAAATGTTTAACTATGTTTCCTCAGATGCAATTCGGTGCAACAAAAGTGTCCACTTTTGCAGTCAGTTTTGTTCTAAATAAATTTTTCTATGTGTAATTCTGTAATCAGCTTTATGTGGCCCCCATTTGGGTGGGTCTTAGCCTCTGTTGCCCCCCCCCCTACCTTCTTTCCACTTGGATCCACCAGTGTGCATATCACAAGAGATGTCACCGACATTCATGTATGACCTACATAACAACTGGAACCATCCTAAAGTGAGTTTTTATCCATCTGGGTATTTGTTGAGAACTCTTGGTGCACTCTTAGCCCAAAGTTATATTCAAAAGGGAGTCGCTCATCACAGACAGGTGAAATTCGAGATGACAGCGTAAAATGTTTCTGGCCCTGAAACACCATAGAAATGATTTATGTTTCCTTAAATGTTATTTTTTTTATAGTGCAATATATAGTTTTGCAAGTGTCTGTGCATGAGATACTGTAGAAGTTGGGTTGATGGTAACATAACTTTCTTTTGAGATATGTATGATGTAAATCACTAGCCTCAATAAAACTGTTAATACTTCTGTTTCTGGCTAATGTTCTCTGCTGTTGTCATTTCTCCCTTTCAAGAGCTTCAAAGAAGCGAGCAATACCTTTTAAATTTTAAGCATTTTTGGTTTCCACGAAATCGTAACCTTTGTAATCGTCCGGCGGTGTGTGTGTACGTGTGTTTGTGACACCTACCTTATAAACACAACATCTCAAGAAGGGAAATGTCATATTTGGTATGTTGGTGTACCACATTGAGTACGAGGTTCCTATTGATTTGGGTGGAGGTCAAAGGTCATTTGAGGTCAACAGGGGTCAAATTATAAAAACCTTGTAAACAATATCTCAAGAAGGGAAGCTTGGACAGATGTCGTATTAAGTATGAAGGTGTATTTTACAGAGTATAAGAACTTGTTTTTAACGGAGGTCATTTGAGGTCAAGAAATGTCAAACTGGAAACCTTGTAAACACTATCTCAAGAAGGAACTCTTGGACAAATGTCATAATTGGTATGTAAGTTTACAACGTTGATTACAAGAACCTTATGGATTTTGGTGGAAGTCAAAGGTCATTTGAGGTCAACAGGGGTCAAATTGTTAAAATATTGTACACATGATATCTCAGAAGGAAAACACTCTTGGGCAAATTTCACATTAAAAATGTAGGTGTATCTCTCTGAGTACACAAGAATTCCGTAGTCTTTGGTTAAGTTCAAATGTCATTTGACGTCATCAGGGTCACATAGAATTCTTGAAGACATCATATCTCAAGAGGAGAAGCTTGGAAAGAGGGAAACTTTTATAGATGTCATATTCAGTATGTGGTTATATTGAGTGCAAGAACCATTTGGGCTTTAATGGAGGGCAAAGGTCATTCGTTGTCAAGATCCGTCAAATTGTGAAAACATTTTAGACATGATCTCAAGAAAGGGAGCTTGTACAGATCTCATATTTCATATAAAGCATACATAGCTTGTAGCACACACTAATGCTATAATGTCAGATTGAGAAAAAAAAAATCTCATTATCGGATCATCGAAACCACAATGCAATCGTGCATTCTGGTTCTTTTTGTATCTCAAGAAAGATACCAATTCTTACCCATTATTCAATCATACTTGCACACTCCAGAGGAAGTACGGTTCACGAAAGTCCATAGTTTGCTAGACTCAAAATTTGCCATTTTGTGAGATTTAACCAGGCTCTTTTTTTGTCAGGCACATTTGTCTCCAGCCCTTCCTCTGTAACAATGCTTGCCCTTGCCTCTCTTCCATCCTACCACATTGTTTTCTGTTGAGATTTTAATGAGGGAAAAAATGGAATAACTTTGTGTGTGTGTGTGTATGAGTGTGTTTTTTTCTTTGCCTCATTCCCTACTTTTCCTTACCTATCCAATTTTACACCCTTCCCCATCCAACGATATCTCATTGGGGGTAGGAAGGGTAAATCTGGCGTCGAGCTCTTCAACATGAAAAATAACAGGAAGAATGCAGAAGGTGACGTGATTTTGGCACATTTGAATTTTATTTTGAATAACTTTGAAACTTAATACAAGGTCAACTCTGGTGAAAGCTTCAATGCATTGCACACACTAAAAACGTCAAATTTTCAATCCTGCTGTATAAACAAAATATAAGAAAGTTGTAACTAGGAAACTAAAGTATGATTACCCTCTACAAGCTGGTTGGCACGAGGTGTCATGCATTGATGTAATATAGAGCATTTTAAACTAGTGTAGAGGTCAATTTTTGTAGTTGTGAAGATAGTTAATATTGAAACTGTATCACTTGACACCCGAAATCAGTCTGATCGAATGTCGGACATTCTAAACTGCTAAATAACTCTCCTTTCAAAATGAAATTAGTGACTTGCCATCAGGAACGGCGTCAGGTCCCGGACTCTTAGCAGAGGTTACAGGGAGGGAAGTATGCGAATTGTACTTTTCTAGAACATTGCAAACTGACAAATAGACACCGAATGTTGGTGCATGTTGCTGCAGGTGGTAGGAAAATCATTTTGGAAATGGGCGCATAATAGCATGGAACAGACATGTTTAGGCCTATATTTGAAACAATCTGCCAATAATGTTAAGGGGAAGGGTTGCATGAACGAACGTACTGACAGTGCTATTTCCAGGAGCTTGTTTGCGGAGCGTGGGAGGGGCGAATTCCGGAGATACGATCGGCATCTACCGATGGTGGCGCTCCTCTTAGACTATTTGAGCTTTGGTCCCAGGAAAGTTGCACTCACTTCGACACTGGCAGTACAACGAGTACTTGAGATCGCTCAGCCGGGATCTGTCACGTGGTAATAATAGGTATAACTACCAACAAATTCAGCAGACTGTAAGCTCATAATCCATTGGTCCGATCTGGTTTAACTGAGATGTTTGTGAGATGTTTGTGAAAGAGTTACAAATATAGGTATGATATGCAGGACTATGATGAATAGTGGGTCAAATGCTCTACGGATGAATGATGACGAATGACCCCGGAAGAGCAAAGTTTTGTTAAAAGAGGGCGCTGTAATTAAGAGCTCATGGTCCAAATTACACGAACATTCGTCACACTGCTGCTTCTCTGTTATTGCACCGTGGTAGTCACCCTCTTGGCGACACGATGTAGTTTTACGACACGCACCTTCAAGACATTCATTAGGCAGTTTCTCACCGCATATCACCATTAGCCTATACTTTGATCATCGTTAATCTATTCCTAAACTTTTCTTCAGCTCGTGAAAACGTTCCCTCGTGTGATTGTAAAATTTGTAATCCAATTCTAGAAGAGCTTTCACCCTTTCCTCTACTTCGGGTTTCACCGGTTTCTTCTTTTTGGCTTTCATTTTCTTTTCATTCCTTTCTGGAAAATAAAAAATAAATCGAGATGAAGACCTTATTGAAGTGAACCTAAAGTAAAAAATTTCAAAAACAGATGTCTCAAAGATGACAAAAATTAATTCAAATGGTCCACATGATATTCCTGCACTGAGATATAAATTGCTCAAAAGTTTCAAATTTTATATCGAGCATTTATTTGTGATGTCATTCTTGTAGTGCTCAAATTACTTCTTTTTTGTTTTTCCGAAAGTTGCAAAGTCGCAAAATGTGATACCAGTCTTTCAGTGCAGTGACTTGACTATTAACCTACAAGACCCCTTCAAACATTATGACATTCAAGAAAACAGTAAATCTCAAGGCTATGTAAACATTTTTCTTCCAAAGGAAACAAAAGCAGGCAACGTGAGATGTACAAAGAGGGAATCACGTATTATTTCATACCTGACTGCTCCGAATTAAGTGAATAGAATATTACCGCTATATCTCAGGAATGGAACAAGTTATGAAGATGGAAGTTGAATGAAGACTTAGGGTACACTTTAAAGGCAGGTTGGCTTTCTCCAACTTAGTGGCGGTATCACATTTCTACTCACGTATAAAGTTCCTCTATCTCCAAAAAGAATAAGGCCAACGCAGAACGCAGAATTGTTCTGTGTGGGTGGGGGGGGGGGGGGTTAGTATAACCTAGTGACCTGTGGATATGATGCGGCCCTTTTCCTAGGTATGAAAGTATTGTACCAAAGTTTCAAGTTGCTGTTAAATAGGCATTGTGCTTCACGCAAATATAGAGGTCCCTGTAGACTAAAACACCAAAACGACTGATTTTTTAAGTATTTGGACAAACGGATATCCAAAACTGCCTTTGGTGTCCTTGGTACGTCTTTCAATGTTATACAATCAAAGTTTAACGTTTCACAGTTGGAAGGTCCTTTTTGAAAATCTCCTTTTTTCTACAAGGCAGCATATGACGCCATATTAGGAACCAGTTCATGCACGAGCTATGGATCCACAGTAATTCAAAATGTACCGTAATCGCAGTTGTTGTCACCAGTTCAGTAATTCTAAATTTGGGGTCTAATGCTGAAGATGGGCCCCTCGGAACCCATCTTGGTCTCTGCCCGCAGTATTTCCAATCATCCTAAAGTTGTCACTAGCAAAGTACCATCATGTTAAATCATCAACATTGTACAAGAAAATCTGTAGGAGAACAAGTTTTTGCAGAATTTCATAAAATTAGCAGCAGGTCCATGATCTTTGATAAAAAAATTCATGAATTCCCTGAAGGCACCTCTAACAACACACCATTTTGAGAAACCAATAAGATTGCGCATGAAAATCTGTACAGGAAGATGACCGTTTTGTACAATTTCATAAGGTAGGCCATAGGACCCACATGGGAGCTTGTACCAAAAATTCCTAAATACCTCAAATGGCCCACTACAAGACACATTGTGTGCAAGTTTCAAGTAAATTCATGAAAGTATGTGCAGGTAGATGCATTTTCAATTATTGTGGAAAGATAGCTCTTGAGTAAATGTTCTCCTAATATAACGTAATATGACGTCATACAGAAACAAAGCTTTTTCAAAGGGGAGCTTCCAACTGTGAAACTTAAGCTTTGATTGCATAGTAACATTTGATGCTCAAACAAGTACACCAAAGGCAGTTTTGGATGTCAATTTGTCCACTACATTTAGAAGGCCGAGTAGTGACAACAAATTTACCAGTTTACGCCAGCTGTCTGCTTCATGAGTTGGAGACCAGAAGGTAACTTTACACTATTAGGCCTTTCATTTTAAAAACCACCCCCCCCCCCCTTCTTTGGTTACTTTCCAATAACTCAGTTTTCTGTACATTCAAACTCACTCTCCGTCGATGTCTTGAATTCAGTGAGGATTCCGTGGTAATAATCTGGCAATAACTTCTCCAAAACTTTCAGAAAGTCTTCATATTCTTCAGCAACTCCAACAACCACGTATTTGTCTAAATTCTGCTTCGCTGTTTCTAGGGCCTCCTCTGTCGGATCCCTGAAAAACGAGATAGATACGCTTTAAAATGTCGACGAGTACACTGTGTTATCATAATAGCAATGTAAAAAGAGTAAGTTCCTTCCACGTGCACATATTATCATGTCATATCTTTTAAATTTGCAAATCTCTCTGATTTGCAAATACCGATCACTGATATGCACTTGCAATGGCTTATTTGGCGCATTGCACCCCCCCCCCCCCTCGTCCACCCGTATCCGCCTCACCCCTTCCAACCAGACTATAAATTAACGTAAGCCAGGAAAGAAGAACGCTCTGACTCCATGTGTAGCCCCCAGCTCTTTCAGACAGAAATAAAATTAAATTAAATTACAATAAGAACATCTCTCCATTATTTACTGAATTGAAAAGGCCAGCCCTTATATGTTTTTGTTAGGCTCTATGTCAATGTAAGTTAGTGAAATCTTTTTCCATAATTGTGTATAGTATTTTTACATATATCGTCTTTAAGCGATGCTGTGTTTAAATAGAGACTTCACTTTTGGGTAAGGCTGTATGAATCAGAGAGGCAAGACCCCATCTGACGTTTCACCTATTTCCTGCCAGAAAGACGCAGACTCGTTGGTAATAAGCAGCAGTGCATCATCACGCAGTTAAGGACCATTTGCCTTCTATGACAGCTCTTACAATGAAAAATATGAAAACATCGTAATAACCACCACGCAGTGTCAGAGAAACAGCACGGCTTCGGTATTAGTTACACGAAAAATTGATTATATCCAGTAAGGCTGCATAGCAACAGTCGCTATAATTATGACGTCACGTGCACAACCTCTATAAAGCAATTGATATTTATAATAATTGAAGATAAGAGAAGGACACGCGTTCATTGATTGGTGAGGTACATCTTTTGTATTACTTACTGACAATGCGGACTATATCCACAAAAGTACTTCACCAAGAGACTTTGTCCGTATGGACCGATACACTCTGGCCGATCCCGCTCTACGCACTCGTTGAAACTCTGGAAAAGCAAAGAAATAAGAAACAAGAAGAAGACTTTGATATGTATAGTCGATCGTATCTTCCGTCTTTCTAACGGTAAGATGAGCAATCTAAATGGAGATGACTTCTTCTTTGGTGGTGAAAAAGTGTACAAATTGCATGTCGTTAACATGTGCAATGGTCCAGTTTGTGGATAGAACTGCATCAAAACTTTTGTACTACGCGTGTCATTTGTTGTTGTTGTTGTTTTTGTGTTATTATTTTCATTATTCGAGGAAGAGGCATGAGTGTACGCCGGGGGGGGGGGGGGGGACTGCATGGGTTTGAGCACATACATAGACCCATTGAATACGATCGTTTTATGATTCTGTCAACTTCAGCCAGGGCCGTGGACATTCATTAAGAGATGTTGATCCCAGTGTATCAAGTAGCCTATGCTATGGAACTTGGAAGATATGTAAACAATATTTTCGAAAACGCCCTTGTTATATCAATGATGAAAGAAAGACGGTGAGTGAAAAGTGCACCCGATGGAATTTTTTTCTAGTGCAAATGATCTGCATAGTGGAAAGGGGAAAGGGCAGGGACAATTTTTCAATGTGTGTGCTTAAACCTGGCTCACCGTTTAAGCCTAAGTGAACCTGACACGAAATTGCATTATTTAAGCTATATGTTTCATTGTGATGGAGCATGCGTACAGCGATCTTGTTAATCACAAAGCCATTCGCCCTCTATAGCAAACCCTTAAATTTTGAATGGTTGTAAGATGTTTTAAGAATTTTTCAATTTAAAGTAACAGAAAATATGTGGAAATTAATTTAGTGGTTCGAGTAACGCATAGTGATTATACGATGGAACACAGACTATTATCTCGTAGACTTAGGTAGTGACGTAATGACGATTAACTATTATTTTGTGATCACTCTTTTTAAGGGGGTCATCGTTGAGTTGGCTCACAAAATTCATGATATTTTGTAATCGCTGCTGAGTATTTCTCCTATGCTGATGACAACTGGTCAATTGACGAGATAATAAACATCTGGCACACAACTGAAGCACCATTGATAGGGAAATAAACGGCCAGAATCACTCATTGGAAATCCGTGACCATACACTTTTTAAAATAACGTATTAATTATAGGCAACCTCTGTTCATAGGAAACAAAAGTATAGCACAATTTATCAAATTTTAAGTAACTGCAAGAATAGATACATGTGACTAATGAGGCTAATTATAAGTGTTAGCATGGAATGGATTCCTCCTAAGTCATAACAAAATAATTTTGTCAACTCCACGCCAGCGGGGCCACTTTTCAAAAGCAATAACGCAAGACATCCATCTCTCGGGCGAAACAAAACAACAGCTATTAGAAGGACGAGGGACTCATTCACTATCTAAGTGTGGAACTTCACTCTTTGTGTTTTCAAGTTCAGATAGGGCACGATGACAAAATTTCAAATCACGTGACCAGATTGACAGCTAGCTTACCTCGTTTATGAACTTCGGATGTGTCATCCTGTGTAACTGCTTCAGATTTGTAAACTTTCCGTCACCGAATCGAACAAAATAATACTGGGAGACCATCCGGTCGAAAGGGTCCCGGATGAGGTTCAAGTATAACGGTCTTTTATGACTGTTGGAAATATACAATAACATAAAACTGTAAATGTTCTAATTATTTTATTTTGCCGTTATCAAATCGGCGATCTATAGATTTTCCTTTATGAGAGAGCGTTTTATAGAGCACACTGTCATAAAAGGAGCGTGGTACTTTAAGACTTTTAAATATCGTAAAGTAATAACACTGAACTGAACTGAACTATACGTTGTCTGGCCTATGATAGGTTTTGCTCTACCAGAGTGCATGCATTACGTACTGACCATAGAAGAGCCTATACTCGTGACTGGAGAGTCAAACGTCTACCTGGCGCGACATCGATTAGCATAAGTTATTTCATAGTTCTTCGGGGAGTATTGGTCCATCAAGCTAAATCCAACCCTTCATAAATACCCAGTCTAAATTTTGCATATTTTCATTCGTTCTTGGTCATTTTCTAGTTACGTCATACACATTTAATTATGTAAAGACAACAAAATGCCGTTTTACGTCACATACATTAATCAATAAGAAAATCTTTCGTCAGAGGGGAAATTTGCAAACAAGAAGATAGCTGTAAAGAATGGGCCCGGTTCCACCCCATAAAACGTAAGTAATGTTTGTATCCACTGTAGAAAGTCAGCTTGAACAATCCCATGAAACTCCATACTTTGGAAGTCTGTGTCCTTATAGTGGAGGTTCGACATAATTTTTTTTAGCCAATATCATTTTTTTTGTGTGAGTGTTAAACAGTATTATTTATTTTAAAGATTTACACACGGAGACCTCAATGCAAACTGAAATGTGAGGAGGGGGATATATAACTAACTGGCAGGTTTGGATGATCAAAGCTGCCCAGACAGGGGGGTTACGCAATGCACTGTTTGACAGCTTGTTGCACGTTAGACAGGGAACGAAACGCAATTGCCCCTAGGGTTTGTTCTAACGCCCATTAAGGTGGCCACAAGAGAAACCCCGGAATAACCTCTGAGATATTTGTCGAAAAAAGTTGGCAATCGACGGTGAAGAGCCAAGGAGAGCAAAAAAAAAAAAAAGGCCAAGAGTTGCATATCGACAAATTCGTTCAAACATACGATCACCAACATAGTTTCCTTTTCGGGTAATTTGTAATTTGGTCGGTGTATCGATGGTGAGGGGGACGCGCCACTTGTTGTTCACGGTGAGCGTGCGAGGCTCGCTTCACTTTTTCTTTCTAATTTATTCTGCCTCTGCTAGAAACTTTTTATTCCGAAATATAACTAAAGGACTAAAGGGTCATGTTCTTGATTTCGAACTGCCCGTATATTAAAATAATAGTCTTGACTGGGAAGGTAAACCAGTCAATCCATTTCCTTGTTTTGAACATAAACGTAGGCCCAATATGGTACACAAAGCACTGCATGCGCGAATCTCTCCGAAAATTTGGGCATTTGGGATGTGCAGGTAAGTCTAAGGGTTGGGATCTGAACACCTTAATTCGTCACGAAGTTTCCTTATGAACATTTACAAGTATATAGCAACTACATCAGTCACTCACCAAAAGCGTGGATTGGCCTTTGTTACAATGTCCCCTCAGCTCAAGAGCCACAACATTTATCTCTTCCGAACTGCTGAAGGGGGGGGGGGGGTGATATTGTGTCCCCCACCCATTGATATGTGGGGGGGGGGTTGTGTCCCTCCAAGAATTGAAGTCCATGTTTAATATACATAAATTATATACCTGGATTTTAAGCAAAGCCCTTACACAAATGCAAGGGGAAGGGTTCCAAAAATGACGAAAATATTCAAAGTGATTGACTTGTGTATACTTAGGCCAAAATGGATGCGTCGAAATTAGTGAAGTCACCCTTGATTCCTGGGTAGAGTCATTAAAATTTGCGTAACTCAGAATCCTCTTCAACCTTTACCCTCACTAAATCGTACACATCAATTAGAACATCAGAACACCAGATGTTTTAAGGATGGGGTTTACAAATGAGGCAAACAGACAGTTTCGTACATAGTGTACTCGTCAGTGCCTAAACTAAGACTGTGTACACCAACATGTGTTCTAAGTCACTGCACTTAATAGATAGTTGTTTTGGTGTCTACATTTTGTCATTGTTTCGTTTTCTGAAGGTGCATATTGTCGATTTCACTAGAATAGATTATTTTTCGGCTATATATATTTATATTTTCACGCACTACAAAGCTTTTTTGAGCGGTGTGTGTGGGGGGGGGGGGGGGTTACGCTTAACATCATGTAAATTTGAGCCCCCCTGCCCCACTCCCACCCCAAAAAAGAGCAAACAAAGGAAAAGAACATGTCATGAAAGACGTTTTACGTACGGTAATAACAGTTTTTCCCTGCTGTAATCAAGGAAATATATATGTCCATGTAGCACTGACGTAACGGGTGTGTTGCGGAGACGTTTTCTGACAATTTCGTAGTAAGGCACTTCTCGCTTAAGTCTTTGCTGTAGAGTAAAAAACCATTACAATGTTATAAAAAAAGAACAAATACGTCAGGAATGATGAGAAAATTGAAGACGTCGAAACATGAACATACAATAAACTAATCGTTTTAAAAGTAAGAAATGTATTTCTAAATTTCAGCTTTCAAAATTACACTCTCAAAGATGGTTCATCCACAATTTTTTTTATAGATTAAGGAAGGACGATTTAAAGATGCAAAGCACGAGTAATGTTTTTTAGGAGAAGTCCTTGATTGCCAAATTTTTTTTGTCGAAATATTTCGAAGGTTAAATACTTTGAAAGGTCACGGTTAAAATGAAACCATGACCGTAATGTAATGTAACCCCAATGCCACAGGCAGACGTGTATATGTGTATGCGTGTGTTTGTCGGGGGGTGGTGAATTGCCCCTCCCATGGATTTCCAAGTACATTTTCACCACTTTTCACTTTCATTTCCATGCTGAAACCCATTTGCGATCTGCGAAATTCTGACATTATATAGTTTTTGGCCTCAAAAAGGAGGAACTCCTCCCCAGGCCACAAATCAGTCCAGTCCCCCCCCCCCCCCCCGTCAAAATGTCTGAGTATGGTCTTGATGTAGGGGCAATTACATACGTTGATCTTCCGAGAACCTGTGAACCATTTCTGAGTATCAAAATAACTCGTACTTACCCATTTTTCTCGTGAAATGATAATTTCTGCCGGTTTTCTATATCCGTATCTCTCTGCCAGTATTTCCGTCAACGAAAGTAAAGTTCTGCTGCCGCACTTGGGAACCCGATTGTACATGAGTATATGATGCTGTTTATGAAAAAAGAAGTGATTGTTTACAAAATTTGAGAACAATTTTACGTAAACCGAGACGCATTGTTCTATTCTCAATATCCGTTTGTTAATGAAACTTTTTTTGCCTGCCAGTTTATATTTTTTATTTACATTACGTCACTATAGAATACGAGAAGGGTGACTATACTGCTGCATGTTCCATTACTTATTCAATGTTCCTTTACCATTTTTATCTGTTTACGATACCACATTTTCCTTGTAAGGTGGGGGGGGGGGGGTGGAAGCTGGACAAAAGCTAATGTTGGACTCTTTCAATGCAATTTTGGCGCAAGTCACGAAAAGATGGCAAAGGGTGTGGTGACTTTCACACACAACCCCCCCCCCCCCAACCATTCAAAATGAACTTCACAGATTCCCTCTTACTTACTTGAATAAGCCTACAAAACAGAACATAACAAATGAACACATAATATAATTTTAAGGGGCCCCGTTTTTTGGACTGGGGAGGAGACCGTTGGTACGTGGTTTCGTTAGAATTTCTTTCCAAAATCAGAAGATCAGCTCTATTATAATTTGTGTCAATAACTCAAAATTAGCAAATCTCATTTTTCGTTAACTCACCCTTCCGGCGATACATTTTCCGTAGAGGTATGACGTGTCCGGTATTCCATTTGATTGGTTACCTGAAAGTAATGCGGGGAAAACACAATAATTAACAAGAAAGAGATCAGCGATCAGCGGTTTGTACAAACCAGAGGCACTTACAAACGACTGATTATGGCAACTGGTTACGAGGAAGGAATGGGGGTGAGGAGGGGGTGGGGTGGGGGCTGAAAGATTAAATAGGGACTTCCTGGTAATAATCTGTATTGGAAATATTTTGCACGGCCTATATCGGTTTAAGAGTGGTCCATATTCAACACATCGCAATATCTATTCCATTTCTTCGTGTTGCGTATTATGGACTGTTTCTTTTTTCTCCGTAGGCATAATGTTCGTTACCAGCTTACCGCAGCTTGTCCCTTTCCGTTCCAGTTCTGTGTATAACTCAATGTCTTTCTCTTTGTAGTCGGCTGTATCAACCAAACCGCCTGCCGAGTCGATGATCGAACTTCCGTAGTCGGGGTAATCGTCGCCCTTTTTTGCCATCGCGAAATACTCTTTTTTCACGTGGTCTAATATATGGCGAGGGTCCATGTTCCGAACTATGTCCGCACGGACGACGCTCACAGTGTTACTGTAGTTCATAGTCACGTGTATACCAAGCAGGAAGGTTATCGTCATGGCAACGACGGCGATGAAACCGCCCGAAATGACGATAACCTGTTTCGGTTTAAAACCGAGGAGATATAGAAGTGTGATGATCATCTGTCCAGGCGATACCGTCTACACGCGTAATCGTTCACTGCGCTACACAAATTTCCACAGTTTGTAAGAGGTGCGATGTTACGTTCCACTTTGATTCCATGCATATCAGTTTCCACTGTACCGTACGAACGAACATAGCGATGCACGGTTGCACAATAAGGAGGCTCACGATATGGTGGTACACGTGTAATGTTACAATTCATGATACAGCATCGAAACATCACATTTTAGAAAAGAAATGTTTCATGTGTGACTCTCCCTTTTCCAGAATATTGTTTTGACGGTTGAATGACGTTCTAAAACATCGAAATCATCTTCTCTTCAGAATTATCTGCTACAAACGTGAACGTTCCAGCAAATGATAAGCTTACATCCAGTTGGCAAGGCGACTTAGAAAATGGAACTTTTCTTGTTTAAAAAAAAAGTCAGAACTTATGACACCAAAATGACGAGGACGAGCACAGTGGTACAAAAACCAAATATCGAACTGAAAAAATATCAAATCTCGGCTACGAGCGGTGATTCTGGTCAACCAGAAGAAACGAATCACCCACACTTACAAACACACTCATAATAAAGCGCTTTCATTCAACCCTATAGTATGGGTAAATGCAGATTTCAAGCAGCCTGAACACACAAAAGACCAAATATATGAAATATATTTCGCCTATGACGTAGAGCAACGAAAAGCAGCCTGTTCTTTCAAAGAGCGCTGGTGCGTATCGCTACATGTATTGTACTTTTATTATGAGGTCACCTCTAGACTTGATCAAGTTGTAAGTAGATCGTTATCTGCCCGGCGAAGACGTGGAGTGCAATAAGGAGTTCCTTGTAGGGTACTTCTTGTATCCTGATGAGGCGTTACTCCTGTTACAAATTGGCGAAGTTTGGATAGGGAGTGCATTAATAAGACTGCACTGAGGTGTTAATGCAAATAAGGACATAAGAAATTCGATAACCAGATTCATATTGTGCTTTTTTTTTTTTCTTCTCGCTGCTTTGTATTCAAAGTCTTGGAACGCTGCAGAAAGATAATGCTGCCGATAATGATAGTGCTGAAGAAAGCAATTTCGCATGAAATCGGGTATTCATAAGTTAGTGATTCAGAGGTGGTAGGTTATTGGACTGTGACTATCATTCAACGGGTGGCCGAGGGAGGGGTACATGACATTACTATAGACAAGTTCTGGTATCATACATTGGATAACACCACTATGAGAATTCTCTCTACACAAATAGGAGAAACAAAATACCTTAAAGTATCGTTAATGCATCAATATCTTAACCCCCTTACCCCATGTGAAAACCGATACATGTAGACTTCGGATTGGTGTAGTTTCATTCAAATTGGTTTTATGTGTAGTTTAAATCATTATATGTCGCTTTCAAATTGGTATATATCGATCTTCAATCGTTATATGTCGATTTTATATTGGTATTAATATAAGTTAATGTCCACTGTTCGGACTCTCACACTGCTGTTATGAGGTTATTGTCGGTTATTCGCTATATTTTTGTCGGACTTTACAACCTAAATACTTCTTAAGCCTACGATAACACCCTCGACTAGGTTCGACCATGATTTACTACATACTTATAACATTTCCCCCCCTCCCCAGAGATTGCAAAATGCATGACCTTCATTCAAAAACGTAAACGAAAGGTGGAATATTGTATATTTCAATTAATTATATGCACCCGTTCACACACGTGCCCTTCTGATTGGTCACTGGCGTATCACGTGATTATAGACACATGTGATGCTGTTTGGTTGTTCTACGTTTTTTTTTCTTCAAAATAGGATATAATGAAGGTAGGGGTTGAAGAAACGCACTCTTTTGGGACTGAAGAAACTCCGCAATTCAAAAATTCAAAATAAAAAAATAAAAATCCGCAAAATAAGGCACGATTGTAAGTCCAAAAACCTCAGTTACATAATGTGAACTCTGAATCTGTCCTTTGCCTTAGCAACGGTACTGTCATTGTTCTTGTATATGTCTTCCAGGGAGCTCGTTGTCCAGCCGGCTCTAATTGGTGTTACTGTATACGTATTAATCATAGTTGGAACAACGAAGTTTTGCATAAAGTTAACTCAATGGAGAAGTCACAGTGCCTCAAGTTGTAGTTTTCTGTATATCTGAAATTTTCTACCATAAAAAAGACATTTTTGATACATTTGAGAATAAAACATAATAATCTAAAAGAAAAGCAAATTGGGCATTAAACAAAAATCGCGCATTGTCCAATTGCCGTATAAACTATGCATACCACAAACTGAAAGAGACAACGATTTTTTTTTCATCTTGTCTTTCAGGATGAATAGAGAATAATTAAGACACTACGATGAGTACTTGAGATATGCCATTACTTGGAAGAAACAATTACAATCTTTCCAAGTATCAATAAGCATGGCACGACAGGGAACGACTTTGACAAGTCTATAAAAGTGTAATCGAACTTAGCATGGTTGCTTGTAGGGTGTAAATCACGAAAGAAACTGATACCGTTAGAATTTGAGAAATACAGACGGATTTATAGATTTGAATATTTTACTCGAAAACTAGAAGGAAGAAAAGACAAAATTTCTCGATATTGGGATTGACTTGTGAATACTCGCGAGAGAGGATTGATTTCCCGCAAACGATCAATAGATGAGTACAAAGAGGGCGCTATATCGTCGGTGAATCTAGGGTAATCCATTTGAATTATCTTAGCGGTGAATAACGTAGTCAAAACCGCCTTGATCAGATAAGATGTAGTAAGATATCGTAAGATGTACGACTAGTGAATTTTTGTGTGAAGACAGCCAGCCATAGAGGTCCATGTAGAACTCATGGGTTAAGCTTATGAGAAGTTGGAGGAAAAGAGAACCGTACTATCCTTTGGCAGGGAGAAGGAGGTGGGCCTACGATAAAACCTGCATCATTGAAGAAACTCTTATCTAAATCAGACAGACCGTATGTGACTTGAACACCTGCCTGGGTGGTACAGAAGACAAACCTGAAAAGGTCTCAAAGTAGTCAGATTTACAATAAATTGCTTGCAATTACTGAGGAAAAGGTCTGCGAATGTCACCAACTTAGAGTCACAGGAGTGTGTAGTGTTTGTGTATTTATGAAGGGGGTGGGGTGGGTGTCTTTATGGAGGGAGGGAGGGTGCATTTATGGAGAGAGAGGGTGGTGATACATCTGACAGAATACGAAGAGGCGTAACCCCTGACGGCTAGTACAGTGGTTCTCAAAGTTTTCCTTGTGACGACCCTTTTCAGGTAGGATGCGTCAGGGGCTCAGAGCATGACCGCACCTACAAATCCACAGGGTGTATCAAGGTCGGTCTTTCGTCACCTTAAGCTACAGTAAGTGGTGAGCAAAATTTTCGCTTGGTTCTGCTCCTTGATTGACAGTAAACAAAAGATATATATTAGCTCATTAGCGTACACACGGGAAGCGTTTTTTTTTCTTTTATTACGCATGGGGGGGGGGGGGGATCCTGAATGTTCACCAGGATATGCTGTCTTTGCACAAGCAGCAACTTTTAGTCTACATGCTGTTGGGGGGGGGGGGGGACTAAAATGAAGTAGTTGGGAGAACTGGAACCCTCTGGCCGATGAGTATCTGCCTTTAACAAATCTGTACGATAATCTGTACTAGTGTAGCTGTGAACGACACCCAAAGTGAGCCTAGTGCTTCCCATGTTGAGTGCAGTGTGTGTAAACCAAAATGCTACTCTATTCAAGAATTACGCCGATCATGACGGCACAGTAAAAGTGGTAAAATCTAAGACTCATTGGCTTCACAAATCTTATAGTCTCCGTCTTACCCAGTGTACCCTGTACCCTTTCACTTCGGGCCTGAGCAAGGGGTGTAGCTAAAGCGCAGAGTTGTGGACGGGCAAATGCTGATTAAACCCAATAATGTAGATAGTCTTTTGGAACTGCATGGAGTCATATTGAACGCGCTATGGGCGTTAGTGGAACTAAAGCAGTTTTAATCCTTTTGTCCTACTACTCGCAGGGGCCAATTAAATCACTTTGTTAGCCATATCAGTCTCAAGCCGAATCGTCGCTGGGAATGGAAAACTCTAACTCAATGGGTGGAGAGGGGGGGGGGGTACATTTTATTCACTGGAGTCATTCATATGGCCGTGGCTTTAGTTACTTTGATATAGCTTGCCCCATTGCTCTTGCCTCATTTGACCCCATTTGATATGGACCCCATGTGTTATATGTCTCTCAGTGAGATTCATTGACATGCATGAAAAACTTGCTACACTGCAATCTCACCATGGGACAAAACATTAAAGTACCGTAGGTGGTTAGTAAATTTAAGTTTTCACGGTATTTCTAAAAAAAGGCAACCGGTATAGAAGGACGCCAAATAATCACACTTGGATTTAAGCGGTTTTTCCCCCACACATTTTACATACGTGTAAGTTTGGGTATGGCGCTAGTAAAACCTCTGCGGCACTTTCAAAGTTTTTCAATCTGTTTACTTCTCCTTGATTTTGACTCATATCTCCACAATTATTTTACAATTTGCTTTAAAAATTTTACGATTATTGTCGATATGCTTCACTGTTATTTTCGATATCCCAGGATTATCGTCTAGTTGCCGCTTACGATGTCCAAGATTTGTCCATTTTTTTTCCCTCTTCAATGCACTCAAACGTAATCGAAGTGGACTATTATCGGTTTCTGTGTTAAAATCGGTTAACCGTAAAAGCTTAGTAGTAATGATCATTTACGGACAATTGTTAAAGCCCCCATCAGCAAGGGCAGAAGATGGGCGATCTGAAAGTGCGAGCATTCTTTTCTGCAAACTGGTTCTTCCAATCGAGTGTTTATATTCCAGATTAGGACGGGCGTGTGCAGCTGATCCACGAGTAATATGAAAGTTGATGGAAGTATTTGTTGAGTAAAGAAATACATAAGTCTAGAGTAAACAACCGATACACCAGTTTAACTCTACAATGCAATAGGGTTTCAATTTAAATTCACAGTGAGCTAGTTTGCTCAAAGAGTAAAATGGTGTTCAATGCAGCCTCATAGTTTCGAGAAACATGTACAGCATGCAATAACAGCATGCCGGAGGAAGGGGGAGGGCGTGGGGGTGTGAAGGGACAAGAATTGACCATCCGACATCACCTGAATAATTGTGACACATAGAGATATTAACAATATAAGTACAACCTTCGGTCATGATATTTCGTTCATGGTTGAAACTCTACGAACGACAAGAGAATTGCGGGCTAATTATCTCCGTTGTTCGAACAAACCTAACCCCCTAGCCCTAAACGTAACACACTGAAACGATTGCCGACTGGTTAAAATATCGTGCGTGACTTCAAATTCGTTTTATTCCCACGGATTTGTTCCTGGCTTTTGGTTCAAATTTTGTTTGCCCGAGTAAGCTGCAATCTTCATTATACTCATTTTGAAAATGTCCGGTGTACGCTTCAGGTTGAAGAATGTCTGTTACCTGGTTACAATTCGTTCACATTTTAATAGGCTTTTACATGTTGTCTTATGCATGTCTGCTTTCATTAAAAAAGGCTTTCCATATAAAAAAAAGGCATATAGACTTGGCTTTTGCTGAAAAAATACATCTTATGTAATTGCTTATAAACCTTGGCAAACATATTGGGAAATAAATGAGACGGAAAAGAATTGAAAGTCATAACTAAACCTTACTTCAGTCATCAGTAACTGGCGTTCATATCTCCCACTTATACCAAAGAGATGGGGGAGTTGGTAATCAGTTTGAAAGGTCGAAGTTTTAAAGTGAAAGACCAGATAAAAAGTGTACCATACAACGAGTGAAAACAATAACAAGGGGGGGGGGGGGAATTCAAAAATGAAATCTAAGACAATTGAAGGGGAAGGGAAATCAATAGTCAAAACTAAAAACAAAGGGGGACAGAGGGATGAGGGAGCTAGCGCTATGAAACTCGTTCGTGTACTGTAGCCTGTATAACGTAATGCACTTTGAGATGGGGTGCGAGGGTGGGTGGCTGGGTAGGGTGGAGGAGTAGGGTGGGGACAACAACTGACAACCACGGCGGATCTATATCTACATGGTAGCCTACCTGCGCATGATGTTAAATGAAACGCTGGCTCCAGGTGCCCCTCTTCGTCTGTGTCACTTCTGTTTCCTCTTTCTTCTTTCTGATTGGTCAGTTTGGTGACATTGCTTCCTCTCTGAGTGCCCTCCAAATTCGGTTTAATCTCACTGCTTCTAATCCCTAAATTCATTTCACTTTGTTCTCCTTTTGAGATTCTCGTAACATTCACGAAATACGTCGTCCTTCTCTCACCTAGTATCCGTTTTTCTTCCCGCTCATTACTGATTTGCATATTTATCGGAGGATGTCCATTCTCGTCTCCTATTGGACCATCATCGTCGTCTCCTCTTGAAACATCTTTGTCCTCCTCAATTCTGTTTCCGTTCGCTATCATTTTGGAAAAATTTTGCCCCTGTAACATCTTATCGAGATCCTGTGATATGACGTTTTTCACGTCGTTGATCTTGTCCCCTCCTCTCGAGATTATATCCAACAGTTTTGGATGCGCGTTGTTTTTGCATACCAACCACGTGACCACCACACAGAGTATCGGCGTAATCATCAAGAGGGTGACCCTTAACATAAACCGAGCATGTGATCCCCACTGGTAACGTAGATTAGCTGCTAACAGCTGGAAGAGGTTTGGTCCTGCCATCCTCATATTTTTTTTTCTTTTTCAGCGAAAATGGTGAATACGTTAGACCTGCTCAAGTGAATATCTGCAAAATTGTGAAAGCTGATTTCATCGACTGAAGTCCACCGATGAACTCAAGGCTAAATATATCACAAAGAGACAAGTAATTGGCACAGTTAGTTAATGAAATACACGTTGTCTAATAATTGGCACTGTGGACGGAGTGAAAGGTACTTGGTGCATAGTCGGTTCAAAGTCTACCTGATAAAGTTGCGTCCAAATGACGTTGTATCTGAAGAAAGAAAATGGAAAGTAATTTTTGTAAATGCTTACGTCTGGGGAAAACACGTTCTAGCGCAGTAATAACATTTTCAATGATTTATTTCTGTATGTAATTTGCATAATTGTCCATTTCCCTTTCTGGACAACTTGAAGATAGCTTCCCTAATGTTCCCCAAGGTCAAGATGGCAGGGTGAGAAATAAGAAAAACAAAACATTGGCCAAAATTATGTTTAACTTCTAGTAACTAGCCCTCGAGCCCCTAATATCTTGAGTTATAGGAACGAGATATTAACATACATGTGGTTTGAAATGCCTGCAGTGAAAAACATTATTCACTCTCATTTAATTGTCATGAAAATGCCTTTCAGTGCATATATCCTTTAATGCACTAGTGATATTATATCTTATTCATTCTTTGTAATATCATTCATTCTTTGTAGCTGAAAAAATCGTATTACTGTGTTGAAAGTATGTTACATATCAAAATGAAAAAAATACATGTTTTAATATCACTTATCGCTTTTAAAATCTATAACAGTCTTCGAGTGATTACACGCAGAGATTCCAGGATCTCTAAGCGCATGCAGGGTGATTAACCTACAACATTCAGCCGTTTCTAGAAATGAAATACCTAACCGTTCTCATCGTTTGGTGAATGTCTTATCATTTCGATTGTGTCTGCTTCATCATGATCTGAATATGCATAGCAAGTCTTCCATGTGAAAGACATGTCCAGTGATGGTCTACTTTACCAGTAGACTGTGAAGAAGAATAAGTCACGTGACATGCTCCTCATATCAATATGGAAATCAGTATTGAAAGCTATCGCTTCCATAGACATCAAAATAAAAAGACAAGAAAAGACAATTCATCCCACCCAATGTTGACCAATAGTAGGCAATCATATACTTCCTACTGAACGATGTTGACCGGTTACAGCTTTTCAGGAAATCATTATTGGTAATCTAATTGTAACATTACAAACCACAGCGCAGTGGCGAAATGCGAACCTTGTCAAAGTTGTCGTTTTTATGAGGGCCTCAAATACTTATTTGCATGGTCAGTCACTCCTCCAAATGATTTATGAATGTCACAGTCTGAACGTCTATGGATGTATGAACCCCTTTCATTGCACTATCACTGACAGAAATTCTACATCAATTTGGAATACCATATAGGCCTAATTGTCAGAAAACACAGCCTAAATATGTGAAGTTCTGCAAAACGCTGGAGGGGGGGGGGGGGAGGAGGAATGGGACACAGTTCAAAGTGGCTGATTAAATTGTTTTGTAAAAGTTACTAGTTTTTCGCGAACCTGTCAAGTTTCCTTCACGTACTAATGATACATGGTTTGACTAACAGGATGTTTCCCATACGAAGGAACATTAAGAAGTGAGTAGGCCTACTTAACGATTCACTTTGATCTGTGAAACTTCGTGCCAGACCGTTTTTCACATTTAGTACTATTTTACATAGACACAGCCAGTACAATTCAGGGTAACAAATTTAAAATTTTTAAAGTTTTCATATTTATTGGATTTAAAACTTGACTAATTTTTGCTAATTATAAGTATTGTCACTTGCTTCATTCAAAATTCCCACAAACTTATCGAGATCAACCCAATGAGCACCTTTAAGTGAACAGTCAAATTAGCTGTTTTCTTAGTCCACAGCGAGAATCTTTTGAACAAACATTGCCTCTGTGTTCATTCAGTTGTCATGTTACTGACATTTATTCGATAGTCAAAAAACTTAGGTTGCTGATAATGTCGGGTAAATCATGGAAGAGCTTTGGTCGATGTTAACTTTTTCAAGTCTATAGATATTAGACTTTAGGCTTTAGATATTAAACTTTTTCAAGTCTATAGATACATCTTTACATATATACATGTGTCCACATGTTTTTCCTATTGTTTATGTTTTTGATGCTCTGTACAGTAAGGTATGTGAAAGCCACCGGTGAGATCTTGTAAAGACATTTAACATTTGGATGTTTGTCTATCAAGGTGCGAAACATAACGAATAGTATTGCCATTGCTAGTATTGTTAGACAGCTAACAATAAAAAATCACGGAAGCCAGATGGAATTCTTGACCAGAACTCTTCTAAACGGACGTACACATGTATATATAACACACAAGCAAAGTCCCACGTATACTCCAAGGTTAAAATACAAAACAAGATAACACGAGTACCGGTATAGAAGAGGACATTACCAAAACATATTTTCTTCAAATTTTCTGTTCACATCTGCTTGCCCTCTAGTTGTGCCACACTTTACGGTGAATACAGTTACTTTGTTTAGTGTACCTCAGTTATAAACACAATAGCAGATTACAGGAGGTTTATAACGAAAAAAACATGGAACTCACTAAGGATGGTAACATAAGAAATAGTTTATGCTTACCATTTTCTCACCATGAACATACTCTAGTTTACAATGTTCGATACCGTTTAGGAGAAGTTAAAAACTTTCTGGCTGTTATCTTGCCACAAAACAAGAAAACAAAAAAAAAAGCAACTGAGAAAAATAGAATATCAAAAGAATTTTGAACTTAACTCATTTCGTGATTAAAATACTCATTCACAGACAGGAGATGCATGGGCCCTGGAGGTGATTCCTTACAACTTTCTAACGCATTCCGTTGCTGCATTTTCTCTGCTACCAGCATGTGTATCTCCTTTCGCTATCACGTTACGATGTTGGTGAGTTAGGTGATATGCTGGTCCCCAAATGGGGAGTTAATGTCTGCTCCACACTGATGTACTACAATTGCTTTCTGGTCGAGTTGCTGTGGGATTTATTCTTCTCATTTGTCTCCGGCTATCGAACGCTGACAGAAGCGGGACTATGGTAGCTTATACACAACATGCTCCATGTTTTAAAACGATTTGAGACCTGTTTGCAAGTGACTAGTTTGTGCATTTCCTTCTCTTAATGTGCATGGGCGCGGGTGTTTTTTTTTTACGCAACAGTTTAGCGGGAGACATACATACCCACAGTTCTCACAGAGTGTAGAGATGTTAATTGTACAACGCTGATAACGAGGAAGAAATACTGCCAAAAAAGAGAGAAAAATTGTAATGATTGGTAAGTTTTTTCCTTCTAATGACTTAACCTCCATGATTGATAAAGGCGCCCGCTTGTTTTAAACTAGTGGTGGCAGTTCGTCTAAGGCTGTTACTGCATCTCTAAAAGTGATGGGATCTTGGGTACATGCAATGAAACTTGTGTTTTCGCGAGTCCTTTTCCAAATAGTTGGTCCTATGGGTCAAAAATATAAAGTGCAAAGGTTACGCTAACTTCACCGTATGGGCCGACAACAAGAATTCCTGGTTATCCTTCAAGAACAGCACCGGCAGGGATACCTTTTTGGTAGGTTGCTAATCCATATCAGTGAATTTTGCTGTGATAGGTCCTCTGGTGCTTGTGGAAGCAATTCTAATCTTGTACTTTGTTACAGGCAAAGATAGTGTGTAAATCAAAGAGCACAGATTTTCCTCGCCGTTCTTATTAATGTCTGTGATCTGTCTTGCCTCTTCTGGACCCCCCCCCCCCCTTGGATCAATCCGTCTACTGCACCTCCCTGCTTGAATACATAACGAATAGTTCTTTATGATTTCAAGATGTCGAATAGTTGAAATGATTCACCACCGTGTTATGTCTCAGGGCGGTATTTAAAAATTTGTACTTGTACGGTGACACATAATCGCACTGTTAGCCACTATGGCCGCACTGCGCCACCGTAAAATGGACGTTGTCCGTAGGAAAAGTTGATTGTGATCGATACTTATTTTGTGGCTAGCAGCAAAAAGATAAAGTGGTCGATATAGACATAAAACAAGCAGCAAACAAAGAATACAACCGATTTGCTCTCTCTCCTTTTTATTGAGCAGCCTGGCCTGACCAGCAAGCCACTCTTTTCGTTCTACATCTAAACTAACTCCATGAGCAGAAGAATTACACAGCAAGTCCCAAAATTGTTTGAAGCAGCACATAGACCACACTGCAATCATCGACTATTATAGCGGTCAATACAATCCGTCGAACTTTTAATAGCAATTCAGTCCCCCTGGAGATATGACTGGGGATGATTGGGCGGTAGGGGGAAGGGGGGGGGTGTGATTGTCCCTTGATATCTGGTCGCACAGTAGGGTAGAAAGAATTCGGAGTCCCTTCAGTGGAACAAACATATGCACTCATGGTCCGTGGACATGTTGACTGGAAAAAAAGTGCTCATGGTCCGATGGTGAACATGTTGACTGAAAAAAAAAACAAAAAAAAAATGTGCCTACAGTATGACAAAATCAGGCAATGCTTGAAACGTGTGGGTAACGTTTTATGATATAGAATTCTTTTCCATTTTCTCACTTTTGTCTTTTGATGGTTCAAATACATCATGAACTTAACGTGCCTGCAACTGGGAGGGGGTGGGGGTGAGGACTATTGACATAAATGTCATTCTTATTATAAACCTTCCCCCTCCCCAACCTTGCTGTGACTCGCAAAACGTCAAACTGGAAAATTGAAATTTGAAGTTTGTCTTTTGTATTCTATCTCAAAATTAACAATAGATATTATATGAACAATAGATATTGTATGAACAGATTATAATAGAGGTGACAAAAAATTGCACAACAGAATACAGCAAATGTATGATGGAAAAAGATGAACCAGAAAAAACAGACTTTTTTCTAGTCTGGCCACTTTATTAAGATACGAAATAAACTAAAGGAGAAAAACAGAGTAAAGACAAGAATGACAAGGGAAGAATGTCAAATTGAGCAGAATGTTAAATTTAAACTCTATACCTAAATAAAGTATGAGCAAATTTCGGACCCAGTCTCCTCTGGTTTTTTGCAAAACATAGTCTATGTTATTGAAGATGGGACCCAGTTTATGTTATGGTTATGTTAGTTTATGTTATGTTAGTTTATGTTATTGAAGATGGGACCCAGTCTCCACCGGTTTTTTGCAAAACGTAGTTTATGTTATTAAAGATGGACTTACTGAAATTTCATGTTTCAGTGAACCAAGTTAATCAATTCCGCTCCCCCCGAAAAATTCAAAGTACCGGTAAACGAGACCCAGTCTCCACTGGTTTTTTGCAAAACGTAGTTTATGTTATTGAAGATGGGACCCAGTTTATGTTATGGTTATGTTAGTTCATGTTATGTTAGTTTATGTTATTGAAGATGGACTTATTGAAGTTTCATGTTTCAGTGAACCAAGTTAATCAATTATATAATTCAAATTAAACACTTGCAAAGCTGCTCGGTACAGTGTCTGAACTCTGAAATGTAAGAGAAATTGCCCCGCTTGACCCTGATAGTTCGTCTGCTCATCTCACTGTGTCATTCTTAAACACATGATTTGATGGCAAAAGGTAAAAGTCTAGTGCAAATGACAGGATGAAACTCTGGCTCCTCCATCCTCTCAGCTGCTCCTCTTTATGACACATTCCTCTGGTCCAAGAGGAAAGTCTTTAGTTAGGTTTTCATTGCCATTTTCAGTCACCACCAAGAGATCATGTTCTCTATAGCCTCCTGCCCCAGCCGTTCCTACTGGAATGGTTATCCATGGTTCCATAGACAGAATCATCCCTGGTTTCAAGACAGTATCCACGTCTTCTCGTAATTCTAACCCTGGAAAATGATCACAATGAAAATGATGTGAATGACTGCAGTGAACACCTTTCAATCGTTAACACCTTTCACCAAGTTCACCATTGCCAATTGAAGTAAGCCTTTGCTGCCTTCATATATGCTTCCTTTATATGCATATTGCAGGCACATTTTTCCAAAAAAAAGTTCTTTCTTTGTCTCATGGAGATCTTAATGACTGGCTTCCCACGAAAGTTGATAGATTCACAAACTAACCTGCTTCCCTTCCAAAATACGTTGAAATAATGCCATACGAATGACCGTAACCCGCACTGCGATACTGCAAGACGTTGTGAGGGCGGTATAACTCATTTAATTCTTTGGCTATGTCACAACATCTCACTCCAGGTTTCACCAGCTCTAGACCACGGCGATGAACTTTGCAGTTAATCTCCCAGAGTTCCAAATGACGGTCACTTGGTATATGGTCCATAAACAAAGTACGTTCTAGGGCAGACATGTACCTGGCAATACACATATCAAATACGGTATATTAACAAACACCCTGATGAACATTATCATCATCATCATCATCATCATCATCATCATCATCATCATCATTATCACCACTATCGTCGTCATAATAGTCGTCGTCATTATTATCATTATCATTATTTTGATTATCGTCATCATCATCGTCGTTTATCAGTTTCGTCATCATCAACGTCATGATCATTATCACTATCACTATTATCATCACTATCATCGTCGTCATCATTATCATAACCATTATCATCATCGTCGTCCTCACCACCATCATCATTATCATCATCATCAATATCATTATAATGATTACTGTCGTCTCCATCATCATTACGATTCGTGAAATCATCATCATCAACAACAACTTAATCTTCATCATCATCATTATCATCATAATCGTTGGTAACATTGTCATCATCGTCGACAACATTAAAATTAAAGTCGTCATCGTCATCATCATCATGAAGTTATCACATGAACAGCACACTCCCTAACACTGTTTTCTTTTTCTTCCTCTAATATTCACAACGCTTTGTTAGTATTGTTACGGGAATAGCCCTTACACAGTTATGATGCCTACTATACTAATGTAAATTGTCTTCACCTGTGTGTTATGCATGAATCATTCTATACAGCTTCTGCCTAGTCAAGTGTGTGTAAGATGCTAGGCATATGTACGTCGTGAGGTCAATTCACCTCGTGAGGTCAATTTACCTCGTGAGGACAATTTACCTCGTGAGGTCAATGCAGCTCGTGAGGTATATAAATATGTGTAAAGAATAATAAGCACGGCAGTATATAAAAGGAGTCCGCAGAAGTAAGTTGGTCAGTGAGAGGAGAGTCCGCAGAAGTAAGTTGGTCAGTCAACAGAGGCAGAGCTTGAGAAAGACCTCTCCTTGTACAGTGTAAATATGACGTTGTAGAGCTAGAACATGGATAAAAGTAGCGAAGTCAGAAACAATCTGCTGGTAGTCCTAGTCTCATTTCTAACCTCCTGATCGTCTCGGCGAACGTTACAGTATCACCACGATGTCTTTTCAAAGCCAATTCTATCATCCCAGATGACAACTCCTGAACAGTCTAAGAACTCGGGCTTAAAGGGGGAAATCAGGGTTTATTTTCACAATTGATTTCACTACAATTCCCCACCGGTATCCTACAATGAGTTATAACTAACAAATATGATAAAGATTATCTCAAAACATGTTCCTTGTGTAATGTTGAACTTCTGATTTGTCACACAGACAGAACTATGTGAAGATCCTTTGTATTTGTTTATAATCTTGACTATCTTAAAAAAAAATCACAATAGTTTAATAGGGGCGTGGCTCATTTCTGCAATATTGTAAGTAAAACTACAAACTACTCAATCTACATGTTCACTAGGGTCAACTAGTTAAATGAGGGCTTCAATTTCAAAGGAAACTAACATATTTGCCATTGTTACGTGGCATTTTCTTAAACCTTAAGTTGATGCAACCGGAAATCTTTCTTGACTAGAGCAGTCTTTCTTCAAACGACAGTTGGATCTTAATGAGGGAAATCAGGGTTTATTTTCACAATTGACTTCACTACAATTCCCCACCGGTATCGTACAATGAGTTACAACTAACAACTATGATCAAGATTATCTCAAAACATGTGGACAAGTTCGAGAAACGAGTCAAATTCTCAAAAAAATCGGTGAAGAACTCCGTAAGTCTGTAACATCCATATTCATCGAATCAATATAAATATTCAAAACTGTCATCTTTTCAAGGTATGTGGAGGTGGGGTTTCCTATTTCATACGTTGTCTGCGTGTGCTGTATGTATCATTAACTATTACTAAACTCTTGTTTACTTAGCATTGCGCAATGCACGAACAGCATGGGAACCGTAAACATTCTGTTATGTTTATTGATATAACGTCATCTCAGTCTTACGCTGTGATTGGTCATCGTATAGAGGAGGCTGTCTTGCATTGTACATGAACGTTTATTTTTTGTACCCTACAAGTATTAAGTGATCTCATTCAACAGTAATTAGCCCAATAATTACCGTTTCCTCTTCCTTCAAACACCTCCCCAACGTCTCTATATTTCGGTGAACAATCAGTTTAGAAAGAAAAATCAACTAAAGGTGAATTTTCGCAGTCAAACCCTGATTTCCCCTTTAAATTGCTAAAGAATCATTCCATTATCACTTCATAGGACCACTGACAAACTAACAACGGACTCGATCTCCAGGGTGAACAGCAGTGGTTCCCAGCTTAAGACTAGCTTTTACAGAATAAGAAAACTGAGAGTACTGTCTGCTTATTCTGACATTAACAGTAAAGAGATTTTATTTCTGTTTAATTAATAGTATATCACATCCTAAAACTTCGACTGACCTATGGAGGAATGCATTGATGAGAGAAGATTGTCCAACTTGGGATAAAACGTCAAACGGTCTTGCGTAATCATATGTTTAACCATGAGAAGGGGGGGGGGGGGAGCTAACTCGTTAAATCTATGCTTCTCGGTTCAGTTTAGTGAGGTGTCTTTCTCCCAATTAACCTTTGCCGCACCTAGCATTTATCGCCACATTTTGAGGTACTAAAACCGTAATAGCTCCATGCTACAACATCCCCTAGGGAGGACGCCGTATACTACTTCGGTCCAGAGCTATACGGCTTTGCCCCGGTCTACGGCATAGAACAACCACAAAAGCACCCAAAATGTGAATTACCCAGAGATCATTGGGAAACAATTTAAACTCATGATATCTCCTGACTTGATCTTGCGAGTGGTATCAGGATTGTGTCCCCCATCTGTGTTGGTGGGTCCAGTAGGGCACCATGACCAAGCTGGATACGAATAAAAAGAAATAAACATGATGTAATAAAATAATAACAATAATAATAAAATAAATGATATAAAAATAATAATAACAGCGATCTGTTGTCAAACCATGTGTGTTAATTTTCAAACCGGACTCCCATTTTTCAAACCAGACAAAAACAAAGATCTTAGGAAGTTATGCAAGAAAAAAATAAATGAAATGATTTGGATATTTTACTTACTACTTCGCGGTTGATTTTCAATGATTGAATATGTCAGTACTTTACATAATGATACTCTGAACTGATGACAACTGTTAAAATCACTATGGCTCGTAACGTGTATACCTACACGCTGATCGAGTGAACCAATGAATTTACAGCCTGTTTAGTTAAGATGAAAACTGGCTTGAAAAATATGGAGACGTGAAATAAATCAGAAGAAATGGAATTGCCGTGGAGACCGAGAGGCGGTAAGGGTATGGTTGAAAAACTTACTATTAAGCAGTGTCACGTGTGGGAACGTTTTTGCAATTTCACGAACCATTGCTTGCGTAGATTGAAGGGACACTTCATATTCAGTGACACCTACGTCACAAGTGTCCATGACGACAGCGCCACCAATTTGGGCGATGCGCGCACCCTCTTTCGTCAGTGCTATTTCCTCTTCAGATTTTACCATCCTCATCTTCATACAAGGGACCCCCACGTCCACTGGTGTTGCGCCTTTGACAGCTACTTTCAATTTTTCCAAATTATCTGCCGAGATGTGATCCATTTCGACACCAATTCGGCCTCGAAGGTCTCCGAGAACCTGATGAACTCCTCGCCAGAAATTGTCCTTCTGCCAGTCGGTGTAAAGCAAGCAACTGCCAGTGGCAACTTGTCTCCATGGCAACCCACCGTCTACTAGAGACGCAATGCATTTGACGTCCTCCATGGTGACAATCAGACCGTAGGTACGCCCCATTTGGCAATACAAGTAGTCGGAAAAGTAGTTAATGTTGTGCAGCGAGGTAAATAGAACACCGTCTATGGATTGGTTTTCCATGTGGTGGCGTAAAGTTGTTATTCGTCTGTCCATTTCGGCTTTCGTGAATGTTGGAATAGCCTCCACAGAAGGAGAATAGCAAAGAGAACAGAAGCAGTAAGATATAAACTGTTATCAAACACGAACGTTCAGCCCTTTTACATTTACATTACATGACGGTCCACACAAATCGAATACCGCCATGCCTTGTGTAGAATTGTGAGTGCTTAATCGCTGCACAAGTAAAGTTAATCTGATCCTGTTCAAGGAATTCACGATGATGATTTCGTATACTGACTCACTGAGTTGTTTGGTGTGAGTCTCGGTTTATTTTCGCTGAAAGTCGACAGAGGTATGAAAACTGTGGGAGCCTAGAATAGGATAAGGTACAATGAGAGGTACAGTGAGAGGTACAATGATTCTTCTGTACTTGTGAGTACAGACTACCCTTAAAAAGACCTTTTCTTACTAATTACGATTAAACTGCATCAAAGTGCTGCTCCAAAGTGGAGGTAATACTACGTACTTTTTCCCCGTTGTTCATTGACGTAAGCACCGTTAAATCGTCGCTGGTAGCTGACATCGTCCCCATTCGTTTCTTGACACCCACTAACACCGTAACCGCACCTCCTCTTGACGGTAACATTTTTCCCAGTATGGATGGCACATTCCCGACACTGCGGAATGCGAGTAATGCTGCCATCATTTTAGTGTAACCTGTAACCGTGAAAATTCAGTGATTAAACAGTCATTAAATCAACAAGATTCGAATTGCTTTCATTTAAAACGGCGTTCCATAAGATAACAGCTGTAACCTTCGAAGGTGTATACCGAAGTGTGAGTGTGACGATGGCACAGAATGTTAGTACAGCCTATTATCTTCTACAGAGTTTCCAATAAGATACTTATTGTGCTGTCAGACAGACACGAATACATCATTCATCAAAACACCTCCGTGATTTGCCACCCCTAACCTTCTCTTGTAAACGATGAATTGATGAACTGAAAACATTCTATGCCAGTCAGGTAGAAGTGCTGATTACCTTTTCGAGATGTTGGGAGCTATTTGCACGACAGATTTGTTAAATGCATCCGCGCTCTTAAGTCTCACTGCATGGTCCCTAACTAACCCTTTCTTCTAATCCCAACCCATTAACCTTAACCCCTAACACTATCTGCTTTGTGCCTGGCGGTGCGACTAGGATTTTTCGGCCGAATAATAGATTAAGCAGAATCGGCTCCTTTGCAATTGCACTCCGGGGTACATCTGTAGCCGCACCAATAACGTCGTTTGGAAATACAAATTTAAAATGACTCAAGATGTCCCCCTTTCTAATCACTGCTGTTTTTCTGCTACCGTTGCGATATCTCATATTCGTCTTCCATTATGCGTTTGATTACTAGGCTAAAGGAATGAACCAAATCTAAAGTAATGATTGTGCCCATAAAGGATCTGTTTACTTGTTTTAAGAAATATTTAAGGTTATAAATCGTAATGATTTGTTTCCGTAGAGATGTCTCATTTTAGACTTTGTAATGAATATGCAGAACTGACAGTCGTGGGTTATGTCATTATTGTTGCAGCTGGCTGAGGGCGCGGACTACGCACGTGTACTAGAGTACCTTTATAGGGAGAGTAGCGACAACTTAAAATTGGACGCCATTTTGTTTCCATTTCCTGCATATCTAGAGCACACTGCACATGACTGAAGAGTGCCTTTTAAGCGTTGCGGGTTTTCTTTTGTCGTATTTCTGGTCTCTATTGAACGAGAGGGGTGGGGTTTCGTGTACAAAATCTGTGGGGAGTCACTCACAATGATATGGGTTCGGGGAGGGGGCAATTAATGTCACAAGGGGGCAGAGTGGACGTCCTATTTTGATGACTGCATGGTACATATGGAGTACACTCTTGATTTTAAAGCAAACGTTTAGAATTGATATTGGTACCACGTCAGGGGGAGACAAAACATTATTCGCTGAAGATCCCTCGAGGCACAAGGAGGAGAACAAAGAGGGGGCAGGGGCTGCAAATGGGAAGATGCCCCTTGGCAACAATAAAGGCCCGAAAGTTAAATTCAGGTGAGTTAAATTCAGGTGAACTCATTTGGCTGGAAAATTTGTGATAGAAACATTTAGACTACATTGTCCTAGTTTAAGAACCCTCTCCCTAGTTTGGGCTGGGCCCTTGGATCCCGGTCCCACCAATCTCGAAGTAATACGAAGTATGACATGTGAGGTATCTACTGATAAAGCATTTGAAGAAACATACAAAAATGTTGTTCATGTTCACCATTGAATCTTGTCTATAATCAGAGCTTTATTTTAGAGTTCTCCCAACATTGTGCCCGAGTGTCATCACATATTAGAAAGTATAGCATGAAAGGTAATTATGAATAACTAGTTTGAAGGAGAATATAAAACTGCAGTCCTTAATCCTGTGTAACTTGACCCCTACACAACATTTCAGTTTGAGTGAATAAATTTCAACATTTTATATCTCAGCTCAGGAATGCCCTATGAAGATGGGAATTGGACTGTTAGAATTCATTCTTAATGGTCTTTAATTTTGGATTTTTGACTGTAGGTACACTTTTATCAAATTGCCAAACATTTGAAATTTTGACAGCATACACCGTATGAAACGTAGAAAGACGTAGAAAAAAGCCCTTGGGGAGACTTTGATCTGAAAGGTAGGTTATTGAGGTGAATCATGAAGGTATCTGAAGTTTATGCAAATGCCAGCATTATTAACTATTTCTGTACATACATACTAAATTACAACCAAGGATGAAACAGCGAACAAAAAAAAAATAGTGAGTGAACACAAAACTTGAGAAAAATTGAAACTTAGCTAGTGTACACATAGTCATACGCTTGCTGAAAAGTTCACCATGTCTCTTCAGTCTTGCTGACTTCTTCAACAGTTCCTAATTTCTTTCTTCTTCTTTTTTTTGGAGAAAAAGTGCAAGCGAACATTGATGAATTTATTAATGAGATTATGTTTGAGATTGTGGCAGGGAGAGATCTTGATATCTTTGGTCAGCTGTTCTGCTTCAATGACAAGAACATCTTTGATATTGGGTCCCTTAATGAGATTTCTTTACTTGCCCCTGAACAGAGTCTCCACTTTAACCAGCATGTTAAAGGCTTTTTCAGACACATGCTGCAAACAACCTTGTCTGTACTCTTTCAAAAGGGTGAGCGTAGCTGCCTGATGTGGCCCATCCTGTGGTCCACTGGTAACCTCACTCAAACATTCGTCACAAGTCTTCTCATTTTTCTTGATTGAATTAAGATAGTGCCCAGCAAGGTTATAAAAACTGTCAAGTTCGACTTTAGGAAGGTTTGAGAAAAGCTCCTCCTCTGATAAGCAAGGTTCAGGAATTTCTGGCACTTGTTGTGGCATCTGCAAATTCTGGTTGAAGAACTCTGCCAAAAACTCTCCATCATCTTCGTCATAGCTTCCTGCTTGCTTGAGAGTGAGGAACTGTGCACTACCGATTAATTTCAAGGCATAATTGAATTCCAGTGGTGAAGGAACTGGCTTCTTCAGACGAACTACTGAAAATAAATTCTCTAGGCAGTCCTGAGTAAGTCGAGATGTGCGGAGAAATTTGTTCCCAGCATTGAGCAACTGATGCAGAATAGCAGTTTAGTTGGTTAACCAATCCAATGAATTTTAGTAATCCAGCTTACTTTGCCAGATAAAGGCTAGGCGACGGTTTGTCCCGTCCTACACAGACTTAGAGTTCCTTTATAGAGAAGGAACCCTAACACAGACGAGCCTAAAGTTAGGCCTAGCTACCCTTTTCGTCCTATTCACAGTACGTTAGTAACCTATGCCACTGACTGTTGAGTCTACCACCTATAACTTAGTTCTAACGTTACATGGCAGAGAAACGACGTTGGTTGGTTTCCAGTTGACACGGCTGACTTTATTCTCCCAAATCTTTCTTCTCTTAGTATTTGTGGGAAATCTGTACATCCTAAACCCTTTCTCGGACCGACTGAGGCAACTAAATGCACAACAACCCGTCCTTTTCATGGAGAACTGGAAAGTTTACGTGTAGTCGCTGTCATTGACTGCGTGCGGCCAAAACTTTTTGGAAACAAAATGGCTCCTGTAGTCACATGACCTGTAATTTTTGGAACGTCAGTGTCGCTACTCTCCCTATAAAGGTACTCTAACGTGTACAAATACGGTTCGTGAGCGCTCTTATTGTTTACACACAGTTCGCGAAGTAAACAACTTGTTTCCTTTCCCTCACAGGAAATGGAGTCGCCCAATCCTTAGCTCTTACTATGAATATTAACATCGGTTAATACATTTGATTAGCTCTTGCCTAATGGAGCAGGGGGTGGATTTCCTTAAAACAGCCAATGACACTTTGTAAAATCATCAAAGCTCATGATTATTCACATTCCCTGTGTTTTTCCCACCGTTCCCTGGGATCTAGATATAACGTGTGGAAATGAGTTTGCAATAGTAGCACCCATGCATGGTGAGGTCAAAGGGAAAAGTCCTAGTGGTTGTGAGAAAGCTTTGATGTTTGTCCATATCTCTGGGAGAAAAATTAAATCTTATGAAGGGGTATTTGGTTGGAAATTCATCATCCAGTGCAATATTCTGTGTGATGTTATGTATTCCTTCAAGTTAACGAACATGAAAACGTAATATATATAGCAGGATCCAGACAGGGGACTGGGATCGAGAAGTCGAAGCACTGGAAACACTGACTGGACTTAGTATATCTCTACTTGAGAAAAGATATGTCCTAGACAGGTATATTTTCGTTTTTAATGCATCATCCAATGCGAAAAATTCCCAAAGATTTAAAATTACATGGTATTCCTGTGAGTGTGACAATATGAAAATTTATGCAGACACTTAAAAGATAATAAAAAACAATCACATGACACTTTTTACACATTGTTGTGAAAAAAAATTTGAATGAGAAATATATATAGACAAGAAAGAGATATGGACATTACTGATATGTGTCAGTCCACTATACAGAAGCTGGGAGCATGAAAAGTTCAACCGGAGGACAAAGGACCTGACTGGGGAAATTTCTCCACCCCCCTACCCACACTTGGTGCTGTCACAGCAGGTAGGCCTACCTATTATTAGAAGGAGATGCAACACTCTTAAGTCATGTATACAACCGCCAAGTTTACAGAGTAAACTGTCTTTTGTATCGCTCTTGAAATTTCTATAGGACTTATACAAGTAAACACAAAATGGTTATCTGTCGTCTGCTATACGATGAGTTGGGAGGATTTCTGTACTGCAGCAGCATCGTCATTCGTCGAGACGGAAAATAAGTGTTCCTCCTAGGTGTCGCGTGTGGTATAGCGTATGGCACTAGTGTAACATTTAGGTGTGTGTCAAAACACCCCCCCCCCCAAAAAAAAAAAAAAATCCATATTTTGTTATTTCAGGAAACTCCACATCTTGGTGACAAAATATTAGACTTCTGCCTATACAGTTCATTGTATAGAATGTTAACGTCATGAATAAATGTATTCATGTCAATTTAACAATCGCTTCGAATCTTGTGCTACCATGATCTCGGAGTACATTTATGTGTAACACCTTGGATCAGTATTGTTTTGAGCGAGTTAATTGTTTGAGAATAAGTTGACTCAAACAATGTTGCTTGGGGTATCCTATTGTGCTAAAATCGCCTAATAAAGAAATTTACACAGCTGATCTTCAATTCGATTTGGTTGGTCTCAGAGGATAAGTAATTAAATGTTCCGTCAAATCTTTAAATACTAACAGCTCCCTGTTCACAATATGTTACCAAAGTGTAACATCTTCCGGTTCATTTTATCAGTTCTGCCTAGGGTTCTTCACATAGCCAATGTCAAAGGCACTATGTGTGCATGGGAAGACTGGGCATACATTTTTAAAGGATGGTCTAGCCACAAATTTAGCTTGGATATGTTGAAAAGTAAGTTATCCAACTTATCAATTCTCATTTGTGGTTCTCGAACTGAAATATTATCAGTTGAAGTATATCCCCTTTTCGAGGCGAGCAGGGGTGACATCATGTTCTCACATGTCTGAATGGTCTTTTGTTTTCTTTATTACTGCATTTATTATTTTGACCTTGAAATCAGTAGGTGGTCTTATGTACTGGTTAAGTAGTGGTTACGTGAAGGTCGCAAAACTCTCATACCCCTCATACATTCACATTATGATAGCACTACATATTGAAGTATTAAATTTGGTGTAAAGTTTAAAGAAAAACAGAAAATGCTTTGTCAATTTGGGGAGATGACATCACTCCTGCTTGCTTCGAGTCAACTGTTGGTAACAAATGCGGCAAATTTAACAGCTCATATATCCAGAACCACAAATGGTAATTGAATGGAAGTTTCACTGTAATGGTCAGATTAACATACTCTGGCATAATGTGGCTAGGCCATCCTTTTAATGTTTAAAATAATTCAGTAGTATGAAACTTCAGAATCAACGTAGAACATTTCTAAAATGGTACATTTGTTCACTAGTTCCAGATTTTTTTTTTCTAAATAGGCTTACTGCTACTGTGAGATTTCAAGTGAGGTAATTATGGCAAAAAGATTGTTGTAATTGCATCGTTGTAAATGCCATGCGAGTTATTTTGAAGTAACAAATGATACTGCAATTGGTACCAGCGACGAGTCTGGACTGACAATGGAAAATACATTGACTAACGTAAAAGTAGACAGAAATTATTAAATTGATTTGATGATTAATATTAGAGACAATTTTAAGAAGCAACTCAGGAATAGATATGGTGAGTATGAAGGCATAACTTACCAGGCTTTTGCCACAGTTGTAGAACAATGGAAGCGTCCTTCCAATTAAGTTTCAAGTTTGTACTGAGTTAATTGGCAATATATCTCACAGTCAACCCTATGATTCAAAGTCCGAGGTCATGTGTATCAGTTTAATCATAATGACTAATTAGTCAGCATGTGCGTATGTGCTTATTTACGTTTGTGTCTGTTACATTTATCTGTCCGTATATCTGGCTATCTATCTTTTTATCTATGTATTCTACCAATTAATGAAGAAGCTTTCACAGTAAGTTTAACAAAATGTCAAGCGTAATACATGAAACAACTAATCAAACCTGGTTATAAACGGTCTAGGCACCCGTATCGTTGGGTGAACACCACCCAGTAGACGAACGTAACACAAGACGTACTAATGGCCTAGCGAATGTAAGGAATGTAAGGAAATGTAAGGAATAAGAAAAAAAAATAATAATGAATTCATGCATACTTGGGAAGAATGATCAACTTCTATTGGCCCATTTTAGTCAGGTGACCGTGGGTTATTCGCTAGGTAAACCACCGAGGATAAGCCACGGTGAATCACCAGGGGGAAGAATACAATAAAACCGTAGATCGACGATGGAACTTCATATTGTAGCTCCATGGTAGACCTAACGTTAGACCTAACCGGATTGAATCCAGCAGGCAAAACCAGCTTCCCGATAAATTAAACGGAAGTAAAGCAATCACCTGACCATCTGAAAACTCGACCAACACAATAATGGACATGTCCATTGATAATGAAACAATAATAAACGGTTTGCAGCGTTTTCATGGATTTTTAAAGGTCAAGTGGCCCTAGAAAATCCCGCATGGGATAGATGGCCTCTTCTCCCCCAAATTACTCATTAATGATATATGGTAGTATTGAAAATGGACCTACAAGGTAATAGCTCTCCCGTTGGTTTCTCATTTGTTATTCAAGTTACGTGAATGCACGAGGACCCAGCCCTAGTGCATCCAGGGATAGCATTTATTCCCGAGAGTGCATTATCCTCTGATTAATGCACAGATCCAGTGTTGATTAACACTCTCCATTCATACACAGAGAGATTTTTTATGAAAAGACGAAAAAGAAAGAAAATTTAAGTTGGTAAAATAACCACCTTTTTATCGAAAACAAACATGAAGAAAAGGTAACACGATTAGCAACATGACAAAAACGTTCGAGCACGACCGGCAAAGTTCCACCATGGTTTTGTTACCATGACATAAGATGACAGACGACAAAACACTGTTCATCTACGGTTTCATTGCGTTCATCCGCAGATGACTTTTTATTCGTAAATTAAAGTGCTAAATAACTGTAATTGGTCGTCAGGAGTTGATGAGTCTTACTAAGTATGAATGAAAAAGAAACATAACATGAACCACGATTAAATCTCTCATCCTTTTTTTCTTCAAATAATATTCGTAAAACGATGGTCTCGTTCTCCTGTTTTCTCGGGTGAGAAGAGGGAGTAAGGAAGGCAGTTGACCGATTACAGACTCGTTTTACATGAAAAGTATAAAGTAAAATATTTATGACTTCATTTACGAGCTCAGTCAATCCTCAGATGATCTCTACATATCCATGATCTTGCCGATACGACCCATGCAATCCATAACATAATATCGCGAATTTTGACAGGACTCTATCGACTATTCCCCTTATCTTTCCTAATGTCTCTGGCTATCACCTAACCTTGCCAGGTATATCAGGTGTGATGTAGACATCTGGAGACAGGAATGTGAAATCTTAGAAAACGAAACTATGGATTTGTTGAGATAACCAGCCAGTTCTTAGTAGCTTTTAAAAGTCATACAGGTCTAACGCTGATAAGCTACTGGAGGTGCATGTCCTAACACTATCTCTGAACAGTTACTTCAAGGTACGAACCTACTAAGATGACAAAGCCTAACCCACGAAAGATCGTCTGTATGCGCAACGACGTATTGTATCATGCAAGAAACGTTTTCTCCTCGCACTGATCCTGCAGAATGTTTTCTCGAGACATCAAAGCCTAACCTGACAGTACGTCTTATTTTGATGTATACAGGTATTTCATCAATGAGAAAATGTCTTTTCTGGGAAATATCTTTTTGGTATGATGCAGAAGTTGAAAGTCTGCAAGGAGGAAATAATATTTTGGTTCCTTTAACGAACAGTCCCTCAACGGTTCCTCTTTATGACACACTCTTCTGGTCCAAGAGGAAAGTCTTTGGTTAGGTTTTCATTGCCATTTTCAGTCACCACCAAGAGATCATGTTCTCTATAGCCTCCGGCTCCAGCCGTTCCTACTGGAATTGTTATCATCGGCTCCATAGACAGAATCATCCCTGGTTTCAAGACAGTATCCACATCTTCTCGTAATTCTAACCCTGGGAAATGATCACAGTGAAAATGACTTGTCTTGTAAGTTCTGTCACTACAATCAGATAACACCTTTCATTAAGTTCAGAGTCGTTTCTTGAGGGAAGTCTGTCACACTGCACATTGCACATAGGACTTTTGTAATCTGTGACAAAGTAGATCAACCAACTATTTATCTATCTACAAATCATTTGCATTACGTTGAAAATGATAAATAAAGTATGATGTAAATCTAAAGGGTCTAAAACCAGACTATATTATAGTATAAGTGACGTAGTAAACACCATTGAAGGGTGAATGTACAATGCCCATCAACAGGAATTTGGATTTTTCTTATACGTCCAAGACACAAAGTAACAACTACGGTATAAGTTTAACAGATTTGCTTAATTTGTAAAAAGTATAACGAGAAAAAAACCCCCGAAAACTGACACTTTCAACTATAACTTTGTTATAAGATTAAATTCTATACCATAAACCTTTGGAAAAGGCAAAAATAGTATTGCGCTTGAGTTAGAGATCGAGTGTAAACGTTCCTAAAACTACTTTGGACGAAATTAAATGGTAGATACACAAACTAACCTGCCTCTCGTCCAAAATAAGTTGAAATAATGCCAAACGAATGACCGCAACCAAAACTGCGACACTGTAAAAGGTTGTGAGGGCGGTATAACTCATTTAATTCTTTGGCTATGTCACAACATCTCACTCCAGGTTTCACCAGTTCTCGATGAACTTGGCAGTTAAGTCTCCCAGAGTTCCAAATGACGGTCACTTGGTATATGGTCCATAAACAAAGTACGTTCCAGGGCAGAGAAGTATCTGGTAGTGAAACATTAAGTAGCAACAAACGTCCTGATTGTTGTCATCACTATCATCATCGTAATCATCATCATCATCATCATCATCATCATCATCACCACCAATCTCATCGTGCTCATTACCATTAACGTCGTCATATTATCTATCTAGATCATCATCATCATCATCATCATCATCATCACCGTCATAGTTATATTCATCACTACCAGCATCGTCATCAACACCACTACCATCATCGTCATCATCAACACCACCACCATCATCGTCATCAACACCACTACCATCATCGTCATCAACACCACTACCATCATCGTCATCATCAACACCACTACCATCATCGTCATCAACACCACTACCATCATCGTCATCATCAACACCACCACCATCATCGTCATCAACACCACTACCATCATCGTCATCAACACCACTACCATCATCGTCATCAACACCACTACCATCGTCGTCATCAACATCACTATCAACATCGTCATCTCCACATCACGAAGGGGACACAAGGGCAGCATATTCAGTGACACTGTCTTTTCTTTCTCTTGTCTCTAGAATGGCACTGTCAATAAAACTATAATCCCTTTTCCCAAATGCAATTACATGATCGTCGGTTTCAGCTCATAAAGACCAAAAAGAACTCAAATCTAAATGGCGAAAGCTGTCAGCACCATCTCACCATCACTTGCATGGCCTGCAATCTCACACCAAGCACTAATCCAATCCCCAACGACAACGTCTACACCAAATAAAAATAAAACAAACAACCATTGTAAAAAAAAAAATACATGAATTACCCAGAGATCATTGGAAAACAATTCAAATTCATGATATCTCCTGACGTGATCTTGCGAGTGGAGACAGGATTATGGGCTCCATCTGTATTAGTGGAGCCAGACTGGCACCATGACCAGGCTAGATATGGTAAAAAATATTCATAACATATTTTTTTCTTATTTTCTATATGTGATATGTTTTTAACTATATCTTGTGTTTTCTAACATATTTTTATTTTTATGTATTTTTAGGGTTAGAACAGCATAACTTACTATTGAGCAGTTCCACGTGTGGGAACGTTTTCGCAATTTCACGAACCATTGCTTGAGTAGACTGAAGGGACACTTCATATTCACTGACACCTACATCACAAGCGTCCTCATCCTCATCTTCATACAAGGGACCCCCACGTCCACTGGTGTTGCGCCTTTGACAGCTACTTTCAATTTTTCCAAATTATCTGCCGAGATGTGATCCATTTCGACACCAATTCGGCCTCGAAGGCTCCCGAGAACCTGATGAACTCCTCGCCAGAAATTGTCCTTCTGCCAGTCGGTGTAAAGCAAGCAACTGCCAGTGGCAACTCGTCTCCATGGCAACCCACCGTCTACTAGAGACGCAATGCATTTGACGTCCTCCATGGTGACAATCAGACCGTAGGTACGCCCCATTTGGCAATACAAGTAGTCGGAAAAGTAGTTAATGTTGTGCAGCGAGGTAAATAGAACACCGTCTATGGATTGGTTTTCCATGTGGTGGCGTAAAGTTGTTATTCGTCTGTCCATTTCGGCTTTCGTGAATGTTGGAATAGCCTCCACAGAAGGAGAATAGCAAAGAGAACAGAAGCAGTAAGATATAAACTGTTATCAAACACGAACGTTCAGCCCTTTTACATTTACATTACATGACGGTCCACACAAATCGAATACCGCCATGCCTTGTGTAGAATTGTGAGTGCTTAATCGCTGCACCAGTAAAGTTAATCTGATCCTGTTCAAGGAATTCACGATGATGATTTCGTATACTGACTCACTGAGTTGTTTGGTGTGAGTCTCGGTTTATTTTCGCTGAAAGTCGACAGAGGTATGGAAACTGTGGGAGCCTAGAATAGGATAAGGTACAATGAGAGGTACAGTGAGAGGTACAATGATTCTTCTGTACTTGTGAGTACAGACTACCCTTAAAAAGACCTTTTCTTACTAATTACGACTAAACTGCATCAAAGTGCTGCTCCAAAGTGGAGGTAATACTACGTACTTTTTCCCCGTTGTTCATTGACGTAAGCACCGTTAAATCGTCGCTGGTAGCTGACATCGTCCCCATTCGTTTCTTGACACCCACTAACACCGTAACCGCACCTCCCCTTGACGGTAACATTTTTCCCAGTATGGATGGCACATTCCCGACACTGCGGAATGCGAGTAATGCTGCCATCATTTTAGTGTAACCTGTAACCGTGAAAATTCAGTGATTAAACAGTCATTAAATCAACAAGATTCGAATTGCTTTCATGTAAAACGGCGTTCCATAAGATAACAGCTGTAACCTTCGAAGGTGTATACCGAAGTGTGAGTGTGACGATGACACAGAATGTTAGCACAGCCTATTATCTTCTACAGAGTTTCCAATAAGATACTTATTGTGCTGTCAGACAGACACGAATACATCATTCATCAAAACACCTCCGTGATTTGCCACCCCTAACCTTCTCTTGTAAACGATGAATTGATGAACTGAAAACATTCTATGCCAGTCAGGTAGAAGTGCTGATTACCTTTTCGAGATGTTGGGAGCTACTTGCACGACAGATTTGTTAAATGCATCCGCGTTCTTAAGTCTCACTGCATGGTCCCTAACAAACCCTTTCTTCTAATCCCAACCCATTAACCTTAACCCCTAACACTATCTGCTTTGTGCCTGGCGGTGCGACTAGAATTTTATGTCGAATAGTAGATTTACAAGAATCGGCTCTTGTGGCAAATGCACGGGCACATCTGTAGCCGCACCAATAACGTCGTTTGGAAATACAACTTTAAGATGACTCAAGATGTCCCCCTTTCTAATCACTGCTGTTTTTCTGCTACCGGTGCGATATCTCATATTCGTTTTCCATAATGCGTTTGATTACTAGGCTAAATGAATGAACCAAATCTAAAGTAAATGATTGTGCCCATGAAGGATCTGATTACTTGTTTTAAGAAATATTTAAAGTTGTAAATCGTAATGATTTGTTTTCGTAGAGATGTCTCATTTTAGACTTTGTAATGAATATGCAGAACTGACAGTCGTGGGTTATCTCATTATTGTTGCAGCTGGCTGAGGGCGCGGACTACGCACGTGTGCAAGTGCGGTCCGTGAGCGCTTTATTGTTTACAAACAGTTCGCGAAGTAAACAACTTGTTTCCTTTCCCTCACAGGAAATCAAGTCGTCCAATCCTTAGCTCTTACTATGAATATTAATATCGGTTAATACATTTGATTAACTCTTGCCTTACGGAGGAGGGGGTGGATTTCCTTAAAACAGCCAATGGCACTTTGGTAAATCATCAAAGCTTATGATTATTCACATTCCCTGTGTTTTTCCCACCGTTCCCTGGGATCTAGATATAACGTGTGGAAATGACTTTGCAATAGTAGCACCCCTGCATGGTGAGGTCAAAGGGAAAAGTCCTAGTGGTTGTGAGAAAGCTTTGGTGTTTGTCCATATCTCTGGGTGAAAAATTAAATCTTATGAAGGGGTATTTGGTTGGAAATTCATCATCCAGTGCAATATTCTGTGTGATTTTATGTATTCCTTCAAGTTAACGAACATGAAAACGTAATAGGCTATATATATATAGCAGGGTCCAGACAGGGGACTGGGATGGAGAAGTCGAAGCACCGGAAACACTGACTGGACTTAGCATATCTCTACTTGAGAAAAGATATGTCCTAGACAGGTATATTTTCGTTTTTAATGCATCATCCAATGCGAAAAATTCCCAAAGATTTAAAATTACATGGTATTCCTGTGAGTTGACAATATGAAAATTTATGCAGACACTTAAAAGATAATAAAAAAAAAACAATCACATGACACTTTTTACACATTGTTTTGAAAAAAAAAGGTGAATGAGAAATATATATATACAAGAAAGAGATATGGACATTACTGATATGTGTCAGTCCACTATACAGAAGCTGGGAGCATGAAAAGTTCAACCGGAGGACAAAGGACCTGACTGGGGAAATTTCTCCACCCTCCCCCCCCCCCCCCACACTTGGTGCTGTCACAGCAGGTAGGCTCACCTATTATTAGAAGGAGATGCAACACTCTTAAGTCATGTATACAACCGCCAAGTTTACAGAGTAAACTGTCTTTTGTATCGCTCTTGAATTTTCTTTAGGACTTATACAAGTAAACACAAAATGGTTATCTGTCGTCTGCTATACGATGAGTTGGGAGGATTTCTGTACTGCAGCAGCATCGTCATTCGTCGAGACGGAAAATAATTTTTCCTCCTAGGTGTCGCGTGTGGTATAGCGTATGGCACTAGTGTAACATTTAGGTTTGTGTCAAACCCCTCCCCCCCCCCTCAAAAAAAAAATCCATATTTTGTTATTTCAGGAAACTTCACATCTTGTTGACAAAATATTAGACTTCTGCCTATACAGTTCATTGTATAGAATGTTAACGTCATGAATAAATGTATTCATGTCAATTTAACAATCGCTTCGAATCTTGTGCTACCATGATCTCGGAGTACATTTATGTGTAACACCTTGGATCAGTATTGTTTTGAGCGAGTTAATTGTTTGAGAATAAGTTGACTCAAACAATGTTGCTTGGGGTATCCTATTGTGCTAAAATCGCCTAATAAAGAAATTTACACAGCTGATCTTCAATTCGATTTGGTTGGTCTCAGAGAATAAGTAATTAAATGTTCCGTCAAATCTTTTAATACTAACAGCTCCCTGTTCACAATATGTTACCAAAGTGTAACATCTTCCGGTTCATTTTATCAGTTCTGCCTAGGGTTCTTCACATAGCCAATGTCAAAGGCACCATGTGTGCATGGGAAGACTGGGCATACTATTTTAAAGGATGGTCTAGCCACAAATTTAGCTTGGATATGTTGAAAAGTAAGTTATCCAACTTATCAATTCTCATTTGTGGTTCTCAAACTGAAATATTATCAGTTGAAGTATATCCCCTTTTCGAGGCGAGCAAGAGTGACATCATCTTCTCACATGTCTGAATAGTCTTTTGTTTTCTTTATTACTGCATTGATTATTTTGACCTTGAAATCAGTAGGTGGTCTTATGTACTGGTTAAGTACTGGTTACGTGAAGGTCGCAAAACTCTCATACATTCACATTATGATAGCACTACATATTGAAGTATTAAATTTGGTGTAAAGTTTAAAGAAAAACAGGAAATGCTTTGTCAATTTGGGGAGATGACATCACTCCTGCTTGCTTCAAGTCAACTGTTGGTAACAAATGTGGCAAATTTAACAGTTCATATCTCCAGAACCACAAATGGTAATTGAATGGAAGTTTCACTGTAATGTTCAGATTAACATACTCTTCAACATGTCAAAGCTATAATGTGGCTAGACCATCTTTTTAATGTTTAAAATAATTCATTAGTATGAAACTTCAGAATCAACGTAGAACATTTCTAAAATGGCACATTTGTTCACTAGTTCCAGACTTTTTCTAAATAGGCTTACTGCTACAGTGATATTTAAAGTGAGGTAATTATGGCAAACAGATTATTTTAATTGCATCGTTGTAAATGCCATGCGAGTTATTTTGAAGTCACAAATGATACTGCAATTGGTACCAGCGACGAGTCTGAACTGACGATGGAAAATACATTGACTAACGTAAAAGTAGACAGAAATTATTAAATTGATTTGATGATTAATATTAGAGACAATTTTAAGACGCAAGTCAGGAATAGACATGGTGAGTATGAAGGCATAACTTACCAGGCTTTTGCCACAGTTGTAGAACAATGGAAGCGTCCTTCCAATTAAGTTTCAAGTTTGTACTGAGTTAATTGGCAATATATCTCACAGTCAACCCTATGATTCAAAGTCCGAGGTCATGTGTATCAGTTTAATCATAATGACTAATTAGTCAGCATGTGCGTATGTGCTTATTTACGTTTGTGTCTGTTACATTTATCTGTCCGTATATCTGGCTATCTATCTTTTTATCTATGTATTCTACCAATTAATGAAGAAGCTTTCACAGTAAGTTTAACAAAATGTCAAGCGTAATACATGAAACAACTAATCAAACCTGGTTATAAACGGTCTAGGCACCCGTATCGTTGGGTGAACACCACCCAGTAGACGAACGTAACACAAGACGTACTAATGGCCTAGCGAATGTAAGGAATGTAAGGAAATGTAAGGAATAAGAAAAAAAAATAATAATGAATTCATGCATACTTGGGAAGAATGATCAACTTCTATTGGCCCATTTTAGTCAGGTGACCGTGGGTTATTCGCTAGGTAAACCACCGAGGATAAGCCACGGTGAATCACCAGGGGGAAGAATACAATAAAACCGTAGATCGACGATGGAACTTCATATTGTAGCTCCATGGTAGACCTAACGTTAGACCTAACCGGATTGAATCCAGCAGGCAAAACCAGCTTCCCGATAAATTAAACGGAAGTAAAGCAATCACCTGACCATCTGAAAACTCGACCAACACAATAATGGACATGTCCATTGATAATGAAACAATAATAAACGGTTTGCAGCGTTTTCATGGATTTTTAAAGGTCAAGTGGCCCTAGAAAATCCCGCATGGGATAGATGGCCTCTTCTCCCCCAAATTACTCATTAATGATATATGGTAGTATTGAAAATGGACCTACAAGGTAATAGCTCTCCCGTTGGTTTCTCATTTGTTATTCAAGTTACGTGAATGCACGAGGACCCAGCCCTAGTGCATCCAGGGATAGCATTTATTCCCGAGAGTGCATTATCCTCTGATTAATGCACAGATCCAGTGTTGATTAACACTCTCCATTCATACACAGAGAGATTTTTTATGAAAAGACGAAAAAGAAAGAAAATTTAAGTTGGTAAAATAACCACCTTTTTATCGAAAACAAACATGAAGAAAAGGTAACACGATTAGCAACATGACAAAAACGTTCGAGCACGACCGGCAAAGTTCCACCATGGTTTTGTTACCATGACATAAGATGACAGACGACAAAACACTGTTCATCTACGGTTTCATCCGCAGATGACTTTTTATTCGTAAATTAATGTGCTAAATAACTGTAATTGGTCGTCAGGAGTTGATGAGTCTTACTAAGTATGAATGAAAAAGAAACATAACATGAACCACGATTAAATCTCTCATCCTTTTTTTCTTCAAATAATATTCGTAAAACGATGGTCTCGTTCTCCTGTTTTCTCGGGTGAGAAGAGGGAGTAAGGAAGGCAGTTGACCGATTACAGACTCGTTTTACATGAAAAGTATAAAGTAAAATATTTATGACTTCATTTACGAGCTCAGTCAATCCTCAGATGATCTCTACATATCCATGATCTTGCCGATGCGACCCATGCAATCCATAACATAATATCGCGAATTTTGACAGGACTATATCGACTATTCCCCTTATCTTTCCTAATGTCTCTGGCTATCACCTAACCTTGCCAGGTATATCAGGTGTGATGTAGACATCTGGAGACAGGAATGTGAAATCTTAGAAAACGAAACTATGGATTTGTTGAGATAACCAGCCAGTTCTTGATAGCTTTCAAAAGTCATACAGGTCTAACGCTGATAAGCTGCTGGAGGTGCATGTCCTAACACTATCTCTGAACAGTTACTTCAAGGTACGAACCTACTAAGATGACAAAGCCTAACCCGTGAAAGATCGTCTGTACACAACGACATATCGTATCATACAAGAAAAGTTATCTCCTTGCACTGATCGTGCAGAATGTTTTCTCGAGACATCAAAGCCTAACCTGACAGTACGTCTTATTTTGATGTATACAGGTATTTCATCAATGAGAAAATGTCTTTTCTGGGAAATATCTTTTTGGTTTGATGCAGAAGTTGAAAGTCTACAAGGAGGAGATAATATTTTGGTTCCTTTAACGAACAGTCTCTCAACGGTTCCTCTTTATGACACACTCTTCTGGTCCAAGAGGAAAGTCTTTGGTTAGGTTTTCATTGCCATTTTCAGTCACCACCAAGAGATCATGTTCTCTATAGCCTCCGGCTCCAGCCGTTCCTACTGGAATTGTTATCATCGGCTCCATAGACAGAATCATCCCTGGTTTCAAGACAGTATCCACGTCTTCTCGTAATTCTAACCCTGGGAAATGATCACAGTGAAAATGACTTGTCTTGTGTTCTGTCACTACAATCAGATAACACCTTTCATTAAGTTCAGAGTCGTTTCTTGAGCGACGTCTGTTAAACTGCACATTGCACATAGGACTTTTGTAATCTGTGACAAACTAGATCAACCAACTATTTATCTATCTATCTATCAATCATTTGCACTACGTTGAGAATGATAAATAAAGTATGATATACATTTAAAGAGTCTAAAACCAGACTATATTATAGTATAAGTGACGTAGTAAACACCATTGAAGGGTGAATGTACAATGCCCATCAAAAGGAATTTGGATTTTTCTTATACTTCCAAGACACAAAGCAACAACTACAGTATAAGTTTAACAGATTTGCTTAATTTGTAAAAAGTATAACGAGAAAAAAAAAAAAAACCCGAAAACTGACACTTTCAACTATAACTTTGTTATGAGATTGAATTCTATACCATAAACCTTTGGAAAAGGCAAAAATAGGATTGCGCTTAAGTTAGAAATCGAGTGTAAACGTTCCTAAAACTACTTTGGACGAAACTAAATGGTAGATACACAAACTAACCTGCCTCTCGTCCAAAATAAGTTGAAATAATGCCAAACGAATGACCGTAACCAAAACTGCGATACTGTAAGACGTTGTGAGGGCGGTATAACTCATTCAGCTCTTTGGCTATGTCACAACATCTCACTCCAGGTTTCACCAGCTCTAGGCCACGGCGATGAACTTCGCAGTTAATCTCCCAGAGGTCCAAATGACGGTCACTTGGTATATGGTCCATAAACAAAGTACGTTCCAGGGCAGAGAAGTATCTGGTAGTGAAACATATTAAGTAGCAACAAACGTCCTGATTGTTATCATCACTATCATCATCATCATAATCATCATCATCACCACCACCAGTCTTATCGTGCTCATTACCATTAACGTCGTCATATTATCTATCTAGATCATCATCATCATCATCATCATCATCATCATCATCATCATCATCATCATCATCATCACCACTGTCATCTTCATTATGGTCATCGCCATCATCATCACGATCAAAAGCATCTTCATTATCATCATCATCACCGTCATAGTTATATTCATCACTACCAGCATCGTCATCAACACCACTACCATCATCGTCAGCATCAACACCACTACCATCATCGTCATCAACACTACTACCATCATCGTCATCATCAACACCACTACCATCGTCGTCATCAACATCACTATCAACATCGTCATCACCACATCACGAAGGGGACACAAGGGCAGCATATTCGGTGACACTGTTTTTTCTTTCTCTTGTCTCTAGAATGGCACTGTCAATAAAACTACAATCCCTTTTTCAAATTCAATTACATGATCGTCGGTTTCAGCTCATAAAGACCAAAAAGAACTCAAATCTAAATGGCGAAAGCTGTCAGCACCATCTCACCATCACTTGCATGGCCTGCAATCTCACACCAACCACTAATCCAATCCCCAAACGACACCGTCTACAACAAATAAAAATAAAACAAACAACCATTGTAAAAAAAAAAAAATGTATGAATTACCCAGAGATCATTGGAAAACAATTCAAATTCATGATATCTCCTGACGTGATCTTGCGAGTGGTGACAGGATTATGGGCTCCATCTGTATTAGTGGCGCCAGACTGGCACCATGACCAGGCTAGATATGGTAAAAAATATTCATAACATATTTTTTTTTTATTTTCTATATGTGATATATTTTTAACTATATCTTGTGTTTTCCAACATCTTTTTATTTTTATATATTTTTTATTTATACATTTTGTATTAAAATACCTTTGTCACTTTAGATATTACACCCTGAACGTAATAGCACTACAAAGCGAAAGGTGTACCAAACATTTCATTCATGGCCGATTCAAGTAAAGAGATGGTATAAAGTCCTCTTAGTTACAGCGAAAATGGAAAATAAGGTGACTTGAAGTAAATTAATAGAAGCTGGAGGAGTGGGACGGGGGGGGGGGGGGGGATTAGGGTTAGAACAGCATAACTTACTATTGAGCAGTTCCACATGTGGGAACGTTTTCGCGATTTCACGAACCATTGCTTGTGTAGACTGAAGGGACACTTCATATTCACTGACACCTACATCACAAGCGTCCATGAAGACAGCGCCACCAATTTGGGCAATGCGCGCACCCTCTTTCGTCAGTGCTATCTCCTCCTCAGATTTTACCATCCTCATCTTCATACACGGTACCCCCACGTCCACTGGTGTTGCGCCTTTGACAGCTACTTTCAATTTTTCCAAATCATCTGCCGAGATGTGATCCATTTCGACACCAATCCGTCCACGAAGGCTTCCGAGAACCTGATTAACTCCTCGCCAGAAATTGTCCTTCTGCCAGTCACTGTAAAGCAAGCAATCGCCAGTGGTGACACGTCTCCATGGCAACCCACCGTCTACTAGAGACGCAATGCATTTGACGTCATCCAGAGTGACAATCAGACCGTAGGTACGACCCATTTGGCAATACAAGTAGTCGGAAAAGTAGTTGATGTTGTGTATCGACGTAAAGAGAACCCCGTCTATGGATTGGTTTTCCATGTGGTGGCGTAAAGTTGTCATTCGTCTGTCCATTTCGGCTTTCGTGAATGTTGGAATAGCCTCGGTAAAAAAAAAAGCAAAATACGATGGGAAGAATATGAGACAGTACAAATTAAAAGTTAACTGGGATCAAACATAATAAAAAGAGAATTTTTAGCTCTTTTTTTGGCATAAATGAAAGTCCGCCAAATCAAGTATGCTTTGCATTGAATTGTATGTTATTAGTGGTTGTAATAATGACATTAAATCTGATTTGTTTCAAGGAACTTAAGACAGCACGGTAGTGTACTGGCTTACGTGCTGTATCGATTAACCCTTGATTAATTTTTACATGATGGTCGACAGAGCTATGAAGATTGTGGCAGCTAGAAAGATCATAGGAGCAATCTAAAAACCTGCTACTGTAGCTGCAAGTAATAAAAGACTTTTCTTTCCTTCCTTTGGTTAGACTGCACAAAATACATGTAGCTATAAATTGAAGTAAGATCACATACCTTCTCCCCGTTGTTCATTGACGTAAGCACCGTTAAGTCGTCACTACTTGGTGACGTGGACTTCATTCGTTTCTTGTCACCCGCTGACGTGGCAGTCGCTCCTAATCTGGACCGTAAGAAGTTGGCCAGTTTGCACGGCAGCCTCCAAACTGTGAGATTTGCAGGTAAATTTGCCATCGGTTAGCATAACCTGTCACAATGACAATCCAGTGTTAAAATTAACTAGGTTGAATTACGGTCAAGTGAAGGAGGTTCCAAGAGGGAACAGCGCAGGTTCAAATTTTGAAACACGAATTTAACCAGAATGCATAAATGCATTGTAGTTTCGATGATACAATTATGATAATTTTTTCTGAATCTGACATACTAGCATTATGAAGTGTCACAAGCTACCTATATGAAATATGAGATCTGTTCAAGCTTCCTTTCTTGAGGTGATGTCTATTAGGTTATTACAATTTTACCCATGTTGACCTGTAACAACCTTTCACCTTCACTCAAAACCAAAGGATTCTTGTGCTCAATGAGAAACTTAATACAACATCTGCCAAAGCTTCCCTGCTTGAGAGGCGATGTTAAAGAGAATTTCACAATGTGACACTTTTGACCTCAAATGACCTTTGACCTCCATCAAAGGCAATAGAATCCTTGCATAGTCAATGGGATGCACCTACATACTTAATATGAGATCTGGCCATGCTTCCCATGTTGAGATATCATGTTTACAATATTTTCACAATTTGACTACTGTTGATCTCAAATGACCATTGACCTCCACCAAAAAGAATTGGGATCTTGCGCTAAATATGGTGCACCTACATCCAAAACACGAAACTTGTCCAACCTTCCCTCCTTGAGATATAGTGTTTACAAGGTTTTCTCAATTTGACCCTGCTGACCCCAAATGACCTTTGACCTCCACCAGAAACAATAGGATTCTTGTACTCAATATGGTACACTTACATACCAAATATGAAATTTGTCATACAGGTGCACCATATTAAGCGCAAGAACCCTATTGTTTACAAACATGTTTTCAAAATTTGACCCCTGTTTACCCAAATGACCTTTGACCACATAAACACATACACATATATACACACATGCACGGCCGTGTAATAATAAAGGTTACAATTTTATCGAAACCAAAAATATGAAGACTGACTCTTTTAGAAAACCCGACTTTCTTTGCTATCTTCTTTGAACAGAAAATAAATCATAATTAGCAGCATTATTCGAACAGGAAAGTCGTCTGTGATATATTTTCGTTAGCAGACGATGGGGCTCCGTGCAAATTTTCTAGTTGAAGCAATCGAAGTTTCTAACATTTTGTATATATTAATGTTTTTTCTCATTAATTTAGAAATTGCAGACATGATATCCCAATTTCAATGCTGATTACATGAAGCTTACTACACTCAGGAAGAGCATGCCTGGCTGGGGGGGGGGGTCCACAACACGACACCTCAACCCCACCAATCCCAACCCTACCACCCCATCGCCATACGAATAACAGTACGAAAAATCTGTACAGTACAGGAGAGAACGAAAATATTACGTGTTGCTTTTGCATATACGAAATTCCTTGAGGTGATTAACAAATATAGACAGCGTAGGTAAAGTTCTGAGTTGAAGGTCGAGGGAATTCCAAAGAGTCGGCACGGAGAACCGTACTGTTCTTTTACTTAAAGCTAAACGAGAATAGGCAATGTACTGGCCGGTATACCATCTCGTAGAATTGCCAGTAGTTTCAACCAAGGATAAATAAAAAGAATGGCCAAAGATCAGGGCTGTGGTTTCCAATCTTCTAGTTTATTCCAAGGTGAACTGTTTAAAATAAAAACAATAACTCACAAGCAACTTGCATAACAAACGGGGCAAGAAGGAACCAAACTCAAACACGATACGTATGAAGACACCTTCAAAAATGACATGCGTGCAAACACAATTCATACACTCTGGTGACAACGGAGTCAATCAGCCTTCATGCAGCACCTCATACTAACACCTCAAGGTTCTACAGGATATAACTAGAATTGACCTTCTTAAGATACGATTATAAAGAAATGCAGACTAAAGGCACTGGTTACATTCCGTGACCTGTGCGAATACTGATAAATGTTAATATGCTAAAACCGTGAGTGGAAGACTCTAGATCTGTATGTAAACCGCCAACCCACTCCAAGAAAGACATTCACAGAAACTAATTGTAAACTCCTGAATAACACATAATGTGTCTCCGATACTGAAATATGTCCATGTTACTGTATAAAAAGATAGAGCTGTACTCAAAACACCTAACGTGACAGCCTCACAAAAACACCTCACCTCAGTCCATCCAGCTAGAGGTACTTCAATACTTTAGTGGTTTACCTGCACATGTGAAAAACAAAGGGTCCACTGTGTCCTACACAACGGTAGGTTAATAACAGAGCTGGAAAAGATGTGTAAATAATGATATCAATGCCCACACAAAGTAAAAAAACCCCCAACAATTCTCTCCAAGGTGAGTGATACAGCCTCATAAGGTAACGAAAAAGGTCCTCGCGCAACTAATACCTGCAACGCACTAAAAACATGAGAGGAAAGGCACCGAATGTCCTTGCTTTTCATCTAGAGAAACAAGAAAATAAGGGATAAAAACTTACAAGACTATGGCTCTCTACGTATAAATGAGTTGAGAAGAATAGATAACTCTGAATACAATCAGTCTCGGGTAAATAGTAAAAACCGTCATCAAAAACTAATACTGAGGTGGCTCTCGTTGTCAAATCGTCTCGTCAACGTTTCTCCTTTTTTCCCACCCCAGCTGGTCACTGACAAACCCGAAGTGCGCCCCCACAAAATGACAGTCTGAAGCCTTTCACACTCCCCGTCTAAAAATGCAGAGGCGTTTTTAAAACCAAACAGTACAAAACATAAAACGCTAAAACAATGTCAAAGGGGAACTCAGAAGGTACCCCACAGAAAAAAGGCTAAAATGGACTCATTAGTCTATGGAGAAGTGTTAGCACTTTCGATAAGAACCAGTTCTGAAATCGGTCTAGTAAAGTTACGTCTCGTTCCATCAGTACACACCAGAACATCTACTTTCCGGACTTTGCCATCCTCACTTTCATGGGCCCGCACAACTCGGGCGAGAGGCCAGGAACCTCTGACGACGTCTCTCTCCTTCAAAAGCACAACGTCACCGACAGACACATTCTTCTGGGGATGTAACCATTTCTGGCGAGGTTGCAAGCTTTGGAGGTACTCTTTCCTCCAACGCACCCAAAACTGGTCAGCAAGGTATTGCACCCGTCGCCACCTTTTACGTCCATAGAGGTCTTGACGGGTAAACTCATCTGCGAAAGGCTGTAATGGGATAGCCTTTTGGGTCAGCAGCATATTTGGAGTCAGGGGTGCTGGGTCATTTGCATCGGAAGAAATGGAAGTGAGAGGTCTTGAGTTCACTATAGTAGCTGCTTCAGCCAAGAAGGTGACTAACACTTCGTGTGTCAGTTGGTGTTCCCCTAGTTGATAGAACATTGCATCCAGTACACGTCGCAAAGTCTTGATTTGACGTTCCCAAACTCCTCCGAAGTGCGAGGCGTGAGGGGGATTGAAAAGCCATTCTGTTCCCTTTGATGACAAGTATTGATTGATGTGTCTCTGGTCTAAATGTACAGCAGAGCCCTCAAGTTCATTCCTTGCACCAATGAAGTTGGTCCCTTGATCGCATCGTAGTTTGGCGACAGGGCCCCGGATTGCCATAAATCTCCTTAAGGCCATGATGAATGATGACGTGTCCATGGACTCCAAGACCTCAAGATGTACCGCTCTGCTTGAGAGGCAAGTGAAGATGACAGCCCACCTTTTGGAGTCTGCAGAACCTCCCCTGGTACGCCTGGTAATTACAGTCCAAGGGCCAAACACGTCAGCACCAACGTTTGTCAAGGGAGGTGAGGTTTACACCCTATCTTTCGGGAGGTCCGCCATCTGCTGCGTGATTGGTTTAGCACGCAGTCTCTTACAAGTAATGCATTTGTCGATGATGCTTCTCACGAGACTATGGACTCCGAGGATCCAGAACCCACCAGATCGTAAAGCCCCCATGGTAAGATGTCGTCCCTGGTGGTGTGTAACCTCATGAAAGTAGGTTGCTATCAGTCTGGATACATGACTATTCTTTGGGAGCAGAATGGGATGACGACCTCCCAAATCAAGATCAGCTCGTCTTAGTCTTCCTCCAACTCTGAGGAGACCCTCTTCATCGAGGAAAGGGCTCAATTTTCTGAGAGGGTTGTTTTGTTTAAAACTTTGACCTTGCCCTCTGAGATCGTGTGGCATTTTCAATGAATCAATTTCTCTGCTGAACTTCTCTTTCTGGACCGCCTTCAGAATTGCCTTTTGAGACTCTTGTAATTCCTCCACTGTTGGTTGCTTGGAGAGCATTCTGGAATGTGATGGTTTGCCTTGCTTGTAACTGGGCACCTGCATTTTCGTAGATCTGAATGACTTCGCCATGACCTTAAGGTTTGCGAAGGCCCTTCTTAATGACTGCCAGCTTGAAAACCGAAGAAACCTGTGGCAGCCTAATTCTGAGGTAGCTGATGTGGGCTTATCGCATCCTCCACCTTGAACATCTGTGGCAGAGGAACGCACCTCCTTCCGAACATCAGGATCATTGGGATCAAGTGGAAATTGATCTCTAGACATCAGTTTGTTGGTTGCCGTAGGTAATGATTGCTGCCACAGAAAGTCGGGTCCCCTGTACCACAATGAATTAATCAGTTGATCTGGTCTAACTGATCTTGATACCAGGTCTGCAGGGTTCAGGTTGGTTGGAACATATTGCCATTGACTTGGTTGAGAGATTGCATGGATCTTATGAACACGATTAGCCACGTAAACATGGAATCGTTTTGATTCATTGGAGATATAGCCCAACACCACTTTGCTGTCCGTATAGTAAGTAATACTATCCACGTTGATTCTGCCCTTAAGTTCTGGTTCAATGGTTCGTACCAGTGTCGTGGCTAGTACAGCGGCACAAAGCTCTAGACGGGGTATGGAAACCGCATGTTTTGGTGTTAGTCTCCCTTTAGCCATCAAAAAGGAAACGTGGGTTAAACCATTCTCGTTGACCTGTCGTAGATATGCCACTGCACCTATTGCAAGATCGCTGGCATCTGAGAAAACATGAAGATCTTGCTCCATGATGGGACCAAAGTCGGATGGAGTGTAACACCTTGGGATGTGTACGTGTTCTAGCTGACATAAAGAGTTCCGCCAGCTGTCCCATCTAGGTCTGTAATGTTCTGGAAGTGGCCGGTCCCAGATGTCGAGTGGCATTTTGCTTTCTCCTTCCATCTGCTTCATAAGTTCACGCAGCAGAATCTTTCCTTCTATGGAAACAGGTGCAACTAGTCCAATAGGGTCAAATATCGAACTAGCTATCGATAGAACTCCCCGCCGTGAGAACGGTTTTTCTGGTAAGTTTACCTTGAAAGTGAAGGTATCACTTTCCAGGTTCCAATGGACGCCGAGGGACCGTTGAATTGGTAGCTCGTCTCGCTGGAGATCAACACACCTCAGGTCCTCTGCCCTGTCACGTTCAGGTAGGGCCTGCATCACCTCCTTAGCATTTGACACGAATTTATGGAAGCGCAAGTTCTTTGTAGACAAGGCATCACAACTACGTTGGATCAAATTGACTGCCGTTTCAGCATCTGACACTGACGTGAGACCATCATCCACATAGAAGTCTCGGTTGACAAACTCAGTGACATCTTTTCCATGTGAAGATCTGCAGGCGTTTGCAATCATTCTCAGTCCAAAGGCTGCCACTGCTGGTGAGGAGATGCTCCCGAAAAAGTGGACGTTCATTCGATAGTTCACAACTCGATTAGACGGGTCGTTGTCTCTGAACCATAAGAACCGTAGAAAGTTACGGTCTTCTTCATTCACATAGAAGTTGTGAAACATCTGTTCGATATCACCCATTACTGCTACCTCACCGATACGAAACCTTAGCAGTATACCAAGGAGTGTGTTCATCTGATCTGGACCTTGAAGGAGCATCTTGTTCAATGAGACGCCATCGAATGTGGCACTAGCGTCAAAGACTACTCTAATACTAGACTTCTTAGGGTGTCGTACGGCAAAGTGGGGAAGATACCACACCATGTTGGGTAGTGTAGTGCAATTGCCTGAAGGAACCTCAGAAGCATGACCTCTTGATATTATCTTGTCCATAAATGTTTGGTACTCCTTCATCATCTCGGGTTTCTGTTTAAGTGTCTTCAGAAGGTTAGAAAGACGACTTCTTGCCTGTGCATAGTTATTGGGTAGCCCACGTTTTCCTTTCTTGAAAGGTAAAGGGAACTCCAGATTTCCCAATTCGTTGGTATGGGCAGCTTCTGCCATGAGGTTGATAAATTGTCTGTCTTCGACTGACAGAGCCTGTTTGTCATCATCGGCCCGTTCAACATAGACATCATCCTTTTTCTGACGGTCTAAAATATCCTTCGTATAAATGTGACTTTCACATGTTAGACAAAGTGGGTCGATATACGGATCTGCAACGGTTCTGTTTACTGATACATGGACTATTCCTTTCGCCCCACTTTTGCACACTCGTCCTGAGACAGTCCATCCCAAATCAGTGCGTTGAGCCCATGGTGTACCCCTTGGGCCATTTCTGCTTTCCCTCACCTTTAGTGGCTCTGGGCAGTTTCTACCCAGCAGCAAAATGATGTCTACCTCATCTTGTAGTTGAGGGATCGACTTAGCAATAGTCTTGAGATGTTGATACGTCTGGCAAATCTCTGGTGTTGGTATCTCCCTTCGGTCCCCAGGAATGTGTTCGTTCTCTATGATGGTTGGCAACTTTTCCTTGTGGCCTGTAATAGATTCAACCACAATACCGTGGGCTCTCCTTCCTCTGGTAACAACCCGATGACCATTACAGGTTGACAGCTCGTACTCATGCTCAGGGCCATGGATGTTGAGTTTGTTGAACAGTTGAGGATCTCCCAGACAGGCGTTGGACTGGTCATCGAGGACAACATAACCATAAATCCAGGCTGATGGGTCATTTTCACTGTACAATTTCGCCAACACAATCTTGGAGCAAGAACGAGCTGCAGCACATGCAGAGAACTTGGTGCACTTTATGTTAGCTTCTTCAGTTTTTTCTGTCTCTTGATTGTCAGATTTGTTTGCATCGTCTTTCTCTTTTTGCTCATCGATATGCATGAATGAGGAGTGTCTTGCACTGCCACACTTCTTACATTTGACTTCTGAGTTGCAGTCTTTCACTAAGTGGTTCTGTGCACATCGGAAGCAAAGCCCAAACTTCTTACAAAATTCCTTTCTGTCGGAAATAGGTTGTCTGCTGAATGCAACACACTCTGAAATGTCATGACCCTTACATTTGTGGAAGAGGCAACTTGTCTCAGCAGTAGCTGGTGATACCTTGTTCGTTGCCATCACTCTGCATGTTTGTTTCTGCGCCTTGTTGGACTTCGAGTTTTGCAATTCATCTGTAGGGTAGAGATCTGGGTCGTTATACATCTGAGCCGTGTACCTCATAAATTCAGCAAACTGAGCAAAGGTTGGATAGGACCCACAGATGACCTTGTTCCTGGAGACTTCTTGCCTCCATGTGTTGTGAATACGTTGTGGGAGCTTTTCCAAAATGGGATATAGTGTCTGGGGGTAGTTCAAAATGTTCAGGCCTGGCAAGTCCCTCATCTGCGATGATGCATCCACGCACAGATCAGCCAAGGCTTGAAGTTGATATCTGTCTTGATCAGTGAGCCTTTGAAAGTTTGTGATTCTTCTTATTAACTCTGCCGTGATTTTAGATTTGTTCCCAAAACGCCTCTCCAGTTCCACCCAAACCTCTCTGTACGCTGTGTCCGGGCATGAGACATGTAGATTTCTATACCGGTCGACTAACTGCTTCACTTCTCCCTCTGTGTACTTTGCCAGGTAGGAGAGCTTCTGGGAGGACGAGTTATTACCCTGAGAAACCACAGCTTCAAAGGAAGCTTTCCATGGCTGGAATAATAGTGGGTCACCACCAAAAATATCTGGTTCTTGGATTGGTTGTCTTTGTTGAGCAAGACTATTTGTGACTTGCATCGTTAGGTCAATCAACCTCTCCTCAGTACTGGTTCTTGCATCCTGAGGGTCAGGCAATGGGGACACAGGTACTTCTGAACAGTGAAAGGGGTTGCCAGGTGTATTGTGCTGTTGACAGTAGTCCTTAGGGGAGAAGGGGGTTGCTGTTGGCCTCAACTGGGAGCCTGATACAACACTAGGTGTAATTTGCCGAGATGAAAGAAACCGCTCCACATGATCATTAGACGTGTCTTCAGGGTTGGTGTTGAAACCCAGCTTCTCTTCTCGTTCACACTCTAGGATAGCCTCCGAACGTGCCTTCTCAACGGCAGCAGTCTGCCGTGCTCGTAAAATCCTAAGGTCTGCCTCTGCCGCCGCTTCCTCTTTAAGCCTCTCTAGATCATTGATTGCCTTTTTCGTTTTATATTCGGATGTCCCGCTTGGCTATTACTTCTTCAAAGGCTGCATTTTCTGAGGCGGCAGCTGCAGCTGCTGCAGCTTGAGCACGGAGAATGGAAGAAGACGTGGAACGTAAGGATCTCTTTGTGTCTATCGATGCTATTGATCTGATTTCCAGGAGCTCTGCCTTCCCTTTAGCATCTTTGATTGTTTCTCCAGCACTTTTACAGTTCCTAACAACTGCAGCCTAAGTGATGGAGGCGTCTTCTTCATACTGTTTATCATTTGAGTATAATTCTTCCAGGTCATTCCATGTTTTCACATACAAATCTAAAGCGTCTTGAATTTCTGACAAAGCTGTTTGTGGATCTCTGACCTCTGCATCGGACTCTATTACCACTAACCTCTTTCGGATATTACTCCAGAGTTGATCCAAATCATGTTCTGCTGTCTGAATGTCGCTGGCCAAAGAACGACGTGATGTTCGTTTTTCCTTAAGTAGCGTCTCCATGGTGTAGAGTCATAGTCTTTTCACTGTACTGGCCGGTATACCATCTCGTAGAATTGCCAGTAGTTTCAACCAAGGATAAATAAAAAGAATGGCCAAAGATCAGGGCTGTGGTTTCCAATCTTCTAGTTTATTCCAAGGTGAACTGTTTAAAATAAAAACAATAACTCACAAGCAACTTGCATAACAAACGGGGCAAGAAGGAACCAAACTCAAACACGATACGTATGAAGACACCTTCAAAAATGACATGCGTGCAAACACAATTCATACACTCTGGTGACAACGGAGTCAATCAGCCTTCATGCAGCACCTCATACTAACACCTCAAGGTTCTACAGGATATAACTAGAATTGACCTTCTTAAGATACGATTATAAAGAAATGCAGACTAAAGGCACTGGTTACATTCCGTGACCTGTGCGAATACTGATAAATGTTAATATGCTAAAACCGTGAGTGGAAGACTCTAGATCTGTATGTAAACCGCCAACCCACTCCAAGAAAGACATTCACAGAAACTAATTGTAAACTCCTGAATAACACATAATGTGTCTCCGATACTGAAATATGTCCATGTTACTGTATAAAAAGATAGAGCTGTACTTAAAACACCTAACGTGACAGCCTCACAAAAACACCTCACCTCAGTCCATCCAGCTAGAGGTACTTCAATACTTTAGTGGTTTACCTGCACATGTGAAAAACAAAGGGTCCACTGTGTCCTACACAACGGTAGGTTAATAACAGAGCTGGAAAAGATGTGTAAATAATGATATCAATGCCCACACAAAGTAAAAAAACCCCCAACAATTCTCTCCAAGGTGAGTGATACAGCCTCATAAGGTAACGAAAAAGGTCCTCGCGCAACTAATACCTGCAACGCACTAAAAACATGAGAGGAAAGGCACCGAATGTCCTTGCTTTTCATCTAGAGAAATAAGAAAATAAGGGATAAAAACTTACAAGACTATGGCTCTCTACGTATAAATGAGTTGAGAAGAATAGATAACTCTGAATACAATCAGTCTCGGGTAAATAGTAAAAACCGTCATCAAAAACTAATACTGAGGTGGCTCTCGTTGTCAAATCGTCTCGTCAACGTTTCTCCTTTTTTCCCACCCCAGCTGGTCACTGACAAACCCGAAGTGCGCCCCCACAAAATGACAGTCTGAAGCCTTTCACAGGCAATGTTGACAGAGGAAGCGTTAAGAGTAGGATAATTATGGTAATGATTATTAAGATTAAAGAAGGAGTCAAAGACAGGCGGTAATAAACCCTTAAAGTATTTATATACAAATGTGCCTAGCTGAAAATGGTAAATATCATAGATTGTCGAACTGTCGAAGAATAAAAAGAAACAAATTAATGACAAATACCGCCAATAGTAGTGACCTGTACCTGGCATTGAGTTGTATTACTGATACTGCTATCATCACAACAACCCGTGCGCGTGTTATTTAGGCTCCCAAGCTCAACAGTCTTCTTAGAAATCTATGTGATAATACACATAGGCCTATGGCTCTTTCGGAATCTCATAGACTATTTTGAATAATTTTTGACACGGGTTCCTAGTGTAGCATCAGTCAACAAGAATTGTGAATACAGCCCACTCCACCAACTTCTGCAATTCACAAACGACGATTGTGTACCGTGTAGGTTCACGTGTGTCATTTGGTGTTGACCAGTAGAACTGAACACATGCTAGCTGCAGTACAGCGCAGCGCTGGTCATTGGTGAAATACTTGTTTGAGAAAACAAAGGTCAGTCTCAATGAACTGTATACACATAAGGTTGGGATGATGATTTTGGGGCATTTTTTACTGTCGACATACATGGATAAGCACGTATCATCTACCATATTGTCTTCGGAAAGGGGTGGGGGGGGGGGTGAGTGCGGCTTTGTCATGGTTCGTTGTAAACAAAGAGATAGCCTTATCAGTTGGCAATCAATGAATGACTGAGTTGGAAGTCACACAATGGCATACACTCCAAGAGTAGGCCTACACCGAGAGAACACACATTCACGTAAGATAATGTCAAGTCATCGCTAATCAACTTCAAGTGGCCGTTTGGCTGTAGGTCATGTCCAAAATCTACTCACCGCATTCCACAACAATTCTGTCGAAGATGGGCGTGTTTAATACCCACTTTACCGGCAGCAGATGTGTTGTAACGATTACACTGAATCCAGCATACAATGTACCGTGGCCTGTGTACGTATGCCTCGTCCGATTATGCCTGAGAAGTTGTGAGGCTTACCCTGAAATTAATCGATAGGCCTACTGCTTGTATATCAGTTCTGCCCTATTGATTCTGTCACCGCCGGTTACTTTGGAGTTGAGATTTAACTAATGGTCTAAGGTCACAGTATGGTAGACAGAGCAGTTGCCTAACCTCTCTTGCCAATTCGTGTAGTTAGTATGTCGTCTACAGTTAGACTGCGGTTTATGTGTACATTTTCAAACCGAAACCTCATTTCCAGAGGCAACAGGGTTCGCAATGAGTACAAAATTCGTACACGGGAACCCGCAGTCCATGGTCGGGGCTGGTACCCGCATAGTCTATCTGAAAATATAAATTTCTGTTAGGCTATACGAGTTGTTCTTGAAGTAGTAATATGACAGTCGCTTTGCACCTCATTATAACACCATCTATGTTACGTGCTGACATGACAATGAAGTGCTGTTAGACCAAAATCACACTTTTTTTCCATTTTTTTTTTTGTTACTCGTACGAGCACACGGTAGTAAAACTTTTCAATCCAAGTAGAAATTTCAGCACCGCGTTGAGGCATCGTCGGTCGGGTGCAACAAAACACTACATATCAACCAGCTCCCTGTAGATACACACACATACCCGTTTAGGGCGCCGATCGGGGACATGAACTTTTCCTCACGTAAATGGGGATATCCCCACTTTGCATATGATGTCCCCAGTAAGTGGTATTTAGTCTGGAATGTATCCCCGATTCACGCCAGAAACGGGATTGTGTGTACAATTTTTTACACACATACACCCCTATACACAGGTATAGATCCATAAAATAGGTAATTGGGGAAGAAGTTAGATTCACCTATAAAGTTAAGGGCGCATAACTGATACCCCAATTTGCATCATGTTAAAATATCCAGAAACGGGGATATCCCCGTTTTTCGGCGTATCCCCGGTTGCAAGCTTGAAGTTCCCGTGTGTGTCCCCGTTCGGAGCCTTAAACAAACCCACATACACACATGTACTGTCTGCTGCTGGTCTGAGAGCAGTAGAAGTAGTCAATGGAGAAGCCTATGCCAAGGTATTCATCTTTGATATTGGTTTCTAAATCTATTGTGCAATAGTATAAAGAAAAAACTGAAATTTATGGAATCCAAATATAACTCCATGTTTTAAACTTTTACGTTTTAAAAATTCTTTTATATACAGAGCTGCTCTTGAAAGTTGTTTGAAACGGTATTTTGGACCAATGTTGGAAGTTGCTGACAACTTTTATGGCATATTCTTCGTAATTTGTATTTCGTTTTCGCTTAATATATGAAATGACCACCCTGGCATTTTTTTGTTTGGTTGTTTTTGTTTTCAGACAAAGGATGGTGGAGCTTGCTTTGAAATTTAGGTGACGCTGTTGAACGCTTGTATGAACTTTAGATGAACTGTCTCCAACAGTGTGCTTTGGTAAATGAAGTCTTGATTAAATCTCTTGGTGTCTCATAATTGGCCAACTATTCATGTGACCCGTAACTTTTTTGAAACTTCGAAACAAACGTTTGAAATCCTTTATTCGCATGATCTCGAAGTCAATAAGAGTCTGGAGGACTTTCACTTCTTCTTCCTGTAATTATCTTTTTTATCAACGCCTTCATAAATATCTCTATTACCTCATTTTCGATCATCATATTATCAGTTTTATTTTGAGAGTCAGAATCACCGAATAAAATTAAATGTGAGTGTTGAAACTACATCGATTTCTCGGCTGTCGATCTTACGCTACATCACTAGGCTTGTAGCAACAGCAGGTATGGGCCTGCACATCATCGCCCATGCAGAACCATGTGCGGAACAGAAAACACGTAAAGCACCATACAACTCTATCACAGTCAACAGTGTAGTGCTAGGACGGCTCATGTATAGCTTCCGCTGCATGTTCAGGAGAAGCCAGAGTTAAACCCTCGACGCAACAAGAACCGACAAACGGACACGAGAGAATTACATGTTGTCTACGTGGTAATTTATTTCAGTATGCTAAGAGGTACATTAATGATTTAAAGTACATCATCTCGTGGATAACCCCTCAATATGGAAAATTGATGTATTAAACCTTTTGATAATATTAAAGTCTTTAAGTCCTTGGTAAGAGAAGTGATACAATATGATATTACTGACACCGTAACCACATGTATTTTGTACATAAACAATTGTAATAATTAAAAGGACTATGAAGTGAAATTGAAAGAATCATTGATTTCTCGATGGTATCCACGTGAAGCATGCACTGCCACGTACTAAAGGAAAATATGGTGTTTGTCTAAGACAAGAAATCATATTCTTAAAACAATATTTATGGACACAGAAAGATATGTATTATCCAAATAAGATGGTTCGGTATGACTTCCTTTTCAAGAAATAGCCCAAGTTTCACACAGAGACCATTCAGTTCTTATTTTTGCTCAGGAATTGTTCGTTCATATATAGTCGTTCGAATATTCAAATGATTCACCTTTAATAGCTCATTTTATTAATGACTTTTTTTTTGAGAAAATGAAGCTGTTGCAGATGTTGATGAGTGACACAACCAACGATTAAAGCTGTTTCCTTTGTATGTCGTGTTGGTGCATTTTAAACAAAACTTCCATTTAAAAATACATAATTGATCCACCATGCATGTCAATTATAAACGATTCAAACGGATGAATAACAATTTTCGGATGATTAGTCGAGTTCTCGATGAGATGAAGGCTGCAGTTTGAAAGTACTGACAGGGCAGGCACGGACATTTGTCTAAAAGTTGCTTCTAAAGGGACTAGTCTAGCATGTAAACCTCACAGAAGCTTCTCTGAATGAGTGTCACTTTGCAAGATGTACTTCAATGTCATGTAACTAGGAATGACTAAGAAGACATTTCTGATTTACGCTCTAGACATCTTGATCGCATGTAAACTGAATTGGTAACGTGCATGATATACTCATCCCTAAAAATTGTTTAACAGAAAGCATAAACGATTTCTGGCGAGCAAAGAAATGTACGAAACTATCCTCTAAATCACATGTAATCTGTGGAAGAATCTTTTAAGCATGAAACTAAAGAAGAAAATCCACTGACAGAGCTAATTTGGTACATAAATTGATGACATGTTTTCCATCTCCTGATCAGATGCACCATGTAGATCTGCAGTGAGAGGGAAAAAAAAAGCTTACTCTAATTTCACTACCTCAAGATTAATATAGGTTTAAATTTTAACCAAACGTTTCATTATCATATGGGTGCTGTGAGGAAACAAAGCAAACCCATCAAAACAGTGTGACACTATGTCTGTCTGTAATTGTTACTTATTCCAACGGTCTATGCTTGCACCTGACCATATACATACTAAGCTACCTTGGCTGATTGCTGAGTGATGGTTAGAACAGATTTTCTGTATCACAAATTTACCACCAAAACGAAAAGAAGAGAAAACGTACCGTATTCGTCTAATATGCGGTCGAGGTGCAAAATGTAAGAGTTACCCTTTGATGATATTATGTTCTGGTCCAAAGGGGAATCCCGTGATGTCTTCATTTCCGTCCTCCGTGATTACCAGGATGTTGTGCTCCCTATATCCTCCAGCGCCCTCAGTCCCTTCTGGAATGGTAATCATTGGTACCATCGAAACTACCATGTTGGGTTCTAATACAGTTTCTATGTCTTCCAGCAATTCCAAATCTGCTTACAAATTGTAAAATAAAAACAAAAGATGCATTTTTGTTAGGGGTACGCCTGATTTTTCCAGAAACATTCTTGGGTATGTTAAACATGTCCACCGTTGTCCTTTATAGTGTTGAAATGTTCAATCTAGTTGAACATTCAGTCTCCTTGGAGAAAAGGTTTCAATGAAACTAAGTAATGAAAGACATGAGAGAGACCGGAGATTCATTTAGAGTTTCCACTTAACAACTTAGTTAGGCTAGGCCAGTTTGCCTAACGCTGTTTGAAACGTATATCCCTAGCAAAGTTTAAAAAAAAATATATATACAAGCCTAAACACACATACCTGCCTCTCTCCCGTAATAGTGGCAGAGCACTCCAAACGAGTAGCCGTACCCAAAAGTCCGGTATTGGAGAAGATCGTGTTCCCGATAAATCTCGTTCAACTCATTAGCGATGTCGCAACATCTCGCACCCGGTTTGAGCAACTCCATCCCTCTCCGGTGCACCTTGCAGTTTATTTCCCATAGTTCCATAGATCTGTCGCTAGGCACGTGATCTAAAAACATAGTCCGTTCAAGGGCTGTGTAGTAGCTATGAAGAAACGGGACATGATATAGTGTATTGAAATTAAGCTGGATTATTTACGTTCATAGTCCTTTCCTATTTTGTCTCTGCTGATGATCAGTCATAAGGTAGGAGTTAAGCGTGGACCATTGGGCACGTTCTCAGCACTCCCCCCCCCCCCACCTCTTACCACTAAAGGGGAACCGCAATTTTATAAAATAGTATTTTGGGGGGAAAGAATTCCAGATCCTTGCCAGAATTGAACTTCAGTGACCTTGGGCAGGATTTTTCGAAACAGAATGCACTCACAGTAATAATTTGAATGATACATCACACGGGGATGGCCCTACAGTCAGTATCGTGGTGTAATTAAAGTTGGAATGAGTGGAAATCACCTTCTCTCATTTTCGTTGTGTATATATGCTTGCATGTACGTAAGGGGGAAACCCTGTAAGTTCACTTCGAATGAGGAAGGGAAGGAGAAGGGCATAAAATGAATGCAATTTTCGCCCTCCGTTCGTGACTTGCGTCGCTATAAGTCTCGGAGAATTAAAGTCGAAGTGGGACTCCAGATTAATTGTGTCCAGCTTCCCCTCCACTTCCAAGTAAAATCGGCGTTCCCACCCCCCCCCCCCCTTCTCCGTAGGTATGGTGTGTCAATTTACCTTGCCTGTTTCACAGTGAAAGAAAAAAAACATAAAAAAGGAGTCAAAATCACTGGCTGTAAGAAATGCAGAGATAAGAAGATGAAAAGGTGAAAAAGGTCCAAACGTAAATGATGTAAAGGCAATTACCCAGAAATCATTGGGAAGCAGTTCAAGCTCAGTATGTCGCCTTTCTTCAGTCTTCGACTAGTGACTGGGTTGTGAGCACCGTCTGTGTTGATACCGGATAGAAACCAGGACCAAGCTTTCATGAGAGGTGAAGAAAAACAAAGGCAGATAACCTTTCACATTAAACTATTAAAATGATGACAATTCTATGGCATGATACGGAAATGGAAGAAATCAAAAACTTAAAAGAAAAGTGGGAAGAACGAGAGGTTTCATGAGCTCTGTCTCGTTTAAGCAATTATGATAAGATTTCGGTAACGTTTGCTTGATTTCATCTTTCATCTGATTTCACCTCAGCTTGACGGTAAACCATCTTCTTATATAACATCCTACAGTTAAAAGTGTCTATCGTAGGGTTGTCCAACTATGCATATGAGATCTGCATACCTAATATGAAGTTAGTCAGAGAGACTAGAGGTAGGGATAGAGGTAGGGATCAGTCTAGTACTAATCAAAGTAGAGTAAAGTTGGTGAAGTACTACAAACCGAAGTGAAATATAGGTAGTGTGTGAATAGAGCAATGATTAACAGCTTTTCAACCTGGATGCGTGCGCTTTGCTTAAAGAGCATAAGTTATTGTTATTTAGTAGAGTATAGGAGAAAAAGGCTACTCAAAGTACACTAGAAGCGATGTAGCACTTATCAAGATAAAGTAAAAGTGGTAGAGTACTCATCAAAGTAAAGACAAAAGAAAACCCTATATCGATACTTGATCCCATGATCACTGCATACTGTAAAAAAAGGGGGGGGGGGGGTAAAACGGGGTTGAAGGGGGTAAATCAGTGCGAAGTAAACATGAACAACGTAACAGAAACATTATAGTACATATTTAACATTAAATCGTTTTTTTTTTCATCAGCTGAAATGTGCTATCTCTATCGTTGTCGAAGGGAAAGCCTACTGCAAATCTGAAATTTGTTTTACTCAAGTCTCTGCTGTAGTGTAAAAGGCAACGGATCCTATATGGGGTGACTTAGAGAGCCGTAAGTTGCATCGCTTTCATGTCACACTAATACCTTAACATTGCAAAAGATTTAGGGAAAGGTCAAAAGCGATCACTTACTGTCCATCAGTTCAGCATGGGGGAAGCTCTTTGCAATTTCTCGGACCATCGCCTGCGTGGAGTGAAGAGCAACTTCGTGTTCAGCAACACCGACTTTACAGGCATCTACTGTGGCAGCGCCCCCTATGTCACAGATTCTAGTGCCTTCTTTGATCAGGGCAATCTCTTCTTCAGATTTCACCATCCTCATTTTCATGCACGGTTCACTGACATCGACTGTTTCCAAGTCTGGGAGAAAATTTTTCATTTTTTGGGCGCTGTCCAAGGTCATGTGATCTGTCTCTATTCCGACTTTACCTCGTACACCTCCGAGTAATTGCTTCACACCTCGCCAAAAATTATCCCTTTTCCAGTCGGTGTATATCAGGTTATCCCCCACTGCAGTCCTTCGCCAAGGTTGCCCCCCATCTATCCCTGCAGAGAGGGTGGTGAGCTTGTCCATCGTCACAATGAGCCCGTATGGTCTTCCAAAAGAACAATAAAGGAAGTCAGAATAATAGTTAACATTGTGAATTGATGTGAACAATACACCTTCGATTGAATTATCCTCCATGTGCTTCCTCAGCCTTCCAATCCTTCTCTCCATCTCCTCCTTCGAGAAAGTATTTTTTACCTGTAGAGGCAAAGAACAAGATGGTGAACTTGTCGCACCCATTATCAATATTATCCAGTGCTCTGAGTTGATAGACCTCTGCAGTACTACTAAATCCAAATATATTTGGCATGAAGGCTCATTTATTACCCTATACAGAATGATTACACTCTAAATGTACACTCTAAATGTACAAGAGTGAAATTCTGCAAAAAGAAAAAAAAGAGTGACTAAAGTGATCACTCTCTTGCTTTCAATGACACTCCACTCATCGTTGAGGGACGTATTTCCCTCATTTATAATTAATAACCACTTCAAGCGGAGTGAAATCTCAATCGAATTCCACTCTTTTAAAGAGTGGTCACTATAGTCATATTTTACATTTATAGAGTACGATGACAGTGTGAAGATGACCTTCGCTGCCACATAAAGTGAGAAAATTTGATATTTTGTCCTCGTATGGAGTTGCTCGCACCGATAAAATACACAAAAGGAACACGATGTTGTGATTGTAATAATTCAAAGCAGCTTCGAATAGGTTACATCAACTCCATGATGATTTTTTGGTTTAAGAAGTATGCACCGTTGATGTTGTCTATTGTGCAACCACACATGCCCGAACATTATCCCATCAGCTCATCGTTGATATTCTCAACTACGTTGCCGAGAAAGTTGGATGCATTATCCCCCCCCCCCATCAGTCCACCAGCATGTATGCATGTTCAAACTTTGTGGAGTAAGGGTGGGGGGAAGGCGGTGGGGGGGGGGGGGAAGGCGGTGTGGTGGGGTGAATACGGAGAGTATTATTCTTTTACATATCAGTGGAAGATTGTATTCCCGATAGCGACTTTTAGAACTATGCGGTATAAATCCTATAGTTTACCTTGCCATTATGTGTCATACTGATTGAGGTATACACATTTCACTATATTGACAGTCATTCTGGATTTGAAACAATTGCGCAAATATAATCATCCGGCTGGAACATTATGTACACGCACCTTCACAGCGACTGTCTGTTGCCCTAGCAACCAATAAAAAACGATAGCCCTTGGTATCCCCATTAGTTTTCTTTACATAATAGTCAATATTGAGACTAGAGCTTTCGTAGTTCCACCACGGTAATTCTCAAGATTTCCGCCGAGTGTGTCCAATTGGCTGGCAATTGCATGACAATGCTCAATTAAAACCACGGAGCAACATAATGGAACGGATGCATTTCAGAAAATAATTCAATATTACTTTTGGAGTTACTGGTAAGTTTGTTAACAAGTCCTTCATGTTACCGTAATACAAATCAAGACTTGTATACGAATGAACATTGTAGCAAACGGACGAGTTGGTCATTTCGGCTTAGTAATACCGAGTAGTAACCACTTTAAAAAATAAGGTCGCACGCAAGTAAGGTTATACCATCACGTTTGCTCTTAATTGCAGGAAGTTGAATCAAAAACGAATTTTAAGGTTTATTGTTAAAATGACAAAAGTGGACAATTTAACAAATAAATAGACCGCAACGCAGCACGATAGTTTTATTTCTCAGTCATAAAGCAGGAAGATTTAGAATGCGAGGAGATCCAGCCCGGGAAAACACAACCCTCTATACACTGGGGGTAAAAATGTTTAAAGTGGCACTTTCATAAATTTTTACAATGTAAAATATGAAATGAATAAGGGCACGTTTTGTAAAAAAATCAAAATATCTAGAGACCGGGGGAGTATATACCCTCTTAATCCCACCCCATCTCCTCGTGGGGCACTCGTTCGCTTATATAGGAGTATTCATCGCTTTGCAGATTTAGCAATGATTTTTTCTTTTCTTGGCCAAGACATCGTAAGCCACGATTTGTTATTCTCTTTGCAGTTCAGTCCTGATGAATGGTTGGCTGGATATCACATGGAGATTCATTTCCCACCTTTGTCACACGCACACACACGCACCCACACACACACACACCAAGTTCTGAATCCGAATAAAAATACATCAGCTGTTTGAGACTAAGAAGCATTGTTTAATGTGTTGGCTATTGTCAGCAGTTCCGGAAAAAAAGAGGTAATGATGGTAAATTGCCAAAACACTGAGACTGACAAGCTTTGTTTAACGTGTTGACTATTGTCAGCAGTTCCGGGGAAAACAAGAGGTAATGATGGCAAATTGCCAAAACAGTAAAAAAAAAAAAGGTAAAGTGATTGTGCATAAACCTTTTCTCCATTTTGCATTTTCTTTAAGGATAGCATGAGGTATTTTGCACTAGAACTGTTGGAAACTACGGGGGTCCATCTTGGTTTAATGCAGCCCAACCTTCTTGAAAGAGTGTTTGTCTGCAGTCGACCTAACATACCGACGTTGGAACTTTTCTCGTACGGCCACTGATATGATGAAGAAAAGAAAAAACAATGTAAGCATACCAGGTGTACCTTGAGTCAATCAATACTTTGAACGGATCAATGCATTTGAAACTCCAGTGAGGCCGTGTGGACGCAAAGGAATTCCAAAGTAAGCACCGCCTGCATCATATTTACTTTAAACAACATGAGAAGCAAATATTTGCAGTGTTTTTTTTCATAAAAAAAGGATATAAAACTTGAAAAGTTGGTAAGTAACCCAGTACAGTATACGTAGCTTGGTGATACACAGAACTATTGCACTGATCAGTTTTAGAAATTAGTACATCTAGAAATGATAAATCATTATCATGCCTTTTCTCAATGGTGAATTGTATTTTGGAGTGCTGACTGTTAATGTAATGTAAAAACGTGTCCGAATCATTCTCATTGTCGAAACAGCAGAAAATGTCATCTACATATCTACGGTATAAATACGGTTTGGTTGGAGCTGACGTGTCATTGAGTAAACAATTTTCCAAATGGCCCATGAACAAGTTAGCTACAACTGGTGAAAAAGAAAGTTTCTAAAAGAATTAAAGTAACTTCACAAATTTACACTTTTGTCGCACTAAATAGCGTACAGATGATGGCTCATGCAGTCATAGAAAAATTTTCGTAAGGAGAGGAGACACCCATGTATAGTCTCTAATCTAGTAGCCTCTTTCCATGTCTCTTTCTGCCATGGTGGCCTTTTTCGTTGTGTCTTTATGGCAGCACGTTTGTATATCTGTCGTTGGGAGACTGTTTTATCTGTTTTATGGTCAATTGGCTCTATATCCTTACCTGATATTATTTTCGATGAGCGAATAAATGAGTCTTATTGTTAGATAAGCACAGGAGCATTATTCTGCAAAATTCCGTATCGTTGTCTATCTCTGTTTCAAAGATTTTATGGGATGTTAATCACATGTCGTAACCCATAAGTTTATTGAAATGAAATGTTATTTATTATTTATCAATGATAGAATCTCGAAAATAAGGTACGACGGTAGTTTTCTTTTTTTCAAGAAACAAGCTTACGTCTCACAGACGAATAGAAATTAAGTTAGTTTGTTAACTATGAAAGAGGTCATCCATGCGTTCAAAAATTCGAATAATGCATTTAATTCCATAACTCACCTCGCGCATAACGTTTTGAGGAGATGAAGGTATATCGTTAATGATTATTGGTGAGACTGAACGGTTTGACAGTGATTTTAAGGAGTTGTATACCCTCTGTATGCCACATCGAAGCAATTTAAACACAACCATGTTCCTTTAACTTTTACAGTCTAACAGTTACACCTTAGTGAATACAAATGAACTATACCTATGTAATAAAAAGAATAGCAGATACACTACGCACCTCATAAACATGATTTTAATCAGGTTAAAACAATAGTTTAATTAATCACATACATACACACACACACATACACCCAATTCAGTTTTCGAATTATGTTTGCTTACCTTGATTGGATAATAGGTGTGTGCAGCGTTGACACTTTAACCAAAATGTACTAATATCAAGGTCATTACCTTCGTTGAATCACTCAACTGCTGGACTTAGAAGTTGGTTCTGGAGTCCGTTTGGTTATATATATTTTGCTATTTTTTCTCAGTGCTAGATTGAATGGAGATACGTAGTACCTTCTCTCATTTGTAGAAATGTACAGGTACATGTGACGTACGTCATGAATAGTCAACATCCGATCTGGTGCATGTACGGCACTGTTTTGTCACGCTATGTAGTAACCTAGAAGGGAGAGCGTGGGGAAAGCGCCTTTAAGTGGGAATAGATTAAGCAAATACTCGCGCAAAGTAAAGTTTTCAGAATAAAAAATCATACCACGTTTAGCAATTCTTCAAATATAATTAAAAGCAGTGGACATCTTCATAAGTTGAAGCAAATACTGACAACAAGGTATGTTTGGTTATAGTGCCTTTGTGGTATAGGCCTTCAACCCTCGACAAATGTACGTTGGACACCTTCCCTTGCTCCCCAGTTCAAAGTTGAAATTTTGGGACATCTTTTGGTTGGGACAACATTGATCCATAGGGGGAGACGATTGTGAAAGATGAAAGAATCTTCTTCAATATTGCAACATTTGTCTGCAAGTGTCCCATCATTTTTGATTGCAGATAGAGTCACTTGATAGAGTCTCTCTCTATCAAAATGCCTATAGGGCTTAGGATACTCTTTGCATGGTTAATTAATTAAGAGTATAACCATAAACACACATATCACTGTAACTCCTCAAGGAGCTAACTTCGCACAGCGGAATGGTTGACCGTTGTATATTCAGAATGAGGTGGGACAATCTTTGTTCGATCTTGCGTTCGTTGCTTGCTACGCGCGCGTAGTCTAGTCGTTAATTTTAATCACCCTTTCATTTCATGCCTAGGAAGCTTCAGCTAAAGTTTAGGATTTTTATTGTGTATGGTAGTCTGTATACCTAATGTACTCGCTAAACATGTTTTGCAGTTAAACAATGTAAGTTGCGTTGACCCCCTCCACTTGCATTGACGTCACATAATAACAAACAAGGAAGCTCTCCTTGACGCAAGCAAACGAAAAGGATACATATTACCACGCTATGCACGAGGGGATAGAGTGACAGGGACGCCCCACGTACATGCGTCTCTATATACAGATCTGATGCGTGCAGGTGTTAAAATTTGTATCTCACTCTCAAGGAGGGCGCTTAACCGCAGCTTTGTGACGTAACTTGCAACGGGTCTATTACAAAGTGTAGAGGTTTTGCACATGACGTCACTCCTATTGTTACGTCACCATGTTTAATACAAGATAAACAGAGAACTCGAGAAGCTAGTGTATGGGCAGTTGTTTTGTTTCCAACCAAATTCGGATAATGGCGACTCCATGGGCAACGCGTTATTACTACAAAACCTCTATCCTTCATTTGTGGCACTCAGTATATCTCCAGGAGGGTTTCACCATAGAAATCGGAATCCTAATAGCTAAAGTATGGGATTTCGATGGGTTTCCCCAACATCACTTGACGACGCGTCTCTTTTGTTTTAAATTTGAAGCGTACTCTTAGTGTCACAACAGTACAGTTTGTGGTGCGCATGTGTTGTATATAGGCCCACGCTTAGACCAACTGCGCGTGCCTTTTGGTCTTCATGTAGGCTTGCAGTTCTACTCGCGTATAAGCTCACATGAAATTCCTCTGCGCCCACATTTGACCAATGTGATGTCAAAATACTGTTTACTTTTATCACTTTCATCGACGTCAACACAATTTTAACACATTGTAATAATATATATTCCTTTGCTAGACAATCGCAATAAAGGTTCTTTCGAGAAACTTCTGATAAATTTTAGTATCAAAACTGAGAAAAGCATGAAATATATGTATATTTTTGATTTGCTTCCTTTGGGCGGTAAGTAGTTCGATCTTCACTTTTGTTGTGTTGTGATTTCGAAGGGTTTTTGCACGTTACGATGAACGAAAAGTGAATGAAACTTTTTTTAAGGGCAAAACCGTCACAAGAGCAGACGCCAACAGGACGAGAATATTTGACGGTCCGTGTTTGTGTGATGGGCAGATTGAAGAAAAAGGATCCGTGTTTATGTGTGCGTGTGTGTGTTTGTGCAGGTGGGTGAAGAGATTCGAATGATGTATTTTATTGTAATTGCAATAAATTGAGACCAGTTCATAAGGACAAATACATACAAATGCTCAGAATACCATGATACGTGCATCAGACCAATGGACCATGAACGGTGTATCAATCCATAGGCCTTGTAACACGGTATCCGATATATTATAGCTACACATGTGCTATGTATTATGGCCAACTATACACCATGTGCTGGATTATGGCTACTTACGTGCAGAGGGTGTATCTTCACATTTTATATACATTATTGCTACCCATAGACCATTTGTTATTTTCACGCATGAGGTATTGTAGCTACCGGTTCATGCACCATGTAGGCTATTGGGCAAGAATCGCGGGGAAAAGACCTAGGTCTAAGCGGAGCACCACCATCAGTTGGCGCAAAGCCTACAACAACAGTTTTGGCTTTACAACCCCCCCCCCCCCCCACAGATAGGGTTTGATGTATATGAAATGAACAAAGACAACTTGGAGTAGATCTTGTCCAAAATCTTCTCTTTTCATAATTAAAATCGATCCATTTTGTGGTCGCTTTTCACAGAAAGCACATAGGTGCACGAGATCGTTTAGCTCAAATCACCAACAACCCCAAAAGAAAAGGCTCTCAGCAGAGGGACCGATGGTAACAGTATCGACGGTGCCTCTAGTGGCGGCAGTGGCACGTAATTACCGATCTTTTTCCCAACGGTCTTGTCACATGTGGTCTGTTCTGCTGTAGGGAAACATTTTGCAAAATGTCAGCATTTTTCCTGCAGCTATAGCCGCCCGATACATCGAAAGAAAGAAATGCGTTCACGTGACCATCTGAAAACTCGACCAACACAATGGACGTGCTGTTCATGTCCAGTAATAAGGAAACAATAATAAACAATGTGCAGTGTTTTCAAGTATTTTTAAAGGCCAAGTCGCCCTAAAATATTCCCTTAAGGAGATTTCCCCTTCGCCCCAAAATTACTCATTGGTGATATATTGTGGTGTTGAAAATGAACCTGCAGGGTAATAGCTCTCCTATTGGTTACTCATTAATTTGGATTCTTTCCAGGGGCGACTGGAGTTTACAGAGATGAAGTATTCAATTAAATACACGATCATTTCATTTGGGAACAACGGGACACATTGTGTGATAAGACGCATCCCGGGGTCCGTTTTGACCCAATAGACGGGTCCCGTTTAACCCCGGCGCATGTATTACTTTTTCTACATATAATATAGGTTCTAGCCTGTTATTTTGAGTAGACATAAAACAAAACTATATTTTCAACTTTTCCTCTGTTTACCAATGTAACTCCAGTTAGTATTATATAAACATGTAAAATAATAAAAACCTGACATACTCACATTAGATCAGCGTTTACAGGAAATATGTAGATGTGAAAACTGGGATTTTGTTTGCGGTGTCCTCGTCACGTCACGTTCTAAGACTCTTGCACAATATATCAAGCTAAAATCTAATGGCGGTATTGCATTTTCGATATATTGAGGGGTTCTGTTATAAGTTTTACCCCATTTTTCCCCTACATGTACACTGAACCACAGCATGGGCACACTTATAAACTGGCTAATATAGCATGGGGTATCATGAGTCGATCACGTAACAAACATTTTAATTTTAAAAATATGAAGACATGATTAAACTTTATGATAATATACATTAATGTATCTTTATTATCCTGCTACCTTTTGGTTGTGTTAAAAATGAGTTATTACTTGGAAATACGTTTTGAATTTAAGGAGACCGTACATAACAAAAGGTTTATGATGGAACCTTGAGTCAATCACTTTTAGAATAAAATTATCAAAATACTGTTTATTATCAAATTAGTACTTTTAACAATGTCAGAAGACGATAAAACTATTTTCTCTACCCTCCAAATTTTGAGAGAGAGTTTGATAGAAGTCACTTTGCTTAATATTTGGTACGATTTGAAACATGGTATTTAATTCTATGCTGAAACTGGAAATTTTGGCTTTGAGTAAAATGTACCTAAGAAATGAAAAAAAAAAACAGGGCATATACTCGTTTTCGATGTTGCTTGAAGAAAATATGATGCAGGCGGTAATTACTGTGGAATTCAAAGCATGCGTGTCATATTGTTGCTATGTCGCTGTTCTCCATATTGTTCAAGTGTTATCGTGTGTATCGCACACGAACATTGTTGACATGTTGAGAATCTTGTTTACCTTTTCCCAGGTTTTGTTTTCAATAAAAAATGCGGTTATTTAAGAACCAAATTTTCTTTTAGGTCTTTTTTTTTTATAAAAATCTGGTTTTGTATATATGAACAAGGTTAATCAAATTGCTGTTGTGTATCAACGGTAGGATAATGTACTCTCGGGGGTGCGACCTCACGCATTGCTTACTTTAACCACTGAACTGGATCGTGCATTGACTAAGGAGGCAATATGAGCAATCGGGGATTAATGTTAGCGATGCACGAGGACGCAGTCCGAGTGCATCCACGGATAGCATTAGTCCCCGAGAGTACATTATCCTACAAGATCTGGAGTTCCACTCAGCTTATGATGTTAGGCTTACGTTAGCAACATATGAGAGTTTTAATTTGTTGGTCATAATTGTAGGGTAAAATGTTCCACTTGTGGTAAAACCGACTAGTCATGAACGTCTTTAATAATGAATAGGCCTACATCGTATCAGAGGCGCTAGGTACCTATGTATGGAACATACCACCTAAACTACTAGACGGGCCTTATGACGTCATCAAGCCGACGGTGTGGTCTGTGGGAGTCATCCATTACTACATGATATTCGGACGGCTGCCATTCTCATCCCAACATAAGGCAAAATCACGCCCTCTAAAGCTTCAAATCATCTCAACTGAACCTTAAACTATCCTTCGGGCTTTATTGATTTTCGAGATTTAGAACAACTTATTCTGGCAAATGCTCCCAATAATAACAGCATTTGCTAAAGGCACCTCCGTGTCTTCCTTCAGCGAAGGAGTAAGACCTTTACGACTTAACATCTTGATTCATTTCCTAATACCTTAGAGAAAACTAAAATCATTCTTTTTCGCTAGTCCTTACTAAGAAATTAGAACAACTAAGCCAAACGGAAACTTTCGGAAGAGAAGTAAACATGGGGGTAACGGTGTATTTTTTTTTTTTTTTAATGAAAATGAAGCTTTGAATTCGTGGTATATATTATTCAATATATGATCATTTCGTGCTTTCTGTGTGGGCAGAAATTGCCTGGAAACTAATCACCAGAGCATTTCTGTATTCCTTTTGCATTTATTTTATTGCCTGTAAATTTGCATTTTACATTTTTAACAGTGCACTATTAAAGCAAAAGACCTGATCTATAGTTCACCCATATTATTATGCGAGATATCCAATTTGAGTTGGTATCCACACCCACTCATACCCTATGAAAAGGATTACTAAGCAGAATGCTTTGATCCGAACCTGATGCCGACAGTCAACTTAGGATCTCCGTCTCACAAATCAGAAAGATTCGATTATGTTTTTCGGAATCGTCAGAAATCGACTGATGTATGACGGAGACATGGGGTTTTCTCCATAGGTAAATGTTAAGGGAATAAAGACCTCATAAGACTATCATCATTTACTGCAGCATTTCATCAATTTCCATAGGTTATGTTTCAAGTATACTCATATTCAGCAACTGACAAAACGTCGAACTCCGCCACTGTGATGGGCGTCCGATTTCGTCAAAACGCGTCTGAGAAACCGAAAACAAAGTAATAAGAGTAATGACTGGCAGTGTTACATTAGCTATTTACAAACTATTCTGACCTACGACGTAGCAGACGACATGGAAACCTTTTATGTCTAAGCTCCTACTATCCTTCAAGCCGATTGAATCTGTACGTGGTGAACAAAACAGATGTCCTTGGCGGCACCTATGGTTGGGTTCAAAGCAAGGAGTTACCATGTATCTCCTAAATTGCAGCTCCCTGCTTATAGTTAGCCCGCATAACCGCTTATGGAACAATAGCTATATCACCATACATCAAACAGCTATTTATAGCTACATCGACATGTATAGGACAAACTACATGTACACCTAAATTATACAAACCTATGGGACAGCTATAAAGCTACAAAATCATATGGTGAGTATCTATAGCTACAGCATCTTTGCAAAAACTATATAGCTACATGGAGTGTGAGGGAACAGCTACATAAAACAGTGCAGATACACATACTACAGGAACATTCATGCAACAGCTCGCCCTGTAGCTATAATGGGTGGAATAGAAACAGTTGCATCAATATAGGAGTGCAATAGCTACAGCGATTTAAAACATCGCCAAATGTGAATAATCGACAAGAAAGGAATAGAATAGAACTGAAAGGTATCTTTCACTGTTTTATTTGGTCATGAAAAATATTAAGGTGGGAATGCATGATTGAAGAAAAAAAAATTCTGTAAACTACAGACGATTTGAAAGAACTGCTACGACCTTCTGAAAATGTTAGATAAGCAAATCTTTGGTGAGCGACAGAACACACAGCATAATAGTACTGACAAAGCAGGCACATTCCTTTGTTCAAAAGTCACTTTAAAAGAAAAGTTCAAACGTTCCTTCCGTTGCGTTCATTCTGTGAGCTACAGCAGTTTAAAACATTGCCAAATGTAAATAATGCACCGTCACTTATAAAGAGTTCACTACATGATTAAATCAAAACTACCGCAATACATCATAAAATGTCAATATCTTTCTGAAACTGGTAAATTTGGAAGTAATGGTTGAGACAGAGAATACAACATTGAAGGGCAGTACTGTCAGACCAGGCACATGCCTTTTTCCTAAAAAAAAAATGCTTGAACGAGGACCATCAACACCAAGCTGAAATTAATTTCTGATAGGCTATCATCCCATGAGCTTGACTTTGCGAATGAAAAACAAAGTTGGTAGGTAAAAAATATTTATGAATTTTTGAGTTCAGCATTCATGCTGGAGCATCAATGGAGCAGAATCTCAACACACAGCTTAGCGCTTTTGTCCCTGTCAATGACACATTTTCAAGGAACCAAACCGTTTAGTTTCTATCCAAATATCCCACATGCAACCCATCAGTATAACCTCAAACAATAACAATTCACTCCAAACCCAATGATTACATGAAAAACATGATAAAAAACTGATATACAGTCTTAAGTACAACTGCCATTTGCGGGGGCAGTATTTAACAATGCAAAGAACTAGCAAATTGATAGGAGCGCAGTATTTAACTATGCACTAACCTACAAATGATGACACCAGCTGCTGCACAGCTGGTGCATCTGTTCTTTCTTCCATTTGGGAACAGCTAAACAAAATGGCAACCATCAGGGAAGTGAACAAAAAGTTTCTTGCGCCAGTGAATTTCTTGCTGATATTGCAGTATGAAATCTCAAACATTTTCATGTGAAATTGTCATCAGATGACACTGCAATAACCTTCAGAATCTGTATTTAGTGACAAACTCCTTTCACAACATAAGGATTTTATGCAGCCTACTGAGGTACCAAGTATCCTGAAACTATTAGCTGCAAAGAATCCCCAAAATATTGCCAAATTTCTCTTTTTTAATTAAATAATGAAATCCTCTTAAACAAAATACATTTTGTAACGTTTATATTCTGAGATGAATGGCAAATTAAAAGAAACACAAAGTGAAGACTTCAGTGTGAAACAATCTACAGCTCTTAAAGTTCTTTGCAGTCTTTTAAAGTAAGAGCATGTAATATTAAATATATTTTCACTTTTGGAAGAATCTAACCTTTTAAAGAGGTCATGACATGTAGCACGAAATGCTATTTTCTCTAAATATCTGGAAAAATTGATATCCAAAATTGCCTTTTGTGTACTTGTGACATCATCCAATGTTTTACGACAAAAGTTTCACAGTTGGAAGTTTCCCTTTGAAAACTCTGTTTCTGTATGATGTAAAATGATGTCATATTAAGAGCAGATAGCTCGTGCATGAATAGGTTCCTAATATGATGTCATCACCCATCTTGTACAAAAACAAAGAGTTTTTCAAGAAGGAACCTCCAACTGTGAAACTTAAAACTTTGATTGCATTACACTGTAAGACATCCCAAGGGCACTAAAGGCAGTCTTGGATACCACTTTTTCCAAATATTTAGAAAAACCAGTGTCTATTAAGTTTTGGTCTATGTGTCATGGTCTCTGTAACATCGATATCTCTTTTCTGTAATGCTTCTTTGAAGCAGTTTTGATGATGACGTAACCTCTTCATACAAAGTCTTACATGTTACTCAAAAATATATCACAAGTATTTTATGACAACAACCTGAATTCAAACAGAAGCAATATGCAGTTCAAAAGTTTTGTCTACCCATATACTAACAACATATTTTCAAGGAAAAGCAAAGAAAAAAAATATTGTGAGACTTATTTTAACTTAAGTTTCGCAATACTGGATAAAACATACGAAAAGTGTCTTGTTATTGCAAAGATGACCTGATTAATTTTGTGCTGTATAGCAAGGTTTTGGTGCAAACTAGAATGAATGGACTTTTAAGAGAGCTCTAGACTTGATTTTTTTCCATTGCACAGAGACATAATCAAGTTATATGACCGAAATTTTCATGCTGCCAGTTAGACAATAAAACTGCTAAATTTAAGGCAGGATGTACTGTTATTCCTGCATTTTTAAAAGTGCACCCAAAGGACTGGCCATAATTCTTGCAGATGTAAGAAAAAAAAACCACCTCCCCTTGGACTATTTGTCTAAAAATGAATAAAAAATTGCTAACTTTAGGCCAAACGATAACTTAGGCACGATCTGGTCCTTTTTGTAAAATGCACTGAACTTCAAAGTAAATGACCACCTTTCATTTTTGCTTTAGAATTTAGCTGCAAAAATGAAATCAATCTTTTTTTCCACCCGAAATTGACACTCTAAATAGTGAAAATTCACCTGAAAGGAATGTCGGGTAGAAGGTGGTTTCCAGGTTGGTATTAAATGGAAGACAAAGATGGAAGATTAAGGATAAACTCTCATTTTTTTTCCTTTTTCATTAAACAGCACATCCAGCTTAAATGGGATGAGGAATACAGTGCTTGACATATTTTATGGAATTAGATGGAAAAGAGGAAAAATTTTGGCGAAACGTGCAACAGGACTGAGCAGAAAACACAAACACATTCCTGATATTTGCTGTAACTCTTGATCAAATAATTACAGACATGGCAAAGTAGGTTACTTAATAATTCAGGGAGTGAAATTTTCATTGAGGAGCAAATATTGCCAAATTCATGTAAAGGAATGTGTTAAGCTATCCAATAAATGCCATAATTTTAGAGATGATTTACTGTGCATGACATTGGTAAAGATTTGGAAATGTGATGAAAGAATTGATAAAAAACATAATCCATTTATTGCATGTCCTAACAAAAGAAACCCTGTAAATCAAGAAGAAAGAAATTTATCAAACATGATTTGCATAACTCTTTTCCTTAAAGTTTATTTTTACTTTCAATAACTATATTTTCCATTACTGCACATGATTTGCTAAGTTCGATGAACAATCCACTTTCCTTCTTTTCACTAATTTTGCATGCATGATTGAATTTCAACATTCATCATTCTGCTCACTTACTGTCTCCTTGCGGAAATACTCCATCAACGATGTCCGTGCTTAAAAATGGAAACGACATAATTTGCAATTTTGAATCAATACCAAATCTGACGGTGTTTGCATAACCTATGGCTATCCCTCCTTAAAGGTATCTACTACAACACTATGAGCTTTATCAGCTCGACAGATTCGAACATTCACGATGATAAATTTTCTGTGTGAATGGGACAAGGTGAAATAGTTACTTTTTGATGATATTATGTTCTGGTCCAAACGGGAATCCCGTGATGTCTTCATTTCCGTCCTCCGTGATTACCAGGATGTTGTGCTCCCTATATCCTCCAGCGCCCTCAGTCCCTTCTGGAATGGTAATCATTGGTTCCATGGAAACTACCATGTTGGGCTCTAAAACAGTTTCTATATCTTCCCTTAGTTCCAGACCTGATAAATACAAACAATTGCAAGAAAATCAAGATTTGTTGCCTCATATTCACGGGATCATTTATTCCAGAGTCAAGTGATAATGCCAAAGCACCAGGCACGATCGATTTGGCAGCGCTATTGTACATAGCATTATTGTTTTTCTTTTCATATTTCTCCTGTAAGAGATCTCAGGCCATATTCCAAATTTTATGTAAAATTCAATTCTTTGATCTAATGCCTGCAACTGAGCTCCTTCATCTCTCCTGTACTGTAACCTATTCTGACGGTGTGTGTTCATAACGTGGAACATATTGAGCTGCCTTGGCTTTGGACAATTTGCAAAGGAGCGGCATGGAGCTACGTCAGATGCGAACGTGGGCCAAAATTGGAACTAGGGAGGGTGACATTGGCATGTGCGACATAAAGTTGACAATATTTTCACCCTGAAAAATTCCAGTGGGGCAATAAATTTTAGGGGGGTTTTGACCCAACCCCCTGGTCCATCTTGACCCCAGGCCTGCATAGAAGTTTACCCTCATAATGTGTGGCAGTATTTCAAGAAAATATCAAAGTTTACCGATGACAAGGAAATGATAAGATCATGTGACCTAGCAGGAACAGTGACATGGGTAGTCATGTGATTTAGGATGCAAGACTAATTATGCTTAATTACTAACAATGAGCCACCATCGCAAGAAAACACATCAGCATGTAGCTACAAATACAGTAGTAAAGAGGGTTAGGCAGTTGTTACTTTACTAAATTTCCTGAATGTGCATCCCAAATGTGAATTCCGAATGTGCTTCCCCCAATGTGCATGCATAAAGTCACATCATCATAAACTTTGTTAGCAGAAACTGAATTGAATGCCAAAATTCTGACTATTTTAGGTCTCTTATTACACATAAAGGAAAAAATTTAACTTGAACATTTCTTTTGTAAAATGAAATACAAAACATTTGAATTTTAAAGTGCCTTTTCTGCAAACTGAGAGATTTTTTTTTTTTGTATGAAATGTTTGGCTGTTTCAGTCCATGGCAACTCATTATTTTACGGAAACTTATTTCTGGTGTATACTTTATGTCTATTTTACTGTTTTGTGGACAGCATTAAAGGATACTTCGTAAGGAATGCTTTATAAAATAAATCATAATTAGGGTGATGGTTTTTGGTGAACCCGAAGGGGAGTCTGCACAGAAGTTTAAGATAATCTTTTTCTTACAACTGCCTATTATGCATTAACCTGCACCATAGTACTCACAGCTTGTATGAAACAGTCCTTGATTCCACAAATTACTCTTGTACAATGGAAATTGAGCACTGCACTCTATAGGTATGGGTAAATACCTACCAGCATCCTCACACAGAGCACGTTTATCCCCATTTTTGACATGTTTTGTTCTCATCTCAACCCTGTTAATCCTCTGCTACTAGCAAACAGGTTTTATTTGCATTCTCCTATCTCTAGAGATCTGCAACTAACATGTAGCAAATTTAGAACCAGGGCTTCGAAAACAAAGTACACAATACCAATGGCAAAGTGTAGTGGTATGATAAAAGAAATAATTTTCACGGAACGATGACTCCACTGCTTATGGAGACTAACCTGTGTTGATTACAACATTCACTGCTAGTTCATGATTCTGACAGGACGTCAGAAACACGAAACATAGGGCACTCTTTGGCATAGAAGCACAGAATCCTGTGGAATGGTATAATCTTGCCAAATTGGGACACACATTATAGGTCACCTGAGCTGCCTACAGTTGCTCTGAACACAAGGTTCAGTAACTCCAAATGTAAACAAAGATCCACTGCCCAGCAGACTACTGCATATGTCAGTGAAGTTTTGTACAGCAGGTATATATACACGTGCTCATTGACAAGTCTCCTTTTGCACACAATTTGGGATTTTATCTCTTGCACAATCAACCGTGTGCCAGGCGCTCATGTTTGAACAAAAGATTACTAGACATCTAATATGCCAGATGTCCTCTTCTTAATATCAGGTGACCATGTTAACAAATCTCAGCAGCCTGAGAGTTAATGTAATGAAGTTTAAAAATGATGCGCATATCAGCAACAAACCATTCTAAATCCAATATATTGAAGAATTATTCCATTGACAAGATAAGAGGTTCCAAAATCAAACAGCAAAATTTTTAACCTGCAGGGCACTTCAAACAGTGGGCACACCAATATTAAGGATATTCTCCTTGTGGAACCATCTTGCCACCATCTTGTTCCTAACACTCATGATATTACTGTCTGAAAGGAGGGTCTGCTCGGATCAAGAAAGTTTTTCTAGGACTTTTAAGCTTTGTGTGTTGATTTGAGAAATGAGGGTTTATAATTAAAGAGGTCATGACATGTAGACAAAAAAGTCATAAAAACTGGTTTTTCTAAATATTTTGGACAACTTGGTTTCAAAACTGCCATTGGTGTCTTTAGGACATCATCCAATGTCATGCAATCAAAGTTTTGAGTTTCACAGTTGAAAGCCCCCCTCTGAAATATCTTTGTTCCTGTATGACGTCATACTGCATGAAGTCATAACAGGAGCAGATTCATGCATGAGCTATCTCTCCACAATAATTAAAACTGCTTTTCCTTGCACATACTTTCATGGATTTGCTTGAAACTTGCACACATTTCTAAGGTAGTAAGCCATTTGAGGTGTTCAGGAATTTTTGGCACAAGCCTTCCATGTGGACCCTATGGCCCACTTTCTGAAATTGCACAAAATAGTCATTCTGCTGCAGATTTTCAAGCCTTATCTTACTGGTTTGTCACAATGATGCCTTGTTAGTACTACCTTCAGGGTGTTCATAAACTTTTGATCCAAGGTCATGGGCCTGTGGCCTTTTTTATGAAATTTTGCAAAACGTTGTTTTCCTACAGATTCTCTTGTACAATGCTGATGATTTGACATAATAGTACTCTGCTCATGACACCTTTAGAGTGTTCAGAAATACTGCGTCCAGAGACCAAGATGGGCCAGAGGGCCCATCTTCAGGCTTTGACCCAAAATTTACATACAAGCTTAAGGTGCCACTTACAGTCCATCGATATATTGTGCACATGTATGACAATCTGTAGGAGTTGAACCATTTTGCAGAATTTCGTAAAATGGGCCAAAGATTCCACACTGAACAATGGACCAAAACCTCTCTAATACCATATACAGACCCCAAATAAAGAATCATTATGACAAATCCTGAAGATGAGCATCTATATGATGCTGTCAACTCTGTTTAACATTAATCAAAAGAAAGAGGTCAGTACTTTGCAGTATTTCACAAGATGGACCCAGGGCCAACCTCAAGATTTGGACCCAAACTTCTTGAACACCATAAACATGCTACCTGAGTATCAATATGAGAAAGCAACAACATTGTACAAGAGAATCTGTAGGAGCAGAAGCATCCTGCAGAATTTCATAAAATGGACCCATAGGGCCAATATGAGACCTTAGACCAAATATTCATGAACACAATGAAGGTCCCACTAACAGTGTATCTTGACGACAAACCATGATTGTACATGGCAATCTGTAGGAGGAAAAGCATTTTGCATAATTTCATAAAATGGACGATACAGTCCATATGGGACTTTGGACCAAAACTTACTAGCAACCCCAAATGGTCCAGACCCCAAGAAAGATTGTGTGGAAGTTTAGAGGAAATCCATCAGGGCATGTACACGTAGAAGCATTTTGAATAATTTTGGAACGATAGGTCATGCATGAACGGGTTTCCTAATATGACTTCATAAGATGTCTTGTAGAAAAAAAAGGGGTTTTCCAGAAGGAACTTCCAACTGTGAAACGTAAAACTTTGATTGCATAACACTAGAAGACGTCTTAACAAGACGTCTTAAAAAGACTTCAGAAAAACCAGTTTCCATTGAGTTTTTGTCCTGTTTGTAGCGAAACATGCTTCCTTATATCAGATCGTCATCCACATACCTGCCTCTCGCCCGTAATAATGACACAGCACTCCAAATGAATGGCCGTACCCAAAGCTTCTGTACTGGAGCAGATTGTGTTCCCGATAAATCTCGTTCAACTCTTCAGCGATGTCGCAACACCTCACCCCCGGTTTGAGCAATTCCATTCCTCTCCGGTGGACTTTGCAGTTTATTTCCCAGAGTTCCATGCATCTGTCGTTAGGCACATGATCTAAGAACAGCGTCCGTTCAAGGGCCGTGTAGTAGCTGCCAAGAAACACAAGAAACAACACACATGCACTGCAACCATTTATTCTTCACATTGCCTTCAAGATTTGCCTCAACTGGTGATGAGTCAGAAAAAGAATGGACTTCGGTTTGAACTTTTGGTGCTTCAATTAGTTGTCAAAACTTTGTGGATATTCCACAGCTGCCAACTTGTCACTACAAGACAAAGTATTTTTTGTTAAAAAAAAACACATTTTTGGGAAATAAAAAGAATTTTCAGCATGACAGTGTCATATGGCATTTTCCTAAAAATAACTTGCTCTAGTGACCACTTTAAATTCATGACAAACTTGCTTCAGTGTAAAACAGCTGTTCTCTCTTGATTTGCATGAAGGCCTAAGTCCACTGTATGTATGTGGAAATATTCAATTATTGTTGCTATAACCAGCCTCTTGCAGCTGTGATGGTCAGCAAGTGGTCACTATATGGTACCGTACTGCAGGCCTATAAGCTGTATCCTACAGTGCATAGGCATCACAGTAAGCTATACACTTATAGACCTACAGTAGGCTAGGACTCTGCCTAAGTAAAGCGGCAAAATATTTTAGACCTCAGGCTACATGAAGTTGAGTATTCGATAATTTTTTCATGCTTACTGCTACCTTGCTAAAATCACAATACACATGGTGCGTGGTTCTACTACGTACAAAACAACAGCAAGTGAAAGGCCAACTCTAATAATTCATGGGCTTATGCCAATTCAAACCAAATCACGCGGCTGTCTCTACTTGCGAGTAATCCCAATATATGATAACCTTGTTAGGATAGCAGAGCAGCCAAAGCAAGCAACTACGAAGGAAAACATATCATACAAGAAAAGTACTGATGGAAATTTTTCCAAAATATTGAGCGTAGTTTAGCCTGAGTATTTTCCACAATTTTTAACTTGCACTAAGTTACTGATACGGTTTAGGGAGCTTCCCCTAAACTTTGCATACCTTTACTAGTTTCCTGAACTAGAGTCCTCATGATAGCGACTATCTTTGTACGTCTATATGCAAAACGTATAAAGTATTTATAAAAAGCATTGTTTGGCTAAAAAAAATTTGATAGCTAGTTGCAGCTACAGTCACAAGGCAGTTAGCATTACAGGGTACATTAGGGCATACATTAGGGTTATGTTGTGGTGTTGTAAATAAGAAGTCTGCAAACCCTCACAGTGAAGTGTAGAAGAAGGGTGGAATTTACAATGCTGCCATGCCAATGATCACCGTACATTGAAGTCAGGCAGCCTAAGATCAGAAGTTTAGTCATCACCTGTGCAAATATACAAATACAGGAGTCACAATAATCCCATAATAACCCAACAACAATAGGAAACATGAAGAAATATGCCTCTTACAGACTTCAGCAAAGATCGTGCAGCCTTGCACAATACATAATGGTTATCTCTGGAGTTCTCTGACCAACTGTGCATTTCCTGTCTAGAGGTCAAAACCACAAACGATGCCCATATATCAGGAATTTACGGCAGAGGCACGTGTTGCTATATGGGGGCATTTCGTGGCATAAATGGGAAAAATTTACCCAGAAATCATTGGGAAGCAGTTCAGGCTCAGTATGTCGCCTTTCTTCAGTCTTCGACTAGTCACCGGGTTGTGAGCACCGTCTGTGTTGACACCGGACTGAAACCAAGTCCATGCTAGCAGAAGGAGTAAAATGAAAGTATTGAAACCATAGATTCCACTTTTCATCTGAAAGACATTTCCTGTGTCATCATACTGAAAAGGTGGAGACCCATAAAAGACAGGATTCAGTATTATTTTGGTTCAAATGGGGGGGGGGGGGGGAAGGGACAGTAAGCTGGTAGAGATACTGATCATACTTTGTTAAGAATACAATTTAGAGCAGGTTACGTACTTGCGAGAAGACAATTAAGTGTTTACTGTAGGATGAGTATTGTGAGTATGTTAGGTAAATGTGAGAAGACAATTACAGTAGGATAGGTATAGTTGTGAGAAGAAACTTTACAATAGCTAAGTTGCTTAATTGTGAGAAGGACAATCCACAAGGGCTTGTGAGAAGGCAATTTACAGGATGACATGGTGCTTGTGAGAAGACAATTTACAGTGTAGTTGCTTGTGAGAAGACTAAACACAAATTTCTGGGCAGTCTTCTTCCAAATGAACTAGTCTTTTCAATGATTCCTTAAAGTTGGCATCAGGTAATTTTCTCTGGTACTCAGCGGATACTCAGATTACCAAAATGTGGTCTGTATCATTAACACTGGAATTTCAACAGTATTTTACATAACATTTTTTTTTGTGGCAGAATGTTAAATAAGTTTACTTCATGCAATTGCCTAGAAGCCAACACATAACTGGACTGACAATTTTGCCTGGAAAAAAAAAAAAATCCATTTTCAAGCTATTTGTTGTGTATAGTCGTCGAAACTTGGCAATCTGACACAATATGTTCACACAATGATTGCATTGTTAGGAACCAGGGAGTAATGTTGGATTCATGTAGTACAATAACACAAGTTAACTGTGAAAACACTACAATGAACAGTAAATATGCCATCCAGCACAGATAATCATTAGACACTGACCCCGATAGCCGAAACATTCACCAAAAGATCACTCAATTCACAGGAGACATACTTTTGATTTTAAGTTTTCTGTCAAAGTGCGACACACTTTTGAAGAAGATTTCAATTTTCCATTCCTTTTCTTTCAACTAAAAGAATGTTCCAGTTAAAATGTTGGCTCACTAACCACAGGCTGTCCACTCATAATAACCATGCATGTTGCTTTGCACATAATGACCATGCATAATGAAAATGATCGACATTCCCACCTTTGTCTTCATCCGTCTCTTTGAAACTGTGATCATTCAGTTTCGAAAACTTTACAGCCTGCACTTCACAGCTTGCACTTCAACCGACCTTAAAATGTTTGCTGTACATATATTGGCCACCTTTTTGACGAATGGTCACGGTGACCTTTGACATCAGTCAGTACAACATGCTCTGTTGTCTTCCCATCCCATCACATTCTTAACAGTGTCAGATCCCCTCGGAGCAAGAGATTAGATTTTAACAAAAATACATACATCCTTTGACGCCACCAAAGACATTGGACCTATAGGTCTGTTGTACTGGGTGTATACTGAGATTGATCAGACGATGTTTCACTCACTTTCTCCAGTTATGGCATTTCAATGGTCTCACAATACAATTCCTCACTGACCAAAATGACCAATAACTCCCATTTAAATTTCTATGACTAAACAAGTCCTTTGTAAATAAAGACGCCATGATGTTATTAAAGCTCCTTGCACAATTTGCATTTTTTTTCTTCCAAATCAGTAATAAGCACCTCCATAACAGGTTTGTGGCAAAAAATAATCTGCCCATGCCCCAGTGGACAGTAAAACATGTTAACATTTGAATTCTTGTTGACATCCCACACAAAATATTCATGAGCGTGTGTTTTATACCGCTTGTTCACTTTGATCATGGACGTTGTTCTGTTAAAGGTCGCCAATGTTTATCTGAACTCTGCAGGTAAACACCCGGTGACTCAAAAAGTCATTTGGACCACGACAAAAGGGAAAGAGAAACGCTTTTTGTGGTCCTTAAGGGCCACATAAACACATCACACTGCATTTCAGAAGGAAGGTTTTTACCTACCATAAATTGAAACAGGACATGGATGCTTTACAGAGTTGTAGATTGTATCCACCAATGTCCAAGACCACAAATGAATTAAATGAAGATAGTCAAGAATGAAAGTGATCACTTACTGTCCATCAGTTCAGCATGAGGGAAGGTCTTAGCAATTTCTCTGACCATCGCCTGCGTAGAGTGGAGAGCGACTTCGTGTTCACCAACGCCGACATCACAGGCATCCACAACAGCAGCGCCCCCTATATCACATATTCTAGTGCCTTCTTTGATCAGGGCAATCTCTTCTTCAGATTTCACCATTCTCATTTTCATGCACGGTACACTGACATCGACTGTTTCCAAGTCTGGGAGGAAATTTTTCATCTTTTTTGCGTTATCCAAAGTCATGTGATCTGTCTCTATTCCGACCTTCCCTCGTACACCTTCGAGTTCTTGTTTTACCCCTCGCCAAAAGTTATCCCTCTGCCAGTCCGTGAAAGTCAAGTTATCCCCCACTGCAGTCCTTCGCCAAGGTTGCCCCGCATCTATCCCTGCAGAGAGGGTGGTGAGTTTGTCCATAGTCACAACCAGCCCGTAGGGTCTTCCAAAAGAACAATAAAGGAAGTCAGAATAATAGTTAACATTGTGAATTGATGTGAACAATACCCCCTCGATTGAATTATCCTCCATGTGCTTCCTCAGCCTTCCAATCCTTCTCTCCATCTCCTCCTTTGAGAAAGTATTCCCAACCTGTAAAGGTAAAGACAAGATAGTAAATTATTTGGGGATCGTTTCAATAATTATGACGTGTTATGTTCTAAATACACTGTCAATGCTATTCTATGTACCAATGTCCAAAGATCTTCAGCACATAGCCTTGACCATCTCTGTCACATTACTGCAAGTGTATAATGGGCAGGGCTATTTTGGGCATATCAACTGTGTGTGTGAGGGGAGGAAGTGGGGAGGTGGGTGATGCTTCCCCGACACAAACTTGCAAAGAGATGTATGAGGAGAATTCAATTTCTACGTCACTGTTTGGCTTGGTAGGTTTCAGTACATGTTACAGTCCATCTTAAGGATCGTGTTTCAGCAGTCTGGTAGTATTTAGAGATTGCTTTACTGCATCTGATGCGAAACAGTTTGTTATAATCTGGACTGACCTGTTGGATATTTTGCTGAATTGTGTTTGAGGAGAAGCTCTTAGAGCGGCAATGGTTTTCAATCTTTTGGACTTCCCATACCCCTATTATTTATAAATGCTTATCCTGGTATCCCTTTGTGCGACACAAGAAAAATGACACACTGACCCATATTATCCATAGCTACCAAGTAATCACCATTATTAATAATAAAACAACCCCCCCATATTTAATCATTTATACAGCAATTGTTTACTTTCTTTTAGATGTCTAACACAGTCTTCCCCGGTGGTGTTCACTGGTAACCCAAAGGGGTACTAGTACCTGGCTGGGAACCAAGATCTTTGAGGTAAGGAGACTCGAGGTCAGCATGGTTTGGAGACTGAAAACCTTAATTACAATGCATCATACCTCAAGAACTGCGACGTTCGTGAATCTCTGACTTGACATGCACACACATATTGGCTGAAGGGGAAATGAAGTTTGAGATACAAGTTTGTTCTCAAGATGAAAAGTTTGGTAAATCTCCTGATGTACTTGTCATATGGACTGTCCCATACTCAGAGCACTGCCGCTGGGGGTGGGGAGGGGAGAATCTGGTGGTAAAGTGATATTCAGCGGAGTCTAAGGGGGGTATGCCCAACTGGAAAATATCTATGAACTGAATGGTCTCAGGTGTGATTTCGTGCTACAAAAGAGTGCACTTGTGGATTAAAGTTTCTTCCACAATTTTGTTTCCCTAGGTATACAGTAAATTCTACAAACCATACTTTTGCCCACCTTTGGGTAGAGCCATGTCCCCTGTTTGCATCGCAGTCCCCATGGTTCTGCCATTGACAATGAGTGCAACAAACATTTTTTGTGTTATAAAGTGAATGGTCAAAGGTGGCAATTTTCAGGTCAACCGGTGAAACAGTGAAATCATTCCAAAGACAATGTAATGGGAAACTTCAGTTATTTGAAACTGTGGTAAGGATGCTGTATGTGATGTTGATATGCAAATAGGTCTTCATAAAAGTCACTCAAATTGCAGAGGAAAACTTTGATCACGACCTACGAAAAAATGACTTTCATTCAAGCAAAAATTGGCATCAAGAATAGTCATCCAACCATCAAGCAGAAATTGCATTCTAAATTTCTTGTTTCCAGTAACCTCATAATCTCATACACTTAATCGTGATTGCCCTAGCTGTGTCAAATTGTGCTACTTCATCTACCCTCAACATTTTAAGCAATGTTACTGTATACACCAGCAACTGTTCTGGATCTGAAACACAAAAATTTTACTTCCCATTATCTTCCTAGTAACTCCACGTTACCTTAGCAACAAGGTGACACCATCTGCTTGGCTTCCTCACTGCAAACATTTGTCCCAGACTAACACCACCAGGTCATAATTCCTTGCTGATACAGTAATGATATCAGGGATAAGTTGATAGCCATTCCATTAAGTTGATGTTGATTTTCATACACTCATGCAGGGTACCTGATAGGATAAATACGTTTTGGATGATGCATAATTGCATGCCAAACTACTGTAATAGCATTTGCTGGTAACTTACTTCCTTCAGATTTTGCTTACTGCAATTCAGGTTTGAATGTTAATGCGACTCTACAACCTGTCCTTGTCTGAGTCAGCTATCACTGAAGAGTCTGGTCTTGTGTGTGTGTGTGTGGGGGGGGGGGGGTGTGTGTGTGTGTGGGGTATTACTGGCAGTTACAGATCACCTGATATTGTGTACGCACTAGTTGTCATTTGAACACTAAAATACGGAAGGAAAAGAAAAACAAATGCATGCATATTAAGCATGAAACCTTGTCTCCATTCTGAATTCTCTTCAAGGATGGCATGAGGTCATCTGCACTGGAACTGCTGGAAGCGATGGGGACCCATCTTGATTTCATACGGCCCAGCTTCCTTGCTAAACTGCTTGTTCTTATTTGGCTCATCTTACAGCAGGATTAACCTCTGCACAGTCCCTGGTATGAAAAAAGGGAACAAGATAAACAGCCATACATAATACATATGCAGTACTTAGTTACCTGTATAAGCAACAAAACATCGATTAATGCAGTGTTGAAGTTTCAGCATGTTCATCTGGTGAGTCCAATGGACAACTACTGTGTAAAATCAGGCTGTCCGTTTCAAAATTAAGTTGTCCTGCCAAAATCATGTCACGAGTTGCAGTATTTATTTCCAGGTTTGGTGTACCACAGTACCAGTAACATAAGTTTGCATTGTGCTGCTAGCAATTTATCACATTTCATCCCGTAATGTTTTAGATATATTGCAAGTAAAATCTTACGTTGATGCGAGCACCAACTGAATTTGGTTATCCAAAGGACAACCTTGAATCAAAACTTGGTTGTCCTGTAGAGAATTTGGGCATCTCCGACACCATGGCTACCACTTAACTTCAACACTGATTAATGACATGCCTTTTACAGGCCTGTCCACCTGTCTGATCCCAGAAAAGGGAGATCTATATATCTGGGCAAAAAAAGAAGGGCAATTAGTGGGCATATCAGAAGGTTGGTGATTTTTTTACAGCACTGAGATTCTACGGCGAGTTACCTTCTTACCCAATTCCGTGACAGAATCATCACACACATACATATTCACAGCGTTAGTTGCCCTTGTAAATTTCGATGTGATGTACGCTACAGCTACGTGGATGCACTATTGTAGACAGCTGCGAGGGACATGCGAACTGAGAACCTGCCATTGGTTTAATCAGTACTCTACCATGTAACAGTTATGATTGTAGTCTGATTTTAAAATGCACTCTACATCTATTTATGGCCAATTGCTCAGATCTGAAATTATTATTACAACTGTTTCTGTTTCGGCTATTTTCAGAAATGTCACAAATTCATGGAAATAACTAATAACCAGAAAGGCAAAAGGCTTTGTGATTCCTTGCTACATGGTTATATTATAACAAGCATGAATTATCCACATGTAATTATCCACAAGTATGAGATCAAATGCAGTTACTTGTCTTGAAACACCGCATTAATAAGCCTTTAACCCACATAACCTTTATTTTGGTGACCTCAAATGACATTTGACATCCACTAAAAGCAATAGGGATCACCCACCCAGTCAAGTATGACATCAGTCAACATTACCCTTCTGGAGATAATGTGTTAGCAAGGTTTCACCTCAGGTGACCTCAAACGACCTTTGACCCCCACAAAAAATGATAGGAGTCATCTACTCAATATGAATAACCCACACACCACGTATGACATCAGTCACACTTACCCTTCTCGAGATATTGTGTTTACAATGTGTTTACAGTTTGACCTAGGGTGACCTCAAATGACCTTTATCCTCCATCAAAAGCAATAGGGATCATCTACTCAATATAAACGACCCACACACCAAGTATGACATCAGTCACGGTTACCGTTCTTGAGATATTATGTTTACAAAGTTTTTACAGTTTGACCTCTGGTGACCTCAAATGACATTTGAACTCCACCAAAAGCAATAGGGATCATCTACTTAATATGACCAACCCACACAGTACGTATGACATCAGTCACAGTTACCCTTCTGGAGATATTGTGTTTACAAGGTTTTTCCAGTTTGACCTCCGGTGATCTCCAATGACCTTTGACCTCCACCAAAAACGATAGAGGTCATCTACTCAATATGACCAACCCACACAGTAAGTATGACATCAGTCACATTTACCCTTCTGGGGATATCGTGTTTACAAGGTTTTCACATTCTGACCTCTGGTGACCTCAAATGACCTTTGACCTTCACCAAAAACAATAGGGATCATCTAATCAATATGGCCAACCCACACACCAAGTATGAGATCAGTAACAGTTACCCTTCTTGAGATATCATGTTTACAAGGTTTTCACATTTTGACCTCTGGTGAACTCAAATGACCTTTGACCTCCACCAAAAACGATAGGGATCATCTACTCAATATAACCAACCCACACACCCAGTATGAGATCAGTCATGGTTACCCTTCTTGAGATTTCGTGTTTACAAGAAGTGTTACACACACCCACACACACGACATCACCATCACATAGATTCCTTGAGCCTTCGGCAAGGAATCAAAAAGCATAGGACAGTCAAATACAAAATCAGGAGGCAGGGAGATCTTGACAAAAATCACAAGTCAGGAAAGTTAACAGACCTCTCCCTTTAAAAGCAATCCAGAAAACCTTACTTTGATTTTTATGTTGACATTGATACATACACTGTGCATACCAGTGCAGCAGGTATACACTAATTAAGCATGTCACTTAGATATCTCTTCAGAATGCTGAGCATTTAACTCTTTGGCTGATTTTCTGACAAAACACCCAACAAACCTGAAAACTGCTATGCAAATTTTGAATGCTACAGTTATTTTCCCTGAATGTACCTCAACCTTGCAGCAGAAAAACTAGGAAACACTAATAGGATTGCTAATTGAGACCTCTCTCCTAAAACACCCATCCCACCCTTTCCATTTAGCACAATATACAAAAACCCAGCCGAGGCAATATTTACGTGGAAGGAAAGGGGGAATTTAATACGTCAGCAGTTAGTAATATTTTCTTTTTTCTCTTCATGTGGACTTAGGATGTTCAAAGTACTGCAGACCTAAAGTCACAATAAGCTAAGAAAGCTAAGAATAGCTTACGAGAGCCCCACTTTCTTACTGTGTACAGTACTGTAGACTATAGATGTTAAATCAAGCTGCACCATGGGCAAAACAAATTGAAGCCTTGCACAAAACTTTGAGTGGAACCTTCATTGGCATAAAATTAGGTACTACATCACTGCTCAAACAAGGTACACTCATTCTCCCCTTAACCACAGGTAAAATATATATACATACAACTTGAGATGCTTGACAAACTGCACTCAGTGGCATAATGTGCAAATCAAGTGACTCTATGCCTCATTGCCAACTAGTTTGCTGACTGTCGACAATGTTGAACCAAAAGAGTAAAGGAGCCACAATGCTGCTGCATTAAATATGGTGAAAATGCAGGTAGCTATCCAGGTGTAAGCTGTGAGATATCACAATAAATAGAACATTACCTTCAGAGTTTAATAAAAGTAGTAATAATAATGCTATTCATAATGCGCTTTCCAATAAAACTCAAAGCGCTGCACAATGGTAATCTTAAATAAAACAATTAACACTGTGCGTAATATGGAAACAGTAAAGTCTCAAAAGCATAAAATACAAGAGCAGTTATGAATTGAAACAACTAAAAAAAAAAATAAGTTTTCAAATTCTTTCTAAGATGAGTAAAATTAGTTAAAAAAAATATATATTAAACAGCAAACTGAAGATTCCAAATCTCTGCGGCAGCCACGGTAAAGGATCTGTTGAAGGTAAGTACAGCTACCTTATAATTAATACGATAATGAACCGGTAGCCAGTGCAACTGACTAGGATGGCAGTAATATGTTCATGCTTGTCAGAACAGCTGGTAGCTAATCTGGCTGCTGAGTTTTGAAAACGTTGTAACCTAGCCACGTGACTTAATCGAAGACCATACAGGAGACTATTACAGTAGTTGAGACGTGAACAAGAGGTTCGGTCCATTTATAGGAAATATATTCACAAGTTAAGCAAATTTTTGACCACTGATATATTAAGGCAGCAGGGAACATTTCCTAGTTAGCCAGGTTAGTGTTCAAATCATGTTTGAAGTGGAATGATTAATTCCATATGATCACAATGTGTGTTTTCAGATGTACATGGCCGTCCAGGCCTTGAAACCTACAGAGAGCCACATCAAGTTTGAATGCACTCTGAACCCAAGATAAACAATCGCTTAACTTGTGAATATAATTCCTATTAACTTCATGCAGTCTTAATGACAAGGGGGGAGGGACAAGCATACAAATTTACCGATTTACCGGTTTACCGATTTACCGGAGCCCACCGGCATCAAATGTCGATGGGGTCGTGAGAACTGGGGCAGACAGCCATCTCTGGCTTATGTAGAGCCCCCTTCTATTCTGAAAAATAGGATCGATGATGTTTTTAAATCCATTGACTGTTGTGGCAGTGACAGCCTCCCGTGGCAGATTGTTCCATTCAGTAATAACCCGCTGACTGAAAAAATACTTCCTAATGTCTAGTCTACAGTAGTGCTTCTGGAACTTAAGCTGATGACCTCTTGTTTTACTAACATCCGACAATTTAAAAAAAGTAGCCTGATTAACATTTTCCAGACCCTTAATGATTTTAAAAACTTCAATCAAGTCAGCTCTTAGTCTACGCATTTCAAGAGAAATCAAACCAGTTCCTTCAAGCCTTTCCTCATAACTGAGAGTAGACAAGTCTGGAATCAATTTTGTAGCACGACGTTGTACCTTTTCAATGTTATCAATATCTTTCTGTAGATAAGGGCGCCATGCCTGACAACAGTATTCCAGATGTGGTCTAACAAGAGATTTATACAATTTCAGTATATTACTACTACTTTTACAATCATACGTTCTATTAATAATACCAAGGACCTTGTTGGCAGAGCTCACAGCCTTAGCACACTGTCTACTAGGGCTCAATGACTTATCAATAATAACACCTAAATCCTTCTCATACTCAGTGGTTTCAACTTGAACACCACCAATAAAGTAACTAGCTTGGGCATTTGAATGACCGAGGTGAAGACACTTGCACTTCTGTGCATTAAATAGCATTTGCCAATCGCATGACCATTTATACAATGTATCCAAGTCCTGTTGCAACTCAGTCACTTTACCCATGGAAAGAACATCAGAAAAGACCTTAGTATCATCTGCAAACTTCAGTACTGAATTATTCAAACTGGCATCCAGATCATTAATATACAATATGAAAAGAATAGGACCTAACACAGATCCCTGCGGTACGCCACTAGTCACTGGAAGCCAATCGGAAAAATGACCATTTAATACAACTCTTTGCCACCTATTATCCAGCCAGTTTTCAATCCAGTCAGCCACTACTGAACCAATACCATGAGCTTTAACCTTTAAAATAAGCCGCTTGTGAGGAACTTTGTCGAAGGCTTTACTGAAATCTAAATAGACAACATCTACAGGATGACCTTCATCAACCTTTCGAGTAACAACTACTAGAAAGCAGAGAGGGTTGGTAAGACAAGACCTCTGTGACCTAAAACCATGCTGAGAATCAACTATCATGTCATTACCCTCCAGATGGCTAACAATACTTTCCTTCATAATTGATTCCATCACTTTACAAACCTGGGAAGTCAAACTGACCGGTCTGTAACTACTAGGTTGCTTCTTAGGACCTTTTTTATACAAAGGAGTCACATTTGCTAGCTTCCAATCCATAGGAATCTGACTACATTGCAAACTCTTGCTAAAAATAATGCTTAAAGGCATGGAAATGACTTTAGCAAGATTTTGTAACACAATCGGATAGATACCATCAGCACCAGGTGCTTTGTCAGGACGTAGATTCTGCAACTTTCGGAAAACTACCTCCTGAGAAACATTTAGATCATTTAGTGCATGAGTTACACCACTGACACCATTGACAACTGGAAGATTATTGACATCTTCCGTAGTGAAAACTGACGAAAAATACTTATTTAACAATCTGGCACTGACATTATCATCCTGAACTGGATGGCCGTTTTCATCGATCAAAGGACCCACTACATCCTTAGTCTTGACCTTACTACGAACATACCTGTAGAAGGCTTTGGGATCATTCGCCACATTCTGAGCCAACTTACTTTCAAAATTGTGCTTCGCTAACCTTACAATTCTAGTAGCAGAATCAAGCGCACTTTTGTACCTTACATGATCATGATAGCTACCAGTCTGCTTGTAAGTTATCCAAGCTCTCTTTTTCTTCTTTCTTGCTACTTCCACATTGAATGACCACCAAAGTGGCTTAAGATCCTTCCTTCTCTTTTTCCTTGGAGTATACTTTACTACAACCTCACTTAACTTACTCTTAAAAATATTCCACATACTTTCAACACTAACATCACTAAAACATTGAAACCAGTTGAGCGAGATCAGTTCCTTTCTCATTCTCTTGTAATTAGCTCTTCTGTAGTCATAGTAAAATTCTTTCCATTTCTTCCTTTCAACATTGCAAACCAGGTTGAAGGTTAAAAAGTTATGGTCACTACTTGCAAACTGCTCATGGACATGCAAATTGTCCACCATGGACACATCGGAAGACAGAACAAGATCCAGAATATTGTCACCCCTGGTGGGCTCAAAAACATGCTGATGAAGGAAACAGTCTAAAGTAAGATCCAAGAATTTCTGGCCTTCGGTACTGGAGTGTAAAAGCTCCCAATTAATAGACCTGTGATTAAAGTCACCACATATGAGGACACTAACGTACCTACTACATGCTGTTCTAATAACGGAGTGGAGAGCCTCCTCATTAACATCTGAGGCAGAAGTACTATGATAGCAAACACCAATGGCAATACTAGACCCAGGAGTAAAAATTTCACACTAGACAGTTTCAGTGCTCGGAAAATAAGTTAAATCCTCAATCAAAGTGCTAGAAAAGAAATCTTTAATGTATAGAATGCAACCGCCTCCTCTGGAAACTGTTCTATCACTACGGAAAGTCTTGTAGCCCTTAATACTAAGTTCAGCATCTGCAATAGCATCACTGGCCCAAGACTCAGTAATCATAATAATGTCTGGATTATATTCATAAACATAACACTCAAGATCACTTATTTTATTGACAATACTTCTTGCATTTGCTAAGAAACATTTTAGTATTGCATAGCTTCTGAAGAGATGTGACATAGGCCTACTGCTATGAATACTTGCTGTAGGAGAGGACTGCCCGTCTATACTATAAGGCTTATCAGGGACAGAATTTACAACATTTACATTATTACTATCCTGAGATTTATCAGGAACACTATTTACAATATTTACATTGGTAGCATTGGCCTGTGCTAGGACACATCTGAAGTGTGCCCTCTGTGCAAAAAAGATGCACCAGTACTAGTGTGAGATCTTCTAACAATTTCACCACGGCGCACAATTAAATCAGTCTCACCACTTCCCCTTCTACGTTTCAATTCGGTTCTAAGCTCATGGTCCTTTTTTCTTTCCTTTAACGTTAAATCAGGGTTGATGAACACTCCTTTCCAATCTTCCATATCTCTTAGTTTCTTGGCTACTCTTAGAACTTTATGTTTTTGGTTGACAGAGCCAAGTTTCACTACTATTTTACGGTCATATCCATCTCCATGAGGCTTGATTTTTGGCACCCTGGTAGCAGAAACTACATCAACTTCACTAGCTCCTAGCACATGGTGAATCAGCTGGTCGACAATTCTTTTGTCTGTAAGAGACCCTTGAGTTGAGTCACCAGAAGCTTCAGATCCAATATCAGTTTCTTTGATATTGGAAATAACCACATTACACTCACAAAATTCTTTTTCTTTAGCCTCTTGTATCTCCTCACGGGTAATCTCTCTAATTTTTTCTGAAAAACTACCTTTTACAAGAGCGATGTCATTTACTTTACTACTGACTTGGTTTAATTTAGCTTCCAGTAAGTCATTTCTTTCTTTCAGCCCTTGGACTAACTTCACGACATCAATAGCTTTGTTGTTGCAGCTTTTGCAAAACCAGTGCACTTGATCACCCCCTGTATTCAGGAACATGTACACTTCATCAGAAATACCTTCGCATCGTGTATGAAACCAGGAGGCACAGTACTCACAGCATACAGCTTTTGCCTCATCTTTAACAACCTTGTCACATTTACCACACTTTTTAGATTGATGATGTAAAGCTGGATTTAAACTTGGTACATGCACCTGAGGAGAACCACTCCTAGTTTGCATCCTCTCAGATCTAGTACTAACTCCAGCCATGGCATAGAAAAATAACACAGTTCACCTTGAGGAAAAAGAGACCTTATTACTATAGGCTAAGTAATATTAGCAATTTTTTAGATACTCCTGACAGAAGAACGAGTTGCAGCTTGTATCCTAAGGTGCATGACTTAGTAATAGACAAACTAAGTCATTAAGTCTTAACAATCAGGCATATGATGCATGCAGGCCTATATATGTACAAAGGTATACTATTACTAGGTCTCTCACAACCAGTACACACAGTGACAAATAGTAACTAACCTGTCATACTGACAAGGAATTTTTGTATTAGAAATACCATGTAACAAAAGGAATTTCAAACATATCCTACCAAACCTTACAGAAAAAGTACTACAAAAAGCCAACTGTCAGCAAAGACAAGGATTACAGTAAAGGATGGCTTAGGTATTTCCAGAAACTGCCACAGGAAAACTGCACTGCCACATACACCACCAAGCTGGAACTTAATCCATTCCATTATGGATGGGAGTTACAGTTGGCTTGGGGAAGAGATATTTTTAGAACAAGTTACAAGAGAAGAAAAGATATCAAGATACTAATTTATTTTTCCAGATTCCACAAACAAAGATCAATAAAACATGTCGAAAAATTAAGAATTTTTCTTTGAACGTGTAAACCTGTTCATTGCACGTAAGACATCCTAGAATTAACAGTTTATATAAACACATATCAACGTGTGTTTAGAGACAAGATCAAAAATTTACACAGTTCCCCTCCATGTAACTGTTTTTAAATCTGTACCATACTGTAGCCACCATGTGTAAAGTCAGTACTGACTGAATGAACTTGCGAACTTCAACTTGTTTCATTAATGTGATGTATGGTCTACAGAGTAGTATCTAATATTACCCTCTGAGGTTGTATAGATGAAAGTTAATAACAAGGCTTCCACTTTTCCCGAAATTTCTGAAATTCGAGAAATCTCGGAGCTCTTAGGGAAATTTCCAGGAAGTGCAATAATTTCAGGAATTATGGAAATCCAAAGGAAAACAGTCCTTATTTTGGAATTTGAAGGAATATTTTCCCTTGCACTTTGTTTGAGTTGGTATCATGTTTGTATTCGTCACTAAAGCAGCATTGTATTGAGCGATATACGGTAATCAACTGAGTCCAAGCAGCACTGTACCCGGCCACAATGTACTTTATACGCGTGTGTTTTTGAAACTCTCAGGAAATGCTGATCCAATTTCAGGAAATTTTGCACTGCATTCCACGAAAATTCAATTCAGAATGTGGAAGCAGTGGTCAATAAGGCCATAGCCTTAGGCCTACACTAAAGAGATGGATCTAAATTACTGAAGCCAGGTCATAAATGTCAATACCCTTTCATGATCACTCACTAACCATGGTAATAAAAAAAAATTCTGAGGTCTGTCACAGTCTGAGTTTCTGACTTAAGTATGGGTACAGAATGTCAAAGATGAAGTCTCACTTCATTTCGGACGTGACCAATGACAATGTTCCAAGACGCAGATTGCGCCTTACCTGGCTTAGGCTGGCTCACAAATCTGTACATTAAATGACTTATATACGTACTGGCTAACCATCGTTACACTGACCCTGTTAGTGTAAGAGCTACACAGCCGACAACGTTGTGGCCAAATTATGGTCAGATGGTGGATAAGTAACTAAAAGAAAAAAACCTATGAAGAAACAGGGAACGGTCATGACTACTTCCAACAACCTCGACGACAGAATTCACATGGTCTATTCAACAACCGAATTATTTTTACAATACATACCCGAGGCGGCGGGACAAACGGTATGCACAGACTCGGTCGCTCACGCCTTCCCTCGGCCTGGATGGGTGCGCTGTAGTAGGCCTAGGGCAGATATCTGGCGCTTCAGCTGGTAGCGGTACTTGATACCTAGTATGCGGTGGTGTAATAACACTTCTAGGAGACCCACTCATCTGATGACAAGTGGCGAAAAATTTCTGGACAATTCAAAAAATTTTCATTTACATGCCGAGTTAAAACATCTGATCAACAAGAAAAAAAATCAGAAAATCGTTTTCTTTTGTCAAGATAAAACAAGACGCAAAAATGGCCAAATTTCAAACATGCTTAATAGTGCAATAGATCTTGTCTATGGTTACGTGGTAGTCGAAATACTTTTCAATAGGGTTCCTTTATATAACGGAACCCTACTTTTCAAAAGAGAAGAGCGCCCCAGATCTGGACAAGTTGCCAAGTTGCAATCATAAACCTCGCAAATGTGTTTCAGTGTATGGGCACATGGTGTATCGCAGAGGTTTCATTTAATGTTAGTATTCGGGGTTGTGTTTCAATATCCTGCTAAACTAGATTTGTGATGTTAACATCAAACATTGGATACTACTTTTAATTGAGTACACTCCTCACTTCCGTCGTAAACAATCAATGTATGAGAACGATTCTTATGGGCAAAAAAAAAAACGTATTTACGTAAATTACAGGATTAATATTTGTAGTCACAAGTATATTTACACGGCTACACGTGTTTCTTGGATTTGTGTGTCATAGTTAACAGGTAGAAAGGAAGAATTTGTTTTATTATTATCTATAGTTCTGCGTAAACCGCGTCCTTTTGGGCATGGTGTGGTCCATTATTTTGGGCAATTTCCCAAACTATCACATCAACTGCGGTATCAATTTTGAAAAGGGCAAAAGTCATGTATTTCGAATGAAAACGCGGGCAGTTGTTTACACCTATAGACATATCATTTCGAAGCAAAACTGATTAAGCTTACCTCAATGGTGACAATTTAGAAATTTGGGCATAAAATTAGCAAGTGATCGCTTTGTGTGCAGTACCTTTCGACGCCCCCCCCCCCCTTAGTCCCCCTCACCAAGGCTGGCCATCGTTCATCTCATGATTAGTCCACCCCCCCCCCCCCGCCTCATCAAAATATTTTGAAAGAACGAACGAACTAACTAACTAACTACCTAACTACATGCCTTCACCTATGGACAAACTTGTTTAAATACACTCACTTAGGACCATTTGAAATTAATGCTCATTCATACTTGAGAAGCATGCTCAACTCCTATTGGCCCATTACAGTCAGGTGATCGTCCATTTCCTAAGGATTAAACATAGTCTATCACTGACAGATGAACAATATGAAATCGTAGATCGACATTGTTTTGTCGTCTGCTATCTTACACAAAACAATATCGGTACTTTGTCTATCGCGCACGAATATTGTTGACATGTTGTGAATTGTGTTAACCTTTTCTCGGGGGGTTCGTTTACAATGAACTTGCGGAAATTTGCCAACCCAAATTGTCTTTCGCTTTTCATTCAAAACCTCACACTGTGTGATTCACAAGGTCGGTTACCTTTGACTTGTCCTGACAGAAAATGCACTCGGGGGCTTAATGCTTAATGATGTTTACACTCGGGCTACACCCTTGTGCCTCACTTACATTAACCCCGAGAGGGCAGTAACCGTTAATTATTGCTAGTCCAGCATTGATTAACCTTTCATTAAAACAGTTTTTACAAGTGCCTACATACATGCCTTCTTTTTTAACTTACTACCAACATATACATGTACGAAGGACCATATCATGTTTTCAAACTTGTTTTACATGATCGTTAAATGGTTTTACATTATCGGTTCAAAGAATGTTTTACATCATAGCTAATTTTTTGTTTTTACATTATGGGTTCAAAGAAATTTTACCCTTTTTTTACATTATTACGTCATTGCTCTTACATGTCATTAAATTTAAGATTGAAATAAAGTTACACTGAACTGTTGTCATCATTTTTTTTTTTACGTTATCGATTGTTTTTTCACTATCGGTTTTTACACAATCACTTGAAACATGTGGCAGCTAAGGAAACGTTGATCAGACATGTGAAGGAAAAAGATCTATCCCGGAGAAAATCACATCTTGTCACATTATTGTTTTTCTAACGTTTTTCAGCATTTTTGTCCTTCACAACTGACAAAATTGGGGAAGATTGCGATTTTGCCCATTTAGATCATCTTCAAATTATCTTTCATTTCGGCTAATTAATTAGAATGTCTCATTACTGACGGCAAAAGCGCAATATTTCAAATTTTACCGTTTTTATCAGCTGTTTACCTCGACGAAAGGACAATTTTCTAAATTTTATCATTTGAACCAGTTGTTTTAACCCTGCAAATTGTATGAGTTTTGCCATTTTGACGAGATGTTATAACTCTGAAAATCCCAGTTTTCTGAATCTTACCATTTTAACAATTCTGTCAAATCACCAAAGACATTTTTGTCATTTCAACTAGTTAATTGTAAGTTGTCAAAACGTCAGCTTTTCGGAAAACATGGTCGTTTTGCCCAAATAACTCGTTTCTCATTCGCGTATACGCTTCCGCAGACAGCACCGCGTTATCGGGACGACGGCAACCTGGACTTGGGTGAATATCCTTAAAGTGTAATTGCACCACCATTCATTAATCGCATACCTGGCTTGGCCACGTAACGAGTAACGCAAAATGTATAGGATCGATTAGGGATTTGCAAATGCTCTTTGACTTGAGTACAATATAGGCCAGGGAAAAGTCTTGAGCCACCGCGAGTCTACGAATACCGCGTTTGGTCCGGGTATGTATTGTGAAAATAATGTTGAATAGATCGTGTGAATGTTGTTGTCAAAGTTGTTGAGATTAGCTCATTTCCGTTTCCTGTTTCTTCATAGGTTTCTTAGTTGGCCGCAAGGCCCTAGCGGCAAAGTTGTGACTTGTAGCTCTGACAGGAGTCAGTAAGCGTAACGTTGGTCCAACTTAGAAAGGGTATGCCAAGTTTGAACATTACATCCGGAAAGAAGTTAGACTTCACCTTTTGGGATTCTTTGCTCATAATTACATCACAGAACTGCCGGACGGCCAGTGTGACAGACTTCACCATAATTATACTTTATCATCGTAGTTAGTGATAATGAAAGGGTATTAACTAAGTTAGTTTACGGCCTCATTTATACCCTCACCACCTCCAATTAAAGAAAAGGTAGCCTTATTAATCCTCATCAACACACTCTACAACTCACTAGGAGGCGTGTGGGAAATAAGCTGAAGTTAGCAATCTTTTTTAGAACATACTGGCTCCAAGCATACTAGCTACAGTATGTACACGGATTTAGTGTACACGGAGGAGAGCTGTGTAAATGTTTGGTCTTGTCTCCAAACACACGTTGATATCATGTTAATGAAAACAGTTCATTCTATGATGTATTAACTGTCTAGTGCAGTGAACATGGTTTGAATGTTTAAAGAAAAATTCTCAATTTCTCGCCATGTTTTAATAGTCTCATTTTTAGCATTTGGCAAAATAACTTGATGTTGTGGATTAATTACAATGGTAATGTTAGACAAGAAGATTACAAAGTAGATATCGATATGGCTAGGGAGAACACAATGATGAAAACAAAGCAAGCAAGTGGCATAAGTTAGAAAACTTAATCAACCGGGCCACATCATATAAACAAAGAACATCTTATAGGGTAAAACCTAGACCTACCACTACATTTTGTGTGATCGTGACCACCCACTAGGTGTGATATTCCCAGCTGGACTCTGTACATCCAAAAGTGATCACTTTATTCATCCCACCCTGTATTAAACTCCACAAATTGAATTTTAAACGTTAGTGATGCCTGCTACACCGGGACCTTTCCTTTCACCGTTTTTAAATCATTTTCACAGTAGAGGTCCATAGATCTATTGAAATAGTACATAAACTTTATTAAACAAGTACTGTAACCTATACAGTGAGAGAATCATCTCACGGCTTGCACATGACAAGCCTTTTCCTTGTACTGTAACAATTCTTATGTTGCAGCGACATAATTACATACATGGGGGGGGGGGGCTACCCAAAAGTTCCCAGGGTTCATTGTTCCCAGTGTTCGATCATCTCCGTTTTTGAATTATTTAATGGTTGCCATTGAGTACAAGGTTCCTTATTCACATGGTTCGATGTTCACAGAAATGTCAATGTAATTCACTGTAATGCTGGAAGGGTTTTAGTTCTCGGGAACATCGAACCTCGGGAACATCGAACCCTGAAAATATCGAACCACGGGAACATTGAACCTCGGGAACGTCGAACCTTGGGAACATTGACGTAGCCCTCATACATGTACAGTCGCACGGGGTGTGTGCGAAATGAAGCAACCTGCCACAGGTGCAGTAATGTGTACTCTACTGTGTGGGAGTTATCTGATCTTAAAATGCATATTTATTTCCATGGTAAATTGCTCAGAGGATTAGGTCAAGGTAAAAAAAAAACTATTTTCTTGTCAACACTTTTCCAAAAATTGGTGCGTGTGGGCCATTTTGTTTACACACAGGAACCTGGAAGGCCTGTTGGCATCACATCAAACTGTGTTTTTTTTTTTTTCTTTTTTCATGTTTCATCACTGTGTTAACGAGTGCTGTGTTGCAAAGACATAGCTTAAGACTTGGAGAAATGATTCCCGTGGTCAGAAAATGATTTTCGGTTAAAAATCCTACTTTTCAAGTTGATAGTAAAAAAAAGCGTGAGGGAGGAAAAATTCCAGCGGGCGAGGCCAGAAGCTATTTTTTTACTCGGCTTACATCCCCCAGATACTCGCACATTACGATATCCCGACACCCCTACAGTTTCGACACCCTTATGTTCCTACATTCATTACGTTACAACACCCCTTTGTTGTTTGGTTAAGATGTTCGGTCGAGATGCGATGTATTGATCATATTATAAAGAGCTTACTTAAACAATTCTTCAACAGACGTTTGCAGGACATAGTGTCAAAATATCAGGCCCTAAAATTCGGTGTTACAACCCAAGACCAAACATGGTCTTCGTAACCAACTATTTTTAAGTTAAAAATAGGCTAAAACTTTCTTTTACAAGAGTAAAATGCAATGTACTTGAAAAAGGAGGAAAACAAATGGTTGCATTATTTTCATAGATTCATTCCAGTAAAGTAACAGTTTTCAAAACTACAACGCTTCCTTGCCGCATGGTTACATGTTAGTGGGAATTAAAACTATTCATGGATCTTGGCCACTGCGTTACTTTCGTTCCTATTCCCTGTATCATAAAAACTTGTGGAAAAAATGATGAAAGGAGTGTGGTTTTGAAAGAACAATGATAGTTCTAAGTTCACTGATAAACTAGGAGCCAAATGTGGCTTTCAATAAGTGTGCGGGAAATGCCTGCCTCAGACAGTTGCGGCGACTATGGCCTCAACGGCCTTCGTGGATTGGGTGGCCTTAATATAACAGTGGCAAGAAACAACATGAATAAGTATTACATATATACTGGTCATTCTGGTTATGCTGACATACAAACTCTGAAGGATCATGTTTTATTGTGATCTCTTTCTCGTAATTTGCTAACACCTGAATGGCTACTGACCTTCATTTTTACCATTTTTAAATGCCTCACCATTGGGGCTTCTGTCTGTAAACTCTTTGGTTTAACATCGTTGACAACAAACTGGTTGGCGAGACATAGTCATTTGCACATTACGCTTCCACCAATACAGTTTATCAAACATGATATCAAGGGGTGTGTGAGTGTTTTGCCCAGGGTTGAGGTGGTGGCGGGGGTAAATGATGCTAAGTAGCGTTTGAACAGTTAACCTCTTTCTACGCCAATGAAGGTTCCACTCAAAGATTTGTACAGGTTTTCGGTTTGTTTATTCTAGGTTACATGGTGCAGCTATAAGTTGATTTAACATGAGCAGTAACATAGTGGGACTCCTGTAAACTATAGCGTCAGACGTTGCTTACTGTGTCGAGAGTGTGATGTGATTGTTTGCTGTTATTGTTCACAATCATGAGCCTGTAGCACTTTGAACTTGCAAAATCCACATTTAGAGAACAATGCTATTTTTAGCTTCTGTATGAATTTTATTGATCCCCTTCTAGTTTATTATTACCTTGTCAGACTTAATACATATTGTGTTAAGTGGAAAGAGTGGGTTGGAGGTGGGGGATACATGATGGTGGTTTAGGAAAGAGGTCCTGTCTAGTAGTTCTAATATTTCCTCCTGTTTTTGCTGATAGGATGAAGTACAACAGTCGGGGGAAACTTTAATGATCAAATTTGCATAGTTCAGTTAAGACGTTTCTCCGATGTTGAGTCACACAACCGGTGAAAGTCCTACTGTTACGTGTACACAGAAACTGTTACAAAATATTGCATTTGTGTAGCAATTTGATCATTCTGTGTAGCGAAATGGTGGGATACTATTTGAATTATCTCCCCCCCCCCCCCCCGATAGTACAATAGTGCACAGGGAGTATGTACGGTGATATCTGATCAGCACTCTGACGATGACCTGTCAATTACATACACATAATGTACACACTGATATGTATGCACAGCATATGTCAGTGTTGTAGTCACGGAGACCGGTCTCGGCCTCGAATTGCCCGGTCTCGTCCCCATCGTCTCGGCCTCGAATTGCCCGGTCTCGGTCCCCACCGTCTCGGCCTCGAATTGCCCTGTCTCGGTCTCGGGTGCCATGGCTCGAGGTCTCGGACCCGAGGCCACAAAAATATAATACCATAATTGGGCAATGATTACTTATGACTGTGATGGATATAACAGCTTTGAACATTCAGTTGATAGTAGCACGTATGTGTAACTGCATGGTTAGTATTTTTGAAAGTTACAATTAGTGGTCTCTCGTAATTTAGGAGGTGTGATACCGCTACTCATTATAGCAGGGAGCTCCCTGGTTCTGCAACCATTATTAACTAGTATTTTGCATGCTTTTTTAAAAGATTCTACAACTATCGTTGCCTCCAGTAATAGCTGCATGGCTAAGTGTGGCTAAATTGTTTCTGTCGCACTGATCATAATCACCTCAACTTGAAATGCACCAGACACATTTTCCACAGACACGGAATAAAAAGGAAGTACCAAAGAAAAAATTCAATGCTTTACCATACACATACTTCGCTGTGGAACGACAAGTCCCACAAAGCGGAACGCCTGAAAATTTGGTTGGAACGCCAGCTTTTCGATCGAAAAAATCAAATAAGATAAATAAAATAAAAATAAGTAAATTTTCAGCTCTGACACAATCGAAATTTGTAACAGGTACACACCTTTTTTAGAATTCGAAAAAACTCTCAACATGTGAACAACGTTATTTGTCGGAATCAGCGTAAATGATTGGAAGCTTTAGATTTCTGGCATTTTTGTGGGACGCCAGGGAAAGAGCTAGGAGACCACTGCTGTAGAATGTACAGTGTATATGTTAGGTCATGTAGGTCAGTATTACTGTTAAATTTGGCCTAAATCTGACTCGAGTTATGCCCATACAAAAGTGGAATATAGTATAGCGAAATAAGCCAACAAATGTTCTCCGAGGAAAAAAATGTTGCATTACTGACGGGAAACAAAAGGCATTTTCATCAAATGTGACATCAACCAAAAAAGAAATTAAGCTCTGTCATTTGTGGATTAAATGTGTCTCTATTAGCCAGGATATCTTCTGCAACCATCATAAGGCATTCACACATTTTAAACATCCCCTGATTTACCAATATGTAAGCGTCAACTAAATGTAATTGTCGTGTATTTAGTGCATGATATTGCATGATTAGGAAGGTGATATACTTTAGACACTCCTGTGTGTATATTATTTAGCTGCACTGAGTATCTGCAGCTTTGCTGGAGAACAAATATGTATGTTTGTAAAATAGTTACTGGAAATATTGCATTTCTTCCGGTCTCGGTGACTCGACTCGGACCCGGATTTGTTGGACTCGGTCTTGACTCGAACTCGGATTCAGATGCCTCGGCCTCGGTCTTGGACTCGAATCCATAAGACTCGGTCTTGGTCTTGGACTCGGACAGTGTGGTCTCGACTACGATACTGGCATATATGTATCAATATGTCAACATGAAATCACAGTAAGAGTTTGTAGATCGTTATCATGCAATTTAAAAGACATGGCATTATTGATGTGTTTTGTTGCTTACACGGGTAACTAAGTACTGCAAACAAACTGTATATCTAGCTATTTATTCTGTTCCCTTTTCCCACAACAGAGACCCGTACAGAGGTTAATCCGGTAGCAAGATGAGCCGATTACAAACAACTGTTTTTGCAAGGAGCTTGGCCTGTATTAAACCAAGATGGATCCCCATCGCGTTCATCAGTTCAAGTGCATATGACCTCATGCCGTCCCTGAAGAGGATTCAAAATGGAGAAAAGGTTTATTGTTCAATATCCATTTGTTGCCTTTTGTATTTTATTGTTCAAATGACAATTAGTACACAATATCAGGCGATGTGCATCTGTTAGCTAATACTCCACACACACACAAACCAGAGCCTCAGTGATGGGATTAATTGTATTATAATACCCGAAGGAATGCAGTTACCAACAAATACTAGAGATATGTTGACACGTCATTTATTCCTGATACGAAGCATATCATGTATCCAACATGAGCGAATAAAAATCACCATCATGAAACAGCTCTTAACTTACCCCTGGTATCATTATCAGCAAGGAATTACGACCTGGTAGTGTTTGGGAAGTCTGGGAAAAATGTTTGCAGTGAGAATGCTTATCAGTTGGTGTCACATGGTTGGTAAGGTAACACTTGGAAGATAAGAGAATGTGCAAAGTTTGTGTTTCAGATCGAGCGCCAAATGTTGGTATACATGTAACACTGCATATATGTTGAGGTTAGGTGAAGTCATCCGATGGGACACAACTACTGTAGGGCAGTCACAATTACCTGCGTGAGATAATCCTAGGAGAGAAATGTAAGCAAGAATGCAAATACTACCTGAATGATTGGATGAATATTCTTGATGAAATTTTTACTTGAATGAAAGTCATATTTTCATAGAAGTCGTGATCAAAGTTTTCTTTTGCAATTTGAATGAATTCTATGAAGACCACTTTGCGTTATCTACTTCACATACAGCATCCTCACCACAGTTTCAAATAACTGAAGATTTCCATTACATTATCTTTGGAATGATTTCACCGTTTCACTGGTTGAATGACCTGAAAATTGCCGACTTTGACCATTCATTTTAAAACACACACGCACAATAAAAAAAATGTTGCACTCAATGTCACTGGATCCTTGGGGAATGGGATGCGAACAGGGACATGGCTCAAGTCAAAGTAGACCCCCCCCCGAAAAAAAAAATGGTTTGTAGAATTACACTCAGGAAAACAAAACTTTTTGAAAGAAATTAAATCCACAAGTGCACTCTTTTGTGGCACGAAATCACATTTGTGGGTATCCAGTTCAGAGATATTCTCCAACTTGGGATACCCCCTCTGCCTTAGACCTCTCCCCAATATCACTGTACCACCAGCTTCCCCCCCCCCCCCCTGCAACCTGTCAGTGTACTGTGTATGGGACAGTCTATATGACAAGTACATCAGGAAATTATCCAAACTTCTCATCTAGAGAAGACAGCTCATAGACCTTCATTCTCCCTTTGGGCTGTCCGTCAGAAGCATCGTGCATGTTCTGTGCCAAGTAAGACCCTGTTGGGTCGGGTCAGATATCGCATACACACAAGGTGTCGCGTACTTTCTCATTCACGCACCACGGTTTATTGGGGTGAACGGCAGTCCGACGACGGACAGACATGGGGACTGACAGAATGGAAAACAGTAAAAGCGTAAAGGTGAGCTTTATGCGAGGAGGTGTATGTCGGTTGGATGGACGATTGAAAAAATTATCAAGGAGAGAAGCGCTGTTAAAGTAAAGGGGCTAACTGCATGTAATGCGCTTAAATTTCAAAATAGCCCTTACCAAGGGCTAGTGTCAAGCTACAAATTCACGAATGATGCCTTCCTTGAGATGTGATGATGCGCTGTAATTAAGGGTTTCCGTCTCCAAACCATGCTGACCTCCTGGAATCTCCTTGTCTTAAAAGACCTTAGTTCCCAGGCAGGTACTATTACCCCTTTAATAGGGGCACCAGTGAACACCACAGGGAGACCTCTTATCAGACATTTGAAAGAAAGTAACTAGTGCTGTCTAAATGATTAAAGATGGCAGATTTTTATTATTAATAATATTGACCACTCGGTAATCATGGATTATATGGTTTGGTTCGTCATTTTCCTTATGGTGGGAAAAGGTCTACCAGGAGATAACATTTACGAGGGAGTCAGAAAGTCCAAAAGGTTGAAAATCACCGCTCCACGCAGCTTCTCCTCAAGCACAGCTCAGCAAAATATCCAACAGGACAATCATCCAGATTATAAAAAACTGTTTCGCATAAGGTTCAGTAAAGGGATCTATAAATACTACCAGACTGCTGAGACACTATCGGTCTCGATATTTAACAGGATCTTCCCAAAGATCTACTGTAACGTGTAGATCTCTTCTAAGATCTACTTTAATTCTCCTCATACATCTCTTTACAACTATGTCGGCAAGAGATCACCCAACCTCCTCTCCCCCCCCCCCCCCCCACCCACACAGGTGATATGCTCCAAATAGCCCTGCCCATTATACACTTCCAATAATGTGACAGAGATGGTAAGACTATGTGCTGAAAATCTTTGGAAGTAGGTACCCAGAGCATGCACTGACATTGTCTTTAGCACTTACCACAGTTGATAGTGCGTATACGAATAAATAATGAAAGGTTAATCATAGCTGGACCGTACATTAACTGAAGCATAAATCACGATCAGGGTTAATCCTAGAGGTGCACCATTGTTTTACGCGATGACAAATCATTGACGATCTACGTTTTCGTTGTATTCATCCTCTGTTGATTTTACTGTTTGATCAGTCGTGTTTTATCCGTGTGATAATGCACGGTCACATTATTATACTGGGCCAATAGGAGTTCAGGATTTTTACCCAGTATGCATGAATTATTGATAAAGTTCCCAAACAATCTACCATCTTGCTCTTCGCCCCTGCAGGTTCAGAATACTTTCTCGAAGGAGGAGATGGAGAGAAGGATTGGAAAGCTGAGGAAGCACATGGAGGATAATTCAGTCGAGGGGGTATTGTTCACATCAATTCACAATGTTAACTATTATTCCGACTTCCTTTATTGTTCTTTTGGAAGACCCTACGGGCTCATTGTGACGATGGACAAGCTCACCACCCTCTCTACAGGGATAGATGCGGGGCAACCTTGGCGAAGGACTGCAGTGGGGGATAACCTGATATACACCGACTGGAAAAGGGATAATTTTTGGCGAGGTGTGAAGCAATTACTCGGAGGCGTTCGAGGGAAAGTCGGAATAGAGACAGATCACATGACCTTGGACAGCGCCCAAAAAATGAAAAATTTTCTCCCAGACTCGGAAACAGTCGATGTCAGCGTACCGTGCATGAAAATGAGAATGGTGAAATCTGAAGAAGAGATTGCCCTGATAAAAGGAGGCACCAGAATCTGTGAATAGGGGGCGCTGCCGGTGTGGAAGCCTGTGACGTCGGAGTTGGCGAACACGAAGTCGCTCTCCACTCCACGCAGGCGATGGTCCGAGAAATTGCTAAAACCTTCCCTCATGCAGAACTGATGGACAGTGAGTGATCGCTGTCATTCTTGACTATATCTTCTATCAAATTAATTTTTGTTTGTGGATGTCTGTGGATGCAATCTATGGCTCTGTAAAGCAAACTCGATAGAAACAAAATTCCAACGGATTGTCACTCAGCTTTTCATCTGCTCTGAATGAAGACAGCTCTTTTTAGTTACATGTCACAGGACCTTTAAAATGGATAGGTAGTTTTGTTGTTTATTTTACATAAAGTTTTGTACTTTTTCTTCCTGTTTACCTGCAGAGTTCCGGTAACATTGATGACCTTTATTACCAAACAGCATTCCATGATAAGAGCTAGGGAGAGGCATAAAACACTTACTCATGACTATAATCTATGGGACGTCAACAAAAGAAAAATTGAAAGTTATTTTTTTTCCATCTACTGGTGCCCTTTCTGGCTGAACGTGCATGGGCAGATCACTCTTTGCCACAAATCTGTTTATGACATGCTTATGCCTGATTTGAAACAAAAAAATACAAAAAAGTCACGTGACATTGTACATCACAATTAGCTATCCTCCTTTGAAAAGAAGCTTGTACCTACCTCAGATTTGAAAATAAGTGTTTTGTGTGTAGGATAATGCACGGTCACCTGACTGAAATGGGTCAATAGGAGTTGAGGATTCTTCCCACGTAATATGTATGTAAGAATGAGAGTTAAAGGTCATTTTGGTCGGGGGTAGGAGCTGTTTTGTGAGGATAGTGAAATGTTTCTTTAGGTGAGGATTGTATTCTGAAATATTTCTCTGTAATAGCATGTGCTTCACCCATTCTAAATAAGGTTTATATATTTCGTTATCTGTAAACTGAGGAAGAAAAAGAAGGTAAAAGTTAATAAAGCGGGGTAAGAACACCGGAGATTGACCTGTTTGGCCTACTTACCCTTCAGAAATACGTAACCTTGTAGTGAACCGACTATATACAAGACTAGATTGGATTGTCTTCTCACAAGTTCCGACCTTACTGTAAATCTTCTTCTCAGCAAAGTTTGTACGGTATCTCTCGCAGCTCACTATCTAACATTATAACCAAAATAATACTGAATCATCTTTTTTATGCACTTACTACTTTTTCAGTATCATTACTTAGGAATTATGTCTCACATTGAAGGTCGAATAAATATAGTTTCAAACTTATTTTTTATTCCGTCTGGTAGCATGGACATGGCTTCAATCCGGTATCAACACAGACGGTGGCCACAACCCGTTGACTAGTCGAAGATTGAGGAAAGGCGACATAATGAGCTTGAACTGCTTCCCAATGATTTCTGGGTAAATTGTCTCCATTCAGTGCCATCGTGAAATGGCCCTTTACAGAAATGCAAACTTTAATTTTCGCGCTATATGAACCTTTGATTGGGTGTTTGAACTGTAGACAGGAAGTGAGAACAGTTGATCAGAGGAAATATTACATACATTGCTACGCAAGTTCTGTAGAAATGGATTTTTCTTGCTATTGTGGGTTATTATCTTGTTGTTGTTAATCCATTACTCGTATTTTTGCAAAATTGCTGACTTAGTCCTGATCTTCGGCTGCCTGCTGTTGACAAGGCAGACGTTAATGGCAAGACAGCATTGTAAAGATCTATGCGCTTGCTCCTAAGCCCCCATGCATGGTTCTTGAATGCATATTTACGAGGCCAGATAAACCTTACCCCTCACACCAACTGCCTTGTGACTGTATGGCTACTGCGTGTGTTATACTTTTCAGCCAGACAATAATTTTAGCAGAACTGGGTCCTGCGGTAAATGTGAGGGATTTCCTTGTGGATATCCACAAACTTTTGACAGGGTCAAATTAATTGGACCACCTTTCAAACTGAGGCTCTTTCTATTTCTGGCACATCACCAATTGAGAATGTTTAGAATATACAATGCATTTGCTTTGTTCCTCGTTTCCTTTCATAGCTACTACACAGCCCTTGAACGGACACTGTTCGTAGATCACGTGCCTAACGACAGATGCATTTAACTCTGGGAAATAAACTGCAAAGTCCACCGGAGAGGGATGGAATTGCTCAAACCGGGGGCGAGATGTTGCGACATCGCTAATGAGTTGAACGAGATTTATCGGGAACACGATCTTCTCCAATACAGGACTTTTGGGTACTCCTTTGGAGTGCTCTGCCACTATTATGGGCGTGAGGCAGGTATGTGTTGTGTATATTTAGGAGTCATACAGTACGTCAAGCAAAGGTACCTAGCTACACTAGTAAGTGATGTCATAAAAGATCAATTAATTGAATACCGTTTGTGCTTTATTATTACCCCAACTGGCATGAAAAGAAACATTATGATACTTTAAAAATTGTGACCTTTACTTTCTTAACATTTTAAGTTCACTCTTACTAGGGAAAGAAAAAAAAACATTTTTTCATTTTTCACTGGTGTCATGTTTCAAAGTTAAATATGCGATTTTCAATTTAAGAAACAAAACAAAATATTTTGCAGTAATTTGGAATCACTTGCATAATGTTTGGTAACCTTGAAGCAACTAAAAATCTTTTGACCAGAGTAGACTTTCTTTCAAACAATATCTTGAGTTTTGAACGACATGTTGCCAAGGGGTTTCTACAAGGACAATTACCTTGATATTGTTGTATCTATACTGTTTGAATTGCCCTGCAGTGTAAAAATATGCTGTTTGATTTAAGAAACTCTTATCTTGTCAATGGAATATTTCTTTAACATCTTGGATTTAGAATGGTTTGTTGGAGTACCTAACAGTTTAACAGAAAAGCCACTTTAAAGTTCAATTTTCTTCAAATGTGTATTGCATTTCATTTCATAAAGGGGACGTTCAACTTAAATTGTCAGATTGTGCTTTCTGTGTACTAAGTGTATCTCAAATGGTCAGAATTTTGGCATTTAAGTTAGTTTTTATTAGCACACTCTATGCGCAAATGCATAGTTTTGTCTTGTAACTTTTCTATTTGTCAAAATATGTACACCATACGTAATAGATGGGTCCTGGTAAGGTTAGGCTATTAGAAATTAGGAATTAGAAAATTAGGAATTAGGATAAGAAATCAGGAAAGGTAAGGGGATTAAAACCTAGTGAGACTTGTGAAAATGCACGATACCATGCCACGGATTTGGCGGAGGATGCATCTTTATGTATGCATATTCAGAATGCCTATTCGGGATGCATATTCAGGTTGCATAAGAAGTGTGAAAAACATTCAACCATAATATTACGTGCAATAGCGCCGCCATAGATGTGTTGACGTTAATATTCGACTCTGGAATGTGGTTAGGAATAACAGGCAGCAAATCTTGATACTCTTGCAATTGTCTGTTTTCATCAGGTTTGGAACTGAGGGAAGATATAGAAACTGTTTTAGAACCCAACATGATAGTTTCGATGGTACCAATGATTACCATTCCAGAAGGGACTGAGGGCGCTGGAGGCTACAGGGAACACAACATCCTGGTAATCACGGAGGACGGAAATGAAAGACATCACGGGATTCCCCTTTGGACCAAAACATAATATCATCAAAAAGTAACTATTTCACCATTCCACTTTACTCTTGTTTTCACATTTTTTTTTTGCTCCATTCTCCTCCGAAAATTTGTCAACATGAATGTTCAAAAGCTGTCGGGGTGATGAAGCTCATAGTGTTATAGTGGATGTCTTTACGGTCAGATCGATTCAATATTGAAAATTAAGTTGTTTTCATTTTTTTACTCAGTTACATCGTTGATGGAGTGTTTCAGCGAAGAGTAGATCAGTAAGCCAAAATAACAAATATTGAAATTAAATCATACATGTACAATTAATTGAAGTGAGAGGAAAGCGCTTTAAGTGAACTATTATTCATCTGACGTAGCAAATAATGTGCAGTGAAGAAAAAAAAATGTTGTAAATAATAAGTAAAAGCTTTAAACAGAACAGTCATGCAAATCATGTTTTAAAAAAAGTCTGTCTTCTTTCTCTTTTAAGTTTAGTATTATCATAAGAATATTTTATGTTGCTTTTTTTTTACCAATTCACTCATCACATTTCCAAATCTTTACCAACCTCATTCATCATAAATTATTTCCAAAGTCATGGCATTTATCGGGTAGTTTAACACATTTCTTTATATGACTTTGGTGGCGATATTTGGCTTTCCGTAAACTTTCTCTTTCTGAATTATTAAGTAACACACTTTGACATGTCTTTAATTCTGTGATAAAGACTTGTAGCAAACGTCTGGAGTGCTTGTGTGTACACTGTTGAATCCTGCTGGATGTGTTCCCAAGGTATTTACTCTTTTTCGTCCAATTCCATAAAATGTTTCAAATATTCTTCATCCCATTAAAGTGGGATGTTCTGTTTGATGGGGGAAAAATTATCGTATAAGGTTCCATATCTTACTTTTCCATTTAATACCAATTAACCTAGAAATCAACTTCTACCTCATTTTCCTACATTTCTTTCAGGTGAATTTTCACTAATTAGAGTGTTAATTACAGTAGTTCTTTTACCAAAGAGCCCGGTTCTGCCCACATTATTGTTTGGCCTAGATTTGGCGATTTTTTAATACATTTTCTGACAAATGGACCAAGGTACGTTGGTTTTTAAAAGGTTTTACAACGCCAAGGGTTGTGAGCAGTGTTTTGGGGCACCTATGAAAATGCAGTAGTAAGAGCACGTACTGCTTTACTTTGGCATTTTTATTGTCTGACCCACAACATCATATATAATTTCAGTCACGTCACCTTGACTGTATCTCTGTGTAAGGGAAGAAATCAAGTCTGGCGCTCTCACTGAAGACCATTCAGTCAAGTTGGCATCAAAACCTGGATTACGGCACAGAAGTAATAACTTCAGATTTTCTATGACAAACACATTTACTTATACGTCATTTAAAATTGCAGAACTTTAGTAGGAGTACCGTAAGTCCCAAAACAAAATTCTTTGCTTGTCCATGAAAATATGTTATTGACAAGTGGGGTTAGATATACACTTGCTGCATGCTGTTTCTGTATAGATTCATATTCATGTAATAAAATTCTCATAACACATTTTGGAGGATCATTTAAAGGTTAAGCAACGCTGGACCGTGTATTAACTGTAGGATAATGCACGATCGGGGGTTAATGCAAGCGATGCACTCGGGCTGCGCCCTCGTGCATCCAGCGATAGCATTAACTCCCGAGAGTGCATTATCCTACAGTTAATACACAGGTCCAAAGTTGATTAACGTTGTTCATACATACCAACGTGATTTTGATAAAAAATGACGAAAAAAGAAAGGAGTTTGGTCCTTAAATAACCCCCTTTTATTTAAAAATGAACCCCGAGAAAAAGTAAACAAATTTACAACATGTCAACAATATTCGTGCTCGAAACAGAAAGTAACCCCTAGACAAAAAGAATAACAATAACAATTGACATAGCAGCAACGCGTGCTTTAGTTCGTTTGTCGTGCTTTAGTATAGTTCGTTCAGTTTGCAACTTGTAGTGTACTAATGTGTGCACGCACGCTGTGGTCAGTGTACGTACGTGTATTCATTGAGTAGTGTGTACGTAACTACTGCGTGCAACAGAGCGTTGTACAGCTACAGGGCCTGATTACTGATTTTGGGTAAAGACAGTGACAGATTCATGACTGAACATTTCGAGAAAAACTGCTTGAGGTCTTACTCTCAGTCCTAACAGCAGCAGAGAGTGGAAGACTTGTGCCAGTGCGGACCATAATTTCCTGTGGGTGTGAGAGTTCTCAGTAGGCTATGCAAAATTTCGGAAGAAAATAAATCCAGTGGTTGTATGGAGACCCTTCAAGATGGCGTATGTATTGCAGTCCTTGGTCCTCTTTACGATGTTATTGCATAGGGAATTGTTTTTGAACATCTCAGCAGAATTTTACAAAGAAGGAAAGCTAATTCCGGTAGGCTATTAAACTTTTATGGTGTTCAAAATATGCGGAAGCAGGTTTCACGCGACACAATTCTGGTATTTAGGTAAGATTAGGCTACCTACATATTCCAGAACATATACGTCACATTATGCATTTTTTCTTGTGAATATAAAAGAAAATGACAAAGTTGACAACCTTTTGAGCATTCTTTGCAGTTAGTACTGTTGAGATACTTGTTACCTCAGTAGGCTACCTACGGTGCATGCGTATTTTGTCACAGCAGCTTGCAACTATTAAGCACAGCTTCTGAAAAGTTGTTGCAGTTGTCTTCATCTGTTGAACATTCCTTATGAAAATGTTTGAGGTTTGGTTCTGTTACTAGCACAAGAAATGTTTTTTTTTTCTTTCAAATCCTGATGGTTGCCATTTTGTTTAATTGTTTCCTAAAAAGAAAAAAAAAGATAAGTTGCCCCAGCTCTACGGTGAACGGCATCATCATCATCTGTAGATTAGAGATTGTTCAAGACGACTCCTATGAATGACAAGTTTTTTGCATTGTTTAATACTGCCCTCTTAATATTGACGGCTGTACATCAATTTCTTATCACGTTCTCTATCATGCATTGATTTGGAGCAGGCATAAACGCTTTTAGTTCCGAAGTTACACTGATGGGTTGGTATGTGGAATATGTGAAACAGAAATTAAACAGTTTGGTTCTTTCAAAAGAACTGAATTGACAGGGACAAAAGCTTTGAGTTGCCTGTTGAGATTCTGCTGCATTGCTGCTGCAGTTTGAACGCCGAACTCACCAAAATTCGTAAAAAAATATCATGTACATTGCATTCAGTAGCAAGACAAGGAAAAGTATAACTCATGGGATGATATCCATTCAGAGATTCTCAATTTTGTCTGATGGTCCTCGTTCAAGCACTTTTAAGTAGGAAATGTGTGGGCCTGCTCTTTCTGTAGTTTCACTTGCTCTTTCAGTAGTTTCACTTTTGAACTTTACTTTTAATGTGACTTTTGAACAAAGGAATGTGCCTGCATTGCATACATATGTGCCTACATTATTTCGTAGCTATATAGTTTTTGTTTCCACGATGTAGCTATAGATGTTCGTCATATGATTTCGTAGCTCTATAGCTGCAACATGTAGGATTACGGCCTAGCTGTAATTCGTTCCACACATGTTGATTTAGCTATATAGCTGCTCGATGCACGATGATGTAGCTGTAGTTGTTCCATAAGAGGTAATGTAGGCTAACTATAATGTCATATATAGTATGTAGCTATTGTTCCATTTGCATATATGTGTTGCTGTTGCTACATCGTATTGCAGTTGTGTTTACAGAACATATTTTGCACTCACTGTTGTGCTATAATGAACTACATGTCTACAAGACAGAAAATGGTCTTGTTTAAATTACTAGACTGCTTACTTTGATCGTTATTAGTAAGAAGGACATTATTCCCACACTATGAGGTTAGCCTCGTTGGTAGAACGCACCGCTTACGTAGAGAACACCAGTACACAGAGTTGTACAGTTTGTAACGGATCACGATAGAGGGCGTTTGCTTGAATCACAGTAGTAAGGGTTATCCCGCATTCTGGTATTAAGTTCGCCCAGATTTAAGTGACTTCTGAACGGTACTCCCAATTACATCACAGAGCGAAAGGAAGTTGAATATGGACCAGGTCCGCGTCCTTCTTATTGAATGAGTAAAGCTAGTTATGTCCCTAGGGATAGATAAACCAGGAGAACATCAAGCTAACTACTCACCTAATGAACAAATAAATCCGAAGACAATAAGCGGTCCTTCCTCTGTATGGCAAAACAGCTCTCCGTTGAACAATTGCCACTTTTAATGTACGTTCAACCCGAGAATTTGTTCGATATCTAACTACATATTTAGGGAGAACAGAAGTAAACGCAACCGTTGGATTTTTTTAGATGACATGACAACATTCAGGGAAGAGTGTGTTCTAACGTTTAGCTGTTTGCGAATCACATTATCCTAATATTTCCATTGGATTTATGACACGCGGTTTCATGAGAACGCCTTGTGCCATACAGAGTTTGGGCCTCACTAACTGTTCTAAGACGCCATTCTGGTTTTTAACTATTTCTATGATATTGACATGGAGCTGGTTATGAGCAGAACTTACAATACTCCTTACTGCGCAGTCTTATATAAAACACGAAGAATCATAAACACACGGAGTGAGCAATTCGGTTTGCTGTCTTCATAGAAGAAGATTATTTTATTTCAGGTTGGACATATCTTTGTCCCATGCTGATCAGATAAATTTCATTAGCTGTAAGAAGAAATAAAAACAGAATTACAACAAGGAGTACAGGCACCAGGAAGTCCTGAATTAAAATGGGCAACTCGCTATGATCAATGGGCACTTGGCCGTATCAGGCAATGAATCATCCTCAAAAAAAAATATGACGAATCGTTATTGCAGTAATCTTCAACATGGTGTCGCCCTTGAACTTTCCTCCTGGAAGTTTTATTCAAACTATGAAAAGATCCATATGATATTTTATCCTCCGAAGAATAAGGATATTCACGTAGTGACTGCTTTTCTCTCTCATTGTAGCTCACCGTCACCAAGTGGCACGTAATGAGTAGATTCCTCACAACTTTTACTCACTTCATAGATGGTTCCTTTAAATTTGAGGACACTGGTGCGATTACTTTTCTTTTTTCTTTTTGTACGTCGTTCGTTGCTCACAGCATGCACGAAATGATCATATATAGAATAATATGTACCAAGACTTCAAGGGTTCATTTCCATAACGAATGATTGTGCAAAGCACTGTTCCCGCCAAGTTTACTTGTCTTCGATAAGTTTTCATTTGGCTTATTTGAAGGAAGACGTGGCGGTGCTTTCAGGAGATACTGTTAGTGGGAGCATTTGCCAGAATAAGTTGTTCTAAATCTCCCAAATCAACTCGTCCGCTGGGATCGGGATTCAATAAAGCCCGAAGGATAGTTTCAGGTTCAGTTGAGACGATATGAGTCAATCGAAGAGGGCGTGATTTTGTCTCTGTTGGGATGAGAATGGGCGCCGTCCGAATATCATGTAGTAATGAATGACTCCCACAGACCACACCGTAGGCTTGATGACGTCATAAGGCCCGTCTAGTTGTTCAGGTGGTATGTTCCATACACAGGTATCTGGAGCCTCTGATACGACGCATTCATTATTCACGACGTCCATGGCTAGTTAAAAGTAGATGACTTTGAGTTGGTCCAGGGCGCAAAGCAACCTATTATGGGGCTTCAGGTCTGCGTGGACCCATCCATACTGGTGAACAGCCAACACCAATTTGATCTGATTGAGAAAGAAGTAAGCCCTGCACTCATCCAGCAGTGTGTTCCGTCTCATTATTATCGAAAGATAGGCAAGAAGTTGGTTTCTCCATCACTAGGAAGTACACGTCATCGTTACCGAGATAGGTATACTACCGAAGCCGAGACAATCCAGAACACTTGTAACATTAAATAGATTAATAAGAGCAGCTGCCTCTGACAGTACCAGGAGATTATTACGTGCCGGGCCAATCCATGAATCAACACTACTGATCTGGGTGAACTTGGTGGCAACCTCCTGTAAAAAAGGAAACAAATGGATATCTCAAGATTTGAGAATTACTTGCTTCAGAATTGTTATGAACTTGTTTCACTGCACCGAAAACAAATGTTTACCTGAGTATGTCGCCTTTACCAGAAAACTTTTGCCTATACATAACATAATTATGGAATCAGAGTTAAAATCAGCATTGATTTTGCTCATCTTTGGTCTGTGGTAAAATTTTATCAGTTTCTCTACAAAGGCGTAGCCAGCAAAGGGCGGGGGGGGGGGGGGTCGGGGGCACTTTACCACAGAATTTTTGGTGACGCGATGTATGATGTTGAAAAATAAAGGAGAGCCAACAAAAAAAGAAGAGGAAAAAAAAACGAAGAGAGGAGGGAGGGGTGATACGTTAACGGAGTTAGGAAGAACTTGTAGGATTAAACTGGCGGGGGGGGGGGGGTTGAAACTGCCGGACTTCATAAGTGCGACTTTTTTATGGCATTGAAAACTAAGACGAAACAGATTAACATCACCATTGAAACAAGGTGTTCATAAAAATCGTTGATTCGAGGTTTCGATTGGGCCATACATGCGCCTGTTGCTTATACGCAGTGTAAGAGAATGCAGATATAGGGGACGGAATCCACAGTAGGACAGACCGCATATTTATTTCAAGCAGTGCGCATTGGCAATACGCGTCCCCGAACTGTGAATCAAAACCTTGGGTATTAATGATGTCATGGATTCCAGGAACGTTGTTCTTGTTATGTTTTCCAACCCTAACGCTGAATTAAAAGAAATGAAATAAATAAATCCCCCAAAACCATTGCTTGTCAATGCCAAAAAAGCCTATTGCCAATACCGACCGACTATTCGGTCGTATTAGCCTACTATTTAAAAGAACGTCACTTTTACTATTAAAACTATTGCAATTCTATTACTTGAAAGTAGGTCATTTTCATTTTTTTTAAAGTTGAACATGTTTTACAAAGAGTGCATGTACCTCATGTTTTGCGCCCCCCTCCAAAAAAAAAAGTCGAAGCCATCCTGTCCCAGTTGATCAAGGAGTTCATATCGAACTCTCTGCATTTCTGCCTGAGCCATTGCCATCACATACATCGGGAACGACAGTGGTTGGATGGAGTGACTGGAAACACTGTTGGTATTACTACTGCTTCTACTCCTATTACTACCACTGCCAGTAACGACTACGTTAATGGCATGTGTCACCGCTGTTACAAGAAGTGCCACTGCCGCCACCACAGGCACCCCCGATACTGTTACAATCGGTCATTCTGCTAAGAATCCTTTAGTTCTTTTTTGGAGTTGCTGGTGGTTTGAGCTCAACGAACTTGTGCTACTTTGTACTCTCTATGAAAAATGTTAATATTTAAAAAATATAAGCAGAAATAAACAAGTCATACGTGCGGTGACTTTAGTTTCCATCGTGGAATAATTACAAAAATTAAAGAAAAAACTGTAATATGCATTTTGGGATGCGTTATATAGATTGGTGAGTAATAACAAGTTAACCTCGTACAGGATTATACTCCTCCGAGAGAGAGAGGTAGGTAGGGTGGGGGGTCTTACAGATTTTATTCTGAGCTTAGCACTGGTTGTCTTTAATCAATGTCATCATGGTAAATGAAGTTTTAATTTTAAAATTCATGGCCCGTACATCCAAGGATTGATGTCACAAAATTACGTTACAACACAGCAACAACAAAGACAAACATCTAAGCAGTCACAGTTACATTGTATATGTACATGGAAACGTTCAGTTTCATGTTTCGCAAACGTGTAACTTCGCAATTACGCCCACTTCGAAGTAGGCAAGGATACGCCTAGCAATGTATGAATAGAAAAAATATCATGAAGACCGCCCCCTTTGTTTGGGGTTATGCCGGACCTACAATACATAAAACACATTCGTTAAGGTTACACTATACAAAAAGGGCGGTAACAAATAACCAGCCATGCTCACCGTTTCTTGACTTGTTATCCTGAAGGTCATTTTGAAGGACATTGGCCCCGACAAGCCGACGATGACGATAGAAAAGAAGTTCTTGTTTCAGTTTTCGATTTTCATCTACTATTTTCTGGTAGCTCCTGTGAAAGTAAATTTTGTGACGTATACATGAGGTAAAATAATGTACTTTCCAATGCCTCAAGGCAAAACGAATTCAGTGTATGCATGGGACATGTGTCCGCCGCCAATGATACTCTTGGTATAAATTGTTGACATGGAGATTCCATTTTGTAAAGAAACTTAAGTGTCACTTTTAGAACATACGTCGTCAACCGGCGTTCGTTGAATAGTATCAAGAAGTAGAATATTACGAATGTGCATAGAATATTTACTTTCTAAAATGTATGTACTAAAATATGGGAAGAACAAAAGTCGCATTCTGCCTTTAAGTCATAAGTTTTCAGGTCTTTTCCGTCGAATGGGATTTAAAAATATTCCTTATTAAGCAAATTGGTTTGCAAATAGAGCATTGAACAAACTCTGGCAAAAATATTAGGAAAGTGCAAAAATCTAGGAAACAGCAGATGAATGCAAGATTGAAGATCATACGAAAATATTAAGGAAGTTTAGAACAATTCAGACACCCTTAGGATTCTTAGAACACCACCATTTTCAATTTCTCGCCAGTTGACACACATGCAATCAAGAAACTTGTCTGGACTTAACTTCTCTCCAGAGTGCAAACACCATCATCATCACCATCATTAAATCTATATTTCAAGGTAATTCTTTGTTCAACATTTGGCAAATTTGCGTATGCTTTCTTTGCGCTAAGAAAGCTCTATAGAAAGCCATCATCATCACCACTATCACCAGCACCATCGTCATCATCATTATCGACATCAGCATTATTACTATACTAATCTTCATCATCGTCACCATTACTATCACCACTATCATCATCATTATCATCACCATCATCATCATCATCATCATCATATCATCATCATCATCACTATCATCATCATCATCACCATCATTATTATCTATAGTCATCACCGTCATCATCATGACCATACTTATCATCATTTCATCGCCATCATATTCACCATTATCATAACCATCATCACCATCATCGTTACCATCATCATAGTTTCGTCATCATCGTCAATCATGATGATGATGACGATGATGATGATGATGCTGATGGAATTAATACTGGTATGTGGTACTTACTCTAGCATAGAACTAACATCTGAGACCAGTGTATCAAACGCTGACTGTATCTCCCGATCAAAATGGCGATTTCGTGTGTCTTTACCGAAGCCAAGTAAACCTGAAGCGAGATTAAATATAAGTACATGATTTAACCGCCACAAATGGTGGTATCTGTAGTATCGCGCAAGTTAAACAGCTCAAAGCTCCAAATTGGTTACTGATCTGCTTGCGGATAATATTTTTGGGACATACCCAGCCTTGAGCACGAAAAGGGTCATCAGCTGCACAATATAACAGACTATACAAAGACAGTTCTTCAGGAAAACAGCAAAATTCTTTTGGAAAGCACATGTCACTCTAGTTTCAAATGATTAAATGTCGTATTTGTGAGTAGCTAGTCTTCAAAGGCAAGTTTGATCGCCGAGACGAAAGGAATATGTATTCATTGCGTTAGATTTTTAAAGGGGAATAATTGCCGTGGTTTTATAGAAGTAACAGATATTTTTGAAATCAAAATGTATGGACCAAGAATTGATAAGTTGATGTAAAGTATTGCTGCATGGCAGACTTCTTGCCACGAAATAGTTTCTCACAGACAGAAATCCAATTATTTGTTGCTCAGAAATACTTTGTTCACCTATTCTTTCAAACATTTAAATGATGCAACTTACGTAGTTCTTCTGATGAATGTTTTGAGGAGATGAAGCTATTGCTGTCTATTTCCTGAGACTGAAAGTTCGACAATGATTAAAGCTGTGCTTTTTTTTTCTGTGCCCTGTTGATGCATTTAGAGCCCACTAGTTCCTTCTCTTTTCTTTCTTTCTTTTTTTTGGCAACGAATTGATGATGATAACATTAGAATTACACAGACGGTATGACGTCATCTTAAGTTTTGAAACCAAATTCTAAACAGTACTTGATTTTATCGATGAACGTAAGATGAAGGAAGAACATATTGAATAGAAATTTGAACTTGCAGTTATTTAATTTACTGAACACCGCAACAAAGCAAAGCCTATGCATAGGCAGTGTTGTATCTATTCGCTGCTCCCATTCAGCTATACGATACATGACATATGTGACTGATATACATATCCATGACGTGGGGAGCTATAATATACACCGTACATGTTACATGAGTAACTGGTATAGTTATACATTACCTGGTTTCAGGGTGACTATAATGCATGGCACATGAGCAGCTTTATACATTTCACATGGGAAGCTATATTGCATAACGCAATTTTCTCTCTGAAGTTAGATGGTTATGCATTACCAAAATTAATGACGTCATACCGTATATTTGCAACGAACAAACAAGGAAGAGGGCGAGGGAGAGGGGTATAGGAACCTCTTACTATGAAGGCTTCTTGTGCATCAGGTCCAAATGATCATCAGCAATATGTTCAGTTTTCTTTACTCGTTTCAATACATGTAATACTTAAACAGTGAGATTAATATCAAAAACTAATAAAATTCTGTTGCAAAACCTTCGTCGTAAATTATGTCATTCAACATCAGTATGAGTTGCAAAATTTAGCAACCTTAACATGATAGAGTATCCTCCAGCAATGTCCAGCAAGGTCTTTGCCTTCAGAGTTGCCCATTGAAGCAAAACGTCAAGTAAGCCTACATTTGTCACTCGAAAATCAAGCAAAAGACAAGTAAAACTACTTACCACCCAAACGAAGCAAATCAAAAGTAATTTTTTGATCCATTTCAAAGTTTTGATGAAAAGATTTTCTACAAGTTTTGGAAAGTATGTTTATCGCAATGGTCTAGCACCCTAGCAAATGGATATGTATGTTTTTGCAATGTGTTTACAATGCGTTGCCGTGAATGAAGGTGATAAAAGTTAACAACATTATTACGTCACATTGACCATGCAGTACATATGCGTATTAAAGTTGTGCGCATACGATGGATATTGCGCGCACTAAATATGAGAGTAACGTCATAATATGTTTCAACCCAGATCTACTTCACTACGCGCCCGACAAACATGAAACTTTGTAAATTAGAATATAGAGGTTTTTCACGTGACGGCTTTGTGTTTCAATTTCGCACGTTAACTTTCACTATACCAATGCGCAGAAGTTTTATTATTGACACGGTCTTCGTTACAATGGGCGCCGGTTAAGAACATTCAAGTTACTAAGCGAGTAGACCTACATGGTGATATACGTGGCATGATATATTACGCTAAAGACTTGACATTAATTCAACACTTATGTGTATAAGCGTTTACCAATCAATGAAAGTCACGTAAGGAATTTCTGGCACTGATCATTATCATCATCATCTCATCCCTATAAGCAGTAGGACTTTTACAAAGAATTCAAGTAGGAAAAGCAGTAATGACACTATCTTTAAGCTCTACAGAAGTATACAAAGAAGACCTTTGGATTAAAAAGAAGTGTCCCTCAAACTTGCAGGAATTGCACTTTCCAGTCACTCTGGCTTTGTGAGTGTTAGCTTGAGAATATTTATTTTTAAGAACATATTCAAGTTTTTAAATTTACACTTCTGATATTTTTACAATATTTTTCTATCATTAAGGAGATGGGGACAAGGGGGGGGGGGTTCGTTCCCGTCCCCATGACACACACACATACCCACACGCTCATGGCCGCTACGCCAGTTACGGGAGGTTTAGGTGCACCAATTACTTGGTTCCTACATTGTATCGTAGAGTAAAGCCTCCGTTCGCTCAACGAACCAGGCAGTCACGTGCACTACATGGAAGTTTAAATATTTACCACGACTTTTTCGTCCCTTGCCACATTGTATCTTCAACCGTGTATTTTTCTCATACAGGAAAATGTACTCTTCGCATAGGAATGGAGGTACGGTAATTGTGAGGCTACTATGACGCAATGTAGCTATCGATACGGCAAGGGATTTACGGTTCTTAATACAAACACTGAATGAACCTGCATCGCTTGCAGTGGTAGGCATAATGTTGCGTATCGATCCTATGTGTCAAAATCGCAAAAGGTATTAGAAAAGTAGACGATACTTTCGCATGTAAGTTTGACAAATAACAGCACCAGACAAATTGTAAATTCCCTGTAAATTCAATTTTCAAAATTAAATCACATACGGTATATATTTGGAGACACATATCTTACCCGGAAACACCAGAACATATTCTTACCGTAATTAACATTACGAACTCCCAGCAGTACGGTACATTCCAAATCAGCCTCCATACGGTTCTCTTTGAGGCTATCATGCTTGTACAAGCAAAGTTATTCTCACAGTGCTCCCTCTTTTACATGAAGTTGCAAGAAATGCGATATAAGTATTGTTACACTTACTTTTTCCTTACATTTATTCTCAGCATTCTTTAAAGCGCTAAAACTAACAATACAAACAGTTTCCTACCTTCATATTTGAAACACGTGAGTGGCATTTAGTCTGTTTCTGATTGCTGTACTGACGATGCAAGTGCTACGAAAATGGAAATATTGTTCCTAGTTGCTCATAAGGATGTACTCATGACTATTCACATATCCCGGCTCAGCCCGCATTGCATATATTGAAATTCCACATCGTGGTCTACCAGAATAAGCCAGTGGACTCTTGGCTTAGATGAATTGAATATAAATACCCAGCGTAAGACCCCCTCCTGGAACAATAATTTCTACAGCAACGGTGTTCTTTCCTATTTCTCTCAGTAGAACTATAGAATTCCATCATAGAACTTGTATGCTCCGTTGGCGCAATGTGAGTATATGCACTTAGTTCATTAATGCTTCTGGTTATGAACTGATTGCATTATCCGTTTTAGTTTTTCTTTTGGAAGGACTCTGTGGGGGTAGAATACGGAGAGTAGTTAATATCCATAGGAAAAAGACCCATCTTATTACGTGAGATTGCTTGATGGTGAATAATCTTTTGATCGTTCTTATTATAACGTAATCCATCAGAAAAGAAACATTTTTTTCTTTAAAGGGAAATAGGGCGTTTAGAGTACACCAACATGACATACAAAAGAAATAGCTTTAGTCATTGTTAAACCATCTAGTCTCATAAATGAACACCTGCCAAAGCTTCACCTCCTCGAAACATTATGCATGTGATGAGTAACAGAAGATACATCATTTGAATTTTGAAAAGTTTGGGTGAACCAATTAGTGTTGAGCTACAAATAACTGTGTTTTCGTCTGTGAGAAACTAATTTCTTGAAAAGAAGACTAGTGTTCTTTTTTATTTTGAATGATCTATCATTTTGTGTCCAGAAACATTGGTTTTAATAATATGGATGTTTTCTGTAAAACAAACGCCCTATTTCCCTTTAAATCGAAAGGTGAAAAGAAATCACAAAAGGCATAAATATCGAAAAAAATGGTGGAAATATAAACTGATTTGACAAAAGGGAAAGTTTGAACAGTTGAAATATGTTGACATCTGCACATTCAAAGAAAAATACAGGACGCAACATAACAAACAAGCAGCAACAGTTATTGTAAGTAAGTCCCTAAACTGAATGACTGATGCAGCAGAGATTCTAAAAATTTACCTTCTGCAATAAAGTTTGGCAAGATGCGGGCAAGATTTTTGCTCTTAACTTTTGTTTGGTTTATGAGGATGAATTCAAGTAGAGTGTTTAATTAGTGACAGTAAGATCAGCGTTGATCTTACTTGTCATTCTTGTATTTTTTCAGCATCATTTACAGTATCATTCTAAATTGCATTATAATTTAAATTTAAAATATTTTCTATTTGTCTTTCAGAAACTTCACCTTTGTCTTGTGCGAAAAATAGATTGAAACTACTCGGGCAAAAGGGACCACGCACATTGAGATTTTTATTAAGAGTAATCAGTGTTCAACAACTGAGAAAAGTCTTTCGAAGATTTGCACCTATTGACCTCGTCTGACCTGCAGTTGACCTTTGACCGGCGATTACTGAACTCGTGGGAATTCTCCCCCATCCAGTTGTAATTTTTGTGCCAGTTTCATCAAAATAATTAAACAGTAAAGCAAACAGCAAAGCACACAGACAGACCAACAGACAGACACGGATCGTGATTGCATTATTAGCGATGTTAAGCAGCTTATGTGTATGGGATAAACATGTCAAGGTGGAAACCAATAACAAGGTCACTGGGATACTGGCAGACTGTTACCCGAGGGCGTACATTTATATATAGCATTCTATAATTTGATAATGTTTATGCTGGCGACTGGTGTGCTAAAAGTATTTGTTCCGTTGCCACGAGGAGTGCGAAATTACTTCGCAAGGCATTCGTCGGGTTTCTACGGCGATGATGAGTTCAAGGTGACAACACAACAACTTCAAGAGAGACCGTATCCATGGTAACATGACTTTTGTGACCATACCTTGAAGAAGACCGTGCTCATGCGATCCGGATGTTGACTGGGAGAAAATAAGTGGAAGACCATCTCTCATATACGGCAGTGAATATCTGTATGTATAGTCTATGCACCGTGTCCAAAATTCGGACCACGGTACCCGGAGTCCATAGTTGGTCGGGTACCAGGGGACCCGAAAATGTTACTTTGCATCAGACTATACGAGGTCGTTGTGAGTCATAACTCATAACATGACATTTTGATTTTCAATTTTATATAACATGTATTCTACGTACCGCCATGGAAATGCAGTGTTCTTAGGGCACACATGTTGAATTTTTGTCCCTCACAGAATGTGCGTAACATTGAATTCTTCTGTGATGTCAGAAGCGGGTCCTGACGTCATGCAGCTAGTGACCGGGTCCCCCCCCCCCAAACACCACTCTAACGTATTAATTGGTGCCTATGTATTTGTGGGTGCCGCTGCTGCATACACGTGCAAATGAAACACTTAGATGTTTGTGAGCAACAACAACTACACGTAGTTGCATGTAATGAAGATTTTATACGTGTGGGGTTCGATGTATGTTGTCCCACTATAAGCCATAAACCTCACATTAGTATAATGTGTGAGAGAGAGAGAGAGAGAGAGAGAGAAGCAACTGATTTCATTGTGGAGACTAAGGAGACTAAAATAATAAAAATTAGCATCGTTTTGAAAATACAAAACGATGCTAATTTGATCAATGGTCGAAGTTTTTATTTTTTTTGCCAGGAAACTGTGAGTAGGGAGCCGCTACTGTATAACCTGTGATGTGAGAGCGTTGTACGTCAAAATCCAGTAAGATGTTATCTCTCCAAAACGCCTAAGGTGTGCAATTCAAATTTCAAATTGAAATTACATTGTGACCTTCTTTGTTCCTAATATACATACTTTTTTAATGTTTAAAGTTTTACCAATTCATTGTGTCATTCTGCCTTAGTAGTGACGAATACTTTTAGCATGCATTTTCTTTTACACAAATGCAAGTTGATAGCTTTGATCACATTATTTGAACAACTATTATAAATATAAGTTTAGATTAACACTCATTTTCATCTACATACATCTACGACAAAATTTATGTAGAACGTGTGGTTTAGCAATATTCTTCCATATGCGGAATGACACACAAAGTTTACATTCGTCATTATGCATTTTGATATTCGCCACTATGCGCCAAAAGTAGGACGAGTTTCTCGTTTTGAGATATTTTGGACAAATTTTAGATTGTAAATCATTGATGTATGTACGATTGGTTGCACTGCCTGCTGTTCCCCTCAAATTGCATATTTTTAAACAATTGCCCGCATACACACCAACAAACTTCACCGCACAAACACCAGCAACACCACCAAACAGGCTTATTTCGACAGCAGTAACTTTTTTATTTGCAAAACAAGGTCACTTCACAATCACGTACAGCTTATTACGATCTTTTTTTTTATTCTATTTGCTGATGTATATTCATCCTAAAAATAGCACAAGATTTATAATTAGATACACAATTAGTTATGTATAGATCCACAATTACTTATATATAGATCAATTATAGCAATATTTAGAATGCTATATGAATAACGTTTAAATCAATAATCGTGAAAACAGGCGCTGGTGTCACGTTCAATATTCGTTAAAGTTGGAGCTCGAGAACGAATTGTTTCATCGGACACGGGGGTGAAATGACTACGGGTATATAACCAAACCCGTTGATTATAATGACAATAACTTAGTGATGATGATGATGATGATGATGATGATGATGATGATGATGATGATGATGATGATGATGATGATGATGATGATGATGATGATGATGAACTTAGTGATGATGATGATGATGATGATGATGATGATGATGATGATGATGATGATGATGATGATGATGATGATGATGATGATGATGATGATGATGGTGATGATGATGATGATGATGATGATGAACGTAGTGATGATTTTGATGATGATGATAATAATAAACTTGGCTTTGACTGTAGTGATTATGCGTGGTGGTGATGACGATGGTGGTGGTAGGTAGGGAGGGGGGGGGGTTGAATACTCTTTGAAAATTGAGGAAACGATAGTCCTACATGTGCCAAACAAGCTGTTACAATATCGGCAGTGACTAACATGCAACAGAAATGCATCGATAAATATGAGTCGGTTGAAAAAGCTACAGTATTAGTTTCATGAAACGTTGTCATAATTCAGTAAAATTAACTCTTTATCAGAAAATTTGTATGGATACTTGACTGAGTGGTCTTTGTAATGTATCGTCTGTCTTGGTAATCGCGATTTGGGGAAACACGTGAGCCTCTCCGTGTTTGCTAATCACCACCAAATTCGACTGTAGCGGAGCGGCATTATATACTGTTTCATGTGGGATCCTCCGTTCGTAACATGGAGCCATCAAGCTTGTTTTAGTAGTGATGAACTATCTTTAAAATCCAAAAACATATTTACGTGTATTCTTGATAAAACGAAATGTCTTACCTAAAAAGAATTTTTTGTGTCATTTTTGTATTCCATTGAATAATCTCGTCAACCCCACGCTCCTTCTCGAAGGAATATTTTTTTTCTCTTAGCTATACTTGAAATAGTCATCAGGAAAATGCCCTGGTGAAATTGAAATAAATATTTGCAAACCTACTTGGGTTCTTAATTGTCCCGTTCAGTCAGAGGCATTTCGTATAGTGAGTGGCATTCGCCAACATAGACTGAAACAGCAAAACGTAATTTTGTCAGAAGTTTAGATGATTTATCTGGGCATGGACTTAATTCGGTTACCCTGTACATCGATGTCGGGTATTTGCTTGAATACCAGAGCCAGTATGTGAAAAAGAAGTATTACGTAACATCACAGAGAAAGCGCAGAAAGATGTTAAGTCTGATTGGTTAATAATGATATTAGGAGAGCCATTGCCTTCTAATATCTTTTATTTTTTTAGGTTATCCAAATCTACATACTCTCCTCATTAGCTGTGTGGTCATCAGTATATCCAACCTCTCAACAGACGCTATTAACACCTCCCCCCATCCCATCGCCCCCACCCTACCCTTCTCCAGGCCCCATTTCTTCGGATCATCGTATTGGTCGCTCTCAAGTTAATAACACCAGCCAAATTCTCTACGATAGCTATTACCTTGAACGGTGCGGCTACCGGGTATCAAGCTCTATCAGTGACGTGTGTAGGTTCCAAATGGGTGACGTCAGTGACATGTTGATGACGTAGAATCAACTCTGGGTCATGCTACTGTTGTGAAAAAAAAAGTGTCAGTTGCTAAATGAATATTGTATGAATATATGAGCTAAAAAAGGAACTACGTGTCGCACTTCTCATTAGCCAACGTTACTGATGGTTAAGTATCATAGATAGCACCAACAGAGAGCAAAGACTCACGGTGGTCAGATGAAGGATGGTCAGGTTGAAGATGATGATGATGGTAATGACGCCATGGACGTAATCTTACTACCCTTGAGTTGTGGGTCACCAATATGGAACTTTATAATAACCATAGCACCAGTTACTGTGGGGAAAGGGGCTGGAGGAGAGTGACCCCCCCCCCCACACACACACACACACACGCACACACAAATTTTGAAGACGCGATAGATAATGTTGAAAAATAAAGGAGAAGGGAAAAAACGAAGAGACTAGGTAGGGATGATAAGTTGACAGAGTTGAGGAGACCCGGTAGGCCTAAACGGGGAGAAGGGGGGGGGGGGCATGGGAAACGACCCAGGCTTCACAAGTGTAGTCTTTTTATGACGTTGAAAACTAAGACGAAACAGATGAACAACACACTTGAAACACTAAGGTGTTCGTAAAGGTATGAAATCTTTCATTCGAGGTTTCGATTGGACCATACATGTGCCTGTTGCTTACACACAGTATGACGAGTATGGCGGCTAGGGGATGGAATCCACAGCAGAACGACCGGTATATTTAGTTTACGCAGTACCCATTAGCAATACGCCTCCCCGAACTGCCAATCAAAATCTTCAATATTAATGATGTCATGGATTCTAGAAACAATGTTCCTCCTCTATTTTTCCAACCCTGACGCTGAATTTAAAAAAAAAATCCCCCAAAACTACTGATTGTCAATGCCAACAAAAGCTATTGCCAATACGACCCACTCTTCTGTCATATTACAATTTAAAAATATGTAAATTCTACTATTTAAAGTATGCCCATTCTTCTACTTACAAGTACGTAATTTTCATATCTGAAAAAAAAAAGTTGGAAATATTTCACAACAGGTACATGCAATTAGCCCATGTTTTTCCTGTGCGTTTCCCCTAAAAAAAATTCCAGTCGGGTTCTGTGTCGCTTTAATGAATGTTCAACTGCCTAACCCAGTTTTCATTTTCAAGCTCAAAATGGGTCATTATAAACCACTGAAAAAGTTGGGTCTAAAGTTATATTTTAATAATAAATGAAGCAGAATGAATAATTCATTACCTCACTTACCATTATGGTTAAGGTAGGTACCGCTCGAGAGGAGATAAACATGTATGATATCATGTGCTCTAAATGCCAATATGATGCATATTCATTATGTGTCATCAGATATCAGATAGGCCTATCATACTATACCAGCCAATCCTCACATGATATCATACATGTTTATGCCTTCTCGAGACGAACATACCCTAACCATTATGGTATATCTCGATATCACTTTATGTTCTATCATGTATAAAAGGTCTTCTCGAGACATGATTTCAGCACATTATGTGTATTTTGTGAGGACTAGGTATCTAGAGGACTGGCTGTCTAGATCACCTATAGTTCGCCAGGTTAGAGCTTGTACGTAAGTACTGTATCACAATTGCTACTACTCGTAGAGCCATGCATGTGCACACTATATTGCACAGCTTTTTGGGCTGAGGATATCACGTTAGGATTGGCTGTATACTGTATTCTCGCAATGGCTTTCACGTTAGTTAATAGTCTAATTATGCTTTCATTTATTCACATGTTATGCAGTGAGCGACAGCCAGGTGATATGCATATTCATTACAATGATAAGCTGCAGTTTCATTGGTTTGATAATATGCACATTGACTATCCGTACTGCATTAAAAAGGCTCATTGAGTTGGTTCACAAATCTCATGATATTTTGTTTCACCTGTTGAGTACCACTCATATGTTGATGGCAAATGGCCAAACTAAGAGATTCTGAACATCTGACACACAACTGAAGCAATAATGATAGGGTAATTAACAATCAAGATCACTCACTGAAAATCAGTGACCAGACACTTTTTACTATAATGTATTAACCATAGGCAATTCCTGCTCATAAAAGTACTGTACAATTTCTCACATTTTCCGGCCGTTACTGTAGGAACAGATACATGAATAACGAGGCTAATTGGAAGTACTGGCACGTAATGATTTCTTTCACACCTGGCACAAAATGAACTATATCAACTCAATGAACCCTTTGAATTGGGGGTCCGGGCAGTTATAAACGGCATCATACAAACACATTCATGCAACCGTTCAAGAATCTGAATGTAACCCAAAAATCATTCGTGTTGTCATATCTTTTTTCTCTATACTTTGTCTTTATGAAAATATTTGATCCTAAATCTTAGCAGAACCGTGTTAATAGAAGCACACTGTCTGCTACTTTTTCAACTTCATCCACCAATAAGAAATTAACAAAAAAAAGAAAAAAAGAAGAGGAACAAAAATATGTTAAATACATTTATTCCTGTGTTAGCCACATTTCTGCTGTGCGTGTGCGTATGTGTGTTTATGTGTGTGCGTTTGAATCATCCAAAAATTATTCGTGATGCGTTATCTATCTCTCTATACGTTGTCCTTGTGAAAATATTTGATCCTAGATCTTAGCAGAACCGTGTGAATAGAAACACAAAGTTTGCTACTTCCTCAACTTCATCCACCAATAAGAAATTAACAAAAAAAGAAAAAAGAAACAAAAACATGCTAAATACATTTATTCCTGTGTTAGCCACATTTCTGCTGTGTGGGTGTGTTTGCCTTTTTTTTCTTTTTTTTATTTCACCTTGGCCGAATGATTGTTTAACAAGGTGGTCAAGGATTAATTTCTAGCGATGAGAGGCGAAATGTGGGCAGTTTTGCGAAGGACGTTCCCCTTTCTCCATAACAATGAACTTTCCATCGGGTATCTTGGTTATGCATGAAAACGAATCTGTCAAAATACCGCACTTTTCGACATATCTTTAGTTAGGTCAAGGTCTACGTCCTTGTGCTCAGTATAAAAACAACAAAGGCGTACTGAGAGAGAGATATATAACAGCATTTTAGCTGTGTTTACTATAAAAATAAATAAATAAATAAAACTACGGGAAATGTTCAAGTATCGATAAAGACCTGCATATTGCACAGTATTCTATCTGTAGTCATTCTGAAATGTTCAAATATTATCATACCTTCAAATATTAATACTATTAAGCGAAAGAACAATGACTACTGTGGCGTTAGCAACTTTAACGATCCTGAGGTCACAATTAATAGAGGGCGGTACTCGATTTATGATGTTTCGTCATTTTTCCTGCCTTCTGTGATGATTCTCATCATGTGATAAACATCGCTGTTGCATAAACATCGCGATTATTGGGGACATATTGATTTAGTTTTTCGGATAGTTCCTACATTTTTCTGTGGTTTGTGGACATCATTGCGGACCTTCACTGCTCCCCACCTCCACAATCAGACAAGATTACCTTTTATTAATTAGGGGCAGCCACTCCTTCCATATTCTTAAGGAAGCCAATGCCAATACAGGGTGCGATTACAAAACCGATCCCAACTATCACAATTTTTAAGCTATCAACATGATAAGACGGAGAGTTGCGCTTCCACTGGCAACCGTCGTGGTAGCAAAACCTCTATCGGTATATCGTGCCTATACGTAACACGCATTGCTGAGGAAGCTCATTTCTTCAACTGTATGAATTTCCCGCTTTGACTGTAGGTGGGAAAAACCAGTCCAAATTAACCCACGAATCGAACATATGGAACACAAACATCAGATTATTTTAATCACGATTGACGGGAAAACGCGGGAAACGGTACTCCTTGTAACCCTGTGAAATTGCATAGTTATAGTGTGCAGCGAGAAACAGGCACCCTGCTGAACATCGAACCAGTTTTGTTACCACGCCTTTCCTGTTGTTATTCCCCTATCAGCCGATGTAGATGGGCGTTTTTTGTCATCGATTTTCTTCCCTTCTTATTTTCATTTATATCGTCCGGTCATTGTGCCCCATGCTTATCGAATCAACTCAAGTATATTCCGATCGCCCGCTTAATAGCACTTAACCGCCATTTCGGTGTCACCTTGACCGGAGCTTGTTATGTTGGTCAGGGCAACTATTTACTCTGGCCGTGACTGACCACTCCATTCAGGGTCTCTGGCCAGCCGTAAAGTTGTTCAGTGTATGTACTTTAAAGTGGCCTGCACGCTACGGAGATGATTGCTCGCACTATGTGTCGTTGGAGCGTACACAACATATGATGTAGAGGCCTAGACACTACGGAGCTTTGTGTACGCAAAAGTGTTTCAAGAAAACTACATACTTCCTTGTTTTCTAACATTAGCTTCTCGCATCACCATTCCTATGTATGAACGATAGTTGACAACATAGCTTTCATTCAGAAAATGGGGAGTTCATAATGTAACTGTTTAAGGCGAACTGTTTGCTAAGTAACCGAGAAGTCTTGAAAACTTAAACAGGCTTTATAGTAAGAAGCAACTTTGTCCCCCGGGGGGGGATGTTCAATGTTGCATTTGTCCTGTATGAGGCAAGGACTTGATAATCCTTTTTTCTTTTAGTGGGGAGGTGTTCCACTAGAAAACCGTTACACGATAAAAAAGTAAGTGGTAGAGAGTTAATTAAATCCACAAGTTCTTACCCCTGCCCACCCCCCTTCCCGGCCTTCCACCACAAACTGGGACCTCATGTCATTTTCACATTACGTTTCCACTTTAAGCACATGGTAACTTTGCTTATAGTCTCTAATTCTGAGATAACCATAGAAATGTTCGGCGTCGACCATGTCATTGACAATCGATTTGAAAACAATAAATAAATGATGGCAATATGATTGGTACCAAAGATCTGATTGGCACATTAAAATGAAACAACCTGGGGTGTCTAGAAGGATTTATTACATCATATACCCAGAAAACTGATGGCACCAAGTTAAGTGTATACGCTAATATAGTTGCACATAGTGACTCGTACTGATCTTCAACTTAGCGAGTGAATCTTCCCTGTTCCAGCGTACCATCACCACCGCATCCATTTGACCTTAGAACCATTAGGGAAGGACTCCAGATATGTAGGTCATAGGTGTATACTGGTATGCAAGACAAGTGTGAACGTGAAAGGATCCAATTATATTTAATTGGCGGTTGAAAACTGCGGAGCCATTTTTTTTTTTTTTCAAACCGGAATTAAAGATAAGCATCATGGGAGATATGTAGTATCCTCAGCGGAGACGAAAATAAGTAGTAATTGAAACAAGAAAAAGTTGAACTTTACTTCTTCATTTCAAAACTTAGGGAGAGATAAACAATTTAACGTTGTGGTTATTCGGTAGGGGAAATCCAGTACATTTACGACAAAAACCGGTTCTGCTGAAATTATGCTTAAATATAACGATTTGAAAAAATAAAACAAAAGAACTTGTGACAGGTCAATTCAGAAGGTTTTGAGTGTTCTGGTTTGGTAGGGGTATGGTCACTTGGTCTTGGAAATAGACAGTCAACGACCGCCACAGTGGGGCGTTGGAGCACCGACACCCTTTGCAAGGCTGTCGTTCCAGCAACTCCCACCATACCTCAATCAATAAAAACTCAATATTGACAGGTCTCCTTATCACTAACTAGCAGGATTTCGTTATTGCGAGATAACAGAATATTTTTTTTCTTCCTATTTTAAGCCACTTGTTATGGACCGTGAAAATCCAGTGTTCTCTACGGGGGAGGGGGGGGGGGGGATTGCCCTCTCGCGGAGTGAAATAGCGACCAACCAATCCCTTAAAGAGATAAATGCCCCAACAAACATTCGACTAGGCCGAAAAAAAAAGAAACAGATCTAGGCGACTACTTTTTCAAAAGGAGCATGAAATCTCTCTCTATAAGTGGCACCATTTTGCAACATTTAGCATCTCGATTGACAAAGGTTCCTGTAGGTGAGTCTACCCCCCTTCCCTCAAATCCCTCCCCGGCGACCGCTCGTCAGTTGAGTACGCCATTCACACCTACCCCCCCCCCCCCCACCACCAAGTCTCTTGAAAATCTGTGGAGAAACCTGAAATTAGCGACTGCGAAATTAAACAGTCGCGACGTACAACAACATTGAAACTGGGCAACGTCAGTTGCCATCGGAAGGGGCGGGGGGGGGGGGGAACTACACTCCCAGGTGCTGGACAGTTCTGTTAACAAGATAGAGATAACATTTGTTTAATCCTGAGTGCTTGGACGTCTTTCTTTGTAAGTACCAGACTGCCCTCACCCCCAACCATTAAAGTATAGGCCTATTCCGATGCGCTGCAATGGTCAGTTAAACACGTCACACGGGGTGGCACCGATATTGCGCTACATTAAAGCTTTCCCCCAACAGTAGAACATCATTTCACCCAATTTCCGACTTCTGTTCTCCGAACTACTCATACTGACATAGGCGTAATTTTATGAAGTATCCTCTCCAGAGTATGTCTCCGATTCTTGTGACTATGCAATGAAGATGAATTTCTTTCAAATTGAACCACACTACACGCACGGCATGTTACCCTAATTATCATGTCTCTTGAATAATATCTAACAAATAACTGTTGACCTGTAATTGTGCAACCTCCCCCATCCTCCTCTTTCTCTCTTTTTCTCTGTTTCGCCGTCCCCTAACAGAAGGACATATGTATGTATTCAATTAATTGTAGCTTTCACAAAGAATCGATCTGATGTTACACAGAGAGTTCCTCACAGCTTACAGGCGGATTGGTTTACCACGCCCTACCTTTTATGTGGACCTTGAACTGATGAAAAGTGGGAATGGCGTGGAATCGATATTTTTCAAGCTGGTTGTAGGTAAAGTATATCCTGTGAAATTTGATGGCAAATTATGATATGGTATGCAAATCAGTCTGCTGTGGGTAGGTAAAGTCATGGCTATATATGTGGGGTCGGGGTGGGGTTGAAATACGAAAGGAGTTTTTTTTCCAAGAGCGCGTTTAAACTCTTTAACTCACATGAGCTCTTGAAAAAAGGAAAAATGTCGAGGAATACAGGTTTCTTCAAAACTTAGAGAGACAAGCCCCTACAGTACTAGTGAAATCTATCTCAGGGGAAAAGGAAGGGGGAGGGGGAGTGGCGAGTAAGGCCTTTTCTTCTCATCTGCCGGATTTATTTATGGTGCATCGAGAAACCGGCAAATGCATTTATTACATATGAATACGGTAAATCGACCGTGCCCCTTCTATCAAACCAATAGCACTGATGCCACATTTCCAAAAAAAAAAAGTGATAAAATAGACCTACGTAAAAATTCGTAGCAGAATGTCGTTGCTCTAGGTTTTGACCAAGTAAGTACCATATTTTTGTCATATCCTATAGACTTATAGTGTTATAGGATGATACATTTTCCGTGACTACCGTATATGGTAGATGAAAGTATCATCCACGGAAGCCACTCCATCTATTGTTTCTTGGGGATGGACCAGAACTCTCCATCCGTCTCTTCCTCATGTCTTGGCTATATGTTTTGTCTGCTGTTCTACAAAATCTAGTGTACCAACTACAGGACGAAGCAAAAGGAGAGAAAAAAGAACATTGTAAATCAATGAACTTTACAAAATTGTGTAAACAACGATTACTGGCACAAGTCGCAGAAATTAAAGACAAGGCCCGCATTTTCAGCCATATGTATGAATGATATGGCCATGTATGTTTGCAAACTACGTAAGCTACGATTTTCCGTATGTTTCACTGTGTACAGGGAAAATGCAATCACCCCAATTTGCATTAGTAGGCCTATCCTACTTGCCCATTTGAATCATGTGACGATGTCATTGTTACTGGATTACTAAACTTAAGCAAGTTATATTTGTTAAATTAGAATGAAAATATATATATCTGGAATATGCAAGCTTTTAAAAAATCATGAAAAATTCTTATCAAAGAGGATATTTGTGAGACTATAGCCGATGCATGCTTGCTTCAGAATAAAGTTGGGGTGACAGCGTATTCCCTTTAAAGTCATGTTAAATAAAGAGGGATGAAAAACTACTGACTCATGTGAAATCGAGGCCTTTTTATATTTAGGGTACATTTGTTTTTACGACATTTATTTTTCTTTTCACCGAGTTTCATCACCCTTTCCTTGGCTCTTTACGTAAACTTACCAAAACAAGACAAGATTACCAATGAAAAGAAGAAAATAAACGAAGAAAAAAAACATAAAGAGGGAGAAATTTCAAGAAACCATGGAGTTATTTTTTATCCATGAGGAAACATTGTGGCGTTCACTGAGGCATCTCACCGGTCCTCTGTATCTCTCAGTCAGGCCCTAAAAACGAAAAGCTGAAAATCTCTTCCAAGGTAAGTAGCAATTGTACAAAGGGTGAAAGTGCACGGCCTTCGAAGAGGTGATTACACTTAACGGTATTTGTGTAAAGAGAACGTCCCCAACTTCGATTTCCGATTTAAAGGAATGCAATGATGTAATAGGTTCGGTTTGCTATGAGTATAGACATGTTAGATCTCTTCACAGGTCAGTTAATAACATCCGTTACTGAACAGTTGAAAGTGAACCTTTGTTGGGTGTTTAAGGGCCGGGGTGGGGATAGGATGAAGAAAATCCGACAGGCCGGGTCGAAGGGCAGAGAGGACAGGAATGTGACTGGGAGGAAAAGGGGTCGAAGTTATCAAACTACCAGAACATTGTCATTCACGCAAATATAATACAGACCGTACAAACCGTCGACACGAACATACAATGATATGCCCACACACTGTCATTTACTCCAGATGTTTTTCACATATTTCAACCTCATCAAACTTGGTTGACTGGCATGAGTAATGTTTCTTGTTTTGCGTGTTCTTGTTTGTTTGTTTTCGGTGGAATGCCAGATTGATCCGTTGTCATTCTTTGTCCAGTTTCACTGAGATTAAACCTACGACCGATGGACACTGCTCATGTTCTTTGACACACAGACATATCGATGGTCGAGACCAATTATGACGTCATTAAAACCTCCGCTATAACAACTTAGTTTCAACTCACAGTCAGACAGAAATGTCCAGAAATTCACAGTGAATCCGACAGAAAGTGTAAAACTGCACACACTGGGTTATATTTACCTCTCCATGCGGTTTTTCACACCTCCTCTCGGAAGTGAACTTTTTCTTTTCCGCCGCACTGCCATGTTCATCCGTCAAACATCGTTCTTTTTTTTCGTAAAACCTGTCCCCTGTCCTGTTATGCCGTACCGATTTGTTTTTCTTATTTTGCCGTGTCATACCTTACCTTTATAGCTATGGCTGTGGCCCATGATGTGATTTTCTATGGAAAGCCATATTAGTGTCGACTGTTATGCATGTAGGGCCTATAAATATATATTGTGTAAATAGAGCTGCTTCATCAGTATGAGTTTTTACTAAATATAACGTTTACGTTATATAATGCAGCCTGAAAACCAACTTGGTTCTCGCTTTGAGGCGTAATCTCGTACACTGAAAGTTAGGCCTATTTTCAATGTGAAAATGGACGAATTTAATGTAGTGCTTATTCTGCCAATATTAAAATGTGACTTGCGCCATTTACCTTATATTATGGTAGGAGGTGCATCAAACTGGTCGACATACCGTGGCGTGTATGTATAAATCCCGCCTCCAGTTTCCATGGCAACAATAAACAGTTTGTGAGTCTCATTGTATTGCGGAGGCACGGTAGTTTCCTGTTTACAAATTGAACACAACCTTTATGATTTTTCTTTTATTCTTAATAATTAAATATATAAAAAAATATATAAAAATAATTTGTGTTTCTTTTTTCTATTCTTTTGGACCTGGTGGTTCTGAGGGGACATATTCTGTCCATATAATAATGTGCCATTAAGCTTATATTAATGTATTACCTTCATCAAACTGGTAGACATACCATGGCCTATACGTATATACATATCACTTATCCAGTTTCCATGGCAACAATAAACTGTTTTTTGGTTCTGTTGTAGCTGTTGAGGCACAATAGTTTCCTGTTTACGAATTAAAAACAACCTTCATAGTTATACTATTATACTTAATAATTAGAACATGTTGTGTTTCTTTCGTATTCTTTTCTTGTGGGCCTAGTGGTCCTAAGGGACCTGAGTTGTCTTCATCCTGTTAAACAAAACATATCAAAACAACATACGTCAAAGACGCTCTTATGCGCCCATGATCGCGAAACCGACCAAAAGACAATCAGTTAATTGTTTTAAGTCGATTCAATAACAACTGTAACTTTTAGCTGACTAGAGTGTCTTTATGCAGCTAATGCACTCTAATCCTGATGTGTACCTATACTATAAGGAAAGTATGTTAATCATTGCAAATACAATGAACAGTCCATTGAATCGTAACCACATCAAATGGTAAAAACCAGTGAGTTGATAACAACTCCTTTAAGAGTTAAACTAGCATCATCCATTGTGTTGCCCTAAGAAACTCTGCATCTCCAAGTATGGTCATAATGGGTCTCATAAATATTTCCCATTCGTTTTCATTGTGCTTCAGTAAACGGTATAACTCATCACCGATTCTTCTACATATTATTAGTTTGCCTATTTACCGTCAGCATCTGAGTAATATTCAATAGGTGTAACCAAATCAACCAACTCAGTCTGTCACTGAGCCCCTTTAAGTATGACAGAGGATCATGTACGTAAGATAGGCCGAAGTTTGTTGCTTGCCGTTGTTCTTTTTTGTAAACGCATTTTTGTTCTTTTCTAGTATTTCAATTTGGAGAGAATCACAACAGAATAAACAAAACAGAATGCAAAAAACAAGAAATAAAGAAACTATTTATGGTACTAGTCTGCATTTAATGAAGAATTGCCGTAAGTGACTTTTCAATTCGGGGTAGGGGACGCTGTGGAGGCACGGTGATTGTGCAGGGGAAACAACCAGGCATGCAGGTTGCAGGTGTGCTTCAGACGCCCACTTTAGAACCATTGGTGGGACCCAGGGGGAAAGACTTCGTGCGGCCCAGGGGGAAAGTCCTTTGAAGCCCCTGGGTTTTATGGTGTTGGTAATATATTAAAGTCATCATTTTTAAAGATAATGCTATTTCCTATAAACACAGGTCTAAAAGTTGGATAACTTTAAGTCCGGGGACAAAGTCCTGTGGGTGAAGCCACCGGAATCAACGGAGTGTGACGGTATTTGTGATGCACTGAAGTCATCATTAAAGGGCAATCTCATTGATTAAACACAGATGTAACATTGAAGGCTGTAATGCATCACCCCAGACAGTTTAAATTTTCCCAACCACCTACCTCTAGTCCCTCCCTCAGCCTGTCTTACATTCCTCCACATGTGTAATCAAAACAATGGATCTCTGTGTACGCTGTGTAATACGAGCTGCTCTGCATCTTTCGAATTTGCTGGCAATCTAAGAGTGCTGTAATTTAGAACCAGTTGAGAATTTTCCTTTCAGGGAGGTAAAAATATAGCTTAGGGTGATGCAATACAGCCTTTAAGTTGAAAGTTGGGTATCTTCTGAAATCTCCCTGAGATCTATATCTTTTTAAAATACCAAATCTCACTTGGGGACATTCGTGGGAGGGCACAAAGTTTTCCAGTTGGGCACGTGTCCCCTCTCCAGCCCCCCCCCCCCCCCCATGCTGACGCAACTGAATGTAGTTTACTTTGCACTGAGCAGGAAAAGATTAGGTCAACTGCTGCTATAGATATGGCGGGTTCAACGAACGTAGCGCTTAGCCTTTACCGTGTTGGCTTTACACAAGTTTACCCAATTCTCGACTAGGTCGAATTGAGTGACAAATACAGAGCGACAAAATCCCATCAAAAAAAAAAAAAAATCCAAGGTTAGGCAATTCCGAGTTTGATAAATTCAGGGTGGCTGAACCTGACCATAAGGCCGGTAAAGTATTTTGCCAGAGGCCTCTACATGACCTTGACACTATCACCCCGCGAGTCTTTTTTAACTTGCTCTGATTAATTAAAGAAACGTTGACCAAGGGAACAAAGACGTGGAAGGGAAAAACCTGGCAGTATAAAAACGAGTCACCTTTACGCGGAGAGTTCACAATCTACCTCAGTAAGGCTGGACGTTTTTCAAGGGGTCGTGTACCGGCCGGTGAACCGCGCGGTGCAGCGGGCGGGCGTGCATGCCTGCACCGTACTTCGATTGGCGTGTGGCATGTAACTCATCCGGAGAGAGGTTATCGAGGGGTTAATCTCTGCCGCGTATTACCCACTGGCCGGTCGGACAGGTACCCCTGTTTAAAGTCAGGCGTTCGTTTTGTCCTTTTTTTATCTGACAGATGAGTATCCTTTCTTTTTGTTACTGAAATATCTTATTTCTCGGAGTGTCTGTCGTTTTTTCTTTTAATACTTTGCTTTGAGCATTACCGGATTAACAACAACCAAACGAAAACGGTCAACCAAGTCATTTCTGTTCTGAAGGAGTACGACTTTTCTCTGGTGGATCAGCGAAGCACAGTGCGATACAACTGACAAGAATGAGGTAAATAATACAACTGTTTCCTTCACAAACAAACCTAAAAATATGGGGACTGGGATCTGCATGGGGGAAGCATTTTAAATTTTTAATATAATTTCTCACAGGCCGGTGGAGGGGTGTGCATTTCTGACTTGAGAACATACGGCAATCAAAGTATACTGGTAACTCTTCCTGTGTATTAGCCCTAACAGACTTAGGATGTAGCATATCGTTGCCCACGGGCATGCAGGCTGGCTAGCCATGGTTAGGAATGTGTGAGGGGGGGGGGGGATGGGGGATGTGGTAGGGAATGGTCCTTACCTTCACCGCATGCAACAGTTGTCCATGCTTTGTCTTCGGTAAGGTTCCAAATTTCGTCACAATACTTTGCGCGAAAATGCAATGCAGATTTCTTAATATGGTCGACCATTTCTATGGCAACTTCTTTTTCTTTCTTTTTTTTAGAGGGGGGGGGGGAGGATTGCAGATTACCTCTTAGTTGCCAGCATTCTTGATGGTCATGTGAGAAAAGGTGATTCAATTACTAAGCCGTAGTAAAAAAAAATTCTCTCGACTCCTTTCATTTAATTAAGGTCTTCCTTTGTCCTTTGTATACAATTTATATGATATCTGATAAAGTTAAGCATATCAGCTTAGGCCTCGTCGCCATGAAAAGTAATATGTGCGTGTGTACGTGGTCTCGTTAGAAAGCACAAATTATGACATGTGGTTTGGCACTACGATTTTTTTTCTAAGCTTCAACCACAAAATTAAAGAAAAAAAAAAAGCAAAGGGGATGACAGGAGATTGTCTGCAACAATCCTCTATCAGACTTGAAGAGAAAGTTTTGTGGTACTTGGCTGTAATCGACGATTATTGCTTGTGGTTATAAAACAATTGGCGAAATCCGTCTAGCACTGCAGTCTGAGTTTAACCTTTGTTTGAACTTGAAGTGACAGACAATAACGAGACCATTTTATGATATTAAAATTATTAATGTCAACAGAAGGATAGTACTCTACCAGGAGAATAAAACTGAAAAATAAAAGAAGAAAAAATGATCACTTCTTTGTGATCAGCCAAAATTTCTCAAGCACATGTGCGGGAAGGCTTCTGTACTTACTGCAGTGAATAGACGTAAATTCTCTGTGTAGTTTCATGGAGTGCGCCATCACTCGTGTCACCTAAGGGGCATGTATGACGTAATGACTTTTCTGTTCTTGACTGGCCACTGACACATGTCGCCGTCTTATTAGTGTCTGCGGAGTAGCGAAATCTTACAGCATTTTAGCATTGCAACATGCGGCAATACTTTTTTACTACACCTCAACCCGGCTCAAGTACTTACAATTGGAATCTCAGAAACAGAAGGGGGGGGGGGGGGCATGTGGGGGATGTAGCGTAAGTTCTGGATTGGACAATGAAACAAACTTTATATTTCAAAATAAAAATAAAAAGAGAAGAAAAAGTTGAAAATTTTTCTCTCTTTGTAGGTACAATGCATTTCTCAATAGCATGTTCCGTTTGGAAGTTAAGAATTTTTAAAGAAACATCTATTTTAAAATGGAACATTGCTCGTGAGAGATTGTGATGTCATCTCGCACAACCACTTGAATGTTTTGTTTTTCTATATAATCTTTTCTGCTTTAGTTAAAGAGACGTTGCAATAGTCGAAGAGATGTGACCGTAATTTCCACAATATGTTAAGGCAAATCTACAATACACCCAATCTACTTTTTCACTTTAGTGTCAAATATGAAGGTTAAATGAGGGACTCAATTTCAAATTAATACCAAAACTTCTTGCAATAATTTGCCACCGTTATATGGCCTAATTTTTGGTAGCATTGAGGCGACTGGAAATCTTTCTTGATCAGAGAAGTCTTTCTTCGAATAGAAATATCTTGAATTAGGAAAAAGATATTGGCATGAAGTTTGAAATTCCTGCAGTGAAAAATTATACTCTTTCATTTTTTAACGTAGTCAATGGTCAGTAAGATATGCCCTCATTCCTACTCGGACTGTGAAAAGAAAGACCATACCTTGCTCAGAATATCAGTGGCGACTACCGACGCAGATCTTGTCTCCCTAATTGTGCAACAGCCCCATCAATTTCATGTTTATGAGGTCAGTGACCTGGTAAAAACCCCTGTCCATTGCCCGTATTATATCCTTTCTTCACTTGTCACAATCTGATAGCCCCACAGGAAGGGATATTCTGTCAGATTGGACATATCGTATGAAAACCGAGAAGTCACTCAAAATTCTTCATATATACAACCAGCAGCGATATACCCGGTAGCCTACTTACGCTTCTCCGTCATTACACATACGCACACATACACAAACACCCGGGCATACTGTATAATGCGTTATCGTTCACAAAGAAACATGTACAGATGCATCACAATGCACAAAGTGAACGGCATCAGCAGTTTTCAAATACGTTGACAGGGATGAATGGCGAGTGGTAAAACGATGACGTCACCTTTCGATAAGTAGAATATAAACAAACGTGAGATTGACCTTTGACACAATCATTTTGATAAGGTTGATAGTAGTTTTCATCTATATCGCTGCAGATTTACACACACACATAGTGGGCTACAGTACCCATTGTTTGTAAATGTTATGTTACTAGGTTAATCTTTATCTATTTCCCTTAGTAAATAGTTATCTTCAGGGGACAAAGGGATGTTTGTTTGGGAATGTAGAAAATACCGGACGACGTCTAAATAATTTACGATAATTAATGGAGTTAATAAACAATTTACCGTATTATGGGTGTCTATGTGAAACTGGAGAGACGGGTATGATATAAGGTGGGGGGGGGGGGGGGAGATAAAAGGGGAAAGCTAGAAAATGAAGTTTCTAGTCTATACATAGCCAAAGGATCACTAGCTCACTTGTCTTGGAAGGATTGACAATGAGATAACTTCACACGCATGGTAATAGTGGGTCCATCATTTTCATGTTTCCGATATTCAACAAACTCGTTAGATACATATTGCACTGAACGACAATCAACCTTAACTACTTTAAGTTTAGTGTTTTGAAAACTGACGCCAAGAACGGTTCCCTTCAATGCAAAGTAGCTTCATTCTCCACATTGGAGGTAATGTCGTTGTGGCCTTAGAAAACGTAAGGCACGAAATCCAAATTGAGTGCATCATAGTTCTTCAACCACGATTTTTTTCTTTTCTTTTTTTTGTGAGTGGGGAATTATGGGCTACTTGTGGTCGAGAAGGGGTCAGTAAAAGTGAGTAAATCACACGTTTCACAACAGATACGTCTTGTAGCCTGTTCATCAACCAAGGAAAATCCTCTAGATATTTCAATAAGTTTGCAAAAATTGGTCACATTGCAATGCATTTCACCTTGAACTTGTTAACATGAGATAAGTCATTTCTGTCACGGCCATCTCTTTAGCAAACGTGGAGAGGGTTTGCAGGTTAATGTGTGGTCAAGTCTTGCAGACAACTTTATAGAAACATCTGTAGTTTATTCAGACTATTGACACCAACTCAAGAAAATAAACTACTTTAGAAGTACAGCTTGGCTTAAGGTGTTTTTTTTTTTCAATTGAGGGTGAATGATATCGATTTTTCTTTTCCTGAAAAAAAAAAAACGGCCAGTGTCTATGTCCATGGTACCGACATGGAGATAAAGGTAAACACACGGTAAGAATTGTTACCACACTGGCCTGATACATGGATAGGCTATTCAATGTAACTCATAAGTTAAATCTCCTTTTCTGTGGACGTTTCCTGCTAAACAGTTATGACGACAATGGGTTGTTTGGGGTTGCGCACACAAGAATATTCTCCAGTGTCGGTAAGATACAAAGCTCTCGAAATGAATATGCATGCTGGAAAACCATTAAAGCAACAAGTCAACCAGTAAGCAGACCGCAACTGCCTTTGGAGCTGTTTAAGGTGTACACAGACACTTTAATTAGTCAACAGATTTTAAGCTTTTAGGAGAATCGTTGTTTTTATTGCTGACGATCAGCCTTTTGTTTCGGCTCCTTTCGATCTCTAAATATCACTACTGACCAGAAGATTAGTACACCACGAGGGGGGGGGGGGGCGCATTTTTCCAGTTAAGCTTATCTCTACGATACGAAAAACAGCCATGTAGGTTGCGGCAGCAAGAGAGGTGCTACGCAGGCTAACAGATTATATTTATAGGCCTACATGATGCACTTAAAATCGGAACATTGATACGTTTGGAAAAGATGAAGGGGGGGGGGGGGATTACGTCATTTGGAGTCAGTTTCAGCAGGGTGATAAACATTGTGTGAAGTCTGATTTGTTCAAAAGATGAATGGATGGTTTAAAGAACACCAAGTTACAGTCTGGCTAATGAATGTTGTTTATTGTTTGTTCAAGAGGGGGCATTCCCGTACTCAGTTGAAAATCGGCAAAAAGAGTGCAAAACGTCATGAATAGTGGCTGGAACCAAACCTACGAAGTACAGAGGGGGAGGGATGGAGGGACGTATGCCACCCAATTCGAGCAAAAACAGTGGGCAAATGAGACAACAAAGAGAACAATAAATTAGCTCTTTTGGCGGGTCATGGCTAACCTTGAGAAGCTTTGCAAAGAGGATTTCCTGCGGTCTAGGAGGTATTCAAGAATTTTCTATTACGCTCGACCCTAACTTATGGTGGCGCTTCGCTTAGTCTGCTCTGACCAATTCTCATCCCTCTAGCACAAAAAAACCCAACTCCTGAAGGCATCATCAGGGTCAAAACAAAAGCTGAGCCTCAATCTTCTTGCCACTTAGTAATCTTGGTTCTGGCAAAATCACCCCCCCCCCCCCCCAAGTATTGACCTCGTACACCTATGGCTGAAATATCACCGTTACTAATATCATAACACTAGTCAGGGTTCTGGCTAGTTGACTCAAAGTGTCGACTACTTGAGTATAGTGCCTTAGTTGTCAGTACAGTGAGCCATGGGAGAGGGCATCTGAATAAAGTGAGTAACCCTTCCCTTTCATTTGGTTTTTGGTTTTACAGATAGAATAAGTTGATATTGCAAATGTTGCAATCTAAGTTATCCTGTTTTCGAGTTCAATAAATATTTGCCAGAAGTTGACCCCTTACTTGGTGTTTGAACTTGAAATGATTTTTTGGCATTTTTTTTACTTTTTTTTAATATCGTATGTGTTTGACTGTTGTAGGCTAGAAAAGTTTTACAATTGAGCCACGACCGGTCGTCGTTGCTAGGAACGTGCCACAATACTACTAAAACACTACAACCACAACTACTTCTGCCGCTACTGCTGCTACTACTGCTTCTACTACTACTACTCTACTACTACTACTATTACTTCTGCTACTATTACTACTACAACTACTATTACTGCTACTACTACTTCAACTACTACTTCTCCTACTACTACTACTTCTCTACCACTAAGACTACTACTACTATTGACTACTAACACACTATTACTACTACTACGTACTACTACTACGGTACTACTACTAGTGTACTGACTACTTACTAATAGGTATCTTAACAAACAGCAAAATGAAAAACTAATATCATAGTCGGGTAAGTATCATTTGTTCGTGTTGAGTATCAGTTTACTCCTCCCCTCCCCTCCCTCACACACACACTCACACACTCCTTTGAAACATTCACCCAGGCGGATTGCAGTGTTTAATGTACAACATGTCTCGTGGGAAACTGATGACGAGGGGGGGGGGTCAATACTGTAATTTGAGCCACAGTGTGTAACTGAGATTTGAAATTTTTAAGTTTGAAACCCCACTGAACCTTTCTTACTTAAAATGGAGCTTGACTAGTGGTTGTTTTATTAGCAATCTAGTATCCAGTGGATGTTTACATTAGTAAGCAGTAAGGTATGCCAACAATTTTTCCCCCTCCCCAACGTACATAAGTATCATGGGTGCAATAAAATACTCAGGCAGAGGCACCAAAATATCGCAGTGACATAAATTTAGGCGGGGCTTACCTAATGTCTCATTATGTAATTGTTCTCATCTATTTAACTACTGCCGCAAATTATACTACACATTTTTACGTCCTGTACCAAGGAATTTCTGAAACATTTTATCCCTCGAATGCAATTACACTTATTTGAATGATACATTCCACACGAATATGACGTAAAAGTCATTTTCGTACACAACAGGGCCGTGTTATACAACCGCCCTTCGCAGGAAAACTGAACCCCGGGTACCGAAGTGAGCGTAGCCGTAATTCAACCATCAAATGCATTTCCTGTACACTTCACCATCGTCTGTCTGCCACAAAATATAACCGATAAATTTGTCAGCTGCACATGTACGGGAATGTCGTTGATTTTACGTTATCGACAATAACCAGTGTTTTTCACATACGTTTCATACACCCCATACGACTGTAAACCGATCAGCTGATGTCTGCTAATAATATGGCCTACACTGCAATATTTTTCTGACCTCGACCCTGGGAGCGGCGCTGCAGAAGCAGACGGGGAGTGGGAAAAAAAAATATAATGTTACCCTGGATAGGAAGGTCAAGCTCACAACAGCAGCAGCGGCGGCAGACGAGCACAGTAGTCCATTCACAAACACAACACACTGTTGGAGACCCCACGTGAGCGGGAGACACTGTAGTGAATATACCGCACTCGACAAATACACAGTTCTCATATTACTTGTAGACAGCGGCCAGTCAACAACGAGTCCAACGGTCGCTCGCGGTTGATCTGACCCGGGCAGGTCGGTCGTTAGCGAGCATTCCTCCTCGTCGTACTCGTAGCCGCACGTTTTGGAAAGCAATGGCTCATCCGCGAACATAAAACTGTTGTATAGGCGGAGAGTGGCTACTGCATTGCGGAGTAAGTACTGAGAGTGGTTAATTTTTGTTTTGGTGCAAATGTTAGTCGCTCAACAGAAAGATTTTTTAATTTTCTTCGCTCAGCTAGCCAACTTCGATTTCTGTGTGTTGCTCCATAGAGGTCTATGTAGTATTATTAGAATTGAACGTTAATATTATGTATGTACGAACGGTAGGCTGTCGCTGGAAATCGAACGGGAGTTTTGGTGACTTCAGAGTATGTGGGGAGACCTTGGCATTGTAATGAATCGATGGCGGATCGAGGCGAACGTCACTATATTATGAAACCAGTTTGATAAATTTTCAGTTAAGCTATGTGTCGAATCTTGCGTTTCAGTAGGATAGGTTAAATGTCTTTTGTCTGTTTTATGCAAACACATGTTTTGAAGTTTTTTTCTAATTAAAACGATAGTTAGTGACTCTCACCAAGTTTTGTTTATTGTTGCCTAAGCGTTTTTCTTTTTTTTGTTTTTGGTCGTAATGCAGATGAAGTTGAAATTGCTGTCAGGTTGGAATTTAAATATTTCGTTTTGTTCGTTGTTTCAATCGTTTACGTTTTGTGCTCTTTTGTGATTGATACACTGTTGATATGCTTTCGTGTCCCGTTCACTGTGTCCATTTCTTGTGCACAAGTCAGTTCTCGTCGTGGACACACAAGGCAAATGTATTCGATTTGAACCTTCAGTGTACCTACTTCTGACACGCCCTACTCCCTACCATGTTGAGATCGTACGTATAGGCCCATTGGCTGATAACATAACGCTTATCCAGTGCATGGTTCTTCAATTCCCTCGGTTATGATAAATCCCGTTTGTGGAGTGACTTGTCCTTGATAATGTACTTCCATTGTGGTTACGTTTCTTAAATGACTGTACCAGCTTGATGACTTGGTACTTTCTGAGAGGAATAAATATATGCCAATTTTCCTAACCAAATAACCCCTAACGCTTTGTTTTTGCAATCGAAAATGGGTTTGCAAATCCTGATGCACTAAACAGAGACTTTTTTCCACATTTCTCTTTGTTTTATCACCGATGTTGATGTAGAAAATGTAAATAGTTCAAAAGTGAAAGTTGTGTCAGCGCCATGCAGAGTGCTGTCATCGAAAACCATGAATGGAACCTGGTAGTAACTTTTATCAATGGACTTTTTGGCAAACTGCCCGCCATTAAAATTGGACGCGCGTGGAAGGATGTACCTGTGATTTTTTTTGTAAGTTCATTGTTCATAGCAACCAACGTGCGCACGGTAGCTGTTGCTTTGCCTGGGGAAAAGGCGTGGTTGTATAGGGGTGGTGTGAAGGGGGGGGGGTTCATTTAGGTCGTAAGGGACTAGTCTCTGGGGTGCTCATGATAAAGCAATACCGACTGCTGCCATTGGTATTTTTTTTTTGTCAATAAATTAGACCTAATTTATTCGTTCTGGTTACCGAAGCTCCGGTATTTTGAAGAGAAAATTGATTGCAATGATATGTAGCCCTACTTTCGGCCACGGCGTGATTTGCACCAACACCCAAGTGAAACTTTTAGGAGGGAGCCCTATGCCATCAAGCATCGTAGGTGAAAATTTGGCCACTACACTAGCGCCCCATATCACCCCCCGCCCCTTCTCTCCTCGTAACTCAATGGTCAAATTTATGAACTGTCTTATGTGACATACTGAAATTCCCCTCCTGCCACCCTCGTTTATTTCTAGTTAACACTGGAACTACTTTGTACTGCAGGCCTATACTTGGCAAAAATCACTGGATAGGGCATACATAAATGCTACATATGCTACTGTACATGTACCGTATGCCCTTCAAATCCCTAATTTCACACGGTCATTAAAGTGTACCATATCCGGTGTAGCACTCTTCTACTGTACGGTTTGTCTGCTATCTCGGCTGGGAGCTGCAATATTGTTTGTCTACGGTGTCTGTCTGTAAAAACTATTTCATTATTTTTTCAAGTTCACCGGGGCAATTGGTGTTTACTTAATTTTTTTGTTTTGTTTTAATTTTTTCTTCGGCTACGTTTCTTTCCCTTTCTTTGGTTAGGTAAACCTAGTGACACTGGACATGTCTGTGTACGTGGCTTCTTTGTTTGCAAGTTACAGGCAAGGGAAAGCGACTTTGCCTTATTCTAATAGAGTACTGTAAGCGCCTTCGCCTCGATAGTAACCTTAAAAATGTAAATATTTACAGTTTTGACACTGTTTTCTGTTTATTAGAAAGCAAAAACAAGTGGGAGAAAATAACCTAGGGAGCTCACTGGTATATAGGCCAAGTTTAAAACATTAGATCTTGAAGGTGACCTAGACATATCCTTGCCTTCGAGTTTAAGAAAAAATGTTGAGCTGAATCTAAAACATTTATTGGTATTGGTGTTCGTATAAGTATCTCTCACTTCAAACACACGTTCACAGAAACTCTGCACCAATATTTTTTTTCTCATAAATACACTGTGTGAGACCACATCACACACACCAGTGAAAAATAGGCGTCAACGGCATCCACACAGTATGAACCTTCTTTATGTGTGCTATAACCGCATAGGCCAGCTATACAGCGTCAGTTCTAATACTTTTTTTTGTACACCAAGCGGTTGTTGAATAAATTTGCCAAGCTATTTTGTATGTCATTGCGTATCGTTCTGTGTAGACATCGCCACTAGCAGTCATCTGAAATTTTACAAAGGAGTTGTTTCGGGGCTCACTTTATCTTTTCGTCGCAAACTCGTATATAACCAAAACCGCAAACGTTAACCGCAATTGCCACCTTTATCCACTCTGCTTTGGCGAGAGGCTGGAAATAGATTGGGCGAAACGATCATTTTTACGGGGAAGAAAGAAAAGCTAAAAATCGATGGTTCTGTCGCAATTCCTTGTTAAAACTCTAAAAGTGCATCCTCCAAAAATTTTGAAGGTGTCAAAGGTCTTGCAGGCGCAACTGTTTCTAAATGGCTTTTTAGTTTTGTTACCCCCCCCCTCATTTTTTTGGCTCTTTCATGTGGGAATGAACGATTTCGACAAAAGTGGTATTCCTACGTCCCTCAAAGCTAAACAATGAATTCGTGCGTTAACGTCAGTAATTGCTTAAAGATGGCCTGTGCTAGGTGATAGGCAATGAAGGAATTGCGCCGCTTTGTGTATATACACACATCAAGGCGCCCGATCGAGAAAGGCTTAAGTCTATGAAGAAAATAATTATACCCAGAGACGCCCTCTCTAGTTCTGATTGTCACGTTTTAGTCTATTCCATCATGACCAACGAAACATCAGGGAAAATGATTTCCGACTTAAACGCAACCCCGAGAGTAAAATAACTTCTATCCCTTCTGTAAATGATACCTACATTATTTTTAGTATCAGTGTGATGTTTTTTATTGTAATGATGCCGGGAAGGGGAGGGGGGGGCGCTGATTCTCCGCTTGTCAACTATCTGCTGACAGTGAAGCAAAGTGGATATATTTGAATAGAGGTTATAATGCCATTGCAGCTCGTGTGCGTCATCACACATCCCGCTACCTGTGTAAAAACCAGAGATTTCACTGACTGTGGTAGTGAGTAGTAAAACTCCCCGACCGCGCGTGTGTTGAGCAGCAACCGAAGTTCGCCCCTTACCAGAGCTTTGATTATATTTAAAATACATCTTCCTTTGAAAAAGGACATTATTCTTTTAAACGCATGTTGGACATAATTCAACACATTGGCCATAGAAGCACGTCTTGGTGGTTTCCAAGTTGTGTAGGGAAAATTTCATGGCCCAGGTCACTTAAAAGGGAAATATTGGGGGTAAAATTTACCAACATTACATAGAAAACAACGCTTGTCATTGTTAAGCTTTTCATTCTCATCAAGAAAAATTAGCAATAGCTTCATCTCATGAAAAGTAAGATGAGTTCTGTAAGATAAGTCATTAGAAGCATTGAACGTTCGGGTGAACGAATTATTCTCGAGAAAGAGATAGCCTAACTAAATATCTATCTCTGATGAACTTGCTGTTTCAGAAAAAGGGCCTCTGTCCTGCCTTATTTTGAATTATCTATCATCCTGTTTCCACAAGTGGCAGCGTTAATAATATATTATTTTCTTCTCTGTAAAACAAACAAAATGCTTTCCTTCAATGTTGTGCTGTACATGTCACTGGATTGTAGAGAGTCTAGACTTACTCCATGCAGTGACAGTGTGAGTCAGCGACACATGTATTCTAATCTATATTTGAACTTCTCGATACATGTACACTTCGTTTCAGTGCATCTGGAAATTGAGTTAAAAACACATAAACAAACTTGAGTCTGTCTCATGACGTCATGTTAGCTTGAGGGGATTTTTTTCGTCGTTTTGTCTGTCATCGGCGATTTTGTGAAATATGTCAACTTCGATATCCTTTTTCAAAATAGTTCCATTTGTTTGTGTTTTTTTTTTTTTTTATTGGTCTGGCTCTAGATTATCTGTTTTGAAATTAAAACATTGGTCGACGCCTAGCGCGATACGACGGTTTCACTGCAGCGTCTAGAGTGTGTCCCAACAGTATTTCCATGTCAATTAGCAGGCATGTATTTCACATATATCTGTAACTCATGCAGAATCGTTACATGAAAAGTACAGGCAAGCCAGTGTGGTATTGAACGTCAGAACGTGGGTACTGATTTACGTTTTTGGCAACAATTAGTATAGTAGTAAAGTAGTATAGTATGTCCGTAGTTCATACTTCTGGCGTCAGGTGCACAGCAAAGGGAGGAGGAGGAGGGGGGAGGGGGATATCATTGAGCGTATTTTGTATCTTTTTAATTTTTTTCTTATGAAGTTGCTGTTATATCCCCTATTTTTGCAATAGGCCTACAATTTTGTGCCTCGAAAAAGGCCGGGAAGTGACCTTTCCAGTAACCTTTGCAGGTATTTAGGTCCAGCATTTTGTTTTAGGCTCTTCGTGCCAACCTGTGGTGGCGGTAAGCTCACAGAAAACACATGTCTCATACAGATTTAGCCCCCTCGTTGATAAGTTTCTGGCTACACTTCTGCCTGGCATGGTAACATTGCACTGTGGGCAAAATATGTGTCGTTCACACGTACATAGAACACAGAATGGACCGAGAACAGATGACCAGGCCTATGGTATTATTACACCCTCTCCGCACTTTGTTGATAATCAGTTGCCCCTTTCACAATTTGATGTAACAGTTTCCGAAAAGGAAAACGCAAAACGCAAATGGTGCCTTCCTTCCTTTCCCTGCATATTAGGTTAATCAATGCAAGTGTGTGTGTGTGTTCGTGTGTGTGTGTGTGTGTGCATGAGGCGGTGGTTGCACACAGTGGTACACTTGCATTCCGTTTCTTTGCACCGAAATAAAGAAGATTTGGTTTCTTATCCATATTACACATCGGCCTTATGTCTATACCCAATTTGCGGTAGACTAACTCAGGAAAAACAGTAGCACTTAGGATATATGTATATATTCAACAACAATTAGTCCTTCATTTGTATTTTGTACACCACTAGATAGAAGATAAGTGTCGTTATGGGTTGTCTACCTTAAAAAAAAAAGAAATGGGGCAAAACGTTGAACAGAAATTAATGTTTGGAGATGCGAGATGGGCGCAAAGGGCGAGCTCTGTTTTTTTGAGTGACCCATGCCTACACACATTTCCATTTTTGAACCATTATATGACTCTCTCAAAACAAACAACAATATATCGGTCACTGGGCTCTTCTCGTCAGAGACACGGAGTTACCAGGCTATACTAACTGGCTAATAAACTTCGCCCAGATATTTGTAAAAAGTCCAGTAAAAGAAGACAAAGGTGAGGGGGTGTATTTGATGGGGTTACTGCAGTTGATTAAAAATAAAGGTTGTGGTGAGATTTTACACGCACGGCGTCTCATAATATAGATGCTCTACTGCACGTGGTGAGGGGGTGTTTTAGTTTGGGCAGACTGGGGTTTAATTGCACTCTGCGGCTTCATATCAGCACTTTGTGAATGACACACCGACCGTCAGTGCGAATAAAACAGTCAGGAGCTTTGTGACAAAAGGGAATTATGTAAACCTTAAACCTCACTGTTGACGCAAAACAACATCAGCCACAGTGGTTTTTCTGTCGGTTCCTTTCGGTATTATTGAAGATCCATTGTGTACTCACGAGTGAGGGATTTCCACGTTCGAAGTGTGGGGCTTCCATATGCTTGTCTGCATGCAGGCTGCTAACACAACAGAGACCAGTTCCGCTCTTACCACACGCATGGCCGATTCTATTCACAACATCGTCCATTCATAAACCAGCAACAGATCGGACAATTGGCGGAAAATTCTTCTACAAATTCCTTTGTGAGCAGTGGCAAAAACTAACAATCCTTCTATTGTTTCCTCATCTATTGAAGTGTAAGCTTTTTTAGGGTATTCTCTTTTCTCTTTTGCTTTCAAGTTCAGATACCGTAAAGTATACAATCAACCGTAAAAGGTCCCTAGATTTGGTTATACCATTAAGAACCGAACAAAGATATTGAAAAACTTGATTTGATATGTTTGGGATGTGCACAAAGTTGCTAAATTCATAAAATCACAAGTAAATCCGACGGTTTACTTAGTTATGGCTTTGTTGACAAAACTTGATGTGCCCACAGCGAGAGATTTTTTTTTTTGGGGGGGGGGGTGGTACCGGGATGAAAAATCAATTTATTGATCGCTGTCGGGGGAGGGGGTGGCGGCTGTATTGGATTTGCTCCATGCAGTTTTGAGAGAAAAATTGCTTTTGCGCAGGAACTCCCATGCCTAATGGAACTGTCATTATTCATAACCGTATTTTTTTTACAACACACATATTCCATGTTTTCATTTTCTGTGCCTATAGATTGTATTACAAACGGATAACTTGTAAGTTTTTGTTTGGGGCGGGGGAGAGGGGAGGGTGTGTATCCCGATGTTCACCTTCCAGTCGTCACTATACGCGTTGTTTCTTGGGTTGTTTTCATGCACAATCTGCTTCGTGAGCATACTAAAACGTGAGAAGTTTTAGGAAGTGTCGCCGATTTCAGTTTGAGGGTCGCATTCATCTGCCAGGTGCATACACGAACATACACAGGCTCTCACGTTACCATTATCGGAAACCTAGGTGATGTTATGTGTACGCAATTCTGCAGGATGTGCTGTTCCATGAAAAAAAAACTGAATGACTTATTCGTTAATTTTCCATCTCTCTCGAACAGTTGATACCAACCTGGAAAACAGAATCTATTCCAGGAAAGCAAATTCTGTTTCTTTCACCCGAAATTTCACTTCTCAGTGTGTTACTTAATGCAGTAGAAAAAAAGAGGAATGATTTGGTTTTTTTTTCTTCTGCTAAATTGTTAGCCAACCTGAGACCTGGGGTAAATATAGGGGACTGTTAAGCGATTCGCCACAACTGAACTCTTGTCTTAAATTATTTCTTTTGGCATTTTTTTTTTTTTGGTTTTGTTTTCGGTAAGAGGTATGCCCTTTGTTGTACTTTTGCAACGAACAAAGAACAACAGCACATCCTGCTAGAAGGGGTTTGCCATTAGTTCGATACAGGATACATTTCGGGCCGTGCAGCAGTTTTGATCATCTAGGCGTCGTATCATAGAATCACCCTCTTTACATACAAGAGAACAAATTACATTTGATGTGAGAAAAAAAAAAACACGACAATGGTGCACTCTTCTTGCTAGCAATTCTTCTTGTTATTTTTTTTATATTTCTGAAACCTTATCAACTTCAATTAACTTGAATTAAAATTCTGAAGGCTGTCTTTGCAAAGTTGTCGACTGGCAAATAACTGTACCACAGATGCCTATCTAGTCGCAAATTAGGCTTGCTGATGTGTTTACGAGGCATAAATCGTTGAAGTGTAAGTGTGCTTCGTGTTCTTCTATCGCCTCATCGAAAATCCACCAAAACACGTTTATTTTTTCTAAGACTAAAACGGAAATGTAGGCCAAAGAAGCCTAGGTGCATAATAATTATTAGACATTCTGTAGCTTCCTAGTTTTGCCTAGATTTTCCTTACATGTGGACGCACACACAGTTTAGCACAGTTTTTTTTAGCACAGTTTAGGCACTGAAATCGTTTATTGCCTCGTGGCTTTCTTGGGTGTGTGTGTCCTTCCTTCCAAACCTGAATGAAAAGCAAGAGAAAGTGCCAGATTTGAAAACGTTGTTTTTAACGAAAGTTAGTGGGCGAATTTTCAGGTGTGAACTATTTCGCTGTCTTTAGGGTATGTAGATGTAAAGTTTATTGGGGGAAATATTATGCAGATAAGTGTTTGATGGCATCCAGGTGTATTGCTTATTTGGGGAAATACTATGCAGACAGGTATACGTAATTGTTTCCATTGCAACATGCAGTGATCTTTCTTTAGATTATGTGGGCAGTCTCTTCTTTTATTTACTTTTACACTTTTTAAATCCCAAAAGAGCAAATTTGGGGATGGCTCCAAAATTAAGAGTTAATATTCACATTACGAAAGACACTCTCATTGCTTACGATTGAATATTCACTCTAAATTTCGGAGCCATCCCTTATCTCACTCTTTGGGATTTAGAGAGTAAACGCTTTGCTAGTAGCAGATTCGGTAGACTGTTGTGTATCTTCTATGGTACTTTCATAATAGTATTTCGGACCCCTGTTCATGATTACGTGAAAATAGCAACTAGTAACTTTTGCAAGGACTCCAGGGAGTTGTCAAGAAGAGAGTGACGTCACATGGAATATGAAATAAGACGACCAATCACCGTTAAATGAAGCATACACGTGACTCTAGAACTGACTCTAAGTAGAAAAAAAAAACACGCCAGTTATCACCCTGAAACACGGTGTATCTTTCAGAGTTTCATCTTAACTCGGTTTTCTCTGTCAACCAGGAGACGGAGAGTTTTGACAGAATCTTGACGGTTCCGTCAGTTTCTATAGAGGTTTTTACAGTGACGTCACGTTCCCCATAGGAAACGCCTTATTTGATGGAAGACAAAAGCAACGTGGGTAATGTACCTGCACTGTACCATGCCTGCGGTCAGTAAAGGCCTACTGCCAATTACAACCAACGCGTCCTCTTCATACTCTCATTTGAAGGTGGATTGTCAGCCCAGAGGCCTCTTGTCTCTCCCAATCGTACAGCCTGCGGCTTCGCATTTCAGAACTGTATTCCTTCTGTGAACGGCGATACAATGAAAAACATGAAAAAAATCGTAATAATCACTATGCAGTGTTACTGACATAGTGTAAAACCTGGCACGAAACACTCATTCCCTTCAGTGTTGCGACTTAATTAACAGCAGTTGCTAATTATGACGTCACGTGCAATACCTCTATTCTGAGTATTTTCAGTATGCACGAGTGGAGTGGACATATCACACAGAAATTTAAACTGTTCTCCCGACTGCCCATAGCATCCTTGATTTTAAGAGACAAATACAAAATAGACATAATTTGAATTCGTGGGAAGTTCTGAAATGGCTATTGAGAAGAAAAAATATTTTCCCCTAATAGGATGGTTTTCTTTGCCTGCATCGTTGACTAGTGAGCAATTATACCTTTATCAGATGCAACTGCGGTTATTGTGGTTTTCTTATATACAAGGGGATTGTACTTTGAGCTCCTTGGCAACGAATCTATGAATTATACGAACCATACCTTCGACCTATAAAATATAATGGCGACAGTATTTCGCTCAGTTTGATTTTAAAGCAGTACCCAGAATAAGAATTTGCACGGCCTTAAATGTACTCTTTGATCATGTTCTTCGTTTGTCTGGCTAGATAGGAGCAAATATCTCCATTTTCTATGAATCTCTCACTCCTTTATATCGTCCATTGTTACTGTGCTCTAGTACTGGATGAATTCGGTCGCCAAACGTTTTCGCAGAACTGGTACGTATAAGCAGTCGTATTCGACACAGCTTGGAAGGCCGATTGTGTCATTTTAAATCTTACAGATCATCAACAACTTACGTTGGAAGTTATGAATCTGCCATACATTGCATGATTGCTGTATATAATGCATACACCCGAAATTTATAGTTTTGGGTACCCACGTACCTGACTGACGATCAACACTGGTATTCGGAGACTGAATTTGGGACCCGGCATCGATTGTATCGCGATTTTCTGCGGACAAAAATATGAATCACAGTTGTTTCTGGTTTATCCGGAAAGAAACGTTCCTACGTGGAAAGACAGAGAATTTGAAACCCTCTTATGCAGCTGCAGTCAGTTTATCACTCCATCTTAAATACAATGTGGTAATGTACGTTACATTGTAATTAATTATCTCGGGACTCGATCAAGGAATTACAATGATAAACAACTTGAAGAAAACGCGGCATGTCACCACTGCATGCACTGCTGTAGGTCTAAACCGTTTTCAAGATGCTACTATGGCAGCCTATAGGTTTAAATTAGTAGCAAATTGGGCGCTTTAATTTACTGGGTGTTATTGTAAATGACGTGTTCGTACGCTTGAAACAAACAAAGGATACGTTACGTATTTCGACTCATTTTTCGTTTAGGGACTGTGGATTTCCAGACGACCATTTGCTAGGATATGTGGCTTTAAAAAGATAACGGGTATCTTGCGGTCGTTAAGCAAACGCCACAATTTCAAATTTGGTTGTACAGTATAATCGGTCGACACATACTAACGCCCGCCCACTCCCTTTATGACACAGAGGGCGTTGATCAATAGTCTTGTTTACAATGGGACAGATTCAAAGAGGAAAGCATCCCTTTGTGGCTGCAGGAAGTAACAGCGTAATGACACAAAAGATAGGACGTGTGAAAGATTCTGGAAAGAGGCAAATAATTTTGGTTTTTCTGTTTGTCGAAGGAAAATGAAAAAAAAAATCTACATTGTCAATTCAGACTTTTCGACAAATCAATTGAAAAGCCATATAAAGCACCTTCACTTCTGTCAAAATATTGCAAACCACAGTGAAAAAAAGTGCATGGGCGGCAGCCAGGAAAAACAGAATGACCCCTTTTGATTAATTCCAGGGTGACGTCCCATGTTGCTCTTCTTAAGGCAAGATAAGTTTGTTATAAGACAGAAAGTTTAATCCTTCTCTTGGCAGTCTTTTTTGCAAGTCAAAAAGGTTCAACCTCCCCCCCCCCCAAAAAAAAAAAAAAATCAGTAAGTCACCCTGAAATGACTATAGGCCTGAGATATTGTTTATTTTGTGACGCATTTGAATTAAACCATTGCATGTCAATACTTCTGATAAGCCCCATTAGCCATGATTCTCTTCCTATAGATACTGAAAAAGTGAGATATTTCATTTTTTTCCTAAACAAAAGTTGCCAATGGTTAACACGTAGTAAAAAGGGTCTGGTCATAGATTTCCAGTTAGTGACTTTGATTATTCATTACCCTGTCGTTGTTGCTTCAGTTGTATGTCAGATCTTCAGAGTCTCTTAGTTTGGCCATTTGCCATCAAAATGTGAGTAATGTGCAACAAGTTTGACGAAATACCATGAATTTTGTGAACCAGCTCAATGACCGAGCCCCCTCTAAGTCAGAATGAAAAACAAAATCATCATGAAAAAGAAAATAAGCCTGAGAGACGCACCCCGAAAAGATTATCATTCGGAAATTTACTTCATGGACGGGATTTATTTTTAAGTGGGCGGTCATAATTTCCGACCCCCCCCCCCCCCACACACACACCACGACACGAAGAACACCATACACTGTGTGTCGTGTGCATGCAGATGGTAAGAAATTGACCTAGTTTAAATTGTTGTATTCATCTGATGTTATTCGTGAGAGGGTCCTATAGGTTTCGAAAGTGTCAATTTGCTCAATTTACCGCCCAAATGCAAAGTGTTGCTTTATGCGTAACTCTTCTTTGACATTACGAGAAGAAAGTTTTTTTTTTCAGTCCCAGTGGGACTCGAGACCGACAAGCAAGATCTCCAAACAGTGGCGTACTAGCATGAAATCAAGGGGGCCCTAGTACTTTAAATCAGATTTCAGGCATTACTTAGTTTGAACCACGTACGGTGATGCTTAGTCTTAATAGTACCTAATCTGCGCATTGGTTTCTAAAACCAGGAGGAGACTTGTTCGCTGTGGGTTTTACTCTCGAAAGGGTGGGAGATTCCATCGACTAAAAAATAAGAAAAAAAAAAAGAGTAGATGTAATAAAGCGTATATCTTTTATGTATAACCAATTGTGTATCGCCCACAGTGCCCATAATAAGCTTATGAACCGCACGTCTGGGGGTCACGCTGTGACAGGTCTGTCCCCCTGTATATATGTCTGTAGGTCTAAAAGGGCTAATACATATGTTTGATGTTTACAGACGAACCTCGATTATATGATTACGTCCAGTTGTTGCACTTTTCACCGAAAGTCAACGGATGTAAATGACCTTGTTGCTTTTCACGTCTGAACTTGAAGCCATTCCGGTTATCGGTTAACCGATCAATGAATCCGGTTAAAAAATGTATGCCAGTATGTTTAAGTACGGTGTGTGTGTACGATGTGATACTTGTGAGCTGCTTCAGTAAATTATATTCCAAGATGCATCCGGACATATATAAATTGTTCTCGTAATCTTGTTGTGTGGGGTGCATGCCGATTTAAAAGTATGTCCTTAAAGCCGTTCTTAAAATGTTTCCAGTGCAGGGATGTTAAAATGTGTCAGAGTTAGCAGTGTTAGTGTTAAAATGTTTCCAGTCGAAATGTCTACCTAAAATTTGCAATTTGTTGTATATTTACGTCATGAAAAAATGTAGTGTTGGGCCCCATCTTAAACCATGGAGTTGCTATTCGGATAGCAACTCCCTGCTTCAACAGACCCCATTGTCACGACGTAGGACCGTGGTGCGCCACTGAACTCTCCTTGACTTGGAATGCTCCCAGTCCATTCTCGTGTTACATGAATCATGGAGACAGAAACAACATACAGTACAGTACAGTGGATTTTTTTTACTTGGATTTTTATGGATTTTTAGCCATGAGCTCGCACAACATGTACCGTTTATGTTATCGAGTTAAATCTGTCCGTCTCTGTCGATTACTCAATATTGGCAGATTAAACCTTTCTACCCTCCCTAAATATTTTGTGACCTGGCTTATGATATCGCGAGAAGTGCTCAGGTTAACATTCCTCACGGTCAAATATTTTGATACAGACAGCGAATTTTCAAAATGTCTAAATTTTCTGGTGTGGCAGCGACACATGGATGTGCCCAAATTTAAGTGTGGGAAAATGTTTCATTCCGTGGGAGACGAAATGTTGGGGACCAAATGTATAGTATTTAGTAGAGGTGTAATAGCTAAAAGTCATGTTTTTTTTTTTCGATTAGGATACTGAATATTTATATATTTATTTCAATATCATCGTTTAAATGTAAGGGCCGAATCTTAGTAATTATTAATAAACAAATACCTCTTCGCCAGGGTATAGGCTCTTCGCTCTGGAGAAAAGAAAAACAGTGAGAACCGCACCCAGCTTGATGGAAAGTTTTGTGCAAAAATTCTGACCTTCTGATTTTTCTCACGCACACGTGCTGGCAACTGTCGAAGGCTGCTATCAAAAGACCACGGCCGACGGTCCATTTCTGTGTTATGCAAAGCTAAATTGTCACAGGAATATAAGAAAACGTAGTTCAGGACATGAATAACATTTGCAGGAAGCTATCAATTTAGAGCACATTTATAGTGAAAAATAATTCCAACAACCCTGTAATCAAGATTTGTGTGTGTGTGTGTGGGGGGTCAGACAAACAGGCCCGTGGGGATGGGGTGGCCAGCTCCGCATCGCTACCGCAGAAGTAGCGATATACTCACTGTATATGTATGTGTTGTGAAGCGTATGTGCGTAGTCGAAACTCTGGAAAGTTGCCAGAACCCTTCACGTGTTGTCAGTGTTGACCTGTACTGTAGCGGGTCCTACACTTGAACAATATCATTGTCAATGACAAAAAAAAAACACATCTAATCATGAATAAAGTTCTGCTAAAGCTTTTGAAGCATAATTATTTCTACATGTATATTCAGACCACCCACTGCGATTACTTTTCTTTTTTTTCTATTGTAGGTTTTTTTTTCTCCTGGCCACAAGTTTCAAAGATTAGCTAGATTTATAAAGGTACATAAAAAGAGAGAAAAAAATGATGAAAAAAGGTTGGACTTTTCACATACCTGCAAAGTAACTGTAACACTGCAAGATGGCTGAACACCGTGGCTGCGCACTGTTTATCATTTTAATATGTGAGTGCTTTGATACACTACTACCCAGTATTGAATACCAGCGAGGGAGGAATTAATAATAACGTGTATCTTTTTTTCTCTCCCTTCTATGTGACACATACCACTGCTGCATGCTCCGAACTAGTGCAGTACATCATTCGGAAAGTTATGTTACGCAGTTGGTTTTCTGCCTCATCGATCTCACTGTGTATGGTGGTAACTCAATACCGATGTCATACGGTAGCATAGTTTTAACACCTTCATCATTTGTGTTCTTTTACATTCTGTGAGAGTAGATCCGCCAATCACAACTGCCAGAAGCTTTGGTGACTCATAGATGGGATTTCGTTCATCACTCGGTAACCGTGGTACGACTACTACCGGGCAGTGCTTATCGGCTATTGCTATTACTAACGGATCCCGCTTCACGTCCGCCGAGTCATTGACCCGAAAAAAAAAATGAAGCGGAAAAAAAAATAATGAAAAGGAGATAAAATCGTGCCGAGACTTTGCAAGTGTCGTTTGCACTCGTCGAACAGACTCGTGACGTCACTCCGATGCCGCTGCACAGGGAAACCGTTTGTTTTGTACGTACTGTAACATATAGGCCTAACAACACAGTCAAACAGTCGCTGCTCAGTATTAGCTGCCCCAGTCGCTTCTACAGAGAATACTTCTGAATCAATAAAACACGGGGGATACATTTGGCCCGATGGCGGTTTAACGGATTTTAATAAGTCATTCCACGTCACCGGATGGACGGTCGGTCGATTCGGATTTTATCCAGTGACTCGAGTTTTTGAATGTGTGTGGGTTAATTCGTAAAACATGCCTGCTATAAACTAAGTGTGTTTGGTCTGCAGAAAGTTCAAGTATAAAATACAACTAGCTGATCGAAAGAGAAAAGGATAGCCATGAACTTACGGAGTATCTGCTGTTGTAATTATACTAGTATACTTTTTGCAGGGGGTGGGGAGTAGACGACTGTGGGTAAATAGGGAATAACTTTAGTGTTTTATGTTCGATTTGCTCAGTTAAGGCATCACGGGTGTAATCAGAATTCGTTGGAAAAAAATGGGGGGGGGGGGGTTGTGGGGGCTGGTAGTTTGTAGAAGCTAGTAGATGCAATTTAAGGACAGTGTTAAAGTTGTCACGTTGCACGTAAACATAACTGCTTACTCTTACATGGGCTTGGTTTATGTGTCGCATCAAGAATTTAACTTATCAAATTCGACGCGGTAAACGTTACTCCGAAACGACCCATAATGTTTCCAACCGCATGTGAAGTAAAAAAAAAATTGGTAAGCCACGTTCGAGTTTTATCATTTGAACCAACCTTATCGATTTATTTTACTGTCTACTTATGAGATTCTAGCCGGCTCTCATGTCCTAAACTATATGCCCGCTTTTGCGGTGTTCCGGCCAAAGTCTCGTCTCTGGTGTGAACATCACGTAGCGAAAGCTACGGGCAGGATTTTGGCGGTAATGGAAAAATGGACCAATGGCACACGTTTGCGCGTGCGCGGTGGAAAACTAGCCTCAGTTTGACCCCGACACTTTCTAGGAAACGAACGGTATACACGAAAACGTTCCACTCAATTCACTCAGAAAGTCGAAAGATATGTATGTATCTACGTGCATGTTATAACGCTCGACGGGATTGGCAACATCAGCGATAATAACAATAATAATAATAATAATTGGTTCCCGAGGAAAGAAAAAGTAAGGTGAAGAAGAGGCCAACGTCCTCGTAATTATTGGCTAGTGATCAAGTTAGGTTACGTATGTGTATTAACGTACGCACGCCTGTCGACGATCGGCTTGTAAATACCGGTACGTGTGTCCCGTGGAGTTGTCAGCCTCTTTTATGTGAGTCACTGCTTTTGAAAGAGAGAGAGAAAAAACATCTTTATGCAAGACCGGGTTTCATTCAGAGGAGCTAGTTATACTTCTTTTGTCGTGGTGTATATCTATATATGTACATATATATGTATATATGGCATCAATCGAAGGAAATTTCCATTAGCATTGTGGAGACGACAGGAATCAGGCCGCGTTACAGGCTATTAACACTCGCACAATGGCTTAATGCGAATAAGATGAAATTTGGTATACCAGCAGTGCATTTGACAGTAGTGAGCCAGCAAGGTAAGGCGAATTATATACTGCATGCAATCGTTGTATTCGATTCGCGGTATAGGCCTGTGTGTGGATGGATGCATTGTGTAAGGCATGCTTGAGCGGCAAGAATTGATGAGAGGCTTGCAGCTTATAAGCCTCTACGTCTTTTAAAGCTTACGCTATTTGTACGTTTCGTTGGTTTGAAGAAAAGAAAACTTCTCGATTTTTCTTTTGTGGTTGAACGATGAGAGTTCAGACCTCCTGTATGCAGTGAACATAATTTATGACTTTGTGGTAGAGCCTATAGCTTCAAACGCCATAACTTACTACTGGATATCTCGCATCTCCCGCCCCACATCTTTTTCTTTATGTGTTCCGTTTCGTTTGTATCACTTGTGGCGGGATATACTTCTTCAATTATGCGAGTGTGTAGGCCGTCTGTCTGTTGCAACTTGCCCCCTTCTTTTTCTCATACGAGGTAAATTCTTACTAAAATGAACCATATCGTTCGATATCTTTATATGTGCTTGTGTCGTATTTCCGAAGTAGTAAAAGCATTCGTTTTTCATTAACTTTGTGAAACATACCGTAGGATAATAATATGTGAGGAAACGGGCAAACCGGCGCGTTTTCACATCGTTCGTAAGATCTAGTTCTTGATAATCGGTTGTTGCAGGGATATATCTTGTTACTTGATTTGCGAATACACATAAAACACTAAGCCACGGTTGTGCAAGTAGTTAAAACCACGCATCTACGTAGTCGCAAACATTCTACCCAGTGGTCAGCGTTTAAAAAAAAAAAGGCAAAATGGGAGCCATCCCTTCGCACAAGTTACATTGCAACAAAGTTCATAATACGAGTTACACAATAATTCGTATGCGTGGGCGCCGTTGTTTGTGAATACTCGTTTCGTCCGAACACTCTTCATTGAGATAAGTGAGTGTTTCCCTGAAGCAGGGAGTTGCTATTTGACAAATAGCAACTCCCTGCCTGAAGTTTCAACACGTTTGCACTCATCCCCTGCCGTAGCTTTTGTACACCGGACGAGTAATGCACACATTTCCACCTGCCTGCTTCTATAGAGCGTTTGCATTAGAATGCATCCCCTTCTACGTGAATGCATTTTTAAATTTTGTTGTAATAACTGTTGAGCCAGAATTCAGTATTCAGAAATTCATTTCAGAATTTTTGAAATCAGTATTTTGTTTGGTTGGAGAGAGTGGGTGGGGTGGGGGAGGGATACACTCCGTTTATCACGCACAGACGTGGGAAAACCTGACCTTATTACTCAGATGTAATGTGATATATCCTGGATATGTTATTCCTTGTACGCGTTTATAGCAAAGGACGGGGTTGAGGGAAGGTTGACAATAGCAATTTTGTTTTTTGTCTGTTTCAACACACTGACGTTCAAAGTCTGTGTTGTCAGCCCTTCGAATACTCGGTTAAATCCATGGAGACCTAAACTTAAAGATCGACCAAAGAAGCCGCATATGGTATACATAGTAACATTACCTCTGTATGCATCATACCTTGAAGCAATTCAAGTAACATATCGTCGCTGACGACATATTGTTAACCTGGGAGCAGATGAGAAATCTGATTGGCCTGTATCCCAGAGGATGTACGTATGACTACACTTAACGTTCATTTCTTTTTCTTTTTTTTCTTCTTTTTTTTTTATTTAATCTTGGACAATTATTCAAATCCGCCGAATTTTCGGTAAGACCGGCATTCGGGCGCAGACTATTCAAATTCGAGATCGTCTCCGAAAACGAGGACGTTGGTCATCTCAATCAAAGTGGCGTGTCACTTTGTCATCGACATATTAATAGCTTTTCCTGATCGATGTACCTTTTGTATTATTATTGGTATTATTACTGTTATCATTATTATTATTGTTTTTATTTGCAGACAATGGAATCTACCATAAACAAAACAGGCAATGGTGATCGGCTTCTAGCAGACTAGGTTCCATCACGTGATATTCCAAACCGTAAACAATGGCGGCGGTGCGGCGCCATGTCAGATCTTGGGAGAAAGTGATCTAGTTTGCCGACGTTTTTTTGCACCTACTAGTTAACCAACCAACCGCACGGTTGAAGTAATGTCAGTCCACTGTTGTCAGCGGTAGCAGACCCCCCCCCCGAATACCAAACTGGCCTTCCGGTATGGTACGATGCCCAGGGTTTACAACGCCATCTATGGCCAACACCAGCTGAAGCGTTCTCTCGTGAGTTAAACTTCCAACCGACTCTTCCACAGAACAGCACAATTCGAAAGACGGACCGTTCCTTTTCGTGGACACGTGGCCGAAGTTCCAACCAGATATTTCATTTGCAACTCAGTCAGAGGAAGGTCATTACAGACGCAGGCTTGAACGTCTCACCCTACCGAGATACGTAGAATGTAGTCAAAATTTCATTTTTTTCTTTTTCCTTTCTCGTGTAATCTTTCAAACGTAATGTAAAAAAGTTAAATATTTGTAGCTCAGTCATTTAAGACTTGATAGAACCTTAACCTGTGACAGTGAACGCTATTTTAGTACAATTGTAGGCCTAATTTTTGTGTTACTAAATTTCTTAATTAAGCACTTCGAAACACTTTGAAACTGTAAACCATTCCACTAAAAGACAGAGCCAGTCAATATAAGTGTATGCTACTTGCCAAATTATGTGTAAGTGATAGACGACCAACTCAAATTTGAGATTTTATACGCTGTGTGATGCGCAGTACCTGCTTTTGCGTTTCGCTTCACGTACCGATCTGTTGTATTGATAGATAACACTCCATGCTAATATCAGTTACCCTCATAAATAGGCATGTTCACCTATAAAACCCAATGTACGGCGGAAGTGCAGGGTAATTTGTGGTAGCCTTGGTAGGTCCATAGGTTATTCATGAAACTAGCCTAACTAAACCATGCTGTAGTCATCTGCCAATATGAGAGATCTGTGACGAGTAGCCTACCATTCACAAAGGTATGTACATGTGCACAACAGAAAAGTTAGGCTGAAGTGTGCAACGCAACGAATTTCGTCTTCTGTATCGTAGTGGTGAAGGGTTTCAGTTTTTGTATCGGTGAGGGCTGCTTGAAGTGGTAGTGCATATTTGTAAGCGTTATTTTTCAGTTTCTTTCGATACTTTATCGGTGATGGGGTATTTTCTTTGTATCGTCCTTGCAGTGTTAGCATGCCACGCGATGTGGTTTTTGCCTTGATCGTATGCACAATTTATATGGTAGCAATTAGATTCCATTTCTCACTACTAACTTCGTAGACCTTTTCCCATTCAGTGAATGCCGCAAAATTGAGCAAGCTTACTCTACAAAGAAATTTCTACGTAGCGGTCCTCTTGGGGTCCACGAACCGAAAAACCCTTGTTTATATCTTGTGTAGACAGTCCATTTACGATTTCACCATATTTCGCCCCCGGCGGATGGTTTGACGCTCTTTATGGAAAGTACCCACAATGCAGCATTTATTAACGACAGCAAACATCCGCGTCTCTCTGTCTGCGAAATTTTATTCAAAATTGGCTTGGTGGACTCTGTACTCATGGGTCGCAATGTCCCCCAGAATATTGAAATTCTAGCTTCAATTTCCCCTGTGCAAGGAAAAGGTACTGCGAAGGGCTCTAACAGATGAAATATGACCATTGGGCGCGCGTGTGTGCATGTTATGTACATTTTGTTTTTCCATTTGGTGTAAATTATGTCAGGAGGAATCATTGAAAACAGTGATGGTAGTAACCTTAATCTTGTTAAACATGCACAGGCGTTTTATACCCACGAGTCCGTTTAAGTTCAAGGGGACGTTGTGGTACGAATCATTTGTAGAGTAGTACTTGTTATATGCTTGGCAAATTCCTTTTAGTTCTTCTAATCAAATACATGATGTATATTCATATATATTCACGTGTTTCTTCTACACAGTTATCATACCTCCTTCCGCTAGCCGTATTTATCTTTTCACATCATTGTAGTCGCCATCAATTTTTTCCACCTAATTCTTTTTTCTCCTCATTTTCATATATCCTAACATCTTCACGTTTATTACCGTATAATCAAGTTTATTATCAAGTTATTTCTTCATGGTATAGACGCTTTCTTTTTAGCCAACTCAGAAAATTAATCTCCCGCAGATACCTTTCGTAAAAGATCGGATTTGCTGGGGCAGATGTGGCCAGTTTGCCAAACACGATCGTAGTTTAGATTTTTAACGTTCATCAATTGATATAATATACGTATATGTTAGATATAAGCACACTTCACAACCGTGTTCAATGTTAAGCGGATGAATAAACGTCCGGGGAAGATAGAAAATGGAGATCATTCATATTTTGTCAGCTAAACAATAGCTGCTTTATCAGCAGCCAGCATAGCTCTAGGACCGTGAAAGGCTATTGATGACGTCACATGCCAACGTCACATGCCACTACGGAACGACTGCCTTTGCTATGTCCTCGATAGCGCAACTTAGTGACGGCAGTATATGCAATAAGTCCAAAATGTCATTATCGATGCCATATCTCGTTCTATATACCGCCACTATTTTGGATTAGTGTCCCAGTCACTTGTGACGTCATTCATGCCTTAAGTTTGCTGTGCCAAAATATTCACTTTTTTTTTCATTTAGATGACTTGGTTATACTAATCCCTTCATGTTTATATATTTGTTCATGTTGGTAGAACGGTGTAAAGGGGTCAACAATCTGCTTTCAGTGTATGGGTATGCATGCCTTCATGTAGAAGAGGTAATGGGATTTCTACTAATCACGTGATTTTAAATAAGAACTTCGAGGTAGCCCGTTTGCACTTTAAAAAGGGTGGCGCAAAAGAGTGTCTTCACACCGCGTAGACCTGCGTTTTGTGATTTAGCATTGTTCTTCCTGTGCTGTGGTATTTTATGAATAAGTAATTCTACTTTTTTTCTTTATAATTCCTAATTAAGAAAAAACTTGATTAAGGGAAAATTAGTTTTCCTTCTTTTTCTATCGTTTTGTTTTCTTTTAATACCGTGACACTCGGGCAAAGAGTGCCGAGGCCAGTGTCGTATCTGCCTGATTGAGTATTAGCAGCGCGGGCAACTCGGGCTGAATGGACCATGGGCCCCACTAACGTGGTCACTGAAAGCAATTTAAGGGAGTTCTCACTAAGAACTTGTCACCATTTGATTTGTTCCTTTACCAACAAGAAAATGTCTGGCGGGTTTTGGTAAATCGCTCGTGGATTGCCATTGACAAGTGACCTAGAGCCGTGACATTCGGGAAATTGTGAAAATGAGGTGAACGCCATGGAGATATTACTTGTTTCTCAGTTATCATCATTGCGGGAAAGTGTTCCACAATTGCTTTCATTGTCGTGTTTGGAGGCCTATGTGGTAGTCCCTTAGCCCTGTTGTTGCGCCCCTTGGAAAAGCTGCACGCGCTACCGCAATGCATATACGTAGTTAGAGACAAATATTTTACATTTTATAAATATATTTTTTTTTCTTATCAAAATGAATTCGTGACTGAAATTTTGTATATATACTTCCAACGAAATTTTCTACTCACTATAATAGCGTTTCTCTGCATGTGTTGTTAGTACACATCAAGAAAACGACTCTCGTTTTTGAAATGAAGGCTACAATATTTTGAACTTTTTTATTATTTTCTATCCATCTGTTGTCTCGTGCCAAGCTGATGTTTATGCAAAAGGCTCGAATTACGCAGTGGTCACGTGAACAGAATTCCATTCAGAAGCGTAGTTAATAGTGCTGACGTTCTGTGGTTATGGTAGCTTGCCAATGTTAACCTGGGGAGTTCGGATAACAGATCACGATGTTGACTTGAACAAGTCTAATTTTTTTCACGAGATTTCACAAACCTGGAAAATTTATTGCAAAAAAATAAAAACTCTAAAAAAAAAAGAGAAAAATTCAGCGATCAATAACTTATAGGGGTCAAACTTTCTTATTACTTTGGATTCCTCTTTAAAGCTGATGTAATCTTTTTTTGAAAACAATTAAAATAAGTTGTAACGAAAAACGGTCACAAGAAATTTGCATGAATATGGTAAACTTAGGATAATGTTTAAGCTGTCAATTTGGAGAACTGGCTCTTAGAGCAGGCTTTGTGCATGACATTTCTTCCACCACGCGCCTGGTGACGTCATTCAATGGCCGCTTTCACCATGGTAACTGGTAGGTGCAAAATGCTAAGAAGGACGACTCAGGAACAATAGTAGCTTTAGTTGTAGAATTTAGAAGCAATAATTACGGAGTTGAGATTGTTTAAAACATGAAGGTCAAAGTTGAACCAACACTTTTTTTTTGTAGACAAGTTCTGGCTAGCTTGTTGTTCACATTCTCCCAAGGTGCCAGTAGAAAACAAAACAAGGTAAAAAGTAATAAACAAGTCAAATACTAGTGGGTAAACGACGCGCCTTACCTTGGACTAGCAATGGCGGTTGTTATTTCGTCATGTTAGTGTTTAATTCCCCGACCAGTAGGCTTGATGTCTTGGTAAACGTCCTCATACCTGGCGTCAATCAATCATTCATAGCAAAACACCCCTCAAAAATAAAACTTTCTGGTTCTCCATGTTGTTAATGTAACTCAACTTTTCATTGATGTATTCGTTGCGATCCATCTCGCGTTAGCACAAACTTATTTGTTCCTTCAGAATTTTTCCCAGTCAGGTTGAAAAGTAAGCTAATGGTTACAATAACGGTCATCTCAGTAGTCTAGTTTATTCAAAACCGACGTCAGAGATCGTAAGTTGAACGGAAGATTCAAAAACCCCAAATGGTAAATTGAAACATTTTCGTTTCAAAAAAGGAGAAAGAAAGATCGTAAGAAAAACGAAACTAGTTATGCTTTTATCTCTGGATAAAATTGGACAAATTTATGTAGACTGAAGTTCAGCCTTTCCCAATGTCGTTTGTTGGTTACATTTTGACAAATATTTGCGTTTGTTCAATCTCATCTCCACGCCCTTTTTACCGCTATAATGCCAAAAAAATGGGTGTCAAATTGCTTGCGTAGTGCCATAATGCAAATTGCATTTTAGAAAAGAAAGTAGAATAGTTTTTTTTTTCTTTTCGTTATTTTTTTGGCTTTTTGTAGCTCAGCTATTATTCTCATTATTTTTTTTTTAAAAATCCAAACTGAAATAGCAGATAAACCTTTCTATTTGAGGTTCTGCATAACGATTTTTTAACTAGTTTGTTTATTATCTCTTTTATTTCCATCTTTTTTACCATTTTTAGCAAAAAATTAATAATTTTGTCTTCTATAACTCCCTCTTTTTTTGTCCTTCATATTTTATTTTTTTTTTCTCCTTATTTCTCTTAAAAAATAAATATGGACAAGTTGTAAAATTCTGTCCACAGAGACGCCACATATTTGCTGCAAGTGGAAAGAGTATAGTAGGAAGGACGAACGTGTCAGTATGTTCATATGTATGTGTGATTGTACGTATGTGTATGTGTGTTAATGTTTGTTTGTGTGATTGTTTATCGTGTATGTCTAAGTATCGAAATGAGAAAGGAACTAATACTAGAAAATAAAAAAAATAGGAAAAGCATTATTCGGAAGAAAAAAATACAATTAAAAATAGAACAACGGTTTAAAAAATGCTAGTGAAAGAATTGTGCGATAAAAGTTCCGGGAAATGAAATAGAAGCTTGTCTGAAATTAAGCTTATTGAAAACGTCTTATTTTATTATTCTTTTTTTCACTTAATTTATTTGATCTTTTGTAGCGTTGTTATTATAATTCGAACGTTGTTTTTTATTCTACAAATTCCTTGAAAATATTAACCTTTATCGTGTCTACTTTATATACTCTTCAGTATTTCCTATTTAGTCAGGGAGAGCTGTCTGATGTTTTGGGGGAACAATCTTTACGTCATTTTTAAGTTTATGTTTTAAATAGCACCACGTGGTGGATAATAGCGGGCAAGTCATCTAATGCGTCAGAGATCTTTGGCTTTTGAAATGAGACTGTGGACCGGACTTTCACAAATTAAGTCCAGTGTTCCTTTTTTTTTACAGAGGTCCTGAACGACTGAGCGATTTGTTTGAATTTTAAAAAATGACGTAAAAAGCTTAACAAAAAAGCCACCAAAAAAAAAACAAAAAGAGAGAAAAAACCCCAAAACAAATAAACATGGCTCGCACGACCCTATGTTCGTATGGATTCCTAACATGTCAATGCATTCTAACGTGGAAAAGACAGGTATGTGTCATTTATGGACTTGGGTCCCATTTGTTTTTATTTACTTATTTTTTAATATTACTCGACTTTTATGGACATCGGTTAAGTCCAAAGAATTAGATATTATACACACAGGCTCTGGGTAACATTGTAATGTTGGGTAATGTGTTTAACGTTGTTGGACAACATTACACAAATGACAGTTGTACTCAAGTCGAATTGTGAGCAAAGCCATAAGCTTTACATTCTTGGGGCTCCGGGGCTCCGGTAAGTGTTATAGATTTGATAGTAAATTATGCAACCTTTGCACTATTCAACCCAACATGTTTTTCTTTTTTCATTCTCCATGCGGTGGGGGGGGGGGTCTGATTTACACAAAATTCATGGGAACAATAGCTTCAAATATCTTTTAACTAATATCAAAAATTTGGCAGAAAGAAGTTCATACCGTTTCTTTGGTTCATCGAACTGTTTTTTTACCTTCGTGTACTAATTAACGCGTTTACTATGTTGAACCTTATCTCATAACCTGTAACAGTGATTTTACATCTGATTCTGAACGCAAAGTCATTGCAGACTGTAATATAATGTAATCAGGTTTTGCAGGTCTTGCTGACCGCTGGGATACGTGCCCAGTCGTGAAGGGTCTCAAATTCCCGCCATTCTGTGGTCACAAGTTTGAAAGTGAATCACGTATTTTTGTACACAGGGAAAACAGATTCGTGTACAGTAATTCCTTTCTCGCTATAGATTAGTCCTGTTTTAGGTCCTTGTCTTGGCTCTTCCTACGTTTCGATACGATACATATTACATGTTAGGCTACTTTCGGCCTAGGTATATCGTTAGCATAGTACTTAACAGTGAAACTTCATGCTACGTAGCCAGACATAACACTGCAGTGTTACTCAATGTGATATCAGCGAAAAGTACGTGCATTCTTCGAACCCTCAGCAACATTTATAGGCTGAAATGTTTGGCCATGACTTTGAAGGGAACTTAACAAACAAATTTATACCCATTCAAGTTTCAATGACTTCTGTACAAATGACATATGTGCTTATTTTCAAAATTTTATCAACGTTTGTATGGAACTCATGATAACCGTGAATATGTAAGATGCTTTTATCATGTAGTCCTTGCCGTAGTCCTGCAACTCAATCTAATACGGTAGTAGTTCACCATTGATATTTGATAACTGCGCGGAAAACGATCAGTATTATATTTCGTTATCACATGTTAAGGAGTTATGGTAAATATTCCTTTTTTTGTGTGTGTCTTTTTCTTTACTTTTTAACTTGTCACTCCTTAAAATTTCTTCGATTTCTTCTAAGCATATTTCTGTTACTTCTTAGATGACAGAGTTTACATATGCTGTAGATTACTGACGTATGGTGCTGAATCGTGACGTAGCGTTTAGATATCCAATATAATAGTAATAATAAAAAAAAAGCTAGAGAGAGTGGTCGCTTGGTTAATAATATGTACCGTTGTAGAAAGGATTGTGCGGTTGCTGTGTTGTTATCAGACTTGTGTCAAGTCGATTTTTCTTTCGGTTCCGCTACTTGAGAGAATTATGGACTTAATATGTACAGAGCTTATATAAGTATGTTGTAGTGGATGCCGATTGCACTAAAAAACAAAACTGTGTGACGTGTACATTGTGGAGACGTATGGACTTGTGCGTGGGAAGATTGTCTAGCAAATTTGGATATCTGTGGTAGTAGGTTTAATGTAAAACATATGAAATGATGTAATCAATGTGTTGTCATAGGAATATGGCGGAAATTACCATCTATAAAAAAAAACACGAAAAACCACCATACATAAAAGAAAACCGATTGGTACTGGCTTTGTTTGTACGCCCTTTTATCGTGCTAACGATGAGAGCGAGGTGTGCAACTCGTGACGATTTATCAACGAGGTCTCCGGGCTTGACGATTTATCAACGAGCTCTCCGGGATTCTGATAGATCCGTCTCTTTTTTTTTTTCTGTTGCTAGCTTCACAAAACTCAGGTCGTTCATTTGATGGGGATGGGAAACGTCCGTAAGCCAATTTCGTTTGAAATTTCTTTTGTTTGAAGGGATAAAATATCATTCCCCAGTGATGTCGAAACATAATTCCGATCATATATTGCTAGCTCATCATATCTTTCCCATTTTCAATTACAGATTTTCATTCGATGTCATTTTTGAAGTTATGATCTTTCTTCCTACAGTTGTCTACATATCGCTTCAATTACGTAATGGTTATAGTAACATTACCCTTTGTTTAACAGCAGTTGTCACTGTAAAGTTGTAATAAACATGTCATGTACCCTATGAAATCGTTCTCGGAGTTTTGCCTTGTCTTTTCAGGCTCATAGCCATGACAGATTCCTGGGGGGGGGGGGGGGGGGGGGGGGAGGAGGTCGAACCAGCACATGTTACAGATTTTTTCGCACCAACAATCGAGGGAGGGTGAGAAACCTATTAGATGGAGCAACTGTGCCCCCCCCCCCCCATCTCCAAGATGGAGCACCGGGTCTTCCCCCATCCTATCGTGACTTATGGGCTGCTTTACAAAGATGCACCAGTCATACCTTATTTAATACAACAAAGTATGCACGGGATGGATTTTTTATTAGGGGGGGGGGGGGGCGGGGAGTGCGCAGTAGTCCTACTACCATGTCGACTTTCATTATCTCAGTTACCGTTTAGGCCTATGTGAAATTGGCGAGAAATTTCACACCGTCCATCACATGGCTTTCCTTTACTATATGACACACACACACACACACAATAATAAATAATGAATGGTAGATCGAAGTTTGAAAATTCAGCACAGAATTCAACATCAAATTCAGACACTCCAAGAAAGCATCGCCGTCAGTCACCGTTACTTGAAATCAAACAGACCAATGGAAATGAATATTCATTTACGCAAAAATGGGGCTTACACAATGTTTTTTTTTTCTTTGTAGTGGCTATGACACATTCTGCGGAATTTGAATTTTTCAGACAAATTTTCAACTCATATTTCAGTTTTCATTTTGCACTCAATCAAAAATTCAAACATTAGATGGATTCATCACCCTCAAAATTGTTCCATTTCATTACTCACCGGCACATGCAAACAAACAAAAAAAAAAAATAGAGAGAGGAAGACCACCCTTTGGTAGCATGGCTGAGATAATATTGGCTCTCACAGAGGAGGTAGCTGTTGCATTATATCTTACTGATGGAATGACACTTGACCTTCGGAGACAATAGGATTAAAGGGAGGTTTTGTCATGCAAACAGGACCTTAAAGACCGGTAAAGGTGTCCCGAAGTGTGTTTGACCAATCTTATTTATTTGCTCTCCCTTCGGCCGGCTAAAACTCCCCTTCGCACTTCTTAAACTAACCAATAAACAAAATATGACATCACACTCCTTTCGGACGGTCATCCATCCCCATAAGCACACACATTGGCTAATTCCCGATGTCGCATACCTATGACACAATCTGGTTATTAAAGATGGGAAGGCTCGTTGAGTTCATATCAATAAAGCTTGTGGTGATTTTCAAGGGCATAAACACAAGACAATACCTACAATTAGTATAATTAGTCAAGTTTCACATCGAATTTTTGACCGTTACTTGTACTGGTTCTGTGTCCCACGTGAATGTAGTGTATGAACAGTGTCTGGTCAAGAATTTTCAAAAACCAAATCAATTCGTTAATTACAAACTCATTAAGGTTCCAGTGCTTGTGAAACAGGGGGATCCTCCACTCAGTTTGACCATTTTTCGTTAGTACGTGAAGGAGACCTGACAGCGGTTTAGAAGAAAAAAAAAATAGTAAATTTCACAAAACAACTCAATGAGCCTCTTTAAGCATGGATTACTTGTCCTAATTTTACTTTTCGAGAATACTGATTGTGTTTTATCAGCAACTTTCTTCATTAACCAGAAAACCTTAAGGCTTTGTGATTCCGTGCGACATGGTTATATTATAACAAACATGAATATTCTACATGACAAGTATGAGATCTACTGCAGTTATTGTTCTTGAAAACACCACATTAATAAGCCTTTAACCCAAAATGACTTTTATTTTGGTGACCTCAAATGACATTTGATGTCCATCAAAAGCAATAGGGATCACTAACCCACTATGGCCAACCCACACATCAAGTATGACATCAATCCGCATTACCCTTCTGGAGATAATGTCTTAGCAAGATTTGACCTCGGGGGACCTCAAACGACCTTTTACCTCCACCAAAAACAAAAGTAGTCTTCTACTTAGTATATACAGCCCACACATCAAGTATAACATCAGTCAAGGTTAGACTCCTGGAGATGTTGTTTACACATTTTCACAGTTTGACCTCTGGTGACCTCAAATGACCCTTGACCTCGAACAAAACAATAGAGCTCTTCTGCTTATTATTACCAACCCACACACCAAGTATTACTTCAGTAATGGTTACCCTTCTGGAGATATGGTGTTTACGAGGTTTTCAGAGTTTGACCTCTGGTGACCTCAAATGACATTTGACTTCGCCCAAAAACAATAGGAATCATCTACTCAGTATGGCCAACCCACACACCAAGTATGACATCAGTCACAGTTACCCTTCTGGAGATATTGTGTTTACAAGGTTTCCACATTTTGGCCTCTGGTGACCTCAAATGACCTTTGACCTCCACCAAAAACAATAGGGATCATCTATTTACTATGGCCAACCCATACATCAACTATGAGATCAGTCACTGTTACCCTTCTTGAGATATCGTGTTCAAAAGCGAAGTGTCACATACACACACACACGCACTCACGACATCGTCATCGCATAGATTCCTTGTGCTTCCGCAAGGAATGAAAAACAGCAGCAAGGGGGACTGAACTATATATTAGAGCCTCAAACATACCAAGAATGCCACTCGCGTATAATGCTTTAGTTTATTCCTGCTTGAATCACTCATTTCCCTGTAGAAAGTCTTCATGATATGTCTCGAAGATGTTACTCATTACAGATACTTGGTAATTCTTTACTACCATAAACAGTGCAATCATGAAGTAAGTTTAGAGACTAGTCGTAGCATCTGTCCTCAGTAATTCAATGAATGTCTTTATAACACAATCGGTTTCATAAGACTTAATGTTTTAAAATACCGTCTCTATGGCAACGATTCAGTGAATTTCTGAGCGACGCCATAGTTCGCCCTACTTAGCCAATGGTTGTATAACAGTGAAAGTGTAATGACGTCACCAAACATGACTTTGACGTATGAGGACTAAAGGGAATGCAAATGGCCACTTCCGGTGCAGTGCAGGTCTGTGCTGTGAATATACGGCGACGATTTTTATGCTAAGCGTAACCGGTAGTCAGAAATTCGGCAAATTAATAATGGCGTTATGTTAAAGCCCGAATATGAGTTGAAAATTTATCATATTTTGGCAGTGAAAGTGAAGTATGTTAAAGTCACTAAAAAAACAAAAACAAAAAATAACAAAAACAAAACAAAAATAAAAAAGTTATGGTCCATGTTTACATGCATGAATAACCACATCCACTTCCATTGGCCCAGCCAATCCTCACATGATATCATATATGTTTATACCTTCTCGAGAGACACATACCCTGACCGTTATGGTATATCTGGATATAACGTCATGTTCTATCATGCAGGTGCAAAAGGTCTTCTTGAGACATGATTTTAGCACATTATGCGTATTTTGTGATTTCAAGTAACAGTGACTGACGGCTGGGCTTTCTTTGAGAGTCTGAATTTTGAAATGCCAACATAAAATGTCCAGATAATGTCCATATTCAAATATCTGGAAGATAAATGGATAGACGTCTTTCAGATATTGTGATAGGGGATCTGTCCCCCCCCCCCCCCCCCGCTTTCTCTTCCCAGAAACAATGGCGAAGAACAAAGAAAGATGACCAGGGGATTACCAGTGCAACTCACACGCCCACTTTAAGAGTAACCGTTGAAATGAATCTGTACTGGTCAGTAGACATTCCCCAACTGGGGCAGGACCTTCTTCGTGTAATGTAAACTGCATTCTTAACATTACGTTTCGTCGGCGTAACGAGAAGCCTGTGGGCTTCTATCAGCAGGTAAAGGTTAGAGGATGACCAATAAGAACGAGGAAGGCCAATGCAGCGGTCTTGGTTAGCTTGAAACATCTGAATGGTCCAATTATAATTGTTTTCCAATTGACAAATATGTTTTGATGCTAAAATACATCACGAGAAATGACAGAACAATACTACTATTAATACAGCTATAAAAACTATACCGAAGAATTACTAGGCTCAGTCGGCTTCATTTTACAAATTGTATACGAGTGAGAAACAACCAGTATTTCCGCAAACACGATTTCAGTCTGGGGTGGGAGGGATGGGGCGATGATTGTGGGACCACTATCAAAACGGAGTGCACCATCCGGTGACCCGGAGGGATCCAGAAAATTTTTGGATGAAAACATTTCCTAGACCACGGGAAATCGCCATTCTCAGAATAAGCAAGTAAGCTCCTGGAAATGGTACTGTCAGTATATTCTTGGGTAGATTAGGCCTAACCTTGCCCACAACCCGTTAATATTACAGGCAGGTGGTCAAGTCAAAATATATGGCGGACTTACTGTTCTTGCATGGTATAGAAAAATTGATAAAGTACATTTTCCGATTGCTAGTTTGTTATGTTCTAGAAAAAATTCGCCCTCGTCCACCTTGATGAACCGTGGGGGTCCAAGCCTTCTTTTGAGCGGGGGCTCCCGACTCAGAATGATCTGAGCGCAATAACGCCACTGCTAAGTTTCCCTCCCGTCTAGGACTGTTGACATTAGAATGTGTCAAAAAGTGTTCTGCCCTAACGTTTTTTTTTTTCTATTGAGGGGGGTCCAGTGTGTTCTCCGACATCGGAACCTAATCCACTGAGACAGGAAAGTTTGAAACTATGGTTAAACAACATAGTAGGAAGAACCTAGATGTACCGTAAGGAAAGGGGGGGGGGGTTTAACATGGTATGCGTTATCTGTAACGCATCATCCAGTTTTACGAGGGCAACAGACCGATCAAAATGTCTCCTTCACGTCCCGGTTTGACGAGAAACTGTATCAGTTCTTGAATTTATGACACCGTTTCGACGACAAACTCTCTCACACGTACTGCAAGCATAATAAATAATGTCACCTCTTTTGTTTGGCGGAGATGGCGTCTAGCTGGTAATGTTGTTACTCCATCTTTCATTTGGGTTTGTGGCAGAAAGTGTCTCTCTCCAGGTGTCACTCATCAGATAAAAGTGTTTCGGCCAACCGGGAAGAAACGGTTGCTTCCTCCTCGAATCAAGTTTGCAGACGAAACCGGAGGAAGTGAGGGACGAGGGATGGGTGTGTGTGTGTGTGTGTGGGTTGGGGGGGGGGTGGGAGATGAACAGTGAGCCCTCATTTGGGCCTATCGCACACTTAAATGTGTTTGCTTCATAGGAAATACAATTATACTTTTAAAGCCAAAATTTATGGTCACAGAATGATAGGTTATTCAAACTGAGGCAAGAAGATTACCTTCTCTTCAAGGAATAAGTTTCTCATAGATAGAAATTCAGTTACTTGTTGCTAAAAAAAATTATTTGTTCACCCAAACTTTCAAAAATTCAAACCAGATTTCTGTTAGTCACCTTCGGCATTTTTAGTCTGAGAGGAGATGAAGATATTGAAGATTTATTTGCGAGACTGAATGGTTTAAAAATAAACATTAATTAAAGGGAAATAGGGCGTTTAGAATACACCAACATGATTTACTAAAGAAATAGCTTTAGTCCTTATTAAACCATTCAGTCTCATCAATAACGTCTGCCAAAGCTTCATCTCCTCAAAACATTCTGCATGTGATGAGTAACGGAAGATGCAATCATTTGAATTTTGAAAAGTTTGGGCGAACAAATTATTGTTGAACAACAAATAACTGAATTTCTATCTTTGAGAAATTTATGTCTTGGAAAAAAGACTACTGTCCTTCCTAATTTTGAAAAATCTATCATTCTGCAGCCACAAACACTGGTTTTAAAAATATGGATGTTTTCTGTAAAACAAACGCCCTATTTCCCTTTAAAGCTAGTATCTTCGTATGACATCTTTGTATGGATTTCAAAAGCAATAATTCCCTTCAAAATGTACGTGCAATAATACACGGTCGTCTGCGGTATTGCTCTTCTATGGCGGCTACCTGTGATTTAAGTTTTATAACTATTTGAAAGGTCGCATTGAAGTGAAATGTCAAAAAAAAAAAAAAAATGAAACAACGGTAAATACTTTTTCAAAAGCAGTTTAAGCAGATTGAATGGAGCCAGAGTTCGTCTCTTCGCTGCCTTCAGTAATGTAGCTCTACCTATGGTGCTTTACCATTCACTATGTAATAATAAAGCTACAGTACACTAAATCTACATACATTGGGGATGTCGCCTGATATACCAGTTACCTTCCTACACCGAAGATTTTTCGCGCATAAATGGTCGTACCTCTTGCTGGATGGTAACGGGTACAGTACAACAACTCTGCGCCTGACCCTCTAAGACTACGGTATGAACTTTGCTCTATTGTTTTCGTTCCGTTCAACACCACAAACTTTTCTATTGTCTTATGAGACAAATACGATACAACGAGCTCAGTATATATTAGTATTTATCATGTGAAAAAATGGTTTAACACTCAAGTTTTAAAGGGCAATAATCCTGGCGTTTACGTCAAAATGTAATAATTTTTTAGGTTGTTTTATATGACACCCCACCGGTCACCGCGATTATAAACTTACTGAGAATAAAACGACTGAAACAACCGAAGAGAACATGGTAATGACAGGGTACCACCGTGACGCAATGGTGACCTAGAATAACATTGGATTATAAATCAATGAATTGTACGCATTTCGAAATTAAAAAAAGGCAAATGGCAGGGGGGGGGGGGGGGTAGTCAAAGAAAAATAAGATTGGACGCAGGTTTCCTATAATAAGTACCCTGCTGGACAGGGGAGATGCCCTAATCTACACACAAGGAAAGACGACTCCATTGGTTGTACCAGCGGGATATTAAGTCTTTTCATTTTTCACAGGAGGAAGACACAATTGAGGCGGGACCCGAACTTTGGACGGCAGCGTGAAATATAAATAAAGTACACTTTTCAACTACAACATTGCCACAGCTCAGTGTCGAAGCTATAGGTAATTAGATACAGAACAAATCACCAACTTTCGAAACTTGCATGGTTAAGTTCGTAGGAACTAGGAAGAAACAATCGACTCCAATGCGAGGAATGGCACAGGGTTAAAAAGAAAACTTTCTTCTTTTTTTTGTTAACCTTTAGCGGTATCAGAAAAAAAGAAATGGGTGCACCGATCTATGATACGACATAACTAACACACGATTGGGAATGTAAGGAAATCGAGGAGTAAAAAAAAACAAAAACCCAAAAACATACCGAAAATGCACGAAAGGCTTCCGCTTATTCCATTCTTCAATATTCATATAAAAGGAGTTTCCTTCGTCTTGTGGAATAGTGGGGAACAGTGGGTACCGGGAAATTGACGAGAAAGTTATGAAGATTGTAAGCGGCGTTGTAACTCGCGCGTCCCGCGACATGTGATACTGCTATGGTCGACATTTCAATTGAAGAAAGACGGAAACACGTGAGGAAACTACGTTTTGCTGTTAACCCCCCCCCCCCGCAGAATGGGCATCACGTGCTGGGGGGTCACACGAAATACGCATGACTTTGATATTCTCATGTAATGTGTTCGCAGGGTACCGAGTAGGAGGAAATAAGGGCAAATATAACAAAATGGGATTTACTTAGTGGTACTGGTATATAGAATAATTTTATTTCTCTGCACGTAAGATTTCATGGTGAAGGGGAAAAAGGAATATACCTTCATACATTAACGTGCAAAGGGTGTATACGCACCATGCATCTTTTCATAAAACCGTATATACATATATTCACATACATTGAAACACCAACGTAAGATCTACACAATATGCCCCAAAATACCACCTTCTCGGTGGGGAGATATTCGATAAACAAGTACATTCATGGAAATATGGTTAACAATATACAAAGGAATCACCAATATGCATCTTTCCACACCTGTAGGTGAAAACAATATCCTGCTAGCATATCCTGACTTCGAACTGGTAAACTTGGCCTATAGTGAGTGCCATTTCATGAACGTACGTAGTAATGCTTATCGCCAAATGTCAGTTATCATAACTTAACCACTTTTCCATGTTTTCTTTATATTAATTTATGAACCATATCCCCGCAAATATCTTCTTTCGCACGTCGATGAAGTCCCAAACAATGCACAGAATCCTGATAGGATACGCTTATCTCCCTCTCACGATTTCCTGTTAAACTAGATCGAAAAGATGACAAGTTTTTTTAATTAAACTGAAATGATGCACGTAACGGTGACAATTTGAAAGCAACTGGGCTGTTCCACTCCAGAGAGGTATCGTAATTTTAACAATACCATCTTCGCACACAAGGCCATAGCTACGGTTGGGGAGGGGGAGGGGTGGCACATTCCCCTCAAAAAAAAAAGATGAAAATTCAGAGTAGCGATTCACGTTTGCTGCTAATATATAGGTACAGAAAGTGGAAAAACTTGAGTAAGTGTATGTAGATAAAAATACGGTAAACCACAGCCCCATTTTTCATAGACAAAACTTTTCAACACCTCTCCCCTTGCAACCATATTCCCCTTACACCCATTCCCCAGGATGACGAACACTAAGTTTGGTGATTCCCTCCCAAAAACTCTGGGTGGGGCTCCGCGGCTTGACAATTATCAAAGTCTCTGAGAAAATTTGGCAGATTTCTCTCCTTTTGCCAAAACGAGCTGAAAAGTACAACGAAAAAGAAACATGGTGAGCCATTCACTCTCAGTATGAGTGCATAAATGACTTCTGTTGAAGGATGCATTCTTTACATATCATGCAAGTGTGCTGAGAGCAACAGCACGCCCTCCAATGTAGTGTTTTGAAAAAAAGGGTCAACAGTTTTGTTTGGCTTAATTCTATGTAAAAAGTTGCAAATAAGCCAAAATACGATGGGAAAGATTTCAATTGACGAAAAAGGTATGATAGTAGACTATCTATTAATAACATTGAATGATGATAATTGCAAGAATTCTTGTTTTGCTTACTTGACTATCATTGTGTGTATATTCCTTAATAACTCAGGACTTAAGAGTAGGCGACCGCAATTTAAGGCCAAGTAAAAAAAGTTGTTTACAAACCACTTTCCTTTTTTAACTAGTGTTGAAGCCCGAGCGGCAACAACAACCTACACATTGCAAGGATCTTATCCAATTTCTCCGATGAGAGTACTTAACTTTTGAAAGAAGATGCAACGTGGATAAGACTTGCCAGTCAGGTTATTTTCTGACCAGTCAGCCCCCCCCCCCCCCCCCGGGCCTTCAGTGTCTCAGTGTGTGTCTTCAAGTGGTACCACACCACTATCATGTTCCATTCTGCATTGAACGTCTCTTTCCCTTAGCTTCGGCCATGTCTCTGAAGGTTTGGAGACTACAACGCTACACCATGCGTTTCTAATAAGTCAGCGTTTTCCTCGAGGTCTGGATGCACGTGTCCCATTGACAGTAAATCTCCAGTAAATGTGCACCTGATCGAATTTAAGCACTTTTACCTCCAGTATCCCCCCATTCCAACTGCGTGAACAACACCGTTTTCTAAAGAAGACTCTTCGGCCACCACACGTGTGGGACATACTGCCTACTTCTCTCATTGATGGTCAGTTACAAGGTGATGAAAGGTCTTGGTCATTTCCATTAACGCTCACCTAAATCTGGGAAGTCACACTTGGCTTGGTAAAACAAAATGTAAAACTGATGATCATCACGAAAGGATGCTTGGAAAGTAATATGAAGATACTCAGCCCATATGTCCTCTTCTGTGAACACCTGACTTCAACACAAGCAGAGATTGGTTTCAAATTTTGCCTCCAAATCACATTAAATAAACTTGCTTTGGGTCAACATTTTCAAGGACGATCTACAAAGAAAGCCCGGCAGCTCAGATACATTATTTCAACTTCTCCTCTAGCTCCGGCCTTCCTCTCTTAACTGAAGAAGGCAACTAAATGAAACCTGCAAATCTTGAGAGGTAGGGTTATCTCACTAAGCTCATACATCAAGATATAATCTCAGCATTTTGCATAGCGGTTTCTAAACCTTTTGAGGTTTTTGTTCGTGAACACTCTGAACTTACTTGCTAATTGCATCTGCTCCGCATAACAAGTTTGACCGATTTGTGTACCGAAATGTGATGCCAGATAAATTAACGCTCTGAATAGAGATCTATGCAGGCAATAATGTTTGAGTGTCACCTGGTTGCACCAAGTTACATTTGATGCGATTGGCCTATATCTCTAACGCACACAACTTATGGTTGCGTATGTGGATAAATCCACCCTCTTGATGACACACACACACTACATGACAGCCATGGAAATGAAGCCAGGGACAAATCAATCCCCTTGAGATTCTCTACCAGTATTTTCAGTATTTTTGAGCATCATTTTATGAGAGGCAGTGAATGCAGAAAGACACCAGACCTTTTTGGATTCTGATTTGCCGAAAGAAGTTGGGGAGGGTATTCCCCTTTGCAGTGCATCACAATTTTACTGTGTGAGGTTCCAACTGTTGGGTAATGTGAAACTGATATCTCATCTTACACTCCCTCTTAAGAACAAAAATTGAAGAAATCCACTTCCTCCCCCTCAGATTTTCATCACTTTTACCCTCTGATATGTTTGCCGTCTGGGAAAGCAACCTCTATGATATAACACGACAAAGACACCCGATAATTACAAGTAGTTTTCAGAATGGGTAAATTAACTTTAGATGATATGAACAAGAGTTCATTTCAGACCCAGCATTTCATGCAAGGGGATGATTTAAAGACCACCACTTCTCCTCACTTCGTTCACTGCCTTGAAGCACTTCTGCTACCTGCCGTTATCCACTGGACCCTGCCTGTGAGACGGTTTTGTTCATTACATCATAGTCCGAAGGTAGTCCTCTCGCAATTGCTTTGTTTTCTCCTCATCTCGTCACATTCCGTCCTGTTTTGGTAGAGGGTACGTACTTTGCTGGACCCGTCATAGTCGAAGGTCATATTCCGGTGGTGGGTAGGCTACCTCATCTCTCGGAGGATGCAGGCTGCCTCTGTGATATCATCAGTTCAGGATGAACAATCGATGGGAGCATTTAAGACAAAAGGTAACAGACATGCTGCTCTCATTTTGTGAGTTTTGACATAATTCAAACCATTTGATGGCCTCTCTACGTCAGTTTTATTCAAGTTTGTTTGGAGCAACCTTATGCCGCATTTTTACCTCGGCAGTCCCACTTCACCAAAGTCACTTTCAAGTCTCAGATGATGCGCAGAAATACTTTGATTACGTTACACAACATGACTACCAGTTAGCCCAGGAGTGTGCAACCTTTTGGAACATTGGGCCAAATCACATTGCTGAATGTCGTGAAGGGGCCTCTGAGGGAAGAACGGAGCACATGAGGTGGCATCTCAACGTCAAACCACCCATTCCAACCACACCTCCCCAGTGATAATTCAACAGAGCACCCATCTACTCACTGGGTTATGGGCTTTTCGTTGGCCGGACTTCCCCCTGTGCGGTTAAACCACCATTTTGTTTTGACAAACATGTTACCCGTACTACAGAGTTTAGAATGCATTCTTTGAATGAATTCTATAATTTTCCGAGAGATAATTGGTCAATGTTATATTGCCACTGTACTCACAGAGTATCCTTCGTGGACAGACCTGTGCCTGTTTCATACAGCTGAGCAATGTTACTCATCAGCAATACTCCTCCTATGAGTGATTGGTATTCTCAGCTGTGAGATTCTTGACAGACCGCAGGAAATAGTTTATATCTAGGGGGTGTTTACAGCATGACAGACTACCAATGACATAAAATCAATAATGTTTTACCAAGAACACCCTTGTTCCATGGGAGGGAGAGATAGTTTCTTTGTTCTCATGACATTCTGCACTACACGTCAACTTCAAGAGGGTACTAAATGACGAGGCGAGGGACGCAAATAGCTCAAATTGAAAATAGCTCTGTGGGCCTCACAGATTGAAGCCACATGCCGCATCTGGCCCACAAGCAGCAGGTTGCACATCCCTGATCTAGCCTAATGACTTAGGCTACCAGTCAATATACAGAAAAGCAATTCCAAAGAGGGCTGATGGAATGTCTCTACCAAACTACAACTTTAAATTTGATTTATTTTATTAATCTATTTATACCACTGGATGCTCGTGCTAAGATGCCAGACATTTCTCAACGCAAATTTTGGTTCTTTCTTGTTTCTAACAGCAACAAGAAAATCATGCTAGAAACTGACAGACTCAGGACAGAGTCCATACAGATCACTTTAATACACCTTAAAGGGAAAAAAGAAGAAGAGAATGGTAATATCAGCACCAGAGAGAACACCAGGTGGTTGCAACTGCATTTGGGAAGTCCTGTATTTGGTCTACTATCACACCCTACAAGCGGCTGTCTTTACAAAATTTTTACAATTTTTTACCTTTTACTAACGTTGCACTACTGCACATTGCTTCTGTGGTCCATTGTGATAGATACACTACTACACGGACCCGTGCATCCCACGACAAACGAAATGGTAAACACAATTCACCGGCGTTGGTCGAAAAATAGCGACGAAGAAGCTCTCTTGCACAAAGATATTAAAAAAATAAGCCAGACAATGTTCCCAATGTTTTGTACGATCCATTCTGATAATAGGAGAAACATGTCAACAACTCTGTATCTGCTCTGAGATTTCATTTATAGATGCATTGAAGTTTTCAACAGGCTGACCAGGTCGATGACTTAATGTCACGCAGCGACGAGAGCAAGCAAGGCCCACTGCGCAAACTAGTTGAGCAACTGTGACATCGTCATGCTGTGATAAGGGATTATGCATTGGGCTGTCTCGAACGTTATCTACATTGGCATGTGTTCAACATTTTTGTGCCAATACTGGGTGCTGTTTTTACAGAAAAATGTCTGATCATTACAAATTATTGACGATATGTGCCAGGAGTTTGGTGATCGTCTGGACTATTCTTTCATTCTCTGTGAGGGGTTTTTAGAACATCACCAGAGAAACCCATACAATTTGTAAGGCATTATATTGTATCTTAACTTCAGTGCAACATTGAGTTAATGCAAACAATTAGAAGTGAAGCCTAAATGAGAGGCACATTTAGTCAGACCATAAATTGATGCCAGATTTCCATTTACCTTCTCCTTGGTTACAGGTTAAAATGATTTAAATTTTCTTTTGTTTTCCAGTTGGTATTTTGTAAAATAATACAGGAGTGAATTAAATAAAATTCTGAAAAAGGAAGAACTGTTTGTTTCTCCTGCAGGGGCTTTGGAGTCACTTGTCACTCATTCTGTTGTCTTTTTTGTTGTTCATTTTGTTGCTCTTTAAGTTTAATAATCAACATGAAATTCATACCTTAAACGTAAAGGATACATTGCGATTCGTAGCTGGTCCAGCTGTCGAGAAAAGAAAAATAGAATTAGTTATGCAGAATCAAACAATTAGGGAGTTAAATGGTCAAAGGTACTGCCATTGTGATCTTGATTTAAATCTCAAAATCAACTCAAATGAGTAAAAAAAATGTGAAAACTCTATAAGGACTAAGGAAAACAGTATTTGGACTCACAAAACAGGAAGATTTGTCTGGCACTCTACGAATTGGGCTAACAGGTACAATCACTGGTAAAGGTAATTTTAATACGCATCATTTCTTTGCAAGGAGAATGCAGGTCTGTGACCAATGTCCCAGCTAAGAGGACACCCCAAGTCACCTAAATGAGAAAGTTGAATGTAACAAATTCTTGATGAAATATATCTATGACTATTAAAGTTGCCACAAATTTATATAAAGCATAAAGTAAAAGACAGACTAGGAATAAAATTCACAGAATTCTAAAACAGGAAAAGGATTGTTAAAGATACTAGCACGTTTCAATTCAATTTATGGATGCCATTCGCTGTTATCGTGAATTCCTTCTCCTCTCCAGTCGAGGTCTGGTAAGCAATGCACAGCAACAAAGGGTATGAAGAAGTTCAGCTCTTTTACGGTCTCCACCACAAACTAACGCTCTAAAAATCTTCCCTTTTGGTTACAAAATCATGATTCAATGAGACCTCACCTGCATGGTATGACATGACAGAAGTAAACAGTCTTGAGTTACGGTTTGTCACCTCAATAGACGAGGCACAGTCCGTGGATGGATGATGCACCTTTTAAGGATTGTCTAGGGTGGGTTTCTGTCATCTCACATCACTTTTCCACCTTTCCTTCTGTGTTTTATAATTATCGTCTACGGTATATCATTTCGTGAAGACACAAACATGCAGGATGTGCTGTTAGCATGAGCTACTGCCTTCTGTCATGTACTGGATTTTTTGGCAAATTTTGGAATACTAGCAAGATTAACATGGGGTGGGTTTTGTTGTGGAGTGGGATAACATTCTTTTCCTACTTGATGTTATCTCTTTTTACTTTTCTTCTAATTTTTTTTAACTTTTGTCTCTTTTTTTGGAAAAAGATCTAATATCATACACCCACAAGGACTTTACAGATCACTTCCCCCTCACAGCTACTCAATACCAAGTATATTCTGTGCTTGTATGTAAATTACACTTAATGATGTGAAAAAAAAAAAAAAAACCAACGTATCAATGGCTGAACAGGAACAATAGTCTCTGCACTTTATTCCATATTTATGTAATACATTTCTCTGGTAATCAACAGAGCTTCCGAGGAAGTTAATTATCATTGACTGCTAAATTGCTCTTGATTCGTCCCACGAGAAGAGGACTTGACTTTGTTCCAAGGTCCTTCTTCTGATTTATGCGTAGTCCTGGGAGGATTTCTATAATGTGCTAAAATCATGTCTCCAGAAGACCTTTTCTACATGACAGAACACGACTTCATAGCCAGCTACATTATAATGGTTAGGGTAGGTACTTCTCGAGAGGGATAAACATGTAGGATATCATGTGAGGATTGGCTGCCATTTAATTCCGCTTGCTGCATATTTAGGGAAATCAACTGGCAATTTAGCAACCTCATCAACTCGGGGAGGGGGTCATATGCCGATGAATGGGATTACATTCATGTTCGATGACAGGTAACCTTAAAAGATGATGGTGGAAAAGGAAACTGAGTGACAGTATTTTAATTTATCCCTCTTGTTGAGGTGGAAAGGGGCATTTAAGTTTCACCCAGCATAACGACATAGACATTTCATGGTTACCTGTCATTTGCGGATAGCTTAGCCAAATTTATCCCTGTAACAAAGATCCAAATTCACATTGCTCTCATGTTAAGAAAAAAAAACAGTCTGTTGTGAAAATTTTTTCAAGTGTCCAATCACATTGTGACTTGAAAAAATGGATCGGTTTCTCGTGAATTGTCTGCATCGGTTTTCCGCGATGTCCTTGGTGGAAGCAGCAGAATGTCACTCCAGCAAGGAATGACTCTGATTACATCAGCCGGTGCTGAAAATTTTTACCTTTCTCTAGATTACGAAGATAATGCTTCATGCCAAGTGGCAGCAGGGATAACTTACGTTCGAAAGAAGATGGTCCATATTTTCATTGGCGACCTCTATCGTCTCTGTCGGATGAAGGCTGAATAAATAAAAAAAAAAAGGGGGAAAAGTGAAGTCAATGATTGCAAAATGGAGTTGAAAACTTCCAAGTACAACAAATGACATGTTTCAAAATCTTTAGAGTTTCTGCTAAGTCAGAGGAAGGGGGTATGATAAAGGTGGGACTGTTCATGTGTTTGTGACGCCTCACCCAACTTACATTTTTCCTTTTTGTTTTCCTGACGTGACAAAAACATGATGACAATGACGGTTAGTAAAAACATGTTCATTGTGCGTTGTCTTCATTGACCCTGTGCACACTTCGCTGTTTCCAAGGCGGAAAGAGCCACTCTTTATGAATTGACACAAAAGTAATAGACTATCACGTCGCACCGTGCGATGGAAACTACCAGGCTGTTCATTCTGGCCACTTCCAAAATCCCATCCTGCCTTTCTTTAGAATTCTCACAGATGACCTGATATCTGATAAATTGGGACTCAGTCTGGGAGTCCTGCTTGAAAATACTTCAGTGAATGTCTCTTTGGAGGTGGTAGGAGGAAGGAGGTGTGGGGAGAGGCAATTCTTTTCAAACAATTGAAATAATATTAACTCTTACTGGTCTCTTGACTCTGCCATCACTTTGAAAGTTATCCTTCCACAAATGAAAGCAGCAAATGCACTTGACAGATTCTAAAACTTTGAACTTTTTAGGTTGCTGTACCAGGGAGAAGATAATACATCATGCCGTTCACAACTGCCGACGTTAATAATTTATTTTGCATATATTCTTTAATAAAGTCTCTACTTTTTTCAAGTCTCAACTGATTTGGTTGTCCCAAGAGCAAACTTTACTACATAATTTATTTATCAGTGAGAGAGGTTACAGTAAAGCATGTTGGATGCAAGTACCACTATTAAATTTCTTCATTGATAATGTGGTAAATATCATCACCTCAGAAGTATTATGAACATTTCAAAACATTTTTTTTCCAGTTTAACTATTTATTTTGTGAAAGTCCATTTTCAGGGACTGACTATCTCACTATGTCAGACCAAATTGTTTTGTCAGTTCAATACCCATCTTCTTACAAAAACATCTGAAACTAAGAATAAGTGGTTTGTACATTAATGAGCCACATATCAAAAATAAAAAATATAAAACAAAATAAGAAATTTAACACTCAAAGCTCTGCTGTCATAAACTCTATCATTGTCTTGGAGGGGCGTCTAACATTTCACCTAACTCTCAACATTCTCTATCTCTAAGATCGCACGTGCGATTTGGACATATTTTCCAGCTTCCAACGCAGGAGCATTGACTAAATGCCAAGGTAATATCTAGAGTCATGGCCGACTGTCGTAATTCCAGAAGGCCGTCAAAACAATCCAATAGATACGTTTACGAATGTCATTTGGATACTTCGGCTTGAGGGAATCCGTGTCCAACCACAGCAGCACATTTACATGACATGTTACTAAGTATGAAACAAACATGAGCTGTGAGGGAAGGACTGAGGTGAAAGGTCACATGAGGTGAAAGGTCGCATTCGCATTATAAATTTTTCTTAAAGTACGATTCTTGAAGAAGAGTTCTTTTGTACAGCAAAACAGTTACAGCTCTCTGTCAAGGAACTACAGACATGGTGTACATACAGTGATTTGTCAAAAAATCCCTTTTCACTTAATACTGGAACTTAATACTGGAACCTAAATGGAGCAGAGAAACTTCTCATTTATTTACTTCAATTCTATTTACAGTAAGTTGATGCGATGCACCTTTTAGGGAAGTGTGGTTTGATCCAATAACTCTTCAGCCTTCTGCTTGTCGAACTAGTCCGAGTCCTACCTTATGTCAACTCAATTGTGTCTCTTCACAAACATCAACACAGACCATTTCATCCAGAAAAAAAGTTTTAAAACAGAAGATAACACGCTGAGAGAAACTACTGTATGCAAAACAATTTGATATCAGACAGGCAAAAGCAGACCCCTTTTTGCATTTATCATTAATTCAGTCTGATACGTTTCAATCACTGGGAGTTGCATCGGGTCAGGGGCATCTGAAATGGTCATCTCAGTAACCAAATTATTCATGAACTGAAATCTCTGACATACGCATGGTTGCATTTTTTATTCTTCCTTCCTTACCGAAGAACCCCTCCGCAAACCAACATATCTTGTCAGCACTTGGAATCTGATCGGGTACATCAGATCAATTGATAAGAATTTTTGAAGCAAACTCTTTAAGCAGATCTTGCAAAGGAAATGTCACTATTTACTTTTTATTACTAAATTATGAGTAAAAGGACGCACATGTATCAATATTGGACATTTCTTTTAACAGCGGTTGAATAAGCTTCAAAACAGACCACAGCAAAAAAAGTACTGGCAGCATTTTGTTTTCTTCTTTAAAGAGGTACCAATAATAGATTTTTCAGCATGTCCAGACCCTTGAATATGCTACTGTAATTTTCATGTTTATAGCTCTAATAATAGCTCTGCTCTAATGTTACTTATCATAACTCTACCATCAGCATCAAAGGAAAGGTCACAGAAAACAAAACAAAAAGGACCGCTCGCTGTCCTGTTTGTTTTTCGGTGGTATCCCGACAAAGACAGAGGGGACATGAGGGCCTTTCGCCCTCTGTGTGGTAAGTTATTTTGAGCATTGAATTAAGGACATTATCCAGTAGGAGGAAAATGAATCACAAATCTGGAAGAAAACTCTCCAAAATATTATAAATGCAGAAAATTTTCACCACTATGTTTCCTTTGGAAACCACAAAAATTACCAGTAGGGAAAATTAAGTCATAGGTCAGAGTATGTGTCACTGCCAACCAATAGCAACAGGAAACTACTATCTACAAATAACATAACACAAACCTTGTACTGTAAATTGAATCTGTGTGACCCACTATTTCATGGTTGCAACAATTTGTTGATCAGCAAAAATGATGTAAGAGTATAACAAAATGTTAATTGTTCTTTCTGTTGGTTGTTTAAATAAATGTAAAATAGTTGGGTTTGGAGTCAGCTGTAAGCTCAGCTGAATGTATAAAGGTTGTAATGCCTCTTATTTTTACACAAATTGACCTAGAGGTTTCATATCAGTTGTAGTTTGTTTGTTATGGCATTTCGTTGCAGGGTTTCATGGGGAGCACTTAGTTCAATCTACGCAAATGCGCAGAACTCCGCATCGTGTACGTCTGATCATACTGTTACCTCTGAGTTTCTTCCCCTATGTCCTATTTTTCCGCTCTCCATTGACTACTGCTCGGGTTGGGTGGTACCAGGAAAATCAGTACCAGTATTCGTGGCAAAACAGTACCAGTATTTATTCAAATACTGGTACTGACCATGTGTCCAACATGATGAAAGCATGAGGTTCTGTGCCCTATATACTGTGGTAGTAATGTGGCAACTTGTATTCATGTCTTCAAAAAAACGAAAACAAAAAACAGCAGGGTAAAAAGTTTCATTTGTGCAGCTTCAGCAGGGTTTGAGAGGAGCACTGTATACAGCAACTGAATTAGCCACCAAATTTTTGCAGAGGCGATCATGTGTCACCATACCCAGTCGCCATTTGCTGCCAAGAAATTCTTTAGTCAGGTGATCTGATTACTGTACATTACTTACACATAATTTTGTCACATAAAATCGTAAAAAACTTGTCTTGTTCCGTTGAAAGTTGCTCCAGAACATACAAACAAATTCACTGTCATTGCCCCTTGTACACCCAAACAACGTAACTTTCATGATACAAGCACACTACTGTATGTGCATCATATAGTACTTTTGTTGCTCAAAGCTACCAAGTCACTGTACTATTTCAACAGGAAAATTTCACCTGATGTTCATCACCTAAGTTCCAAGCTGAGCAGGCTGTCCATGCCCCACCCTAGTGTAGAATGACTGACAGCCTTGAAGTGAATGATATTGTGTACAGGTTCGTAGATCGATTCCTTGGCTTTACTTCCCGTGATTTTTGACACCCAATCATGAGTTTAAAAGGCAAGTGGCAGGCTAGACTTATGTTCGTAATTAGATGCAAGGCCAGTAACGTTGCTTATGATCATGCATCTCAGAAATTCTCAATCCACCTTATGCATTTATGTGAATGAAATTGTCATTATTAATGGCGTCAATTCAGTGATATAAAAATGTCCACATTTGTCGCAATTCATAGCAGAATTAGCATGGAAAATCTTCTCTTCCACCAAGTGTGCCTGCCTGCCTAATGCTGTCCTCAGGGTTGCCAAGTTTGGCATTTTAAATGCCAAAACAAGCAAATATGGTTTTCTTTAATCTGTGTGGGCTGGTTAAAAATTAAGAGTGTGCACCAGATGACGTCAAATACTCGATCTATATTGCTTCAAGTGAAAACCCATAACGTTGCTCATGCATGACTAAAATATTGGGGAGGAAAAAACTGACATTCTGGTGTTTTGGGGGACTAATGGAAATAACTATAAAACACTTGCTTTATCACAAAATTTCAAGACATTTTTTTTTTACATAGGAAATTGAGCAAAGGTTTTCAAACCAATACATCCAACAATAGAGAAAAAGAAAGAAAAAAGAGCACATGACAAAAGCGGCGGAGTGGGGATCGAAACTGTGACATCAGCATTACTGACCTGCTAGAGTTATCGAATGAGCCACTTCATACTTAGATGATTACTTGGGACTAAAAGAAATATACAAAGATGAACCCTCAGGAGACACACAAGCCAAAAAAAACAAAAACATTGCTGATACACTTACACCTAAACGTAACTATTTCTTCTTCTACATAGCTGAGTAGTTCTTCTTTAGTTGACTTTGGTTTAGTATGACGTAAGGGTACTTACTCTTCCTTTACAGTAAGCTAGTGTTAACAAAATAGGCAAGATGTGTAGGCCTACCCTATACCGTTTGCATGATTAAACCATCGTAATGCAAAAAAAGATACTTTATTAGCTATAACACAGTAAACGCCACAGTGTACTGTGTACCACATTACACCACGATCCTTTACAGCGATGAATACATTTACTTTCTGAGGGCTTGAGGTTTGTTTTTTGTGAGATATTGACATGAAAATGTTCAAAATGGATTTGGTATTTCCTTTTGGTCCATTTTGATATTGACATGTAGGTACGTAACACTTCATTTGAAAAAGCGAATTTCTGTTGAATTCTTGGAGACGGTACCGGTACCGGTAATTCTCCCCGGTACTGCCAAGTATTCAAAAGCACAGGTACTTGCGAGAACAGATTCTGCCGCCGGTACCGAGAGTACCGGTGCTGGGAATACTGGTACTGACTTGGGTGTCGGGAAAATGCCCAACCTTTACTACCGCCCTGAGTAATGCCCTAATTACGTCCATTCAAACCCTCACATAGTCAAATGTCATCGAATGCCCACATTACTATAACCTAACTTCTGAAGAGCACCACAGACCAACATTTCAATGTACTTCAAGTGGTTAATGATGTCATCACATGTCTCTTAAGAGGAATGAGCTTCTGAACGTTGACTTGTCACTCATGGGAGAGGCGAGTAGATGCTGGGGAGAAATAATAAACACAAATACTCCTAGAATGAATTCAAAAATTTAAAGAGACTAACCCCTCTGCCTGGAGCTTCTCATCCATTCTGAAGTGTAACCTGGCAAGTTTTTCTTGTAAATCTCGAATATTATCCATCTTCTCAAAGGAGCACTGGTCATCTGTGAATACAAATTTCAATTGAGAAGAAAAAAAGAGAAGTCAGTAAATTTATAAATGATTTCATACAGAGGGTATGGAAGCATTTTTGGGTTTGTTGCAGAATACATCTCTGTAAAAAGAAATAGGGATATCACACTTGGAAACTTCGTGTCACTTTCAATAGACCAGGTCTGTAAGAAACTGTAGTATCCTAACCTAAAGAAATTGAATGAATGTGTTGCATACAATCTTTTCAAAATGAATAGTTTACAGTCTGCACTTAAACTTATGGAGCCAAAATGTTTCATGGCATCGAACAACATGAAAGATGCGCACTATTTGGTACCAGTCAGTCGTAATAGCCGGAAATTTCTTCGACTGCTGTGCAAAGGAGAATTATATCAATACACTTGCTTGCCAAATAAACAGGCTTCAGCGCCTTGTGTCTTTACAAAATTGTTAAAACCTGTTTTAGCAGAGTTGAGGCGGCTAGGAATTTCTTGCCTGAGTTATATTGATGATATTTACATACAGGCCTGGTCCCAGGTTGAAGTGCGCATGCTCTTTCTCAAGCGTTGCATTTGTTTGCAAAGCTAGGCCCTATAGTACACCCTGAAAAATCAGTGTTTAACCCCAGTACTGAGCTGACCTTTTTGGGGTTCGTTCTTGATTCGCACACTATGACTGTGAGACCCAAGTCAGAGCGAATAGCATCAACACTAAATGAGATCGCAAACTTCAAAGGCAAGCAAAAGAAACAATAAGAGAGCTTACTCATATCATTGGCATCCTAGTTTCTCTTCTCCCAGGAGTGCAGTATGGCCGCTCCACTATAGGGACATGGAACTGCTTAAAATTTAACTCCTCAAAGAACACAAAGGGAAATTTGACACTGAAATTTCACTTTCTGATCACACTTTCCATAAACTTGACTGGTGGCAAGAAAACCTCCCGACAGCATTCAAGCATATCTTAGATCCTGACCCTGAAATAATTATTGAGACAGATGCTTCGCTACAGGGTTGGGGTGGCCGCTCCACTACCCTCGGCACAAAGGCTCAGGGCAAGTGGACACCTCATGAAAGTACATACCACATCAACATTCTCGAAATGTTAGCTATATACTTCGTACTCAAAGCATTGGTTGCAAACTACCGGCGCCATAAAAATGTCAGAATTCTGACTGATAATGCAACAGCTGTGTCATACATTAATGGGATGGGTGGTACACATTCCCCCCATTGCAACTCCTTAGCCAAAGTTATCTGGTACTGGTGTTGTGAAGGACATATCTGGCTAACTTGTTGTCATTTACCAGGGAAAGACAATGCCATAGCTGATACCCAGTCACGTAATTTTAACATTACCACAGAATGGATGGTAAACCTGTCAATTTTTACCAATATTTCTCAGCTATGGGGGCCATTTCAGAGAGACTTATTTGCATCCCGCACAAACAGGCAATTATGCCCTTTTATATCATGGCAGTCAGACCCAGAACCATTGGCAGTTAATGCTTTCTCTGTTAAGAAAAACTACTGTTTTAATGCATTTCAAAAACCCTCCAAAAGATCACGAAAGACTGGGCAAAAGGAGTAATAGTAGTGCCACTGTGGCCCACACAACCCTGGTACGCCAAGCTGTTGTCCATGACCACCAATATGCCCAGGAATCTACTATGGGGAAAATCTGTCCTATCGCAGTTGGGGACGGACAAGCGCACGCATACCCTCTCCCACAAATTGCAACTGGTGGCATGTGGAGTGTCTGGAGTCACTTGCGAAGCCTTGGCATTTCAGAGGACACTTCAAATATCCTCATGGTCATGGCGTCCTGGGGGCCATCTACCAAAAAACAATACGCTACTTATCAAAACAGATGGCTCAGATTCTGCTCTAGACTGTCGGTTGATCCATTTCATCCCTCTGTGAAGAAGATACTACAATTTCTCACAGACCTGGTTCAGGCAGGCCTCAGTACTCGGCAATAAATAGACAGACCTTGAAAACTCTAGAAAATATAATGAATTGTTTCAAAAGGGAAGGGTGACTAAATTTTGGAAACAGACGTTTTTCATTGCTTGATTATGAGCACTGCTGTCATGAATACTTATCCGCAGCCAACTGTCCACTTTTTAGACCCAAATGTTATTCAAGATGTTATTCAAACTTTACACAAAATTGCAGGTATTACTGTGTTAATACATTATTAACATTATGTTATATTGTTTATATTATATTGTGTTGTTTTCACAAGTTCATATTTAACATGCTACGAAACTGAGGCTGTGAAGATATTGGACGATAACATGTTGTGTACATTACACATCCTCCAAATTTTAGAACCTTTGGGCTCATTAAGAGAGATCTGAAGAACGGTGGTTTTCTTCAATTTTTTTGTAACATTCACGACCAAAGCAAAAGAAAATAATGTAAATCTATTGCTATCTTTGACAAAACTGCTGTTATCATCCCTTCCACTGTTTCATGCCAAAATGGTTAAAAGATTGTTTTCTTCAAGGACTTGTTGTAAAGATACTCTACTCTTTCAAACTGTCTTCTTTGCAAATCAAATATTTCACATTCCCACCAAAAAAAGAAAAACTTTACTCTCTTTCACTTTGTCTGGATATCAGAACCCCTTAATTGTCAGCATTTGCATCAAGTCATTAAAAGCCTTTTCTCTGGAAGAAATTCAGCCATAACAGACTTGTAGAGGACACTGCGAAAAGAGTTGTAAGGTTTTGCACAATTGTCAGTCCTAACACTTCCTTTGACTTAGTTGACACCAAGGATAACATGAAGGTCGTGCACTGAAGGCTCACTGCTTTTTCTTTCCGTGAATGATTGGAGGGCTTATCTAACACAAATATACCAACGTATTAAAGGTTGTGTGACATGTTTCCAGGGAAGAGATTTCCCTTCATGGAAACGTTACAAAGCAAAACCCTGAGTGAAAATCCGTTGGAATTTTGTTTGTATCTATTACCGTTTTTGAGATATGACTTTTCAAAGTTTGAAGAAAACGCAAAACAGATGACTGTGGAGTGTTGCACAGTGTCAGTTTTTTTTTCGTTAACCCTATATATTTTGCCTCTTAATTACTGAGTTTCACATTGGTAATTGATATCGATATTTTTGAAGGAGAAAATACATGCTTCCAAAATAAAACCCTTTGGGCATATAAATTCTCAAATGACCTTGAAATAAAGATTACATAAACAAAGGATTAACATAAGACATATCCTGGGAGTCCTTCTTCTGACGTCACAAATTTGCATATTTAGCCAATGTTTATTCATGACACAGCTGTGAGACACTAATTTGCCTGTAAATTTGTCAATTTTTGATGGATTTTGACGCAATTTGTGGCTACTTTCAACATTTTGAATGCCTAATGAACCCAATACCTCAAAATGTCACCTTCATGTCACAAGACCTTTAAATTAATGATACGTATTAAGTGTTTTCACATGTACCCTGAGAAATCCAAGTACCCACCTGACATTTACTTACCCGGTTCCAAAATCACTAACAACATTGTTCATAAAGTGAACAGCAACAGTATTGTAGGTCAATAATGGATGTTAGCTGTCATACTGTAATATATTATAAATGTCAATAAAATGAAAATGTGAAATACTATGAGTCACATCCCTAAATTATGATTTTCAACTTGAGGAAAGATACTGTTGAACTTCAGTGGTACTGATACATCTTTCATCTTTGTCACATACCAGACAGGTACGAGTCAGATATTACCCAATTCCAGTGTTAGGAACTGATGCAAACACTGATGCAAACATACAATTCTTCATTCTAATTCATAAGACCAATTTCATATGTCACTGATGACATTTGAAGGAATTTGGCAGTAATATAACAGCCCTTTTTGACCAAAAATATTCACCAGCACAAAAGTAAAGGCCCTGCATAAATTCATGACAGCCTTGTGGGTGTGTGTGTGCCTATTTTCCATCCAGAAGCATTGGTGTGCCTTCCAATCTCACCGGGCTCTGCAGCGGTCTTCATTGCACGTGTCCTTCATAGTTGGTGATTTTCTTTCTTGGAAGGACCAGTGTAACAAAATTTTATATTACAAGGAATAAAGTTCCCATGGTCACTCGCTTATAATCAATGTTTTGCAATGATTGATCACAAAGACCAAACATCACTATAGTTACAGCTATATTTCTTCCACTCTAAGTATCAAAGCATTCACTCACCAAAGGCTTGCAACTTCCCAGAGTTGAAGTCCTCTTGCAACCTAAGAAGATCCCCCTGCATCTCAGGCAATCTCGCTGGAGCTGGTGATGAAGCTGTGCTCGACGTTACCCTTATCCCTGTCACCCCTGCTCTTCTGTTTCTCCTGCGACAATCAAAATACAAACGGATCAAAAGGTGTGAGCATTAAGCCAGAATGTTTCCTGTGTCCATGTTACCTGAAACTAGCTAGTTTTTAAAAACCTGATCTGCTGATCTATGCGACCTGTAATGGACACAATTTACTTATCCCTACACTTCAGACAACAGACGTCACCAAGCTGTGTCTCTGAGGAAAGATCTTTCCAAAATTCAGAGCTATTTCGCATCAGGTGTCAGCCACAAGTGAAATTTGCACAATGGGCTTTGACTATAATCCTCATTGGACAACCACAGTGGCTTTGTTCTAATTTTTCGTCCTGCTGGTGTTTCTACGTTGCAGTCATACAGAAGTCAAGAAGAAGCTGGTCAGCTTCTGCTGCAAGGGATCTTTCAACCCTACATTCATACCGGTGCACCTTTCTGTTGTTCGTTGTCTTCCGTACGTCTACCGTTTGTTTAATTTCTTGTCGTTTCTCTCTGATATCCTCCAGAGTCATCTGTTCTTCTGTTATAAATTTCTTACTTACATTCTTGAAATTTGACTCAAAGAAATGTTCACAAGATAAAAACAAAGTACAGAGTAATCCCTTCTAATTCAACCAGTTGAGTGGACAATAAAGTTACGTCTCAGTAAAAATACATATGAGCTATTTTCTGTTAGGACATCTCTACCAATCTGTGACCAAATCAACGAAATTTGAGAGGACTTTTGTGCATTTTCACTTTCTAGTTTTACCTTTGATTTACTTTTTTCAACATGTCTGGAAGTCGTAGTTGCTTGTCGGCTGGTCTTGGGGTAACCGCGGTAAACGGATGATCCCATGATGGGGAAGGGTTGTCCAACCATCCGGTAATCCCTTGAGACAGCATGGGGATGGTATGGTGGGTAGGGGCTTTGTTGCATAAAATCTGAAAAGTGAAATTACATAAAATTGTGAAAAGCATATAAGTTGTCCCACTTCTTTCACAAAAATCAGAGAGCACTTACACTGCATAGCAAAATGTCAAACGATGTGTATCTCCATATCTATGGTGAGTAACTCTGTTCAGTTGTGAAATGCTATGTACTGTAATTTGTCTCGTTCTATAAGTCATTACAACTTATATGTGACACTAATACGACTTGCTACATTTTTCGCAAGTGTAGCACACAAGTTACATTGTACTGAGATTGTGAGCTATTAGGATTGAAGTATGCACATGCTGTCATTCTTTTGTAGTAAATTGTATGTATGGCTTCAGTATGAAGGTCACATGACATTCTACTGCTTCTATTCCCTCCATTCCAACACAAGTTCCAATAAAGTGACCCTGGAAATCCCACTTTGTTGCCACAACAAAGGCTAAATCTATTGTGTTGGGGTAAACATCACATGACATCAGTCTACGGCTTATATTTCGATGATTTCAAAGTGTCTTCCAATAACGGGACCCTGGAAATGCTTGTAGTGGGTAACCCTAGCTGTAGCTTTACAATGCACACGTAACGGAACCAGATATCTGTGGCAGTGCAGAGTGCAGCATGGCTTTGCTTGGTTACTTGAATATGATCAGCAGTAGCGTTAGTACCGGGTCCAATTTTCAGACCGGAGTACGTGCCTCACATAGTCGGTTGGTTACCCAAAAAGTATTATAGTACTTCCACTAGGCTACAAGTTCATTGTGAGATCATAATATGACATCTTCCTTTGTGCATTATTATAACATCAAGTATCCTACAGTATGTATTGTATGACAATGAAGTGTTCTAAATTGCACTCAAGTTGAAGTTTCAGCACATGTACAATGCATGTGTGTAATTTCAGAACTGTGGTCCTGACATCAACATCATCGGTCACGTACCCAGAACAAATATTAATTAGCAGCATCATGTTTAACTGTTTACAGTACATCCCTAATGCCAACAAAATTTCCTAATGTGAAATCAGTAAGTGCAGCTTCAGTACTTGACGGAGAGGAGACATAACCGAGGCTGTGCCCTCTGGTGTGCTTTCTGACGAACGTCCCTTGCTGTAGGGTGTTCCCGGAGCTCAAAGATGCAGGTCTTCTTAGACGGTTGGCTTCTGGGAAATGTCTGGCAGTTCTGGGGCTCTCATGGTGAGGCTGATGTCTAGAAGCTGTGGCCATGTCTGGTTCTTATAATAACCTGTCACCTGCAAAGACAAAGGGAAATAAAATAGTTTCAGAATAACAGGGAACTTAATGATCATGAGGAAAAACATTAGTAAGGTGGCAGTGAAGTAATACAGTCAATGAAAAAATATTGAATTTTCAATGTATGTACACAACTGTATGAAAGTATACCAACACTATAAAAAATTCAAAATTGCTTATCATAAGGGAACAAAACAGGATGCAGCTTAAAATGATGACTTTCTAGGACTGTTCATAATAGTTGTTTGTACATGTATAGGTATAAGACCTTTTACTTTTCATGATAAGATTAAATATTGAGCAATTAACAGAACACGTGCAGTGGATGGCTTTATTGATGTACTTGGTTTGAAAAGCTGACATGAAGCTAGCATGACAGAGTATCTTTGTGGAACAGGCCTATGCCGTAAGAACAGTGCCTTGACAACAACAGCAGTGTTCTTGATGTATAGAAGGGTAGCCATCGACTGTGCAGGCCCATCGAGTGCATGTCTACCCTAAAATTCCAAATCACAACTTTTGTAAGCTTAGGTGAGGCAGATTGAAATAATGAAGCACGCCTACACCTTTGCCATTTCCGAACTACGTCAACGGCGTGCACACTTAAGGTACAGTGCAGCGTGCACCTTGGCCTGGGGATAGCTAAATTTGTTCTGGGTTATCAAAAGAAGGCGGGATAAATTCACCTTCAGTAACATAAGTTTTTGTTGGATGAACACATCTTCACTTAAGACAATACTAATTCATACTAAAACATTGAAACTTTTGTTGGTGGAACTGTTACAAACTTTGAATTATAGATATCCTTAGGGTCAGCATTCAGTGGTCATCCCAAGTCAAGCCTAAACAGGAATAGACAACTTCTAATGGTCTGTTTCACCATGTTTAAGTTTGCTTTTTGGGGGAGGGGGAGGTAACAGAACAATCAAATTTCTTTCAATTGAAGGTGCCTACACTCTATTGTGTCAAGTTAATTGAAATCCAGACTGGAAAGTTTGCAAAATGCACGGGGATTTGTATCCCTTGTTTTGGGTGGCTGAGCAATAATGCTGAAAACCAAATGCATAGGCTGCCTAGGCCCTACCAGTTAGGATACGAATTTAGAATCAGTGCCTGGAAGTGACGTCACCAGGGTATCAGACAACTCAAAGAGTTGGTATAGCATCTATGTTTTATCGTTTCTAAGTTTTTTTCTTTTCAATACTTTTTTTTCCCTCTCATCGTTCTTTCAAAGTTGTGGATTTTCTGTGAAATATACAACACTTAAACCTGTGGGAGAAATGATAAAAGTTTATTCCTGAAAGGGAAAGAGAAAGAGGTTAGGGAGGATCTGAAACTAGGATGTCAAGATAGGTCACATCATGTCTTGTGCCTAACCCACTATGCTAAGAGAGCAGATTTGGTGCTTGGGGTGTTCAAAAATGCACACAATACACATAGGCCTAATCCAACCTAGTCATGTAACAGAGTATTTACATATTTAAGTATAGTAGGTGTACCTTGAGTCGATCAGTACTTTGAGTCTATCAATGTGTTCTAAACTCCAGTGAGGGCGCGTAGATGCAAAGGAATTCCAAAGTAAGCACCGCCTGCGTCATATTCACGTCAGACATCAAGAACAAGTATTTGCCATGTTACAGTACGTTTCATTTCCATGGAAACATTTTACAGCCCAAATTTTCCTGACTATCATGTTTCATACGATCACATCGCACCAAATATTGACCAGAATGTCTGCGGTAAAACTCTCATTCAAAATTTGGAGAGAAGAAACAATATTTTTATTGTTTTTTACATTGATGTGTTTATTCGATAAGAAACAGTATTTTGATAGGTCTTATTCTGCCGTGATCGACTCAAGCTTTCATCATAGGCCCAGTGTTATGTACGGGCATGTTAAATTCAAAACCTATTTCCAAATTTTTACACATTTTTTGACAAAACCAAAAGGTGTTACAATGATAAGGGCAAATTTATGAATATGTCTGTCAAGTTACATACATTTTAATAATGTATATAGGACTAAAATGTTTGTAAGGTCATCGACTCATGGTACCCCCATGCTACTATAAATAAGTATCTATTCCCTAACCCTGAATCATGACACCAACCTGATCCCTTAACCCTATTTACTGATGCAAGGGAATTCATTCATTATTCAGTCTAATAGTACAACAGCACGAAGCCCATTCAAGTAGGTAAGCGTGTTGCACTCCACTGAATATGTACGATAGCTAGTGACAGTATCCATCACTTCCGGGCACTGATTCTAAATTAGAACCCCAGTTAGACCTAGGCAAACTGAAATTACCTCGCACGTGGACAGGGCTGTACCGAGTGTACATTCCATTACACATTTCTAGTCTAGGCTCCATCTGCTCAGCAGGGCATACGGGTATGTAATACTAACAGTGTATACTCAACACTAGCATGACCTGAGGTACCAAGTTAGCACTGCTAGTGCTACTAAGTTAGTACTAACCTAGGCTCTACGTACTAACCTCCCTACGTGCTAGTCACTGCTACCAGCTGGGCGTGAACTATAGGCTAAACTGTAAACGTACACTTTAATAATAAAGGTGTCAGACATGCAGGGAGGCTGTGATCTGCTCCAAAGTTGAAGAACTAATCAATCCCCGGTATGTGACTTGATGCCATTCCGCATAAATCCAAACTAGAACACTCTGACGTAACTTAGAGTAGCATAGGCTAGCTGGTTTTACAATTAACATTTACGCAGTGTCAACTGTCAAGTTGTAGTTGTGTTTACCTTGCTTATACAGTACATACAACTACGTACGCAAGTGTTCTGTTTACCTGTACAGACTTTTCCTTACAATTGTTGCGAAGTTAGCTCATCACTCTGTGGAATTGCTCATCCAAGGATTCCACATAGTTGTCACATGTAGCGAAGAAACTTCGCAACCTATTGTTGTTCTCAATCCACTGTGTGCATTTTGTCTGACAACAGTATGTTTCTTCAATGAGTGAATAGATAACATGGGCTTGTGAAGGTGGCGGACATTTTAGGGATTTTGAAGGGATCTGACCTTTGCGCCACGCAAAGTTGCACTCTCTTAAAAACGTGCCTTGACATACGGTATAAAATAACATATAGTTAAAGGGCAAAGGAGGACCAAATGCCCCATAAAATTACCTTGAAGAAACAGGAACAAAACAAAAGTAATAAATCAACCCAAACCTAGAAAACACCATGGAACAATTAATTCTACCACAACTTCTGAAAAGAAAGAAGAAAAAAACTTGATCCCCGGAGTGTCAATCCCACAGTTCCCGTAGAACAAGTCCATGGTAACTGGCAGCATTTTTAGGAAGTTGAAGGAGGTCTGTAAACGGATGAAGAAGAAATCAAGGAAGAGCCGCGCTCTGCTATTAGTGGATACGCACGAAATTGGCCTTACTGATGTACCAAAATTCTCCAAGCAAACAGGCTACCCCCGTACCCAGCGCAGTAATTAATAGCCAAACAAACGACATAAATGGTCAACAGTTACAGATAAGATCAAAGAATCTTGAGGGTCACGTTTAAGCAGATATAATGTATACTCATTGAAAGACGACCCGGCGTCTATTCAAAGTCTATTGTTGCTTAGAAGTTAAACTAAGGACCAATAAATTGATGCTGATGTTTAGACAGCATGCATCTAAAACTTGTGTGATCCAAAACGAAGTTCAGTTATTGAGCCTGCCTAAATTGTAAAAATAAAATGTCCTATTGCTCAGTGACGACTCTGGTTTTATATGATAATGACATACTTCTTCATTCTAGATAGGCTCAGCTGCAATGCAAGTGCCATTTACTGGCGTCGTGTCGGTATTTACCATAGGTTACCTGTTGGAGCCTTGGGTTTCGTTCGGAGGGCGCCATTTATCATCGTTCAATGCTTTTCTTCATTTTATCATATGCACTGCATTACGGCGGCTGGGTTAGTGCCATGGGGAAATAAAAAATTCGTTTTTCCGACTGTAATTTTCTTTTATTTTCCGAGTTTATTTGACATTCTGACATTTATTTTTCTGAAATTAATCTTCGTTTTTATTACTTTTCTTCGCTTTCTGACACTGAGAGTTTGTTTTTCTGAGTTCCATTTTTTTTCCTAGTATTTTTTTTTTTTCGTTTTTGTGACTTTTCCCCGTTTTAGTGACATGATTTTGTTTTTCTGATATTCTTTTTCTCTTTTCTCTTTCTTTTCTTTTCTTCCGTTTTTTTTTTGTTTTGTTTTGTATGTAGTACCCCGGCGTATACTTGTACCAAGCTTGTACCCACCGATCTTCCTCCATCCACTGTTGAGAGATATATGGGTGTAAGGCTGCTCCCCGATCGAATGGAGATCAATGTTTGTACCTCACTCATTATTTTTCAAGTAATCCGTGCCTTGATGATGTAAGCCTCGATCTAGTCACAAGCATTGGACATCTGAGCATCTCTTTCTGACTGAGGATATATTGCACTGGGCCATAGCCTCTGCCTCAGTTTCCAGTTCTACAGGTGCCTATGTGATAGGCATCACGTACATTTGAGTGTAATGTACAAAAGTAATTGGTGCCATCTGTTCAAAACTTTATGAACGATACCCACATTCATCGTAAATCTGTAAGTCCACCAACTTTCTGTGATTTGTTTTCTATTTAAACCAAATATCATCAATAAACCCCCCAAATCAATAAAAAATATCAGGATATTTTCAGGAAATTAAAAACATTCCAGGATTATGGAGTATGTTTTGCATATGTTTACACAAACAACACCCAAATGACGTTAGCCATTGCTGTAGTAATCGTGTCGCAGCGACTTAAGCTCTTGCTGAATGATATGTCAAAATACAACTAAGACACAAACGTGATTGCGAAAATAAATTGCATTAGATGTATAACTAAGGGTTTTTTTAATTGAAGTATGGAAGCACTATTAGGTAGTGCCTTCTATAAATGACTCTAATTAAAGGTCATCACTACAGGATGGACCTCATTCCTCACATTTTCCCACTACTCCACATGATTCCTCTGGGTGGAGGTTTATTTCGGGTTCCACTTTGCAAACATGCATAGTGATTTAAATGCAGTATTTTTCGAACTTGCAGATTGTGCATATCGTAGTGCTAAACGACGCCGTGGTTGTTGGTCGTTTTTTGTTTTTTTTTCTGTACGCTGATGCAATACCATGAACACAAAGCCCACCCTTTTCGTATCTTCAGTAGACGTATATATACTGCGCACATGATTTTGTATCTCTAAGAACACTTGCACCACTTACACTAGAAGTAGGTCAAAGGTGGTACTTATTCAAACGGTTTGAGTCGAAAGTGGACATTTCGTGCAAATATGACTCGATTTCATTGTGCAAAATGACTCAGATTTTTTAGATACCATTCTGGACCAAGCGTTTTATGATCAGACACATTAGCGAGAAATGAACTATGCAGTAATAAAAAACTTCTGACCCCCCGTACTCTGCTTATTGCCTTTTGGAAAGAGAGACGTATCTGTACACTTGTTTTTTCCCCCAAAATTCCACAGCAGCTGCTATAAGTAGGACTCAACAGCACAGATATACAGATAAACGTAGAACGTGCTGGTTCGTCAACATGGTAGTTGAGAGGAGGGAAATACTGAACACCCATGAAGAATACAGATGCATGGAAACCAAAATTCACTGGTGACAACTGCCGGCACTGAAGCTGTGTTGTAGAACATATATGTGTACCGCACCACATGATGTAATTAAAATGGCAATCCCCCTCCCCTGCATTGACTCACTCAAAGCCTTCTAAAAGAAAAGATAACATCGGTAATACCATGATCATAGCATTGAGTGAGCCAAATTATGGTGGCGCTACGCTTGAATAATTTGTCTGCAGGTCCCGACAGAGGCCTGGCCTCTCACCTGTGGTAATCTGTGAATGATGCATTTTGTTTGCAAATCATTCTGGAGGAGCTTAAAGGGGCTCATTGAGTGGATAAAGTTTATTTTGTTCCAAGTTTGAAAAGAACCACTACATGTCAATACTTCTAACTAGCCTCATTATTCATGTACCTATAAGCTACAGTTACTAAAATGTGAGAAACTGTAAAATTTTTGTGAACAGGAATTGTCTATGGTTAATACATTACAGTAGCGCAGATTTTCAATGAGTGATTTTGATTGTTAGTTACCCTATCATTATTGTTTTAGTTGTGGGTCATATGTTCAGAATATCTTAGTTTGGCCATTTACCATCAACATATGAGTGATGCTCAATAGGTGTAACAAAATATCATGAAATTTGTGCACCAACTCAATGGGCCTCTTTAACTTAACTGTCCACCCTTGTTTAAAAGGAGTATCACACTTCTTACACATTACACAGTGACGTTGAACAAGATCTATATTTCCAGCACTAGATTCGAAAGCACAAACAGAGACAAAACATTCCCCATAGTACCCTGTTAAGTCAAAAGTTTGAAAAACGACTCATCTACTTTGACGAAGCACTGAACCAATGAGTGAGGGCAGTCTTTCTTTATATCTTTCTTTGGGGATTTACGGATGGCGTTTCTTTTTGGTGTGTTCACTTTGCCTCTTTTCTTGTTTATTATTAATTTGTTCCTTTGTACCGTAGGGGTGGATCGGCAAACAAGCTCTACTAGTGAGCTTTTTGTTGCCACTGAAAAATATCTTTTATTTACATACTTATTAAAATAATATTAAACATTCATTTTTACTCTCAAGAGGTCCGTTGAACTGAAATGTTACATATTGTTACATATTTGTTCCCAGTATTGAGCGCGCTATGCGGCCATGTATGCGTTATATGGTGGTTGTATATCGTACGTACACGTGAATTAAAGCTTTCGAACCGTTCGAAGTGTAAAAAAACTCATTGACATATTTGTGGGGGCCTCATCATGTACCGCTGAATCAGATTTCGTAACACTTTTTGTACTAAACTTCGCCCTTGTTTAACGCCTTTTCTTGCAAGTTCGCCCCAAAGTAGAAGTAATTTCGCTCTCTAATATCTACCAGTTCGCCCCTTGAACTAACTTACGTCTAATGCGCTGTGATCATTTTCAACCTAAGTTTTCACGATGACAAAAACAGTTACAGCGACAATATAGTTAAGTTTAGGAGAAACAGGAGAAAACATGAAACTAGTATACCGCCACCATTCATGAAAATGACCATGTTCAGATGATATTGTGCATTATGTCTTCTCTCTGTGGCTAGTTGTAGTTCAGTCATTTCGCGTTGTTTTGAACTGAAGGGTTTTGCTTTGAGTAATAGTTTTTCCAACTGAATTAAATACACTTGTCATTCAATTTACCAATCAAGCAAAAAGTTTCATCGAAATTTTGAGGAAAAGGTAACAAATGTGAAAACATATGAACAATACGATGAACAGAAGCGGTAGAACATGAAATGTAAAGCCATTCATCTGACACTGCCAACATAGTAGGTTAACCACACAAGCTCAAATGATCATTTGAAACTTTTCAATTTTTTTTTTTAACAAAGTTAACAATCGGCGTAAGGGAGCGAACTATTCTGCACGTGGGGTGAGCTGGTAGGTCTTCGGGGCGAACTGGTAAACAGCCTGGGGCAAACTGATAATTTGGGGGGGGGGGGGAATCGGTTGGGGGGACTTGCAATGGGACGAAACAACCGAGTACCGTTTACAAAAGCCACTGTCGGTATTCTTACAGCTAGGCCGAGCTATAATCGTTAGGCCTTCTACTGTAGGCATGGTGTACATACTGCGTGACAGCACTTGTTCAAACTCACGTAGGTATGAAAATATAACACGATTGTTTGCATAAAGAAATCTATTCTTTGAGAGACCTACTAATCCCTAATAAATTAAAAAAAAATACACCATCGCCAATCACGGATCTAATGCACCTTTAAGTACAACTAAGTGATGTTAAAGAAGAGACGATGAGCCCCAGATTTAGCAGAGATAGTTTCGTTTCCATCATAAAGTGAGTCTAAATTTGCAAGTTGCGTAATCATGCGTTACAGATCACGGCAGATAAAAAAGAAACTGCCAAACGAAAGAGCCATCTTTTTTTCTTCGACGCTAACTTGCTGGGAGTTTGTTCACTTTTCTGTAGGATCACCTATTTCAAGAAACTATGTCTAAAAAGGGCGAATGGTAGATTTTTTTTTTTTTGGGGGGGGGGGGGGGAATTAAACATTCCTTTAATGAAAAGGAAAAAGAGAACTGCCAACGTTAGCAGCTTCATTTTTTGCTTTCATGGTATTCACATTCACGTATTTTTTAGGAACATACACTCTAGAAGGGGCGAAATGAGTATTTAGTGACGAGTTTAAAAGAAACCATTGCATGTTAATATTTCTAATTAGTCTCATTAGTTATGATTCCTACAGTTACTTGAAAAGTGAGAAATTGTACTTATTTTATGAACAGAGATTGCCAACTTCAGATGGAAACATTTTTTGGTAACTGACAGATTTGCAAGTAGTAACTTTGGTCTTTGTAATGACCCTATTATTGTTGCACCAGTTGTGCATCAATTTCTCAGCTTCTCCTAGTTGGACCATTTGCCATCAACACATAAGTAACACCCTTGCAACAGGTGTGACGAAATATGGACCAACGCAATGTGCCCCTTTAACAACTTCCCAGTGTCGACATTGTTTGCGCTTATTATTAATATATTCAAAGTTTGTTCAATCAAATTAAATGAAAATAAAGTCTTTATGATTCGGTGAGTGATTTCTCATCTCTCCGATCTGGCTTAAAGCTGTATTGTTAGATTCGATATTCGTGTTTGTACAGTTTAAGTTCACGTCTGAGTTCGGCCGTAGCTGACGTACACGCGAAGGTACATGTGCATCCGTGAAACGTACGAATTTCTCTACTCGCCCGTTTACATGTATTTCACCGATCTAATCTTATTGCATAACCGTCAGGCTGCTATCATTTTGTCGAGAGGGATTCTCTAATCTAATTTAGATTTTTTCATCACGATTTTCCAGCTGGGTAATCGAATTATTTTGATTACCCTTGAACCAAGCAAGAGGGGATTTTTCTTACACATCAGTGATCGGATAAACACATATATAAATACAACTGTAAAAAGAAAATAATAATAATAAGAAAAACAGGTTCGCCGTGATTCTATGGTGGTTTGTTTCAGGCAAAAATCGATGCTTGATTTTTTTTTCTATTTCGACTTTACAAGGATCCAAGAGGAGTGAGTGATTGGAAAAAGTGAAAACATCGTTAAAATAAATGAAATACGTAGCATCACGCATGGAAAGGCAAACGTTTGTAAATCCTTATTTTCTGCTAAGGCATGTCGATGCTAGAGTTATGCTTGCCGGGTAATCTAATCCTTCGGGGCTATTAAGTGGTAAGAAAGAGAATTAAGGAATGTGCCTGCATTAAGTATTTATACTGATATATGTATTATTATTATTGATTGAAGACTTTCATAAATTAATACTGTTTAAAGTTTATCTACTCGTAGGCTGACGATATCGAGCTTTCTCGTTCCTTTAATTATTATTTCATATTTTTCTACTGAACTTGATTTATTTGTTCGTAATTAACTTTTTTGCACACATGCACCACACATACACATATACATATATATATATGCATATATATATATATACCCAGATGAGGTCATTTTGTTGATTGTTTTGTTGATTTGAATCAAGTCGAAGAGATGCATGCCAAAATACAGCTCTTACAAAGGAGACATTTTTCTTTCTAGCGCCCTCACTCGTTCGTATGATACGTTGTGACGTAATTCTAAGGGAGGGGGGTCTCCTGTTGGTCTGCACATGCTTTAATTACCATTTCGGAAACCCTACATTATCTTTATTTTACCTTCCGCTGCTTGCAACAGTCAAAGAAAGTTATGAAATCATAAAACCTCAGATGTTCAAAATGCACACATGTGAGAGATCTGAACATCCTTGATGTTAGGGCGCGGAACTGTCATGGCCATCGAGTTTAACATCATACTCTGCAGTAAAGCATGGAGTAATACGGACCAAAACTCTCTACTTCCCTATGTGTGCATGTTGTTCTACATACAGTTTTTCATTTACGATTGATTTGTTACACTCCGTGCTGTAAGTGACAGGTCGTTGACGTTGCCGAAGGCGAAGCTGACAGCTGATGACAATTGGTCACTAACTTCAAGATTGTGGTTAATCAACGGTTGTTTATTCCTCTCTGCCTGGTTCATCTGTCCGTCCATAATTCGTAAATCCATCTAGAGGATAAGTACTGCTGTGTATCAACTTTAAGTAAGGGGGGGGGGGGGGGAGGAGGAAGTTGGTGGGTGTGGAGGTGTATGTCGTCAAAGTCTCCTAACCAGTAATTGTGAATGGCCAACGTTAAATGCATCATTCATTGTCCCCGAGGTCAGTCCACCCCAGTACCGTAAGCAATCCAATGAGTTGGTAGGTATACTTTATGATAGTTAAAAAGAGGACGAGAACTTGTGCAAGAGGCTTTACCAGGAGGATAGGCAGTCTTGAGAAAGAATTTACCGTTAGGATGAGCAGTTTTGAGAGAGAATGTACCGGTATAATATGTATAGGTATTGTGAGAAAGACAGTATACAGCATTCTGTGCAGTCCCCACAAATTAGTGAGACAGTAAGAGGCACATTATAAGATGATGAGTAGAAAATGACATTAAATAAATTGCAATAAATTAAAGTTAAATGTGTTATGATGAGGCGATGTTTCAATCAGTTTGCCAAAGATAACATTTGGCAATCAATTTATCCTTTCAAAATGTTGTATGTATGTGTGCGTATACCGGTATGACTTACAGGTTCACTAACACACACATACACACACAAGAACAGAGAATCTATTGTTCAATGTTATTTATTATTCTTATTTCCCTATTTCGTTGTATGTTTGGCTTACAGCATTATTTAATCAGTGTGTAGTTAATCTTTCTCCTGATAGTTTGTGAGGTAGTGATATTCTCATCTCAGGGAGAATTTACTGTCCACACTTAACTTTAACCGATGACCCGAATAACGCTTCTACATTTCGTATTTTACCCCCCCCCCCCCCAACACCCTTTATCTCTATCTAGGAAAAAAACTGCCCCATTCTTTAAAGACTGGTAACTTTCAGTGATTAAAATCGGCAGTATTCTCGAGATCTCTCACGGTTTTCATGTTCTTTTCATGGCATGATTTTTTTCTTTCGACTTGCAGAACAGGAATAATTTTGCAAATTTATTCATCAAGATATTACATGCCAGTATTGTAGAAACCGACTTAGTAACATAAGTATGTAATGCACCTTTAGCTTAGAATTACGCAAGTGAATACTTTAAAACTCTCTCCCCTTAACCGTCTTTTTAGTTGTTTTATAATGAAGAATGTTTATGAATTATCCCATAACCAAAAAGCATGGGCGTGGATCCATCCCCAAAATTGAGGGGTCATGACCTTTTGCAATTAACGAATCGCCGTCCTAAGGGAGGAGGAGGAGGATGGTCTGCCTTCCCCTTGAAAAAAAAGGAAATGGAAGGTGTCTATGTGGTAAATTGTGCATTTTTTGGTCAAAATCTAGCTTTTAAAATGTAAAGTTAATTTTAGCAGTCTTTGTTGTATTATTTACACTTTTTACGTGAAAAGTTGGAATCCTAGCATGGTTATCCAAAATCAGGGATTGTGCTGGCTGATCTACTGGCTGATACACTGGCAACTTTTACAAGGTATTGTGAAAACGTATACTATCATTGAAAAATGTGTAACAAAAATCATCTTTTCGACTGCATGTGGCCACCCTAATATATAATATGTTATTTTTTAATCTCCGCAAACAGTTGTAAATACTATGATCACAATGACAAAATTTAAGTGTAATTGATGAGATCATAGAACTGTACTAGGGTGCGATATCTAGCTTAGTATAGAAGGTAATAAATCGAATAAACGGTAAGTTGCTCACTGCGTATTCATACGAGGGTTTTTTTTCCCGGATACCGCACCACACTGCAGATACAGGTAATGACATGACTAGGGTTTGGTACGTACGTATAGTTGAACCATAGATATTCTATGAGTTGATTAGAGAGCTTTGCAAATTTCTATATTTTAACCATCGATCGCAGTATAAGGTTTCATCATAATGAAAAAGTGGATGGGACATTTGGGAGATGTCCCATCATTTGTACAAAAAAAGTGAGGAGGACGTGACCCCCCTTCCCCCACGTGATCCACGACCGTGCCAAAAAGGGTAAGTAAAGCATTTACCTTTTTCAATAAATGAAAATTAAGGCTATGCATCCAAACTATATTCATTCCGACTTCTTGTTGATGTGAAAAATCATAAAAGTCCCCATTACAGCCTCATATTCTTAGTCAAACATGATTTTCGTCCCAGAAATGTGGCACAACGGAAAGACGTATGTGATGTATCGTAAATTGCCCATGATTCCTGCGTGTGCACGATTAGAGGGAAACTTTATTAAGACTATATGAGCCCGCATGTTAATTAACTTTTATAAGATATCAACACAGTAAAAAATCATCTTATCATGAAAAATAGATAAGAGGAAGAAGATTGATGAAGAGGAAGATGAAAGGTGTATATACATGATGAAGCGTTGTTCATTAACTCGCCATACCATAATTTAGATGAATAAGATGAAATCAGAAAGAACCAAGCAACGTCGGAAAGTCGTTATCAATTTACCGTCAATGATTGATGAATGACGAGGGCGGGTACTATACACGTAACAGTACACAAAGTATACACATATGGAAAAAAGAAAAAAAAAACAGATACATTTATTGAAAACAGTATAATTAAACAACAAAGTGAATACAAAACATTGCGAGCGTTTAAACAGCTCTTCGTCAGTTGAACATATGAAAGGGAGAAGTAGAAAAAGGTCGGCTGGCATTTAGTTAACACAGAGTATGTGCATGACTGCTCATGAAGGCTAAATCTCTGTTGAGTCCTATTTTATGTATACTGAGTCAGAGGATGAATTTGACCTCACCGAGCACGCCTCTCCTGGGCAGTGAGGAAGAAGTCATAAAGTATGACGCACTTTAGGTCAGACATGCTGTGATTATGGAGGTTAACATACCATGCCACTGAGAACCCTGGTTTATAACCACATATATATCGGGGAAACTGGTAGCTTTCGACAAAGATTCAACGACCACAAAAGCAGCGTAATAAAGAACAGTCTTGGATTCCCAGCGTCCGAACACTTTAATCTCACAAATCACGGATTAGCCAGCCTTAGAGCCTTTATTGTTTTTGGTAATTTCAAAACCGCACAGTACCGACGTAAATGTTAAATAAAAACTATCCTTAAACTAAGAAGCTTACACTAAAAAATGGACTTAACATGGATCTGGACTTCATGAGCAGCCATGTGAAAAAAACATTTAAACAGTTTCTTGCACAGTGTCACCCCATTCAAAACTGAAAAAGAGCTGGAAATATTTTGTTCTGTAGAGTTTTTCAATATAGTTGGCATGAAGATGCCAACTATGAGATATCTAATATTTGTGTGTTTTTCTTTTGTACACTTTCTTCCCTGTCCTAATTAACTGTAATACGGCACACTAATTTTTTTAAATTTTCACCTTCTATATCCCCTAACTCCGAAAATAACCTCAACCCGATCAAATCAAATTATAGGGTGTAGAATAAAACTGAAGTATTGGCGAAACTAAAAACATGCTTAAAGAAAACGGTACCTAAAACACTAGGTCGACAGAAAAATGTCGACCTACGGTACAATGTTGCCGTAATGGTATACATTTTCAAAATAAAGTGTTTCGACCAAAGGTAAAATCCATGCGAAGGCCTATAATTGTGTGTGGGTGTGTGTGTGTGTGTGTGTGTGTGTGTGTAAGCTGGGAATAGCAGTGAGTTTGAAATTCATGATGAATAAATTGTTTTGCACCAATGTTCCATAAGAGCACACATTACATCGTAAAGGCCAATCTGACGGTAGTACAAGTCAATTTATTACACAATAACAACTGTCACAGAGGTATAGGCCTATAAGTAAATGGTACCAACTCAGAAAGGTTGAAGACTAAAACTCTGGACATTTCTATTAAAGGTTATTTGAAAATCCTTCATGAAAAGAGACTTCATGATCTTATGCTTGTACCTGGCATTCCATACATGTAGAACTTCATTGTAAATCACCTGGGACTATCACCAGTATGGAGCTCCATGCATGCAGTAATAATAATAATTATACAGATTGTCGATTTGTCGTGCTGCCCTCATCACAATTCCACTTTTTTTTTCTCTACGCTTTCACCACGTACATCTGCTTCTGTTATGTGACGTAAGCATCTGTACAAACTTGAACGAAAGAAAAAAAAAAAAGACTTTTCCTCCCACAGTCTTCTTTTGACGCGGTGCTATTTTGAGCTTCAGTGGGTCGGAGACTTTTACACTGAATGAAATTTTCCGCGCTGAATGAATGTTCTTATTTAATACTTGAACGGTGCCGTGCGGTGATCGGGATAAGCTCTTATATGAGGAGAATTGATTAGTAACTATGACTCAAATCGAAAACCGTGAAAAGCAAAACGCTGGTCAATTATAATCTCAGACATTGAACAAAATTAAAGCCGACTTTCTCGTCACTGGGATATAGATCCATGAACTACGGTGAAAACAGGGCACGTTTTGCAGAGTTGAAGACTTGAATTGCTTGTCAATCGAAAACTATAGTTCAACATTATCACTGAGTGTAACAATTTTATTTCCATTTTGTCGCTGTAACTTGGGAAGATTTTGATCTCAGGTGTGGTTCTATTTCGTATGTTAAGAACCTTAAGAAATTAATTTAGCCTACTGATGTTGTGATCATTACGAATAGCCGTTCTAGTACTGGAACGCTTTCATTGTGATAAGATCGACTGCCTTGTTTCATCGGCTATCCATAGGCTACTGCTTTGAGGAAAAAAAGAAACTAAGAGTAATTTAACGGAAAATTAGGTTTTTGTGGTTTAGATACATCATCATAGCAACATTTTGTAGATTGCCCTCCGAGCTCGATGCTCATTTCTCGTTTGCACTGTGAAAAGCATGCCTGCCGAGCCTCGATCACTTTGAAATGTGCCGATTCTTCAACAAGTGGAACTTTTATCGTATTCATCGGAAACAGTTGAGAAGAGACAGAATTTTGTCCAGGCTTCTCGTGATAGGTGAAAAAATGTGGAAGCCTGATTACGTGAAAATGGCTAAAGCACCCATGTCTGGGGGAACCGATAAGAACTTTTCGTCTTGGGATGTTGGATGCTACCACTTGTTCACCGAATTGGACAAAGATGGACTCGGCAGTAGGGTGAAACCCGCCCCCTGTTTACTTGCATTGTGGGAAGGTGACGAGACATCTCACACAGACAAAATGGCTGCGCTCAGTTGGTTAGATTTGCTGGAAAAAGAATTTGACAAGTCTTTCGTAGACCTCGATTTACTCCTCGGAGAAATTGACGTGGAACAATGTGATATCACTTACGAAGGCAGAACAAAGATGACCTCATTGAGTTCTGCGTTCGCTCAACTCTGTCATAAAGCTCAGACAATTTTTCAGAATAACGCAAAGTTGGAAGTGAGTATCCTAAGATCGTACTGTTGGCAATGTCTGCACACAGGTAACATTAGGCCTATTCTAGCCTAACTAGTACTGTAGTAGTACTGCTTTGGCATGATATATAGTTTAGAACTATAGTGGACTGCGGTGTGGGGGGGGGGGGGCAATGCTGACAAGTGCTGCGAAATATAGAAGAAACTTGTTAAGCGTAGTTTTGATTCTGGGGTAGTTTCTGACCTTCTGAATAGTTCTCACCCCAGTCATACGCAATGTACAGTAACCTAGTCTTTCTTTCTTCTTAGGCCTATACAATATATGATCATGGTTGGTGTTGCGGTATGAATTTAGGAATCCATGACATCATCAAGTGTATCAGTTGGTAAACAGTCCGTGTCTACTGTTTTATCTTTTTTTTTTTTTGCAGTTGTTTTTTCTTCCTAAATCGCACAAAGTTATAGACATTTTGTGAAAGGAACAACTGTGAAAACCTGTGGAATAAATGAGAGAAGTTAAACCTGCAAGGGAAAGTGGTTATAAGAGGTTTCAAACCAAGGATAAGATAACAGTGGAATTATGACATAAGTCCTATGCATTACCCACTACTACAAGAGCAAATCTGGTTGTTGGGTTTTCAAAGGTAAATACAATACATTCCTGATCCCCTTACCCTGTAATATATATGCCAACTCTTTAACATATACTTACAGATATGCTAGCCCTATGCTAACCCTTCGGAGTTATACTCTTACAGGTATGCTAACCCTATATGCTATTCTTAGCAGTATTACCAGTGCTCATTCAAGCTGGTCAATGTGTATCATGTGCATGTGGTCATAGATTCTAAATTTGAGCCAGTGTTGCAAATTCTTAATTTTTGCTGAGGGTATTTACGGGAATTATGGGCGAGCTAACATCCCATGTCCTATCTTTACACACCTGCAGTACTTGGCATCACTCGTAGTAGGCATGCTTTGCACTACCGCCCACCCTCTACTAGGACTAATTGCTTTGTACAGTTTTGTTCACAATGGGACTGGAATAACCTCCATGGATGTCTTATTGAGGAGTCCTTTAAAAGTCCTCCCAAGCCTGTCAAATTTATTGTTTATTCCCTGAAAGTTCAAATGACTGATCACAGACAGTAGCAAGTACTTGGTGAAAAAATGCACTCCCAGAAAAGAATAAGAAGAAGGCCTAGCATAGGCAGTGCTTGCACTGGGTACTTGAAATGTGAAAGCTGGGTACCTGCCCATTAAATTATTAGGCTTAAGGCACGTTCACACTAGTAGATACTCATAGTCCAATGAAAGCTGTCTGTCGGTGTGACGTCTCAAAATAATTAGTATAAATTTGATTTTCTTAGTCATGTGATACAAATCATTTATTTACACAAGTTGGCAAAGTTTTGGTTCTTTCCGATCAGAGATGGAGAAGATATTTACTAAAAATAAAAAAATTCGGATCGTAATCCGACCCAAATTCGTTGTAGTGTGAACGTGCCTTTAGGCTATCCTATCCCCTACAGGCCTTCCATGTTTTGTTTCACTACCCTGTCCTTAAAAGATGGAAGCCTTCACAAAGGGTTGTATTGCGTACTTATGAGTTAGCAGACTTGTGATATTTTTGTTTTTGAATAACATAATAAAAAAAAAACACTACCTGTACATTTCATTTTTCCTTCTCAGATTTTCATATCCGTAAACATTTTGAAACTTTTCTGTCAATGCCTCGATGATTCTATGAAAATAGATTTTTCATTGATTCCTAAAACATGGAATCGGGTAATGATTCTAATACCCATCGGGTACCTGGGTGCCCAACAAAAATGGCAACTATATTGTTAACAATTAGTATTTTCCACAGTACAGTACATTACATTTGTGTAGAGGAAGCTTATTATTAGTACTCTCTATACACTTGCCCACGCCTTTGGAGCATGAATAGGACCACCGTTTCTCCTTGATGAAAAGAAGAAAATCCCATTTTGAGCTATTTGCTGTGTATGGTAAGGTGAAATTTGGCAATCTGACCGGGGTGTTCACACAGAGGTTGTGTTCTTTTTCACTTTATAAAGGAATTGGGTAGTAATGTTGGATTCGGGTAATAAATGGCACTTGGGTGGCATTGCACCCGGGTAACCCGTGAAAACATATCAACTGGTGAATTTATGTGTTTTAACACTTACATTACCACTCACTGCACAAAAATATCTTAAACATTTGCTAAGACAGAGCTCTTCAAATTGTTACATGTTCAGATTAGAGCTATGCACTTGGAACATTTGCAGCATGCCCCCCACACTCAAAATTCTGTCAGAAACACCGGCCAGTGGTCATTGCAGAGTAGCTTAACACAATTGTTGTTTGACTTTGTGATTGGCTGTTCTTTGTTTCAAGGGACCACATAGTACAGCATACTCACAGGTAAATTTCAGTTGCCTAGACTAAATGTGGGTGGAGTCTATTGTTACTTTTCAATGAACAGATACACACCAATCATCATTGAATTAACTGTGAGACTTCCTTACAAAGAAGCTGTGTAAAATGCCATAGTACAGTACTAGCATACTGTGCTTGTGTGTGTGAATTAATATATCATGATTGTCTATGGCGATGTAGACATGGTTTGTCTTGTCAAAACTTACTATAAAGTGAAGTGAAAACTACTGTACACCTGTGCAAAGGAATCAAAATATAATGAATCGGTACTGTATTTCCCAGATACTGTATATATTAAGTGGAAATTTAGGAACGCACATAGTCAAAACAGAAAAAAAAAGGAAAAAAAGCAACCCTACAGTCTGGATCAATGGCGAAGATGTGCTGAATGAAGCAAGATTAGGTAATGCTTTACACACAGAAAATGAGATAAAGGGAGAAGGCAAAGTTAATGCACTGAATAATGTATGTTTAACCCATGAAGCCAAGAAATGTAGTGAGTACATTTTATTGTTTAGCCAAAATCAAGGGAAAAAATGTATGTGTCTTGTGTACAGTCTTCATTTGAAGTACATTTAATTTGCTTTTTTTTTCTTTATTGCTTCACTATCAAGTTTTAAAGTAAACTACTATACTGTATCAACCTGTATGCAATCCGGCATTTGTACAATTTTGTGCAGTAAAGGCCTCTAACTTACTCCAAATTTTCATGAATATTGAAATGACTTTTTACTGACACTGCATACTGTAGGCTGCCATTGTCCTGTTTGACAAAACAAGGGAGCTTTGAAAGTGATAGCAAGGTGTTCATCATGGTTGTCAGGTGTTATTTGTAAGTACTGCTGTCAGTATGGTTGGTCTATCTGACGGAATGAAGTCAACTACCTGTATAGGCCACGGAGAAACTCTAAAAATAGTTGCCTTGCCTGTTTGTTAATTATCTCCCTAAACAGTGAAGTGGAATTTGCTGAAACTTTATAAAAATACCAAATGCATCTAGGTAATTATGTATGGTACTCATCTCCAGTGGTGTGAGAACATTTTAGAAGCCCACATTTATGTTTGTGTAGAAGACTAATGATATTTTATAGTGCTGTCGGCACTACGGTATTACAGCATATCACACAAGTGACAAAACATGACTGCAGCCTGTAAAATTGTGATTTGGGTAAAATTGTGAGGTACCGTATAGGTGAGCAAATCACTGAAATCAGTTTATGTATCTGGTGGGTGGGACGTGGACTGATTGAATAAATACTGCATGTGCATGTGTCTAGTGTTTGCATCGGTTACAAAATTTGACCCAGGTACTGGAAGTCCACAGTCGGTTGGGTACCGGGCAACCTGAATATAACTTCTGCATAGCCATTGAGTTCCAGTAGTTGGGAGGTCATAATACGACATTTTGCTTTACATGTTAATATAAGACCAATGCATCTCTAACTTAGGACATGACAATATGAATTGTTCTTAGTTTGGCATGCATGATGAATTTTGTCATGTGCACATACATTTGGATCCCAGTAGCAATTTCAGAAGAAGCTCCTGCCATGCTCGGTTAGTTACTGTACCTGGGCACCAGGTTACCCAATGCAAACACTGCGTGTGTCGTAGTTGTAATCATAAGCCCTTGACCCCTACAGGCGGCCCTTGATTGGTTGATGATCTTTGGTAGTTTTCATAACTTTTTATTCTTCAGAGTTCAAATGTTGAAATGTTTGCTGATGTGAATAGAGTATTAAATAAAATAGAAGTTGCTCAAGTGTCAAAAGTTTGTGGACCAGTCCTTGGTTAGAAGATCATCTTCATTGATTTCCATGGTGGTCAAAGGTCAACAGAGGTGACAGTCTGAAAACTCACTTTGATGGTAACTGTGGGTGAGGAGATGATTCTCAGTCTTTGCACTGTGGGTCAAAGGTCAGTTGAGGTTAACAGTGCTCAAAACCTCCATCTTGAAATCATAAACATTTTCATGAGTAAAAGAGATTTGGGGTCTCAAAATCAGTTTGTAGGTTACTCTACTGTATCATCTCCACCTCTTTGTCATTTTGACTCCGAATGTTTGAAGTTAACAGCAACTTATCGTGAAGTTTAAATTTCAAACCTTGTTCAGAAGATTGTAGCTTTCATCAGTCTAAATATTCCATCAATACTCACTTTTGGCTAGTACTTGCTCAAAGTACAGTACCTTTACTTCCTCTACCATATTGATATCCAACATTGCCCCTCACTATGGCAAGTAATTACCACATTACTTGACTCAAGTTCTAGCTTACTTTTGTTTGCTGACTTCAAGTGCTCAAGAGCAACAGGGGATGCATAAGTTTGATAATGTTTGGAATTTCAGTTAGGATAGTAGAGCAACTTCTAAAGCCAGATGCGTATTAACACATGAAAGTTAGCATTTTCTTGTCGAAACATGTTTCGACAGACATATGTGCTGTACTGCACATATGAAATTATATGCGGTTGTGGTTTTTACCTTTTACAGTATATTCCACAACCGTTCCTGGACAATTTTCCCCCCCCCCAGACGATTTACAATAGACAACACCCACCCTACACAACTTCCCTGAGCCTGACAATTCTGACCCAGACAATTTCCAACTCAGACAAGTCTTCTGGGACAATTCCCATCCATCCTAAACTTAACCTTCAGGACCCTTTGCCTGAAGGAAGTTGTCAGGGGGGGACTTGTCCGAGGAGTTTCTCTGGGTCGGAGATCGTCCAGATAGGAATTGGCAGGGGCAGACTTTGTCTGAGTAATAATTTGCCCCGGGGAATATTGTCTTGGTAAGAATTGCCTGGGTGCAGGAAGTTGTGCAGTTACGTTGCAACTTGCAACAAGTACACGTTCAAGTTTTATCACCGGGAGAACTTGTCCAACGTCGGCAACGACTGAAGTTGTCAAAATTTGTATACTGTAGCAATTTTCAGGTTTCTTGGGTATTTTATTGCAAAATCAGTGATAGCCCTAATGTTGTATGCCCTGAAACTGCCACACAATATTCCATTTGTGTGGCAGTATTTGACCATTTTGGCAAAATGAGATATACAGTAATGCTGGATGAATTATTTCTTGCAAGGAAGAAAAATGGAGGGATGGATGCAGGATGTGTCATGTTGAAAAAAATGACTTGTGAAGCCATTAGTCAGTAAAATGTCATAATTCTCATAATGCCAGAAAGCCCTGAAGTGTCTGTGCTTTGCTTCACCAGATGTAAGACCCCTGATCCTTGTGTCTCTGACATGGATTTAGATTCTCCTTATATGTACTGTTTATCAAGGAAGCTACCCATCAAACAGCATTGTTGTTGCCAAAATAAATCTCGAACACATACATGTGGCTTATGAACCACATCCGCAGTTGAAAGAGGTTTAACAGACGAGGTACTACCTCTAGGTGTCTAGGTCAAACAATGAATGTGATATTTCATTGTGGAGCGATTAGAGTTTTAATCACAGATTGATTGTCCCATTCCAGCAGTCGGGTGAAATGATTCACGCCGTGATCCTCTCTGACAGAGGAACAATCCAGGGTGGATCTGATGGGAATCTGTTTGTATTTAAGGTCCACAGTAGACCTGCAGTTAGTGAAAAGCAGCCCCAGGAAGGGAGAGTTCGTATCCGGTCTGTCGCGTAAATTGTTTTTTTTTTTTTAACTGTGCCGTATCTTGCTCACGTGTCTATGCCCCTCTTCGGCAAGCTGTCACGATCATTGTACAATGTTTTGGGATGGACAGTTGCTTTTTTTTTTTTAGCGTGGAGATAGTTAGTGTTTAAGTTTATTGGGAAAGTTTCAATGTGTGGCACAGTGTTTAAAAATAGTATGAAGGTTAAAGTAGACCCATAATGAATTCATTGCACATTACAGTGAAAAGGCGTCTGCCTTTTGAGAATCTGAAAGTTTGTTGCGACTGGAATTCCTGGTAATAATTTTTAAGCAGACATTTTCTGGTAATCTGTGACTGTCTTGGAGATGACCCTGACATGAAAATTAGGAAGAGAATATTGGAGAAGAATAGGGCAAAGGAACATTAAAAGGAAGTAGCTCATCAATTTAGTGACATGCAGTCGCCATAGGAACCAAGTATTAACAAAGACTTTGAACTGACATTTGTCATCTCTGATGTCCTTGTATAATTATAAGCAACCTACTGTAAATTGTTTGGCATAAATGTCGTTGGTGAAGTATAAAAATTCTACCAAAGGTAGGTGGGGTAATTGAAAAGGGCAGTTGTAGTAAAGAGACATGTAAGCTTATAGACAGAGACATGTTAGACACACTTAGAGACATGTAAGCTTATGCATAAGTTATGTGCAGGTTTAAATAGGTCTTGAAATTGACTTAATTTTCCAAACTTGTGAATTAAATGACAAATTGCCAGACTAAAAGGATTCCCATGTGTCACATACAAATGAACTTTACTGAGTGAGAAATTAAGAATTCAAATTGGTCTTTGAAAATTTGAAAGCAGAGACTTTTTTCACGTTAGTACTAAAATGGATGTGCACACAGCCAATTCAATCTAGAGTCGAACATTTATGTAAAAAAAACAACCACACACACACAGAAAAGTTTTTTTTGTTTTGTTTTGACAGTTTCCATAGTGAATAGATGTAAAACTTGACTACTGGTGCTGCAGTAATTGTAAGCATTGCTGTGTGGTGGTTATTCTCCCTGCACAATCCACACACATTTATCAATACCAACTCAGCGTGCTGTTGGAATGTTTTGACAACTGTTTATCATAGCCCCTATTTTAAGTTTGACAGTAACCATATGTATTTTGTAAGTTTACTCCCCTCCGAACTTACCTGTCTTCACAACTCATTCACTGGTATTCTGGCATGTTTACGGTGAGTGTCCTGTAGTAACATTGGAGCACCGCCCTCTAACTCCTTCTCATTCAACCATTCGTTATCCATCTAGCTAGTATAGTACTGTACGTACTTCAGCTTCTCTCTCAGTGTTTGCAGTAGTTTCACTTTAGTCCCTCCTGCTCATGCACATTGTGCAGTTTATCCCGTAAAGAAATAAAACAAAGAATAAATTTAAAAGTCTATGACAGAAGATACCTGACTGAAGGCAGTGCCCCACAGTCATTGAAACAAATGTTTCATCACCCCTCAAAGAACATCTGGCAAGAAAACTTTAAGAAAAAGACTCATTAATTGCTGGAAATGTTTTTACCTTGACTAATTTTAAAATTGTGTAAATGGAAATGCCAAGAGGCAATTGTTAAGGTTTCAAGGCTCAATTTATGCAATCCAAGGGCTTTTAAATTACAGGGCAGAGCTGAAAATCTGTGGTTAAAGAAAATCTCCCCCAAAGTAGGTTACCCATTTCCTATTCCCCAGGGCAAACTTTGGAAGGGCTTTATTGTATTTAAACTTAGCCGTCATGAAATATCCTTTGTATGTGCAGTATTTTTGGAGAAGGTTAATCTATAAATAAAAAAGTTGGAAGGTCTTGAAATCTTCCAAGTGGAATCAAGCATTTATGGTCGTACTCATAAGAAAGCTTCCAGAGAGTGAGCTAGAAAATACGAAGTTACAAGTTCACCCGCTCGAATGGAATTTTGTAAACGGTTTAAATTTGAGCATCGTTGCAAGATGATTGCCCTCTAATTAGAGTAGTTTTCTTCGAAATTTTTTTCAGGGACCTCATGGCACTGCAGAGTGAAAAGGACACAAGGAAAATGAAGGCATAGAACGCAAGCGAATTCAGTAGATGTGTCAGTTAATGCAAGGAAGAGGAATCAGGAGGTAGAGGGGAGAGGGAGGGGGGGTTGAAATATTAGGTTTAGAGAGCTTGTTGAACATGTTTCATTATGTGATTGTAATACCATCAAAGCATTGTTGGCAATTTGTTTATCAACGATCAAACGATAATTTTCTCTTATCTCAATTTAAACTGGTTCTGAATGTCACCAATGCATCATATGTGCACTTACTTCTACTGCATTCATAAAAACCTCTCAGAAACTTCAGTATTACTAAGGTTCTGTAGGACATAAAGCTGTTTAGAACTGCTTATCCATAAAAGAGAAAAACAAACTGAAGTAGAATGGAAGTTGGTTGAGTGGGCCTGACATTTTGATCTCTCAGTCTGCATCTCAAGAAGGTTCATCTTATTAAGATGGAAAATGTCAACCTTCGGAGGCAAGATACATACTATACACATTGTGTACAGTATATTATGCCTTAGAACAGAGCAGTACTGTTTGGCAATGGTAGCTACCTGTAGTCTGAAGTGTATGGTGCTGTACAATATTTAAGAAGTTGGTATGCACGTCTGCTCATCTGGAGAGTTTCAAACTGCCCGGGTTGTTTCTTTTTATGTAATGTTTCTACAGTGGCATTGCATAAAACAATACTTTGTAATAGGAAATTTACACTGTAGTCAGTTTGTTGCCAGCATTGTACGGAAATGTTGAAAAACTTCATTCTTGCTGAAAATTTGCAATGTCATACTGTACCTGAGTGACAAAGTGTATAGATAATCCCCATGCAGAGTGAAACATTTCTAAAGAGCAATCAAATTTTGTCTTTTAAGATTGCTATATAAGACAATCTACTCAGCAGTGCTTTATCCAAATTCAGATTTTACAGTAAGGGCATTCTGAAGTGATATATAACAAAATATGGGAAAGAATTTACAATGTCCACATAGCACAGAGCAATTGTGTGAATGGTACAGTGACCTAGAAAATTACATGAATCATTGACATACATTTGGTAGCTAAGACGATAGAAAAACCTTATTTTGATAAGGGCAAACATGTTTGCCTCTCAGTGGTCGCTTTGCAACTAGTTAAATAGCCTACATTTCATCACTGATACAGGTACCTCCATTGTGGTAATAATGACTGCACTTTGGAATGAAGGTTGTACCTCAAACTTCTGTGTAACATCAATAAAATATCACAGGCTGTGACAGTTCTTGAAATATGGTGCAACGTTTTTTATCGAATATTAAGGGATTAATTTCTACTGTATTTAAAATGGAAATTCTGTGTTTGATTTACAGAAAAAAAGTCATATTTTTAGAAGCAATGTTTATGGACACAGAATGATAAGCTGTTCAACATGAGGCTGGATACTGTAGTTTTCTCCTTAAAATTTTGAGGAAATAAGTTTCTCACAGAGAGAAATTGTTTTCTTTGTTGCTCTTGAACAATAAATTTGTTCACCCAAACTTTCAAAATTTCAAATGAGCATCAATCTGTGATGCATCTTTATTCATTTATGGCTTGATGGTATAATATCGCTGGATCAATGTTTTTTGGTGAGGTTGAATGGGTTTACAATAGTAAAAGTTATTTTCCTTGTGTGCCATATTTTTGCATTTTAAGTGCAATGTGTATCTTAGAAACGATCATTTTGTTCGAAAATGCTGTATTTACTTCAGGTACTCTATGTTTAAGCCCGCCCAAATGCAGCTGTGGAAGTGTGCAGATGTGCATATTTATGTTTAGCCTGTACTGTAGTCTGTAAGCTGTACCAAATGTTAAGTCTATTTGATTAACAATGGCAAATTTTTGCCTCCTCTGTAAGGCCTTGCATGACCGATAGGATCGATTCGCAGCGGGTGTTAATCTCGTTAATGGGGCTATCATTCTGTGAAGTATTGAATGGTAAATTAGACAAATGTATTTTTCATTTTTTTTTTTTTTTTTTATTCTGAGCTCCTGTAAAGGGACAGGTTCTCAGAGTGAAAGGATGTCAAAGGTGTGCAAATCTAACACAATCAGTTTAAATTTTAGTTATACAGGAATATACTGTGGATGTGAAACATCTGATGTTTGTTGTTTGACTTCTTCACTAGTATCCCATCTTAAGCTGGAGTATGTACATCTACATTTCTTCACTGCTCATGGTTAGTAGCCATTTTGGCCGCATTTTGGTTTCTCAACTGACTGAAATCGGTGTAAACCGGTTTTTAAAACTAAACCGACTTTGTGAACAGCCTTGTAATGCTCATGCAAACCAGGTAGGGTTCAATATCAAGGGTTTGACTGATCACCCTTGAAGCAATCATTTTAGACATTGGAGCATAGTTTCCCCAACATACCGAACAACATCGGCTGGTATTGATTCGTCCTCCAGATTGAGCATAAACCTGTTTGTTTGTCTCTGCTCCTGACAGGCCCAGCTGCTCGACCTCCGAGAGGAATTATGCGAGGTTCAAGCGAACAAATCCATCCTGGAGAAGGAACTTCACAACCAACTTCTGCAGCTTCATGCCGTCCAACTTCAACTCCATGCCAAGATGGGACAGACGGTGGAATCGGATGCCATTAAGAAGAAACTGGTGAGTTTTTTAGCTCAACCCACGGAGTGTGGGTAGAGCTTATGTGGTACTGTAGGGGGAGAAAATGTCTGTCTCTCTGTTCAAAAGCCTACTTCTTCTGCAGTTACTGGTGGATTTTTCTGAAATTTGCAGTGAAGGTGCCACATTGGGATTGCAATACAAGTTGTTCCTAACTATATGATAGGACAAAGGGAAGTCATAATTTTTGGCTATTTTGATCATTTTTCCTTGTGCTTTAGATCCTTTTGAAGTCTCACTCCCTTGATTTGAGTGGTTATATTATGTGGTAGTGAGTTGATGTAAGCTTTATCTGGAGGGGTATGCTCACCACCTTAAATGAATAGCCTCAAGCTAAAGCTTGTGTAAGACAGTTTTCAGTTACTTTGTTTTGACGGTTATTCTTGGGCATTACTTGTACTCCCTGTAGTATCCAGTGTCCACTGTGTACACAACTAATGTACCATGATGGCAAAGTTCCCTGACAGCTAATTTTAGAATCTATTACATAGCCGCCCTTGCTGGTTGTGCGGACATTGCATACAGAGGGGTTATTGTTCTTCACCAGTTGTTTCCCTGGTCTAGCTGGAATCGTTATCAGAGAATGTTAGGGAGTTGAGGTTTGATCTTGGCTTGGTCAAGGCCCTGCACCAGTGGCATAACCAGACTTTTTATTTAAGGGGGGGGGGGGGAGACAAGTGATTATGGCACTTTCTAAGTGTAGTGTAGCATATACCACTAAAATTTTTGCCAAAAGTTCCTCTCATAGTGCAGGAATTGGCAGTTCCCAACCTTCCAGACCTTGTGAATTGTGGCCAAATATTCTTCATTTTTGACAAACCACATTTAGAAATTTACACTTCCAAAAGGTCAGTCTCTGCAAGGGTTGTGAGTGAAAGCCACAAAAAGAAATTGTTGATTAATTTTTGATAACATCAGTAGTGCTAGTTTAGTTCAGTTTAAATTGATGTATTCAGGCAATTACAGGGGGTTCACTAAGTAGAGATGCAACATTCTTATTTGTCAACAAAAGCCTACATATTTCATCATACTAGATTCTTTTCTTTTCATTAATTTGTTTTTTACAGAATCAATATTAGACTCCACACGACTTAGCAGCATTTACTTAAAGGAACTCATTGAGTTGACATCAATAAAGTTTGTGGTGGTTTTGAAGGATATAAACACATGACAATACTTACAATTAGCATAAGTAGTCAAGTTTCACATCCAATAGTTATGAAAACTGTCAAAATTTTCAAATTTTTGGCTGTTAGTTGCACTGGTTGTGTGCTTGTGAATGTAGTACTAGTATGAAAAGTGTCTGGTCACGAATTTTCATAAACCAAATTAAATCATTAATTACTTACTCATTAATGTTCCATTGTATGTGAAACATTGGGATCTTCTTAGTTTGACCATTTTTCACTTGTATGTGAAGGAAACTTGACGGGTGTAGATAAATTTAGTGAATTTCAGGAAACAACTCAATGAGCCTCTTTAAAAAATGCATGGTGTGGTTTTCATCCAATATTTTTTTACTCACCAATTTCATTGGGGGTAGTGGGAGGGGACAATCAGACATTTGACAGCCCCCTCTGGTTATACCACTGCCCTGCACAAACTGGTGGCATGTACTAGAAGTCTACTTTCTGATCCCTATCCCTGTCCCCTGTGGGCAGTGTTATATAGCTAAGATTTATCCCTGAAACCAACTTTGCTATTTGTCAAATAGCAACTCCCTGCTGAAACGGTCCAGCTGCGAAAGTTAGTTGCTAGGTCAACAGTGTTTATGTGCTGGCTAGCCCAACATGAGTTTGTGTACAGTATGAACGATGTTAGGACCATAGATGTGTTCCAAATTAATTTTCAACTGGACGCTTCCTAACATCAGAAGGGTTGAGCAACTGCAGCATCGCTGCTCTAGTTTTCCTTTTTTTACTACTTCATGGTGAGATCAAAGGAATTGCTTGGCTGGATGTATGTTTTGAGAACACAAGCTCTGGCTCTGAGTTTCCTGTGAAATTTTTTCATTAGCATGACCCTAAAAAGTGGGCTGTCATGATGTTTGTGGTATCAGAAAAGACTGTATACTTAATGAACAGCATTTCATCAAATTGATGAAAAAAAAGTCCAAAATGAAGAATGATACAGGTGTAAACTGAAAATTGTATTTTCACCTGAACATCTGAAATTGCACAGAACAGTCATTTAAAGACCTGAGTTTCTTCAATTCATGTAATTTACCACAGGGCTTTGTATCATTTCAATTTACCAGTGCTCCAACTGGTAGGATGAAGGTCAGATGACAGTTAAGTTGGTGGTCCGAGATACAGTGGGGCCGACTGTGTTATTGGGAATGCCACACATATGACATAGCTAAAGACAACATCAAAGGTAAAACTTTAGGCCTTTATATTGCTACATGTACATAATGGACATTCCACAGCACTTGAGGCCCTCTCATTGGATGGATGTTTTGTAGATCGTAAATACTTTAAACCTCACAGAGCATGGGACCCCCATAGATCTGGAAACAAACTTAAGGATTAAGGTGCATTATTTTAACCCAAAAGTGTCTGCAGACCGTAGGATAACTTCACATGTAAAGGTGCTGACAGCTCAATCAGTTGTAGATGGTACTGGTAATATGGTTTCATCCAACCGCTGAATATTGCCCTAGAGGTGGAAAAACGACTAGCTTCTAAGACTTTGAAAAGATAGTTTGGAGTGATAATTGAAAGTACAAATGCAGTCCAGCAGGGGACCACCAAGAGGTACATCAATGAAGAGAAGCCATCCCTGTTATGGATGTTTAGAGAGATGAGTGCAGTTGGTGTGTTGACCAGCTGGTAAGTTTCTTGCTTGCAAAACATCAGACTCAGACAAATGTTGGGGACATCAAGTGGTCTGTAAGTGTTGCAACCTGCCCATTTTGAGTTTGCTTTTCCCTGCAAAGTGTGTCATGGCTAGATAGGAAATTTGAAATGAAATGCTGATCTGTGTTTGTTTTCTAACATTTTTTTTTTGTCAGCAGAGTACTTTATCACAATGCAGTATATATGATGTGACCATGTACTGTATGACATCGCAGAAAAGGTTAGAGATCATCTTCTTAAGATGAGCATCAACCTTAAATTGTACAAAGTGTCATGATATGGCAACAGAAAAGAATGCAAAAAAAAAAAAAAATGTGTACCCAAGCAGACAACATATAGAACATGAGTGCTGCTTTGCCTTTTCAATATATTTAATTTCTCCTTCAGAGTACTTAAGGTTCAGGCACATTCAGATTGCAATTTACAAACTATTTTTTGCCTTGTCAAGGCTATGCTAAAATGATAAGGGTGTGCAACTACTGAAAGGTTAACAATTAGACTTCACAAAGTAGATGGTAACATAGTCTGGACCTCAGATTGGTAAATTGCCATATATCTGGAGCCTGTTGGGGAGTTCACTCATTCTAGGGAGCTGTTATTGAGATGGATATACAATGGAAAGTTTTGAGTTACTGCTAATACTTTTAAAACCCATCAGTTCATGCTGATAAGATGTCTAGTTGGCTCAAAGGTGTTTTTCTCCTTTATTTGGCAGTTCCAATTTCATATCATTAACTGACCAACATCATTTAAGTCAAGGAGTCCACCAACATTTTAACAGCAGATGGCATAAAATGCCAAACAACTGCCTAATTACATTAATTGAAAGCATTTCCTTTTTTCTGTTTTAAGAAGGCAAACATGCAAAAGAGCTGAAAAGACGGAAGTCTAACTTTTCGACAACTACTGTACTGCAGATGAGAAACGTCTGCAAGGTTCCTGAAACAGCCAAGAAGAGATCCTTGTGCATGTTTTGGCATGCAACTTAATCACTTAAATTATGTTAATATTTTAATAAGTGTCACAGAGCATCAAAAGGTTGAGTAATTATATATTTCCCCGACGACTGACAGTGCTGTGGCAGTGGAGGAAACCTTCCTCTGCTGCTGCTGTAACTGCAGCAAGCAATAGTTTCTGCGTTGTCTTTACTTTCTCATCTCGTACAGTGTAAGCCTGATAGAAATGTCAAGAAGGACACAAAAGAGATCACTGTGTGACCATGGCAGCATAAACCCTTACTTCAAAGCATTGTGTATCCATTTCAATAACAATTCCTTGGTTATACAGTGTTGATCAACATTCTGTCTCATCATCTAGGGCTGCTGTGTGTATCTGGGTCCACATTGTAGTGACACTCCAACGCCATGTTCATTCCAGTCCTTTGTTGATAACCTTCAGCGCTACAGCAATATCCTTCCTCCGATAACCGGTTTCGTTGAAGACCTCCTTGGATGTCATCTTTTTGTGTTAAATTTATGCAAGTAAATTTACTGCGCACAGTGTGCAGTATACAGTAAATCATAGGAAACATTGTAGTGTCTTGTGTTAAATTCTGAAAGGCTTGAATATACAGTACTTAGTACTGTACCACAATCATGTCATACAGTACCAGCAGACCTCACTCAGAGCAAAGTGTACAGTTTTGTTTTACTATTCTGTTTGTACTGCTGCAGTAGGACACAGAAGTGCTTTTTCATTTTTCTCTGCAAGATTCTGGATGTTAAATGATACTCCCATTGTAAAGAATAATTTAGCACAGCTTTCTTATACCTGTGTACTGTATGTACCTGTTTTGGAAACTTCAGTTTTCGGCCTGTAGTAAATGATTTACTGTGGTGGAATCCCACATGTACAAGTAAACTATGCACCATGCATCAGTTATTCATGTATGCACTTGTACAGTGTCTTAAATGGTTACTGTACTAGCTTGGACCTTAATTTGTTTGTTACACTGTTAATGTTACTTGTAACTGCAAGCACTTACCTTGTTGCCTTGGCAGCATTTTTTCAAAAGCAGGTTTTGTCGTTCGATCCCCAGTGTTTGGTGTCATACTGTCCTGCCAGTGTGCACTGTCAAGTCAGTGGGTTATTGTTATTGCCTTGTTTGTCCTGCTGTGTAATGTACAGCAATACAAAAGTACAGTATCTCAACATGATCACTGTATAACAGTACCTGTAGGAGATGTATGTTGATGGTGTACTGTAATTGATGCTGAATGTGCTCAGCAAGGTTGCAGTTGTGGTGGGCGGCACAGGGTGGCCCCCCTCGGCAATCAGTTTATGATGTTTGACACAAACCTTACAAAACATATGACAGGAGACTTGTCCATTATTTTGCGAGTGCTTTCCCATAACAGTGCTTGCGATTACATAGAGTGCTCAGGGGGCACTGCTCCCGGGGCCCTACCAGGTATTTCCCCACCAGGGGCCCTGGTGTAAGCCTCTGGACACCACCAGAAGAGGCTGGTACCCTTCCTTGGAGTCCGGCACTAAAATTTGCTTAGCTACAACCCAGGTGATCAGATTAGAGTTTTGTACTGCATTTCAAGGATTATTCTACATTCAGACATTTTAGAATTCAGTTCTTCGTTTTTCATTACCAGTAGTGCTTCTTCTCCTAGAACCCATTTTTAAGTTTTGATCTGCGCTGTATGCAAAAAAACTGGTGAGGTGTTAATCCTTTAGTCTAGTATTTCAAAGTTAAAACAGCACTGTGGTGCCACTTCATTTAGTCGAGCACTTGCCGCTGATCGAGAGATAGTGAAATCGGAGAAGGTTGCTGTCAGCTGAGCAGCAGGAGGAGGAATACCATCACTGGAAGAACGGCAATCTCATTATATGATCATCATCATCTCTCTTGCCTTTTGAGATGCAGAATGGTACGAACGGAAATAGTGAAGTGTGTCAACAACTCTGTTTCAGTTCCATGGGCATCAAACCGTTCCAACTGATGGAGAATTTAAGTCAAGTGCTATGGAGGTATAGAGGTAAAGCAAGGGGGGGGGGGAACCTATTTAGTCTATTAAAGTCAGTTGTTAACCTTGCGTGATGCAGGAGTATTGTGCATCTGGCAAGAAACTGTGTAGTCATACAGTATAGCCTTTCTAACAACTACCTAGTATAGCCTCATTTAATTCTTGGTACCAAATTCAGGTGCACAATTGATGACCAGTTTGCTCGTGACTACAGTATGTCAGATAATTGTGTACTGGCAACCAAGTGAATTGACCTACATCGGTTACAAAGTCGCTTGACCGGTCTGCTGGTAACAAAGTTGATCTGCTAGCTGTTACTAAGTCAGTTGACCTGCTTGTAACTCAAATCAGTTGACCTGCTAGAAACTTAAGTCAGTTGAACTGCTACAGTATCAAAGTCAATTGACCTGCTGGTAGCTAAGTCAGCTAGTCGGCCTGCTACTATCAAAATCAGTTGGCTTGGTAGTAACTAAATTAGTTAAAGACAATTGATTGTCTTGTGAATCGTGTGAATGGATGAGCGTGTGTACATACTGTAGTTGTGTGTAAGTTACTTGTGCACAAATAAAACCTCTGTTACTTGACAAACCGTCGATTCACTTAAAACAATGCAGTAAGCTCCCAAACAATGCGTTAGTGAGGTATCAAATTCTGAGGTGCTCCATTCATGAGACATGGTGAGACAATCCGTTGCCTTTAACGCACCTGCTGACATCTTGCTACACTGAGCCTTGAAATATTTGACTTTCTCTGTGCAGTAAATACCTAATTGTTGCAAGAATGAAATCATGCAGAATTTGAAGGGTTTTTTTTTTTATCGTGAAACCAGATCAAGAGCTCATTAATAACGCCAAAGCTGATGTATCACATGATATGGAAAATTGAGGATAATTAAATGAGCCTGAGAGTGTGCACATTGCAACTGGTGAGATAAGTACGGTATAAAGTCAGATGGATGTGACGTCCTACTCTCTAGTAGCCCACGGAGGCTGATTCAGGGGGTACAGGGAGCAGTGGTAGAACTTTATATGGGAGTGCCATCTCACGGTTTTGAGCAGTGCTCCAGTGTGGACAAGGGACTAGTGTAACCACTCGGTAAGAGTAAGTCATGGGGAGACAGATGATAGTACAACGTTAGCTCTTGCATTCCATCAAAGGAAGAAAGAAAGGTTGGAATCATGTCAGATTGGTATGTGATAGGAACAAATCACATCATGAGAAATGTTTGGAATATGTGGCAGTATGCTTACAAATGTCATGTGTGACTGTTTCTGAAACATAGTTCATGTTTGCCACTGTAATGTGTGAAAAAGAGTATGTTGCCTCTCAAAGCTGTCACAACATCCAGTCAAGATTGATTGGCTTCTATTCAGGGAATTCATAAAAAGGAGGGTTTTCTAACTCCATGTGCAAAGTGTTTCATGTCTGATCAATCACATTGCACATTTCATGCAGGTTAAAGGCGGTCATTGAAGGAAACTTTGAACAGTGCTGTTTTGAAAGGTCTTAAGGAGATCTGCAACTCCACAGATCAAAGTACTGTACAGTTTTAACTACCGCATATTACTGTGGACAGTCATGCTCATAATTTATGAGGGAAGTGGTACAGTATTATAATTGCTTTAAAGGCTTCAACTGCATGGTGTGTGTTTTTGTTTGTGATGTTAACACTTTCACTGATATTTTTCACTTCCCTGCCCCTTCTCCCACACTGTTCCCTTCCTCTTCTCCCACCATCTTCTTATCCTTCTCTCATCCCATTCAACCCCTTTCCTATCCCTCTTAACCCCTTCCCCACCCCTTGTCTTACTATTTTCCTCATCCTGGACTCTAAATTCTCATATTATCTTCTGTACACTACAATACAGTATGCATGCTAAATTACAGTAGTCTCTGGGATGCTGCTGTTTTGGCACTGTAAGCATCGTAAAGTGGTTATTAAGTTTTTAAGACCTCTGAAATTTCACTCCCATTTCAAAACTTACATCTGACCATTTGCTTGACTTGACAAGTTGTTATTAGACATCTCCATAAACATCTCAGGTCGTAAATCATCTCCCCACATGGGGAAGTTATACCATAACTGTGCTGCAGTATTAGTATTGTTGCGATATTGGTATTTATGATATATTGCTATGAGACTTTGTTCCCGATGTTGTTTGTGCAATGACCCAAACAGCATCGTCAGTACACTTGAAGAAAACATGTTTCTTAGAACAAATTTCGATAACATACTGAACGCCATGCGTGGAAACAAGAAATCAGACCTAGGTTATATTAAACTTTAATGAACTAGTTTGATTGTTATGAAAATAAAGTGCCAGGTCAAAGGTTGGACTTACTTGAGCTGTACAATGTGACTCCTGTACACAGTCCATTGTTTTACACGGATTTATTCAGGTGTGCTTTGGTGCCAACTTACCTCTATGATATTATGATATCATTTGGCAATTGACAGAAAAGTGACATTGTTTTTGCAAATTTCATATTGCAAGAACATATGGCATTTTTTTTTCTTTTATAGAACTGGTACCTACTAGCATGCAGCAGAGAAGGTTTGTGTTGTCAGAGTTCAATTTCATCTATGAGAAGATAAATCAGCAAAGTTTTGTTACAAAGTTATGATGAAGATAAATTGCAATTGGACTCAGGTATTCTGCTGAAAAAAAAGAAAGAAACAAAAACCAGTTCTTTCTTTGTATACGTGTATGAATAGGCATACATTGTGACAAAAATGGCATTAAGCTATTTGGTTGTATTTGTGCACAGGTATAAATACACATGTATTGTGAAAAACTTCCGAAGAAAGTTGAAACTCTAGATCAAAACAAATAAGATGATGAAAGAAGTACTGTACGGTGGAAGATGGCCATACAGTTGTCTGCCTCATGTAAACCTCCAGGTGACCAAAGATGCCTCAATCAGTGTTCAATAAAGTTGGTTTTCAAGACCGACTCACCTGAGGCTCTGGTTTTCTCATCATCTCTAACCCCTATCGAGTTTCCTTTCAACTTAATTCAGAAGAACATTAGCCCAGGAGAGAGCTTTTGTGTGCCATCCAACTCTGAAGAATGCGATCATATCATGAGCATTTGCCCTTTGCCTGCATCTTCTCCATCCTCCCTCCTGCCTCAAGGTTCTGGGAGTCTTGTGTGATACGATAGCTTTTAAACCCGTCTCCCATCGCAAAACTGCGACGAATGCTGCCGCAGAGGCAGACAGCACAAGGTTATGTCCTGTCAAGTCTAGAATAAGAATGCATAATCTCTGTAATTTCTCCCAGGTCTGAATCATCTTGGATGTCTGCTCTGGACCACATCCTCTCTCCATGAATGCTGAATGCTCTAGTTGTTGAGATGCTTTGCAATTCGGCATGAGTAACATGAAAATGCTGCTGCATTTCTTTCACATTTGAAACATTACATAAGGATGGTCATTGTAACAGTAAGTGATGTGATATATCTACTGTGGATGTACAGTGTATGGCTACATTACTCCCTCTGCAGGTCTGAACATGGGGGAGGTGGTGGGGGTGGAAGCCTTTTGAGCTGTTACAATTAACATCACACCAAACGAAATTTAACTCCACTCTCATATCCACTGGTGGACTGTTTTATTAAAAATGAAAAGAAGCTGCTCAGTCAGTGATGTGACATATCAACTGTACAGTACGTAAACGTGTAGATTCCACATACAGAGAAATAACAAACATTCCCTGCAAAATGAACTTAACTCTCTGATTACATTAACTATAGTGAGGCATAACCAGAGAAACATAAAGCAAACACCGCAATCCTGAGGAAGTGTGTATAAGTACATTAGTTTTATTTATTGTGCTGCTCTTTGTAGAATGGTATTTTGGATAATTTATTGTAGCCAGCTGTACTTTTGTACTTTTTGTATATTTTTCTCATTTGCTTCTTTTTATTCATTTTTGTACACTAACCTTTTTAAAACTCAGTTTTAATGTCCTGTTTGTAAATATTTATATTTATATTGGAAATAAAGAAATGAAATTGATGCCAGAATTAGACATATATTGTATTTACTGTAACAGTTAATGCAATGTTTATATCACATTGAACCGCTCAGAAATTTGAAAATGCAATAAATTAATTTTTTTAATTGCAGTTCAGATGGAATATTACATATAATTTCAAAGGTTGTCCTTCTTGATTGTTCTGAAACTTTCTGAAAAAGATACAAAAAGTATTTTAACTGAAGTGCATTCAGTGTACACTGGAGTCATGTGAGCAGCACAATGAAACAAACACGCTCTAATGCGTGTCTTCGTCTTTGAATGAAGAGTACCTGTGAAACATGACCAGTGCAGTCAAGGCAGCAACTGGACGTTATAGTAGGCTACAAACAAATTTCACTAGCAGAGTGCAGTGAAGATGTGGCCTAACCATTCTTTAACTGTGGTGTTGCCAACTGTACTGCTAGAAAGTAAATCAAACTACTGTACAGTGAGTGTACTCGCAGAGTCTACTCTGAAAAACATTCATAATTCAACGTTCGTACAACTGCATCCTGAACTCCCATATTGAAATTTTGATTTAATCACTTGGCCTCAGAGAGGAAGTCTAGGCGGGAAGAGTTTGTTATCAATATTGCAAGGATGAGAAATTATGGATTTGTATTGCCAGCTGCTGTCTCCAGAGCATTCAGCACTGTTGAAGGGTGGAGAGGGAACACATCGGTTGTTAGGGTTCCCTGTTTATATAAGGGAAAAACTACCTGAAAAATCGGTACAGTCCAGAGTTCACTGCATTTTCCAGGTATCGAGCAGTGGACATCACCAAGCATTTTAGGCATTCTTTGTTGTCTTCATCATTGATGTGATTTTGCATGTTTTCCAATGTAGGCAACTGGTGTTAAAGTGTAACAAGCAAGTAAGACAGTGAGAAATTTGTATCAAACAACTGTAGATTTAAAGGGAAATAAGGCGTTTGTTACACAGAAAACAACCATATTTTTAAAACCAATGTCTGTGGACATAGAATGATAGATTATTCAAAATAAGAAAGGACCATAGTCCTCTTTTCAAGAAATAAGTATGACATGGAGAGAAATTCAATTATTTGTTGCTAAACTATAATTTGTTCACCCAAACTTTTCAAATTCAAATGATGCATCTTCCATTACTCATTCCATGCATAATGTTTTGAGGAGATTAAGCTTTGACAGATGTTTATTGATGAGACTAAATGGCTTAACAATGATTAAAGCTTTTTCCTTTGTATGCCATGTTTGTTCATTTTTAACGCCCTATTTCCCTTTAAAAAGAGAGCTGGCTGTGTCCGGAAATTGGAATTGACCGTGGACCTTTATGATTGTACATGGAGTTGAGACAGAGTGAAATAAACCAACTTCACTTTCAAGTGTAATTGTCTAGATACAGTACTGTACTTTGGAATGGACTGGTTGCTTTCTCACACTGCAACAGTATGTGGTATGCAACTACAGCTTTCTGCATTCCCCTGAGGGGCTCTCATGGCCTGATAATTGCCATTACAAAAGGGTTCACTGCAATTGGCAGGTGTTGGATTTGCAGTGGAGTGGCCACTTCCATGCTACATCGAGGGTGCCCGTTCCCATCAGAAGTATTTAAAAATCCCAAGCACACATGTGGTGAGAAGAGCAACGGGGAGGAGAGAGTGTGGGGGAGCTTGCTGAGGTTGGTGGGGTTTTCTGAAAACCTCAGTTGAATTGCTTGATTTAAAATGAGATTGAAACTTCCTAGGTAGGGGCTGTTGCTATTAGTTCAGCTCACATACTGTCGCACATATGAACAGATGAACACCTATCTTTCTCAGTTCTCACCGAATCCAAAGTTTAGTCTGCCTTAATTGATCACAATTATAGATTTCATATAGCATGAAATATCATAGAGAGTCTCCTACAATAAAAATATCTTCCACCTGTGTGTCCTTGGTAACCTCAATAATTGTTCAGTCTAGCAACACCATTGAGTGATTTTGGAAAGTTTAAGGTCTGGAAATAAGGTTTGAAGAACCCAAGGCTGTTTGCCTCAGTGTATCCATGTTTCGAATTATGATATTGGATGAATAGACTAACAATAAGGAAAATGGGGCATCGAGGTGATTTTGAAAAGCCTGAAGACCTAAAGTTTATATAGCCTCTGGCTGTGGGCTCCTATTCCAACTATAGAAGTTAAGATTATACCTCTAGTGTACTTTTGCTGTGAAAAGTGTTTTTGAAACCTCTATGCAGAGAAGGTACTAATATTAATTTTCATACTTGCTATGTACTCAAAGGTAGCTACAGTAAAGGTAACTGCTTTAGAACTTGAGAAATTGCTAGGTTTACTCAATTTAGGGGCAGTGTCACATGACACAGAGTTTCCATGTAACTGATCCAGTCTGGAGTTAAACTGCTGTTAACTACAGTCTTGTGATTAACCAGTTCTTAAAGGTGGATGGTGGGTTATCTGGTGAAACTCTGTGTACATGGATTGAGGCAATGAGACCTTGCTAATGAAGATAACTGCAGGTAACTTATTAAATCAACGATTAAAATAATAACTGTCAGGTAGTGTTTCCCTTTGAAACAGATCAACAAAAGGAAGCCTTCATTTTGTTGATAGTTGGAAAGTTTATTTCAAGAATGCAAACATCAGCTTCTTGTGATAAAGAATGGGTTTCCTGTTTTGTATTCCAGGCGTGCAGTATACACTTTGTTGACTAAATGTATGTGTACTGTACTTTATTTTGGCTAGCATTTTTTCATTCTAATATGGGGCAAAACAGATTTTGGGTGTCCCAGCTTTAAACCAGGATGATTTACTGACTTTTATAAACTTTTGTAGAGACTTGTGAGGGATTCTACGTTGGCGAATAAAGAATAATTTCCAGGACCTCTGCCCGTGATTTGTGCTGTAAATTCAGCCATGCTAGGTGATTGAAGCTCATTTACTGTATATATGACCAGATTGGTCAAGACAAAAGCTTTCCTATGCAATTAAGCCAAAACGAAGACTACTTTAAAGCTTTGTGTGGGAAGATCATGCCTGTTGCATATAGGTTCATGGCCAGTGGCATCAAGATCAGCCTCAGAAAATATTGATCAAACTTTGGTGGCATCAAGCTTAATGAATTTTCAAGCTGGTCCATTTTAAGTGAATCTAAAAGAAACACTGTTAGTTACTTTGTATTGATATTTCTCATGTTTACGTTTCATGATGTTTCTTATCGCCATTCACAATTTGTGAATGGAATGAGCTTCTACATCCTCAAATAGTAAACAAGAAAAATAAGAAATGAAAGTAAAACAGGGTGCTCTCCCAAATGTCAACAGGCATCTGATGCCTTGCCATTAAAACACTTCCTGGAAGTGCCAAAATGTTGGCAGTATTTGTCAGGTCCAGAGACTTTTGATAGAGAAGTTAGATGAGCTGAGCTTAGAATGCCGGCACACTCTTCGCTCTTGGAACTCTCTCTATCCATACACGTGTAGATACAGTCTTAGTACTCTAATCCAAATTTCGGCTATTTATGTAAAGAGCTTTCACGGCTGGCCGACTCTAAGCTCCCCTGAAAACTACAGTAAATGATCAATTTTCATGATTGAGGCCAAAAGAGGAGAACCTAAGAAGGAGAAAACAAGCCTTTGTGCAAAGGAAAGACTATATATGCAAGCAACAAAACAAAAACAAAAAAAATTTCTTAGGGGAAAAGAAAGAATAAATTTTAAGCATTATAGAAGAATATTATGAAAGGTTACAAGTGCGAGACCGAAAAGAGAATCAGGCTGATAAATGTTGCTGATTCTTGTGCTTGAATGACGGAGACAGTTTCCAGGGCATTCCTTGGATTTCATTGTGCTTCACAAAACCGAACAATTTATGATTGGAAGCAGCCATTATTTAATTCTGTCCTATGTCTGAAACATGCAGCATTGTGATCAGGATACTGCACTACGTATATTGCGTCTATTCAGTGCCAACTTCATATTTCATTCCATCTGACACAGTTTTTATTGATTCAGTATCAAATTTTGTCTCTTTCCTCTTTGTGTGATTATTCTTGTTTGTGGATGCTATCCATATTTCTAGAGAAGTGATTATCTGTCTAGCTGAGAAAGCCCAGGCATCACCGAAAACGATGAAATGAAAATAATAACGCAGAGAAGGAAAAAAAAAAAAATAAAAGAAAGATATGTAGCCAAAATAGGTAAAAAAGGAGCAATTTACTTTCTGGTTTCTAGTTTGTTGATTTTAGTCAGGAGTGTCTGAAATTGAGAGGAGGCAAAATTTTCTCGATGACGGATGGAGATGTACATGTTTTAGTGCGTCCTTTGTTTAAAATGTGGAAACAGTATTGATGTTGTTGGCTATCTTCAGATGCATAAAAGAACTGCAAAGAGTTTTGCAGAGTTTGAAATGACAGGCATGTGAGAAAATGTTTTACTTTATGGAGTGTACCTTTACAGTATGTGAACTATAAGTTGGAAAGTCATTCCACATGTGCATGCTGAAGTTATTGTATGATGGGAGGGGATTGGGTGGGGTGTCAGCAAGGAAAGTACTGTAGCACAAGGTTTTGTCTAAGCTTGTTTTGTCCAGTGCTAACAGTCGGTCATCTTCATGATATTTAAATTTTATTGAGGTCTGAGGAACCTCTCACGTTGGGGTTATTTGGAGGGAAGGGTCACATGAGAAGAGATATTCATGCTGTACACATATCTTCCTAAATTCCCAAACTTGGCTAGAAAATTGATGCCACCAGTTTAGGTGTGATGAAAATAGGTACTGTGTAAGATGTCTTTTTGCAACTTGTTGACCAAAACAGAACCTGAAATATGGAACAGGTAGATCTTCTCCTAATCGTTTTGCACACAGTATTTGCATAAAGTACAGATGTTTCGATCCTTTGGTTGGATTGGTGGGCCCTAGGCAGTTGGTTTTTTATGTTTTTAAGCAGCAGAAAACAAGATAAGTTTTCAACAATTTTATGTAACTTAATAATTTATAAGTAATGTACAGTCATCAGATCACCTGACTTAGGAGTTTCTAGTCTGCAAATGGTGAGTGGGTATGTTGACCCATGATCGCATTGTAAAAATTTGGTCGCAGTTTAGTTGCTGTGTATGGTACTGCTCTCAGACCCTACTGAAGCTGCACAAATGAAACTTTTTTCCCTGCCGTTTCATGGTTTTTTGTCAATGAATTTACATGAAGCACGATTATAAGTTACTACACTACTACTACTGCTACTATATACTACTGTATATAGCCCGCAGAATCTCTTGTTTTTAATCACGTTGAACAATTAGGCCAAGAACCTCTGGTTTTTATGACGTTGAACACGCCTTGACTAATAGCACACCAAAACAACAGGACCGTCCAGTTCATTCTAATTTTCTAGACAGTTTTAATGATTGTGCATCCCTTGTTAGTCTAAATTTTCAAATTTGCCAGCACAAATTAAACTAATGCGAAGTTCATCGATTTTTAAACAATCAGCCACAATGCTTTTTCCTTGGAAGGAATCTGGGTTCATATCTCCAGATGTTTCGAAAACTTAACAAGGAGGTTAAGGTTTGTAAATGAGAATGACATGCTGTATAGATACGCATACCATAGTTCAGTATAGTCCGTATGTATTGTGACTTAAGATTTGACTTCAAGGCAAGGAATTTAATTTTCAGTGAAGTCACAGTGCAATGTGCAGTCTCTTCAGCCTGTATCAAAGCATGTGATGCAACTGGCTAATCATTCCATAAAATTGAAACTTATAATGTCATGAGAGATGTTCTAATGATGACAAATACATTTTCTTTTTTTTTAATTATTTACAATGCTGAACATATCTTTGGAATATCGGCTGTCTGTTATTTGTGTACCCATGTTGTGTTCACTCCGTCTGTATCCCAAGAATGACGCAGAATGTAACTTCAAAGGTTCTTACTGGTATCATTTAAATTCATTTGGATGCGGTTTCTTAATCCGCCCCAAGTTCAGCTGATGGTTCCCTTCGTGTAGTTGTGAGTGTACGTGCTCGAAATTAACAGTGTTTGCTCTGCTATTCCTCTCTGTGAAAATTCTTACTGGTAAAGGCTGCAGTTGTCATTGAGAAGCTTGAAATGTTATATGGACTTCAGGAAAATCAGACAGAAGTTTTTGATTTCCTTTGAGAATCTGTAATCAGAATAATGTATTGGAGGGCTGCTGAAGGATTTGATTTGTCCCGAGATTTTGTCAGCAGCTTTAATAACTTTTATGAAATCTGGTGGGTGAGGTTGAACCATTTGGAGGACTTGATAGCATTCCTTCTTAATTAATTCATCTCTCCATGACTCTTTAAGACGTTTGTTCTTCTTCTGTGGGTCGTACTTGCGTGTAGTCTTGTTGTCTCCTCAGAGAGCTAAAACCAAAATTTTAAGAACCTACAGTAGAGCACCAGAACCAAACAATGAGATTTCTGACGAAAATGCACACAAGTCAAAGATTGCTTGAGATATCTTGGCACCTGCCTCAACCTACTCCTGTGATGATGATGATGATGATGATGATGATGATGATGATGATGATAATGATGATGATGATAATGATGATTATGATAATGATGATGATTATGATGATAATGATAGTGCCAATCTGCCAGGTGGTTTTCCTTTTGAAGTGCTTGACTTAAGGGTGAATCTCACCTGTCTCCACAGAACCATCGTACTATAATCGGTGAGTGCAGAATAAACTGATATGAAGTTGCCGTCAGTGGTGTGATGCATGTACTAGTGGTACAGAAACATCTCTAACCGATGCAGCTCATTTTGTGCAGTGTAGGTAGACACATGTTTTCAAGAGGCAGGTTAAGGATACTGAGTCATTCAGATAGTAAACACCGCTCACTAACAAACTCGCCCTTTTCATTTTTTTTGTCACATTGCATATATTGAATTTGTGAATTTATGAAAGGACAGAGTGAAAAGAAAATGAAAAATTCTTGCCACATTTCCAAACAATCTCGTCAAGTCCCATATCCCACTGAAAAAGAACATTTACTTCACTCTCTTGCTTACTTGTCTCCTCACAACAAATCCACTCCCATCCCTACAGTGCCAAGAGTACTGGTAACCTTTAATACAGCCCTTGGCGCTGTGCAGATAAAAATACTGAACCCACGCCTCTTTCACTTTCTGCCATCCTTACTGTATGTGCTAAGAGGGTGGAGGTTCCAGGAAATTTGTATCCAAGTTTTCTACCTTTGGGTCCTCTATTAGGTTTACCTTGACTCACAATTCACCGTGGAAGGGAAGTTCTGACAAGTCTACACAGTTTTTACTATAGTAAGTATCCTTATCTTACTAACGTAATTTTCATGTTAGAAGTTTTGGCCTAGGTATGTGTTGTTTCATGGGAAGGCGACTTCATGGGAAGGAGCTTCACGGGAAGAGGGCCCTAGTCAAGTATTAGGCCTGACTGCGCCAGTAGCAGTGTTAAAGGTAACCAGTGCTCTTGGCACCATAGATGAGAGTACATTTGTTGTGAGGAGACAGGTAAGTGAGTCATTTGTAAATAACCACACCAGGTGAGATTTGGAATGTCTCTGGAAACTTGTTGACACCACAATGACACTATAACATGTGTCTTGAATCTGCACTGCTTCATTGGAAGGTTGAGAGTGGCAGTTTGATTACATAGAGATGAATTTACTGAGATTGGTATCGTTTCCCAATAGTCTAACATGAAATTCTGAAAGGAACACAAGAAAATTTGACTAATGCTCTCCCCCTCTCTCTTAAAAATTTCACCTCCCTTTAGCATTTAGAGAGTAGGGGGGAGGACCTTGATTGCCAATTGGTTTTTGTGTTGACCTGTATAGTTTTAACCAGCCGTTGCAGTATAAAGGGTCCTTGATTGGCAATCTACTCTTTGGGTTGTCATAGTCCAAGGAAAATGACTCTTGAAACCAGCTGTTATAAAATGAGGGTAGTTCATTGTAACATACATCTTACATAACTTTTGACATAAGAAGGAAATGTGAAAGGTTTCATAAGGTTTTTGTTACAACTACGTACCCTTCTTTAAAATAATAAAGAAGTGTTGATTTTTTTATTGTCCCCATTTCAAGCTTAATTGAATTGATTAAATTCAAAGGCCGTTTGTATCGAGGGAGTATACCTACAGCCATAAATGACACCTTCCAGTGGGTCTATTCAAGGAGGGCCGTCGGCACTGGAGACGCTTTGAAATCCATAATTCATCATTTAAAATGTTTAGATCCAGTTACAGCGGACAGGATTAAATCTGAATGGAAACTGGAATGTAAAAAAAAAAGAATATAAATTGAACAGCTTAAAAAACCTTGAATTGTTTAGATGAGTTAATTGGATATTTCTATGAACGCTAATTCTGAGATGATATAAATTACATAAGCGTGTATGATCCATCAAACCCACAGTTCTGTTTGCTGTAATAAAACAATGTTTACATCCGCAGTAGATAGTAAAGAGCAGCTTCGGTGTTTGAATGGAGAATATTGGCATACATACTGATCAATTTGTTAGAACTACAATAAAATGATGCATAGCGGTGAGTTGTTGCTACACTAATTGACATGTGTACAGTATATACGTGTGTGTGTCTCATCCTCGACAAGTCTGTCAGGCTGACCTTGTAACTTTTGCAATATTCTCAAATGATTATGAAACACAAGTACTTTATGCCGTAGTGATATTATGTCCAATTAAAATATGGTTGAATGGAAAAAGAACAAATTACAAGCCAAAAAAAAAAAAGCCAATTTGTAATCTGAGTGCAGGTTGTGTGTGATGGAGGCTGCTTTTGATGTGATTCTTACTTGTTTGACTCCATGAATTTAGTTACATGCATGCTCGTTGCTCTGTCACCGTTCAAATGGAAGGGATTAGAGGCAGTGACATGGGATACTTTGGAATGGATTAGAGGTGATGAAATATCATCCCTAGGAATAGAGGGTGTACATTTACAGTGCTTCAGCACTGAACAGTACTGCACATACTCCGATGTCCTGAAGCTATATGTCTGTCTAGAGAGATGTTTTATGCAAATATTTTTTTCTCACGTCACATACATTACCCACAGTGGAATGGCTTTTACTGTAGTAAAATATTCTTTTCACTTGCTGATGCTCACTGTACTAATTAGCATGCATTGATCTTAATCGTGAGTGTAAATGTCCATGAAGAGTTAATTCAGCCTACAGTATATGGCATGTGCAGTATGCATTACACATTCGGCACTCATCTTATCTGGAAAAACGAGAGGAGTGCACGGTCTGAGAAACACTGTAAAATCGTTCTCAGCACCCCTCATCACAACATCACGCGGTACATGATTTACGTTTATTCAATACCTCTATAGCGAATGAGATATTTTTCCCCCTTCCCTTTCCTTTGTAGTAAACAAAAAAGTTTATTGATGTATTGACTTTCGACACTCTCCTAATTAAAGCAGAAATGAGTTCCTCTTCATGAGCAGCAGTGATTGTGCCCTGTGAGGCAGGTGGTGGTGAAACAGGGCCTCAAGCTGAAAGTTAAAAGTGATCAGAGTTTTAGATGGATTTATGAGAGGTGACCGATCGAGAGACCATGATGACCAACATCCACTAGACTCCACAAGGCATGCTGACACAGTCTGACACTGTCTGACACCAACTGATGTGTGTCGTAGTGGTCGTCTGATACTGTAGTTAGACTGCACCGTGACTGACATTCTGACACGGTCTGGTGTCATCTGACCGTTGAAGTGCTGATCTGACACAGTTGTAGAATAAGCTGAATGCTGACATTGTCTAGCTTTAAGAGACTGTGATAGTGAGCTGGGATGCAGGCACGGTCTGACTTCAACTGCCTTTGTTACAGTACATTCACATTGCAGATATGCAGTACGTATGCAAACTGAGATGCTCACATGGTGTGACTTTATGTGACCGTGGTTAAACTGGTTTGGCATGTACTGTATGCTGTAGACTGCACACTGAGGTGCTCACCTGGTCTGACTTTAACGACCGTGGTTATATTATTTTGACATGTCTTTACTGTAGACTGCAAACTAAGATACTCACATGGTCTGACTTTAAATGACCATGGTAATAGTAGTACATGGCATGTATATGCTGTAGACTGCACACTGAGGTGCTCACATGGTCTGACTAAAAATGACTTTGGTAGTACTTCTTTGGCATGTATCCTATGGACTGTACTCTGAGGTGCTCATTTGGTCTGACTTAAAATGACGGTGGTAATACTACTGTAGTTTGGCATGTCAATACTATAGACTGCATACGGAGGTTATTGAAGTAAACATCAGGTTAGAAAAAAAATTCCCAGCATTCAAATTCAGCCTCTTACAGTAACGTCATCGACCTGTGTGTTTGGACTGTCAAACTATTCAGCTAAAACTGGGAAAGGAATAATGGCTAACCACTGATCCTCACGTGGTCTGACTAAAAATGATGGTGGTAATATTCTTTGGCACGTGTGCTGTAGACTGCCCCACGAGGCGCTCATGCGGTCTGACTGCAAGTGACCGTGGTAATAGTGCTGCAAATCAAGAGCGTCAACTGTAGACTGCACACATACAGGATGATACTGTTTGACTGTGACTGACCGTACAGTGCTGGACATGCTGTCATGGGCTGACTTCAAATAACCTTGGTAGTGGTCATGTCTAGCAAGTTCTACCCTAGGTCTGAAACAAACTGCTCCATTTGAGGTACTGCACCTCCTTGAGGTACAGTAGCTCAGATGATCATTTTCAGTGCACTGTGATCTGTGGATGGCAGATAGGCAAATACAGACTTTGTGAACATTGGTCATGAAGAATCCGGTTTAAACAACAAGCCACAATATTCTTAACTCTTTTTCTTGCTGGCTGTGTGTGACAGGTTTCTTTGTTGTAATACCTATACCAGGCATATGTGCAAAAACTGAGTGTGTAGATTTCAATTGTTAGTGTAATCAAGTTTCCTAAGTATACATTTTGAAGACACTACTGAAATGTTACTTGCAGATTTTGTTGCATTTCACAGTAGCTTTATTCTGTGCCATTTGTTTGTGTTCATACTGTACTGTATATATGTGAATACATTACGTATGAAGCGAATGTGAACCTCAGTTCTGTAAGTCTCATACGAAGATGCTGTGCTAGGAAATAAACGCCAGTCCAACTTATTTCAAACACACTGAGAATGCAAACTGTCAGAAATGATGAAAAAAACATCCAGAAAGACCAGAAAGAGGAGAAAGGAATATTGGTTGAAATCTCTGATGGCACATCACTGGCAAGTTAATTATAACCAGTGGGCTCTTGTGCTTCCACTTAAATTAAAGCTTGGTCCAAATGTCTGCCTTCTTCAACATTAAGTTGTCAGGGAAGAAAATTAACCTTGAAAATGTTTATAACGACAGCAGTTTTAATCAACATTTATAGTCCAGTGGCGATCAACGTTTTCTCTGCCTTTTCTTGCGATATTGCCCCGTGGACATAGCCGGCAAAATTCCAAGACAAAGTTTGGATGACTATTTCATGAGGAAGGCGGCAGCTAGTTAAAGCAAAAAGTCGTGCCGTTAACCCGGTGATATTGCATTGTTTCTGAGCCCGCCTGCAGATAAGAGACTAATGTAGCATAATGATTAGAACTGACATTAAGTGAGGATGATAGTAGCTTCTTTTTTTTGATGGTCAGAGCATCACCACCGATACCGCAAGAGACAACTAAGAGTAAATGTTCAGGAAGTTAGCCTTGAATCAAAGGCCTGCTGGGTATTAAAGTCTGTTGGTTTCGAGCAGTTTGAGGGACCTTCCAAACATGTCTTTGATCATATTGCAGGTCTTGCAAAAGTTTGATATTCTCTCAGTGCAACGTTCTTAAAGTGAATTCACAGAGGAAGGCTGGCAATTGCAGAAGGGCGCTGACCAGATACACACATGCACACACACACAAAATTGCTAGATGCTAGACCATGGTCAATACGGTAATGCATAGGTTGTATGAGGTGAGTTCGTCGCTAGCGAATTCCCAAACCAGGGAGTTTTGGGGATTGAGTGTGTACTGAAAAAACAAAGAGATAAGATTATGTTTGATCTTAACTCTTTCTTTATTTTTAAATGTACACGTGAGGTTGTACATGAACGGACTACAGTACTATGTGTCATTCAATGAAGGAAAATGACAGTAACTACTCTACTTCGTAAAGCAACGGGATTGGCATAAAAACAGTAAAAAACAGAAATCATATTTGAAAATAAATGGTTCTCACTATAACCGTCTACATAATGAATATGCAACAGTACACGTCTGTACACTAGTGTATCAAAAACATACTACTCAAGGAGTCGCTCCTTGGTAGGTATCGGGAATTGTAGTATTTGGTGAAAGGAAACACTGTATTACAAACGACCTACAAACTGAACACAACCTTGCCTACGGTGTCAGTTATCTTGAGTTGTGAACTGAATATTCAATACTAATATACTTCCCATTGCTTGCTCAAAGAAGCACAACATTGATTTGAATGAAATCTGTCAACCACTGCATTATCGTGTTCTGCACTTTTTGTCATTATGTTGGTAGAATCTGAAATCCTATGGCAAAATTTACCAACTGAAACCTATTTATCTTCTCAGATTGTCTGAATGGTGTAATTAAAAGCCTTACTAACCTTTTGGAGATGAAATTTCAATGTTTTTACTTTTTTCCTACGCACGCAATCACTTTAAGACACCTTCTTTCAAGGGTGCCGGGGGTTGGGGAGGGGGAGCTGTAAATGGATCAGTTAGGATCAGACTGATCCAATATTTAAGACTTGCTGTCATGTGTTTCTCTGAAATTTTGTCATTTATCAATTGGTTTGAATCAAATATAAAGATATTGGTGCCTTTTTTGCTGATGTATGCTTCTTTCTGTTAGTGCTTGTTGAATTATTCGTTAGGATTACATGGTGTAAAATCAATATTCCAGGCAGGCCTTTCCAGTTTTTGCAGGAACAGTGTACAGCTCTACCTGCAATTTACTTAACTTTTAGCACATAGGGCGGCAGAATGGGAAGGAAGCACTTAGTGTGGTATTTAGACCGGAGGGCGGCAAAGGCGCTCTTAGAGGTTAACCAGCTCTCTTGGCATGGTAGATGGGAGTGCAGTTGTTGTGTTGAAAGAGGTAAGTGAGATCGTTCGTACATAACCAAACCAGGAAAGTTTTGGGATAGCAACTAGTGCTAGATCATTTTAAATCGTCCTGTCTGATGTATGCTTCCTCTAGAGAGGGACGTTAGTTTGAATGGATCTGAGCCAGTGAATCCAAATGAGGTTACATTAGTTTGGATAACTTTGAGTAAATCAATAACTTGCATATATGTGAAATGCTAGCTCAGGTTGTTTAAAATTCAGACCATTCTGAGTTTAATTTTCTGACATGCCTTTTTTTGGAAGGGTTTCATCGGTTGTTGAATCAGCGGTATTAATCCATGTGGATTAAAATTCAAGTCAGCATCCCAGACACGCCATCACTTGAGGGCGTGGGATTAACGACACTGTACATTCGACTGGTTTGAACTTCTTCTAGAAATATCCGCTCATTTCATGAGCTGGGGGTTTATTGATATTCATATCCACTGTCTTCAGTTTTCCATTGGGGATCACCCAGACTCAACATCAGGCACAATATGAAAATTGACAGTGTCATACTGGAGTAGTAACATTAATACTTCATTCCTTCTGTATTCACCCTGCATGGCTATCGTTCTTTTATTCCTCAGTGTATAGAATTCCTTGTGCTTTACTTTTCAAAAGGTTAAGTGACATTTAATAGGCATTGTAATACTGTATGGCCACCAAAGTGCCTCAGGTGCAGCCAGAAAAACATCAGAAATCGACCATGTGGTACTGTAGTACAAAAGCCTAGATCTAAAGAGTAATTGTGGAGTTGGTTTTAATTTAAGTATGACCAGAAAGAAGCCAGAGGGGGGGGGGACTGGGTACAAAAAAGTTCAGTAGTCACTATCAGTATATTGTTCAGTTACAGTTACTAATAGTCCAGTCATGCTGGTGGAGGGATCAGTGCCTATGTGAATGAGTTAAAGGGAATTTGGGCGTTTGTTTTACCATATTTTTAAAACCAATATTTGTGGACGTAGAATGATAGACTATTCAAAATAAGGAAGGACAGTGGCCTTCTTTTCAAGGAATAAGATTTTCACTGATAGAAATTCAGTTATATCTTGCTCAACGATAATTTGTTCACCCAAACTTTTCAAAATTCAAATGATGCATCTTCCGTTACTCGTCACATGCATAATGTTTTGAGGAGATGAAGCTTTGACAGATGTTTATTGATGAGGCTTAATGGTTTAACAATGGTTAAAGCTATTTTCTTTGTACACCGTGGTGGTGTATTATAAACGCCCTATTTCCCTTTAAGCCACCACCTGCTATTGCTTAAAAGGAAATAGGGCGTTTACAATGTGCCGACATGGCTTACAATGAAAATAGCTTTAATCATTGTTAAGCCATTCAGTCTCATCAATAAACATCTGCAAAAGCCTCATTTCCGTAAAACACCGTGAATGTGACGAGTGATGGGAGATGCAGCATTTGAAAAGTTTGGGTGAACAAATTATTCTTGAGCAACAGGTAACTGAATTTCTATTAGTGAGAAACTTTTGTCTGGTAATGAAGGCCACTGTCCTTCCTAATTGTGGTTAATCTATCATCCTGTCTCTACGGATAATTGGTTTTAAAAACGTGATTGGTTTCTGCGAAGCAAACCCTTGTCTTTGCTTCCTAAAACTTCAGAATTTTGAAGCAACACAGAGTTGTACTCTGATTGCTATTCATCTGGCAATTACAGGTGTCTTCTGATGGACAGGATATTCAAGTTTTGAAACTGCAAGACCTCATGCAAACTCATTCACTATTTATGATAATTTCGAAGGAAATTAAAGTTGAGTGACTATGCTGGCTGCTTTTGTTCTTTACAATCTCCTGGAACCAGAAGAGACAGCTCAAGGATTGAGGTTGCTGCCATTTGAAGAACTCGATGGGATGCCGAGATTTGGCAGCTTTTGAAGACAAAATTTCCCCCTTGAACTAACCCCTTGATTCAGTGCCTCTAATTTAGGAGACAAAATCACTGGAAATTCAACTAAATGATCGATTTCTCCGCAAGTTACGACTTCCTCCGTGGTGGTCGGAGATTGAAAGATTTGACTGGGAAGTTGATAACGTTGATTGCTCGTGCCAGCGCAAAATCTGAATTGGATACAATATTGCTGAATCTAGCGACGTCACATAGATCTACTGTTCTCTCCTGGATAAGAGTGTAACATTGTGGCAAAGTTTAAATACTAACAGACAAAGAGTCCACCCCCATTTTTGTGACCAAAGACGGGAGTTAAACTCCTATGTACTGGACCTCTTTGACTTTTGTATTGCACTGCGATGGGAAAAGAGTCTTGGATGCTCTTTTAGAAACCTGTGTTGGAGATGTTTTGTTTCCAATCGAACCTTTACTGTACTGTACTTACAGTAAATGAACTGATAGCCTCTAGTGTATTTTTTGAGATCATTCTGATGGCCTTTGGTCATTACAATAGAGTACTTTATGCCTGTAAAGTGTCTTTGCATATGAGTCTACTTTTTCTCTCAAAATGACAAAAAAAGATATATAAACTTTCATTTATCATAGAATTATGAGTAGAAAATGACTTTGTGAGCAAAGCACTTTTGCAAAATCATTGCTAATTTACCTCAATCCTCACTTACCTGTCTCAACACAAAAGTTGCTTTCACACACTCCTGGGACTAAACATGGAAGGAAGGTGCTAATCCAGTATTAGACCAGACAGCATAAAAGTTGGTGTTCGAGATTTCCAGCATTCTTGGTTTGATAAGAAGAGTGCAGTTGTTGTGTTGAGATAGGTAAGAAGTCATTTGCAATTACAGTATATTCAAACCAACTTATTTTTGAGATTCTATCACTGAAAGCAAAGTTAAGACACAAATTTTTGTGTGTCACACTTTTCCATTCAAATTTTTGTTTTCTTGTCAGTGAAGGAGCCCTTTGGTTAAAAGTTCTCCCGTTTCATCAGTTTCTATGCATGTTCTACATGATTAGATACTTGTTGCTGACCTATTTTGAGGAACACTCAACAGTAATTTTTATTGCCTTGCTGTGACCACCATCTGAGTCCAGTCAATGAGGGTTGAATGTTCGTACAGTTATTGCAGTTTTCACAAGTGGGATGTAGTTTTGTCAACTCATTGAGATGATCTTTGTTGGTAACTTTACACTTCATTACGATCCACCATCATCTCGCCCTGTGCCGGTCACTCCCTGCATCATCATGAGAGCAGCCCTGGCATACTCGGGGATACCTTGCCCAAGTCGACGTGATGCAAGAGTGTTGACATTAATCTCCCAATGGGACTGGCATCTGGGTGATGGATTCGATGTTCCTCTACACCTATTTTCCTTTTTGATTCTCAAGTTCCAAACTGAATTATCTCTGTAATCTGCATGAGAGTCGTTTGAACTCCGCTCAGGGAAACTGAAACAGTGACATCGAGTGAACTCGGGAAAGAAATTTACCGGCATTACGGCCTCGTTAAAATTATTGGCACTGCTGCGGCATCATCAATGGTGCTCAAGCGGGGTGCCAGCTTTAGATCCGGCAGATCGATGCCCCAGTAAAAAAAGGGCCACTTCAAAGAATGAAATGAATTCCTTGCCTTGAAGTCAAATATTTTATGTAATGTAAACTATTTTAGAAACCATTTTACGTGCAGACTATACTGAGGTACTTCAACATCTAAGTTTTGGTAGATGTCTGAAGTTACAGTAAAAGCCAGGGGATAACCCTGAACAAATTTAGCTGGATTGTTAAAGCTGTTGGGTCTCTTAATTTATAATGTATCCTAACTGTAAGCAGAGAAGGGAGAGCTGGGTGTCGTAGTGAGGAGAAATCTGTCGGGATTAAAAAATAGAAAGAGTTAACGGAGTCTCATATACAGTAATGCATGACTCTAATACAGTTTGTTTGTATCATATACTGCACAGTTTATTAAGTCATCATAGAGTCAGGTGAGATGAAATGTATCTAGTACTCTCAATGAAATTTGCCTTTCCTCTGAAGTGGGGGTTGGGTTATAGGAGGGAGACGAGGGAAGGAAGAGGGTGGATATGTACTTGTCCAAGACTGTTTTTGTTGAATGGGTACCACAAAATTTACTTCATCTCTTCCAACTCATACACAAATGCTATCTCGTACTGTACCCTCTGATAGCCCTTCCATAGTCTGGTCACGAATCATCGTGGATAGAGAGACCTGTTCCTCTGAGCCAGCCGTGTTGTGTCTCATCGGCGTATTTGGAGAAGCCGTATCTTTTTGATTGGTATGTGCTACAACCTTCAGTGATATTGTGATAATACCCATCAAGTGACAAACGATGGAAAATCTGAATGCAAATTGCTCCGAGGGACGTCTGTAGATACGTGGGAAATGTATTAAACGTGCAGGTGATAAATAAAGGACAAGGTTGTACGAAACCATGCGCCTTCATGTATCTGTGCATTTGGATATTTTTTTTTTTTTTCCATACATGTATCTTTGAAGGAAACATTGATTTTCTGTTCTCTAAAGCTAAAAGGATAACAAATGAACATTGTAAAATTTGTCAAGAAAGAGATTTACGAAGCAAGGTCGGATGACTTGTAAAGCTAGTAAGAATCTATTGATTTGTGGCAATATTTTCTGTAACAGGTAAAGAGGGGAATTAATTATTTTTGTATTCCTATGGGAGGCCAAACCGAGATGAACTTGTCTGCACACACACGCACGTACACCACGTTCGCGTGACAAACACAACACGGACTGGATTTGTGCGACGGATTCCGGTCTCCGTGGAGTTACGATACTCTGTCTGTGATTTTAGCATTCGTGCAGATGTAGTACACTTCTGTGTGTAATGCAAATACTCAATAAGTATCGTAAATCATTGACAATACTGCGCTGCACATAGCAGTGTCATAGAGGAAGAGTTGGAATGAGATTGTAGGCTTATTTTGAATGAGTTCATTCACATCGTAGACATTACCCCTTGCTTACTAATGCATCAGTTTGACTCAGCTCAAAATGCCCCTGCAAACAATTCTGGCATCACGCCCTCTAGGCCTAGGCTCTCCCTCATTTGGCTTTCTCTTTGGCGTGTTTTAATGTGTGCTCCAAGTTGTACTCGTCATTGGCGACCTGCGAGAGCTTTCCCTTTCCAAATACCTTGAGCATCCTCTTTTCTTTACGGTTAGGTTTTGCTAATATTCTGATTTAAAGTAGCACAGTCACACCAGAGACTTGTGTGGATCACATAGGTTCCTAAAATCAGAAACTTTTATTTTCTGTCTCGTACCCGTCTGGTATCGGGTTGGGCAGTGTTTCCATCACATGGGGTATGTGATGAAGTGAGAATTTCATTCTTGAAATTCAAACCTGATATTACTTTACAATTTCATTACAGGGCAAATGATCATTTACATTACTGTGCATCATGTATATGGCAGATAACATCCGATATTGACCTAAAGATGTGTTATTGTTCACTTTATCGGAAGAACCAAGTGGTAATGTTGGAACTGGGTAGTAAATGCCACACGTAAGTTACCAGTGAACACATTAACCACATGCTTGTTAGTGCCTTTAAATCAATCTTTATTTACTCCTCGGTAAAACAAGAAAGACACAGTGTAAACAATTTTACGGTCTTACTTCTAATTATTTTGTTTTTAAAAATAAGTCAATTTTTTAAGTTAGGGTTAAGGTATAGGTGAGGTTAAAGGTGACGGGTGGTTCCTATCATGGTGGGATGGATGTGCATGAGTTGTGGAGACAAGTCAATTCACTTACCTGTCTCAACACAACAACTGCACTTCCCATCTGCCCAGCCAAGAGTCACGTCAGGACAGTGCTGTACGTCAAGTCAGCACTGATGCATGTGCTGCTGTTCTGTCATGCATGCACAGATGGCTGACCTAATGTGAAATTGTGAATATACGAAAGACCTTCTGTACGTATGAGAGTGGTTTTCAATTTGTAGTATCACAAAAGAAAAAAAAAAACATTTCACACAAATACATAAATGTATACTTGAATGTCTCTGTGGCATTGAATATAAAATTTGGACTTTGACAGCTGTGTGCGTGCATTCTGTTTTTCCTCGAGCCTCTTTTTCATTTGGCAGTCTCATCTGGGATGAATACATTGTTTTTGCTTATCTCACTTTTTGACAAAAAGCACTTTGAATGTCACCTCAGAGGTAGTATCAGATGCTGCATTTAATGTGGTTAAACATTAATGCAGAGCTGCACGCCAAACACCATGTCGAAGCGTCAAAAACATTGTGTAGGCTGATCCGCGGTAACTTGATTATTACCATGTAGTGTATCTGTACGTCTGTGTTTTATTGTAGGTATTCATTTTGTGTGCCATATGCACTTGTCAGTGTTTTAACTTATTCATAGGATGTACAGGCAAACAATGGATCAGTGTCACAGTGGCAATTTAGACAAAAGGTATACACTTTTGTGAGTTTCATAGACAATGTGATTTACAGTATTAAACTAAGATGTGAAATTGCATCCAATGCATGCAGTACTGTACACACTTAGTTTTTCAGCCCAAAGAAATTAAATATGTATTCTGAGGTACCTACCGTACGTTCACTTTTAATTTGATTGAACCTGAGGGCAGTGGGGGATTGTAGAAGTATGAGGGAGATAGAACTAAATCTCAGCATTTTCTTAGGATGTTTTGAACTATTGCTAAGGGGCCAAAAATGAGAGATTTATGAATTTACACGAGCACTAATGCATATTAACAAGGTGCACTTTATGCTCGCAATAAAGAGGGATTGTATGTGTTGATTCCAAATGGGAGGATAAAGCCAGGCACACTTGTGTAGGTCTGCAGTGTATTGTACTGTAGGCCGCTTCCACCAGAAACTCAGGGGGGGTGGGTGTGGGTGTTGAACCTTGATTCCCAAATCGCAGCTGCCCGTGATGAAAATTTACCAGTGTTTTCAGTGGACGAAAGTTTACTGCAAGGTCATATAAGGTGCAATATGGGAGGTGTCCAGTGGCAGTTTATGCTACTAAGTGTCCTGTCTTTCCTTTCTTAAGTAGCAAGTTGCCCAGATAATTGAGTATTATATTTTTGTACAAACAGAGGGGATCGAATTTTATGCCTATTTTCTGGATGTTGGGAACAATTCCCCCTCCTTTTTGCCCTTTCTTGACGGATTCCCTGAATATGTACTAGTATGTTGTTAGGACAAAGACTGTACGAGTATTCTGTGGGTGTTTGAAGAAGAATGTCCGAAGGAACAGTTTTGTACGTTTCAGGGTACTGTTTCTATAAAAGAGATGTACAGCATGCATGAGTATGACTATTTTATGATAAACCTACTTAGCAGTCAAAATTCTGTCTAGTAAATCCCTTTATATTCATAGCACATACTCCTCACCTCCTACATTGATTGCAATCTACAGTATAACCTGTTTGTTAATGTGTGTGTATGTGTGTACCTGGTCACCGTCGTTCCATACAAGTTTGCCAGCAAAATCGCCAAACTGTCTTGCCACTGTACCTTGTCACAAAGCCTGGGAATCACTGAAGAAAGGTGACCAGATTATATAAACACATAATTGCCAGATCTATCTTAGATCCCAGTCAATAAGGTTTACCCAAACAGGTTGTATAAGTATCCGTTGCTTGTAGTTTTCCAAACTATTATGTGTTGGGGAATCTATAGGTGAAACAGTTAAAATTAGTTTTTTTCCCTTGGAGAACATACCGAATTAAAATTTGAATTTTAATCCACCTCTCTTTTCAGTCAAGACATTAAATGTTTCGGACAAAATTTTGGCTAATTCAGCTAGTCTGTACTCATAATCCTTTTGCAAACTGCTTGTACGTCGCTTGTTATACTAGAGGAGAAGCTACAGTATACAGGTATCGACAAGTCTGTGATCTCTACTGTTCAGTACAATACCTTCTGTATCCATTGTGCTGTAAACCCTATTTACATGTTTAAAGTGACCTGCGGATAAACAAAGCATGTTGTCAATGTATTGGACAGTGTTACAGCGCAAACTCAACGCACCAAAATTGAAATAAAGATACTGTTTTCAAACCAATTTTCGTGGATTTAAAGCCAGTATTTTGGAACATTCAATGTGCATGTATGTCTTTGAAGCGGCGATATCTTGCAACCATCTTGTTTGTTCAGAATGTTGCTTCCAGCTTGCCTTTTGTCACCTCTGTTGAACTGACGTTAGCAAAAGTAGATTGAACTTCGGCCTATCCCTCGCGTCTTGAAACCTCCATCCAGGCCTCTAACGAGCCCTTAGAATAATGCATGAATCTGCAGTTGGCGAGTGGAGAAGGGACACGGCAGAATAGCGATAAAGCGATCGGTCGTTATCACTGTTGAGGGGAAGTTGATTCTCAGTGTGACGACACACGCATGTATAGCATGTGATGATGCTCAGTACTGCATCTGTACATTTGAAAGGGTAACAAGACCTTTGTTTTACAAGAGAAAATAATATTTTTAAAAGCAATATTTGGGGACACAGAAAAGTAGATTACTCAAAATGAGGCAGGATTGGTGGTCTTCATTTTGAGATGTAAGTTTCTCACAGATGGAAATTCAGTTATTTGTTGCTCACAGATAGTTTGTCTACAAAAACTTTCAAAAATTTAAATGATGCATCTTCCATAACTCATCTAATACACAATTTTTTCTATTAGAGATGAAGCCTTTTCAGATGTTTGTTGATAAGCCTGAATGGTTGAACAATGATAAAAATGATTTTCTCTGTATACAAAATTGGTGCATTGTGAACACCCTGTTCCCCTTTCAGTATCTTGCACAAATTTTTGGAGATGCAATACTAGGATATTTGATACTTGTGGCATACTGTTTTGTGGCAAAAAACATGTAAGATAAACTGAAAACAAACAATTGAGAAGACAAAAAAAAAGATAAAAAAAGAAAAAAATGCAGTTTTGAAATTGTCCAAATGTAAAGCAGTATTTCAGTATTTTCTCATCATTTTCAAACAAGTGTATCACATCCTTTAACTGTGATCCAAGGCTGTATAACATACAACACAGAAAGTGAAAACAGTTGATGCAATTTTCATGTTCTGTATAATACAGTTAATGACACAGTGTAATAATAATGCACTTTATCGAACACTATGCAGTGTTTCCGTCTAAGCTTATCCACAAATTGCAGCCTTACATCCTGAATTTGTTCACCAGACAGCTTTTTGTCGTGATAATATGTGTAAAACACAGAACACCAAAGAATTGGAAAAAAAAAATATCCATCTATAAAAGTTAAATGTGTAGGATGGGTTTTAGAAGCTGCTATTTTAGTTGTTAGGTCGATGTGTTTGCACTTTTGTGTTGAGATTAAAGTGTGACCAAGTCTCGCAAGCACTTGGTTCAGTAAAAGTATTGTAGCAGAGCTGTTTTCAATTTGACAATGTGAGTGAGCAAAGTGGTGTCACATTAGTTCTTCAAATTTAAGGCCGTTTCATCCAAACAACTGTAATATGGACACTTTTTTTTTTGGTGCTATTGCTTTCTTGAACTAATTGTAAAAGATGGTACTGGCATTCTTCGATACAACTTCCAAAAATATTAGGACGTTATCCTAGAACTGATGAACTGTGTTAAAGCTTCCATGCAGTGATCATGCCTTTTACAGGTGTACTGTACTCAAATTTCTGCCAATGATGATCCAGTTTAAAAGGAACTATAAAGTCTGTACATATGTATCCAGTAAACATGGTGGATGAAGCTAAAGCATACGAACATGTATCTGGTGGGCATCACAACTTTTGCATATCACAGAGTTCATTGATTCAGTGTAAAATTTGAACTGAGTTTTGACAGGCTTGTTTTATGATATGTTAAAGGCTGCATGCATGCTCAGTGGCATGGGAAATGAATAGGGAGTATTTGTCCAACTTACCCAAACCGAAATTTACTACCATCTTGTAAAAGATGATGCAGAGGTCACTATGATTCTGACAAAGGTCTCCATTAATGCTTTGTGCACACAAGTCAAATTTTGGGTAAATGAAAAAAAGCAAACTAAAGTATTGATGCATGGAATAACGTGTTTGTAAGAAGACTGCAGTAAAGTAAACAATATTGAAAAAATATGATAGGTTAAAAAATTAGTTTAAAAAATTAGTTTAAATTAGTTAAATTAGTAAGTTGGTAAATTAGTTAAATTAGTTTAAAAAATTATTTTAGCGCTTCCTTCTTAATCAAGTATATAGTATATCATTTTCAATAAGCACAGTTGCAGTTGCCTCAGTTAATGAGTGGTCATCTTTTGTACAGTGGAAGGATCGGATTTACTCTATCTCTAACTTACTGTTCTCAACACAAGAATTGCACTCCCTATGTACCTTGCTAAGAGTGTTGGCAAACTTTGAAATTTACTTAACACAATCAACATATTCTTGCGAGAAATGAGTTCTAAAAGCTAAACCGCATGACGCAGGAAACGAGATTGAGAAAATACACAAAGATAATTTTGGATGAAAAATGCAGTGAACCGCCACACTACTGGTACATTAGGATGGCAGAATGGGAAGGAGGTACTAAGGGCGGTGTTAAAGGTAACCAGTACTCTTGGCACGGTATATGGGAGTGTGTTTGTTGTGATGAGACAGTGAGTCATTCAGAAATGTAAACCGAACTAGGTGAGTGTTGGGATTTCCACAAGCATGCCATAGCTCAGACACAAATCAAAGTAGAGCCCTCCACAACATAGTCACTTCAGAGATGGTTACATTTGAAAATCCTCGTTTTGCTTGGCATTACATTTTCATTTGGAACATGCTTGCAAGTGTCTATTTATATTCTTAACAGAAATGTTAAAATGTTGAAATTCTTAACTTGAAATTCGTGAAGATTACAGAATGTGAGATAAATCTACACTCTAAAATAATGTGATAGTTACACAAAAATACAAAAGCGTTCAATGAAGATCCATTAACATACTTACCCTTACAATACATATATGCCAAGTCTGCAATAGCCGGCACACTTAACCGTTGCATACAGTCTACTGTACTGTACTTCACTCCTCACTTACCTGTCTCAACACAACAACTGCACTCATCTACCGTGCTAAGAGTACTGGTAACCTTTAACACCGCCCTTGGCGCCCTCCGGTCTAATACCGGACTAGCGCCTCCTTCCCATTCTGCCATCCTATGTGCTAGGAGTGTGGAGGTCTGGTACGTTTTTTGATCTTCGGATATTGTCTTGTTCAACTCCATCTGGTGTTCCTTGGCTTGCCATTGGGTGTCAGACCAGCTTTTACGCAAGTTTTGCATACAGTCTACTGTACTGTAGTTACCTGTCACTGTACATACAGTGTGTGTTCCTGTGCATTAGTTGCGTTGAGACAGGTAAGGGAGTTGTTTGTAAATAACCAACCCAGGTGAGTTTTGGGACACCTTTAACTGTACACAGTATGTTGCCTCATCCAATTGGATTCAATTGCCAGTCATCTTTTGATTTAGTTCAGACTGCATTGGATTCATTCTTTCTATCTTTAGGTTCTGTAAATTCTATCACTTTTATGGATATTGTCCCTTGATACTGTAGGTCTCTTCTTCTCCATTAATGGAACAACAAGCCTAGTGTGTGTTGCAATGGCAGTCGCAGTTGTTCACACAATGTCCTTTCAAGCACCGTATGAAAAATGCATGTATAAACAGCGTCCATTTGTCACGTCTGAAGACGTAATGAGGCTTACAAGGTGGAAAAGATATTTCATTGAGTAGTGTTTAATGTCTGGTTCTCTTTCGAGACTGTTCATCATCTATTAAAGGAACAGAACCTAACGACCAAGGAGCAATTACACTTATGGGCAGCAGTTGATAATAAAGTGCCGTCGCTTGATTTATTCCGACCGGTGCACCGTATGATTGGACCCAGTTAGCCCCGTTCAAGTCATTGGAGATGTGTCCACACATCACTTGTCGTCTGGTTATTGATGAGTTATTTTTTTGTTCTTGCTTCATGTCCTCTTGCACAATTCGTAGGTGAACTGCTGTCTAGAAGCAGTAGTTACTTTCAATTTAGTAGTAGGATCAGAGTCAAAAGTCAGCAATTAGTTAAAAGTAATTCTTATGATGTACAGTACCTTTCTATCTGGTAAGGTTCATCAGTGATCTTTGTGTCGAGATTGACTGTACACAAAGATAGTGCTATTTATTTGTAGTCATCTGTAGTAGATGAATTCACAAAATGCATACATCTGCCACAGCAACATTTATGGACAAGGAGCCTGATTGGATAGGAAAAATTGTTTAATGTTTAGCATTTTGTTCAAGAAAATATGAATTATGGTAGATTTAATTATATAAATTATGGTAGAAAAGTTTCTGTATAATTGATATTTGGGACATGAAAATGTAGAAACTGGCGTTTGCATATCTTACAGAAATTTAAGGTAGGCTAGAATTAATGGATGTTCAGCTAACTATGTGTTTGGGATAGCATAATCTCTACATTGCATCCTGGTGAATATATGGACAAAACATGAAATGAACTGTTTTCAAAAAAAGCAGAACCATTTCAAAGCATCCAGTCAGATGAAGATTTAGGAAGCCTTTTTTTTTTTAAATGCAACAAAACAAGAAGAACTCAATTTTTACCTTCATCAGTCCTTTCCTTTTGTTAGGACAATTTTCTTTCCTAATGAAATAATTCTACATGATCATATTAAAGATTAGGAGACATTACTCTTGTAGTAAGAGCTTCTTTGGTTATTTTTCCCCCATTGCTACACGTTTACAGAATGTTTCTGCCTCTGGCAGAGTTGGAGGACTAGATATTTTTGGACTGCATTCCTCTCTATGTTTCATTTATTTCCTGTTTGCAACTAAAAATGCCATGACTCTAAATCAAGCTGAATCAGTTGTTTTTTCAAGCAATTTTTCTTCACATGCAGCATGCACAGTTGTAAATTTGCACAATGGGTCAGAAGATACACACAGTGTTATAGCTCAAACGCTTTTTGTCTCTTATTTAGCAGAGCTACAGTTACTCATATGATTGCAAACACCATGGAAGCCGCTGAAAGCAAACTGTATGAATAACACGCAGGCGATAAATAATCATAAATTTTTTTTCCCCTTTCAACTCAAAAGTGGTTGTATATATACAGTACATTTACATTGTATACACTCTATTTGATTTTTAATAGCAAATGTTTCACTAATTGGAGGCAAAATTTTTGCTTTTGTTTACTCTTACTGCAACCTGGGTGTTCCGGTTCCATTCCTACAGTGGCAATTAAAGTAATGAAACCTGCCATCACGGCTCAGAGAGAAGCGTCGGTATTTTTGCCAAACTACGTCCAAGTGGGTTATTAATTTAGTTTGTCATATGCAACATATCATCATATTTCGTGCACAGAATATAGTTCTCTGATGGACCTAGCTGTTCAGGTTTGGTGCACCAGTTATGCTTTATGACATGTCTGTGTTTTTTGAACAGAGAGGGTATTGCTGGTGCTGACAAAGCTCACTGTGATTGTTCGCCGTGGCAGTGCAGTATAAGAAATGTTATACATCTAACTTCGTAGATCTTACCTCCTTTTTAACACTTTGTAGAATGATGCGGGCATTATTTTTTTTGGGGGGGGGAATTGGGAGGGGGGAGGGAGGGGGAATATTTCATAAAACTACTACTTGAAAGTCATATGTTTGCTTATTTGTTGAAAGTCTGATTAATGTTGTTAAATCTTCTCACACTTTTGATTTAATGGAATCGATAATCATAACTGGAGGGGTTTGTGTCATAAATCAGGCTTTCATCATAGCATATGGCATAAAACAGACAGTGCAGTATATACCGCGCCACGGAAAGTTACTTGTTAAAGCAATAGATCGCAGACTTTTTGGATAGTATCATGCAGAAAGATACTTGTTACACGAGTTAGAAGCAGTGAAACATATTTTACACGTGTGCATCGGTTTGATGACTTATGAACATTGCCTCACAAATGTAAACTAAATTAGCATTTTACACAGTTTAGTTGTAGGTTATGCACATACTGTAACAAACATTATGCTGACGACATTGTTCAGACAACCAATCACCTGTGTAAATACAAAAGGACTGTGCTGCATCAGTGGGTGAAATAAGTGTGAACAAGTTGATGCAGATTTTGTTAATCTGCAGGTATGTTGAAAATGGTCAGCAGTTGAATAACCCATTTTGGTTAGCAGATGTTAAGTCAGACAGTTCTTTAGTTTTCAGTATTTGCATAGCACTTCCAATTTCTTGAGTATTTTGTAGCAATTTTTTTTTTTTGTATAGAAACTGCACAATATTCCATTTGTGTAGCAATTTCACTGTTTCGTATAGCAGAATGAGATGTGATACTGTATGAATTTTTCCCTGTAAGTGAACATTGCGGTGATACTTACATTAGTCCGCATATACATTACAGCCTTTTAACATGTTACTCCTAAGTAGCTGCTGGACAAGTTATGCAGCTGCCTGTGGAGCGTTTAAGAACTTGCAAAGTCTTGGCTTCGGCTGTAAGCAGTTTGAGAGAGAATTCAACATGAGAAAATATTGGTTCACAACAATTGCGAAGCTTAATTGAAACCCAGCTGTATTGTGTTTGCAAATTGTGATGCAAACCAGGTTATTCAACCTTTGTGTACAGTATGTCCATGTGAAAGGCATTCATTCCCACAGAAAGTTCCTCATTTGCAACCAACATTTTGCAGATGGTAACAAGTTGTCCTATTTTTCATCATGCAAGAGTCAAATACCTGCAGGTCACCATCCTTCTGTCATAACTAGCCATTTGTAATTGTACGTTTAATGACAGATGTTTGTGGACGTCTCATTCCTTTTGCAACGTCTTTGTTTTCTCTTTACAGGAGGAAGAAATGGAGACCTTCAAAGCAGATGCGATGAAGGAAGCCAAGATGGATGCGGAACTCAAAGAACTGAAGAAAGAGAACGAAGACCTGCGAGATTACATCCTCCAGCTGCAGGGAGAGGTGTACGGAGCCAGGCTCGCTGCTAAATACCTCGACAAAGAATTAGCTGGAAGGTCCGTGTTGAGTTTGTTTTATGAAATGCTTACCTGTCCCCCACACTTGCAACCTACTGCACTTCTGTGGATGCTGGTGCTGATTGTGACCTTTAACCCAAGACATCTAATAAGTACTAGGATCCATATTCAATTGGTGTCTTTTCAAACTCTGAGCCAGAAAATAAGAAAAAAAATGCTTGTCAACCTGATTGAGAACCCGATCGTTCCAAAATCGTTGAGTTTCCTTTTTTGATATTTTGTGTTTAGATCCAATTCTTGTAGAAGATTCAAAGGATCTTCCTCATGTGTTCTCCATTTGTATCATTTTCTAGTTTCAGTTGTCTCAGGGATTACCACTTTTTTACTATTCTGTCTCTTCCGTCGGCCGATACTTGGGCTTTTTTATGATTTGGGTAGAAGTATTTTGTGCATACTGCTGTATACTGTAGAGTGTATTCACAGCTGCATACGTGTATCCCTGTCTCAAGGAAACTGCATAGCTGAAAGGAAACAGACATGATTGCCTTTTTCAACAAGTTCTTTTTTGCCCGCTTTGCCAAATTGTAAATTGAAATTAATAAATTTTAAGTTCCTACAGTAGAAAATGTTTTCACAGGCAAAAAAATGTCCTTGTAAATCACAAAATTGTCTACTTCCTTGAAATATTGTATTTTGTACCAAAACTTGTTGCCGTCCCATCGGTCTCAAATCTCAGCGGTATATTCCAAGGCCACTTAAGCACTTTTTCATAGCTCCAAATATGGTTACACTTAATTTGCGAGGACTTTGTCTCATCTTGCATGTATGGTTGTAATTTCATCTTTAAAATAGAATTCTCAAAAGTCAATAAATAGTTATGATTAAATTCAGTAACATCTGCTTTGGGATTGAAATGATTTTTTTGGGGGGTCTCACTTTTCTGTTTCCAAATGAAAAATTGTGTTGTTAGAAAAAGGAAGCAAAAGCACAGATCTACATCTTTGCAAAGTCATGAAAGACCGAAAATTAAGAGATATTCTCTTTGTAGCTGGAATGCCTTTGGTGAATGTTTTTGACGTAGGATTTTGAAGATAAAGGTTACAAAATCAGAACAATCAGGAACAAAATTGTAGACAGAAATGTTTATGATTCAGGTTGGTTATTGTTCAAACTTAGTGTTTCTGGAGGATCTTCGAAGAATATGGCTTTGAAGTGTTCCATAGGGTACAGCATATTCCATGCGATTTTGAAAGGAATTGTGTTTGAGAAAAAAATGGCTCACTTGCAGAAATATTTTGAAGACAGTCACTCATCACCCCGGGCTACATTTTTGGCTGGGGGAAAGCAAAATTCCCCATCCGGTTCTGCTGTTTGATTGGCAGCAAATTCGAAAGATGCCGATAAGCTCGTATTGCCTAGCATACACAGGGGTCCGTTGTTTTGATTACACACGTGTGGAGGAATTTTAGACCAGCTCTGAGAAGGACCAGACATAAGTAGTTGGGAGAATGGAAACTGTTTGGGGTTATGACTCTCTGTCTTGAAGAGTAGGAAGATGAAGAGCAGGGTAGGGTTGTTTTATGTGACTGTTATTCAGGCGTAGCTTCTGGATAACTGTGTACGGTATGTGATGAGAATGCTTCTTCTGAAGGGTATTTATCTAAGGTTATACGCTTGCAGTGGAAGTACTGTGCAAGCCCTTGTAGTAGAGTGTTGACGTTGACACCTACAGTAAGTCCTCACCGAATTTTTATAATGTGCTAAAGTCATGTCTCAAGAGGACCTTTTTCACATGATATTACATAACGTGATAGCCAGGTATACCATTGTGGTTAGGGTACGTACCTCTCGAGAAGGGATAAACTTGTATGGTGTTATGTGGGGTTGGGCTGAAGTTGAGGGTTTATTCATGAATATGAACAAAATGGCAAGGGCAAACAAGGTCAAACAAGGGCAAAATAGGGCGGGTTAAACCCTGTGCTGGAATTAATCTCAAGAGCTTTTAGATCAAGGCTAAATGAATGCATTCGTGAAGCAAGGGGTAAGTTCATTTGGGAATCCCCACTTTACAAGTACAGTAAGTCCCCAGTAAGTCAATATAGTTGGTATATAGTTGGTATATATACTGTAGCCCAACCTGTTGAGTTTTGGGATTTCTTTCGGAGAGTATTGCACATCTCGGTTGTCTAAATGTTTGTGTGTGCATGGATATTTCCAGCAGGTTTTGAGATACTGTATTACAATCTTCCTCCACATCAGAATACAACAGATTCAACTCCTCGGCAGGGATTTACGAGGTCCAGAACATGACAAGCTTTGGAACCAACTGGAGGCTGAAATACATCTTCACAGACATAAAACGGTCATCAGGGCATGTCGGGGACGACGGACGAATAAGCAAAGGGTGCCACAGCCGCCGGGTCATGTAAGTGCCTTCAGCTGGGCCGAAAATGTTTCGTCTTTGCCTTGAAATGCAGAAAGATTGAATGTAAATTGTGACGTGAGAATTTACTAAGGAGTTGAAGAAATGTTCAGAATTGAGAACTTGAACTTAGCCTCTCTCCATTGCTTGCTGAAATTTCTAAAATCAAGGAGGTGCAAGGGGGGGGGGGGGGTGTATGTGCATGTGCCAGTCCCGATGTTACTGTTTTGTTTAACATCACTACTCACTTACCTGTCCTAGCACATCAACTGCCCACTTCATTTACCATGCAAAAAGTACTGGCAGCTTTCTTACCCCACCCTCATTGATATCATGCACAGCCTAAACTAGAGCAAAAGAGTTTAATGTGTAATGGCTGTCAGATTTTAAAGCAGATAAAAAAAGACAGCAATTGTTTTGCATGCTTAATTTACTTAATGGAGGATTAAGTTTGCGACTGTTTCGTTAAAGAAGGCATGTTTGACTAATGAAGGAAAAGTTATTGAAGAAAATCGATATTGGAGCGAGTCTTGTTCTTACATTGTCAATAATTTGCTCTCCTTTCAGGAAGAAATAAAAAAAAATATATTGAAAGACACTGGAAAAACAGGAGCTGATGTGGTTAATACCAATAAAGCTGTTTACGCAAAATGCGCAGAGGATGCTTGCATGAATCACTCAAAAACATGACATTCACATCCTCAAGATAAAAAGCCAGTCAAGATATTAAGACGTGCTTTGGTTCCAAGCAAAATCTCTTCAGTCTTGCGGAATTAATGACAGTAGCATCAAGTGATTACTTAAAAGACTCAGAAATCATATGCAAGAGAGAAAATACAGATAGGGAGGCTTCTTTTCATTCCACGTTTCCGTCTGTCTTGTTGGACTGAAGCAGGAAGTTTTTTTTTGTATAGGTGAAGCCATCGCCATGGCAACGTCAGTACAGTCTTTGTTCGAGAAACAGACATGTCCATTTCTGTTGTGCATTGTATCATTCACACGCAATCTTGACCACTCCCCTTGTGTACGACAGAGACAACTTACCTGAGGAATTTTCGAGCAACTCATGTTTTTGGCAAGCAGTAGGTGAATATATATTAGAAGCACATTTCAAGAGTGGGCAGTTACTTTGCTAAATTAAATGTACTCTTATGTACTTATGCTCAGGATGAATGCATGTGCTTTCAAGAAATAATGCACTACTTTGTGTCATCCTATCTCAGTAGGTATGGATAATGAAGTGTGGTTGTTTATATATATTTATTTTCAGTGACTAGGCAAGAAAGCAATGTGGCATTTACTCTATATGGCATGTTTGAGAGTGACTGAAACTTTGAAGACTATCAAAAGCAAAATGAAGAAAAGTGGAACTTTTCCAGTCATTTTTTTCCCCCAGTGTTTATAGTTCGCATATCTCGAAAAAAATCTTGTGGAAAAAAAAAACCTTATTTCAGGAAATGCTTGATGAAGTTATGAAGACTTCTCTTGTTGTTATAAGCAACAGGTAACACTAGATGACTGCCTGGGCTTAAGTTAGCAATAACACAGTTGTCTCAGGTTCATGTGGCCAGTTGTAATTGAGTAGTATTCCCCAGGAGTCATGAGAATACTGTGGGAGTTTGATAAATTGGGTTCAGAATCTCAAATGCAAATTCTTGATTAAACAAAAATAAAAACTTATGCTGATGCAGTAACTCCACCAAAAATAATGAATTCACAGCACGTGCTCCCTCACCTCATATAACCTGACATTACCGTATTGACCATGGCCTAGCATCTGGCAATTTTGTGTGTGTGTGTGTGTGTGTGTATCTGGTCACCACCCTTCCATAATTGCCAGCCTTTTGTTCTTGCAGTCAAGTTCTTGCTGTGCACTTGCATCTGTTTCAATCTGCTTCTATCCTCATCCTTTTGAGGACTTTTCACACACACTTATAATGGATTCATCCTTCTGCACCTGTCTAGGCTATTTTGGATGAGTATCCTTTTCTTTATGTTTTTTTCCCAAATGTATTTTGACAAGTGTTTTGGGTTTGGGCTAGACCTCAGACCCTGTATACTTGTTGCATAATGTAGTTGTGTTGTTATACACATAACTGTGTTAGGCTCCAAGTCTAGCCTTTTCATGTGTATCTAGGTTATATGAGGTGAGTATGTTGCTAGCAAATTCCCAAATCAGGGAGTTTTTCTCGCAAAGTTGTATTAATTTGTCATCTGTCAGTTGTTGTGACAACAGTTTTTCTTTTCATCTGAACCGACCAGCGATGTGCCTCTGTTTCAAAGTGTCACTTTTAGTGACTAGTCCTGTTCAAGATCTACTGTATGAATTTCCCTATGAAGCATTTAGTCAGTGAATGAATAACAATATAACAACACATCACTACTGAACTCAATCACTCAAAGGAACAGAAACCGCGAGAAGAGCTACAGGAGTTGTGGACGTCAAAATAGATGGTCGACTTTGACCTCTATTCTAGCTCACCCATGTCCCAGTTTGTTACTGCAGTTTGTGACTTACATCTTCACATGTCATACCAGAACAGCACGATCATCTCACAGCAAATCCTGACCTGATATGATTGGACATCTCAAGAAGGCAAACCTTAAACCTCACAGTGCTTCTGCTTATCACATGGTGTAAAGCATGAAATGTCGTCCCAAGAAGAACAAAAGTGTGTAAATTGGTTTCAGACTAGAAGTTCAATTATCAGATAGTATCACAGGATGTGAGTTCGAGACTGAAATATGACTACATATCAGATGTTGACTACTTGCTAGCTTCTTCTAGAGACTTGTTTTTCTGTTGCTTGCCATTCTGGCCTTGGTAGTGCAGGATTTTGATCTGGGTATAATCTTGATTACTGTGCCGTCGCTGGTGTAAACAAATTGTGAGAAAGTGATTAAATGCCACAAGAGATGTCCAATTTGATTTTCCACTCACAAAACAGCGGGCATGCAGCTCGTTTCTACGGTGATTTGATTTTTCGTACCTGCTTTGCACACTGTACTGTAAGGTATGTGTCGCATAAAAAAAATTCTATTTTACATTACCAAAGCTGACACAAATTATAGAACCTTCTGTTCAAGGTGGAAGTAGGGAATTTGGGCGCTACTTCAGGACTAGAATAGCTGATGAATCTGGAACACTTTTTGGGGGTTGGATTTTTGTGTCAGGTGTCTTAACATCAGTCCTCTGGGCTATATTAATTGCACTTCTTAAGTGTACTTGGTACAATACTATCTCCTTTACCTTAGGACCGAATGTTGTGTTCTGTGTTGCTGTGAGCAATGGTAGTTACTCTTGTGATTATTTTCTCCAGCCACTGTATCACACCTTGGTAGAGACTGATCCATGTCAGTTTTTTTTTTTTTTTTTAAGTGATGCAGAAGCTTCATCTGGTTGCCAGGTCAGAGGTTGCACGATCATTGTCATTTAATTTAGATGTTAATTTTAATAAGATATGTTACAAATATGGTGATGTTATCTGATGGAGCTGAGAGTATTTTCGTTAAGTACAACATTGATGTGAAATTGATTATTGTCACAGATGCTTCTGAAAGTCACATAATTAAGATCATCACCGGTCATGGGAAACCCAGAAAACCATGGAACATCATGTCTAAGTTATGCTGCCATGGGAAGTGATGGAACAAATTTGACCTACAATAGTATGTACTGCACAGTATTAGAGACTATGGCAATGGCAATATTGTCAAATTTTTGTCAAAATTTGCATGATATACGTTACGAAAATTGTTCTAAAATGGAAGTACAGTAAGAGCACTTGACATGACTTCTACAGTTGCAGCAATGTTCTGTAAAACTATTACCAGTGTGCTAAGCAATGTCATGAAAATATGGCAGGAAAGTGGTGTTAACGTACAGTAGAAATGTAAGACATTTTATGTTTCATCCTTCTGGTGAGGGTTTAATATGCAAACCTTTTGCCTAGCTCTTCAGACCTGCTGATCTATGCTGTCTTGGATGGTTGCCAGGCAACCACGCATGTGCTCAATCTCTCACTGTTTACGATGGAAGTGTTTAGTAAAGTAGGATGCAATAGCTGCTGTGAAATGGGGGCTTGTCAAAAAGTTGATTAAAGAAGTGAAAAATTTAACCCTCTCAAGTTCTACAAAGTTTGTGATTTATGGATCGACGAAGAGAATCGACACCAGCTAACTGTTGCCCTGCTTCAGAGAATGAACCTTACTCGCTTAATTCAATCGGCGTGCTGTTTACGCGACGACCTACTTCACCGCCATTGCCCGGTGTCAGTGCGAGTTGTCCTCCCGCACATCGAGATGATGCCTCCTCTCAGACCTGTTGTAAATGTCGTGGGTGATGCTAATTTATTTTCTCTGAGAGTAAAACAAGTCTAGAAGCATAGCATTCTATATATCTTAATAAACTGCTGAGCTAACATCTTTTGCCCTGCTGCAGGCTTCTGGCTTTTGTTGTCGTCGACTTTTCCCCATCTGAGATTTAATGTCGAGCATATATATATATATATATATGCTTACTCATTTCTTTCAGGGAGCTGTTACCATGACAACCCAAAGCATGATTTCCTAGGCTGAACCTTTTCTTTTACATTGGAATTGTACACAGAGACATAGATACATTAAATTTCAAATGAGCCAACAATATAAACCATGAAAATGCATAGATCAATGACTTGTCTGTAAAATTTATCATGTTTTTTCTTTTGCTGCAGAGTACTGCAATATCAGAGGCTGATGAGATATAAACAGGCAATAACTACCTCGTGCTCATCATAAAACGTGTGACATCAAAGGCTTCTATGAGAGAGCAGTTGCTAACGTGTTTGCGAAATTATTTTACATGGATAAGGCACATGGCTTGCAGTGAAAATTTGTCATGGATTTTGTTTGGTTTATCAAGTGTGTAATATTGAACATGTTTGCTGCCATCATACTGTTTGCATAAATCTCTACTATAGAATGGAAGAAATATTACTGCAGTACCATTCGCTAAATACAGAGCAGTTGGTAGTCCTTTGGTGGTGTTCCCAGTAAAATGTTTATTGGCCAACTGTTCCATAACAACCTGTTATATTATCCTGTAATGGCAGAAAATGCTATTTTTACTATTATGAACTGTTCATTGTACCAGATATTTTGTTTTTTATGTGTAAACAATTATACTAGTGTCAGCAAAGTGATATGTTCGTGAAGGTGCATGTAACATTGATACATTTTGTGCACTAGCATTGTGAGATTGTGTTCACAAATAGTTGCCAGCTTTCCATCGAAATAATTTGTTGTACCCTAACTGTGAGCGTACGGTAATAGAAATCTGAAAAAAAAAAGAACAATTTAAATGCAGAATCCAGAATGTTCTAAAGAGGACCAAACATGGCATCAACTTCATTTCGAACTTACCTGTCTCCACACAATTAAAACACATCCCACTATCGTGTCAGAAACCACTGGTAACGTTTAACTTGGCCTCTACTTTTTGCCGTAACCCAATGCTTTTCGGTGTATTCATGTCCTTTTTAAAGTCCTGTTTTATGCTTCACTAATTACAGTACTTGTGAAAGCAAAGCTCCTTTAAATATAAAAGTAAAATAAAATGAACACTGTTTAAAGAACATAATGTAAGGATGTCACATGTGTACCAAAATGTATGCAAATAGAGTCAGTTTTACATTTTAATACTTTGTGAAAACCAGATCTCCTGCACTCCATTGTAACATCCAGAGTCTCATGCAAACACCTGTTTTGCAAACATTTCCACCACCCTCACAAAAACAGAAAGTCCTGGAACTAAACCAAGTGTGAAACAGAAATTTAGCTGAACTTCCTGTAAACCTCTTGTGAATTTTGGATCAGAATATCTTTGGCCCCAAATAGGACACTAAGAGTTAGAACATAAAGAGGAGTGAAGAGAATTACAGCCTGTCTAAACATAATTAACGCAAAGCTGGATCATGTCGATGGCATGTTTTCAAAAAATTAGATATCCCCAGATGTGATGAGTTTGCAGCCGTTGAATTTACTCCACTCCCCCTATAAGGGGCATCAGATAGTCATGATGTTTTTACCTGCACATTAAAACACATTACAGTGCAGTAGCCAGCCAGTGTCTCCAAGGCTACCAGCTGTATCATTTGAACTTTTCATGCTCATCACTGCTTTTAATTTTTAGAGATGTGACTACGTGAAAGTAATGGGTGAACCTCTTTTTACGGAACTTCGTTTAATATGGCCAGGAAGTGATTTAGAAGATGTTATGTGAAATGGGCCCACTGTCAAATGTATTTTACTAGGAACAAAGCCGATCAGTTGTCATCACAAACTTCTGTATGTATATACTTACCAAAGTTGTTTTCATGATTGGTCAAAACACACATTTGTGAATTTTTTTAAATTTCTGTTTACCTTGTTTGAATATTTGCTGCCATTGTTAGTAGCAAAGTTTTTCCCTCTTGATTCCATACTGTTGGCTTACTCATTAAGTTAATGTGGAACCTTTCCACTTTAGTGACGGTCTCAGGTACCCATTGTGTATTGTTTATCGGCACAAATTGGTTTCTGCCTCGTTTTGAGAACAATGATTTACTAGAGTTTACTGTTGCGGGTGCCTTACCACCTGAAGGATCTTCATAAAAATTATCTTTATGTGCTGTTGTCTTTTTTTTTTCCCCCTGTTTCTCTAATAGGCTCTGCCACGTGTTCCAAAAGTAAGATCATACATTACTGTTGCAAGAAACTTAATGGTGAGAATCATCGGTGTTGGAGTGTGAATAATTGTTGTCAGGTGTCACGGGAAAAAATGGTTGATCGTGTGGTGCTGCTGTGGTTAATTACTGTCGTTAATTAGAGGAGTTAAATGATTTGTGTCTGCCCTCCCCCTCCCTGTAATCTTTGCCTAGAGAAGAACTTAAAAACAAAGGGAAAGGTTGCTAAGATGGAGTTGATAGAAGTTATGTAAACTAATGGTAAATGATATTGGTCCCCGCTCTCCTTCCACCCAGTTAGTGCAACTGCTCCCCAGAGAAAATATTGTGACGCTGAAATATGTGGATTATTGGTGAAGGTGCTCATACTGGCTGTAGCAATTATTGCAGATCTAGTGCATTATGGGATGAGAAGAATGTAAATCAAAGATGAAATGATGGTAGGGTAGTAAATCCTCAGGAAGAGGTGACAAAGAGGAGGACAGGATGAGGGGAAGGGGATGGGGTGGAACCAAAGGGAGAGAGTATGCTGTCAGGGAAATGGATGATGTTGATTTTTCGTGGCATGATCAAATGCACAAGACTGAAACTTATCAGGGTTACTCCCAAAAGTGAACCATCTTGGATTATATGCACTTCATTGCCATCGTTCTGTTTCAAATTTAGTTTGAACAATGTGCTCTCTTTCCCTTTTAAGGCTATGAAGGGTTTCCCTCTCTATGATCAGATGTACATGAAATTCTGGCTGAGTGGTGGAAAATCTGGTCATTAAAATATTTCATAACTCCATCTTAGCAAGCATCTAAATGCAATACATGTGCTCCAAAACCTGTCTTTTAATTTCAAGTGCGTTTCTCGATGGTTGCTTTGACAGCTTTCCTCTTTCCTTTCTTCCTTTTTGTTTAACAATACATGAAAAATTTCCCCTGTCACAGCAGCTCTGTCACGACCTGTAACGCCTCTCGACTGCATCTTGTTAAGTTGAAGATTGCTCGGGGATGACGGCACTTGTTGCATGTTCATGTGCTCAAAAAGTTTGGCCAATGGAAACTTTGCAGTTTTCGAATGCGGACATTGTTGGAACTGTGGCACACTCACGTTCGGTCAGTGTTTGCCTTCTCCTTTTTGCCCGCTGTCTCCCATTTAGTTTGGGCTTGAGAGCTTCCTTTCTCTCTCCGCCTATCTTTTTTGTTTTTCTCTCTGTTCTTATTGCACAAATATATTCTTGGATTGTCAAATGTGACATGTTTTGTACCTACGGGTGTTGAATTTATTGAAATGCTTGGATGCATATATGCTGGGGTCCATCTTTAGTTTACTGAAATGGTACGTGCAGCTAATTTGAAAATTATGCACAGTTTGCAAAAGAAACATTGAGGAATGCACTAAAAAGTGATCGCTGTATCAAATTTGAAATTAAAAGGAAACAAGTTGCAAGTCATTGAGGGGAGACATACAGTACTCATCTGGGAAGATGAACATACTATACGCTCCTATAAAAAAATTTGCGAGGTCTTGAAAAAGAGACCAGCGACACTGATCTGTGGTTTTACAGTAAATATGCAGCAGCCATTTTACATGTAGAACATTCTAGCGTTGGTAGGTCATAATTACAGTAGACCACTTTGTGTCATTAGTGGTAGGCTTGAGAAAACAGTCTTGTTTGCAATTCAGTTCACGTCCATCTATAGCAAGAATTTTCCAAAGTCGAGATTGAGAGGATGCTTCATGTTGTGAATCTCGCAAGAGAGGGGGAGGACACAAAAAAACAACCAAAAAAAAAACAAAAAAAAAATCGTCAGTCTCGCATCTCCTGCAGTATTCCTAAAACAGAAAATCTGGGCACACACGCAACCGCCATTTGCGTTAAATGAAGTGTGAATTTACCTGGAACTAAAGATGAGGATGAGTTATGTTTTCTGAATGTTATTACTAACTACATATGTGTTTGTTTGATGTATGTTTTGGTGTGTCATGAATCACAACTCATTGTGATTGAATATAGAGTTTGGATTTTTTATTGAATAGTGTTGCTGGCAAAGTACAATGTTCAGGCGAATTTTCCCTTGTGCACCTTTCATGTTTTACATGAAGTGTCAAAGCAAAAATGCGTAAATTCGGTGGAAGAAGTGGTATAAAATGGGAAAAATTTTATTAACACAGTGACCGTGTAGGTTCTTGATGTATCTAGTTAGTGTGTATACATGACACATACAGGACATGTGTTGTTATCAATGATGCTGTTGTGCAGATACACAGTATCCTTGGTACAGAACAAGACTGCAGTAGGGATCAGCAATGGTCCAGGAAAAGACAGTAAGTATGGACAAACGGTGTGTACGGGGCAAGACTACGCCCAGGTGATGGTGTAGAACAGGACTGGGTAATGGTACGGTACAATTTCAAGCATGGGTAGAAGTATTGAACAGAGTTAAAATATTGGAAGAGAATAACAAAGATATTACGATCGAGAGAGAAAAAGCAATGACGGTACCGTTCATTGTAACTTATGTTTTGTTGTGGAAGGTCATTGCAGGCACATGTGTTTATACGGTTGATTTTTCACATTTTCTTTTTTTTTCTTGGCATTTATCTAGCCCTAGACCTGCCTAAGTATGTGCATATGCTACTTCTTTATTATATTGTCTTACTTGTTTCTGGGCTGGGACATTGTTCTTTTTCAGTACGGGTTAAGAGAAGGATAATAGATTGCTGGTTTGTAACCCGTTTAATGGGCCACTGAAGTTCAGAGGTGGCAATGTGGCCCCTTGATTCAGGGAGATTGGCCACCCCTGGTGTAGAACGAATCCATAGGCACGGTGGACGGTACAGAATGAGACCATGCATGAGCAATGGCACATGGCAGGACATGGATGATGGTGTTAGAAGAGGACTATTGTCATGGGTGATGTTAGATGGTTTCAGGCGTGGGTGATGATCCAGAGCAACCCATAGGTGGGGATGATACAGCCTTGGTAAAACTAGCCATTAATTATGTATGGTACAGTATTATGTTACTGTAACATGAGGCATGGACTATGTTACAGAACAAGGGAAGTCATTTGTATCGCTACATTGGTATTGCAAGTAAACACCAAACGCAACTGTTTGTGACAGTGGCAATTTTTCAATAAAATTATGTAGTTTTGGAGGGACAACTTAATTTCCGGTGAAGACAAACCATGATTTGATTTAAGAAGTGTAGTCCTTTGAACAACCACATGAAACAGCATTTATATCACCAAGACTTATTTGCATATCAATCATTGTTTGTCATTCCTTTTACCTATTAACAACATTTCCATCGAAGATTTGGACAGATTGAGAGTCAGCAGCTTGATAGGATAATTGGGAATATCTTAGATATTTTCTAGCAGTAGGTCTTTACCTGTCACCCTATGCAGGTTCATCTTGCACAATCACTGCAGACAACAACCACCCGTGATGCCGAACTGGATTCTTGTTTTCATTGTTCCTAAAGGGAGACGTACTATACTTGTAGGTGCCCTGTAATAGTCTTGAAATGTTGTGAAAAATAGTTCCTTTCACATAATTTAAGTAAAGTTTACGTCTCATGCGACTTGATGTCATAATTTTTCCAGCGGACCCGACTGTTCGGCCTGAAATTCGTCACATTGTGGCAGATAAACCCGGAGGAATGGTACGTGAGAACATTTATTGGAGCGTGTAGATTTTGCAGATCGTAGACAATCCCTCCATTGTCGAGTGGTTCTTACATCGTCCTTTGGTCTTTAGTCTTGTTAGTCTCTTTCAATGGCTGACATTCAACAGAAGAAATCACACAAGAATTCCCAAGCTGCCGTACTTCCCATTCTTGTTTGGCGGGGAATTGATTGTGGAACCTCATAAAAATTAACAGGGGAATAGATCTCGTCTCGATTCCGGAGCATTCTGGTGACCTGATTCTGCTTGTCGGCAAGTTCGTGAACGGAGGGGGGGGGGGGGAAGGACGGTGCTCAAGTTCGTATACTGCAAGACTCCGCTTTACCGCTTGAAGTGAACTGACACTTTTTTTTTTTTTTGCAGGCCCCTCTGATATCATATACCTGCAATGAATGAACCAAACATTGAAATTTAAGGCACGTCTTGTTTAATAATAGGAATCGATTTATGTATTTGGTACTTTTATGCAGTGTTGTATTCTGTTTGCTTGTTTCTGAAGGCCTCGATGGAATCACAATTAAGACACACATGCCAACTTTTTCAAGAATGCTCTCTCTTTTCCCCTTTGGTAAATGTAGTCCTCCATTTCAATTTTTTTTCTCGTCTTCTAGTATTCAGGCAGGTGTGCCAGAAATTGTAATCTCCGACAGTTGATGTAAAATCACTAGACAGGTGAAAATTGTCAGCTGTAGATCACTGGAATGCAGGAAGTTGGGATTTCATTTCGGTACTTAAACTCACTACAGGGTGGAATTGGTCTGTTGTGATCAACTGAAACAATGCATGGTACCACTCAGGATGAACTCCTGCAGATGGCATTCCTAATTATGAGACCTCCAAAGCAGTTTCGATTATTTTCAAGTCATTGGTCGCTGTTGAGCAACTTATCCAAAGGTGTTTAATTTGCTAAGCATTACAGTCCCAATCTGTCTGAGTCACATACTCCTCAATGTACACGAAAATATGCATGCTGGATGTTGGGCTAAAAAATTTGTAAATTTGTGTCATTACAATGTGAAACATTCTCCCCCCTTCCTATGGGGGGAGAGAATGGATCAGTATTGAACAGCCAAGCAATCCTACCAGCAACTGGATGGTCAAAGTCATCAATTTTGCACCAAACTTGATGCATTCTGATCTCTTTATCACCTCTCAATGGAACATTTGGTTCTTACCGTAAAATTATTTCGAGTATTTCAATCTCGCTGAGTATCTGTTTTTGCTTGGTGCTGCCTTTGCTGTGATTCTGTGGTCTGTTATCATACAGGTACAATGCCTTTGTTCTCACATCTTTTCACTATGGGCAGTAGGTTGCCTTTAGTTGGAAGTGAGAAGTGGAGTGACTGGTCAGAATTTTCACAGTTGGTTAAATTCTACTTGTGCGTTTGTAGTTGGAAAACATGAATTAAAACAGAGAAACAGAAGAAAAACTATTCCACATTTGAACGGTTTTTGGTCCAATTATTTTAATTTCGGGTCCAAATAGCAGTTAAGTAGAAAATCCTTTACAAACATCTGCTTGCACTATCTGGTCTGATTTATCATCACTAGTATCACCAACTCCAGTCTTGATATCTGGTGATTTATTGCATGTTTTCACAGTTCAGTGGCTACTGATGTGTCACAGCCCAGTGTCTTCATTAGGATTTGAAAACTTATGTCCTGGGGATGCAACTACCTTGAAAATTTTGCATCCCACCAAAAATTCTCGCATCCTCCTGTATATTTGAAATGCTACATGACTTATTAGCTGCATGGTGCACTTACACACTGTCATGCTAGCCATTCCGACATTGCACTAGGCCTATATCAAGTATTACTATTCTTTAGAATACAGTGTCGTGCACAGAACGAAAACAAACATGACTACCTTCAATCAAATACCTTCCTACCATCCACTTGCAAGTACACTTTGTAAAAGTAATGAAGAAGAAAATGAAATGAGAAAATTATCTATAATTTTAGACTATTAGCCAATAGGATTTTCGGAATTCGTTTTGATTCTATAGGGGGAAAATAAAATACAGACTTTCAGATCAATGTGTTTGAGTGGATTTTTCTGTGAAACTGCAGTATTAAAGTTTTTTTTTTTATGATTGGGAAGACTGTAACTAATCTAGATTATAAATTTTGTGAGTAATGAACCTCAGAACTTTGGACAAAGGATCCTGCATTCATAAAAATGCCGACAGCCACCCCTGGGGTATTTAACACCTATTTTTGCCATCCCCCCAGATTATCCCATACCTGACATAGATACAGTACATCTTGAGTATTTCAACCTGTTTTAGCCCCCCCCCCCCGGAATATTTCTTACCTGTGGTAGTCTCCCCTCTCGGTGTATTCCATGCTTATCTGAGCCATTTTTTTGCATCAGTGGGGCCTCTGCCTGCATCCTGTTCTCATTCAGATTATTAGCCTAGTATTTCTCTTTCCCATGTTCTGGTTTTTTTTGCTACTATGCCCAATATTCCAGAGGAACTCCTTAAAATCTCTGACTGTAGGAGGTAGCTCTTTTGATGTTGGTGTGATCAAAACCTTTTAAGTTAATTGTCAAAAATGTGACCCATGTTGTTCCATCTTCTTTATTTTCCCTCTATTTAACATGTTTTGTGTCCAAACACACTATGGTGTGTTTTATTGGCTCTTCTCTTACAGCAAGTGTCGTCTGCTTACTTACACTTTGGAAAAAACAAATGGAAAGAGAACGGACTGTTTGTACGCAAGGATCAATATGGCACTGCACTGTATGCGCAGTATGATTATGTACCGTGTGTTGTTGCAGTTCACTACAGACTCAGTTTTTATGGACAGTTGAATGACCTTACCAACTTAAGTGGTTTAGTTTTGAGCTTTTCACTGCATTGTGTCTAATCACATGATGGTTAAGGCAGCTGTATGACAAGTATCCTCAATTTCACATCGTAGAAATATACTTACCCCTTGCATCACTTATGCATCATTTGACCTTTGCTCAAATCGTCCTTTAAACTAATTCTAACACCGGGCCCTGTAGGGCCTAGCTCGCCCTTGTAGGACTGAGCGAGGTGAATACCCACACCAGTAAGTTGTGGGGAATATAAGGCAGACATTGTATTGTAATTTCTTTGTCAAATGTTGTTATAAACCGTTCAGTACAATTGGCATCAAGGTATAGTAGATATCCAATGTGGTAGATATCTCATACATTTTATACAATTGGAAAGCAGTAGACATTTAATTCAATACACATCGAATACAGATGATATCCTATATGGTAGATATCCAATACTGTAGACATTCAATTTAGTAGAGATCTAATCTGGTAGATAGTCAGTGTGTAACATACTGTATGTAATAAATTCAATACAATCCAAATACAGTAGACATCCAGTAGATTAGGTACAGTATCCAATGTACAATAAACATGTCATACATCCCATATAGTCCAACTAGAGCAGATATGTACCATACAGTAGATTTTTAATTTATTCAATGCAATTTGAATTACAGTTTATCAAGTATGCTTAATTAGATACATAATACATATCTAATATAGCAGATAGTCAGTTTGTACCATAGTCATTTGATGCCGTATACATTCAGCATGGTAGAAATCTTGTATGGTAGATAAGCAATGCAGCATGCATTTAGTACAGTTAATATCAAATGCATTATACAGCTGATACATTCAGTGGAATAAACATGTACGGTAGATCAATTCAAAAGGCATCCTGTACAGCCTAGCACAAACTAAATACAGTGTACAAATCCACTACAGTCCACATATACCCCATCATTGTAGACATCTGATGTAGTAGATATTCAATACAGTAGACATTGCTGTAGACTTGCACATATCAGACATCCAATCCATCAATTTAGCAGCTTGGATATATCACAAGTCAATGCAATCAATAATTCCGTGGCCAGTCACCTTTGACAAGTCTCAAAACTCTGTGAAAGGTTCTATTAAAAGAGGTGTCTCAATCTACGGTAGATGTTTATTACACACTGACAATTTACAGAATTATATGGCTCAAGGCAATTGGCCAACTGACTGGCTAACATGCCTCAAATGGTTAAGGATAATTGACTGGTTGTTTCATACCTTAAACTGTTCCCACTCCACCAGAATTTTGAAGTACTGACTCCTCTCATCCTACTTTCTCCTACATTTTGGACATTCTTCCAACTTCTATTTTCATTATCTTTACATTATCCTCTTTTGTTCAATTGCCACAACAGCAATTGTATCCTAGAATTATTCAAATAGAATGTAAACAAATGAACTGGGAGATGTAGGTCATGTTTGTGAGTGTGGAGAGAATGAAAAATCTTACAACACATCGTCATCAGTAGCGGTGTAGGTATTTGATTAAAACTATTCCTGTAAGCCTAGCTAGGACGTAATGTTATTCTACTTTTGATCTGCATAATCCTAAGGTAAGATCTCCTATCTTATTGAAAACATTATCATATATAACTCCAGTACTTTTTGCCTGGGTCCACGTGAAATCCTGCTTTCCTTCATTTCGGCATTCTTTTACATTGTAATGTACCTGCAACGTTTACCCGCAGTAGGCATTTTATGTCTTTCAGAAATGAAACCAGATCTTTTAATCAGCCAGTCTTTAACATGCTCAGTGTCTGGTAATTGCTGAGATGTGTTGGGGGGAATATCAGCCACGCACCGATTTAATTAAAAAAAAAAAAAAAAAAGGAAAGAAAGAAAAGGTGAATGTTGGCATCTTCATGCAAGGAAGTGGGCATTATCAGCTCAGAAACAAAAGGAAACAACCAGAAAATTCAAACAAAAAGAACTTTTTTTTTTTGGCTTTTTCATTTGTGTTTACTAAGTTGAGAACACTGATTTTACTTTGAATGCAGTGCTCTGTCATGTAGCCTATTCTACTGTATGATATGTTGTTCTGCACTGCTCTCTATACCCTCCTGAACTCTAGCTGAGCTGTGCTGTGCCTCCTCTTTTGTGTGATACATGTGCTATGTTGTATTACGCTGTACTGTTCATGTAATAATTACTGCAAATGTTGTATTGTGCTGTGCTGTGTTGTGTTGTGTTGTGCTGTGCTTTGTTTTACTTTGTATTGTGCACGGTTATATTGTTCTATATGTGGTAACCCTCCTGAGCTAAGCTGCACTTGCTTTATAAGCATACGCTTTGCGGTGTCGTATTTTGTACTGTTTGTACTGTAGTTTACAATACTACATTGCATTGTTGAATTCAACCACATTTTGCTGTCGTTTAGTTTGCTTTACACATTGCGCCCTCCTGAACTGAGCTTGCTTAATTCAAGTTTGTTTTATTCTTGTATACAGTGTTGCTTATTGTGTTGTACAGTATTCTACTGTATGGTTTATGTGCTGTGTTGTACTGTACTACGATGTACTGGTGAGAGTTGTAGGTATTATTCAGTACTGTACTGTGCCATAGCCTCTGCTGTCCATTGATGTATGCGGTGCTGCAGTACTTAATAAATATTTTTTGTACTGTACTGTAATTGTACCTTACTAGTACTTCATGTTCTTACTATGGTAGAAAGTATTTCCCTGCAGAATGCTCAAATTTTGTTTTTTCTTCATGCAGGCTATGTATTTGTGACAGTGCCCTTATAATCATTTGCATCCTGCGCTTGTCTCTGACTATGTGACTGTAACATCGAAGAGCAAATGTGTGTTGGCACATTCCTTTCCAGTATGTTTAATAATGCATCAGCACAGACAAGTCGAGAGGGTGTCATTTTATGGTCACATGCATGAGGACGATGGGAAAGAAACTCCTCTCGTCGGTCAGAAGAATGTAATGTAAAGAATTACATGTATGTTTCACAAGGAGAATGTGATGTAATTTAAATAAGAAGTTGATGCACTCAAGTTTGGAGTGGATTGTTTACCACCGTTTTACTGTACATATGAGCACAGCAGTCGTGCTCACAACTTGATATGTACTAAATAGAACAGAACCTGAGCTCTTTCACTTCTCACTTTTTTTTTTTTCCTTATTTCCCTTGGTGAGATCCATCCAGTGTAGATCTATCACTTCACTACAGCATCATGCTGATCTGTGTATGTCATACAGTGTTTGCAAAAACATTGCATGCTGGGTAGTCTTTTTTTTTTTTGTCATCTCATCTAGATTGAAAACCTTGTTCTCAGTTTACATGTTCTTTCAATTCTTTCCAACCTGTATGAGTTCTTCTTTCCATGGATGCCATTGATTATGTTGCAGCGTTTACCAGAGTGAACCTCCATGTTCTCAGCTGTCCTGAATCCTTATCAAGGAAAAATGTGCTCCTTTGTTAAAATTGGTTCACATTAACTTCTTTATACTCGCAAATTTGTGGAATCGCTCCCAAAATGCGCTCCACATTCTCGGATGGCTGTCAAAAAGAATATATACTGCGAGTGACAAGTTACTGTATGCTCACTGTTCAATAAAAATCCACTTAGGGAAGGGAACAATGTAGCCACAAGCTACAAAGAACATTAAAAGGCAAAAAATGTAACAGCTTTGAAAACATGGTTGATTTGCATTGGATTAGTGCATTGACTCATATATGTGTACAGTATCTGTGAATTTTTTTTTCTGAGGCAGCCCCTGTGAGGTTACAGTATGTTTAAAATTATCAAGTAAGGCTGACATATGTTGGCAAACCTGACAGCTTATCACCCCGTGGCTTACCAGTTTAGCATAAAGCTAAGGCAAAGGGAAAGAAAAAATTAGCCATTGGTTAGGTCAGGACATTTTTGGTGAAGATTTTTGGCCATTTTGACCTACAGATACAGTATATTGGCCTTGTATTGTCTGTGACAAGGTGTATTGGGGGTACGTATACATAAACATTGAAAGGAGAAGGAAAGTCAAAACTTTGCACAAGGAAATACAAAGTCTGTTAAATTTTGGTAAGGCAGTAATGTTTTTCACTGAAACTTTGGTGAAGGCATTTGTCAAGCACTTCTGCTCCATATATTTCATAAAGATTTTTCCCAGGATTTTGTTCCCCTTTGTTACATCCTGTGTTGTTGTAGTGACTTGGCTTTTAGAATGCTGCAGATGATGCACCGTTTTTGATTAAGAGACTGGATGAGACTGGAAAGAATTACAGGATCAGCCTCAGTCTACTCTCTGCTGAACATTTTCAACACATCTCCAACTATCGAGCCACCTCCCCCCCATCATTTCTTGAGTAATTCTCTGGTTGCTTGTAGCACATCCTGCCACGCCCCCTCTCCCTTTATTTGGGAATCCTTCTCATGCTTCTCTCCAATGTCACTGGTAGTGTGAGCATCGATGTATGATTTGGCCTCTTCAGGCTATCCTTTGAGTGTGTTATGACTGATAGTATGTCTTTGCTCCATATGTAAAGCACCATCTAAGTTACATCACCCCACACTACTTAATGCACTTCGCTTTGTGTCTGTCACACTTCAGTCACATTCAAAGTGACACTTGAATCATACATTCTGTGACATTGTGACCCAATCATGAATGTACCCTCAAATGTTTAAGAGATGCACATCTTTCCAATAGAAAGGTACCAGTTTCCTCAATTCGTATACTTCAAATGTTTGTACTGATATTATATGCAGCATTTGTTCAGTGTTCCAACCTTTCAATAATTTTTTTTGTCTTCAAAGTTCAATTTCACCAGTCTCACAAGGGATGGACTAATATTTCATTATATACTGTATGTGGACTATATCTTCATGACCTGATAAGGATTTTCAGGATTTAACAGTGATCACTTACCAGTGCTGAACCATGTAAACATAAAACAACTCAATGCTTAAATAACATAGTGTAGCTCTAACAATAGTAACTCAAGCAGGTTCACTCTAACTTTGTGGTCAAACTTTGTTGCTAGTGGAAAGTCCCTCGTCATGCAGGGTAGTTATACACTATGCCTGGAACAATCCTGTGATCATCTTCTCAATTTTCTCCCCTCCCATCCCCTGTCTGGACTACTGAGGCAATGCTTACCTATAGATTCATTCATAGGGTGATGTGAATGCAGTCTCTCCGCACCCATCATGCACATAAATCGCAGCAATGTGTATACCGTAGAACACTTTTCTGACCATTCATCATGACAAACATCGACAGGGTACTGTCCAGTAACTGAAATCACTGCGGTTGATGTCTTACCTTTTTTATAAAAAAAAAAATAGTGATTTAAATCAGTGATTTAAGTCAATTTTGACTTAAAATCATGGTTTTAGTTGTGATTTTAATCAGCGTGGTTACAATCAGACTAGCCTAATTGGAATAGTAATGTGCAGGAATAATTACGTTTGAGGTGATCAGTGTTAATCTCGAGTTTTTGCCATTACTTGACTACTGCTAAACTTCATTTCTGTAAATGCAAAGAGCAACGTAAACAAAAAGATGAAAGTAACTTTTTGTATTTCTCATGAAGAATAATACCCATCATGTTCATCTATTTAGCTTCTGGAGAAGTCAAATCAATATTAGCGTCTGCACCATTAGGTGTACTGTATCATTCTACCATTCACATAGTCACATACAAAGCCAAAATGTCAAAACATATTCACCGAACACACAGATCAACGTTTAATATAATAAAGAGTGGCTAGCATTCATCTTCTGAAGATGTATTTCCCTGTTGTGGAAATGGAGCCTTCGTAGATACGCGACTTGCTTAATTGGCAGATTACTTCCAGTAGAGTCCTTATATCAGCCCTACCTTACATGAAGTCATGCTGAAGTAATGAATGTTTTAGTTTTATTTTATTCTGTATTAATGTGGGCTTGATATGAAGTACATGTAATAAATGTTAGATCTTCTACTTGCTTTTGTGAGATAAATTTTCTATATTTTTAAAGGGTATAATGAAGACAATCTGATGCTTTCTGTTTGAGGAGATCTGTACGCTGCTTTAAATGGGAGAAGAATATTAACTTAGCTGTATTTTCTGTGTGTAGTATATTTCAACAAAACTTCCCCTCTTACTCTTCTACAGTACTAGTCACATCTCTTTGGTTCCTTCCTCCTACCTCTCACCTCCAACCAGCAGGGTGGACATGTGAGGTTTAGAGTCCCTCCATCTGTCGTTTAAACTGTTTCCTTGAACCCTTACCCTAAAATTTACCATCATTAAAAATCGATCGTGGTTTGGATTCCTCCACCCCCCCAATGTTTGCGAAGATCAAGCTTCAAACTGCTGTTTCATCAAAGCTGCTTATCAGTGTGGTGACTTCAAAGTGGTTATGTTGCAATTTGTAACGTTTCGATTGCTCGGGATTGTTTAATTGATAGCAATACTTGAAGGTAAGCCATTGTTCTCTCTTAGTCATCATTCTCCCAATCCCCAAAGAGATCGCGTTATTCAGTGAAAAAAAATTCATATCATAGAGATTAGAATCTTGGCGTGTGGCCTTTGCATACAATTGCAGACTCATGTATCAAATGTTCCATTCCACCCCCCACTTCCACCATCAGCAAAAAGAAGAGATTTAATGCTCTAGTTGGAGACCTCAGTATTGTCTGAAAGATGCTGCCATGGATCTTTCTCAGATGAAGATTTTTTTTTCATCTTCAATGGAATGTTTTTAAACATTGGCATTGTATGGTTGTAGTTGTTGCCTTTAAGGAATAAAGCTTCTCCTTCCAATTTGATTGCTTTTTCAGATTGTTCCTACCAGCATTTTGGAGATATTTATTCTTCATAATTAGGTTTGAAAAATTGATGAAAATATCTCCGAAACCACCTAGAGGTGTCCGTATTTTCCATCCCTTGTGCTGGAATTTGGCATTTGCACTTTCAGACTGGGGAGGGGAATATTACTGAGGTTGCCGAAAGGCAGCAGGGACGAAATCCCCCGCAACCTTGTTTGTATTAATACACTGGGAATTTTCTCACGACCAGAGCAGTGAAAAAAAAAAATTGAAACATTAAGAGAAAACTTCCCATGATTTCGGGGGTGGTGGAAGAGTTGCCATTATTAGCGAACAATCCCAAAAGCAATGCTGAATATATTTTTGAGAAAGGGGACTTAAAGATCCTTCCAAAAGCCTGAAAGGGCTTTGGCCTAGCTGTGTTAGAATGCCATTTTGTTTGTTTAAGCATTGAAGTGAAGGAGGGTTGATGCGCCGATAAAATCTCCAAGGATCTGGTCATCATTCGGTGATGATGACACAGTCAACAAAGACTTTTGTACCATGGATGTTTCGTGGTCGACCTGCTATCTGAAAGTTTTCTAACCTGGGGGCGAAAACGTCTCGTCTTCTAGAAAGACGCTGCTGCAATGCCCTTTTATGGCATTAAATTGACATCCACTTTAGTCTCATGGTAAAACAGGAATCAGCAGTTACTTTTAAAAATTTTTGCCAGCAGAAAATTGGCTCACATTCATTGGAACTATAAAATGTGGCAGTGTGTATGATATATGCATGATTTGCAACCAAAGTTGATACCAGCGATGACTTTCTAAAAGATGATAATGTATGACCAAAAAGAAAAATTTTTTGCACTTTTGCTGTGTCGTATAAGTTTGCTTATACCATCGTGCCGAAAACGATCAGAAATTCACAGTACGTACTCCCTCACCTCATATACTGTAACCTATGCATTTACTGTATTGACTACGGTTTAGCGCACATGCACAGTCACCAGATGTTAGGCCATGCATATTCAATATGGTAATGCATAGAATATATTAGGTGAGTACGTCTCTACTTAATTCCCAAACTAAGGAGTGTTCAGGATTCACATTTAGTCATTTCAGTTCTTGCAGAGCTTTTGATGTTTAGAAAGGTCTACAGAGATATTACATCATAATTTTCAATATTAAAATTTGATACTTTTATTAATTTTTTAATATTTTCATCCGAAACAAGGGAGATGATTAAGCAAGAAATAACTTTCATCACAGAAGATCGCAGCCTTAAATTCTGACTTCCACTCTGCATATTGATGTAAAACAATGAATGATAATATAATGTGTAGAATAGTAATAAAAACAAATGTGTAACATTGCTTCCTTGTTTATATCTATGTGTGGTGTTTTGTTAGTAAACCCAGTTAGAATTCTGAGCCATAGCCTCATAGAATTAGCCACAATTACATACTCAAGAGATATCCAAATGATCTGTCAGTTGAAATGTGAAGCTGGTTTCCTGAAAGCTCTGAACAAAAAACAATAAATAATGACAGAGAAAACTTGAAAGAATGACGTCAGCTTTTGAATTTTTATTTGAGGTATTTTTATTAGAGGTAGCCTAGCATCACAGTACCACTTGCATGTATTTCTTTTCCATGATTGTGACTCATTTGGAAAGATTTGGAATAAAAAGAAAAAAAAAACAACCCCAAAACAGTAAAGATAATTCATGCATCCTGTTATATCTTAACGTATACAGCGCAAGGACTTCCTGTTTTTGAAAGGTACTTGCCTGTGGTTAAATGCACTGAAGGCAACTCAGCTTAATGTGCTCGGATTTTAAAATGCATTTATGGTATGAAATGTTGCTTGCAGACATCACTGCATTTTAATGTGTTTATAAAACACTACAGCGATGCTTAATTTCTGGTTCACTGTGTAATCCTTTTAGCTTTCCACATTACTTTAAGGGCATAATGAGCTTCCAGAGTCAATGCTGCCCTAAAATAAAAGCTTAGCATTTGCAGCTACCATACAGTATATACTGTAGAAACTGCCTACTGGGGATATAGTTTGCATTTAGCAAATATTGTGCCACCACAACTTGCTACTCTCACTCATACACAGATACAGAAACATGCTGCCTTATTACCTTTAAATGCACTATCAGCGAAAGTGTTGTATCTACATTGCACATATCTACTTCATTTGCATATCACAAAATACGTAACTTCAAAGTGCAGCTTTGCCTTTGTTACAGTACATTGTCGCTGAGGAGTCATTAGTTAGCCATTCATCTTGGCACATTCATGTTTCCCTGCATCTTGGATGTTGGTTTCTATGCAAGTCATAAATCACTTTTAAAAGGATGAACATTACAGTGATTCGCCTCCGTCATCTTCTAGCTTTTATCTGGGAATGTTTAATCCTGAGTTGGCTTTTCCTTATTCAATTGCCATAAAATTATGGTAGTTACAGTAAGCTGCTTCATCTACTGTATTTACAACTACAGTAGTTTCTTAGGATTCTTAGCATTTAAAAACTGTGTGTATTTCCTTCTTTTTTTTTAAATCCTCGTTGTGTATGTGGGCTTACAAAATTGTAGCATTCACTGAACTGTCAGCACTGAGAAATCTGTCCATACCTGCATGCTGACAGTAGGATGCAGTTTACCGAATCAGAAGAGTTCCTTTTGTGTATTTCTGTGTCTTAGTGTGAAAACACTTTTAACCCTCTAGATATCTTAATCCACCGGAAAACTTTTCTATCGAGACTGGTGAATCTTTAATAGACTCCACGTGAACTTTCGGGAGTAACTGTAACTGCCGTACGTTACAAATTTTACTGTTTCCATGGTAACCTGCTTGAGGTGAAGTGCATTGATGATGTAAAGCATATTGAAGTTCCAGTGTTGTTAAGTAGTACAGCATCCTACTAAATCATGCATTATCATTATTGCATGCAATAGGCTGACTCTCTGTGTAACACAATTCTCTCTTCCTGTTGTCTCTCTTGCAATCTAAATCGCTAATCTCGTCCTATGACTGCCTCTAGACTCAGCCCTGTGGGATGGATAATGATATGCGCCTTTGCAGTGATCTTCGTGAATATTTCTGTTGGCAGAAACCGACGCTTTTGTGTTTTCGTGAACTCCCCTTTGTTATCCAGCAGTTCGTGTTTTTGTCATGTTTTGCTCCTACGTTTCACAGACCGTGATGTAACTGTCTCTCTTCATTGCTCTTTCTCTGCTGATGATTTTTTATTTTTAAGAAGGATTTATAAATCAGCATTCTGTGAGGAATAATCATGTGTGACATACATTTTCTTTTATGAGTTCATTTTTTATTCAGGAGATGTGCAAAATGTAGGCTGCATTAATGCAATGGACAGATATTTTTACGTTCTGACAGCTCGCAGGCTTGGTATAGATTTCTTGCTGCGCCCGTAGATCTAGCAGTACCCAACAGTCCATAGCTTACTACCAGATATATTTTGAAAATTTGCCAAAGAGTATCACCATGAAAGAAATATTTACAATTGAAACCTTCATGTACATTCTGTTTCCCTCGAAAGATTTAGCATCGCTCGGTGAATCATACTGGTACATTTGCTGACTTAACCTTTTCGATATTGGTATTGCATTCATGTAACATGCAATTGTTTGACAGTAAATGGTGTATTTTCTTTTCATACCTATAATTCTTGCTTGCTTGCCATAGGAATATTTCAACCAAATTTTTTTTTGGAGGGGGGCAGAGAAGTGTAAGAAATTGTTCTGAAGTTTGCATTAGGACTTATGCCAATAACAAATCTTCAGCTCCGTTTGGCTTAAAGCAACCCAAACTACTCACTGGATATTAAGAAACATACTTTAGTATGGAGGATTATCAAGGGTGGCACAGTGATTAGGTGACTCAGATTATTCCCTGATCTTATGTAGCATTGAGGGCAGTAACACGACATTTGAATGACTAATGTAGAAGTAAAAGAAAACTGACTGTCTTTCAGCAAGTTCATGGAAATCCGTTTAAACATTTAGCAGAATTAGTCTCAGTTTTCGACCGTTGACTGTTTGCTTGTACAGTTAAATGTTTAAACGTGACATTACTAACTACCAGCTATGATAAATCCAGCCCTGCTAGACGGCCCAAGTCAAAACTTATTCGCATAGTCAAAAGAAAAGTTCCAGAAGTTAAATTGTTGTCTCTTTAAATCTTCAATCGTTTCAGGCAGTAGTATTTTTGGCCATCCTCATCCTAAGTATTGGAAATGATTGTATCGCAATGCAGAAATACCTGTATGATCCTCTAGAAACAACTGCATGATCCTTTAGAAACAACTGCATGATCCTTTAGAGACGACCTCATGATCCTTGACGACAGCTCTCTGTGCGAGCAGTTCAGATTGTTTGATAACATCTCTGTTCACTTTAGGATCATCTTCCTGCGGGGGGGGGGGGGGGCATCTTGGGCATGTTGCTCTTGAGAGAAACTGAATGACACTTCTGACATGTGACGTAGCTATCGCTACCCTTCTCATGTTACTATGCCAAATTATGCCACGGAAACATTCAAGAATGAAATTATTAGTCACTTTCTCTGATCAGCTGATGCATCTTCAATTGCCCAACATTTCCCTCTTACATACGCAACAAATTTCTATTAAAGGAAATCTTTGGATACAAACTAGTGATTAATAAGACTTGAATACGCCATCATGGTTTAATGATCGTAGCTTACGAAAGGTTTTAGTTATGCCCTTGCATGGTGTTCGATCCTGTCACGATGGTAACAATTATCTTTTACTCTTGTTTTATTCAGGAAGCTGCAATCAACAGCCGAGGTGTCGGAGACGTCCGGAGGGTGATCCTGTCAAAAGATCCAGAAGAAGGCCTTGGGATCTCAATAACAGTGAGAACTTCTTTCCAAGCTTGTGATTTTGTGATACACATGTTTTTGTGGATGGTCCTTTCAGAGTAAAGCAACGTCAGTAGTTTCCATCTGGATAAGTTACACTAGTTTTCCGCAAATGAGTTTCCAACTGTTTCCCATGTTGGAGGTGACGTTTATGTGTTTTGCTTCATTTGTCAAACTTTTCATTAGAAACTCAGCTTCTATGTCTTCTTGTGCGTAGCGGAACTGTCCCTTGTAAAGTTCAGTGCATGGTGCCAAATCGTTGAGGGCGCTGTTGCATCGAGAGTGCCAGGTATCGAAAGTTTCCAAGGTTTTGATGGTGCCATGGCATTAAAAATGTGATACCAAGTGAAGGATGTTGTTGTGTTGTGAGATATGTCATATTTTGCCACTGAAAGTCAAACATGTTGCAGCCACTACAAAAAAATGTAACTTAAGCCCCTGGCATTTTTGCAGACGTGAATATTCATATCCATTCCCATTGGCCTGTTTCATTTCAAGTAATAGTGATTGATGCAAGACTTTCTCTAAGTCTGAATTTTGTAGGGCCAACAATAATGTTTGAGATGTTTTTTTTAAATATCTGGAAGATGAATGCATAGTCCTCTTTCAGGTTTTGTGACAGTATCCTTTCCCTACTTTCTCTTCCCTGAAACACAGATGAAGAACAAAGGTAGACGACGAGGCGATTGCCAGTACAACTCATAGTCTATCTTTAAACATTTGTGATAAAGTATATGTCAGTAACAATGCAAATAACCCCTTTTCTTCTTTGCAAAGCTCCTTGCTATTTCATCGTATTACATGCAATGTATTCAAGGTCTTCTGTCCACTTTTCAATGCATACATCCTCCACGTGCACTCTTTTACAAATTTATTTCCACTTCATGTTTACATTTTCCTTTTCCTTTGAAACATGTTCAAATGTTTTCCAAAAAAGGAAGGAACTTATCGTTCATCCTCACAGTCTGAAAAGACTTTTCTTGGAGATAAAATGCCGAGCACAGGAGGATCGTTTCATTAAGATGCCACAGGGGAAACATTCTCGCCATGCGGCCCCAGGCAGAGTTTGCGTGACTAGACTATATTAAAAAATCTGCAGTTCGATCATGAGTTCTGAATAGAATGGACAGTGTCGGAGAGAAATGCAGACCTGCAACAAATAAAGGACTTTTTCCCAGTTGTAACATTACACAATGAGACAGATTTGTAAAATGGACTTAACTTCAGCGGGAACTGTAGAGTGTAGACTCCTATGAGTCACGATTTCTCCTCATTTTGGTGTGTCATAACTGTCATTTTAAAGGGGCACCTCGAGTTGTTTTGTGAAATTTACTCAATTTTCCCAAACCTGTCACGTTTTGTTCATAAATTCAAGTGAGAATTGGGGTATGCACTTCACGTAAGCCAACCTCAAACTCAGGGGAATAGACATCAGAAGGGAAATGAATAGACTGAATAGCCTCCATTGAATAGGATTAGCAGTCGTCCATTCAAGTCAATTTGAGTTTGGCTTACATGAAGTATAGTATATACCTGAAATGGTCCGACTAAGATGGATCCCCTTGTGTAACATACAAATGAAAGTGTGTAATTTAATTAACTCTTTTGCTTCACTCCCCACTTACCCGTCTAACATTCATGTTCAGACACTTTTCACATTACGTACAGTAATTGGAATGCACTCAAATCAGTACAAGCCGGTGTTCAAAAATTCAAGAATTTCTGGCAGTTTTCATAACCACTAGATGTCAATCATGACTAATTTTGTTAACTGTAAGGGTTGCCATGTAGTTTTGCCCTTCAAAAATCCTCACAAACTTAACAATACCCACTCAGCATGCTGCTTTAAGTGAAAAGGGAATGAGTTTCACCGACGAATTCATTTTCTTGGACGAAGTTTTAGAATTTGAAGGGATAAGAAAAACCAGAGGGTTGTTAGTTCAATGCTCTTAATTAACATGACAAAACAACAAAAAGATGAAAGAAAGAGTCTCTTGGTCAGGATTTTGCCAAAGTTCTTCATAAAAATGCAGTTGACTTTAAACTGTTGCATACTGAAGTTAAAGTGCTGGTCGTTTCAACGAAAGTAATTTGCAAATAGCTATGATTGTGTGCCATTCTAACACTGAAGGGATGTCACCGACTTTCCCCCATGCTCTTACTCGTGGAAACTTTCTGATACACTCTCTGTGTTTTCAAGGTCAATCGAAATAGAAAGACAAACTATGATAAGATACAGAAAATAGAATTTGATTCGATAAGAATTCCAGAGCGTGAAAAGACAATTTCTGGACTGACAGACTTTACTGCATATATATATGCTCAGTGTTGTCTCTTTGGTGTGGTATTCGATACTAACGATCATTAAAAAATCATTTCCAATACGTCCACAGGGGACCTCTTGTCAAGCAACACTCGCAAAAAGATTTAAAAGTAAAAGATAAATGACATTCCATCCCAGTGGAAGTGCACTACATATTTCTAAAACAAGTTGTTTTTCGTCAGAGGAAGATCGAAGAAATAGGAGACGCTATTACATTCTCAGACATGTGTCTTTTCATTCTGCAATTCAATTCATCATCCCTCACGTGTCCATTCATATATTCATTCGCATTTGCGTAAGTATTTATGCAAAGCCAGAAATCCTGCGGTCTGCAATAACTCTAGGAAAAAAGAGCGAAGTTCTGGCGATACAGCCATCCATAAAATGGTATAATGTCTTCGCAATAAACGCCTGGGAGCATTTTTCCTTAGATGTTTTTATTTCCTGTCATAGTGAGTTAGATATGTGCCAGGGAGGACAGGAATATAAAATGACATGAAAAATGTTGACATGAAGAGGGGAAAAAAAAAATACATGCTTAAAAACATCAACGATAGAAGTTTGTAAACTCAACAGACTGAGGGGATAGAAAGAGAGACAGTTTTATCGATGAGAATGAGCAAATCTCAGACTAACAGGTTTTTAGCGTTTGAGAAGGAAATTGAGTTTCCATTTTGGTGCACCATCTTTTGGCAGGTTTAGAAGCGCCGTTTTAAGATAATTAAGAGTAAGAATATCAGGATTTCAAACCACGTAGATATTGTCTTTTAAGTATGGTCAGTGCAGCTGTACTACACCCATAGTCTAATTCCTTGAATTTGGGTCTGGTGCCCATCTGTGCTTCTGACCAACAAACTTAAAGAGTCCAAACAGCGACCTTGGAGTAGAGACGTATTCGTGGCAACAGCTTTTGCAGAAATCATGGAACAAAACAGCGTCATGTCATACTTCTATGTCGATATACACGGCTTGAAATTTTGGTGTATTTACCACTAGCCCATCAGGTGTTTGATGGTCACAGTCCATCAGCCCCAATGGTTGTTGCACTAGCTTTAGTTCATTTCATCATAGCATCATCAGGCTATAGCCTGCGTGTGTACTTTACGTGTATGCTTGTTACTTACTATGAAAGTTGGGCCATCGAAACCTCAGTGCAACGACAAAACTGTAGGGAATTCCTGAGGTATGGTACAATTCCACAACCAGCGCAAAGTTCAAACGTTATTGCTACAGCATCTTTTTACGGAGTGTACATATATTACACATTACACGCCACACGGTGATAGTGATGCACAGGGAAGGTTAAACTGTGTATCCATCTGCAGTATTGTATATCTACCCATTTATGATGTTGGGGTCAAAGGTTGCAACCATTGTAAGGGAATGAGCAGTGTTGTTACTCTACTTAATTTAGTGTTGCAAATCTGATTCATATGCTTGCAATGTCTACACAAGAATGAGAAATTAGGTAGAACTGATTGCAGTGTTGTAGTCAGGCCTGTATGCAGCCTTTTCCAGTGGAGGAGTTCAATTTTACCACAAGTGGAACATTTTACTCGACAATTATGACACACAAATTAAAAAACTCATTATATATGTTGCTAACGTAGGCCCATAGACTGAGCGGAACTCCAGATCTTGTGGGGGGTTTGTCCAACCCCCATGAACCCCCCACTGGATACGGGCCTAGTTGTATTGCATATCAACCTAGTACTGATTGAAAATGGACTAGCCCTTTGCCCTGTTAATTACTAACTGGCACTAGCCTGAGCATGTTCAGAACATCCCTAGGGTGAGGGGAACTACATTTTTGTTGAGATCTATCACCAAACTTGAAGCTGGTCAAGTTCTACATTCTACTCTAACTTTCATATTCAAGACTCATCATCCTTTTATTTTCATGATTGGCTGTTCATTCAAAGTTTGGAGAAATTATCTCGCTGGTAACTTTGTCGTCAATGTGATGGAAACTTTGAAGTTTCTTTTTTGTTTTTGCTTTCAGGGGGGCAAGGAACATGGCGTTCCCATCCTCATCTCTGATATACACGAGGGCATGCCGGCGCAGCGCTGCAGGGGGCTCTACGTCGGTGACGCCATACTGGCAGTGAATGGCATCAACTTGCTAGATGTGAAGCATTCAGATGCGGTGGATATATTATCGCAACAGGTATAAAATTTCAAAGTAGTCAGTTTAAGAATTTTGAAACAGCTGAAAGCTACAAAAGAAAAAAAACAAAATTAGGATATTGTTGCTTGCCTGCTGACATTTATGCAAATGGAACTTGACTTGTCACCGATGGTGACTATAAGGTGTCATGATTGGTATGATTATGAATGCGGTATCCAATTGCTGCAAGCATGAGTGGAAAGTGAACTCAAGACATACAACAAAAAATTACATAAATGTATAAAAGTCTTGATCGATCGGACTGATTAATTGATTGATTGGTTGATTGATTGATTGATGTCCAACCAGAGTCAAACATCTGGAAGAGCTCACTCGGTATGCAAGCAAGGAAAGTGATCATGTATGATAGTAGTGCCATAAGCTTAGCTTGGCATTCATCTTTTACTTGCTGACATCACACAAAAGATGTCTTAGTCGTTCTATCTTTGGTTATCTTTTGTTGAAATAGCTTCAAATGTATTTATTCAAATCATACACACCTAAATCCTTATAGCGTGTTTACAATTAAGTTATGTTATAGTCACAACTTGTCAGTTTCCTATATATCTAAACCAATAATGAATCTCTCATGAATATTCATAATCTGCAAATGAATTTGGTTGTTATGACACTCATGGGCTCTGGTATGTTTACTAACTTCACACAACGGTGTGCATGTCGCATCAGCAATGCGCATTTATTTAACAACCATTGCTCAGGGGGTGTAAACCAAATAATGATCTCTCTAGGAATATGGAGGCTCCCGGTTAGGAGTGGCGGGAGGGTGAGTGAGGTAAAGGTACTGCTCCAACTCTTCTCAACTCCACAAATGGTTATTTTGCATTGTTTGATGGATCAAGCAGAGGAAATTTGTTTCTCCTCGGTTTATCAAGAACCACTTACGGTGTCACTGAGGTGCAGTAGCTTGTACGAATTCTTAATGAATTTTTGGAACCCTTTCAAACCCTCAACCTGTATGAAATAAGTGTGTTACTTTGTGAAGTTCTCCACTCACACACAAGTTGTTTATGATCTTACTGTTCATAGTTTAGGACTTTCTTCTCACAGGAGTTATTCAGTTTCATTTCTTTCCATTTTTCAGTCACAGACAAGCTCGTAACTTCATCTTTATCTTTCAAAAAATTTAATAGTGGCAGATATGCAGATTAACTTTCGGTAGGACTCGTGCACAAATAACTTATTTTAGATTTGTTCTTGTCAATGTACTTGTTTGTATATTCTCCTTCATCTCTTGCCTCAAACCTGTTTACAAAATCTCTCTCCCTGAGTGGAAAAATGACAATCGTGGCTTGTAAACACTCTACTTTGATTCCATATAAAGCTCTCAATCCTGAGATAAGTTTTAGCTGTCTGAAAAATCCTGTTTGAAGCCAAAAATCCCCTCGGAATTGTTAGTCATCTATGAGATTTAGCTGTGTTGCCAGATGAATTCCTTCTGTAGCAGCAAACTGCTAGTCACTCCTGACGTTTAGTCATGCTGTTAATGTAAATTCAGTCCCTCACAGCATATTGCTAGTCATCCCTGGGATTTCACTGTTTCTGCTGATAAATTTCCTCTGTCGCTCAGCAAAGTTCCAGCCAATCCTGAGACTGAGCTCTGCTGATGGATTGTTACCCCCCCCACCCCCCGTAGCAGGGAACTGCTAGTCATCCCTGAGGATTTTGTTGCGCTGTCCCATTAATTCTTATCTCTAGCAGTGAAATTTGATGGTAAGTGGTGAGATTGAGTTGTGCTGTCGGTACAGTTCTGAAGAAGCAGCAAACTGCTTGTCAATCCCGGGATAAATATGCCCTTTTGGTTAATACACCCATTCTACAACAGGAAACTGCTGTTCAGTCCTTAGACTGAGCTGTAGCATTGTTATAAATCCAGTCTGTAGCAGCATACTGCTTGTCATCTCTTAGACGGAGCAGTGCTGTTGGATGCAAATCCAATCTGAAACTAGTGGTGAACTGCTTGTCAAATCTGAGATTCAGTTGTGCTGTTGGTTTAATTTCTTCTGTACCTGCAAACTGCTAACAGTCTAGCCCCAGACGGAGCTGTGCCATCATTGGTGTAAATCCTTTCTGTAGCAGTACATTGCTTGTCAATCCTGGTCAAGGTTTAGTTCTGGCAGTGTGGATCCAGTTTGCAGTATACTGTAGCAGATGTCTTGGAGTCAGTCGTGGAAACCAGTTTAACTGTCAGGTCCGGTGTCTATCAAACTGCCCGTCAGACCTGAGATTTCTCGGTTTCTCCACTCACCTACTTCCCAGCGTTTGTCGCACCTCCCTCTACCATGCTGGTGGTGAAATGGTTGAAACTTCGATGGAGGCAGTAGCATCACTTCATCAGCTGTCATTTCATGTTGTAATTGAAAGTGCAGTATTTGTGTGGTGGCAGGTGATATATAAAGGGGGGGGGGTGAAAGTAAATATTCCAAATGTTTTGAGATGATTTGGTTGAGCTGTCTGTCGGTGTTCAGTCTGTAAGCAGCCAACACAGGTCTGTATCTTTATGAACCCTGTGCTGCGCATCCAGTGACCATGAAATGAGATGCTCTTCCTTTTTCCATTATGAATGAGAGGCTAACAGGCTGTGATGAAAACAAGCTCTCCAAAAAATATCGAAAGATGATGCTTATCGGAGGAATAAATCCGAGTTGTCTGATTTCGACCTAACCTGAAGTCTAGTCTGAGTTTTTTATGACAGTGAAAAAGGTATCATTGATTGAGAGGGGGTTTGTGAGAGGAAATACCGAAAAGCAAGCAACACCTTCAAACTTGATGTAAATATTTTCCTCTCCACATTCTGTTTCTATGTGGAAGGACATGTTACAGTAAGTGCAGTATGTGTTTAGAAGGATGGTTATTAAAAAATATGAATATGAAAGGAAGGGGAGAAGGGGGGAGGACATTGGTGGGTGGGTGGACGGTAGATGGGTGTGTAGGAAAGAATTACAGCAAAGTAAGAATTAGGATCCAAATTTGTGGAAAGGTTTTTGAAACAAACCTGCATTCAGATTTGACACCAGCTATATCTGATTTTAGCCCCGATCCTCAGCAAAGACCATGGAAGTGCCAGCAAAGACACTGCTATATGAAAGCAGTAAATCTGTTTAATACAAACTTCAAGTAGATGTGCATTATCTGTTTCAAATGAATGTATTGTGTTTGTCATCGCAGAAATCTGCCTTTCGGTGTCTTTCCACACTCAGTGCGATGTACAGTAGAGAATTACAGACCATTCAGCGTAATGCAAACTGCGCTGTGTAAGCTTCCAAGGAGGAACGAAGTACAAAGAAATCTAGGCTTGCTTGAGATAACTGGGTAATTTTGCCGCCAATTCAAATAAAGCTGCTTTTACAATGGTACCATCAAAAAGTTAAGCAGCAGTCTCATTGTCCAAAATGCCTGAAATGTCTGAAGTTTCAGCAAGTTCTGTTATAAGATTGTCCGGCCTTCAGACAATCAGTTCTTTCATTATTACCAAATTTTGATTTTTTTGAGAATATCCCAGACAATGTAATGAAATTTGGCCAAAAATTTGCATTGGAAACAGCATAGCAGAAAGTGTGTTCATGGTAAAAGCAACCTAGAAAAGTAGCTGCATTAATTGGGTTAGTGACACAATTTTTGGTGGGAGAAGTCAATTTTGAAAGGAACAAACACATTTTGAATGTACATTTTACCCTGGAAAACCAGATAAAATTTTCTGAAATTTCTTTACTGCGTTCTGTCTTGTAGATTTTAGTACAACAAAGCTTGAAATGGAATAAATGTAACATGAATTACCATTTGAAAATGGTTCAACCCTAGATTTACATTATCTCTGATGGTGCACTTTCACAGTTTTCTATCGTCTCCGTACACAGTCTGGGGGATGGGGGTGGCAAGAGGTGGGGACTGTTGGTTGTTACACATATCCCAAAATGCATGCATAAGAGCTTATTCTGCCTTGTCACAAAATTTCATAAAGAAAAAGCAGTTCACAGCAACAGAGTTTATTACCGAGAACATTCGTTTCCCTCGATTTGAATTGCAAATATTTGATTAGGCCATCAAGGAGAAGATGCTTTCATAACAAGTAATTTGGATTACCCTCAAGTGAATCGTCTGAATATTGCGTGATTGAAAACTAGGATAAGTTTTATAGGACACATTTGTTCTGTGAAAGCTGAATCTTTTCAAACAGAAGAAGCCGAAACCCTTGCCAGTCAGATATTCTCTACCTTATCAATCATTTACCACATGCCGCCGGCTGTAGCAGAGACGATTAATGCCAGATGTTTGTTCTGCATTTTCATTTTAACTTCGTGAAATGGAAATGACATTTTTTTTTTGTTCATTTATGACACGACTGTTTTTAAACAGCAGTTCATACTGGTTAAGCCCTAGTTATTCTAAAATGATAGTGTTGTGTAATGTTTGATTTTCAGATATTGTATAAGTTACTTATTTGTGTAGTACAGATGTGAGAGAAAAAATCTAGACACAAACAAAATTTCAAAATCTAGTGAAAGCTGAAAGTTATTTATGACTTACAGTTGTCTCTGTGAAAAGAAAAATGTGGAACTCTGACGTTGCTGTACAGTATGTCTGCCTACAGTATGGTAATCCCAAATACTAGGAAGACCAAGTGACCTGGTAAATTCTTTGGATTAATTTGGTCTTCTCCAAAAACTTTGACAGAGAGTGGTGGAGTTTTAGGACTGCCTTGAAATTCCTTCAGGACAGAGGTTTCCAAACTTTTCCTTCTGGGGAACCCCTTTCAGGTACCATCATCAGAACACTACTGTAGTTACAAGACCCCAGAGAGTGTGAACACCAATTTCACATCGAATTGAATCGACGTGCACAAGCCACCGTGGTTGCGCAGGCTTGCAGCTGTCGTATGCTAATGAAGAGTGACTGATATGCAAAGTAGGCCTAATGTTTCACACCTTTGAATGCAGTGCATGTGACCGAAATTGTTGCATCGGACGAGACTTCCACCGATAACGGTCTTCTGGTGATTCATGTGAAAGAGTCATCGACTTTACTCATCTTATAGTCTTCTTGGTACTGTGATTCTAGATCAATAACCTTCACCGTCGATGTTTCTGCATGTCATGTCCAGCTGGCTTTTACATCGAACAGGTACTTCAAGCCAGTCGGTATTTGCCATATTTTCTTCGTCTTTGCTCGGGATGAAGCCTGTTAAAATCTTGAATTTTTCAAACTTAGTCCGGGACCCCGCAGGAGATGCCTCTCGACCCAAACGGGTCATGACCCCAACTTTGGAAAAACCATTCTTCAGGGCGAACATCATTATGTCTTACCACAACTTTACAGCAGTATACATTAAAATATCTCTCACCTTCGTCTCTGTCCTCTACTTTTCCTCTCATTAAATAAAAGAAAAAAATGAGGAGATGATGACAACCTCCATCTCATTTGCAAAGATGAATGAGCCGACATCCTTGAATCTTCCGATGATAAATTGAGGCACCTGTTGAGACATCTGTCAAATCCATTGGTAGTTAATTTTAAGTCTTCTCTTGTACCTTGTGAGGTTACAGCAGGGAAGGCACTGTCTGCAAAGCTTTTGTGGATTTGGGTTTAGATGGAGGATTTCCTAGCAATATGCTCATTCTGTGTAACATGTGACTATGTAACATCTGTTAAATCTGATGATCAAAGATACTTTGAAAGATACATCGAAAGAGATCATTTGGATGGAGCCTTGGATGGACTCTCTGCTGCCTGAAATGCTTGCTTTGTTCATAACCAGGGAAAATTTATTTTATCAGTCAGAGTTCTCCATTAAGCACGACAAGGCTGTGCCCTGTCTAAGTCATACTAAAATGTTTTCTTCTTTAGTCAGTTGGTGGGTGTGTGGGTCGGTCAGTCCAGTCAGTTAATTTTGCAATGCATGCACAGTGTCAGTATATCAAGAGTTACAGTATTCTTTCACGGTAAAAATTTCTTAAGAAACTGGAAATGAGGTACAGGTAATAAGGAGCATACGTAGTGCCCACGGCTCAACTCTTTTCTCATGGCAGATGTCAACATCAAGTTTTGCAGCGGCTTGTTATGTCCTCTTTATTCTTTGTTGAAATCTTGTTACCGGTCGATGAATTTGAGAAGGCAAGCATATGAAGAAGCAAATTACTTCTTTTGCGTGACATGTGAAAAAGTAGTTTCAATGAGGAAAATTCTCATAATTGAGAAGAGGAGTTACATTCTTGGTCACCCCCTGTGGTGCCATGAAGGATTCATTGTAGAATCATATCAAACCTGCCATATCAAATATATTGCATGCGCATAGCTTAACTGTTCAACTTGTGAGCCTGTCGCTTACCAGTCTTTGCAATGTTTGTAGACCTATCAGACAGGGCTCGCACAAACCCCCCCTTACAGTCGAGGGAGGTTAGAATCGTTTGAAAGGACACAACCCTGTTACAGTTGTGGGTCAATGTCTGAAAGGGCGCTTTCAATAAAATCTCACTATGTGTTATATAACATCAATGAGGGCATTTTCCTAGTCAAAAAGGGCACCATATCTAGAAAGTTTTGGGTAAAACCCCCCACCCCCTGATCGGATTGGTGCATGCCCTGCTGGACAAAGTGTGAAGAGAATCTAGTTGACATTTCATTAGAAGCTTCTAATATACTCACATTGAAATGGTAACATGATTGAAAGTCACGTTCTTCTCTTTACAGTATAAACCGCAGAATATTCTGCTTTTGTACTGAAGCAGCAGTTAAACAATATCTTCCCCTCCCCCTCAACAAAACAAACAAACAAAAAAAAAAAGTGGGATGAATTGCTGCATCTTCTCAGTATTGTCGAGAATAGAAGAACTCAGCACAGCTTGAAAACTCTCAAAATGTGAAACCACGGGAACTGAAAATAAAGAAAAGGAAGGGTTAATCATGAGGCTATCAATAACTGTATGATCATATATGTATTTGTCTGGTTGTAATATCACTTACCAGCTTTTTCTGCCCTTTCAACTCTTGCTATATCTTGATTGATTTTAAAATGTAGATAAAAAAAGAGAGCAAATATTAAGAAACAGAAACTTGTCTGCTAGACGTGTTTGCTCTTTCAAAATTGAGAAGAAAATGAATTCAAAATTTTGTCATTAAGAACTTCCAGTCTCCCTGCTTCTGTTTGATGAAGGTTTTCCTTGCCTGCTTACTGTATGTATAGTGACCAAGCCTTTAAATGGGGCATAAGAACGCAAATAGTTTAAAATGGATTTTGTAATCCTGGATAGATAATGGAGGCTTTATTTGATTTGCAAAGTATCGACAGACAAACAAAACGGTTGATTCGCCACATCTCCCCGGAATGTGCATGTCTCTACGTGAGGAACCCACAAATGCTCAAAAGTAAAGCTCCGTGTCGGGGGAGGAAAGGAGTGCCGTTGAAAATTTCTGAAAATGACAATCTTTTTTTACCATAGAAAAAAAGCATAACTGACAGTGTTCAGTGTACGTGGGGTATCTTTATTTGTCAAATCAAGCTTTTAAAGTTTCTTTTGCAGTTCATGCATGGCCAAAAGTCCATCCCCAAAAAACTGGCCTTTTCTGCTGTTGTTTGTGAAATGCCATATCCATCAATCCTTAAAGGTGAGTTAACACCAAACCTCCATGGGTAAAAAAGATGATTTATATCACAAAACAGAACTTGGAAAAAGTGGTAACTGTCATACTTTCGTAGGCCTCAAATGATCTTTAACTTTAATACTGTTTACATACATCTAATGTGTGACAGAAGTGATCAAGGTCATACAATAAAATTCTGCCAGAAAAAGTTGTATGTATACACAATGTCTTAGACATATCCCACTTTGCAATATTTGTAATATTGTTTGGTTTGATATACAGTATTTGTTATTTTTGTAGTTATTTATTTGATTTGTTGATAGGCAGCTCACACCTTCATGAATGAACTACAAACCCATTGTCATGCTAACTTTGATGTTTGTCTTCAGACTGAGTGCTGACCAAGTACGTGAGGTTAAAGGCATACCATTTTCAAGATTTTTCATCTTCAAGACTGAGATTGTTTAACTCCCTGATCAGTCGAATGAAATAGTCCATGTCACTGGGGTGCTGATAGTGAAATTGAAAATCCATTTATTTAGGTTGACTTTTCCATAAATTACTCAGTGTTCTGTGTGGAAGAGATGTAGCTATTTCTTTGATAAGAAGTTTCCAAAGACTTGACTGAATTTACAGTTTTGTAAGATAGAAGCTACAAACTGAAGTTGTTATTTTTTCTTTGAAAAAGACCACCTGAACACCATCGTGGTCATGTAGAGTCAGCAAATGTTTTGATCCATGATTGATGACAACATCTTTGTATGTCGCGTTTGGTGAGATTCTTTAATACACAGTTTTATACTCTTTGACAAGGAAATAATAAATTTGTCACCACCAGGCGAGACTGTTAGTGCATTTGCTTCTTCGTGAAAACTAAACACAGCCGTCAGTACCTTGTACTTATTTGCAAACGACCAGCAAGTACAGTATCCACACCCCACCGAAAAGCCCTTTGGCTCTTGTGAGTAAAGTCACTGTCATCATCAGTTTCCAAAGACTTGGCTGCCAGATTACAATCATTCTACATTAGTTTCCTTTGTGACAGTTTTGTGGACATTTCAAGTGGAACTGAATGTCGTGGGGTTGCTGCAAGGAGAAATTCAATCATACTGTACTTTTGAGGTTTGAGTTAAAGATGGAGTATGCCATGAACGTTCCTCTGATGTGTTTGAGACGTCTGGAAGTGCTAAACGAAGCAGATAGAAGGGGCTGATTATTAAAAAGCAGCCGCATATGTAGTGGATATACATTGGAATCGGAAATCCACAACTTCATCCTACTCTTCCTAATTCTTTGGTCGTAACCATTCCGTCTGAAACACATGAATGTAGTGCTTGGTGTTACACAATGACTGCTGTAATTTATGTTTGTCATGTCAGCTACGAGCTTGTACATGAACAGCCGATCATTCCGTAACACTTTCAAGGAATACTACTAGATACATCATATCTTGTTTTAATCCAAAATATCAGATAGTTTCTCAGCATGATTATCAGCTGTTCACATTTAATGTTTACTTTCCGGCCCATGTTTAGTCTCCCGCATATGCCGTCGTGAAAGTTCGCCGACTGGCAGAGAACCCGTGGTTTTGTTTTCTTGAATACCATTACTTTTTTGTGACATTTGATACAGAGTTGCGGCACAGGGCAATGTTTGCTACTTCCACCTGATTCACCCGGTAATTAGCAACAGGAATGTGACACTGCCAGAAAATTTGTTATCTCTTCACGAGTCATTCCCCGCCTATCGAGTGACAGAAATATTTTATTGTCGTGCTTTCATTACGAACTTTTTTTCGCAAAGTGGCTAGGGACCGAAAACAATATCAATATGCAATAAGACCGTAGTTAAAGAAAACGCCCCCATGCTGTGGAGATATTAAAACTGCCTCAAAGGTTGTCAGATTGCGGTGATAGTTTGAATTTTCCTTGTTTCATGTATTTTGGTTGATACTTCAAACCACATAGTGAATGCACATTGTTTAATAAGTAATAAGTAATTGTAAATTTCAGCTTTGGAGACAACTCAGTACTGCTCGAAGGCCTAATCGTTTCCCTGCATGGCCCTCAAAGCCAAACTGATCGGAAAATTCAGATTTGATCAGTTATGAAAGCAAGGACGATAAGCAGTTGGGGAAGTAGAATCAGAAGTAATATTTCTGCTGAAGAGAAAGTCAATCCCCCACTGGTTGTTTTTGTAAAATCATGCGTGGAAAATGCTGGCCAAATTTGAGAAACAATTTACAATTGAAGAGTTCAGGGTCAGATTCTTTCTCTCGTGGCAGATTCCAGATGACACTTTCTAGACCTGCAGCACTACTGCAAACGTTCACACACTGTATTCAAGGTTTTGTTGTTGTCAATTTGCCAAAGCTAAATATATCTGCTGCCAGATTTTACCACCCAATCCTCTGTCAAATAACCTAAAAGAGATTATACCCTCAGAGTGAAATTCAGTTTCCCATGACTAATTGCAAATAAATGAACCATCGTCAATGATCGTGGAACCTCTCTGAAGTTTTCGTGTCACTCCGTCCTTCGGCTTTCCGTCCTTTTCGGTGATGCAGTCAGCTCAATCTGAGCATGTAAACTGGGTCGTTGGCTATTCTAATCTTACCTGGTGCATTTAGCGAAGTCTATATCTTGTCGATCAAATATCTCGTTTTTCACCTTTGGTTTGAATCCAGACGGGTGACATCATGTTAGACGTGCAATTTGTGGCTCCAGACTCGGACAGTGAAGACGATGCCGATGACGAAGGCGACTCTCTACCGGAGGCTTCACCCAGGTGAGTGATGCTGATATCGCTTTTGTGGATCATCTGATAATACGTAATTATCTTGCAGCCTGCCCCTGTCGTGTTCGTCAAATGACTCTTCCAGATCATAGCACAAATTAACAATGTCCTATTCTTATTACTGGTTACCTTTGAGTTTTCTCAGGGGTATTACATGTTTCTAGAGCAACACTTCTCCTTTGAAAGTTATACTTCACGATAATCACACTGGAAGAATATTTTTAAGCGATGAACTTATTGCCAGTTGTTGATTTTTTTTTTTGTATTCACATGAAGTGAAGCAAGAAGGGGAAACTCTGCATTTCATTTTTACGTGACAAAAGAGATTACAAAAAAAAAGTTTTGTTTTTCTTTATGTGATGTCACAAATTGTTACACCATGTGGTGCATATTCAACAAGTGTGACATCGTCGATTGTTACACCAGTGATTCGGTTGATGGCACCCAGCATCGTAGATGATTAGCGAATCCTCACGTAACTTTACAGATGCAGTGATTGTACGCATAATTTGTGTACAACTTTCAGGGAGTTTCAACTCACGTACACAATTCCTTGTGCATGGTAGTGTGATATTACATATATTATGCAGTAATTATCTTATGTAATGTATTATTATTTGGCATTACACACAAACATTACATACCATTTCAATCTGTTACATTCCTTAGTAGAAGCAATGGCATTAGGAGTCATGGCAAGTGAAGTCATTTTGTTATACAACCTTTGTATTAGAATAAATTTCAGCAAAATCATCTAAACAGTAGGTTGATTTAATATTTTGATCACTATCTCTAGTATAACGTAATTTCATTTGAGACGACCATTTTGAGTTTCTGTAGTAGCTGTCAGCTTTTTCAGCTTCCTAACTATTCTGGTTTCCTCTGGAGACGGAATCAAAAATGTGGGTCGCAGGTTCACGTGAAGGCAGGGAGTATTCACAGTTCTCGATCGAGTCCTATTTCTCCCTTGAAGGTCGGTGTTCATCCTTCTCGTTATGTCGTAGTCATTTTCTGCGAGATTAAACTCCAATCAAGAACTGTCACATCAATAATTTGACTTCACTGATGACGATTCATTTCACACAGTATTGATGATTTCCTACGGACCCACGTGACACTAGATATTTCAGACGGTGTCACGTCTCGTGCAGTCTGACTTTCAGACGATCTGAAACGAATAGATTGTTTAAAATATTAGTGATTCTGCCTCACTCCTTGTCAGCTTGACTTGTACCTTTTACAAACCGGAGTAGGTGAAATGTCCCTTGTGCCGTTGGAGGTTGTACAGACGACTGTTCCTCGCCAAATGTCAAAGATTTCAGACCTCAAAAGGATTAAAACATTGCTTGAAATATTTGTTCCACAATTGTGGTTTATAGAGGCTTAAGTGTACCTTACAGAAAAAGGAAAAAATTTCAAAAATATATGTCAGAATTAAGGGTTAATGATCCTTCAGGCTGAATAAGCCTTTATGAATTCAAGTGGTCTAAAATCCCATCCTCTTAGGACATTTCAGATTGGTTATAGAAAATGTTGATGCTTATTCACTTAATTTAAAATGTTAGATTGTGCAATAATTTGTGATGTTTATCATTCTTGCACTCCTCAAATTACCTTCTTTTTTTTTCAAGAGCCATTGTACCTTGTCATAAAATGTGATCCCTCTCTTAATACTGTTATAGGGTGACTTAAGTTTACAGAGCCCACTTTATACAACATGCTGTGCAAGAAACAGAAGCCTTTTCGAGGTTTTAGGGTGGGGACACTATTTCAAATTTCAAAAAGAAACAGAAGCAGGTAATGTGAGTTGTACAAGAAGGACATCACAAACTATTGTGCAACTGACTATTTCAAATTAAGTGAAGTATATATATATACATATATATATATTCAACATTTAGTATTTCCAGCAATGGGAACAAACTATGGAGATGGGTGCTGGGATGAACAGGAGTTATTTTCCGACCTTTATAATATCTTTTCTTGTAAACACTAGACTTAAAGTATACGTTGCAATCATTTGCAGCAAAGGTTCCTGTGGTATAAAACATTACTTCTACATCATCCATGTTACTTTCCTTTGTGATCGTAGTAGCCGTCGGTCTGTGTGTGAGTGCTTGTTAGATGCTGCGACTGAATGAACACATTATCTTTCTCAAGGTGGAAAGGCTGGGTCTCAAAACCAGGGTAGGAATGTAAACATCCTTGGGTAAAAGGATCATGGCCCATTTCACAGGATTTCAAGGTCATTTGTGTTAAACATAGCTCATAAGTCTGCGAACATTGTAAGCACATGATCTCATGATGTGGTAGGTGTTGGAACATTAAACTCTGAAAGTAGACAGCCCTTGATGTGTGTGTGATGCTTGTCCATCTAGACGAATGTCGAAGGTCACTTAAGGTGGACATTTTTCATAGTCACATCAGACTTGTTGTGTAGGTGGCCCTTGGTTCAAAGCTGGTCCTCATTGCTTTCTAAAGATGTTCAAGGTCGTTTGAGGTCAACATAAGTTGAAGTTTGAAAATAGGAAAAAAGTTTTTTAAATAAGTTATGATTTCAAACTTAGTACCAAGGCAGATACACCTTAATCTGTCAAGGTTGCAAAGCTACTTAATTTATGGATTATCAATGGAGAAGTTAAAGCTGGAATATATATGGTACTGACAATCGCCTGATCATCTTCCGTTTGTTCTTCATCAGTGTTTCAGGGAAGTAAAACTGGGGGAAAAGATCACATGTAACAAAATCTAAAAGAGAACCAAGCACTCATCTTCCAGATATTTGAATATGAAAGTTGGCTTTACATTTTTTGTTGGCCCTGCAAAATTCAGACCCTCCAAAAAAGCATAGCAGTCAGACAGACCAGTGTGAATGGATATGAATATTCAAAATTGCCAAAATTGGGTTTGAACGATTGCATTCTGTAGTTGCAGTGACACATTCCATGATATATGACTTTCATCGAACACTTTTCAACTCATATTTCACGTTTGATGAGTTTTTGTTTGCCAAGGTTTCTCTCATAAGCAAAAACATGTTTCGTGACATGCTGGTTGATCAAATGTTTAGAATGTAGGTATGGATAATGAGATTCATGAGGTTGGAGGGGGGCTCTTTAAATTTCTTTGAAGTAAACATCTCTTTTTCTTATCGTTGGGACAAATTCTTTCTAGTGCTGATGAATCACTTGAGTGCAAAGTCCAAATCAGGTCCTAACAGCTCTACCAACAAAAACATAATAGGAGGAAAAATAAAGAGTGCTCCTTTCACAATTTTCCTTGAGTGACTGTCACACAATACACCAATAGTATGAAGTTATAAAATTTGAAACTGTTTATTTCTGTGTTTTGTCTTTTTTAAGACCTATCCAATTATTTATTTGGCTTTCCTTCCTTATTCTGCATACGTAGTTTGCGTTATGTTTGCTCACTGTCAGATGATGACCTAATTGTTATCTTGAAGTTATGAAATGTCTTCATGTGAATTCATCAATATACACTTTGACTCACGAGAAATGAAATAAAGAGAGTTATCAGATTGTTACAGACAGTCGATCGGTATCAACCTCTTAAGGTGAATCCATGCAGAATAAACTCACATGATTTCATTCAAGAAGGTTTTCAATCTCCTTCATATGAAACCATCAGTTTAGAATTTGAGGATCAGAAAGTCTGAAGACGTACTCATCCATGATCCTATACCATCAGGATACACTCACTTGATTACAAATAAGAAAGTTATCAAATTTGTATCGATGTGAAGCCATCAGTATTTTTGTCTTCTTATGAATCCATGGAGAAAATCTTTCCATGTGAAGCCGTCAAGATACACTCACGTTGTAGTAATCTGAGGCTTGTGTGTGATAGAAATCACAAACATGTTAATCAGACCACCTGGTGAGGCCGTAATCAGGTCGAAAATGTGTCCCTGGAAGACTGGGATTAATCATTGCATGTAGAGTTTACTCACAAAGAAGAAAATGCTGTAGACAGATTGTGATGGTTAGTACAATGACAACTCATAACAACAGGACTATGACCCCCCATTATAGGAAGTGCTGGGTGGGGGGTACATGTTGTAGTGATGCACCTCCAAATGTGAACACAGCATCCAGCCTAGACTGGTGTGAATGCAATTTAATGTCTTCCTTTTCCTAGTCATTATCAAACATCTTTTTTTTTTTTGGGCAGGCAATCAAATTCAGTTAATGGTCATCAGTCCCCACCTGCAGCAACTGGTCAACCGGTAACGAGCCCACAAACCACCGACGGTTCTGCTACCAAGCAAAACTCCATCTCTACCCCCCAGAAGGTCAGCCAGGCCAGGGAACCTCCGTCACCTGCCACGAGTAGCAACCACCAGTCCCCGGCTCCAATGTCGAAGAGTGGAAAGGTGAGGGCATCAAGCTCCACGCAGACCCCACCAGAGATGGCAGCAGACCTACCTGATTTTCAGCCACTGACTCCAATCACGCCAAAGCCTTCCAGTCATAGTAACACTGAGAGTGGCACCCCACCCCCAGGGAAAGACCCGGACTCTATATCGACCTCAAGCAAGGACAATCTGCTCCAGGTCGGGTCGGTCAGTTTTGACGCGGTCCAGTCCTCCCAGGAGGGCAACGACAACACCCTCTTCGTCGGGGAGAACGACTGATGTCAAATAATATCTCAGAATGGTGGCATAGCAGGAAGTCTCTTCAGAGTTGGACAAAAAAAAAAATAATTAACTAAACGTTTAATTTGTTGTATAAATGAGAGAATTATAAGAAATTCCAATTTAGGTTTCAGATTTTGTTATAGAAGATCACTCTCTTTCATTCCAATGATGATATCTTTGCTTGTGTTACAGATGAATGCTGCAGAGTTTGCAGGAGTTTGACACTCCCTCATTTGTTATAACCTACCCTGAGCAAATATGGGTGCTCTTTTTGTTACAACATGTTGATTATATATCGTCAAAAATTTAGGGTCTAATATTGTTCCAATGTCTGCTCCTCCAGAGTTACACTTGTGGGCGCACTGTCACTTATGTGTAAAAATTAGGAGAAGAAAATGTGTCTTTTACTTGCCGGCATACCAAGGGGAGGGGGTCATAGGTCACTGTGTTGTTGGTTCTGTTTGGAAGCTCTTCTTGTTTTCACCATCTCCATAAGACTGCTGCTGCCTGTGAACTGACTTTTTTGAATGACAGAGTCATGTGGGATACCTGTAGATTAGACTCCAATTTAGATGCATGCAACTAAATTGCTCTTTCTTGATATCACTCTGAATTTAATGCATGCATTGCAAGGTAATGCTGGCTCCATCTCAATGGCACTCTCTATTGCAGGATAATGGTGGCATCTCTCCTGATGACACTCAACAACTGATACATGCATTGCAAGGTAATACTGGCTTCATATCAATGGCACCCTGCAGTGCATGATAATGATGGCACTCTGTATTGCAGGATAATGGTGGCATCTCTCCTGATGGCACTCTACAACTGATACATGCATTGCAAGGTAATACTGGCTTCATATCAATGGCACCCTGCAGTGCTAGATAATGCTGACATCTTTCTTGATGGCACTCTGAAACTGGTGCATTCATTTTAAGACAATGCTGGCTTCATTTCAATGGCACTCTGCATTAAGTGTTAATGGTTGCATCTCGCTCGATGGCACTCTGAAAGTGTAGGTTTCTCATTTAAACGAGAATACTCTACGTATTTGTGAGAAGGAAGCATTGCCTAACTTTTCTAGTCATACTCTTAAGTAGCCATAAGCAATCTCTCATTCAGTGGCTATGAGTAGGAAGGGATGTTTACTTAAATCTGTGCAAAAATTTGTCTGCTAACTGAATAGTAATTCAAATTTGTCTGTATCACATTTTCTGAACGAAAAGTATATGTAAAGCTGTGCTTGTAGATTAAGGTTGTTTCTCCTCACATTTTGAACTGCTCATTTTTCTTTTTCATAATTTTTGCATGATCGTTAGTTCTGGCTTATCTTCCTTGAACCTCCATTATCTAAGAAGATAGCCCTGGGATAGTTTCACTGAAGAACGTAGTTCGATCCACTCGAGTTTGTTTTTCAAACTCTTATAATTGCATTGTACTTGGTGGTGATGGTGCACATGGGGTATCTTCGATGCTTCGGTGATGGTGGTGCAGAACTCTGATCAATATCAAAAAGATTTCCCAGAATGTGTTAGATTGAAAGAGACAAAATGATGGGACAGAATTTATTTGTTTTACTTGAGGATTGAAGTAGTGAGAAAGGTCATATGTATGTGCCGTGTTTCTTCAAACGAGTCAAATTTTTTGGCATCTTTGAAAGATTATCAGTAGACATTTGACTAAAGGAGTTAAATTAATGTATTGGCAAAATCTGTGGCAAGATGCCTCCAGTTGATGGAAGTACGGTGAAAATTGAGGAAAATTGAATTTCTTTTTTTACTTTGTTACCTGTTAATCGAGGAACGTCGATGGACATTTGGACAACTGTATGGGTTGTTACCACCGCCCAAAATGTCTCCTGCCCCCCCTCCCCTTTGTCCTTTGGGAAATTTTTTAAGACTCAGAGGTGCAGATGTTCCACCAAATGTCTGAATTTGTGACCAATTTGTCTCGTATTTCCAGATTCATTTATCAGACGTTTATTCTTCTGTTAGAGTAGGAGGGGATTTCATGATTGGAAACTGCATCAGAGGAGGCAGAAGCATACATTATCTCTGCCCCCATGTTTCAGACTGGGGTTTTTTACCGAACTCCCCACCTCTGCTTCCTACACCCTGAAGTGTAGAGAAGGAAACCGGCTCTGTAGGCGCCATTTAACAATGCCCTATAATTCATTACATGCTAGTTGGCAGTTTTTGTTCGAGCATATTATTCTTTACTTTGATTTTACTTGCACAGATTTGTTTTAGATAGTAAGATCTACTACTTGCCATTTTCACTGCCAAACGAGGAATAATTTACCACCATAGCCACCTTAGTTTACTAACTGCATCCAGATATTCAGATGTTTAAAGTTGAAAGGTTCAAGATGTAACATAGTTTTTCCATTAATTTAATTTTTTTTCTTAAAGTCACAGTTATTTATCTCTTCAGCGTTCTCTCCAGGTTTTTGCGCAAGAGTCGATTTCACTATATTATTTTTTGTGTAACGTTTACAGTTTTCTTCGTATTTTCAGTGTATTTGCCATTTTTCTACTCAGCAAAATGTCCTGCAAAGTACACCAAATGAAATGATGGACGAGGTTGCCAAGGCATCCAGCACGTTGTTGTTGGGGCTTGTCAGTGAATCTGAAGTCAATTGGGGTGTGTCCAATACCAAGTTCAGAACATGTCATTGGCTGAATGGTGAAAGGGAGGGGATCTAAGGGGGGTGGTAATCCTATCACCAGATATCACATCATTCAATCATTTTTCTCAAAATTTAGTTTTATATATGCCTTTCAAACTGTTTTCTTTATTTAATCACAGCAGCAGAAATGTGGAAAAACACCTTTTTGGAGGTGTTTTGTTTTTTTGGGGGGAGATGGGGGAGGGGTTTAGTCATAACTCCATATTTGTGTGGGTTGATGATCTTTGTATGGACGTTTCATGAGTTACTACCCTAGTATTTAATGATTAAATTTAAAAGACTTATTCCAGAGACTCATAAAATTAGTCACCCCATTATTCGTCATAGCACACGAGTCATAAATTCTGGGCTTATCATCTGTAATTATTTCACTCATTGTGTGAAGGCTATTGTTGAACTTTTTTCCAACATGTTTCTGTCACCATGTGTGTCGCTCCGGAGAGCAGCTATGTGGAGGTCTTCTTCCGGTTTATCAAAAGGGTCATTTCTTTCTTCATTGAGATACAATCCATGATCATGCACTGTCAATTACAGCTGAAAGTGAAAGTACAACTTGATTCTGCGGTTTTTACGATGACTATTTCCCCTTGAGTTGGAACCCAGACAAGGTAGCGAGGATGCTTAGCAAAGTTTGTCTTGAAAGGAGACTATTGCATCCATTGGAGCCAAGGGCAGCCTCTCTAGCGTGTGATTTGAGTTTTTTCTTCACAATTTTCAGTAAAGGTGCAATGTTTTTACATAGACATCAGTAACGGGCTTCAAAATCAGCAAACAGTAATACAACTCCAGGAATTTGTGATCGAACAAAATCAATTGAAGTTGAAACCATTTGCCATCCTGCTCACATTCAAAATTTCTCAAATTTAAGCATTCGTTCTCACAAATGAAGTCTATGAAAAGCTAAATGTAAAGGTGTAAGCAGAAACATTGCAAATCAGAAAACCAAGACACGCATGTGTGCCCCTTACTTTTTAATTTTCTAATGTCCAACAGTTTTATGGGAGACTATTTGATGACGTTTTTTTCTTTATACCTGTTAAGTGCTTCCTGTTGCTTAATGGAACAGATATATTTTGACGTTTTGTGCCAGACCTGTTTTGCCACATCAGATAGTGATTTATTCTTCATTAAATGAACATGAATGGTCACGTTGTAAAGGAGAATGGAATTTGCTCATGTTTAGCAAGCATATTTTGTTTTAAACAGTTTCTTTGGGAGAAATTGCTTGTCAAAGTTAAAATACTATATATTAGGATCAACCAACTACATTGTTCTGTTTCCAGAAGGTCCTTGTATCATCGATTTGTTTTCACATTAGTACTCAGATGAAATGTTTACTACTCTCTATACATTTTGGAGTTTGCAGGCAATTGTCACGTGCAACTTAATTGAATATAGTAAGTAGATAATCTGTTGTCACTGTTTATTGACATTCTGTGAAGGTCATACATAGATCCTTGTGTTGGTGTTTTAATTAATTTTGTTACGTCGAATGTGCACATGGTACTGCACACCTGATTTCAAAGAATACTAAATTGGTCTTTGCAAAAAGGAGAAAACAACAAGGGGTACTCTGACCACATAAAGATACAGCTGTCTAATTCAGTTTGTGAATTTGCTAACTTTAACATTTTCGGACCACAGGATGGATGCTGTGATATCAAAGTTTAGGGTAAAGAGACAGATGGGGGTAGGGGTGGTTAGGCAAGGTGTGGGGGGTAGGGTTGGTTAGGCAAGGTGTGGGGGGGCAGTGAGACATTGATTTTATCTGATGATGAAATCTCATTGCCGTGAATATCTGTTTTTCTTACTCAGAGCTGCTGGCTATGATGATGTTGGTTACTATAGATATTGTTCTGATTGTGTCTTGGGGCCCACTCTTCCCATCAAATTTCAGTGGCAGTAACCTCAGAGAGAAAACTGTAATCATAGTTGTTATTTAATGAAGTGTCCATTGTCAGTGAAAGGTTCAGCTTCCTGCAAAATAAATCATGTTGATGACTGAGATATGTTAGCCACGGTATCTTAAAGAAAAAGAGAGACAGCGAGGCAGGAGGTGATTGGAAAAACAGCACTAGAAATCTACTGGTCTGATTTTTTGTCTTTTTTTCCCAGCAGCATGGGGCCCATAAGTTTGCTGCGGTACATGGAAATTCCTGTTTTGTCAATCCTGACAAATTTTGAAATTTTTTCCCTCATCATCTGCCACTGAAATGTTGCCTATTGCCTCAAATGTACAATGGGTTTAAACTCTCCATGGATTACTGAAGGAGCAGTCATTAAAGCACCCATATAGGGATGACCTTTTCATCTCTATTTGTGGTACCCTGGAGAAGCAGACTTCAGCCCCTTTTTTTTGCAAATACACAAATCGTAGGGAACTAAAATGTTTCCATGGCGATTAACTGTTTCGTGCAATATGGGTGGTTTACCTTTTCATTGCAAGTTGCGCATGTCCAGTGTGGTGTTTAATGTGTTGACACCTTACACCATCGTTTGGCAATAGCTGTTGCCCAAAATAATTCCGCCATTAGTTTTGTTTTTTCTTCCCTTGATGTTTAGGTCCACAGACCTTTGGCAACCTAAACTCCATCTGTGTTACATTAGAGTACAATGACTACCAATATCCTTCCTGCAGGGTCTTTGCCTACCTCCACTGGCATCGGCTGCTCTCAAAATGTGAGATCAGTGGTGTCCAGAGTGCAAAAGAAACTTCTTTCATCAAAAAGAATTGTTTGAATGTGATCAATTGTCCTCTAAAAAAAGGACTTAATTTCTGAATAATTTTAAAGTTTGGGTCTCACGGAATTTACATCGTGATGGCGTATAATGGTGTTTAGTGGAATCTTTATTCCCAGGTAAATCTGAATGTTACATATGTTGTCAATGACACTGTTGTGAAATGATTCCTGACCTATGTTGTTATGTTCTTAAACTCGTTATCATGTGGTGAAGGTACACATTTCATTATCGTTTTACATGAACATTCCGTTTTACATTAGTCGTCTGCGAGTGCGGGATATTTATCTGTCATTCCACAAAACTACGTCGTGATCCTCGGAGGCAATGTTTTTTTTTGTCGTGTTTTAACTGCAGTCTCTCCACCATGTGCATAAATACAAGATGGCTGGAGGGTATCAGTTTATAGCTATTTGTAACTATTAGAACTTTTGCCCTCCGTGGCATGTCATGTTTGGATAACGTTTTGATGTGGAAGATGCCAATTGGTCTGAAGAACCACACACGTTAAAAGATATAAGACAACGCCCATCCAACAAAAGTCTTTCTCATTTTTTCCTTTTTTTATTTTGCGTGAAACTTGAGTCTCATTGAATATTTTCCAGCTAATGTTTGCTATATCACGCTTAGTCTGAGGTTCTCCTTTATTCTGTTGGATCTTTGGACAGGTCCTCTTTCTGACACCCCTTTGTTACTGTCTGCCTATCATTCTCAGAGTGATTTTGCTATGGGGTTTAACAATATTTTGCAATGTTTTGGGGATTCTGTTGGCCTGTTACTGTCTCCCCTTTCCTAAAGCTTACTCATCGACAAATGCTTTGTGCTTGGCGCCTCCTCCAAAGTTGTGTCAAACCAGACGTTCACGTAAATATATCTCCACACCAGGAGAAGAGATCACAAATCACTGTTTGACTCATTTTTTTTGCTCTTTTTTTTTCCCTCTTTTTTTTGCTTTTTTTAGACCAATGTCATATTGTCAGTCACCTTCTGAGTAAATGTGCGTGAAAGATTGAGGGATGATAAAAAGGAGGAGGGGGGAGGGAAGGTCACCTCTGATGAGATTGATAATGAAGATGGATCCCAAACACATTATGAGGAGATAGCTCCTATTCATGAACAGAAACAAACTCTTACTTGTTCAGGTTAGAACCCGCTATGTGCCCGCTGTGTTAGTTTTGTACTCTAGAGTGCGCAAGTTATGGGGAAAAGTGGCAGAGGAAGAAGTGGGAAAGGGTGGGGTTCAGCGCAAATCTCCCTGATCCGTAGAGCACCGCCACCACTGTCGAGGTTCAGTTTTCTCCCCCCTGTGCCGGAAATAGAAAATAGAGGAGGATTTTAAGTTTATGATGTCGATGTTATTGACAGGAGGAAGGTTGGGGGGGGGGGGGGGGGAAACAGGTGGACTCACCTAGCAGTTTAAGTGTGCTACATTGACACACCGATCTAAAGCAACGAGCAAGAAAAAGTATCGTAGCAAACGAGAGAGGAGGTCGATGAACCGAAACATCATTTTGGTTTCAAACTACCCACCTTTGTCCGGATGGAGGGTGGTGACGGGTAGGAGCCTAAGTCCTTGCTGTCTCCAGTGTGTCAACGTTTTGGTTCGTGAAGGACGAGGACATTTGAGCGAGACATATCCGACAGATCTTGTATTGAAATCATTCTGTTGTCAGAACCGTCTTCAGGTGAATGTAGTATTAGACTGAGATGATTTGAATTCCATACCTGTGGACAATGTATTCTTTCTTCCAGTTATCCCAAAGCACCCTTACTTCACCTTGACATGCCAGATATAGTTCAACCCGTAAAACCAATCGATATTTTGTCGCAACATGGAAACTTGCAAAGGAAAAAAAAGAAGGAAGGAAGAAAAATTTGCTCAGCTGGAGAGTCTTGTCCACAGGGTACCAAATATTTCTGGCCATTTAGCCGTCTGTAAATAGTAGAAGAGAAAAGTTGACTTGTAGAATGAATTGACACTTCTTGTCAATTTTTCAGTGTCATAATGAAATGTTTCACAACAAACAGCTCCTCCTACCAGTCATATCGTATGAGACACAGTCAGAAATGTAACCCTATGAGAGATTTTGTTCTTTGGTATTCACATGCTAAGTGTTAAAAAATGACTCACGTAAAACATGTCTTCCTGGAATATTGTTCCTTTTTTGCTTTGCTTTATGGTAGCGCAATAAAAAGCAGATTGTATTGCCAACTGTGTTTCATCCAAACAAAATTGCAACATATCCAACACTATCACCAGCATTATCATTGTTGTCACCATCATTCTCTTCATATCTTCATCGAAATCATCATTATCAAAAATATCACCATCATGGTCATCATCATCTTCGCATCTTATTATCGTAATCATCATTGTGATCATCTCCGTCGTTGTAATCATCATCATCAACAACATAATCATCAACACCATCATCATCATCATCTCCGTATCTTATCGTGATCATCGTCGTCATCTCAGTCATCATCATCACCATCATTAGTATCATCATCTCCGCATCTCATCATTGTAATCATCGTCATCATCAATATCATCATAATGGTCAACATCATCTCAGCATCTTATCATCATAGTCATCGTCGTCATCATCTGTGTCATTACAATCATCACCGTCGTCATCTCTGAATCTTATCGTGATCATCATCGTCTTCTCTTAGTCATCATCACCACCGTCATTATCATAATCTCAGCATCTTATCATCGTAATCATCATCGTTATCATCACGGTCATGATCATCACCATCATTAGTATCATCATCTCCCCATCTTATCATTGTAATCATCGTCATCATCAATATCATCATAATGGTCAACATCATCTCAGCATCTTATCAACATAGTCATCGTCGTCATCATCTCTGTCATTACAATCATCACCGTTATCATCTCTGCATCTCTTTGTGATCATCATCGTCTTCTCTTAGTCATCGTCATCACCATCATTATCATCATCTCAGCATCTTATCATTGTAATCATCGTCATCATCAATATCATCATGATGGTCACCATCATGTCAGTATCATATCATCATGATCATCATCATCACCATCATCATCTCTGTCATTATAATCATCGTCATCATGACCATTTCATCATCTTATCATCATAATCATCGTCGTAGTCATTGTCATTGTCATCATCATCTTCATCCCCATCATCACCACCAAAATCATCATCACAGTGATTGTCATCATCATCACTATCAATACAATCTCTGTCGTCACTACCGTTATCATGATCTCAGTCATTATCATCGTTACTCTCATTTCACCAACATCATCATCATCATCATCATCATCATCATCATCATCATCATCATCATCAATACCATCATATCATCATCATTAAGCACCATCATCATTATTTTCGTCTTAATTGCAGTCTTCTTAAGAAAGCTACTAATACCTGAGCAACGTAAAAATTGTTACGTTCTCAAGTGTCTTATAAGGTGACTCTCTGAAACTTACTGCAGAGATCGTCGCAGCTGATGTTGCCATCCCAACAGTAACAGCTCATACAGTTTCCGACCTTCCATTCGGTGTTATGCTTCTTGCCATCTCGGCAATCCTTATCTACACATAGAGATAATATTGTTTACAAATGATTGTCACTACATTTTGATGGTAAATATGGTATTGTGTGTTGGGCCTGATAATCTGTAAGCAAGAACATTATCATCGTATGTACCATTGTCACTGTCTCTCTGCAGGACCATTGTCATTCCAATCCATTGCCCATTTTTGCATGAATCTTTTAAGTGTTTGAAAGCGATGTCCTTCCAAAGAATGCACTTCCAAGGCTATGTGTTTACCTGTACCTCCGCAAGTAAGGCCTCTTATATGCCCCCACCCCTTTCGCCCTCATTCAGGGTTATTTTGTAACAAGTCTCACTGAAATGGATTGATTGGATCAAATATCGTGCATGTTGCAAGTCATACTTATCGTGCCTGCAGATCGGGAGATGAGAATACAATATTTTGTATAAATTTATCGTCTGTCCAGCTATCTTAAAGAAATATCTTTTTAATCTATAAATATGAATCTTTAAATCCCCTTACATGCATAGACAGTGGTTGCCAGAAGAACCATCACGATGGCCACCATCAGGATGGTGTGACTGATGTCCATTATTCTTGGATGGTTTGAGTATGGTACTCGAATGTACTTCGTCAAATTTATCTGAAAGACAGAAAATTATAGAAATCTCTCGGAACTGTAATTTTACTGAGCTTTGATTTACAGCATCATGAACTTGGAGTACAGTCAGAACCACAGCCAGGTTCGATTTTTGACCCCTGGGGAGGGAGGGGGGGAGTGTTGGCTCTACATAATAGGGGGTGGCAGTTCCACCATGTGTCATGGTTTTGAGTCTATCTTTATTTTCGTTTATTGTTCCGGCTGATGTCTGATTTTAACGTCGGACGGCAGTGTTAACTGAGCTTCTAACCAAGAAAAAAAAATTGAAACAATGAGGCACATCTATATGCAAGTTGGTCCTAAATTTTCAACCTTACACATGTAAAGATTTAAGTTTGGGATTTCATTTTCGAATTTTGTAAAATTCCTGGGAGGAATTTGTGGAGGGAGATGGGTATACTAAACGTAAGACCTCCTGACCACGGCACTGACTACTGCACTAATTTGTTGCTTTATTGCTAACGTTGCAAAGGTTGCCAACTCTCTCCACATTGGTCAGATATGGTCAACAAATAGAGTGATAGAGGAGTTGGAGGCAGTTATTTGGAAGTAACTCCTAGGTCTTGGATTACATCTGCAGAGTAGATTTACAGACAAATTAACTTTTATCATCAGTGTGCTCATTGACAATGCTTTTGTCATGATGGCAATCCCTCCTTGCACGTACGGCATTCTATGCCATTATTGTAACTGGCTTTAATTCGTTTACTTTTAGCCGCCTGGTTTGTTCAAACTGTTTGCTTTGTATAGCAAGTCGTTGATCTAGCGTGTCCAGTGTCCTTGTGGTGTTTTATTTTTACTTTGTTCCTAGTCCCTTCGATCACTTTGTAAATTTTCTCCAAATCTCCAAATCTGAAGTTTGAAGTCCATTTTCGAAATTCCATTCGAAACTAACAATACATGTGATAGAACATGATGAACAGATTATATCACAGGTTAGCAAAAATGAAACAGCTAAATACTAACAGATGACAATGGAAATAGAGGAACCACGAAAAGCAACACTTTTCGAGTCTGGTCTCTTCCTTAAGACACAAAGCAAAATAAACAAAGTACAGAAGAAAACAAGAAAAGACAAGAATGACACGTAAGAATATCAGGTTGAATATAATATTTCAGAATTATAAATCACATTGAGCTAATGCTTAATAGGAAATTTTTTAGTTTTGTTTTTAATATGTAGATACCTGAGGAGGAATTAAAATCATGACTTAGTGAATTCCAAAAGTGTACACCTGTGCTTGTTAGTTGGAAGTGAGCAAGTTTCTCGATCTACTGTAGTATCCGTATAGTTGTGGTACTTGGAGTTATAGGTATAGAAGTGATCAAAAGGTAAAGGGAGAAGGTCATTTTATCGAGATTTGAAGACAAAAATGCCAAGCTGGTACTTAAACAAATCACAAATTGAAAGTCATCTCAAGCCTTTGAAAAGAGATGCACTGGGTGCTCTGAAGGGTGCACTACAGATGTCTCGAACAAATCTTCTTTTTTGTATCGTGTACAACTCATTGAGAGATGTAGCGTTGGCATTTCCCTACAGTAAAAGACTAGATATTAAAATATAGAAGAATTAGCGTACTAAATATATAAGAGTAAAATCATGTATTTGGGTAAAAATGTTTAGGTCTATTTATAGTTCCATTCGGTCTGGAGACTCTTTTACTAATAACAGAAACCTGTTCTTTCCAATTTTAATCTTCGATCAATTGTTGTTCCAAGGAAATTTGCATAATTTAACGCTTTAATTTGGTGTCCACCCAGTATAACACTAATATTGGTTATGTCGTTAACTTTGTTGCAAAAAAATATAAATTTTGTCGTCATAACATTTGTTAAAGTTGGAATTGGAGTTTAAAATATCAAAATGAAAAAAAGTGAAAAAGTGAAAATCAAATGCCGTAGAATATGTCATAGCCACTACCGAAAAACATTGTTTAAGCCCCATTGAATATTCATATCCATTCCTATTGGTCCAGCCAATCCTCACATGATATCATACATGATAAGGTTTCATCGAAGGAACAAACCCTAACCATGATGGTATGTCTCGATATCACCTCATAGTTCTATCATACAGAAAAGGGTTTTCTCGAGACATGATTTTAGCACATCATGGAAATTCTGTGTGGACTAGGTGATTGGTCTGCTTGATTTCAAGTAACAGTGATTGACCGCTATGCTTTCTTAAAGAGCCTTTGAACCCAAACTGCCGAAATGATTATCATATTCAAATATCTGGAAGATGAGTGCATATTTTGCGACAGGTGATCTTTTCCTCCACTTTCTTTCTCTTCCCTGAAACACTGACAAAGAACAAAGATAGATGGCCAGGAGATTACTAGTGGACCTCCTATTCCAGCTTTAAGAGATGATCTAGTAGATCAGATACGCTATAAAATGCATCAGTGACGTCAGCAAGTGTGGGTTGTATATTACGATTTTGAAGAAAAGCAGGAGTATCATCTGCAAATAAGATGAAGCTGATGTTTGCGCAGAACATGTATAGAATCTCAAAATATACAGAATGAAAAGAAGTGATCCCCCAGTATTGAGCCCTGGGGAACAACAATATCTCACAGAGGTCGATGAGATGAAGAATTAAAGCCAGCGGGTCGTCCAATGAATCGTTCGAACGACTGAGCGTGCGCACTATGAAACTGCCAACTGCATAGTAAGTCATTTAACCATACCTTGGGAAATTTTGTCGACAAGACCTATCGCAGCCATGTAGGTGCAGAGCTACGAAAACCAAATTGATTAGCGTATAATAAATTGTTATTCTGGGATGAAATTGTATAATCGATTGTAAACTAGACGTTCGATAACTTTCGAAAAGGAGGACAAGAGAGAAATGGGTCTGTAGTTTGAAATTACTTTCGGACCACCAGAGTTAAATATTGGTATAATTTATGCAACCTTTAGGTGGGAAGGAGAAACACTGCATGTGAAAGCCAGATTGATTATATGAGTAAGTAAGTGACAACGAGGTATTATCAACAGCACACTTAAGTATATCATTAGTTATCCTATGAAATCCAGCAATTTTGCCGCATTTGAGTTTAACTGACTTATACATCTGTATGAAACAACATAAATGAATTTGTGACACATCGTTTTGTATATACTAGAAGGGAACTGTTGCCAGTGGGCAATTTGTAAGTTAAATTCTTTGCTGCGGAAGAAAAGTATTTGCTGAACTGATGAGCAATATGATTTTTATCAGTTCCATTCTGACAAGAGTTGCTTTAGATGGCGACTAAAGAACAGTAAATCTTTTTTTGTCGCATCACTGGCAGAGATAAGAATAATCTTTGCTGAGATTTTACTAATAAGCTAAAAGAGCAAATCATTGAGATAAAGGACAACATGAATTAACCTATCATCAAAAGTTTCATTTTTATCCAGAGTGACATTATCGATGTGTAAAACAAAACAAAAAACAGCTCTTCAGCGATAAAATGTTTAATCTATGAAGTTTCAAGATTGTAGGCCCTATCTTTGGTAACTTTTCGAGTTTTAACCGCTGTCTCAATTACATATTAACTTCACGAATACTAATGATACCGGCTGGTATACTTGGGCCTATTGTTTGACGTGATAGTATTTATTTCTTATATATATTCTATGTATCTCTGATGCATACAAATAATGCAGTGTGATTTTGGCTTCTAGAATATTGATAGTGACGGATTTTTTTCCCTTCACTGTGTCACATATTGTGGGTTAGATTCAAACGACAGAACAATGTCAGAAATATTTACATGCAAAACGACCATAACAGTATCACCGATTGACCATTACTCCTGGCTATAGCCTAGCTTAATAAAATGAAGAATTCTTGTCGACATATATGGGATGGAAGCATTTAATGCATGTATGGACAGGAGCGTAACTAGAGTTCTTTTAGCCGGAGGGGGGGGGGGGGTGAGTTCTGCAGTGCTGACATCCAGAGGAGGAGGCAAGTTGGTCTCACTATTGCTACTTGCATTGTGAAGATACTAATATGAACCAAGTTTGAAGCAATTTTTGAACCATTATATTTCCCTTCAAAATCAAACGTATAAACAGCAAACAATTGCACAATTTGTGCTTAAAAGTGAACAGGCATTGCAGAACGAGAGAATATTTGGGACGGGGATGAGTTAGGACAGGGGTAGGACTATTTAAGCGGAATGCCATTACCGGTTGGTGCCGAGAGCGAGAGAAAATTTCCACAGCCACTGCAAGAAAATGCATAGAACCAAAAATGCAGTGTGTGGCTGGTCTTAAGAAAACCCAGATAATTGGGGAAAAAAAGAAACTTTAGGAGTTGTTCAAAAGGAAGAAAAACTTACTCCTAACAGTAAAATAGGTGAAGGTGTAGTTAAACTGCTTTGTCAATGTATTTCTTTTTTCGATTTCTTTTTTCGATTTCATTTTGAGAGTGGAGGGATATTTGAGGCAGAATATAGCCTCATGACCAAGTGGACGATGACCTGGTGGAGATGGTTGCCTCCCTCTCTCTTTTGAAGTTTTGCTCATGTAAGATGTCTCACGCCCCAGGTCATTCAGGTTAATTGCAAAAGGTTTTTGTTGACGATCGCTTGTGTATGAGTGATGGCTGTCCTGTGGGAGAGGCCAAAGGGGGTGTCCTCTTTCGAAACTTCTTACTTTCGTAGGATAGTCTAAATGGAAAGTGGTGCTACATTTGATATTAGGTTTGAACGGAATATAACTCCAGGAGTCACAGTTTTTAAGTAATGATTTTTTTCTTTTAAGTTGAAATAGGAAAATATTTATATTTATATTGAAATATCCATGCGTAGATCTTACCTAGGATCGTAGAACACACGTTTGAAAACTTACTCTTTCATCACGAATGGTGATGACTCGGAAAGTGTGTATAATTCATTGGTTAGTAAGAACATGTAATCGTGATTTATGTTGTATACCGAAAAGGGGACCTAGAATTTCTTCCTAACAAAAACTGGGGTTTCAGATATGCTCCCTCAAGTTTATAGTTCAATCTGACGTTTTCCCCAATTACCTGTTATATGAATTTATTCCTGTGTATTGGGGTGTATGTGTGTAAAAAAATTATACACACAATTCCGTTTTGGGCGTGAATGGGGGATATATACAAGTCTTATATCAGTAAATTGGGGACATCATGTGCAAAGTGGGGATATCACCGTTTACGTGAGAAAAGTCCATGTCCCCAATATAGGCGCCGTTAACGGGTATGTATGATTTCGTTTTACTAACGTTTTCAAATGGGCAGGACGACCTCCCTCAAACTTTCTAGCTCTTGTTCAAAACACGAAAATTTGGATTTGTCATTTAGTAAACAAAGACATGTAGCTATTGCGTAATAAGTACAAAATATATGACGTAGTTGACAGATATGGCTTTGAATCACCTATCTTACATATGAGCATTTGATTAATTCATGCATGAGTGTGGCTACTGTTGCGCACACACGTCTTTAGATGAATTTACATTAACTCGTTAAGTATATACATGGAAACGTTCTGTATTCATAGCATTATAATACGAGAGGAGTCGAGGGCAAGGAGAGGGGGGTGGGGGGGGGGTGGGGGAGTACGGGAACTGAAGTACACGTTTTGGTACAAGAATATTTGTTCTTCATAAAGTACGGTTGTTTTTTTATTTTTCAACCGATAGCAAAGATTCTTCCATCAATTTACAGGTTATCACAAATACTTTTACATTCCGTTAGGGCAAAATTTGTGACGTAACGTGCATGTCACTCCGGTGATTTGGGGATGTGCTGGAAGCTAGGAAGCAGGAGGTTAATTCCTCCCCCCACCCCTCCAGGTGAGGAGTGTTATATTTCCTTAGTCTATGTTAATTACTACGGCTCTATAATTAACAAAAAAAAAATAGACGTCGGAGACGAAGCTGCTGTTGTGAATAAATGAGGACAATTCAAACTTCAACGGGTTATCTGTACCAAGAAAATATATTTTTATCTAAATATCTTTGTTCTCTTACCTTTGACAGTAAGTTGAGTTCTTGGTTCTCTCGACCGGTTTTCAAATGGCTGTGTCTTGGAGCATCATCGGTTCTTTTATGGTATCGCGCCCTCAGAATTTCATTCGTGAACAGGAAACAACGTCTCCAGCTGCTGAAAAGCCACCCACCTGCAAAGTTTTTTAAGGATAGTTTTGAATTTATTTTTGAGGAGACGGATGACGAGTCGACGACTTCAGTAGCCTGTTATTTAAAGCAGTGGAAAAGCTGGTCCTGTGAAGTTGACTTATTGCCCAGGGGAAATAAATTAATACGTCCAAATAAAATCTCTTACATATGCACAGCGCCCTCAGTACCGCCCTCACATATCAACTTTAAAGTTTTTGTATTTATTTATTCTTTAGGTATTTATTTTTTTGCATTTTAATTTTACTTCTAAATCCTATGGACTGTGAAATATGTCAATAAAATCTAAACTCAAATGCTTCCGTTAGATAGCGATGCATGGCAGGAGCAAGTTTGCCAATTAACCGAAAAACGACTCCAAAAATATTATGTTTCAGCTTTAACCACCCGGCAGCAGTCACTTAAATTGCAATGAGAACATCACAATGATATACACACTAGCATTAAATTCATGCAGAAGGTATTCGACAGTTTCAAATAATGAAGTTCCACCGAATGCGAAGACACGTTAACTTCTATTTTTTTACGATCGACTAGCTGGCTGTAATAGTGTGCAGGGGACTGTATTTAGTAAATCATCTCTGTCGAACAAAACCGATCTAAACGGTCATTCACCCACTCCGGGAATAATTTAGTCGCAAACGAATGACAAGAAGTCACATGAGACAGGATTTGATTGGCTGTAGTCAAACGGTTGCCTAACATGATTGGCTTTGATTTGTGGAATTTGGAAGTATAGAAAAATAGTTTGAAGACAATATCTTTTTTTTTCGATTGTTCAAGTGAAAGTGACTCGTTATTTAAATTTTCATAACAATTAGAATCCGGTTTCCTTTTCTTCGTTTCTTTTTTTCCTTTTTGATTTTAAAAGTTTTTAAAATGGCCATATTTTACGTTTCTTGCAACATTTGCAATGCCTTCGTGTCGCTCAGCTCCCCCCCCCCCCCCCCCCACCGATGGATTCAAACTCTGTACCGGCCCTCTTTTCAGCTTTTCACGTAAAAATGAAACAAGAGGGCACTTCACGGAGTTGCGTATCTCATCGCCAACTTTTATTGGATTTCAATACAGGGCCTGCACATGGGAATTTGTAATAGTTTATTCCATCCACATGTCACCAAATGCCTATCCTGGCACTGATATTCTTCGAACATTAAATGGTGGTAAGCGGAACTGAACATAAAATGGTAATATTGATATCTACTGTAAGGTAGAAAGCTAAAGCCTTTAGCCTGGTGCCACTACGTAGGCTAAAGTAACAATCAAAATAACGTCTCAAAAGTATGTGCATATTAAGCTACATAACGCAATTGTAGCATTGGGTTATTCCATATAGGTTAGGCTTAGTGGTTACAGTTAGGGGCAGGATATAAGAGCATCCCTACATGGGTTATATGCACATTAGTCTCCTATTTACCTGTGCAGGACCTGGTTCTGCTACAATTATCGTTTAACTTAAAAATAAGGTTCTCATAATGTATAGGAATGTTCAAAGATTTTACCCACAGGAGCCAGTTCTTCTAAAGATGTTTTGGCTAAAGTTAAAAGGTGGTGTCTGTTGAACAGAATACTGGCTCTATTTTTTACCAAACAATCATACAATTTCACCAGTTTATTACTATTAGAGTCATATACTGTATCTTCGTTACTGTGTTCATAGGAGCAACCCTTGCAAAAATTGCAAATTTTGTATATAATGCTCCATTAGCTCTCAAGATATGCTGGAAATACAAATGTTGAGGCGAAATTAGCTGTCTCAAACTATCAGCACTGAGATTTCACTGGATTTACCATTACATTAATATTATGTTGCACAATGTGTTCTCAGGTAAGTCGTTACAAAGCTTTAAGTTGATTGGTCTAATAGTTCACAAGGTAGGCTGGAAATACAAATTTTGGGGCAAAACTGGCTTTTTTCCCCCAAATCAGCAAATTCCACTGGATTTACCATTACAGTAATCGAATGTTGAACAATGTGTTTTCAGGTAAGTCCTTAAAAAACTTTAATTTAATTGGTCTAATATTTCTCAAGATATGCTGGAAATACAAATTTTGGGGCAAAATTTGCTTTTTTTTTCCTAAAAAATCCTGAAATTTCACTCTCTTTATTACAGAAGTGATATACCTTAAATATTACGTGTTATATTATATATTTTATATTATGTGTGTGTGTGTGTTGGTGTGTGTGTGTGTGTGTGCGTCCTGACTTGTCCAAATTGTGGTTTTTCCAGAATAGTTTGAAAAGCATATGAGCGATTAAGTTGAAACTTGGTAAGGTTGTGCATGATGTCAATATGTGCGAGTTGTATTAGTTATATGGTAAATCGAGTCAAATTTGCTGATTTTTTTAGAAAAAAAAAGCCAATTTTGCCCCAAAATTGGTATTTCCAGCATATGTTGAGAAGTATTTGAGCATTTAATGCAAAATTTTGCAAAAACTTACCTGAGAATGAAATATTCAAGGTATGTCACTTTTGTAGTAAAGAGAGTGAAATTTGCTGATTTTTGAGACAAAAGTCATTTTTGCCCCAAAATTTGTATTTCCAGCATATCTTGAGAACTATTAGACCAATTAACTTAAATTTTTTAAGTACTTACGTGAGAACACATTGTTCAACATAATATTACTGTAATGATAACTCCAGTGAATTTTGCTGATTTTTGAAAAAAAAATCCAGTTTTGCCCCAAAATTGGTATTTCCAGCATATCTTGAGATGTATTTGTACATTATTTTTAAGTCAAACAATAATTTTAGCAGAACCAGGTCCTGCACAGGTAAATAGGAGACTTGTGTGCAAATACCCATAGAGGGATGCTCTTATATCCTGCCCCTAACTCTAACCACTAAGCGGTAAGCTTGTACTGAGTATTAGAGGTTAGTATGGTATTTCCAGCATTCCTTACATAGAAGTGCAGTGTTATCCTATTGATAGTCTGTAGTTAACAGAAGCCTTATCTCCTTTAGTCTCTGTGTAAGTATTTACGCTGTAATTGTGTAAGTATTTAAGCTGTAATTGTATTCTTATCTAGATGTGTTGCACACATCCCTGGTCTATGAATTGTAACCTCTAAGAAGAGAATATTGTGGAATAAATCAGTAGAGCACAGACCATCAAAGTGTCCAGTAGTCATTTGCGTGTTCTCTACAAGCTTAACCTACACGGAATAACCCAATGTTATAATTGTGTTATGTAGCGTAATATGCACAGATAATTTTGAGCCGTTAGTTATCGATACTTGAGCCTAGTAGCACCAGACTATAACATTAAGTTTGCTACTTTACAGTAGATATCAGTATTGAGATGTTTACCACCATTTTATACTTGAAGAATGTTTGCCACTCATTTACAACCAGTTCCCCGAACTAGGTCTCTGTGAGATGTGGTTGCAGTAAACTACTACAAATCCCTATGTGCATGCCCTGTATTTAAATCAATGCATGTTGGCGATGAGATACGCAACTCCGTGGATTGCCCTCTTGTTAATGTTGTGAGGACCGGAGAAATCTATTAAATTTTCTACAGAGGACCTAAAATCTATTGTTTCGGTCCTTGATCCCACCAGAATACAAGGGCACGTACACTGACAAAAGGACAAAGTTATGATCTGAAGGTTGTCAATGAACTGCTTAATTGGCTTTTTGACATGCACTTTTTAGGCTTCATTAAAGTGCAGACAGTCACAATTCTCAAAAATAAAGACAATAAATAGAAAAAAAAGTGCACCTGCTGAGTTTCCATAGTTAGTGTGTCTGTCGTGCAACTCTAAAAAGACAATTTGTGTTTCATTCGTTCATTTTTTTTTTGCCATGAATTGGAGCTATGGAGTTAAACAGCAGTTGAACATTGTTATAAGCGATATTATACACGAAGTTCTTTTGTCAGATACGAGCAAAATAGAACAAAAATGGCAGAGAGGTACAAAGAAGAGAGAGAAAAGAACGTCTTTGCTGGCCTCGATTCTCGTATGTGAAGTATCATACACGGTCAGGTCGTCAACTGAAAATACAGTTCTTCGTCTTGTTCCAATTGGGCCTTAGGCTTTGTTCTTTTGGTGGTGGGGTGATTAAGGTTCTAGGGTCTCAATTAAAAAAAAAACAACTGGACTTTATATTGATGCTTGGATGAATTCCGATATTAGGCTGTTGCTGGATAAGACGATATAATACCTCCAACAGGGATAAATTTCTCAAAGATATCCCACCTATTGTCCAAGTATTTACATTTATGTCAACGATAACATCCCAATGAATTTTACCCCTCTGAAAAAAAAAAAAAAAAAAACCGTTGAGATAGTCCGAGAGCTAGCAGAGATTTAATTCACATCTCGAGTACAAAAGGTTTGCGTGAATGGAAGTCGGATGGTGTGTTGACAAATGAATGGACATCCTTTGGTTTTGAAAAGGGTTGCGTCTAGGAGTGGGGGGAGGGTTGAAGGACCCCCAAAATACGTTTACATTACATCTTTGGGTACATTTACGAAAACAGCGCAGCATATTGAATTAAATCCCTGCTAGCTCCCGGATTATTACCAGTGTTGAGAGACGTTCGCCTTTCCAGTAGATTACATGGTGATCATGCTTTGCTCCACTGTATGATCATCGCCTACCAAGAAGGTTACTTTCACTGTTCCTTCATCCAAAGCAAACGGTGATTTGACACAGCAATTTGCTTGCCGAATCAAAAATGTAGGCATGTGAAAAAGTTCTGGACAAAGCATCAACCATCTTCCGGAACTGCTTTCCGTGTAACAAAATGACGATTGCATAGAATGCATCACTGTTGTCTTCTCAACTTTATTTTTGTCTGCATGTCCTTTCGTTACAACTGTTTATTTTTTGTCCAATTGCGAAGATTTGGACTAAGTCGGAGCGTACGGGTGAGAAATCTTGTACGTGCTGTTGGCTTTTCCTTGCAACCTTATAAAATGTGAACAATGTTGTATATCTTTTGTCAGCCTAAGTGTCTTACTCCCCGTAGTCCATTCCTATGTATATAGCCAACCCGAAGTCCTGCATCGGTAGTTATAATTAATGAACTCAACACGGTCTTGACACTGACAATTATAGAGCAGGCCGCTATGCTAGTTTTCAGAAGGATTGCCTTCAGCACGTTTTCACGTACTCTCGGTACTTAAAGATGGAACTGTATGGCCTACTGTATGAAAAGATGGAAGTTCGAGGTAGAATTCACATATTCGGGGGTGAACTTTTGAGTTTATTTTAACAACGTTCTGTACAATTTGAAAATGTAAATCCTACCAATCTACAGAGTAAGAGTAAAAGAACAATCTACAGTCATAGATTAGACCTGTTCTCATCTTAATATCGATTAATTATCAAATCGTCAAAGAAGAATTACATGGTTTCCCCTTCTCCAGCATGTCGGTTGGGTGAAATGGAAACCCCACGATATATGGGATCCGACCCACTCGTCGAGCCGTGCCCACCCCCACTGCAGATCGGGAAAGTGAACGTACGGATGGAATTATCGAAAGCTGGTGAAGTCATTTTCGCATCAGCAAACAGAGCAGTTTTTGCAGGTAGGGACATTTTAATGAAGTTTGTTGTTCACAGACAGTGATGAGATATATCACAACCCCTGCTGTCGGATCCGAGTGAGACTGCTCAATTTTGACGGTATCTGTGAAGCAAGCTAAAATAAAAAAAAATATAACATCATAATAAAACAGAGACACGTCATCACGATTGAAAAGTTCGTGACTCCAAAGTAGTTTTATGCAACAGCGTCGTCGACTCGGTAAAGCGTTCACCCCACTCGATAATAATAATAATATTGGCAACTTATAAAGCGCAATCTGCCGAGGCCTCAAAGCGCTGTACAATAAAAAGTAAAAACAGTTTATACAGAACCAATACAAAATCGAAACACATTAAAAATGAAAACTATAAAAACAATAGAACTAAGAGCATAAATAATGAAAAAAAAGTAAAAGAATATGTAAATTAGAGGTAAACCCTCAAAATGGAAACATAAGAAGAAAACTCAGAATAAGAATGAACATTAAGAGTTTAAGGACATTAAAAAGATAAAATCCTACAAACAAAGTAAATTCAATAAACAAGTCAAATCGGAGTAAAGAATTAACAATTGGAAAACTTGTAAAAATCAGGAACTAAAAAAATAAAACAATCAAAAATTGAAAAAAAAAACTAGTTTTCACTGTACAACAACTGAAGAAAATGCGTCTTAAGTCTAGATTTAAAACTTTCAAGTGAAAGAGCAAGGCGTATTTTGGCGGGAAGATTGTTCCATAATTTAGCAGAGGCAAAAGGAAAGGATCTATTTCCATAAAATTTAGTATAACAATTAACTACGGTTAGATAACCATCCGATGAGGACCGTAATGTACGTGAAGGCTGGTACACAAGTAAAAGATCTGATATGAAAATAGGTGCCATTCTCTTTAATGCATTGTAGGTAGTCATTAAAATTTTGTAATCTACTCTTTGTTTTACTGGGAGCCAATGGAGACGTTCGAGGATAGGTGTAATATGTTCATGCCTTGGAAAGCCAAGGACTATTCTAGCAGCAATGTTTTGAACCCGTTGAAGTTTTACCAATTCACGTTGGGGTAAACCAAATAAAAGAGAATTGCAAGAATCTAATTTGGAAGTCACAAAGGCATGCACAAGCTTTTCAGTAGACTTTTGATTCAGATAAGGGCGTATCTTGCCGATTTTTTGTATACTAAGCAAAGCACTCTTGCATACAATGTTTACACGAATTGACATATTGAGAGAGGAATCCATGGTAACACCAAGGTTTCTTGCTTGTGACGAAGGTTCAATTACGGTGTTACCAAATCTTATACAAGGAGACCATTCAGTTTTGATGAATTTTGACTTGAAATACAAGAGCTCAGTCTTTTTATCATTTAATACCAGCCCGTTATTTTTTCACCATGAGCGGATGTCATCAATACAAGCTTCAATTTTCTGTATTGCTTTTAGACGGTCTTTGGGATCATGCATGTCGGAGGGTTTCAAGCAGATTCACGGAGTGGAAATCCTTGAGGTAGGTATGAATCTAACCTAGCTTCTCCCAGTCTCTTAAACGGTGGAAATCGCACCTCAAAACCATGTTTTTGAAAGTATGGACTTAAAAAAAAAATGAAGAAATGACGACTTTTGACAAATTTCTCTTTCACAGTAATCTATGACATTAAAAACATACATGAAAAGACTGGGGGTTTCTTACATTCTTACACTTTGTCAATGGGTTCCCACTATTTAAGTGTACTTAATCCTTATGACCGAAAAGTAGTCCTATTGTTGTTCTTACTCTTTATAGGACACAAGTTGTAAATTAAGATCAAACGTTATACGTGACTACGTTTGTCGTAACAAAAGGTAAGCTCTTTCAAAAAACGAAACGACATAAAAGAGGTTAATGGTTCTTTCAGTTGCCCTTACAAGGAACGAATGGACTGTTATTTAAATTACAGCTGGGCCCAGTAATGTGTCCCAATAAATGACTGGACGAAGCAAAACTGAAAGCAAAATGGTGATATTTACTGTCATTACCCGAACTATGAAAGATTTTGGTAATGACATCCTATTTCTGAGATACAATGACGAAAACCCTGTTGCACCTGGCATGGGAGTTCGCCGGGTGGAGGTTATCTTTCGTAGTAAATGTTTGTAAATACTTCTGGACGTGAAAGGTGTCTGTGTAGCATCAACATCATTTTGGATCGTAATGCCACGTTCATAGATGTTTATCTGATGTTTCGATGAACCGCAACCTGCCGTAAAGAAATGAACTTTCTATTTCTGTTGCATCACTCATTCAAGAGGCCATATCTCTAGATACCTTCTCATGAGGATCAATGAAAAACAAATATTGTTTGTATGTTCTTATGGGCGTTCCTTTGTGTTATTTACCGGACTAAAAAATGAACTGAAATAAACTGCCAACATATTTTACTGTCTCAAACAGATTTAGTTGCCGTATCTGAGTTCTCTTTCCTATAGTGGCACAGAATTTTAGGACCACTAAAAGCGTACTTTAGGGCAGTGGTTCTCCACCTGGGGTTCCCGGACCTCTAGGAGGGAAGGTTTTTGGGGGGTTCTCTTTGGGGTTTCTCTTGTCTAACATATACTGTATCACTAACACCACTTATGACCACTAACACCACATACACCACTTATGATGTATAAATCATGGAGCTATTACAGATAGCTCCATGTATATATTCACTCTGATAGGTGTCATATTCTTTGAAAAATCCCAATGAAGAAATAATTATGTCCGCAATAATTTGTCTACGTTCAATATTATGCAAAAGATGGAAACCTATTTGAAAGAATAGCCTTTCAATATTACCTTTTCCTTGTTGGTTTGCGTCTTACGATAAGCGTTTCCCTCGAGTCTCAGATTCGTTGTCCTTCCTGAGAGCTCTGAGGTTAGCTTCGATCTGGAGTGATAAGAATTTTTATACCGTTATGGAGACGTTGGATGTTATAATTTTCTACTTCCGCGAGAGACAAAAGTAGACTTCCAACAATCATACATGACATTTTTCAAATTTCAAGAGATGTCCAGGGAAAAATATTGAAAAATAGTAAACGATAGGAAAAAAAGGAAAGATCCAGGCAACTGGATACTGGTACTTTGCAGGGTACCTTTCCATGAATTTATTTATTATTTTGTCGAGATTTACGAGTCAATCACGTAAGTTGTTGAAGTTTTGACCGTATATACTTGTCATGTCTGTTGCATGTATCTCATTCTTTCTATCCTTTCTATATTCCTATACAAAGCCATATTTTAATGAACACCTTTTCTATTTTAATCTCCCTTGCAATAGATGTGACAATACTTCAAACACACTGAAAACGCATGAGGCAAACTTCTCAACTTTACGAAAAAAAACCCAGCAAATTGAACACAGTGTAACTATAAATGGCACCTAATCAGTAAATTAAGTACTTTTGTGGGACACCAGTTTAGATTTAGTGAGAAACAGTGTGGCAAAAATCACGAATAAGTTTATTATTCTGTACTCAAAAGTTGGGAGATATTTAATATATATCTTCATAAAAAGGGGTAAATAGCCTTATGAAGCTACCGTGTTCAAAATGGACCAACACATTCACTTCCACTGAGTGCATCTTTTAGGGTTAAAAATGATGAAGTTCTACCGTTTATATGTTGAACAGTTGAGACGATAAACCCTTCAACAGTGATAACTGTCTGAAAGATATCCATCTATTGTCCAAGAGTTTGCGTTCATGTCAACCGTAATGTCCGAATGAATTTTATCCTTTGACAAAACCGTTGACACAATTCGCAATAACTGTCGAGCATCTGGTCTCTGGGGTTACCTCTTTCTCTCTTACCAATACTATTGAGAGAAGGTCACCCTTCCAAAAGACTACATGGCGATCATGCTTGACTCCAGTGTATGATCATCTGATACCAAGACTGGTGAATCTTGACCCGCCCCTCTTCAGGAGGTAATTTTCACTTTTCCTACTTAAAAGCAAAAAAAAAAAATGACTTGACTCATTTTCTTGCCTAATCAAAGACGTAGCCATGTGAAAAGTTTCAGTCGGGGGCGAATATCAACAATGTTCAGGAACTGCGCTTCTTTAGGTGTGCTAAAATGACCTTTGGAGGCTGTGAGAATTAAATGTGGGAATCCCATATTCCCATATGGGAATTATAGGGAATTGCATGGATTAAGTGGAGGCGTGCGGCTGAGAAATCCTTTGGTGCTGTTGGTCCTCCGTGAGTAGCCTCATTAAGTGTACCCACTGCTGTATACCTTTAGGCAATAGAGCCTTCCTACCGTGCTGTAGTCCTTTCCTATGTATAACCTACCCGCAGTCCTTGTCTGCTCGTATTCTACTTGCATGGGTAATTACAACTGATGGACTGATCACGGCCTTGACATTAAAAATCATAGTGTATACTAGTTTACAGGAGAATCACCCGGCAAAAGGTTTTCCACCTTATCCCTTTTATACATGCATTAGATCTGTATGACAAGATGGAGCATAGAATTTACATATTCGCGGGTGGACTTTGAATCAATTTTTAAAAGAAATTTTAAATTCAAAATTTGGGAACATCTATCCTACCATTCTACACAGTAAATAAAAAAAAAACTAGTGATGAATTGCACCAGTTTGCATGTCATTTCCATTGAATTCTAAAACTATCAAAGGGAATTATATGGTTTCCCTCCTCCCATATGACGTGGAAACTCCCCAGTAATAGGGCTCTACCCATCGAATCATGCCCACACAACTGCAAATCGGTTTAGTAAACGAATGGATGTTCAGATGGATAGGAATAGATGGATAGGTGGAAGTATCTAGAGCTCGTGAGGTCCTTTCGCATCAGCAGATACAGCATTTTTGACGGAGGTCATGACATCCCAATGACTTTCTTGTTGACCTGGTTTTTGACTTCGTTGTCTGCTGCCAGTGATGAGATATATCTCAACTCCTGCCTAATAAAACAGACATAGACGGATCACCATGGTCGTGACTCCAGAGTAATTTTATCCGACAGCGTCGTCAGACTGCCGAACGTTCACCCCGCACGATTATGTAGGAGGGGTTTGACTTTGGGGCAGGATTTAAAGAGATTCACGGGGTTGAAATCTTTGAAATCATGTCATTCTAGGTAAGCTTATCCTAATTTCTAATATGGTTTAAAATTACCTCAAAACCATGTTTTTGAAAGTATAGAATTTAAGCAAATGGACAAAATGGATTTTAACAGATTTATCTGTCACAGTGGTGCATTTTATCGAAGAAGGATGGAAGCTTCTTAGACATTTTCATTGGGTTGCTACTCATATAGCATAATTAAAATTTAGTAAAAAAAAATCATGACACAGTATTATTGTTGCTGGACTCTTCTTTGGCTACAAGAAGTATCAACGCTGTAGGATTACACGTGCCTTAACAAAAGGATTATACCTCTCTCCCAAAAAACAAAATCAAATCAGAAAGTAGGTACAATTCTTTTGATAATTGCAGCTGTTCTCAGTAATCATGTGTCACAATCATTTGGTCAATGAAACGAAATTGAAAGAAAAACTAATTTAATTTACTGTCATTAATCGAGCTATGAAAGATTTTGGTTCTGACCTTTCCAAGTTCTGAGATAGCATGACAAAATCCAAAAAGAAACTTTTAAGTAAATTGTTTTGAAATCACTGGTATCATATTTTCTTTCGGTGAAATAATAACGTGCCAGTTTCATACTGACAGATACCAGTGCTGTGCTCCTGCATGTTTCCCTCTATGGTGCCGGTAGTGATAACGTGAGTAATGCACGTGGCCCGTGTATTGCGTTAATAGGGAACGTGTCTTCGAATCATCTTTCATAAATCGAACACCCCAGAATGTGTTACGTCACTTCCGCATTTTAGTTCACCACTTTCACTTTGAACACTTTCACCGCTTTTTGTTCGAAATACAGTGAAATATTTGCGTAAAAAAGACACATTGAAGAAAGACATCTCAATGGGAAGGCCTCTAACCGAGGAGGAAATATCCAGAGATGAGTCCCTCATAAATTTCGAACACTGTAGTAGACATCTCTGTTTACAACTCGTGGAAACAAGAACTGTTCGAACCTTAGGATATTGCCGGACTTCAGACCTATAAGTCTCTTGCAATGGATAGGTCTGAGAAATTTTCACCCTGAAATGTTTCCTCTCATAGAGCAGCTAAATCAGCATATGATACATATAAAAGCGGTAACTTTGTGATGAAATTATAACCTTACTCCAATCGTGGTTAAATATTTTTCCATTGTGGTCCGAACGTGACGTGTTCATAGTGATTGTTCCCTGGGAATCGACGGATTTGTCACTAATAGTTTAAATTGGGTACACAAAAGACGCACACCAGTGCAGGTAGTGAAACTACTCCCTGCGCACGCTCAGTCATTCAAACGATTCATTAGAAAACCCCTCTGTCTTTAAATCACATGCTCACCTACGTTCCTATACAGTTTGGATAAACTCACAAACTGTAGCAAGTTCGTGACTACCTTGACCAGCGCTACCATTCCCAAGTAATTACACCTCAAACTTTGTAGAAAAGTAAATGTCAATAAGTTCATGGTTTCACGACACTCGTTTCGTTTAATGGACTTTCATTGCAGTTTCTATTTTTGAAAGATGCGTAATCGGTAGAAGTACCAGAAATTAAGTTCCATCATCCATGCCTCTTTCTTTCTGCTTGTCTCCAAAATAAAAATGCATTCAATGTTCACAATCATTACAGAAGGAAAAAAAATGACGTTGTGCAATTTTTTGAACATGGATACACCTTCTGCAAACTTCCCTGAACATACGTGACCTGCAATTCACAACACACTGAGAACTCACCCATAGCTAAATAAAGTGCATAACTTGTTTGCAGCTTCAAGCAGTGAGTTGCTATTGAGAAGGAGATATGTCGCCTTGAAGTAGGGTTTACGCCACCAAGCTCACACAGTAATTTGTCTTTGTATCATTCCCGACTTTTCTATCTTAGGTTTATACGGGATTGGAAAGTAATTACAATGAGACAGTTGTCGTCTGCTGCAGTCACAGTTAGACTTGGAACCGTTAGTCACTGCACCAACTTTGCCGGTCGTCAGGAAAAGATATAGTTATTAGTTCCTTGGAAGCTTGGTGAAGCTTGGTGCGTAGACAGTATAACACTTAGATTGTACATCAAAACATGAAAAAGAATTCATGAATGGCTACTTCATGAAAGTTCCTGAAAATTCCTTTTCTAGTGTGTCAAAAGAAAAAAAGACTTCTGCCTCTTCCTGTCCTTTGCGTACCATCTTTTCTTACGAAAAGTCTAAATGTATTCATAAGGGTCACTCACACAGTCGTTCCCAGTTTCTCGCCACCTGGTCTGAAAAACGTTGTCGGCATAAATCTAAGTTTCAAGGCATTGTACTGGGCGAGCTAATTGTTTAAGGATTAATTGGCTTGAATGGCATTGCGAGGTGAATGGTTTTGAACTGGAATCGAACAATAAAGAAATGAAATACATTTGAGCCAATGACATTAACTAATGCCATTTGAGCCAGCTGATTCTCACTCAATTTGTTTGGTCTTATGGTACTGGCAGTAATCACTTTCCGTCCAATCTCCTTCTCAATAGAAACTCCCTGCTTCATGTGAACTTCTCTGCTTTGGTGATAAATCGAAAACGACTAAAAACGAAACCATATCTGTGTAACTCATACATTTCATTTATGGTGGGTATTACATTTATGGATTAAAGAAACGGCTGTCAAATTTAAAACACGACACTTGATAGTGCAAGAGGTCTCAATTTAAAATATTTTCAAGCATGTGTGCAGGTATGTAATAGCTCATGATGGTTCAAATGTTATCTGTGGGACCTCAATGTGTAAAAAATTAAAGAAACGAAGGTTTTTCTCTCTATCTTAGTACTTTCTGACAGAGTTTGCAATTTCTAGGTGATTTTGTTACCACAATTGTGTTGGAACGATATGCTGATGCCAGATTTTGAGAAATAAAGTGCGAAAAGTGTCACAATTATCTTACTCTTTTTTTAAAGAAGAGACATCAAACACTATTTTGACTTTACAGTCGGAATTCTGTGGCACCAGACGCACTTTATGACGATTTCTTCTTAAGTTCGTAAGCTCTGAGATGTTAAAAATTTACCATTTTTTTTATAGCAATGTTTCATCCACCGTTACAAATTGGTCGTGATCCCTAGATCTTTTCTCTCCACTTCTTGATTCTTTGTTTTAAAACTTGACCAGTGAGGCAAATTCTTTGATAATATTTTACCAGAAAAAAAAACAAAAAACGAGAGAGAACAAACATGTAAGATATTACCATTTAATAAAGCTTTTTTCCTGCAAACGCGACATTTCTTTTACATAGTTTTATATGACACCGTTGATTGAGAACCTTTTAAACGGTTATTTGAGTAAAGAATTTATTTTACGATTATTGGCACAAACATTCAAGTGGGAGTATTTCGTTTTCACAAATGAAATCAGATGGCTGCAATGTCTTCATCTTCTCCCAGATTTGTATCTACAAAAGAGACAAAAGTAACAGAGTAAATTGACTGAAACCGTTCAGTTACGTGAGTTAATGCTATATTTACTCAGTAATTTAAATTCATGTATATCGTTTCTTTTTCAGAACTAACGTAGTAAAATTCGTATTTGGGAGGTAACGAATGGGTGAAAAAGGGGGAAAGGGGGGAGAGAGGGGCGGGCAATTTTCCACAGATTATGATGAGTTTTAAAGTGTTTTAACTTTGCATGGCTCCTTTTTACTTGGGGAGAACCTGCGGACTTGAAAAATGAATTTTGCGAACAAGTCCATGCGCATTTTCTTATCCGTTCTTTTCTTTAACGCTACGTAAAATCACGGAGCTCCATGGAATAGGATTCTCTTCTTCTCATATACCTCTGATTAATGTGTCTTTACAAACTAACATTTGTCTTCCTGTGGATAATTTAAGTACCCTAGACTCAAGACTGTGGTACGTAATGTCCCCCTCTGTACCCCAAACTAGTAGGTTTTCGCCAAGTACCAATATGAAATGTTTTGGAATCTGTCAACATTACCTTCAAGATACCTCCGAGCAACATCCTCATCTTCAAACAAGTCTTCGGAGGTTGCTACCGCCAACAAGATTGTCAACGAAATGAGAACGATGAAGGCAACTCGGAAGGAGATATCCATCTTGAACTCTTAGTATCTTCAGGCGAAAGAGAAAAGCACATTACTACAAATGTGGTCACAGCATTTTAACCACTATTTATGGAAGCCATTATTTCTGAGGATAGGTATGTGGCAAGTAACGTTGCATACAAACAAACGATACGGTTGACCTTTAGTTTCCCCTTAAATTATTCCCACTATCACAAGCCCATTCGAGAATTATGTTGATTTGGTACACAGCAAATGGATTCGTTGCAAGATATAGAAGCTTATCGTACTTTGTTGCTTTTTGCTTTCTTTTTTTTCTCAAGCTGGGTGGCTGCAGAGTGTCAGACGCACACTGTCTCTCTATGTACAAAAATATATTAATTTCAGCATGATTGCGACCGCTGAAATGTTTTTTACTCTTTTTTGTAGAAAGTTTCTTGTAGTCGTGTTCTCGAACGTTATCTATGACGATCTTTTTCGTAATAAAATTTACGTGTTAATTGTTTTGAAACCAAACAGGTTCCTGTCAGGCTGGTAAGTGTTTGCATTTTTATACGACTGACAGGCAGTTTTGTAGCATTTCCTCAATCCCGCTGTTGAGTATACTGAAGATCCTTGTTCACGTCTTCTATATGTTGACAAGGAATTTCCATTCTTTTCCCCTTCCTGATTCTTGTTTCCTTTAAGGCTGCATGGCCATGTCAAACATTTCTTTTATTTCTACCTTCTTATGTGTCATAATACTTTAAAAGTTTTCCTTGTATTTTCAATCATATATAATTAGAGAATATATATAATAAGAGATTTTCCTAAATATAAATGAGGTGTTTAATTGCAACTCAAGTAAGCGCATTACTGTACAACATATGTCACTACAGACTGAAAGCCTAACCGGTTTCTGCTGCAGACGATTAATATTGTGAGGCATTGATTCATACCGCAAACAGTAGGACATACCAAAACAGTGACCGATATACTCCTAAGTTTCGTGTTATTCGTATTTGTTCAATTGTATACTTCATTGCATACTCCAGAGAAAAATGGAACTGCTGTACAAATCTGAAAGTTCGACAAGTACGAACTAACTTCGGAAACTGCTTGGGAGCCATGGATCACTCTGAGTGAGATGATCGTATAGGACCCGTATGAAAAGCCTTTGTGTCTACACTTTTGCAAAAATGAATCTCACGATTCGCCAATGATTAGAAGCTTTCAAACTTATTCCTGTATCACTAACTCCACTTATGGGCAAGATATATGTTTTGAGACTAACAGGTGTCGTACTATCGAAAAATACCAATGAGGAAAAAAAAAATCTACAATAATCTACAGTAATCTACAAACTTACTGCAAAAGATAGAAACTTGACTGAATATTACCTTTTCTTATTGGCTTTCTGTTTACGATGATCACTTCTTCGTGAATCTCAAATTCGTTGTCCCGTCTGGAAACAGTGAGGTTAACTGCTGGAGTGATGTGATTTTTATACCATAACGGCGTTCTAACGTTTTTATTGTATTTTTTCTTCAAAAATAGACTTCCTACCATCAAATATGACATTTTATTTACCAGTAGCAAGAGTTATCCAGGAAAAATAAAATACAAAAATAAATCATAACCAGCATGCGTCCATCAATTTTTGTATATTTATGTACAGGTATACCTCTCAGGCACATGAGTTACTGATTTTTGACAGCACAATTGACTTGTGTCATGCATTTTCTAACCGTTTGTAGGTAAAAGAAAGGTAAAATGGCCGACGTACCATAGCAGAGAATAAAACGTGTAGTGCAAAAACCCACGGCTATTTTAATCTCACTTGCAACGGACCTAACGAAAGTGAGAACATAGTAAAACTGATGAAAAAAGAAAAGATTCTGAGAGACAGTAACTAGTACCTAATCACTGAGCTTTGTACTTTTATGGAACAGTAGTTAAGATTTTGGTGTTAAAGTTTTGACAAACCATCGGAATTATTATCGTTTACTTGGAATTACATGGATTTACACATTTCCTCATAACGGAAGTTAAAATGCTTATAAAGCAACCTTTTTTATAATGGCCGAAACAGTCACTTACAGGGTCGCGTATAGGTGTACTAGACCCGTACGTAACGGCGAGGTTCTACCATTTATCGTGAAGTGTGAACCACTGAATCAGTTACTGATTTCTACGGGATGGGTGTGGGTGTGTTGAGAAAATGCAGGAAAAAAAAAGAAAGAAAAAAAAAACAAAAAAAATTCAAACTTAGATTCTTCCTTTCTCATCTGTTTAACTTTGAAGCTATCCTTACTTTCATAGTCTTTTTTTCTGCTTTGCCGTCTTAAGATGACCAACATCCCCACAAATATAACAGTAACAGTTCTAAATTCAGATGTCTCGACTTCTCCCTACAGGAACAATAGACTCCACGTTTGTTTACACTAGACGCTGAGCTAAGCGAAGTCACTAAGGTTGCATCAACCTTTTCACTCACATCGAAACGTCTGTTGACCTCTAGTGTAAATCTAACTACCTACGATAAGGAAAACTGACAGTGTCATGTAAGTTCATAACGTCAGCTTTCCATAATGGGGTAGGTCATATTTTGCTAAACCTTCTACAAGGCTTTGAAGATCAGACTATTTATTTTGAAGACCAGAGTACGATTTAGTGTGTAACTCAATGGGACAATTAATAGGGGTATGCTCTACCTTAACCAGTTTAGCGCCATCTCCGAGTGGTCGCCTGTGCACAGGTGAATACACTTCACCATAATTAATGACTCACTCATTACAGTGTGTCAGTGTCACTGAGCTTTCCTTTACGTCTAGCAGTTGCGATTGAATTCCGGAATGGACATTACAGTACTGTTACCTAAAATCAACTGAGACATACCGGGGCACTTTAACATATCTTTATCAGTCTCGTTTTTGATGTAGCTTACGTATTACTGGACTTTCCTTCTTAGGGAAACTGCTGTATTTATGTTTTGTCCTTTTCCATCGACCACGATCTACAGTTACGACGGTTTCTCAAGGCTCAGCAAAAAAGCTAGACCGTATTTGAGCATAACTCTCGTTTTCATATTTTTTTCGTATGAAACAAATACCCTGGTGTTTTATCAGAAAGAGGTAAACACGTAGTAACCAAAGTTTTCGGAGGACAACTTGCGGAGAGTAGTGTATTTCGTGCTTGGTCAACTTTGGTAAAAATAATTATTTTTCGTGTATCAGAATCTACTTTACAAGTGAGGTGTTGAGTTGTTGATTGGCTTGCCTTGTCTCAATCTTAGATAAAAAAAAACAAGAGTGAAGGGACATACGTTGTACTATAAGTGGTGCTATCGGTTTGGATAAGAAATTGTTATGGTACAGTTGGACCACTTGGAGAGAAGTTATTGGGAAATTCTTTGTCAATCTAGTCAAAGAGCAGAACAGAAGGTCCTGTTCTTAGCCCAAGAAACTGTTGTTATCGAAAATAAACAACTGAAACAACTGAAAAGTAACAACAATGAATTTTTGAAGTCCTATTGTTTTTATTGATACAATTTATTGATGGAAGGACCACTTAGGCTCTTAGAAGTGTAAATTTGTTTTGTAACGACTATGAATAATGTGCTTCTACTTGATAGATCTAGTGAAGGAACTTCCGCCAAGATCACGAAGAAGATTAGAAGATTACAAAACAGCCGATAAGACCAAAGGAAAAGGCTCCAGCTAACACTGCTAGACCCAAAACAAGACAGAATATATTCTTGTACGATGTTCTCGCAGCTGCACGATCCGACCAATGGCATAGCTAGGAATTTCTTCATGAGCGCCAAAGATATGAAAATGTCCCCCAATTTATCAAGGTGTCATGACTAGGTCTGGCTTGATCTTCAAAGTGAGGGTGGAATTGAGGTAGGCATAAGCTGGTCTGAGCCTGTGTGTTTGAAAATGTAATATGATGGATCTGATGACTGATTGCATTGCAACCGCGAGGGAAGGTTCTAAGGAAAATGTTTATGTAGGACGGGCAACATGTAAAATGGAACTACATTTGATGCTAGATTTGAATTGGGTATATCTCCTGAAATTCCTAGTATTCTTTTATTTTGCTTTGCACTGCAGGTGAAATATTCATTTTGAGACATTATCTATGCCTACTTCAGAATGACAATGTGATTAAACAGTGTAGTTTTGAGATACTGGCAGGCAATTTCCCAAATTCCGTCCACTCTGTCATCTCAATGCAATGTTGAAAGGATCCTGGTCCAATAACATTTAGGCATACTCGTTCTTGGTAAACACGCCATAAGTATTCACTAAACACGGATAATTCAGTCCAACACGGGAAACACGACTTTGGCATGCTCCATGCCGTAGTAACACAAGAAATATGGGGACATATGCAGCACGAAAATGCAAATTATGAAGGGAAGTGTTTTACAATTTATCATCCGATAATAAAACATTGAAAAATGGGAAAGGATATTTCTCCAAATGTCTCGAATTTTCCCAAATCCCTCCCCAAAAGTGCCAAGTGGGACATGTTGCCCCCTGCTTTCCTATTGGTTATGCCATTGGGATCCGACTATATACAGATTCGGAGTGTTACATTTCCCTCGACTTGCTAAATTTTACACACCAAGTGCAGCCGGTTATCACTGAACATATCAACGTTCCATTAGGAGGGCAGCCACCAAAATCTAATGTTAGGGAGAGAGCATATATTACTATTACCATTCGTCTATTATCGGGCATATATACTACGTGTACCTTGATTCAATCAGTACTTTGAGTGAATCAATGCATTCTAAACTCCAGTGAGGCAGTGTAGACGCAAAGGAATTTTACAGTAAACACCGTCTACATCCTATTTACTTCAAACAACATCAAAGACAAGTCAGTATTTGCCGAGTTATTTTTCATTTTCATGGAAAATTTTATTCACAGTCAAATTTTTAGGTTTCAGCGATGTTGCTGACTATCTTGTTTCTAATCGTACCAAAATATTGACCAGAATATCCTTGGTAGAATTCTCATTTAAAATTTTGAAGGGACAGTATTTTTTATCGTTTTTGACATTATTATTATTTATTTATTTGATAATAAGCAGTATTTTGATCGATCTTATTCTGACCTGATCGACTTAAGGTTCATCATAAGCCTGATGTTATGTACGGCCAAGTTAAATTCAAGACCTATCTCAAAGTAATTATTCATTTTTAACATAAGTAATAGGTATTAGAACGATAAGGGCAATTTATGAATACTTCTGTCAAGTTACATATATAATAAGAATGTTTTCATATTTTGATGATTGAACTGTTTGTCAGGTGATCGACTCATGGTACCAGCATGCTACTGCCTCAGCAGATCTCCACCATGATTGCCGGGGATCTCGGGGAAAATGGCCTCCTCCAAGATCACCGAAAACTGCAATTTCCGAGCAATTTATTTATAAGCAGCTTACATACGTTTTCAATAAATTGATTTCTGCGCTTGAAATATTATAGAACTACTGTCCATTGGCTGTTGTGTATTTCCAAAACATTTCTCTGTTATTCTATTACTTGCCTTCATTCCTTAGGCCTAACTATATAGTTCTTTTGAAGTTTTGGATCTGGAGAGCAAAGTAGAGTACTTTTTTAAACAAGGCGATATGTAGACCTGTGGAGCTTCTCTTTGACTGATTATTTTAAGACTCAGTTTTCCTTCTCTCAACGAAGAATTAATTAGGTGTCACATGTGATGGTGGTCTTCGGTGGTCTGTGAGCAGCTAAATATGTCAGCTTTTCAGGGAGTGGTCTGGCAAAACATAAGGATTGGGTGTGTTAGTCAGTGACATCGAATTGAATGCGATTCAGTCACTGACAAAGCCAAACGAGAACCCTTAAAGTACCTGTCAGTATACGGAGTGTACACAGAATACCACTCATCTATGGGAATCTCACACAAACTTTAAAACATACATAAAAACGTATACGGACATTTCAACCGTTGCTAGAAGAAGAAAACAATTTCCTTTTCCTTCACAAAATTCTGCAGTAAAATATCTCCAACCAAGCTCGCCCCAAAGTCTATTTTAAGTATGGTGTAAGAAAGAAAATTTAGGGAAGAACAAATGACCCACTTACAGCAGATTATATATTTAGCGTTTAGCTGAGTATCTATATATTACAATCCATTTCGGGCACTTGTTTTTCTGACAGTTAAAAATAATATCAATATTTTCCTCCACCGTTACACATGAGTTCACGATCCAGAGATTTTTCGCATTTATTTTCTCCAGATGTAAGTCTTGATTGATAAGACAATAAATCGTCTAACAGAACAATGACGAGGAAAATAATAAGTCAGTAATATAACTATTTTAGAAAACCTTTCACATGTATATACGATTACATTTCCTTCAATTATGCAAAGGGGGGTTGGTTGGGAACTTTTTAAACCGTCGGTTGAATAAACAATGTACTTTTACGCATGCTCGCTGAAACATTTTCCTTCCCACAAAATGGAATTAAATATTTTGTCTTTGTCGGTCAGTTTCTCCATTTCCAGCTAGGTCTCCTTTGAAGAGAAACAAAAGTAAACGGAAAAAATAGCATCAAACCAATCAATCATTTAGTTGTATACGTTAATGAAGTTGGCCTGGTATTATTATTATTATTTGGGTGGATTGGATTCCCCATGTTGTAGGAGCGTGTCTTTCATCTGAAGCACTAAGAATAGAGGGTGCTCTCAATATGGTGTACGGGTTTCTATGTGGGGAGAAGAAGCAGTGAGTTATAATGTTAAAGACACTTTTGATCAACTGTTTTAAAGGTTTGGAATGCACATGATTTTTTTTTTAATGCACCAATGGATCCTCCTTTGTAATATTATTACTTACTTTGTCTTTGTCGGTCAGTTTCCCCAATTCCCGCTAGGTCTCCTTTAAAGAGAAACAAAAGTGAAGGGAGTAAATAGAATTAAACTTATATATCATGTAGTGCTATAGGTTAATGCAGTTGGCTGGGATTATTATAAGCGTGTACGAGATTCCGCACATTGTGGGAGCGTGTCCTTCATCTGTAGGACTAATAAACGATAGAACTCTCATTAGGGGGTACGAGTTTCTATGTCGAGAGAAGTAACATTGATCATAATATTAAAGGCACATTTTATCAATTTTTTGGGGGAATGCACGTGATTGTGTTTTGGGGGATGCAACATTGGATTCTCCTTTGTAATATTATTACTTACTTTGTCTTTGTCGGTCGGTTTCCCCATTTCCAACTAGGTCTCCTTTAAAGAGAAACAAAAGTAAACGGAGTAACTACAATTAAACTCATTAATTATTTAGTGCTATAGGTTAATGCAGTTGGCCGGGATTACAATTTGGGTGGATTACATTCCCCATATTGTGGGAGATCCTCCTTTGTAATATTATTACTTACTTTGTCTTTGTCGGTCGGTTTCCCCAATTCCCGCTAGGTCTCCTTTAAAGAGAAACAAAAGTGAAGGGAGTAAATAGAATTAAACTTATATATCATGTAGTGCTATAGGTTAATGCAGTTGGCTGGGATTATTATAAGCGTGTACGAGATTCCGCATATTGTGGGAGCGTGTCCTTCATCTGTAGGACTAATAAACAATAGAACTCTCATTAGGGGGTACGAGTTTCTATGTCGAGAGAAGTAACATTGATCATAATATTAAAGGCACATTTTATCAACATGTTTTGTTTGGGATGCACGTGATTGTGTTTTGGGGGATGCAACATTGGATTCTCCTTTGTAATATTATTACTTACTTTGTCTTTGTCGGTCGGTTTCCCCATTTCCAGCTAGGTCTCCTTTAAAGAGAAACAAAAGTGAAGGGAGTAAATAGAATTAAACTCATTAATTATTCAGTGCTATAGGTTAATGCAATTGGTCCGGATTATAATTTGGGTAGATTACATTCCCCATATTATGGGAGATCCTCCGTTGTAATATTGTAGACGTAGCCATGTGAAAAGTTTCAGTCGGGGGCGAATATCAACAATGTTTAGGAACTGCGCTTCTTTAGGTGTGCTAAAATGACCTTTGGAGGCTGTGAGAATTAAATGTGGGAATCCCATATTCCCATATGGGAATTATAGGGAATTGCATGGATTAAGTGGAGGCGTGCGGCTGAGAAATCCTTTGGTGCTGTTGGTCCTCCGTGAGTAGTTGCATGAAGTGTACCCACTGCTGTATACCTTTAGGCAATAGAGCCTTCCTACCGTGCTGTAGTCCTTTCCTATGTATAACCTACCCGCAGTCCTGTCTGCTCGTATTCTACTTGCATGGGTAATTACAACTGATGGACTGATCACGGCCTTGACATTAAAAATCATAGTGTATACTAGTTTACAGGAGAATCACCCGGCAAAAGGTTTTCCACCTTATCCCTTTTATACATGCATTAGATCTGTATGACAAGATGGAGCATAGAATTTACATATTCGCGGGTGGACTTTGAATCAATTTTTAAAAGAAATTTTAAATTCAAAATTTGGGAACATCTATCCTACCATTCTACACAGTAAATAAAAAAAAAACTAGTGATGAATTGCACCAGTTTGCATGTCATTACCATTGAATTCTAAAACTATCAAAGGGAATTATATGGTTTCCCTCCTCCCATATGACGTGGAAACTCCCCAGTAATAGGGCTCTACCCATCGAATCATGCCCACAGAACTGCAAATCGGTTTAGTAAACGAATGGATGTTCAGATGGATAGGAATAGATGGATAGGTGGAAGTATCTAGAGCTCGTGAGGTCCTTTCGCATCAGCAGATACAGCATTTTTGACTGAGGTCATGACATCCCAATGACTTTCTTGTTGACCTGGTTTTTGACTTCGTTGTCTACTGCCAGTGATGAGATATATCTCAACTCCTGCCGTCGAATTCGAATCAGACTACTCAATTTTGAGGGTATCTGTAGATTAAAGTAAGTTGAAATATATGACGTCATAATAAAACAGACATAGACGGATCACCATGGTCGTGACTCCAGAGTAATTTTATCCAACAGCGTCGTCAGACTGCCGAACGTTCACCCCGCACGATTATGTAGGAGGGGTTTGACTTGGGGCAGGATTTAAAGAGATTCACGGGGTTGAAATCTTTGAAATCATGTCATTCTAGGTAAGCTTATCCTAATTTCTAATATGGTTTAAAATTACCTCAAAACCATGTTTTTGAAAGTATAGAATTTAAGCAAATGGACAAAATGGATTTTAACAGATTTATCTGTCACAGTGGTGCATTTTATCGAAGAAGGATGGAAGCTTCTTAGACATTTTCATTGGGTTGCTACTCATATAGCATAATTAAAATTTAGTAAAAAAAAATCATGACACAGTATTATTGTTGCTGGACTCTTCTTTGGCTACAAGAAGTATCAACGCTGTAGGATTACACGTGCCTTAACAAAAGGATTATACCTCTCTCCCAAAAAACAAAATCAAATCAGAAAGTAGGTACAATTCTTTTGATAATTGCAGCTGTTCTCAGTAATCATGTGTCACAATCATTTGGTCAATGAAACGAAATTGAAAGAAAAACTAATTTAATTTACTGTCATTAATCGAGCTATGAAAGATTTTGGTTCTGACCTTTCCAAGTTCTGAGATAGCATGACAAAATCCAAAAAGAAACTTTTAAGTAAATTGTTTTGAAATCACTGGTATCATATTTTCTTTCGGTGAAATAATAACGTGCCAGTTTCATACTGACAGATACCAGTGCTGTGCTCCTGCATGTTTCCCTCTATGGTGCCGGTAGTGATAACGTGAGTAATGCACATGGCCCGTGTATTGCGTTAATAGGGAACGTGTCTTCGAATCATCTTTCATAAATCGAACGCCCCAGAATGTGTTACGTCACTTCCGCATTTTAGTTCACCACTTTCACTTTGAACACTTTCACCGCTTTTTGTTCGAAATACAGTGAAATATTTGCGTAAAAAAGACACATTGAAGAAAGACATCTCAATGGGAAGGCCTCTAACCGAGGAGGAAATATCCAGAAATAAGTCCCTGATAAATTTTGAACACTGTAGTAGACATCTCTGTTTACAACTCGTGGAAACAAGAACTGTTCGAACCTTAGGGTATTGCCGGACTTCAGACCTATAAGTCTCTTGCAATGGATAGGTTTGAGAAATTTTCACCCTGAAATGTTTCCTCTCATAGAGCAGCTAAATCAGCATATGATACATATAAAAGCGGTAACTTTGTGATGAAATTATAACCTTACTCCAATCGTGGTTAAATATTTTTCCATTGTGGTCCGAACGTGACGTGTTCATAGTGATTGTTCCCTGGGAATCGACGGATTTGTCACTAATAGTTTAAATTGGGTACACAAAAGACGCACACCAGTGCAGGTAGTGAAACTACTCCCTGCGCACGCTCAGTCATTCAAACGATTCATTAGAAAACCCCTCTGTCTTTAAATCACATGCTCACCTACGTTCCTATACAGTTTGGATAAAGTCACAAACTGTAGCATGTTCGTGACTACCTTGACCAGCGCTACCATTCCCAAGTAATTACACCTCAAACTTTGTAATAACAGTAAATGTCAATACGCTAATGGTTTCAGGACACTCGTTTCGTTTAATGGACTTTCATTGCAGTTTCTATTTTTGAAAGATGCGTAATCGGTAGATGTACCAGAAATTAAGTTCCATCATCCATGCCTCTTCCTTTCTGCTTGTCTCCAAAATAAAAATGCATTCAATGTTCACAATCATTACAGAAGAAAAAAAAATGATGTTGTGCAATTTTTTGAACATGGATACACCTTCTGCAAACTTCCCTGAACATACGTGACCTGCAATTCACAACACACTGAGAACTCACCCATAGCTAAATAAAGTGCATAACTTGTTTGCAGCTTCAAGCAGTGAGTTGCTATTGAGAAGGAGATATGTCGCCTTGAAGTAGGGTTTACGCCACCAAGCTCACACAGTAATTTGTCTTTGTATCATTCCCGACTTTTCTATCTTAGGTTTATACGGGATTGGAAAGTAATTACAATGAGACAGTTGTCGTCTGCTGCAGTCACAGTTAGACTTGGAACCGTTAGTCACTGCACCAACTTTGCCGGTCGTCAGGAAAAGATATAGTTATTAGTTCCTTGGAAGCTTGGTGAAGCTTGGTGCGTAGACAGTATAACACTTAGATTGTACATCAAAACATGAAAAAGAATTCATGAATGGCTACTTCATGAAAGTTCCTGAAAATTCCTTTTCTAGTGTGTCAAAAGAAAAAAAGACTTCTGCCTCTTCCTGTCCTTTGCGTACCATCTTTTCTTACGAAAAGTCTAAATGTATTCATAAGGGTCACTCACACAGTCGTTCCCAGTTTCTCGCCACCTGGTCTGAAAAACGTTGTCGGCATAAATCTAAGTTTCAAGGCATTGTACTGGGCGAGCTAATTGTTTAAGGATTAATTGGCTTGAATGGCATTGCGAGGTGAATGGTTTTGAACTGGAATCGAACAATAAAGAAATGAAATACATTTGAGCCAATGACATTAACTAATGCCATTTGAGCCAGCTGATTCTCACTCAATTTGTTTGGTCTTATGGTACTGGCAGTAATCAAACTTTCCGTCCAATCTCCTTCTCAATAGAAACTCCCTGCTTCATGTGAACTTCTCTGCTTTGGTGATAAATCGAAAACGACTAAAAACGAAACCATATCTGTGTAACTCATACATTTCATTTATGGTGGGTATTACATTTATGGATTAAAGAAACGGCTGTCAAATTTAAAACACGACACTTGATAGTGCAAGAGGTCTCAATTTAAAATATTTTCAAGCATGTGTGCAGGTATGTAATAGCTCATGATGGTTCAAATGTTATCTGTGGGACCTCAATGTGTAAAAAATTAAAGAAACGAAGGTTTTTCTCTCTATCTTAGTACTTTCTGACAGAGTTTGCAATTTCTAGGTGATTTTGTTACCACAATTGTGTTGGAACGATATGCTGATGCCAGATTTTGAGAAATAAAGTGCGAAAAGTGTCACAATTATCTTACTCTTTTTTTAAAGAAGAGACATCAAACACTATTTTGACTTTACAGTCGGAATTCTGTGGCACCAGACGCACTTTATGACGATTTCTTCTTAAGTTCGTAAGCTCTGAGATGTTAAAAATTTACCGTTTTTTTTATAGCAATGTTTCATCCACCGTTACAAATTGGTCGTGATCCCTAGATCTTTTCTCTCCACTTCTTGATTCTTTGTTTTAAAACTTGACCAGTGAGGCAAATTCTTTGATAATATTTTACCAGAAAAAAAAACAAAAAACGAGAGAGAACAAACATGTAAGATATTACCATTTAATAAAGCTTTTTTCCTGCAAACGCGACAACATTTCTTTTACATAGTTTTATATGACACCGTTGATTGAGAACCTTTTAAACGGTCATTTGAGTAAAGAATTTATTTTACGATTATTGGCACAAACATTCAAGCGGGCGTATTTCGTTTTCACAAATGAAATCAGATGGCTGCAATGTCTTTATCTTCTCCTAGATTTGTATCTACAAAAGAGACAAAAGTAACAGAGTAAATTGACTGAAACCGTTCAGTTACGTGAGTTAATGCTATATTTACTCAGTAATTTAAATTCATGTATATCGTTTCTTTTTCAGAACTAACGTAGTAAAATTCGTATTTGGGAGGTAACGAATGGGTGAAAAAGGGGGAAAGGGGGGAGAGAGGGGCAATTTTCCACAGATTATGATGAGTTTTAAAGTGTTTTAACTTTGCATGGCTCCTTTTTACTCAGGGAGAACCTGCGGACTTGAAAAATGGATGTTGCGAACAAGTCCATGTGCATTTTCTTATCCGTTCTTTTCTTTAACGTAAAATCACGGAGCTCCATGGAATAGGATTCTGTTCTTCTCATATGCCTCTGATTAATGTGTCTTTACTAACAAACATTCGTCTACCTGTGGCTAATTTAATTACCCTAGCCTCAAGACTGTGGTACGTAATGTCCCCCTCTGCACCCCAAACTAGAAGGTTTTGGCCAAGTATCAATATGAAATGCTTTGGAATTTGTCAACATTACCTTCAAGATACCTCCGAGCAACATCCTCATCCTCATCTTCAAACAAGTCTTCGGAGGTTGCAACCGCCAACAAGATTGTCAACGAAATGAGAACGATGAAGGCAACTCGAAAGGAGATATCCATCTTGAACTCTTAGTATCTTCAGGCGAAAGAGAAAAGCACATTACTACAAATGTGGTCACAGCATTTTAACCACTATTTATGGAAGCCATTATTTCTGAGGATAGGTACGTGGCAAGTAACGTTGCATACAAACAAACGATACGGTTGACCTTTAGTTTCCCCTTAAATAATTCCCACTATCACAAGCCCATTCGAGAATTATGTTGATTTGGTACACAGCAAATGGATTCGTTGCAAGATATAGAAGCTTATCGTACTTTGTTGCTGTTTGCTTTCTTTTTTTTCTCAAGCTGGGTGGCTGCAGAGTGTCAGACGCACACTGTCTCTCTATGTACAAAAATATATTAATTTCAGCATGATTGCGACCGCTGAAATGTTTTTTACTCATTTTTGTAGAAAGTTTCTTGTAGTCGTGTTCTCGAACGTTATCTATGACGATATTTTTCGTAATAAAATTTACGTGTTAATTGTTTTGAAACCAAACAGGTTCCTGTCAGGCTGGTAAGTGTTTGCATTTTTATACGACTGACAGGCAGTTTTGTAGCATTTCCTCAATCCCGCTGTTGAGTATACTGAAGATCCTTGTTCACGTCTTCTATATGTTGACAAGGAATTTCCATTCTTTTCCCCTTCCTGATTCTTGTTTCCTTTAAGGCTGCATGGCCATGTCAAACATTTCTTTTATTTCTACCTTCTTATGTGTCATAATACTTTAAAAGTTTTCCTTGTATTTTCAATCATATATAATTAGAGAATATATATAATAAGAGATTTTCCTAAATATAAATGAGGTGTTTAATTGCAACTCAAGTAAGCGCATTACTGTACAACATATGTCACTACAGACTGAAAGCCTAACCGGTTTCTGCTGCAGACGATTAATATTGTGAGGCATTGATTCATACCGCAAACAGTAGGACATACCAAAACAGTGACCGATATACTCCTAAGTTTCGTGTTATTCGTATTTGTTCAATTGTATACTTCATTGCATACTCCAGAGAAAAATGGAACTGCTGTACAAATCTGAAAGTTCGACAAGTACGAACTAACTTCGGAAACTGCTTGGGAGCCATGGATCACTCTGAGTGAGATGATCGTATAGGACCCGTATGAAAAGCCTTTGTGTCTACACTTTTGCAAAAATGAATCTCACGATTTGCCAATGATTAGAAGCTTTCAAACTTATTCCTGTATCACTAACTCCACTTATGGGCAAGATATATGTTTTGAGACTAACAGGTGTCGTACTATCGAAAAATACCAATGAGGAAAAAAAAATCTACAATAATCTACAGTAATCTACAAACTTACTGCAAAAGATAGAACCTTGACTGAATATTACCTTTTCTTATTGGCTTTCTGTTTACGATGATCACTTCTTCGTGAATCTCAAATTCGTTGTCCCGTCTGGAAACAGTGAGGTTAACTGCTGGAGTGATGTGATTTTTATACCATAACGGCGTTCTAACGTTTTTATTGTATTTTTTCTTCAAAAATAGACTTCCTACCATCAAATATGACATTTTATTTACCAGTAGCAAGAGTTATCCAGGAAAAATAAAATACAAAAATAAATCATAACCAGCATGCGTCCATCAATTTTTGTATATTTATGTACAGGTATACCTCTCAGGCACATGAGTTACTGATTTTTGACAGCACAATTGACTTGTGTCATGCATTTTCTAACCGTTTGTAGGTAAAAGAAAGGTAAAATGGCCGACGTACCATAGCAGAGAATAAAACGTGTAGTGCAAAAACCCACGGCTATTTTAATCTCACTTGCAACGGACCTAACGAAAGTGAGAACATAGTAAAACTGATGAAAAAAGAAAAGATTCTGAGAGACAGTAACTAGTACCTAATCACTGAGCTTTGTACTTTTATGGAACAGTAGTTAAGATTTTGGTGTTAAAGTTTTGACAAACCATCGGAATTATTATCGTTTACTTGGAATTACATGGATTTACACATTTCCTCATAACGGAAGTTAAAATGCTTATAAAGCAACCTTTTTTATAATGGCCGAAACAGTCACTTACAGGGTCGCGTATAGGTGTACTAGACCCGTACGTAACGGCGAGGTTCTACCATTTATCGTGAAGTGTGAACCACTGAATCAGTTACTGATTTCTACGGGATGGGTGTGGGTGTGTTGAGAAAATGCAGGAAAAAAAAAAAGGAAAAAAAAAATTCAAACTTAGATTCTTCCTTTCTCATCTGTTTAACTTTGAAGCTATCCTTACTTTCATAGTCTTTTTTTCTGCTTTGCCGTCTTAAGATGACCAACATCCCCACAAATATAACAGTAACAGTTCTAAATTCAGATGTCTCGACTTCTCCCTACAGGAACAATAGACTCCACGTTTGTTTACACTAGACGTTGAGCTAAGCGAAGTCACTAAGGTTGCATCAACCTTTTCACTCACATCGAAACGTCTGTTGACCTCTAGTGTAAATCTAACTACCTAAGATAAGGAAAACTGACAGTGTCATGTAAGTTCATAACGTCAGCTTTCCATAATGGGGTAGGTCATATTTTGCTAAACCTTCTACAAGGCTTTGAAGATCAGACTATTTATTTTGAAGACCAGAGTACGATTTAGTGTGTAACTCAATGGGACAATTAATAGTGGTATGCTCTACCTTAACCAGTTTAGCGCCATCTCCGAGTGGTCGCCTGTGCACAGGTGAATACACTTCACCATAATTAATGACTCACTCATTACAGTGTGTCAGTGTCACTGAGCTTTCCTTTACGTCTAGCAGTTGCGATTGAATTCCGGAATGGACATTACAGTACTGTTACCTAAAATCAACTGAGACATACCGGGGCACTTTAACATATCTTTATCAGTCTCGTTTTTGATGTAGCTTACGTATTACTGGACTTTCCTTCTTAGGGAAACTGCTGTATTTATGTTTTGTCCTTTTCCATCGACCACGATCTACAGTTACGACGGTTTCTCAAGGCTCAGCAAAAAAGCTAGACCGTATTTGAGCATAACTCTCGTTTTCATATTTTTTTCGTATGAAACAAATATCCTGGTGTTTTATCAGAAAGAGGTAAACACGTAGTAACCAAAGTTTTCGGAGGACAACTTGCGGAGAGTAGTGTATTTCGTGCTTGGTCAACTTTGGTAAAAATAATTATTTTTCGTGTATCAGAATCTACTTTACAAGTGAGGTGTTGAGTTGTTGATTGGCTTGCCTTGTCTCAATCTTAGATAAAAAAAAACAAGAGTGAAGGGACATACGTTGTACTATAAGTGGTGCTATCGGTTTGGATAAGAAATTGTTATGGTACAGTTGGACCACTTGGAGAGAAGTTATTGGGAAATTCTTTGTCAATCTAGTCAAAGAGCAGAACAGAAGGTCCTGTTCTTAGCCCAAGAAACTGTTGTTATCGAAAATAAACAACTGAAACAACTGAAAAGTAACAACAATGAATTTTTGAAGTCCTATTGTTTTTATTGATACAATTTATTGATGGAAGGACCACTTAGGCTCTTAGAAGTGTAAATTTGTTTTGTAACGACTATGAATAATGTGCTTCTACTTGATAGATCTAGTGAAGGAACTTCCGCCAAGATCACGAAGAAGATTAGAAGATTACAAAACAGCCGATAAGACCAAAGGAAAAGGCTCCAGCTAACACTGCTAGACCCAAAACAAGACAGAATATATTCTTGTACGATGTTCTCGCAGCTGCACGATCCGACCAATGGCATAGCTAGGAATTTCTTCATGAGCGCCAAAGATATGAAAATGTCCCCCAATTTATCAAGGTGTCATGACTAGGTCTGGCTTGATCTTCAAAGTGAGGGTGGAATTGAGGTAGGCATAAGCTGGTCTGAGCCTGTGTGTTTGAAAATGTAATATGATGGATCTGATGACTGATTGCATTGCAACCGCGAGGGAAGGTTCTAAGGAAAATGTTTATGTAGGACGGGCAACATGTAAAATGGAACTACATTTGATGCTAGATTTGAATTGGGTATATCTCCTGAAATTCCTAGTATTCTTTTATTTTGCTTTGCACTGCAGGTGAAATATTCATTTTGAGACATTATCTATGCCTACTTCAGAATGACAATGTGATTAAACAGTGTAGTTTTGAGATACTGGCAGGCAATTTCCCAAATTCCGTCCACTCTGTCATCTCAATGCAATGTTGAAAGGATCCTGGTCCAATAACATTTAGGCATACTCGTTCTTGGTAAACACGCCATAAGTATTCACTAAACACGGATAATTCAGTCCAACACGGGAAACACGACTTTGGCATGCTCCATGCCGTAGTAACACAAGAAATATGGGGACATATGCAGCACGAAAATGCAAATTATGAAGGGAAGTGTTTTACAATTTATCATCCGATAATAAAACATTGAAAAATGGGAAAGGATATTTCTCCAAATGTCTCGAATTTTCCCAAATCCCTCCCCAAAAGTGCCAAGTGGGACATGTTGCCCCCTGCTTTCCTATTGGTTATGCCATTGGGATCCGACTATATACAGATTCGGAGTGTTACATTTCCCTCGACTTGCTAAATTTTACACACCAAGTGCAGCCGGTTATCACTGAACATATCAACGTTCCATTAGGAGGGCAGCCACCAAAATCTAATGTTAGGGAGAGAGCATATATTACTATTACCATTCGTCTATTATCGGGCATATATACTACGTGTACCTTGATTCAATCAGTACTTTGAGTCAATCAATGCATTCTAAACTCCAGTGAGGCAGTGTAGACGCAAAGGAATTTTACAGTAAACACCGTCTACATCCTATTTACTTCAAACAACATCAAAGACAAGTCAGTATTTGCCGAGTTATTTTTCATTTTCATGGAAAATTTTATTCACAGTCAAATTTTTAGGTTTCAGCGATGTTGCTGACTATCTTGTTTCTAATCGTACCAAAATATTGACCAGAATATCCTTGGTAGAATTCTCATTTAAAATTTTGAAGGGACAGTATTTTTTATCGTTTTTGACATTATTATTATTTATTTATTTGATAATAAGCAGTATTTTGATCGATCTTATTCTGACCTGATCGACTTAAGGTTCATCATAAGCCTGATGTTATGTACGGCCAAGTTAAATTCAAGACCTATCTCAAAGTAATTATTCATTTTTAACATAAGTAATAGGTATTAGAACGATAAGGGCAATTTATGAATACTTCTGTCAAGTTACATATATAATAAGAATGTTTTCATATTTTGATGATTGAACTGTTTGTCAGGTGATCGACTCATGGTACCAGCATGCTACTGCCTCAGCAGATCTCCACCATGATTGCCGGGGATCTCGGGGAAAATGGCCTCCTCCAAGATCACCGAAAACTGCAATTTCCGAGCAATTTATTTATAAGCAGCTTACATACGTTTTCAATAAATTGATTTCTGCGCTTGAAATATTATAGAACTACTGTCCATTGGCTGTTGTGTATTTCCAAAACATTTCTCTGTTATTCTATTACTTGCCTTCATTCCTTAGGCCTAACTATATAGTTCTTTTGAAGTTTTGGATCTGGAGAGCAAAGTAGAGTACTTTTTTAAACAAGGCGATATGTAGACCTGTGGAGCTTCTCTTTGACTGATTATTTTAAGACTCAGTTTTCCTTCTCTCAACGAAGAATTAATTAGGTGTCACATGTGATGGTGGTCTTCGGTGGTCTGTGAGCAGCTAAATATGTCAGCTTTTCAGGGAGTGGTCTGGCAAAACATAAGGATTGGGTGTGTTAGTCAGTGACATCGAATTGAATGCGATTCAGTCACTGACAAAGCCAAACGAGAACCCTTAAAGTACCTGTCAGTATACGGAGTGTACACAGAATACCACTCATCTATGGGAATCTCACACAAACTTTAAAACATACATAAAAACGTATACGGACATTTCAACCGTTGCTAGAAGAAGAAAACAATTTCCTTTTCCTTCACAAAATTCTGCAGTAAAATATCTCCAACCAAGCTCGCCCCAAAGTCTATTTTAAGTATGGTGTAAGAAAGAAAATTTAGGGAAGAACAAATGACCCACTTACAGCAGATTATATATTTAGCGTTTAGCTGAGTATCTATATATTACAATCCATTTCGGGCACTTGTTTTTCTGACAGTTAAAAATAATATCAATATTTTCCTCCACCGTTACACATGAGTTCACGATCCAGAGATTTTTCGCATTTATTTTCTCCAGATGTAAGTCTTGATTGATAAGACAATAAATCGTCTAACAGAACAATGACGAGGAAAATAATAAGTCAGTAATATAACTATTTTAGAAAACCTTTCACATGTATATACGATTACATTTCCTTCAATTATGCAAAGGGGGGTTGGTTGGGAACTTTTTAAACCGTCGGTTGAATAAACAATGTACTTTTACGCATGCTCGCTGAAACATTTTCCTTCCCACAAAATGGAATTAAATATTTTGTCTTTGTCGGTCAGTTTCTCCATTTCCAGCTAGGTCTCCTTTGAAGAGAAACAAAAGTAAACGGAAAAAATAGCATCAAACCAATCAATCATTTAGTTGTATACGTTAATGAAGTTGGCCTGGTATTATTATTATTATTTGGGTGGATTGGATTCCCCATGTTGTAGGAGCGTGTCTTTCATCTGAAGCACTAAGAATAGAGGGTGCTCTCAATATGGTGTACGGGTTTCTATGTGGGGAGAAGAAGCAGTGAGTTATAATGTTAAAGACACTTTTGATCAACTGTTTTAAAGGTTTGGAATGCACATGATTTTTTTTTTAATGCACCAATGGATCCTCCTTTGTAATATTATTACTTACTTTGTCTTTGTCGGTCAGTTTCCCCAATTCCCGCTAGGTCTCCTTTAAAGAGAAACAAAAGTGAAGGGAGTAAATAGAATTAAACTTATATATCATGTAGTGCTATAGGTTAATGCAGTTGGCTGGGATTATTATAAGCGTGTACGAGATTCCGCACATTGTGGGAGCGTGTCCTTCATCTGTAGGACTAATAAACGATAGAACTCTCATTAGGGGGTACGAGTTTCTATGTCGAGAGAAGTAACATTGATCATAATATTAAAGGCACATTTTATCAATTTTTGGGGGGAATGCACGTGATTGTGTTTTGGGGGATGCAACATTGGATTCTCCTTTGTAATATTATTACTTACTTTGTCTTTGTCGGTCGGTTTCCCCATTTCCAACTAGGTCTCCTTTAAAGAGAAACAAAAGTAAACGGAGTAACTACAATTAAACTCATTAATTATTTAGTGCTATAGGTTAATGCAGTTGGCCGGGATTACAATTTGGGTGGATTACATTCCCCATATTGTGGGAGATCCTCCTTTGTAATATTATTACTTACTTTGTCTTTGTCGGTCGGTTTCCCCAATTCCCGCTAGGTCTCCTTTAAAGAGAAACAAAAGTGAAGGGAGTAAATAGAATTAAACTTATATATCATGTAGTGCTATAGGTTAATGCAGTTGGCTGGGATTATTATAAGCGTGTACGAGATTCCGCACATTGTGGGAGCGTGTCCTTCATCTGTAGGACTAATAAACGATAGAACTCTCATTAGGGGGTACGAGTTTCTATGTCGAGAGAAGTAACATTGATCATAATATTAAAGGCACATTTTATCAATTTTTTGGGGGAATGCACGTGATTGTGTTTTGGGGGATGCAACATTGGATTCTCCTTTGTAATATTATTACTTACTTTGTCTTTGTCGGTCGGTTTCCCCATTTCCAACTAGGTCTCCTTTAAAGAGAAACAAAAGTAAACGGAGTAACTACAATTAAACTCATTAATTATTTAGTGCTATAGGTTAATGCAGTTGGCCGGGATTACAATTTGGGTGGATTACATTCCCCATATTGTGGGAGATCCTCCTTTGTAATATTATTACTTACTTTGTCTTTGTCGGTCGGTTTCCCCATTTCCAGCTAGGTCTCCTTTAAAGAGAAACAAAAGTAAACGGAGTAAATAGAATTAAACTCATTAATTATTCAGTGCTATAGGTTAATGCAGTTGGTCGGGATTATTATTTGGGTGGATTACATTCCCCATATTGTGGGAGATCCTCCGATGTAATATAGTAACTTACGTTGTCTTTGTCGGTCGGTTTCCGAAATTCCCACTAGGTCTCCTTTAAAGAGAAACAAAAGTGAAGGGAGTAAATAGAATTAAACTTATATATCATGTAGTGCTATAGGTTAATGCAGTTGGCTGGGATTATTATAAGCGTGTACGAGATTCCGCATATTGTGGGAGCGTGTCCTTCATCTGTAGGACTAATAAACAATAGAACTCTCATTAGGGGGTACGAGTTTCTATGTCGAGAGAAGTAACATTGATCATAATATTAAAGGCACATTTTATCAACATGTTTTGTTTGGGATGCACGTGATTGTGTTTTGGGGGATGCAACATTGGATTCTCCTTTGTAATATTATTACTTACTTTGTCTTTGTCGGTCGGTTTCCCCATTTCCAGCTAAGTCTCCTTTAAAGAGAAACAAAGGTAAACGGAGTAACTAGAATTAAACTCATTAATCATTTAGTGCTATAGGTTAATGCAGTTGGCCGGGGATTACAATTTGGGTGGATTACATTCCCCATATTGTGGGAGATCCTCCTTTGTGATATTACTACTTACTTTGTCTTTGTCGGTCGGTTTCCCCATTTTCAGCTAGGTCTCCTTTAAAGAGAAACAAAAGTGAAGGGAGTAAATAGAATTAAACTCATTAATTATTCAGTGCTATAGGTTAATGCAATTGGTCCGGATTATAATTTGGGTGGATTACATTCCCCATATTATGGGAGATCCTCCGTTGTAATATTATAACTTACTTTGTTTTTGTCGGTCGGTTTCCCCATTTCCAGCTAGGTCTCCTTTAAAGAGAAACAAAAGTAAACGGAGTAAATAGACTTAAACTCATTAATTATTTAGTGCTATAGGTTAATGCAGTTGGCCGGGGATTATAATTTGGGTGGATTACATTTACCATATTGTGGGAGATCCTCCGTTGTAATATGGTAACTTACTTTGTCTTTG